>JAKWJL010000005.1:0-1200000 GCA_023383405.1 Chaetomium cochliodes
GGGTATGTGGTTGAGATTTGAGGATAGGGATTTTGTGAGAGGGGTTTCGGTTTAGCATTATACGTGCAGCGTTGTAATGAAGGCATCATCATGTTAGGGGGGTTGGTGGTATATAGGGACGTGAAATACCTCAATTATTCATTGACCTGAAGCTACTCCAGATACCCGTCACCTCAACCACTCGCTCATCAACCAGCTCAAAGTCATCATCATCAAATACAGAAACGATACAACCCCGTTTACCACAACACCACACGACCCAAACGCCCCCTTTTGTTTACTTACCTGCTAGTATCAACCACATACCGGCCCACGATCTTGCCCTCGCGCATCAGCTTGTACACATCCTGCAGCTCACTCAATCCGACCGTCTTGAACGGCACTTTAACCAGGCCGCGGCCGAAGAAGTCCAGCGCCTCCTGGGTATCCTGCCGATTACCAACATAACTCCCCTTGATGGTAAGCATACGCACCACCGTATCAAACACGGGCGCACGCAGGTGTGCGCCAGCCGGTAAACCAATACAGACAACCGCACCACGGCTGCGCACGTACTGGGTGGCCTGCTGGAACGGCTTCTCGGCCACGGCCAGCAGCAGCACGGCGTGGGGGCCGAGGCCGTCGGGCGCGGCGGCCTTGCGCACGTCGCGCACAAAGTCGTCACCGACGCTGGTGGTGTAGTCGACGTACGCGCTCGCGCCGAGCGCCTCGCAGCTCTTGCCCTTCTCCGCGCCGCCGTCGATGGCCACGACGTGCAGGCCCATGGCGCGCGCGTACTGGATGGCCATGCTGCCCAGGCCGCCGCCGGCGCCGACGATGGCGACGTGCTGGCCCGGGCGGGCGCCGGATTCCTTCAGGCCCTTATACACGGTGATGCCGGCGCAGAGGACCGGGGCGACGGCCTCGAGGTCGCACTCCTTGGGGATGCGGGCGACGTGGGCGGCCTTGGCGATGGCGTACTGCTGGAAGGTGCCGTCGACGGTGTAGCCCGACAGCAGGGCCTTGGGGCAGAGCGGTTCGTCGGCCTGCATGCAGAAGCTGCAGGCCAGGCAGCTGCCGTTGAGCCACTTGATGCCCGCGTTGTCGCCCAGCTCGAGGTCGGTCACCAGCTCGCCCTTGGCCACGACTACGCCTGCGCCCTCGTGCCCGCCGACGAGCGGCATCTTGGTCGGGATCGGCCAGTCGCCCATCATGGCGTGTAGGTCGGTGTGGCAGACGCCAGAGTACTTGACGTTGATGAGGACCTCGTCTGGGCCGGGCTTCTGGACGGGGATCTTCTTGTACGACACGGCTGTGGGTGGTGTTAGAATGCGAGGTGGAAGGTTTGGTAATACATAACTCAGGGATGGGGGATGACTTACGACCACCTGACTTCTCAACCACCTGAGCCCATTGCTCACTTGGGATTTCGAATTTGGTCATCGTGGTTCTGTAAAATTTGTGATGCTGGAGTGTGTTACGTGTCTGTGTGGGTGAGTCGAGGAGGGAAGGAGTGATGATATCACTGATATGACTTGGTGTGGATCAAGGCGGCAGTACAAAGCAGGAAGAAACCACTGCCATCAATATGTGACTGGTACATCCCCTTTTATACCCATCGGTCATTGTCACCGTTTAGTATCACGCCAGATTATGATACTGATAAAGCCAAGTCTCGATCACCAAGTACAAGAAACATGGTAATACGAGACCGAGCGGCAAAGGTGATTGATCAATCGGGTAGTTGAGATGCAGCATGTCGGTCGATGAAGGCAAACCTGCACGAACCGTACGATATGGCAAAGCTGTACCTGGCAGGTACATAGATTCTAGGCTCGATAGGGCGCATGCCGGAACCGGTGGCCTGACCTTTTGGCGTGGCCGGTACTAGAGCCATTCCCGGGCGGAATTGACCGCGGGGTCGGGGCAGCGGAACCAAGCGAAGCACTCTCAACTTTCAACAAGCTCTCCAACCTGGAAAACCCCCAACACCCATTAGACCCATCTCAAGGATCCGGGAGAAGCCTCTGGATAGAATACCTTATCTTTCACGTAAAAATAAATAAAATTCCAGAATACCGTAGAACATAGTGTTGCCCAGTCTCTGCCCTACCTCATGCTTCAACTGGAATTTACCGGATTCCTCTCTCACCGAGTTGTATTGTATACCACAACCCCTTAAAGCATCAGGAAGTTGCAACCCCCCCAAACATGGTTACGTCAGTCCCAGATCTTCAACAACACCTCCACAAGTCTAGACCATGCCACACGGCATGAAGGAACCACACAGGGGGCAGGGTTCCCCGCAAGATCTCCGCTGCTCCGGGCTTGCTTTCGAGTGTCTCAAAGCCACGATGGAAGCTGATGTGCAGCGCGCATAACCGACCCCGCCATGAGGAGGCCACACCTAGCGAGGTGTGAGCTGCGGCTGAAGCCGGTTTAACAAGACATCATGCGGGACATCCCGGTCGAGCGGGGAGATACAGATTAGTCCAACCGCTAGCCAGGTAGCTTGCTTGTTACATAGCCCAAACGGCCGCGTACCCGGGAGCCCCAACCCCGGCATATACGGAGCCGGGCATCCCCGCAGTGGCCGGGAAATATGGGGTATACCGGGCTTGGCATCAGCGGGCCGTGTGGCCGTCCGTCTCGCCGTCACCCATGTCGCTGCCACACGCCAGATCTATAAGCAAGCATAACAGCATGTCAACTTAACGTCGTTTCCCCTATCTGTTTTTTGGCGCCGCCCGTGAAAACACTGCCGCCATCTCCTCATGAAATATCGCTCGCTTTCTACAACGAAATCAATGCCCCTGTCTAAGAGCCACCCGGTCCTCCCAGCAGGGCGAATCTCCGCACGATACCCGGTCCGTATTCTTGGTACTGCCAAACCGTTAGCCAAAAACCCATATTCAACCACAAATTCCAAAGAACCAAAACATACCTCCGCCTTGGTGTGGCAGTATGACCGGAACTCGGGCGTCTGGCCCAGCAAGCTCCCGCCAAACCACGGCCCGTGACGCTGCCTCTTGTGCCCGATAACCTGCACCTCCAGCCCTCCACTCTTGGCGCCACCGCTGCGCACCTCGCTCTGGCGGATCCTGGCGTCCACCAGCTGCTTGATATCGCGCTGTAACCTGCGGCCAAAGTCCTTGTACAGCGTGCTGCCACCCGAGAGCACAATGTTCTTGTACAGGCCGCGGCGCACATCGATGGGCGACGACTGAATCACGCCGTCAACGACCACGGGTAGCGGCGTCAAGAAGTCGGACGAGTAGATCTCGGGGTTGAAGAAGATCTCGGGCGCCAGGAAGCGCTCGTAACCAACGTCGACGCTCACTTGGCGGCCGCCCGGGTGCGCGACGACGTGCTTCAAGAACCGAGTGCGGTCGCGGTCGTACTTGCCGAACTCGTTGACGATGTCCGGGCAGACGTAGCAGTACTCCTCCTTGATTTCCTGCGCTGTCTTGAGAGACGAGTCCGGCTCGCCGCGGTCGCGGAGGAGCGACTGGACAAAGTAGGTAATGTCGCGGCCGGCAATGGGGATGGACTTGATCGACGAGCCGATAACGTAGCCTTCGGCGACCGGGATGACGTGTGTGACGCCGTCACCGGAATCGATGACTGTGCCTGTCAGAGACCGATCCGTGACCTTTGACGACGTCCACGACGCGGCAAGTGCTAGCACAGCCTGGACGGCAATGTAAAGTCCGGCGCAGTTGAAGGATTCGAAGAAGATCTCGGCTGTGTTCTCGCGGTTCTCGGGCGGGTTTAGGGGCTAGTGTATGTTAGCCACAGCATTACGCGCAGATGCCTAGGACAGCCTCACCGGCTCCGTGAGGAGGAAGTAGTGGTCCTCGGGCTCTACCCTGAGGTATTTGAAGATCGAGTTGGACCAGAATCTCTCCATGTGATCCTGCCGCCACTTATTAGCCTCGTCCACCAGCGCCCGTTCCCAGTTTCAACCAACCCAGTTCTCGATCTGCCCATGCCGGATCGGGTAGTGTAACCCGTAGCCTAACTCCGTCAGCTCCCGCCTTTTTTTTCCTCGATGGAAGGACCTACCAGGTCCAGCTGCGGCCGAGACGGCCTCGTCGCCGATGAAGAAGTCGAGGTCCTCGGTTCCGCGCTTCCCCGAGAGATGGCCGGTCGGGCCAGCTCCGCCGGTAAGAAAAGAGGGTTTGTTGGGGACGGGGGCGCGGCCGGAACCTGTGCCGCCACCGGCCGCGGCACCCTTGGTCGCAATCGCTGTCGGGAAAACGAACGAGGGAGAGTCGTTTCCGGCGAAGCCTAAGAAATGACCGGTCAGCTACGAAACGGCGAGAAGTCGCAGTGGGCTCTGAAGCAGAGAGACGAACCTAGCTTAGAGAACCCCGTGCCGCTGCGAGGGTAAGTTGTGGTTAGCAATCGTGAACTTGGTGGGCTCGCGGCCGGCGCATCCTCCTCTGTGTCCTAGAGAGCGGGGCTAAGGGGGGTCTAGCCGTTGCACCTACTTGTCCATGACAACGGCTGGGGTTTGGTTGGCCATTGTTGCGAATGTTTGCTGCTGCGCGCAGCTCCTGCTAGTGTTTCTGCGCGGTCAATACAGCAAGTGACGCTCAAGGGCGAGGTGTCGTCCGAGATGCAGGCAGGCAGTTAGTGGAGAGCGTTGAGGTCCAAGATTACGTCTGACGAAGCTCCCTGAGTTGACCCACGCTGCGGCTGTGTGCCAAGAAAGCCCGGTGCCCCGCCAGGTACGGTGGCCCGAACCTCCGTCTGCGCAAGTTACATCGGTAGGGGAACCGTGAACAGGGCATTTCTCTTTAACATCTGTTCGGGCTCATCGCAACTGAGAGTTAAGAAAGATGGCAGCAGATTATATATACACTCGTCTATAGGATCAAACAATACCGACGAACTTTCAGATTCTAGAATGGATATATATTGAAGAATTGAGAAGAACCATCGTATCGTTCAAGCCCGGCTCGTTCAAGCCCGGCAAGCACGGTTCAAGGTTGAGCTCAGCACGCACAGGAGCACTTCCGTCCGATTCCCACGATGCGCGGGAGCCATGAAGGAACACAACCTCGTCGCTCTTTCCCTAGATATCAATACTGCCAGTTTCAAATTCTAAGACCGGCACAGTGTAATTCGTCCACCTGCCACCCACAAAACCAACGGCTACCTATTTCATATCATCTTCCAGCGACAAGCTTCCATCATACCCTTCTCTCCATCATCCTCGGTTTGCTCAAACTAGCGCCTGGTTTTTTCCCGGTTCCTAAGGCAGCATTTCGATTACCTTAGGGACATCATAGCCGGAAGCGTTTGTTTCCTTTCCAGATGTTGGTTTGTGTTTGGTGAGACCGACCCGTTTTCTTCGATCTTTGCTTGCTTCCTATTCCGCCGATAGCCCACAACTGACAAGTCAGCCCACCACCGAGAGACGAATAACGCCGCCAAAATCTGGACGTAGCTCAGTCATACCTATCAGACCACCACTGCCTTCGCTACCCTAAATACAACCTCAACTGCTTGGTTTGGTATCTCGCCTACCTGTATCTCAAAGACAACTTGTCACGCGTGACAGTATTCGAGACCCGACACCTTGCTTGGAAAAGAGACAAGACATCATCCAATCGCCAAGCTAGCTGCCATTCTATCTCGACAAAGGGAACCGTCTCAAAAACCCGGCAAAATGTCAAGTGCCCCCGAGTTCTTCTCAATTGGCCCTGGGGGGCATGCTTCCGTCGATGGCGTGTGGGGGCGGCCGTCCAGCAAGCCGGTTGCGTCTATATTCGTACACGCAGGGGCAGGCTATCATAGTGCGTTGAATGAGAGGGTGCATCTTCAGGCCTGCACTGAGTGAGTCCTCTACCCGGAACCCTGTAGTCTATTCGGATATCTAACGGCACGACTAGTGCTGCCCGTATTGGCATGAGTTTCCTCAGGGCTGGCGCAACCGCTCCCCAGGCCGTTGAGGCCGCCATCAGATGTCTCGAGGATAATGAGATTACAAATTCTGGTTTTGGAAGCAACTTGAACATTGATGGCGTGGTCGAGTGTGATGCCACTATCGTCGACCATCTCGGAAGAAGCGGCGCCTGTGGTGCTGTTGGGGGTGTGTACCATACCCAACTCGTTCTGCTCCAAATACAATTCCGCTGATGTTACTCGCAGGTGTCAAAAACCCTATCACGCTGGCCAAGAAGATTCTCGATACGAGCAATCTGCCCCTGACGCTCCGCAGAGTCCCGCCTAACATCCTCGTAGGCCCTGGGGCCAAGGATTTCGCAGAGGAGCACGCATTAAAAACCGTCCAGAACGAGTACCTGGTCTCGAGGAATGCAAAAGACCGCTATCTCCGTTGGAGTGAGGATCTAAGGAAGGCTGAGGCGGAGAAGTCTCGTCCGGTATATCCCAGGAAATACTGGAGCGGTTGGAGAACACCATCACCAGGCGCCCATGCCAAGACTGCGAGTCTTGTTACTGAAGTACAGGCTCGAGATCATACCACTGCCATCCTCACGGGCACTTGGAATGAGGGTCAACCCGACTCTCCGGATGCTGGTCGCTGCCTAGCCACAACTGCCCCCACCTCACCTCATTTTGACCCCATGGGAGCGTCGAGAGAAGCGCAGGGCCTACCAAATACTCCTGACCGCGGTCTGTTAAACCTTCTAGGCTCATCCTTTCAGCCACATAGGGGTCTGTCCACGCCGGTGCAGCCGACAGTGTACGCGGGACTAGGGGCCGACTCACCATATCTCGCGCCAAATGCCCGACCATCCCCTTTAATCAACGATGGGCCTAGAAGCTCTGAAGACACCGAGGTGGACATGGTAAATGATTTCAGCTACTATGAGACTTATGGATTCGACTCCTCTTGTAACAAGAATAACACGAACCATCCCGCGGAACCCCCAGTGGAGGCGGAAGCGCCCGCAGACACTGTGACTGATACAGTTGGGGTAATCGCAATCGACTCTATGGGCCATATTGCAGCAGGGTCCTCATCTGGTGGCATCGGTATGAAGCACAAAGGCCGTACTGGCCCTGCTGCTCTAGTCGGTGTCGGAACTGCCGTAGTTCCCGAGGACCCGGACGACGACCTGGCAACGTCAGTGGCCGCGGTTACCAGCGGCACCGGCGAACACATGGCAACCTGTCTCGCTTCAGGCAAGTGTGCCGACCGCCTCTTTCAGGGTACGCGCCGTGGGCCTGGCGGACGGGACATTGTCGAGGAGGACGAGCATACCATCATGGAATCCTTCGTCGTCGACGACTTCATGAATCACCCCGGGATCAGAAGCCAGCCCACGGCCGCGGCTATCGGGGTGATGGCTGTCAAGAAGGACCGCACGGGGATCTACTTCTACTTCGCCCACAACACAGACTCCTTCGCACTGGCTTCCATGTCGTCGACGGAACGCGAGCCGCTCTGTGTCATGTCACGCCTCGGTAAGACGGGGCACGTTGCACTGGGCGGGCGGAAGATTCGGCTGGAATAAGGCGTCATCGCCAAGATAATGTAGGGTACCGCATGTGATGTGCGCTGATGGGAGTACGATGTTAAGAGGTGCCTTGAGATCGAAGGATAGAGATGGTTCCTGTATGAGACGAACCTTGAATTAGTCACGTTGCACCTTGTCAGAGTAGCGTCAGAGATTACCGATAGAAGTCATTGCCTCCTTATCTTTCGTGATCCAAACATAATGATGACCGTGTTGACCTCGTACTGTATGTCAAAGTCCGTCTGAGAGCAGCCGTCAGTAAAACATACCCCTCAACTGGTGTGCTAGGAAGGAGGACTGGTGGGGTGGTCACAGTTTGGGAAAGGGGAAGTCCCACCCTGGCGGTGGACTGGGTATAACTGCGGCCTAGCCAGGCTGTAGCACAAACTTTCTTTTCTTTTCACTTTCAGTTTTGTTGTGTTTACCAGTTTGGTCTTTGGTGCCTACATTCAGGGGACCAAAGGTACCTCAGTTGATCTGTTTGCCTACCACACACTCCTATTCTTCAACCTCTACGAAGGTAGTTGTAACCTGAACGGCAACCTAATCTATAATCCGAGCTGCGACCTAAACTGTAATATGAGCTACGACCTAAAATATAATCTGAACTGTAACCCAAATTATAATCTGAGCTGTGACCTGAGCCGTCATCTGAGCCGCCACCTGAACTGCGATGTGAGCTGCAACCTAAACCGTAATCCGAGCTGTGACTTGAACTGCAGTCTAAGCGCTGGTCATGCCACACATCGATGCCACATTCCGAGGGTGATGGGCTTGAAGTTCTGATAGATTTATTGGTACAATCCCGGTCCGGTACCTTGATGATACTTATGATACAACGCACTGTTTTCCTCTCTCCCAACGCCACGCCTACCCAGACGATTTTGATGCCCTTTACCCCTGAGGACGCCATGGTCTACAACTGCAAACAAAACAAGGACTGGCCATCCGGCAGTTCTACAGTTCCATCCCCAATTCTCTCTCCTCTCTCTGCCCGTCTCTAATAAATGAAGACGACGGACGGTACCTATGTATCGTATCAATCCACACCCTTCAAACCTCTCCATTAGCCCCCACCTTCCTCTTCTCCTTCCTTCCCACACCCGCCGGCGAAGCGCTGCTACCAGCACCACCAGCACCAGCGCCACCTCCACCACCACCACCGCCCGCCACAACCGGCCGCTTCCCATAATTCCCCAACGCCAGCGCCGTCCCGCACGTCAGACACTCCCCGCCGTCCGGCACCTCGCAGAAGATGCTCAGGCAGATGGAGCAGACAAAGCCCGTGTCGACAACGTTGCGGTGGCAGAAGCACGCCGCCCGAAAGTCGACCGCGTCCGCGCTCGGCGTGACCAGCAGCTCCGCCACGCTGGCGCCCAGCCCGAGCTTGCCCGTCTTGGCGTGTTTTCCGCCTCCTGTCCCTGCTCCTCCTCCTCCTCCTCCTCCTCCTGTTGTAGTGGTTCCTTGCCCGGCGGCGGTCTTGGAGCCAGCGGGGCCCTTGCCCGAGTCGGCGCCGCCGGCCGGGTTGGAGGGCGCGGTGCCGCTGCCGAAGCCGAACATGAGGTATTGGAGGAGGCCGCGGGGCTCGGCGGCGCGGATGAAGGTGCCGCGGGTGATGAAGCTGGCCTGCTCGAGGAAGGTGGCGCTGCCGCGGAGGGCGAGGGTGTCGATGGCGATGCGGGCGTGGGCGGCGGCGAAGACGGCGTTCATGGTCGGGATGTATTGTGCGGGCGCGCTGTCGCTGACCGAGAGGATCAGGATGCGCGCGTGCAGGCCTGCGAGGCCGCCGCCGCTTGTGGAGGTGCTGGATACGGGGTTGGGGCCGACTGCGGTGCCGGCGGTCATGGCGGTGCCGGTGTTGGTGGCGGCGTTGGCGCCTGTGGAGGAGGCGGTGAAGGAGAGGGCGGTTTTGTTGATGTGGGCGAGGGCGAGGGTCAGGGCACCGGAGATTTGGGTCGTTGTCGAGGAGAGGTCGGAATCGGTGGTGTCGTTTATGAGGGCGCGGAGGGCGGTTAGGAGGGAGTTTTCTATTTGAGCAAACTGGGGGTATTTATTGGCAGAGGAGGGTTTGTTGTCGTTGGCGACATTTTGCATGTCGACATCCTGGGAGCGGGCCTGCTTTGGCGGCGTCGGATAGAGCCAGACGGCGCGGTTGGTATGGGCGGCTATTATGGAGACTTGGTTCGAGTTGCTGAATGCGAGGTGGGCATTGACAAATACCAGTATGTTCGCTATCGCTTTGGACATAGGGAGTACGTCGTTGAGAGCGGCCCAGGCTCGTGGGTTTGTGTCGATGACGATGGTGCACAGCGACGGTATGTCGTCGGTATTGTACACCTCATAGTGCTCCGAGGCGTCGACCGCATCCTGGACGCTCATCGTGACCCAAGTCTGTGTGTCGCTGTTATCGCTGGCCGCAATGACCTCGCGCAATGCTATCGCCTGTGTGTGGGATGACACATTCGTGCCCCTAGGCAGGCATGAGGCGGACGTGATTTTAGGGTCGTCGTCAGTGCCTGTCGATCAAATCAAGGTTCGCTGCCAGGCTGCCTGTGCTTTATGTGCCCTGCTTAGGTTCCTCGGTACATGTAGATTCGGCTTATCGAAATCCGAGGTGATGCTGCAGGCCGTCGCAGGTCAGCCGTAAGTCGTAGTTCTTCATGTGCGCTTAAGTTCTTTGTGATGGTCTAATGACGTTGCGAGTTGTCCACCACGGCGTTAGTTAACTATGTAGTAGTATTTAGTATTCGTAGCAGAAAATTGCTAAGACGATAACTAAACTATCCGTCGCTCTCACATGCAGCTAGTTTGCGCTATGCCGCTCTCAGACTAGTGCATGGAGACCCTTGTAGTTATGTAACTATGGTGGGGCAGGGACTTTGGAGGGGCGGCAGCTCTTTCCAGCTTAGGGTTTAAGTTCAACTCACAACTCCCCTCATATATCATCTACCCAGGCGATAAGCCTGGGATCATACACGCAGACGATAAACCTAGGTATAAGGTTCGAACTTCAACATTAAATATTTGCTACGGAGACCGGCTGATTAGCTTCTAAAAATCTGACTATAAAGTCTCTGCCCCTCCCGCTCCCAAGTTAAGTTTTCTTCTTCTTCCTCCTTCTTTTTCATCCATTGATCCTCGAGTCTCGATAAAACAAACGCTCGTTTTTCAATTTTCAAACAGCTTCAACACTCGACTTTCAACTACTCCCATCATACATACTCTTCACTCACACTTTAACCAACCCCACTCCTACGCTCATCCCCCTCGAGCATATCTTTTCACATTGAATCCATCTACCCATACTCATACTTTCATACCAACAATCACCATGTCTTACACTCTCGATTCATGTGCTGTGGTTGACACCACGGAAGAGCAAGACGAGGCACTACTTCTCCTCGCTCGGCTCATGGAAGGCGGCAAGGAGGACGAGGAGACAGCGGCCGATTTTGCCAAGCTGACAAAGCTCCTCACCGAGGATCTCGAGCGCACTAAGCAGGGCGAAAAATCCGTCACCACTGTCATCGACACTGATTGTGTTGATACCATCTTCTGCTACCTCGACATGAGGCAACCCGACGCTATCCGGGCCCGGGCTACCCTCTGCACCGCAGCTTACCTTCATGCTGCCCACAAGGAGGGCCAACAGGAGGTCAAGACCTTCTTTCACCGCAGGCTGGGTCGGGGCACGTATGACGACTACATTGTCGCCTTCTGCGCCGCTACGGTTATTTTCCCGGTTGACCCTGAAACCATGTCGGAGCTTATGCACACCGAAGGCTTTCTCCCCAGCCTTGCTCGGTTGATGAGACGGAAGTGGAAGAGCCGGAAGGTCGAGATGGCCTGCTTGGAGATGCTCAAGGCCGCATGCATGCAGACCAAGTGTCATCCCGCCATCCACAAGTATTGCCTTGATTGGATGGAGGAGCTCATCTTCGAGGATTCTGAATCCCGTGTCGACACCATATCGGAACTCAAGACCGGCCTTGAGATTGAGGAAGAAGGGCCCGCCCTCATGAGAGAACACTCCGAGAAAGCCCGCCACCTCGCTGGAGTGGTCTGGACCATGGTTACGGTTAGCGCCCATGCCCATCCACTTCTTTTTCCGGCCAAGAAGGCCCCCAAGAAGGCCAAGGTCAGGAAGTACGTCACTGTGAAGCCGGCTGACGAGAGAGAGGAAAGGCAGCTCAGGCTCCCGGCGCGCTACCGAGGCTGGAAATGGATGCCGCTCCCCCGTCGTCTTCTAAATTTGAAGCACTAAGCAAGAGGTTTGCCAAAACTCTTGCCGACGAGGATACCGAAAATGTCCAGTATGCGGTGGAGGGACTGGCTTACGCGACTACACGGCCCGAAGTCAGAGAGCTGCTTTCTGGCGAGGGCGAATCTTTGAAACAGATTGTCAAACTTTTAGAATCCGCACCCGCGAAGTCGTCACTGGCATACGGCGCTCTCAGTATCATCGCCCACCTTACCCGATATCAACCCGCCGAGACCGAGGAACAGAAGAGGGTAAGGGAGCTGAAATCGTATGCTAACGCAGCGGGAAAGTTGCAAGCCAGTCCCTTGGTTGATGATGCTCACGTATCAAAGCGCTGCCGACTTGTTTTTGATTCTGGCGTTACTCCGGTTCTGGTCAAGCACGGCAAGGCGGCGTCCATCGCCTCTCTCTCTCTCATCATTTCCATCATCTTTTCCTTTTCCGTCACCCCTTCCTTCCGCGGCCAGCTCGCCCAGCAGGGCGCCGTCCGCCTTCTCATCGCAGCCTGGACCGCCCTCCCGGAAAATCAAAACACCACGCGGCGAACCGCCGCCCAGGCGCTCGCCCGCATCCTGATCTCCACCAACCCGGCCCTCGTTTTCCGTCAGCAAACGCCGCAAACCGCCGCCATCCGTCCGCTCGCCTCCATCATCCCCCCGGACCAGACGGCCGATACCCGCGATCTCCTTCCCACGTTTGAATCTCTCCTTGCCCTCACCAACCTGGCTTCCACAGACGACGACAACGACACCACGCGGCGCGCCATCGTGCGCACCGCCTGGGACGACATCGAGGAGCTCCTTTTCAGCAGCAACGCCCGCATCTCCACGGCCGCCGTGGAATTGGTCTGCAACCTTGTCCAGAGCCCCACCGAAGCCGTGACCCTCTTCGGCGACGGTTCTCCGAAGGCCGCCACGCGCGTGCAGCTTATCCTGGCTTTGGCGGACGCTGATGATGTCAAGACGCGGAGTGCCGCGGGGGGCGCCCTGGCCAGCCTGACGGCGTTTGAATCCATTGTCAGTGCGGTGCTTGCTCAACCGCGTGGTGCGGCGGTGGTGCTGGGACTGTGTCGCGATGATCAGGATGAGGGCCTGCGGCACCGGGGCGCGGTGGTGGTGCACAACATGCTTTCGCAGGAGGGCAAGGTCGGGGAACTGGCGAGGGAGAAGTTGCTTGCTGCGAATGCGGTGGAGGCGTTGACTGAGTGTGCGAAGAAGAGTCGGACGCCCGAGGTGGTGGAGGCGGTTGTGCATGCGTTGAAGGTGCTTCTTGGGGCGGATGATGAGGCTTGATGAGTGTTTTCTTATGTCTCGTCTTTAGGGTTTGATTTGGCACGATGCTAGATGAGAGGGGGTTCTATTTAATGTGTGGATGGATGGTTTGATTTTTATGGGCTGATTGATGGCTTCAGAGGTGGTGGAGGATGTTGTTCATGCTTGGGGAGGAATTTGAGCTTTAATAGCGGTTTGTCATTGTCATTCAGCGTTTGTAACACATACTCTAACAAGATTGGCGAACTCCATTAGAGTACCAGCATGTATACAATATCTACTCTAAGATCGGCGAACTCGGTCAGGGAATTAGAATGTGTACGGTATCCGAACTGTTCGTCTATATGCATGCATGCACCGCCCGCCCCCCGACTTCACAATCTAGATTTCTGTGCTAGTCTCATCCCTCCCCAAAAAGATCTTGCTCACCCTCCTGCTAACGGCCTGACCAACCGTCCTCTCACTCACCTCCCCCTCTTTGTTGACACTCTTACGCACCTTTTCCAACCTCAGCGGGCCTCCCTCCTCCAAGCCCTTTACTAATTTGGGTAGAGTCCTAAACTCGGCTGCGATGCCGTACGCGATAGGCGCAGTAACCCGAGAAATCTCCTGCAACATACGGACATACGTGTCATGCGGCCCGTCGCCCGTTCTGACTTGCCCAGTATCCATACAAAACCCGGCATCGTTGGCCTCATCACGCTGCCGGCGGTAGGGCACCGTGCTAATGTGCTGGGTGAAGACGGAAATCCAGCGGGCCGTCTCGAGGGAGGCTACGGTGTGGTGAATGAGCACACCATGAAGGACTTGGAGCTGGAGGAGGGCGGTCTCAACAACCTCTTCATCAATATAGGTTTGCGGGTTGGCGTTTTTGCGCTTCCGCTGCTGCTGTTGGGTGCTGGAGGAGTCGGAAGGCGGTTCGAGGCCGTTGCGCACGGCTGAAACATACTGGCTGTTGCGGGCGTTGCGGTTCTTACGGAGCCAAAGGGACAGGCCTTCTAGTAGGTAGATAATGGTGTCGTTGGGGAAATGGCGCTTCATGCGTAGCACATGAGACTCGAGGCTAGAATCTGCCTCGCCAAGCACGAGATCGATGAACCGTGCTGCCGGAACGACCACCATGGCGTAATTTTCACGGTCAATTCGCTCCGGGACAGGTTCCCAATGGCCTAGCTCATCGTTGTACCGGGAGCTCACTTTGCGGCGCCATTTGACCACGTTCTCAACTGGGCTTGACCAGGGAGCAGAATCAACGTGGAGATCGCGGAGGAGGGTGACCGCTTGTAGTTTGATAGACTCGTCGAGAGTTGTAGGGAGGTCGACGATCATTTCTGGTGCGGCCACCTTCTTGTCCGTCCGAATTTTGTTCACCTCAGCCAGAGCAGCTGCCCTCACTTTCTCACGGACTCTCTCTTCTTTGGCTCGCTCTTTCTCAAGCCTCTTGCGTTCCTTTTCCGCCTCTCGGGCGGCGGCCTTTTCTTCCTTTTCCTTCGCTATCTCCAAAGAGCTCTTCGGCAGGGCCGAGTCTGTCTTTGGCCCCGCCAACTTTGGCTTCCGTGCTGGCTTAGTGGCCGTAGACACAGAAGGTGGGTGGTGGTGTCTGGTAAACTTATGCTTCATGGCGGCCAAGTCGGTGATGTCAGGCAAGTCATCATCAGAGAGTGGCTGGGCTGCACACTCGTTCTCGGAATCATCCAGCGTGATTACTTCGGACTGGGTCCTCCGAAAACCCCGTGAAGTCCCTCCACGCTCATTGTCAGTCGTCACCCGAAGAGGAGCAGAGCTCGAGATTGGATCCCATGCTGCCTCGGATTGGGCCGACTTTGCTGGACCGGACACATGGGCTGGTGAGCTGGAAATGAAAGGGTCAATATCGTCAATCCTGAGGGCCTGGTCGGTGGCCTTCGGGGGCCGGGGTCCTCTTTGTAGGGCGGGGGGACTAGCAAAGGGATCATCGTCCAAGTAACTTGACGGCAGCGCCGCGGCGTGGCTGCTAACCCTCGGGGGCGGTTGCTCTGCCACCCGAGGGGAGGAGCTTGCAAACGGATCAGAGTCAAGCCAATTCCGTCGAGGAATCTGTCGTTCGACGTTGAAGTGAGGAAGAATGGTCGGGCTTGGACGTTTGGGCCCCGATCCTCGAAGTGGTGCTGTTGTTGTGGCCAGGTTTGGCCGGTCACCAAGATTGCCGATATCCGTATCGAACCCATCTAAGCGGCGTCTTTTTGAAAAAGACCCATCATTAGATGTGCCCTCTTTTCCGCGAGGGTTCCCGAGAGGAATGCCCTCATCATCTGAAATGAGCCACACATCGTCAATGGTAGTTCGGGCGTTTGATTGGCCGTTTGACTTCGAGATATTTGTGCTAGCTGTGTGACGGACGGGGGGCAAAGGGGAAAAGATATCGTCAGAACTGAATGGCGTGCCAATGGGTTTGGCAACTCTTGCTGGCGGTGGTGGTAGCTGCCTGGCTTTTGGTGGCGGAGGGGAGCCCACCTCAGAGCTCGAGAGGAGCGAGATCACTTCGACGGGCATGTTGTGGCCGGCTTAAGTTGCCTCCTCGAGCCCTCGACGGTATACCTGTCAAAAAGCATAGAATTATTTTTGCCCTTTTTGTAGAGGATCTTTTAATTAATAGTAGCAACAAGGGCACCTTCCTGCCCTAACGTTCAAAAGCGCACCTCCACAACCAGGGAAGGGACGCGACGGGAAAGCGCGAAACAAACACATCATCACGTGACATATTCCCACCCCACCCCCACCGTGTTAAGCACAATGCCCTTCGCCTTCTCGACCGACCAGGTACCTACCGTGGTACCTTGCGCCTCTCCCGCCACCTCCCGACTGACCTACCCTGCACCTTTCCCACGGTCTAGACCCCCCGCCTCCCAACCCGCCCACCCTGCACCCCAACTGACCTCCCCGGCATCTCCCGCCTACCAACCCGCAGGTACCTAGGTACCTAGGTACATACAGACCTTAACCAATCTGAAAGTTACCTAACTCAATACAACACCAATAAATGCCCTACTAACGCCCTTCCCATAAGAACATGAGGAATGACCGCAACGTCATAAGACAGCCGGCCCTCAGTGGGCATTACAAGTCGGAAGCCCCAGCTTTCTTCGTGCTGTCGCCGCTGGCCTTCGGCATTAGACTTGGGGTGCTTCAGCTGCCAATGCCACCATCCTTGGGAGCAATAGGGGCATATTTGGGAGTGAGTTCAAAATAATTACTACATGACTAACGTAGGTTTCTTCACTGCGTCCCCCTCACCCCCCCCACCTTCCACCCTCTTCACCCAAGAACGCCAATACAGGCATACGCGTTGGCCCAGATGTCCCTGCAGTCGTCTGCCAGGCCGTTCCACAGCTTCACCCACTGCGACCCGGCCACGCCGTTCCAGAAGGCGATGCTGTCGCACGTGTCGCCCTCCTCGACCATGACGAACTTGTCGCAGTTGCCCACCATGTGCGGCTGCCGGGGCGTGGGCGTGGCAATACCGTTGCCGTTGCCGGGCGCGGTCGGGGTGCCGGTGCCGCCCGTCACGCCCACGCAGGCGTACGTGCCGGCCTGCAGGGCCTTGCAGTCGCGCCCGCCGACGCCCGCGTTCCAGAGGATGAAGGTGGCCGTCGAGATGGGCGGCTCGTTGTGGGCGGCGACGGTGTCGCACGTGTCGCCGGTGTTGACCTTGACGAACTTGTTGCAGCTGCTGACCATGCCGGACTGGGTCGGTAGGGGCGTCGAGATGCCGTTGGCGCCCGTCGCCGCGGTAGGCTGGGTGGCGTCCGGGATGAGCCCGATGCAGACGTAGGCGCCGGCCTGCAGGCCTGCGCAGTCCTCGCCGAGGTGGTTCCACTGCTTCACCCACTGGCTGCCGGTGACGCCGTTCCAGAACGAGATGGAACCACACGTGGCGGGGGCGTGGGCGAGAGGACGGCGCAGGTGTTCCGCTGGTTGGGGGTGCCATCGTCGTTTAAACGCTGCCATTCGGGGAGGGGGGTGCCGGGCAAGATGTCCGTCACGTTGTAGGTGAAGCCTTGAGTGTCGGCGCACGTGCTCTCGGCCGTCGCGGCCACGAGGTCGACCGGCTTGCCACCGCTCTTAGTCGTGAACATGAGATAGTTGCTCAGCACCTGGTCGTGGGGCCCCTTGAAGTTATCTTGCTTGGAGCAGTTCAGGGTTCCGACATCCCATAGGAGCGACCAAGTGCCTTCGGTGTGGTTGAAGAGGTTGGTGTCCCAGTAAACGAAGTACGGGTCGCTGCTGGAGAAGTTGGCCTTAGACGTGCGGAGCGCGACCGACTTGCCGACCGAGTGGTTGCTGCCGACTTCGACGATTTGCAGCGAGAATTCGGGGTTGAGCGCCGCGGCGACCTCGGAGTTCTGGATCGCAAACACGAAGGGCAAGTTCGGGGAGGGCGCGTATGTGTCGTTGCGCGGGAAGATTAGATCCACCTCCACCGTCGCGGGGAGCGAGGCCTGCGCTGTACACAAGCACGAGAACGGCAGGGCCAAGAAGCACAACAGCTGGCCGGAGCGGCGTGTGTTCATGGTGAACGCCGGGCAAGAGTGTTGGAGCCCAAGACTCAATCACGGGACACAGCGATGAGATTACCGACCTCCTTACCCAGGGCGCGACAGGAGTTGCCGAGAGGGGGAAGGATGATGGGAAGCTGTAAGTAATGCCGAGTCCAGAATCCCGGGTTTCTTTACGGTCGCTTTACCCAGTGCCCGTTATGGGTTACATAGGGTCACTGACTTGGGACGGACGGATACACAGCGTTACATAGATACCGGAAATGCAAGCCAACTTCTCCGCGACCATGGGCTCCGTCCTCGCCGGCTGGAGCGCGGCTGTGGAGCTAGCGGCAGGCTTCCTGTTCAATAGCTCCGACAACAACATAGGCGTACTGACAACGCTGATCTCGGACGGCGCCTTTCTCGAAGGTTCCTCGTTTGCGGCGCCCCAGGGCACCAAGCCCGACAGTGACACCCAGACGGCTCTCAACGCGGTGGTTACCAAGATATCTACGCCTTTGCGACCCCCGCCCTCTGGCAGGTCTCGGGGCAGGCCCCCTTTGTCATCGACTCCGGGTTCCCCTGCGGTACCGTCGACCACATGGGCGGGTACCTCGACACGGACACGATGCACAAAACCTGGGCCTGCTGGGACAACCGGCTGTACTACCTAGCCGCTCCCTCCGATGGCGGGGCCCAGGACTGCAGCGGCGGCGGGGATGGGGCGGCTGTGACCTGTCGCGACAATTTGTTTACGGCGCCGAAAGGCATCGATTCGCTGGACGGGCGATCCGAGTTTGGCGGTATCACGGTGACCGATCTGGTTGTTGGGTGAGTTCCAAGTCCCACCTCTCGAACGCATTCCCATGCCGTCAAGTCGGGTCCCAGACACGCACGTAACGGCCGAGTGACGATAGGAAACACTAACAGTTCCCCCCCCAACCTTTCCCCCAGATCCGTGCGCACGTACATCAAGGACGGCAAGAAGAACGGCGCCCCCCCGGCAGACATCACCGACGGGGTGACATACAGCGATCTGTGCAACTACGACGTCACGACGCCCGGCTACGTCCGGCTGCCCGTCTGCACCGCGGACATGGCCTTTCGGGGGTGGGCCGCCGCGGGTATACACGGAAACGAGGGCATTGCCCTGGAGCCAAACTGGCCATGCGTTCCGTCCTAGTCAAGCGTCCAGCCGCGGTTACTCAAATATTGTACTTAAGGTATTTATTTTCCTAACGCTGTCTGGGGAGCGACGAGATCACTGGGCACTCTGACACCTGCCACAAATTCGCTGGACGGCCAACAATTTGTACTTGACTCGACGCCGCCCGGGTGAACCCGTTGAGCCGGAAGGGCTATCCCCGGATTTCCCTCTGTCCGCTACGGCGCTGTCATGTAACTTAACTTGTCTAGCTTAGACTTTACATCGACCTTCAACGCCGAGAAACTATCTCAGCTCCTACAGACTCCAAGTCATGGTCGTGGGCCACCCTTGAGATATCGCAAGACCTGAGAGCCTAGGGACATGTCACTTGCAGATCCTGGGTAATACCACCGCGGCCAAACGTGATCTCCTCTTTCGTTCGTCGCTGAGGAACTTGGAGGACGTTGGCCTATATCAACGCCATGATGGGCAGGGCAGCGCGATTGAAGGGCCCCGAAATTCTCAATGTACAGCCTGGGGCCGTGACAGTCCTACCGACCCCGTCCTCGGCGTCCTAGGTCTGGCCCCGTTGCTGTGATTGCGGTAGAAACTTGACAGCGCATGGTCTGGTCAAGTGTGTTTTCAGGTTTGTCTGGGACAGAAACTGTAGCCTGTAACAAGGGCTATTAGCGGCTGATCGGGAAATGTTTTTGTCTTTGGTAGGGCGAGCTCGGGACAATGTATGTACCAGGTAGCATCCTACCTACGGAAGTCCTTGATGTGAATCCTATTTTCGTATAGACGGTCGACTCGCCATACTTATCCCAATCCAGAACTCTCGACAGGTAGGCAGACTTGAGATCACTTAGTTTCGGAACGTGGTATCAGTGCCTCGCCATTAGCTCCCAAACACGGAGAGCGACTTCTGAATCATCCAGTCGATACCCTCCGCGCGCCAGCTGTCCCATTCAAGGTACGACACCCTCTCGGCGTCCCAAACAATGTTCTTCCCCACTCCACCGCCGGCCTTGTGATCGTATACCGGCCATTGCAAGCCTGACGACGCCCCTCCGGTGGGGTCCATGCCGACGAAGAAGCGCACCCAGGCATCGGACATGGCCTTGGCCACAACCTTGTACGATTCCGGGGCGTTCTCAAAGGGATTGACCGCATACCCCACGCCAGCGATGTTGTAGAACACAAAGGCTACCTCGGTAAAGTGGGCAGCGGACATGTATGCTATTAATTGCGGCTGTTAGCCTGTTGAAAGCTCTCTATGTACTTTCTACTGCATCCAAGTCAGTTGGAACACGTACCAGGGGACCCGGATGGCGTCACGTCGAACTTGTAGCTGTAGGCCGGGACGCCGTGCTTGGACCATTCGATGACACCTCTGCGTCTCTGGTAGGATTGTATCCTATTCGATGATTTAGAGAACAGATCAGCCGCTTGTATGTCAAGCCTGTCAAGGTGGGGCCCGTGGGGATGAAGTGTCTCCTCCTTACCAGTCACCGTAGATCGCCGCCGATCGCCTGTACTGCAAACCCAGGAACGAAGCCTCGGGCATCTCTGGCGCCAGGACTGGGAACTTGTCCAGTGAGGGGACGCCCACAGCCTGAATATTGGGATACAGGTCAAACAACTCGGTCAGGAGACCAGGCAGGTTGGGGCCTGGCCCCAGGATGATCCTCGACGCCGACTCGGCCATCTCGTCATCGGTGTTGATTGCCGCCCCGCTGACGCTCTTGTTCTGGCCGAACGACGCGCCTTCGTCGGCGTTCTGGCCGACGAGAATGGGGATGCGCGGGAACTTGCCGTTGCAAAGCTGGCGAGACGGATAGTCGGCGATGAAATCACCGTCCATGGCGGGCAGCCAGATGGCGACGTTCAGCGTCGTGTTGCTGAGGGCGGACATGAGATCTGGGAGCGTGAGGGAGCGCAGGCATTGCAGCGAGGCCGGCGTCCCAAGCGTCGGGGCGCACGCGGTTGCGGACACGAGTCTGCTGTAGGCCGCTCGTGGGGCGTCTGTGTTATTGAGGCCGCCGGGAGTGCGGTAGTGAAGAATGCCGCCGAAGCCAGACTGGGCAGCGGCCGCCCGAAAGAGACCGTCGTCACGGCCTGGGGAAGCAAGATGGCGCGGCTCGTCAGCTATCCGGGATTGACGACAAAAGAACCAGAGCTGAGAAGAGGGATTGGGCCTCACCATTGTAGGCAAACAACTGGGCGTTTATACTAACTGCTCCCGCGCTTTCGCCCCACAGGGTCACCTTTTCGGGAGAGCCCCCGAAGCCGGCAATGTTCTCCTTAATCCAGCGCAGCGCCAGCCTCTGGTCCCTGAACCCGAGGTTGGTCGCGCCCTCGGCCTGCACTTCGGGGCCGGATATAAAGCCAAAGACGGCCAGGCGGTAGTTGAAGCTCACTGCGATGATCGGGGTGCCCAGGTCGACACTATTCTGGACGATGAAGGAGAGATTGTACCGCCTGTCGGCAGAGCCTCCCATGGTGAGGCCCCCGCCATGGATCCAGACAGCCACAGGAAGCTGGGCGGCTGGGTCAATTCCGGCTGGGCGGACCACGTTGATGTACAGACAGTCCTCGGACATGTCGTAGCCCACCATGTCCGGGCCAAAGCCTACGCAGTGGTACGGGTACGACGTCGCGTTGCGGACACCACCCCATGTAGAGTTGAGAGACTCCGCAACAGCAAAACGGGCGGGCTTCTAGGGGGCGGATAGAGTTGGCAATCATCCAAAGAGCGACAAGCGTGGGGTCTGCAGAACAAACCTGCGCAAACGGTATGCCGAGGAAGAAGTCCTGCTTGTAATTGGCATTGCACAGTCCGGCGTACGTGCCGTTCTTGACAATGGCTGTCGGGGCCGCATTTCGGCATCCTTTCAACGAGCTACCGTCGGCCCCTCGCCCGAGCGAAGATGCAGCGCCAGCGGACGAGAGGAGCAACCAGGCGTCTGCAATTGAGGGTAACAGCATGCTCAAGAAGTGACCGCGCTAATAGTTGCGAACTCGGGGGTACCAGTGCGCCAATATTCAACACAGCTGTGAGGACAGCCAGGAAGAGGCGCTCATGAAGAGCAGACCAGCCGTTGGCCATAAAAATAGCTCTATACGTAGTTACATCGGCCCCGCTTACGGCATAATCACATCCATATCTCACAACTTAGTAGCTCTACTAAGTCTACCTAAGTCATCAACCATCCCAACTCCCCTGAGGAGATATAGTAGAGAAGATTTGGTGTTCGTAGAGAACTGTCCGAGTCTGTCGGCAAGGGGAGAAACAAGAAGCATACGGAAGGCAAGGTTCGCGATAGAAGCACAGGGCAATTGCTACCTTAGGCAAGCCTTGGGTAATAAATAGGTAGGTAGGCAGTAGGCTTTCTTTTGATTAGCTTGAAAAGGGAAAACGAGGAAGAAAAATCTAGGTTCATTCATTACAGCCATACCCACCTCTACTTGTAGCATCATTACCGCGTTCCGTCTTCATCTCCCGACGCCTCTAGTTTGCTCCCGTCCTATTTCTTAGCAGTGCGGTAGAATTACAATGCCATCCTTGAGGGGCTCCTTTGGCTCCGGCAGAGGGCTCGGCTAGGTATTGTTACGGTCAGTGGTCGTGTCCGGGTTGCGGAAGTCGTCGGTACCGTTGTAACCAATGGAGTAGATAAGGGCGCCCTCGGCGTTGATGACAGGGTCTTTGAAGAAGAAAGTGCCCGAAACCGGAAAGTAGAACTTGCGCCGGCCCGACAAGTCCTTGACAGGGCCCGTTTCGATGGTAGACAGGTTGAACAGGGCCGACCCGTAGGCTCCGTCGAGCCAGTCTCCGTACCGTTTTTAGTCCCTCGCCCCTGGTGATGGTTTTGGTGATGGCAGGACTGTCCGCTTTGGGGGCGGTCTGGAGGCCGCCGTCGCTAGCCGGTTCCAGCGTGGGCATGGTCTTCCAGGTGGTCTTGTAGTCCTATCTAGGTATCCAGTTAGTCGGCCATTGATGCTCAGCGACGCGTCAACTTTGTCAAGTGGCGGTGCAAAGCTTACGTCTCCTCGGAAGCGAGAAGGTTTGTGAGCGAGTAGTAGAGTTTCACGTTGGGCTCACCCCTGCGGGCAATTTCCGGGCTGCCGGGGGTGTATTCAATTGTGTTCTTGCAGGAACCTAAGGCACCTAGGTAGGTAGGTGCGCTACTAGCCCGGTGGTGTAGCGGAAAAGTCACCGATGCCCACTTGCGACCAGTCGAGCCCGACACTAATATAAGAAGTTGAATCTTGCTGTCCTGCAGTGTGTCTTGTCTGTTGTTGCGTCGTATCTGCTGGTATATTCGTAAATATTTGGATAGGTGGCGCTGCTCTTGAAATCAAAGGCTGCATCGTAAGCATCCGGCCTGTCAACATTGTAGCCAACTCGCAGATCACAGTTCCAGCTGCCCCTGAAGCTCACGGTGGCATCTGTATCGAGCTGAAGATCGAAGTCTTTAACACGAGGCTCCAAGATTTTGTTGAGGGGACGGAGCTTGGGAAACAGGTAAGTCTCGAGAAAGTTCTTGCCACTCCTGACAAATGTTCAGCAAGCTGCTGAATGTGATGAAGAATCTCGGCAACTCCAAGTACGTCACCCCCGCGTTGAACTTACCCCACAAAGTCCAATGGCCCGGTTGTTACTCTACCTAGACCCACGCCGCTGACACGCCCCTAGAATCGACATCCCCATCTTCTCCTGGCTCTACTACGAACTAGCCGGCCGCGGCCTCACCCTCTTCGACGCCGTGTGCTTCGTCATTGCTTCGGCACATTCAGCCCCGGCAAGGCCAACACCGCCATACCGGGGGACCCGAAACGCCCTGCCCCACACCTCCGGCAATGGATCACCTACCTGAGTCTCTACCGCGCCGCGGTCAACGGGGTGGGCCTCGTGATCCCGATTAACGAGCCTATGGACAAGCTCAGCGCATGTGTGTCTCTCGCCATCACGCAGAACGCGATCTTGGGGATTGGCAGTTTCACGGCGCCTATGGGAAAGCTGGAGCAGCCCGAGATGACGGCGGTTGAGGTGGTGGTTATGGCGGCGGGGAAATATGGGTTGACGATTATGGAAGGGGTCGTGTTTGAGGAGCAGTATAGGAAGGAGAAGGCGGCGAGGTTGCCGACGCCTCCGTTTTAGGGTGAACTGGACGGACCGCCGCAGTTTTTGGCTAGAATTCAGTCGCATGTGCTTTCTCGATGATGATTGATTTTTTAACGACAGTACAGAATATCTAGAGCCATATGATGATATGAATATGTTGCTTGTCGTCACTGACATACCAGGAAATTTGAAGGCGGTCAGGCCACGGTTTCTAGCCATAACCAATACGTAAGGTACGCTTTACAGGAGGGGTATAAGAACTACAGGAAAGGGTAGAATGGTTGTATGTACAGTACAGACAGGTACCTACGTGCATACATACATGATGGTAGCTACCCAGGTGCTTGCCCGATTAAGGGTGCCGAAAAGAGCGGGCCGAGCGTACCTCGCGCTCACCTTGGCTCCTTGGGTTGGTAGTACTTCGTAGACAGCTTGATTAATAACCCGCTTCTCCTTCTCCGAGACCTCCAGCACAAAAGCTTCATCTCCAGTTCTCGCTTCGTCCCTGACGTTATTTGTGTCTCGGAACCTCCGCACGTGGTTGTGCCGCCGAGCTACACTACTCTTGTTTTGGCGGCCGTTGGTCCAGATTCAGGCCTGTTGTGGTCGCTTTCCCCGAGCCGATCGCCATGGGATGTCTTGGTCGGGCTTAGCGTGCGCACGGTCGTGGGTTCCCACCAGCAGGCCCCGTTTTGGAAGTTGAGAGAGCTCGGACCTGGCTGGTTCGGGCCAGGGGCGTTTGCAAGGCGCTGCTTGTGGAAACGAGGGGCACACATCGTTGAAAACGCCCCGCGACAATTGCTGGTAGTTATGCAGGCAAACTCACCGAGCAAGCGGGAGGAGCGAGGAGGGGGTTACCTTACGGACGGCTCTGTGCCGCCTTCTTCTCGAATGCCACTCGCGGAACGATCCGATGCCGAGACTTGTTCGTCCCATGTCCCGCAGGATGCTAAGATGAAGCCTGCGGATGAAAGTCAGGGCGTGCAGCTCTGTCATGCAGCAAGGTTGTTTCGAACCCTCATCGGCCTATCAAAGTTTTAGGGCACACTGGGCCTCTCAAGTTTCTCAACGGCGGTTGAGCATTGACCGGCACGATGGGTTACATCTGGGTTGCCCCGCGATCCCTCAAGAGGGCCGAGCTAGGGGACGATCCCTCTATCGGAGGGTCACGGCCGACATGGCTTGCCAGAGTTGAAAATGGCGATACCAGTTGCTCGTCACGCCCGGGCGTGATGTGCGGCATGTGATCCTGCTTTGCCCGTGGGAGAGGTCCCTGTGTGGTACCTGAACTGCTTTGCGTACGGGAGTTAACATCGCCAGAAACCCGAGAATCCGAACCCTCCAAAACCCGACCCTTTCGGTACCTACCTTAGTTAATTGACATTGCAAACATGTCGAATGGGTAGTCCAGAGCCACGTCTGAACTGATCGAGAATAATGATGAGGAATAAGTAGCCGTGTGACAAGGAGGATATCACTCGGCGTATAATAAACCGTCAAGAGCCTCCGACTCAGAAATGGGGCCCGGGGTTGCGTCAAGAGACTGGACCCGACCCCAGACTCGGTTGCATGCAGGGCCCACCAGAACCCCCCCACAGGGCGATGGTGTTTGCAGCGAACGCCCACATCCAGCCACTGGCAGCTTCGAGCAGTCACCAATTCCCAAACGGATGCCCCCGGCGCCAGGAACCGGGCGGCCAGTTGCGAGGAAACCCCTCCCTAGCCTTGCATTCCATCATTCTTTTTTTTTCCTCCTTTCTTTTTCCTCGTAGCGGTCTACCCTCTGCTTGCCGAATGTGACGAGGCCCACTTGCAACCGACAAGCTGGAAGAAGCCATCAACACAGCCAGCCGTCTCGACAAAAAGGACTCGGGCAGCGACCTGAGCAGCGGAGTCGAAAGTTGAAAGCTGCACATTCTTGGGCTAGCTTCGACAAGTTACCAGGTACTTTATCGCCAGGCCCAGGGTCACCCCCAGCGTGCCCCATTGTCACCTCTTGCAGCTTCAGGGGACGCGTTTGTAATTTGCGCTACCCCCGGTCCGGCGCAATCAAATAAACAAGGGGGAATCCCCAAACGGCGCCCAGACAAGTGAAGCATTTTCCCCAAAAAATACCCGCGCTTCGAGACAGGAGAATCCTCGACCTTTGGGGGAGAGCAGCTGATGACGAACCTATGCACTGGAGCATAATTCTTTTTTTTGCGGGGCCATTGGTGTCGAGTTCTGCCTTTGGCATTGAGCATTGAGACTTGCACACTTTGTGTGCCGTACCAAGCAGTCTCTCGCGCCCTGTCCCACGGTTTTCCCTGCGCGGCACCCATCACGGGCGGAAAAAGGCGATCGGGCCAGTCCCACCGCGCCGGCTCAAATCGACCGATTCGCGAACCCCTTTAACAAGGTCCACGCCGCCCGCTTCGCATCCGCCGCCGCCAACATGGCGAGTTCACCACCAGGTTCGCCGGGCATCATGCCTCAACGACCCATGAGCGCCATGGTGCGCCCATCGCCGAGGAGCAACAGTCGCATGAGCATGCAGAGCAGGACGGGTGGAGGAAGTAGGGCGTCGGACGAGGACTCAAAAACCGCCGTCAAAGTCGGTGAGTACACAACATCCGATCACAACCCCGCCGGTATCTGGCAGTCGGAGCGTGTCACGACCTCCCGGACAGCTGCATTCTGACTTTTTTTTCTTCCTTAATCTTTTAGCGGTTCGCGTCCGCCCACCCCTGCAGCCGACCGACCCGGGCTACGAGCTCATACCACAGCGCTTCCAGCGGTCAATGGTCCAGGTCCAGTCGCCGACTAGTCTTGCGATCGAGTCGCCACAAGGGCGCAAGTTGTTTGTTTTCGATAGGGTATTCACCCCCGAGGTTGACCAAGCGGGGGTCTGGGAGTACCTGGAAGAGTGCATCAGCGCGTTTACCCAAGGTTACAATGTCTCGCTTCTCGCCTACGGCCAGTCCGGCGCCGGGAAGTCGTATACGATGGGGACCTCGGGTCCCGCCGAGCAAGACGACACCGATGTCATGGGTGAGTAGCCTCGTGCCGCCGTTTCGCGCCTAGCCTTATGTGCTATCGCTGACTTGTCTTCCCACCCGCCGCTAGGTGTTATCCCACGCGCCGCGACTGCGCTCTTCGAACATTTGGAGGGCCCCAAAATTCGGAACCCCAACCGCAGTTCCATGTCCCAGCTCCGTACGCCTGCGCGGTACTCAGCGCAAGCGGCTGGTGCACCCCAAGCGGAGAAGAACTGGACGTTGCGTGCCTCGTACGTTGAGATCTACAACGAGCAGCTGAGGGATCTCCTAGCGCCAGACAACGTTCCGCCACACGAGCGAGGCACCGTCACCATCCGCGAGGACGTCAAGGGCAACATCCTCCTCACCGGCTTGCACCAGATCGAAGTCAACTCGGTCGAGGATCTGATGAACGTCCTGAACCAAGGCTCCACCGTCCGCCAAACCGACGCGACGGCCATCAACGCCCGGTCGTCCCGCTCTCACGCCGTCTTCAGCTTAAACCTCGTCCAGAAAAAGGCCAAACAAGCGACGACGAGCGCGGAAAAGCGATTCTCGATGCCGTTGGACGGGCTGACCGGCGGCGGCGAGACGCTCGTGACTACCGACAGCAAGATGCACTTTGTCGATTTAGCCGGCAGCGAGCGCCTCAAGAACACTGGTGCCCAGGGCGAACGGGCCAAGGAAGGAATCTCGATCAACGGGGGGCTTGCCGCGCTCGGCAAGGTCATTTCGCAGCTGTCATCGCGGCAGGCCGGAGCCCACGTGTCGTACCGGGACTCCAAGCTCACCCGCCTGCTCCAGGACTCGCTGGGCGGGAATGCGATCACGTACATGATTGCCTGCGTGACGCCGGCCGAGTTCCACCTCAGCGAGACGCTAAACACGGTGCAATATGCACAGAGGGCCCGAGCGATTCAGAGCAAGCCGCGGATCCAACAGGTCGAGGAGGGCGACAAGCAGGCCATAATCGACCGGCTCAAGGCCGAGGTGGCATTCCTGCGGGAGCAAATCCGGAGTGCAGAACGGGGCGGGGGTGAGCGCCGGACCCTGGCCCCTGGCGAGAGGTCCGAGCGGCAGAACGAGCGGGAAGTTGAGCTGCAGAACCGTTTGCTCGACTCGGAGGAAAATTACAAGGCCCTAGGCCAGCGCCATGCAAAGCTCATTGCCGAGATGGCAAAGGCAAGGGATGAGGAAGCCGCCGAAAACCAGCACCGCGACGAAAACGCCGAGGACATTGCCACCGAACGTCTCAACAGATCAAACAGCTTCGCGCAAGCTGTGGAGCAGGTGGTCTTGGAGTATGAGAAGACGATTCAGTCGTTGGAGCATTCTCTCGCTAGTACCCGGGCTACCCTGGCCATCACTGAGGGGTCCTTGCTTGAAAAAGAGACCAAGTGCGCCTACACCGAAACCATCAACGGCCAGCTCCAATCACGGCTGCAGAAGCTGATGGACCGTGAGACGAGTACCGAAAACTACCTGCACGACCTGGAGGCTAAGTTGGACGGTCATACGTCGGGTGAGGAGAAGAACGCGACCATCATTATGGAGCTGCGTAAGGAGATCACCCGCGTGCGCGAGAACGAGGCGACCTGCGAGGACTACATCTCGACACTGGAAGAGCGCCTCGCTGAAGCTGACCAAGATGCCGAGTTGATGCAGCGCGAAATTGACCGGTTAGAGCAGGTGGTCGAGCGGCAACGCAGTCTCGGGAAACTAGACTCGCTCTTGTACGAACTGGACAACATCCAACAGGATGCGCCAGTCCCCGAGCCCGAGCCCGAACTGAGTAACGGTGCTGGCCACCGACGCACGGCAAGCCGCAGCATTGCCGAGCACTCGCGCAGCCAGAGCCATGTCAGCCGACAGAGCCAAATGGAGGAGACCATCCCTGAGAGCGGAGAGGAAGATATCCCCGAGGAGACCGAGGAGCTGGCCGAGGAATCAGCCGATGGGCTGAAAACAACGGCGGAAAGCACCACGGACGCCACAACCCCCAAACCTTCGCGTGCCAACCTAGCAATAGAAGATCGCGCGGCCGAGTATGCCGCCAGCCCGGCGCAGTCCAAGTTTGTCGCTGATAAGCTCGACACCGTCACTCAGGAGCTACTCGGCTTGCGCGTTGAACACGAGTCGACACTTAACGAGTACGATCTCCTCCAGGCCAAGTATGAAGAAGCTCTTCGTGCGTTAGCCGATATGCAAGATGCGGTGGACGAGTCGCGGCACCCACAACGCCCGCGCGACTCGATGCTCTCGGTGGCCTCGCCGCTCCAAACACGGCCGCATTCCTTCCTGTCTGACGCCAGGACCAACGACACAAGAGACGGCGCACATCTCTCGTTGAAGTCGCTCTCGTCTGAGCTGTCTTCCGCCATGGACTCGCCGGCGACAACCGTGGGAGCACCCGATGCCGAGACGGCTGTGTCAAAGGCTGAGGAGCATGGCTCTTCCCCAACTGAGTCGGACATCCTGGTAGAGGTGCAGAGACTCAAGGCCCTTGCTGCCGAGCGGGAGTTTGCCGAGAGGGAACTTGCCGAGCGGTACGCCCAGCTGGAGGAGCAACACCAACACACTCTCGATGTGGTGGAGGAACTCAAGACAGAGGTTGCAAAGGCCCAAGCCGCCACCACCGAAGCCCAGTCGCCAAAGGGTAACACTCCGGTCATCCGCCGCAAGTCGAGCCAGAACGTTATGATTATTGATCGCGCCCACCGGTCGTTTGCATCGCTACGGAACATTGCCGCCGAGAATTTCGAGAACCAGCCCGATGTCATGCAGAACTTTGAGCTCAACCTCAACTCGGCCATGCACGAACTCCACTCTCGGTCTGAGCGTATCCAGGAACTCGAGGCCGATGTCACAACAGCCAAGAAGGAGATGGAGACCAAGATGACCATCATCTCTGGCCTGACGCGCGAGCGGTCCAGCTTGAAGGCGACCTCCCCTATGGATATGGCTATGGTGTCAACCCTCCGTGAGCAGCTCGAGCAAAGTGAGAGGCGCATTAGGGAGATGCAGGCGGCGCATTCCGCGCGGGAGAAGGAGCTCGAGGCGCAGTTGGCTGAGCTGCAGGAATCGCTGAAGCAGGCTACTTTGGCAGCCGAAAAGGCCACGGCATCCGCTCAGGCGGCAGTCGAGGCCCAAGAGTCCGCGAGAGAAGCTCAGGCCGCCACCGAGGCCCAGGAGTCCGCGAGAGAAGCTCCGGTCGTGTCGGAAGACGTCATGTCAGAAAACGTTGTGTCAGAAAACTCGGCAACAAATGGAAAGGAAGCTGCCGAGTTGCAAGAGTCTCTCAACAAAGCTACTCTTGCGGCGGAGGAGGCTGCCGAATCAGCCAGAGTTGCTTCCGAGGAGTCAGCGGCTCAGATCGAGCTACGGGAGAAGAAGATCTCGGAGCTCGCGTCAGAACTCTCCGGCTGGGAGGACAGGCACAACACGGCGTTGCAGAGCATGCGCGACGCGGAAGAGCAGATGGCCAAGACCATCGGGGAACTCGAGGCCCAGCTCGCCTCCGTTTCAACACAGCTGGCCGAGGCTGAGCAGAAGGGCCCCGAGGGGGAGAAAGCGCTTAAGGAAGCCGAGGCCAAGCAAAAGAGCTTGGTTGACTTCTTGAGGAACGAGATCGACGAGTACAAGGGCATCATCAACACCAACCAGTCCAAGGTTACCGAAGTTGAGCAGCAACACGCGGCCACCAAGAAGCTCCTCGAGATGGCTACGCAGGACCGTGACGAGGCTACGAGTCTGCTGGAGACCCGCAATGAACTGGTCACCAAGCTGGAGGCGCAGATTACTGAGCACGAACAGGCCCTCAAGACGCACCAGGAGAGCCTCGGCGAGCTGGAATCGAAGCACGCCAGGGCCGTTGAGGAGATGACGTCCTCTTCGAAGCAAGATGTGGAGTCTCAACTGGCGGCACTCAAGTCCGAGCATGCTGGCCGCATCAGCCAACTCGAGGATAACCTAACCGAGGCGCGCGAAGACCTCATGAAGGTTGCTACTCAGGTCGCATTTGCTCTCGGCCTGGATGTCAGTGTCGAGAGGATCTCGGAGCGCCTCGAAGAGCTCGTCTCGTATCAGAAGGCCCTGGTCCAAGAGCAGGAGAAGAGGGCAGAGCTCGAGAACCACGTGGTGGACCTGTCCAACATCAACGACACGGTCATGCGTGATCTTGAGACTGTCAAGGCGAGCCTGGCCGAGGTTCTTGAGGCGGAAAGCGCCAAGGCACAAAACCAATTCCCAATCGAGGAGCAGGTCGCCCTGGTCAAGAAGAAGGTGGTGGATCTCGAGACCAAGAACAAGAAGAACTCCCGGCTTGTCGAGGAGCTCGAGGATCAGCTGCAGAGCAACTACGACCAGGCGCAGATGGCGAGCAACCGTCTCTCGACACTGCAGATGGAACGCAACGTCCAGCTGGAGGAGGCCAACACTGCCAAGATCAAGCTGCAGTCGGAACTGGATGCCATCCGAGAGGAATACGCCTCTCTCCAGGTATGTTTAACAACAACACCCCATCCCCACTCCGTCAACCCAGCCACTAACACCCCCCAGTCCAAGTTCGACAGCATCCACTCCGGCGGCAGCCCCGAGCGGTCCGACTCCCTCACGGGCGCCGTGCGCAAGAGCTCCTCGGTCGCCTCCCTCCCCTCCCCACCGCCCGCCATCCCGCTCCCCCCTCTCCCCAACGGCAGCTCCAACCCGGGCACCACCTCGCCCACCCCGCGCCCGCCCAGCAAAGACATCGGCGGCACCTCGGCCGCCGCCTCGGTCGGCATCATCCAGATCCAAGAAGACCAGGAGGCGCGCATCCGCCTCATCGAGAAGCACCTCAAGGCCGAGAAGCAGCTCACGGCCACCCTCGAGGAGGCCCTCACGGACCTGGAGCGGCAGCAGAACACGATCCGCGCCGAGTGCGACGCGTGGCGCCGCCGCGGCGACGAGCTCGAGGCCGAGCTCAAGGAGCTGCGCGAGAAGCCCGAGCAGGAGAACCGCTACAGCATGCAGCAGGTCGAGGAGGAGAGGCGGAAGCGCCGCGATGCTGAGATCGCGCGCGCGCATCTCGAGGAGAGGATGAATACGATTGCAAAGAAGAAGAAGAAGGGGAGTCTGAACTGCTTTTAGGAGAGCGGTGGGGGTTGGGTTTTGGGGGTGGTGGTGGTGGTGGTGGTTTTGGTGCTGCTGGTTTTGCCGTGGGTGCTGCTAGCCGTGGTGGTATATGGTGGTGATGGTTGGGGAAAAGGGGCGGGAGCTCCTTGGTTGGGTAATGAGGGATGGGGTGATGGATGATGGAGCTTGCCTGGGACCAAGATGGCCTGGGATGAAGATGATGGGTGGGGATGGAGACGATGTTCACGGTGGGCATGGCTTTACAGGCGGGTGGCATCTTTTGCTCTTGCTGCTGCTTCTCTGCTGCTGGCGAGGACGGATTTTCTGGTTGATGATCTGTTCTTTTGTTGTTTTATTTTTTCATTTGTTTGCTGTTTTGTGTGGTTTTTTTTCACTTTCTCTTCTTTTTGATTCCCCTCTAGTTTTTGATTCCCCTGACAACACTGTCGAATGCTTGGTGTTTTTGAAGGTTGGTGTTGCGTTGTTGATGATGGACGCGGAGGTTTATATATTCCCTCTTCGCGCACGCTCTTCTTTTCTTCTTTACTAGTAATGTCCCTGACACCCACTGATATATGTTGGGTATGTGTTTGTATGTATGTACGTACCTGAACTCTAGTTACTCGAACTATGATGGGTGTCGTTGGTTGTCTGCTTTGGAGTTGGCCGTCTCTCGCCTGTGGTGGTAGCAACTGAAACGTTACGTCCTTGTTCACGACCACTTTCTACTAGAACTACTTCGTATCCGGGGCATGTCTCGAAACTTAAAGGCTCAGCCTATCTAAGTAGTTTATTTTACACCCATCCCCAGAGCAGGCGTGAGTGACTAACGAACAAGGGTTGATCCCAGCGTTCGGACCAAAGGGCTGGTCGCACAACCCGCGCTCTGGGCGAGGGGCATCGGGCTCGCACCCTCCTCCCTCTCGGTCACCCGAGCACGCGAGAACGGAGCTGTTGACTGGCCAGGGTCGCATGATGCAGGGGTAGAGGCGCATTCGGTCTTGCGGGAACGGAGATCGCTCTCGATAGCCATCGGGGCCCCGGATTGGATGATCCACCTCGGGTTTGGGGAAAGGGGATGGCCTAGCAGCCAAGCAGCAAGCAGCAAAACAGCAACAACCCAGCGGGCTGCATTACCGCTTGAATCGAGAGCTGGCGAGAATGGCGGACGGAAATGAGGGTTCAGCATCAACTACTAGAACCAGGTACTGAGAACGGTGGTAGGCATGGTTGGCGTTAAATGTTACGGATAAAGCGGTACACACCTAACCGAAGATTCCCGTCATCCACGGGCTGCAGTCCGAGAAACCCGCACCGTGGGTGCCGCCAATAAGGGGTCCGCTGCTCGAATTCCATCGCGAGGTTCCCTTTGGAACAGGTGCGGGGCAGTCGTGAGAAAAACCAATACCTGGCCATCGCCGAGCCTGGGCAGCATCACGCCTCAAGCGCCGCCTTCGTCACTCCCAAGGCTTGAGCCGGCAGTGCATCAGCCAAGACGATCGGTCTCGCGAGGGCCAAGCGATGCCTTTTAAGACGCGCGGGGGAGAGGCTTGCGCCGAGGGGATGGAAGCCGTTGAATCCAAGAAAGGAAACTAAATTCTCAAGTATCGGTACATGGACACACTTGTGCTGACGATGGTCTCAGATCCCCTCCCTCGGGTCACTGGCTGAATTTGTTAGGTAATTTAGTTTGCGACTGCAGCATTGGGCCAGAGCCAGGCATGCCTGGTTCAAGCTCGGTACACAGAACCATCTCGACCGCAAAGACGCACATACCATACTGCACTACAACACCATGGTTGGGGGCAACCTGGGAGGTTCAACTTGCCACTGGGGCCCGTTGCTTGGGAGATCGAAGTCGCTGGCTGACTCCAATCTCAAAACTGACCCACGTTGCACGCACTGCGATCGCATGGCAAACAGGGGACCGAAGAATAGAAGGAACGTTATTAGCCAGCCGGCTCCCCAACCTGTCACCCGCCGATGCCCCGCATGCACAGCGCGACCGAAGAATTACTTGGTCGCGGGGAACTGGAGCTTGATTTGACCGGTCCCTTGTCCCCGCAGGTGGCCGGTCGCCTGTGATAATAATCCCGTGCCTTTTTGCCGCTGAAAGAGCTTCCTCTTGGCTGCCTTGTTGGATGCGATCCTCGCCGTCCTCGCTGGCACTCTCAGGCGGCTTCTTCGACCTGGTCCGTCACTTGCCCTTATACATGATGGGCGGTTTTTGTTGAGGTTGGAATTCTTAGGTTTTATGGAGACCAACCCGGGCGCCGGGGAAGGCAGGCGCTAGCCCCTCATCAAATCTTCGGCGTTGTGGAACAAACGGGAGGGGTGGATGGCCCGGGCAAGCCTCCATGGAAGGCTCCAATTTGTCAATCTTCTCGGAGTGAGGAGGGGTTCTCCAGGAGGTTGCTGGTCTCTTGGTGTAACCTCCATCGGCGGAGTGGACTGCAGCCTGGAAGAGCACCAATGTTTGTGGTACATTGCTACCCTCCTGCGCGGTTCTGATCCCGAAGAAGTATCCCCACATCAGCCTAGGGCATGTGGTTTGCTTCGAGAGAGGGCTAGATGTCAAATTCTCAAGGGCACCACCCTATCAGCCTATATCTCAAACAAGCAGCTGGTGCAGCCCCCCATGATCACCCGCAGATGGGAGGAACCTTGGTGGGCTAGCAGCTTGAGCCAGGAGGAGGGGCTCGTGGAAGCCTCACACCTAAGCAAGCCACAGTTCCGGGCCTGACCTCGATACCCTCGGGTTATCTTGAAAGAAGCTTTATTCGCGCACACGCCCAGGCTCGTCTAAGCACCGCCTCCATTCCGGCTACAAGGGCCCAGCAATGGCGACATTGGCAGTTGGGGGGTTCGTCGGACGGAGGGAAACCCACGAAACCCACTTGCGCTTGCCCTTGGCTAAACCACGGGCACCCCACCATCTCATCCCGGCCGGAGCTCAGGTTCCCCCTAAGGTCAGGTACCGCTACCGGCACAATTGATGGGGAAAGTGAAAGTGCAAGTGTCCACAACCTCTGAGCTGCATCCTCCTTCATGCGGGCTTGCCCATCTCGGCCGCCATCCGTTGGTGCGATCGCCGCTGCTGTGATACAAAAGTGACCCCCCTCCCCCGCCGCTTGCTCGCTGGCTTGGACTCACTGAATCATTGACCTTTCTCTACTCTCCGTCTTGAATCCCACATCTTCTCCATATATTCGATCCCCTCCCATCCGTGCATTAGGTCGTGAACCCGCACGCGCCGAGCTTCGCGCAATACAAACAACCCCCGCCATCTTCAAGAAAAGTCGCTACCCCGCCATCCTTTCGGACCCCTCCATCGCCGCCACTATCATGGCTGAAGCGAGCGCCAAAACCCCCGTGGTGGCCGAGGCTCACGAGGTCGACACATTCCGTAAGCTTGAATTATCCACCCGGACATCCAATACGATAGAAGGGTCTGGCGGCGACAAGCCAGCTCAGGCAAGGAAGGAAATGGAAAATGGCTGACGCGACGTTTCTCTTCTAGACCCCCCTGCGAAGATGCTCGAGAGTAGGTTCCCTTCTGTGCCGCGCGCCAAGATGGGATGTAGTCCAGACGCGTTGCGGGGCATCTGGACGAAGGGAAGAAGAAGAATGGCAGGCTAACCTCGATGCGGCAGAGCACCCGAGCAAACCTCACCTCAGTGGTACGCAATCCCTCGACCCGCTGCTTACACTCCGCGACCGGCGGCCCGGTAGTCTTCCCGTTGCATAACATGGCGCGCTAACAGTACCGCAACCTCAGGCCTCGAGGAGTACCAACAACTCTACAAGGAGTCTATCACAGAGCCCACCAAGTTCTGGGGGAGGCTAGCTCGCGAGCTGCTGACTTGGCACAAGGACTTCCAGACTGTGAGCAGTGGTTCTCTCGCAGGCGGCGATGTAGCCTGGTTCCTTGAGGGCGAGCTCAACGCCTCGTACAACTGCGTCGACCGCCATGCTTTCAAGGACCCCAACCGTGTCGCCATCATCTACGAGGCCGACGAGCCGACCGACGGCCGGACGGTAACCTATGGCGAGCTCCTGCGCGAGGTCTCGCGGGTGGCCTACGTCCTCCGGGATATGGGCGTGCGCAAGGGTGACACAGTGGCCATTTACCTGCCCATGGTCCCCGAGGCGCTCGTTGCCCTCCTCGCTTGTGCCAGAATCGGCGCTGTCCACTCAGTTGTTTTCGCCGGCTTCTCGGCGGACTCGCTGCGCGACCGTGTCATCGATGGCCGGTCCAAGGTCGTCATCACGTCGGACGAGGGCAAGCGCGGCGGAAAGTTGATTGGCACAAAAAAGATTGTGGACGACGCCCTCAAGCAGTGCCCCGACGTCACGGGCGTGCTCGTCTTCAAGCGCACCGGCGCCGACATCCCTATGACCAAGGGCCGCGATGTCTGGTGGCATGAGGAGGTCGACAAGTGGCCGTCGTATCTCGCACCCGAGCCCATGAACTCGGAGGACCCGCTCTTTCTTCTGTACACCTCCGGCTCGACCGGAAAGCCTAAGGGGATGATGCACACCACGGGCGGTTACCTCCTTGGCGCGGCGGCCACGGCCAAGTATGTCTTCGACATCCACGACGGCGACCGCTTCTTCTGTGGCGGCGATGTGGGCTGGATCACGGGCCATACCTACGTCGTGTATGCGCCCCTGCTCCTCGGTGTGTCGACGGTCGTCTTCGAGGGCACGCCGGCGTACCCCAACTTCTCGCGCTACTGGGATATCATCGAGAACCACAAGGTGACACAATTCTACGTCGCCCCGACCGCCCTGCGGCTGCTCAAGCGCGCCGGCGACCAGCACGTGCGCAATGAGATGAAGCACCTGAGAGTTCTCGGCTCCGTCGGCGAGCCCATCGCCGCCGAGGTTTGGAAGTGGTACTTTGAGGTTGTCGGCAAGGAGGAGGCCCAAATCGTGGATGTGAGTTATGGTTGGATTCGCGCGTACTTCTCCGCTCTCTGCTGATTCGTGGTGCAGACATACTGGCAAACCGAAACTGGTTCCCATGTCATCACGCCCCTTGCTGGTGTGACACCGACAAAGCCTGGCTCCGCTTCCCTTCCCTTCTTTGGCATCGAGCCGTCCATCATCGACCCCGTCTCGGGCGATGAGATTCCCGGCAACGATGTCGAGGGTGTGTTGGCTTTCAAGCAGCCATGGCCAAGCATGGCGCGGACTGTCTGGGGCGCCCACAAGCGGTACATGGAGACGTACCTCAATGTTTACAAGGGCTATTATGTGAGTGTTGAGCGTGGTCGAGCTCTTTTGAAGCACCATTTAACTAACTCGACTGTTAGTTCACTGGCGACGGTGCGGGCCGGGATCATGAGGGTTTCTACTGGATCCGCGGCCGTGTCGACGATGTTGTGAATGTTAGTGGCCATCGTCTCTCTACCGCAGAGATCGAGGCTGCCCTGATCGAGCACAACGCCATCGCCGAGGCTGCCGTTGTCGGTGTTGCAGACGAGCTCACGGGCCAGGCTGTCAACGCCTTCGTCGCCATCAAAGACGGCAACGAGTCGTCAGATGCGCTCCGAAAGGAGTTCATCCTGCAGGTCCGCAGGAGTATTGGGCCCTTCGCCGCTCCCAAGGCCGTGTTTATCGTACCCGACCTCCCCAAGACGCGCAGCGGCAAGATCATGAGGCGTATCTTGAGGAAGATCTTGGCTGGCGAGGAAGACCAGCTCGGCGACATCACCACGGTATGCGCGCTTGCCCCACATGCTGCTCCCTGTTGTTTCGGGCTTGACTGACGTGGACTCCTTTAACTAGCTTTCGGACCCCTCCGTTGTCGAGAAGATCATTGCCGTTGTCCACGAAGCCAGGAGGAAGTAAGAGCTGGGCGTTGTTTTAGCGGCGAGTTAGGTTTTGAGGGTGTGTATTATCAGGGTTATACCATCGTCTCTGCTGTTATGCCTGGGTATCATTCTCTCCGGGTTTGATCTATCGATGTTTTTACTCCAGTTCTCCTTTGCTCCGAGATAGCGTCGGATATGATATGTCATGGTTGATGCAAACTTCGATTGGTCCATCCATTGACGGATGCCTACCTAAAATTCGGTGCCGAAGGATTCAACGATGCGAGGATGTGCTCCCTCGTTCAAAAACGGGTGTGGCAGTGCTCTCTCTCTGTCGGCAAAGCAACCGGCAGTGTCGTGTTACATATCTGGGCGCCAATGCTGCATCTTTGCCCGACTTCCATGATCCTGGCGACAGTTGGGTAGAGACTTGAGAAGTAGGTCGATACGGAGACTGCCGGAACAATCGGCTACCACTTGTTCGGAGTTTACGGATGTTGGACGCCAGTGCCGGACTCCGGGGCCGCCAAGTCGCTTGGGCGGCAACGGGGGACGCGTCAACACTTGTTTGCCAATGCTGCTGCGGTTCGCTGACGATGGTGCCGTGGGTGCTTGGCAGATGCAGCACAAGAAGAATCAGATGCGGGGGCAATTGCCATGATGCTTTTTCGTGATTTCTTTTTTGCCGTTTTCGATGTTGCGGTCAATCGTCTTTGTGGTGTGCACTGCCCATAGCTAGTCGGGTGGTGTGGACTGAGTGGGCTTGGGGGTGAGCACTCGCCGCTTTTGTGGTTTGCTGCCTTGTGTGCCGGCCTGGAGAGAAGAAAGAGGAGGTTGGTTAGGGAGTTATGAATGGAAGAGGACGTTCGTTGAGTCGTTAGGATCCTCGGAAATGCTTTTAGGTGGGAGGGAGTGTTACAACCGGACAGTCCACTTTCGTCTAGAACTGAAAGGTTTTCCTCTTTTCAGTCAGGCTCACATAGTTAGCAAGCCGGCACTCGGGGGGGGCGTACCGGCCAGCAGCAACGAGTGAGTTACTTCGTAGATACATAGTTATCTCTTAGCGGGGACATATCACAACTGCCGACCGAGATATCCTCTAGTTGCCTCCGTGACAACGCTGCCAAGGGCATAAGCCTCGGCTCAGTAACATTATTTTTCTTCTACTCAATGGTGGCATCATTGCTGCAGAGCCAAGCAGAAACTGGTGGATAGCCTCGGGGGCAAGGTCGAAATATACAGGACTCAAGGGCAGACTCGAGTGGGGGAGGGCTAAAATGTTATCGCAGTACACAAGGGTTTATTTCAAATCGGCTTCTTGCAGCTAGCTGAAAGGAGAATCGAAGCACATAGTCAGTTATTCCGACTCAGCCTCACGTCACCGAAACCCATTTGGCCGCAGCCCGCATTTAGTGTCGGGGCTTCCATTGTTTTCATGAAGTTGTTTTGTAAGTCGTGCTCCCCCAACCCGCTTAGAGCGGCAAGTGGCCCGGGTGGGAATAAGATGGAAAATGATTAAGGAAGCGGCGGAGACAGTGCGAGGAACCTCCAGCCAAGGGATTAAGAGGCGTGGCGGGCAAGCACAGGGTTTTACGACGGGGTGCCGCGTTGTTGGTGTGCAGGCAAACCTCACCACGACAGCTTGAGAATGCGGATTGAGCCTGATGAACCTCGAATTGCATCTCTGAATTTGGAGCTAAAATTATCGTCTCATCCCTCCGCTACGCCAGGCCAGGTTAGCGCCATCCTGTCTGTGAGCTTTCTGCGGCGGCTGGGAATTGCAAGGATAATCGGCACAGGAGGCCTTCTGAACCAACCCTCCCCCGGCACAGGGCTGGGCGGTTTGGGGTGTTGTTCCTGAAACCGAGACAAGCAGACTCGGGACGGCTCGGCGACTGGGTTGGGGATTATGGGGTTCACATTGGAGCTGTTTCTGTCCCCGCGGTTTGTTTGAATACGAAAACAGAGAAATTGACAAAATCGTAGATAATATCAATAACTTCATCATTAATCTTCCCGGTTGACTGGGCAACATTTTTGACCTTTTGATCGCCTGTTGACGAGCTGTCATCGCTCGTGCCTCCCGTTCGTTGTTTTTTCCCCAAATGCCCCGCAGCTGACTGGCGCCTTACCTCCTAATCCGTACTGCCTTAAACAGCAAAGCCCCCTGACAGCCGCGTAACCAACGCGGCTCGCACAGTGGCCGGGGCCCTTGGCTGGCACCTTGCCCTGGCTCTCGACCTCCTTGGCCCTTGATCGGACGAGTGACAAACCGAACCGCCACACCCACTGACAAAACACTGTGCACTGCCACCATTGCCGTCCTACTTTCCTCCTCTCCTTCAGCGAAAAGAAACTCCTTTGTGAGCCCTTCATTTGACCCGATCTTCCTTCGTTTCCCCGACGCCCGGCCCTATAAGTCGATCACTGAGCGAAAATTGCGAATATTATACATCTAATATCCAGGGCGGGCTCGAGTTACCTAACTAATTCGCATACCTACCCACACACCGATCTTTGGGCAACACACTGAGATATCTCCCTCGTTTAACGGCCCTTTGTCCTAGTCATCAGCGGGGGATGCGAGCAGCGTTCGAATCGTAGATTATGATTTTTAGCAAGGCCTTCGCGGCCGTTGTTACAGCTGCTGGCTTGCTTGTACAAGATGCGATAGGTATGCGCCGCCGCTCATCGGGCACTCTCTCACTGCCGTATTGTTCCCATTGTTCCCTTTGTTCCCTAGCTTACAAGGTCCCGTAGCACACTCCGTGAAACGGAGCCCGTTGTCGTCGGTAGCTCGAGTCGAAGATGCTGTAATACGAACGCCATCACACCGAGTACATGCGCACTCGTCTTTCGATGTATCTTTCGTCATCTCCACCACTCAGCAAAAGGTCCGCCTGTCGCTAGAACCGAACCACGATTTGATCGGCGGGGACGCAACGATCCACTTTCTTGCCGCCGATGGCTCTGTTCGCCGATCCAAGCCCATCGAGAGGCAAGACCACAGGCTCTTTAGGGGCGAGAGCTTTGTTCAGCGAGACGGAGAGTCGGAATGGAGGCATGTGGGCTGGGGTCGGATTAAAGTGCGTCGCGATGGCAAGGAGCCCATTTTCGACGGCGTCTTCACCATCGATGGAAACCACCATCACATTCAGACGAACACTGCCTACCATCAGACTTCGGTCAGCGGAGATCCGGAGCTTGACGATGCTGAGGACGAGTACATGGTTGTCTGGAGAGATACCGACATCCAATCTCCAGGGCGCGATGAGTTGAAGCGTGATTTGGGCGGTGCGGTGACGTGCGGCTCGGACAGTCTTCTACATAACAGGCACGAGAACAACATCGTCTATCGAAGCATGGATGAGGCGGGCCCGGACACATCGGCCTGGCAGATCAGCCCGAGGGCGCTATTCGGGCGCCAGACTGACACGTCTGGCGGCAACGGCGCCGGAGTAAATTTGCAAAACTCAATCGGCTCGACCGAAGGCTGCCCGACCACACGGAAGGTTGCCCTGCTCGGGATTGCTACCGACTGTTCCTACAGCGAAGCCCTGGGATCAGAGAAAGCTGTGACCGATAACGTTCTTCAGTTGGTGAACGCGGCATCGCAACTCTACGAATCCACTTTCAACATCTCGTTGGCCCTCCAGAACCTTACCATCAGCGATGCCGGGTGTCCGAGCACGCCGCCCCCGTCAGCGCCCTGGAACAGGCCCTGCGGCGACGGTACCGACGTCGATGCCCGTCTTAGCCTGTTCTCCCAATGGCGAGGCCAGTGGCAGGATACCAATGCCTTCTGGACCCTCTTGTCTACCTGTAGTTCCGGGCCCACGGTCGGTCTAGCCTGGCTCGGCGCCGTCTGTCAGCAAGGGTCATCGACGCGGGGTAACGAGACGAGTGCGTCCGCCAACGTTGTCGTACGGACCTCGACCGAGTGGCTGGTGTTTGCCCATGAGACGGGCCACACTTTCGGCGCGGTACACGATTGCGATTCAAGGACATGCGCCGACGGGAGCGTCTCGAGGCAGGAGTGCTGCCCGCTAGGCACGGGTAGCTGCGACGCCGAGGCGCAGTTCATCATGAACCCCTCGACAGGCAACGGCATCACCCAGTTTTCACCTTGCAGTATCGGCAACATCTGCAGCTTCCTCGGCCGCAGTCCTAACCGGTTCAGTTGTCTATCTAGCAACAGAGGCGTGACGACCTTCACGGGCGCCCAGTGTGGCAATGGCATCGTCGAGCACGGCGAGGAGTGCGACTGCGGCGGCGAAGAGAGCTGCGCCAACAACCCCTGCTGCGACCCTGCGACGTGCAAGTTCACTGCGGGTAGCGTGTGCGACCCAGGCAACGAAGAATGCTGTACCTCGCAGTGTAGCTTCATGAACAACGGCACCGTCTGCCGCGCCAGCACAGGCGCCTGCGACCCGCAAGAAACGTGCTCCGGCAAGTCCGCCGGCTGCCCCGCCGACATCAGCGCCCCCGACGGCCAGTCCTGCGGCGACAACGGCCTCCAGTGCGCCTCGGGCCGCTGCACGTCGCGCGACCAGCAGTGCGCGACCTTCATGGGCGCTGATACGACCACGTCCTGCTCGTCGTCGGGCTGCGGCCTCTCGTGCCACTCGTCCAAGCTCGGCCCCAACCAGTGCTACGTCCTGAACCAGTACTTCCTCGACGGCACCCCCTGCGAGGGAGGCGGGCGCTGCGACAACGGCAACTGTGTCGGCTCCTCCCTCGGCCAGCAGATCCTCGACTGGATCAACAACAACAAGCAGATCTCCATCCCCGTCTTCTGCGTCGGCGGCGTCCTCATCTTGCTCGTCCTCATCAGCTGCTGCTGGAGCTGCTTCTCCCGCCGCTCCCGCTCGCGCAAGGCCGCTGCCGCTCCGCCCCGCGGCGGCTGGGGCGGTAACCCCTACTACGGCGCCCGTGGCGTGCCTCGCGGCGGTGGAGGCTCCGGTGGTGGCGCCCCCCCGCCTATGAGGCCGGGCCCTTCGTACGCGCCGGTGCCGCCGCCGCCTCAGGGCATGGGCCCCGGATCCGACGCCTATTATGGCCAGGGCCAGCCACAGGGGCAAGGACAGCAGCAGGATATGCGGTGGGAGCCGATGCGCACGCGGAGTTTCCGGTATGCGTAATTAGGTGGCTGTTGGGGGCGGGTAGATGATACTCGGTGAGGGAGGGTTTAAAGGATGGTTCTGCTCTTTGAATTGGGTGGGGGGGGCTTTCTTTTTGGATATAGAATCTGCCTTTTTTGGGCATGGGCTGGAAACTTGCATAGCCGGCGTTTTTTGGGGGGAGGGACGGGAAGCTTTGGATTTTGCTTAGCTGGTATGATTACTGCCTCATTATTATTGTTGGGTTCCCATGTTTTTATAGCCACCTCTCAGCGTTGAATGTACCTATATGCCTGTGTGTGCAGCCACGGGGTATATTCTGAATGATGATGACATATTTCTGGATCGAAGTACCTGTGCCCTGCCTACTGTGTACGCCTTGGTGCTATTTGATGTTATCAATCAACTTGCGTGGGCGGAAAGGGATGTCGCAAAACACGCAACATTATCATGGCATGTATCATTGCGAAACCCGTCACTCGGGAGGGGAATGTCGTTGGTCGCTGGGTTCATTATTGTCGTGTCCCTCCCTACTTTGGATGTTTTCAACTGGCCATCGCCCCCCATTATCAATCTCAAAATGAATGTTTGGAATTGCTGACGCTGAATATTTACCCATCATCCCTCGCGCAATCTTCTTCAACCCCCTAATTCACCTCCACACTCATCCGATTCATAACGGCCTTGGCTCTCCTCCTCCGGTCCTTCGGCAAGGGGCTATGGGAGTCCGGTCGAGGTAGCTGCCCGTGCTCTCCTAGCATCTTCTTAACGCTCTCCGGCAAGAACTCCGGCAAGAGCAGACTCAGTTCAGACGGCGGGATGGGCCACGACGGAGTTGACTGCTCACACCACGGCGAGATCGGCTTTTCGTAACGGCGTGGACTTGGCGGTTCGCCCCCCCCTAGCGCATGTGGTTGTATGTTCAGCTGCAGGTATGGCGGAACGCTTTTACCCGTCGGCCCGTTTGTCACGAGAAGGAGCTGTACGCTGCGAGCAACATTCCAGATGACTGAGATGAAGGTCTGGACAGGGCCGTCCAGCAGTCTGCGCGTGACCGTGGTGACGATTTGGGCCGACTCGTAGCTTAGGTACAGTACTAGCCAAGTCGCGAGCAGCCAGGACAGCATGGCGATGCCGGCGAAGATGAGGGGACAGAAAAGAAAGTTGACGATCAATAGGATCCACCAAGTTCTTGGGGTGATGGTGATGATCTTCCCCTGATGCTGTCGACGTTTGAGTAGAGCTCTCTGCAAGCGGGCCTTATGTAGGGCCGTGTAGAAAAAGTCCCGTGCTTCGCATAAGAGACGGCCTAAGCGGACAATCGTGGGGCTCTCGGTTCGGAAGAGCTGATTCTTGCCAAAGCCGATCGCGAAAGACTTCTCCGTTGCTCGAACGTGGAAGCTGGGGACGAGGTCCCACATCCGGGGAATAGGTCGATACATAATGTGCTAATATTGATTGGTGGGTTTCTGTGTAAATAAGTTGGTACCAGGCCGTGGGTTGGGGCCTGCTCCGGTCCTGCGGTTGTTTGGGGAATGGTGATGTTTCGGCGAGTGTAAGAGGGGGTTGAGTGCGCGGTGGCCTGCATTACTCATTCCTGGTCGTAGCCGCAAAGCATCTTTGTGAAGTGCAGACGAGCAGCTGCGATGCTCTAGACGGGATATTAGCACGGCACTCGGTTGGGCGTGGGGAAGGTAAAACACTCACCTCGCCTGTGGACTGGGCGTGCATCATGAGCAGCTCTGGGTTGTCAAGGAACGCGATGGCCTTTTTGCGGCTCTCAACCCGAGAGAAGTCTTCCTTCTCAACGCTATGGCGGAAAGAAGGAGTCAGCAAGAGAGAGTCCGCATGAACGATACAGGAGAAGCTCGCTCACCGGCCGCTGCCGAGCCGTAACTTCGTCCCGAGACCCGACTCGCGCCCACTGAGATTCCCACCATCGGAGCCGTCTCCGGATTGATATGGATCTTTGCCCCTGGCCTGGCGGTCTCTCATTTGACAGGTAAAACTGTCATCCACGTTTGAAGACGATGCCGGCGAGCCAGGGCTTGCGAAGGACTGGCTGAACTGACTCCTTCCCGCGACTGATCCCGGATTTGGAAAACCATACATCATCGAGCCCGAGGCATTACCGGAAGGCGCGTTGGGGGTAGCCGGCATTGTGGCAATTCCCCGCAGGTTCTACCCAAACGGGATTGGAATTACTGGTGTTAAAGGTCACAGTGGTTGTAGAGAGAAACCGATGTTCGAGTTGCTGAGTTGCCTTGGGTTGAACGGGCTGAAGATGGAAGGAGGGTGGGGCCAGCCTTTCACCATTAACAAAACGCCACTCCGCACTGTATCAAAGCTAGAAGCCGTCCATGTTCCTAGCTAACTAACGAGTGCGAAGGTTGCCAGTCTCCGCCTGTGAAACCTTTCCCATGAATTGGCTACGTCGTACAACTGTCCGTATTTATGGGCACACAGATAAACTACGTCGTGCTTATTAAAACGAGTTTCCTTGCTGCGGCTTGTACTAGCGTCACATCATTCTGCTGAACAGAGTGTAGAGGAGGCTTGGTCAGTAAATCGATCGCTGGGTTTTTCAATAAGATTAGAAAGAATTGAGTGTCATCCCGTTAGCAATTCAACAACCTCCTATGCATAGTGTGTAAAGACATCAACTCTCCACAGCCAGCGCCTTCGCCCCAACCAACTTGGCGTCCTTCCCCTTCCCCTCGGTCGTAACCACCCAATACTCCGCCTTCACGCCCTCTCTCCCAACCCGATACACCCGCACATCATTCCCCTGACCCGCCTCCCTCACGGCGTCCAAAACCTCCCCATACTGCCCATTCGGGTCCCAGTCCGCCGGATCCATAATCTGCACGTCCGCATTCTTAGGATCCCAGTGCCGGATCAGCCCCGCGAACTCCTCTGCCACACATCATCAGGTTAGCAACCTCAACCTCTCAAACCCAACACAAACAATTCAAATTAAGGTGGGGGGAAGAGAAATAAAGAAAGAAAGAAAAAACCCACCCTCATCAGGCAACCCCCTCCCCGCCTCATCCCACCCCAGCGCAACCGCCTCAAACGGCTCGTCCGCATCCGACGTATAATACACCCCACCATCACCACCACCACCAGCGTGGCGGCCACACAACCTCACAATCGCCGCCGGCACCTCAACACCGTCCTCAGTCGCCCTAAACACATGGTTCTTCGTCTGGGCGCCGCCGCCCGCGTTAGCCCCGGTGGCGACGACGCCCGCCGCGGGGTCCTCGTTCGCCTTGTTGAGGAAGGCCATATAATCCTGGTCCGACATCGCTGCGGTTGCTGTCGTTGTTGTGAAGGGGGATCGGCTTGGTACGGGAGAGGAGGAGGAAACTAGTCGCGGCCTTGGGTGGTGGTAGATGCTCGCGGTGTTCGGGGCTCGAGAAAGAGGGTTTGTCCGTCGTTGAGGGGAGCGGGTAGGTGGTGTGGCTTTTGAGGACGAGAAGTTGCAGGGTTTGCAAATGTGTCGGTTAGGTAAGGGGAGTGACGCCCAGTGATTTTCTATTGATCGTTGTGGTTGTCGGGGCAAGAACGACCAGGAAAGACGACGACAAAGAATCGCGACCATCTTTGGAGGGGTCTTCAAGGTGCGACGCGCAAGTTGGGTGACGATGATGTAACCTCCTTGCTCTGCCATGGATTTCGGCCAGCGCCGGCGGGGCAGCCCACCCACACTACAAATTAATTGGACGAACCCACCACAAGAGCGCATCAAATATCAAACAGCCCGGCAGCGTTTACTCTACAGCACACAGGAATTTATCACAGAGCAGCTGCCAATGGCAATTGGTTCATTTTCGCATTCCACTCCTCATGCAGCCTTTTACTAAGCTGAAAATGCTAGGTAGAATTCCGTACCCCGACCCAAAGAGCAACGAGACCGTGACACCAATGCCATTGTAAACCGATAAAATCAAAAAGAAACCGACAGGCCTTATGCGGCGACGGCGAGATCCTTCTTGAGTGTGCCCTGGTACTGCTTCTTCTCGGCAGGGGTCTGGAAAGCACCGTGACCGAACTCGGACGAGGTGTCGATCCATTTGAGCTCGACCTTCTCGAGCGCCCTCCGCGAGGTGTGGATGAACATCGACTTGCGGAGAGTCATGACACGCTTCTTGACGCCAGGAACAGAGCCCTTGACCATGACGAAGTCGTTGTTGACCTCGCCGTAGCGAACGAAGCCACCCAGACTGTGCAATTTGTTAGCAATGTTCTATGCTTTTTGCAACATGACCTTGAACTGGATGTAACATACGGAGTGATCTTCTTCTTGGTGACATCGATCTCGGTGGCGGCGCTGTCGTCGGCATCGGCCTTGCCGATGCGGTAGATCTTGTGGTTGACCGAGGTACGGTGGTGGTAACCCATCTGACCAGCACGGGCAACCGTCCACTGGACGTGGGAAGGATGCCAGGCACCAATACAGGCGACCTTGCGGAGACCCTTGTGAGTCTTACGCGGGAGCTTCTTGGTGCCCCAACGAGCGGTGACACCAGAGAAACCGTGACCCTTGGTGACGGCGATGACGTCGATCATCTCGTCCTTCTCGAAGATAGAGTCAACCGAGACGGGCTTCTCGAAAAGGCCGTGGCCGAACTCGACCTTGTCGGCGACGGAGCCGCCGTTGATCTGGATCTCCATAAGGTGGGCCTTCTTCTGCTTGAGGGGCGTCTTGCGGATCTGGGTGTGCGCAAGGACGCGGACGACGGTGCAGTACTTCTTGATGCGCTCGAGCTCGCGGGTGATGGACGCGCCGCTGTTCTCGGAGTGCTTCTTGGCGTACTTGGTGAAGGCCTTCTTCTTGCTCTTGTACCAGTTCTTGTAGAAGCGGCGCTTGACCTCGTCGCTCAAGTGCTCAGCCCAGACAGTGGTGAGCGAGCGCAGGCCACGGGGAGTCTCGATGTACTATACTGTGTTAGACAATCGACCTTCTCTTCATCCTCGGCCGGACAGCAATGACTTACGCCAACCAGACCCACAACCATCATCTATAAAAGATGTTAGCCATTGACACAAAGAGAGCCAAGCGGGCTGAGTTGCGCGTACAGGTGGGGTATCAATGATTGTCACAGCCTCCACGACCTCCTTCTTGTGAGCCTTCGCACCCGGGCGGTCGAGGTCGCGGACGATCGTGGTCATGCCGGCCTTGTAGCCCATCGTGGCCGTCAGGTGGACGGGCTTCTTGGCGTCATCCTTGGGGAAGCTATCATCGTACCTACGGTCAGCTTCGGCCCTCCTAGAACATGCAACTCTCCAAGACTGGAGATGAGGATTGCGATTTCCACTTACGACTTGACCTTTCCTCTGTGGCGGGCAGCACGCTTCCGCGGCAGGTAAGCCAGCGAACCGTGGCGAGGGGCCTCGTACTCTGCATGACCAGTCAGTCTCGGTTGAAAAAAAAAAAAAAAAATCGAGTTGTCGGGGTTCGAAGAAAGTCGCAATGCTCGATCTCGTTGGTCGCTTGGTCGCGCAAGATTTCCTAGCATTGAAACGGAAAAGCATAGGGGAGGCGTTGAGGGCCTACTCACTCCGGTGAGACATGATTGCTGATGTCTGCGGTTGGCGTGATGTTTGGTCAAAGAATCCCCCAGGTCCAGCTACGAAAGAAAAAAATGGCTAGAATTTGGTGTTGGATTTTTGTGTGAGATGGAGCTCAGCGCTCGGGCCAATTGGAGCGGAGCCCTAACCTGGGTTTGCGGCTGGGAGTGGATTAAACCCGCAGAAATCTGAATTGCGCAGATCACGTGACAGCATAGTTATCTCACGGGCAAGGCGTACTAGAAGATGGGCAAGGTCTGGATGCCCCCAGGCACCGCAGGTTCATAACGATGGGACGTTTAGGCCATCTATAAATCTGGTAACTTTACCAACTCCGGCCTTCGCTTCCTCCAAAGGAAACCACATGCTTCATGTATGGTGTAGTACGGCTCAACCATCTAAAAGTAGGTATTGTGATGAATAACTGAAGCTACCCCAAGGTACATGATGTCAAACAAACGATTTTCCCCACAACCCATGCTGTCGACGATAGTCCATCATCCCATGCCACCAGGCCCAGCCAGCTAGTGAAAGACGTGATATGGCATTGACAACTAGGACTCTCATCCCCCTGACAAAAACCTTGAACCACCATGTATCGCTTTGAAAAGGCACCAACAAAAAGGAAAATAAGAAAAAAAGAACACCTCCGATAGGTCGACGAAGGCCATCATTGTTCGAAAAGCCAGAGCGTTGCGTGAGCGTGACCTGATATAAACCTCGAAGCGAAGAAATGACAGCTCGGAAAACATCCAGAAAGTCGTCACATATCATCCCGTCAATAGGAGCTGAAGACGGGTAGATATCAGGCTATCCAGGTTGGCTCAGAGTGCGTGTGTCCGCGCCAGCCACGCTTAGTTGCCATTCATAGTCGCAGTCGTGGGTGTTCCATTCTTGATTTCGGCCGCAGCGGCGGAACCCGAACCAGGAGCAGGGCCGGAAACAATGCCTGCCTTCTTGTCTTCCTCCCCGCTGTCGTCATAGTTTTCATCCACATCCATCGTGCGAGCAGCCCTCTCAGGCTCACTGGCGATGGGAGGATGGGCAGCGGGTGGGTGCTCCATCCGCCTCTCCTCAGGCCCCGGCTGGTATTCCTTCTTAGCTGGCCCAGCCTGCGGCCCGGGGGCTTCATGCATGAGGCCCTGCATGGACGACGGACCCTGTTGCATAGGTGGCAGATGAGCAGAAACTGAGTGCGACTGCGGGTGGTGAGCAGCTTCGGAGGGATGGTATCCTTCGTTGCCGTGACGCTGTTCGTCGGCCCGACGCATATCGTCAGCCCGGCGTTGCTCTTCGGCCCGCCGAGCATCCTCCATGCGACGCTCCTCAAAACGCCTAACCTCCGATGAATTACGGCGGTATGGTTCGAGGCGGGGCGACGTGGAAGGGCGACGGTGGCGAATATCCTCCATGCGCGCCCGAGTTTCTTCAGTCGAGGGCTTCTTCGATTCCCGGTCATCCTCCCACTCGCGCATCCTCTTCGGGCCAACCGAGGGCGGCCGAGGGTCGTGTTCCCGGTGAAGAGCAGCATCAGCAGGCATGCCAGGCTGCGGCGGAAGAGGTACACCAGGCTCGGGGCCATGGGGACCTGCCTGATCGGGATGCGCCGAGTACGGTGGCTGGTGCTGAGGATAGGCCGACTTAGGCGACGGCATGCGATTCTCATGCATAGGTGGCCGCCCATCATTTCGAGGGCTGGGGTTGCGATACGGCATCAAGGGATTCGCCGAGTTTCCACTGGGGCCAGGACCTGAGCTAGGTTGGAGCACCGCGACCGGGGTGTGTCCGCCATAGTTCGGGTTCCGAATGCGAGGGGGCTGTGATCCCGGGGGAGGCTGCCGGGGTGGTTGAGCTTGCTGGACCTGCTGCTGCTGCTGTGGTGGCGGGGGCGGCGGGGGGGCTGCGTAGTGAGCTGGAGGTGGAGGCGACGGGCCCCGCCTGAGTTGCTCAGGTACCCTGTTGGCGTCCTGGTACGGCCTCATTTGCTGCTCCGGCTGGGGGCTGGGTGGTCGTTGGCCGGGTCCACCTGGCCCGCGAAAGGGCTCACGGTCGGCGGCGTAGGGGTTCCGCGGCTGTGGTGGAGGGTTTATATCAGAAATCCTACCCGCCCACGAGTTCGGACCAGGGCCTGGAGCGCCGCCGTTAGCCATCGCCTGTGGCGGTTGCGGCGGCGCACCGGAGCCGGAGCCAGCCCATTGCGGTCCCGGGGGCCCAACGGCGCCAGCCGCTTGGTAGGCCTGGGGATGAACGTCGGTGGGACCCGGCGCGGCACCGCTGGTTTGTCCGTTGCGAAGCAGCTGCAGTCGGGTTTTGATATGGGGGTTCGAGGGGTCCAGTTCAGCCGCACGTTGGTAGGCATCGAGCGCATCGGCGATTTGGTTGTTACACGATTCATACTAACGGCCCTGAGTCAGCACGTAAAACAAGAGACACAAAGGGGATATTATTGCTTACCAAGGTGCCGAGGTCATACCAAACTTCCGAAATCCATGGATTAAGGCGGATTGCACGCGAGTAAGCATCGAGAGCATCACGGTACTGGTTGATCTGATAATACAGAACACCAATAGAACACCAAAACGTGGGGTTCCGGCCATCGCGATACACGGCTTGCTGATATGCCTCGTATGCCTTGGGGTACTTCTGCATCTGCATGTAACAGCGGCCGAGAAGGTACCAGCTCTGGGCATCAGAATTATCTATCAAATGTTAGCATACTGTGCCATCGCGACGGAAAGGGGGAGGAAATCAAATGACCCACCAGCTGCGACTGACTTCTCCAGGTATTCGATAGCTCGTTCCTGGCTGTCAAAATGCTGGCTCTGTGTATGATGGAGCCAGCCTAACTGTTGCAGGACCTTGGCGTGGTTGGGGTCACGGTCGAGGACGCGGTGGTAAGCCACCTTCGCATTTTCAAACTAACAAGCGTTAGAACCAGAAATAGAGGCGCCGTCACTGCGAACACATACGTCTTTCTGTTGCTCATGAACGTGGCCAATCTGAAACCAGATATCCTCTTCCGTGAGCGGCGTCGGCGGCGAGTTCACGATGTACTTGAAACACTGCGGGGGTTGGGTCAGTAACTTGCGGTCGTTTTCTGGACCATGCTTCGCGGCTCACCTCGAGTGACTCATTGTACTTTTGCTGCTGCTTGTAAATGATGCCCAGTCGAAAGTAGATCTCGTGTGCCTTGTCAAAGTCTGGCTGCATCTTCATGACTTCGGCGAATGCATCCTCGGCATGGTCCAGCGACCCATACCTGTCGTAGAGGATGCCAATGCCGTACCAAAGCCGCGGTTCCTATCATGTGCTCGTGTGAGGATTCCGGCCAGCAATAAGATGAGACGGGTAACAAACCTTCGGGTTTGGTAGGTGGACCAAAGCTGTTTGGTATGCGTTGTAGGCTTGCTGCAGGTCATCCATCATCAAGTAGCAATGTCCTAACCAGCCCCGTCAGCAAACGGCCAGCAGGTCTACAATTTGGCGCACATACCGAGACAACCCCACGCATCTCCGTTCCTTTCGTCCAGCTTCAAGATGGCATTCAGATACTCGGCGGCCTTGGGAAAGTCTTCGCGTGTTCTCAGGACGGAGCTCATGGCGTTCATGGCTGGGATCGAGTTGGGATTGGTTCGGATGGCGCGCTCGTACGAAGCCATCGCGTCGTCGAGGTTGCCCATCTGCTCAGCAAGGCCACCTGAAATTAGTGTTAGCTACGGTCGACCTCTGGTCAACGCGCGGTGTGCGCGATTACGCTGTCAGGAGCCCATTACCTAATTGGATCCAGATGCCCTCGGTCTGTTGAAGGAGCACCTGGCGCGACGAGGAGAAGGACTGTTGCGGGACGGGCGCCCGCGCTGGTCCTGGCGGCCCATGATGCATCTGCATTTGCATCGGAGGCGAAGGATGATGGCTTGCCATGATTGCCGACTCCGCCCAGATGGCGGTAGATATGGTTTATGGTCTAACACAATTGCAGGCAGCGACACCACCAGGCGCAATTAACACCAAGTTCGAAATAAACCTGATGTCTCGAGATCGGACGTGAGTTGCGCCGAAGTGCAAACGGCAGATTGTTGATGATTGTCGAATTCCGCAAAGGGAGTTGCGACCAACCCAACTTTGCATACAGCACGGTTCCCAATCGCGCACAGAAAGCTGCCGAAAACAACGAAAGGGGCTCAGGGAGAGATGCAAATGCGACGCAAAAAGCCAACGACTGCGCTGACGTTCCCTGGTTGATGTCTTGATCAAGTGGCCGCTGGCACGTCTCGGGCGGTCGAGACGGAGAGCGAGGGAAGGCAGAGCGCAGCATGGAAGCCGAGGAGAAATCTCGGAATGGGGAGGAGTCGGGCTGGGGAGACATTTCGTCCACCCGTCTGAGGCACGCAGAACACCTAACCCACAGGTGGCAGGGGTATGGCAATTGTCTTCCCGTTCATGTCTCGCAGAGCAGCCAAGGATGAATGGGTAGCTCCGAGGTCCAAGTACCTCTGCAGGAGTCCCGCACCGTCATCCGTCGCTAAGCCGACTCCCCCTCTAGCGATTTGGGCAGGTCCCACCTCCCAAATCGTCACCCCAGCGAAACAAACAAGGATCACTTTGGAGGAATTGGGGATGCGACTCTACATTCTTGTTCCGTCTGTGTTGACGTTCTGGCGTCGTAAAAAAAAATTGGCGATGCCCTAGTTAGTCTTATCTCTCTACCCTAGTTATACCTCATAATTTAACGCCTGAGACTGGACCTATGTTTTCCGCACAAGAGAAAGATAGGTGGGTTATGGGTATTGCATCGGACCCCGGCTGTCACAGCCCCGGGGGTCAGAACAGCGAGAATGCTCCCGCATCTTGAGGTGGGGTGCTGACACGTCGTCAGAGTGGCATGTATCGAATACACGAGGGAACATTAATTTAGCCCCACATCCAGCCTCTTCCAGGGGAGCGTGTTTCCGGAGGGAGCGGCGACGCCATTTCGTTTTAGCGTGTGTGGCGACCGCTGGGTTACACGGCCTGGGTCCATCCCATGCATCCCGCCAAGAAGGACAGGGGTCCAGAGCGCTTTCCCCGTCGCTTCGTCACCAACGCGTGCAACCTGACCAGGGTGGGGAATGGGGGGTGAGATCCACCTCAGGGCTTTTGCTTTTCTGGCGTCGGAGAATAACCGCCCCCGCGAGACAGAAAAGACGATGAGAGGACGAGACAACCTACCAGTGTAGAGGACTGTGTCAGGAGCCTGAACACTGTATTTCCAGGTGAGCATGCGAGGTATCCAGACATTTTAGCCAACCATGATTAACGACACCCATATATCCGCTTGTCTCTCCCCAACTTGATTGGCAAACAAACTTGGAACTGCTGAAGGTCTCCATCGTACCTTTCGTCCTTCTAGAAGCGAACAAATCATGCTCGTTTGAAGCTATCTCGTGCCAGAAGGCGGGATGGGCCCTCTTGCTCAATTGCATAGTTTTCCGCTTCATGCGCTAGTTATTCCGTCTCGGCTTTTAGCGAAACTCGGTCTCATTCTATACATAAGGTATGTCCATAAGCTATCCGTCCCGGCTCTGGTGTTGGTAACACGGCCGCTGTCTGGAGAAAGTTCAGTTGCAACTTGTGGAGAGCCATGCCGACACAAACAAGGTGACGGGCAACGCCTCGGAATGAGCCGTGACCTAACGGGAGCGGCTTTGAGCCTCGGTCTTCTGGGTCACAACGTCTCCAACTCCTCCTGCACGCCGATCGGGCCATACAACAACTTCATGTTAGTGCAACCTCACCGTCCGACACTCGATCAAAGAAACAGATTGTCAAGCGTGTGGCACCCAGAGTGTGTATTTGCCCATCTTTTCAGTTACCACCGTATGTTTCGGTGAATCCGTTTGTGTGTTCCAGAAATGCACTACTGCTGGTTTGCATACCTACTTGGGCAACCCGGGCCGTGTTGCAACATGTCCGAGCCGCCAAGCGCAACACCCGGCAACAATATAAATATACTGTGAGTATATTAATCCGTCTGGCTGCGTTATCTCGCAACATTCACTATAGTGGCAGAACGGCCTTGCCTGTGCAACCCAACATCTACATCTTGGCTTAAACAAGGGGCGAAAGTCATTAGTTGCACTGGAGCTCACCAAACTACGAAGAGGCACTCAACCACCGCCTTCACGAAGCCGCCGAAGAAAATAGGAACGCAGAAGCAAAGAAACAAGATTTCGGCGCCTAGTAAGACTGCGAGGACTTGCGCAATATCTTCGGGATCGCAGCTGACAGCTACCGTCAAGGCAAGAATGGCCGGTATTCCAACTCTACTATCCTCGACGAAGGCTGTTTATCTCGTCATCGGCCGCGAGCCGGGAGCAAATGGCGAGCTTAAAGAGGATCTCGGAGACGGGAGGGAAATTGGCGACGGTTGGGCTTTATTGACAACAAGCAGATCATCATCCCGAGGGGTTGGTCCCGAAAGAGGGGCGCAATGAAGCCGTCATGTCCCCCGAGACCGTCGCGTAACCCCCACATCGATGCGGTGCGCCATCGCATATTTATCGGCGGAGCAAATGAGATCCGCTAGCATCTGGGGTGTCAAGGGAAGAAGAGACAGCGACCTATGGATGCATGGATGTACATACATATGTATGTACAGGCAGACATCGTAAAGATTGGGCTGCTGCGCCGAAGCCACGCCGTCGCCGAGGCGCGTGCTGACACCCACCCTTCTGCAATTGAAGGATGTGAGAAATGACGGGTTGTGGGTTCGGTGGCACGGGGAAAGCGGGCCTGGAGCCACACGTCAGCAGCGGGCCACCGCCTTGGCTGATGTGCAGGCCGATCAACGGAACTTTACACCGAACCCTTCGCTCTCTGCAAAATCCAAAGGGTCCTATCTGAGTGATCCCACGGCCGGCTTGTGGCATCTATTGATCTCAGCTCTTCGAATCGAGGTTGTCTGCTTCACCGATATACTCCGTACGAACGGCCACCGACCTATCCCGGTTATTTGCGGAAACCGAACAGACCGCCGGTTCTCACCCCGAGACTCGAGTCACTCACGAACTATCGGGGAAAGGCGAAATTGATGGCGGTCACATTATTTCCACCAGGGTCTCACACCGGGAGGCCCACTCCCCTGGCTGTTTTTGCTGGCCTGCTGTTTCAACCTTGCGCTCTCGACTAACACCCCCTGGTGTCCCCAACAAGCTAGCATCGCATCATGTGTCAGAAACGTTAGCCGGGTCCTCTTTTCCGACGACTTGATCATCAGACAAGCACAGCCTGTTGGGTTCACGATGATCCTCAATCGATCCTCTCGGCCAGCGCTTGGCGTCGCCTCTCCAGCATCTTTCTCCCAATCCGGGTGGCTCACCCATCGTGGGCGCACCCCTCTCTGCAGCTAGCGTAATTTGTGAGAACGCAGTGCCCAGCAGGCCGCCCGCAGCATGCGGGAGAAGAAGCGAGGGGGGAGAAATGCAGCCTGTTGGTACGCTGCCGAGCACGTGCAGTCCTGAACCTCTGATTTGCGTTGGAATGCCAAGGAGCGCCAAGAAGGCTTGATCGACCAGAGCACATCGCGCGGAGCAAAAGAAGAAAAGGGGAAGGTCAAGGGGGCCAAAACGCTCGGCTTCCCCAGGCGAGCAACTCCTCCCGCTTCGCCTAGCCCCACTCAGCGTACATGAAAACCGGCTACCGTCGCAGACCATCCTATTTTGCGCTTTTTTCAATAGCAACGCCATGCAGAGCCTCAGCCAAAAAAAAAAAAAAAAAAAAAAAAAAAAAAAAAAAAGGGGTGAGCCATGCGGGCGGTGTCGTGGAAGTTCTGATTGCTGGGCGACGGTGGCTAACCCACCCGCCCCCGAGGTTGCCTGCAAGGATGAATTTGCGGCGCTGCGTGCAGGCCAGCGGCGATCGATTCGCTTTACCAGGGTCCGGCTCATCTCAAACGCATGCCCGCGGACCCTTCCCGGCCGCGCGGGTTGAGCCAACGGACTGGCGAAGCGGGGGGGGGGGGGGCTGGTGAGGCGAGGGCCGAGCACACTGGAATCGCTTGGCGTGACCCGCTTCCTGTTTGGGCTCACCTTTGACCCACCTCGGTGGCTTCCGAAACTCGCCGGCGGACGAGAGCTCTCGTGATACCGCAAAGTCGAGCTCGCGCAAGTTCGTCAGCTTCATTCTCGAATGGGGGGACGGCGACGTTGTCTCGGTCCGAAGATTTTCGGACAACCACTCCGACGCTTTTTTAAGGTTGGCGAAAGCAACACATTAACGATAACTGAGGAAGCGGTCTGTGTTTATCGACTTGGATCACCGCTCTCGCGTTCCATGGTCGTTACAAGGCTCGAAGTAGAGGTGGCTGTCTACTGTGTAGGCAGCATACATCAAATGTAGCAACATTAGTAAAGAGGCAACCATCATTGGCTGATATTTATTGTTTGTCTCATCCGGAAGCTCTACTTAGACAACCCAATCTGGACTCCTTAACATTCAGACGACATCTACCGTGTATAACAATGGACACCGAACCAAAATTCATCCGAAACTGCTGCGTTACCCTTTTGCGAGTCTCTTTTTAATCACAGCCTCGAATGAGTGATTTCATCGCTACTATATCAACATCGACTCACCCGAAGAGGAAAGCTCAAGTTCCCGAGGACCACGGAGCCGATACAAGGTACGAAGGGCTCGGCTCAAAGTTTCAGATAGACTTGTTGAAAAACAAATACCTATTTCGCCTGACGTTATCTCTTTCTTATGTCCCTCCTTGACGTTCTGTTTGCGCCACAGGCCACTGCATGCTTGCAATATATCGTAGGGGAGTGCCTTCAAGTTCCTCGCGTGCATCAACAAACCACAGAGAACGACTGGCTCAAGAGCATGCCATGGAACCACGCGCCTCAATTCTAGTACATCTACTAAGTGTACAACAGCATCAAGCGCAGCGCTCCTCCCTAGTCCTGTCAACAGGCCGACATCAAATCGGAGTAATGCCCTCCGACATCTCGCAAAGTGAGCTTGGTATCGAGAGTATGCGGCGCGCTCGCAATAGATAAGAGAAACCAACCCCCGCCCTGCCCCTCTTACCCCAACGCCAGAACGGTGCTCAACCCTCTTCAGATCCTCGGATAATTAAGGGCCGGTCATAAGTGTTAGCAAAATAAAGCCATATGCTCCTCCAAGCCCGCCGCCTCCCCCCACCCTAGGTTGTCCGACAGCGAAGTAGGACTTGGAAAGTTCAACGCCGTTACCCGACGATGCGCGAGAGAAGAAAAACCAAGCATCCTCTCACGGTCCGTTCCTGTCCGCGTCCACGTCCGCCTCTGGGTTGTAGTTCGTCTCACCCAACATCCCACTGCCTCCCGTCGCTTGCGCTGTCATGGCGTTTGGCGGCGGGGCCTGGGGCTGGCTCTGCACGGTCGGCCCCGTGGCCGTGGGGATGGGCGGCGCAACAGCGGGGGGCACCGGAGCGCTCTGCGCGCGGGCCGCGGCCGTGGCCGTGGCGGCGTGCAGGCGCTGATCGAGGGCCCGGAGCGCGAGCGCTCTCCTCCGCTCGGCCTCGGCGCGGGCGCTCCCGGGCGCGCCGCGGTTTGTGAAGGTGTGGTGGTGGTCGCCGCGGGCGGCGGAAATGTCGGCCGGGCTGAAGGGTACGCATAGGCGCATCGCCACGAGCACGTTGAATACCTGCTCGGAGATGGTCGCGATGAGGGGGCGGATGGGGCTCGGGAAAAACTCGGCTATGGCGAAGGTGTCGCTGGCATCACCGCGGAGGGAGCTCGTTTGCGAAGTGTCGAGGTCGGGGAAGGCGATCTTGTAGAAACGTAGGTAGGTCCAGCTGACGAAGAAGCCGTAGACGGCGAGGAGAAAGGAGGCGGCGGTAAGCATGGGTGTGAGGCAGAGCGCTGTGACAAGGCCGATGTAGAGCAACGGGAATCGGGGAACGCGCAGCGAGAGAAGTCCCCGGAAGAGGGTCACTGTGTGTGCGGGGACGAGCTGGCTGAAAGCGACAAGAAAGGAGATTTGGAGGGGGATGGTCCCGGCGATGGTCATGAGTCTGGCAAGGGGATAAAAGTTAGAATAATACACGGACGGCTATAACTAACCGACCCCCAGAAACCGAAAGCTACGTACGTCCATCGCTCGTTGCGTGTCAAGGCAAAGAACAAGATCGAGGTGCCAAAGCATAGCGCGTTGGGAACCACTGCGGTGATGAGCAGGAATTTGGCAAACTCGCGCGAGGACCATGCGCGCTCGAGGTAGCGACCGCCATTATAGAGTGTGACGCAGGCAATGGATAGGGTGAAGACGTTGCTCTCGACGAGTGTTGTCGTCAGGAAGGTCCACGGGTAGACTAGCGATAGCTGCGGTATCAGGTTGAGGTAGGGGATGACAATCTCCGAGTTCGCCGTCCACTGCCGGTACCGAATTGCTGCACTCAACACCGATTGTAGGCCTAGCACGATGAGCACGATCCGGGTCACCGGCGGGATGTTTATTCGGGGCGGCATGGTGGGCGGGCTTCTGGTCTTGAGTCGGGGCCTCAAGATTGGGACGGAGCGGCTTCTCCTTGTCGGGGAACTGTGTGCCTGCACTTTTTGGGATGGTTGGGCAAGCAGCCGAGTTTTTCCCGACCTGCTTTGATGCCCTCGGGGTTAGGGTAACTATTGTATGACCCAACCACAGCCAACCGACCCCCTACAAAATAGTTCTCAAGAGCTTCGAATCTTGGCGCGCTGCCTTTTTGTGGTAACGGCTGCTTGATCTGGCCATCGCGGGCCACTGACCACCCGTGTAACCAGACATCTTTGTGAACCCTGTGTGGATTTGTGGCGGTGGATGACAGGCCCGGCTGGGCTTCACTCCCTCGAGCCTCGGCTCTCTCCGTCTACCAACCCCCAAGGCTATCTTGCAGCAAGGCACACAAAATGCGGGATATCGAATAACTCAACACCGCCTCCTTGTGTTTCCCATAGAATGCGACCATCGCGTTTGGTGGTCAGAAGCTGCCCAAGCCGTACGGGTGAGGTTGGGCCTCACGATAGTTGGCCGGGAGGTTGTCTGGCTTCCGATGACAGCATGCGGGGCTATTGTAACTTCGTACGAAGTATCTCCAGACATCGCAGAAACCGTGCAGCTTCCAACTGCTCGTTAGTGTGTGCGGCACCTCGCCCTGTTAACCGCCCGCTGGGTCCGCCACCCCTGAAACATCACACACCCCAACCTTTTTGTCGCCAATGGGTGCGACCCCCAGACACCATCCGATGCCGCCCTTGATTGGGCAAGGTCGCTGGTTCTTTGATTCGAAGGATGGCAGTCGTTTCCTTTGTTTTCCTGCCCCGATCCCCGCAACTTCTCAGCCCTGGGACCTTGATTTGCTTGTCGCACATTCGGACAGAACTGGCGGTATCTCCCTTTGCGCCATCCTCCTCTTCCATCTCAGCAGAAAATGGTCGTTTGTCCTTCCCGATGCGTCGTTTCCCCCAAGTTCCATGTCAATGCCTGCGCACCGTCTGCCTGCAGAACTGCGGCTAGGATCTCGTAAGGCGGCGTCGGGTCAGATTCGATGGAGGGATTCCGCTTCCCGAAATTGGCATGTACGACGGGACGGTAATTTCAGTACCAGAGCCCACCGTTCCCCCAACTTCGAAACAACGTTCATGCTTTCACAACTTCGGCAGTCCGGTGAGACTAAGGCGTAATCTCAAGCCGTATCATAGCTTTTGCCACGATGCGATCCTTACGCGGTAGAAGCCGGCCATGGAGCTTGGGGTTGAAGCTGGTCCCTGTTGCCAGTGGCAATTCGAGTGTGATGGGGAAGATTTGGCTGAAACAAGTGCGGTTCAAGCAGGTAAGGTAACATTGAACGGGACCATCTGTCACATCGAGCATAAAATCCCGAAGGATGGGTCAGCCGTCGCACCTGCGCTGGGGGATCTTGCTTTCACATTCTATATAACCGACTCCAAATAAAGCAATCGTAAGTTCTCGGGCATTCGGGGTTTGAACCGCTCGGGTTGTAACGAACATTGAAAACGTCGTGCATTATCCGAATCTCCATGCAGTCATAACTGTATTGCGTAAAGCCCTGTAACAGTCATGGCCTCCCGAGAAGCTGCTAGCCCGAAATGGCGTGCAGGACCAGGTCTGACCTGCATCCTCGCGCAGAGAAATCTGGAACTCGTTCAGCGGTCCACAACCAGGGCGTTTCTTAATTGAGAGGTAATACAATCAATCGCCCGGCGCTACAAACGAAAGCTGTGTGTTTCTTTTGTCGAGTCCTTCGATAGCTTCCATCACGTGTGCTGAATGTGAGAGATCAGAACTCGATCCGCGATCGATGCTCTCCTTCTGTCCCCCTGGTCGCCACGCAGCACCCCGCGGGGCTGGCCGTTTGATCTTTGCCTGCTGGCTGAAGGTGGTGCTCGAAGGAGCTTAGCGTTCCGCGCCGCGATCCAAGTCGTTCGCCTAGACAAGCGGCAGGGACCACTTGGCTGGTGGGACCCATGCCTCACGCTTGACAAACCCGCACTGGCTGGCCCGTGGTCCGAACGCTGCCAATCTCAAATCTCGGCCTGGCGCTTTCGAGGTTGCTTTTCACCCTTCAACACCGAATTCTTGCCCAAAACAACCCCCATTCACGATCTGCTCATCGACCGAGCGCCCGTCCTCGCGCGCTCTCATCGCTACACCCGCATCAATACCTCTGCTGCGTCGCTCATCGCCACTCGCTGCCGAACCCCGGCGCACCGACAATGAAGGAGCTACTTGACACGGACCGGGTCAACTTTCTTGTTTGGAGGTTCGTTGTTTTTCACTTCGCCTAAAGACTCGGGGCCAAAAGGCGCTGTTTGAAGGCGGTCTGATGACTGACTCTGCTTGCTCGGCTTGAAATTTAGGTACCTGCTCGAATCAAGTATGTGCACTGCTGCCGCGGCGGGCTCTTTCTGGAGCCCCGCTGCTGCCCTGCCTCTCGGCCTTGAATCTGGTTGAGGTGAGACTGACCATCACAGATTATCGAGAGACGGCCGCCAAGCTCCAAAAAGAGTGGAGGGTGCACCAGCCTCACAGACAGTTCGAATTCGCATCTCATGTGAACACATATGCCCTGGTGTCGCTTCTGAACAAAGGCCTCATATACGAAGACTACCAAAGAAAGTTTGCGGCGGCTACGCAAGAGGTACGGTGTCTCGAAACGATTTCTCAACTCCCTCTCATTCTATGGCCCTTCAATTTGCTGGGCGTGCCCTCCATTCCTGTTGGGGTTGCACCCGGCATGGAATTGGCGGGTAGGTGTGCTGGTGGTGGCTTTTGGGCCCAGGGGGGGCGCTAGTGTCGGGGTTACTGACATTTCCTTGCAGGCGCCGCGTGATGTGCCGGCAACGGCCGAGGCAGGGCTGCGGGGGGTGTTTGGGCCGCTGAAATTCCAGCCCGAGATGGTGGTGGACGAAGACGAGGAAGACGACGAGGAATTCGAGCTGGAGGCTGAGCCTGAGGAGATCGAGAACCCACGGAAACGGGCGGTCGAGCGGCAGCATCACCGCGAATTGTCGCATGGATCCCCCGCAAAGCGACAGCGGCTCAGCAACGGCTACGAGAATGGGCCGATTCAGCCACCACGCCAATGGAAATCGACCACCATCCTGACAACAACCACGCCTATCCGTCACCGCTTGAGGGCGAACAAGCCGAGTCCCCGCTCCTGCGCACCGAGGGCCCGTCGCGCGGCACGCAGGTCGAAAAGGTGCGCGATCTGACGCAGGGCACCGTGTTTCTGCGACTGGGTGCCGACGAATCCCCGGAAGCTAACGAAAACCCTCTTGTGCTCCTCTGCGAGTGGAACCCCCGGGACCCAGCCCTCTTGGCGACCGCCGGCACAGACGCGCTAGCCCGCATTTGGACGTTACCTTGTGGAACCGCCCCAGACGGGGTGCCCGGTCACGTGGATTCCCCCAGCCCATCTTCCCTAAGCATTGTCGAGGACGACCTGCCCAAGAATGCGACTGTCTCGGCCATGGCATGGAGTTCGAACGGGGAGCTTATTGCGCTTGGCACGGAGCTCGGCAACAAATCACGGGTGAGCATCTGCTCTGTGGATGGAACAAGCATGCACCGCTTCGACGGTCTAGACACTCCGGTCACCAATCTCTGCTGGAGCCCCAACAACAACCTCCTTCTTGCCATCAGCCCGGATCTGAGCAGTGGGCTGGCGAGTCCGGGTACCCTGATTCACATTTCGTCTCCTTCCATGGTGAACTCCATGTCGCACGTCCTGGACCACGACCTCCCTTCCGACAGCCTCGATGCGACATGGATCAGCGAGACCGAGTTCCTCCTATGTGGCGGTGACTTGCTGGTCTCTTTCCGATGCACAGAACAAGGAATTGTGCAGGGCAGAGAGTTCCAGACGGCCAAGGACGAACGCTTCAGCCTCGTCGAGTTCGATTGGAGGTCTAAGTTGGTTGCTACCGCGAGCGACAAGGGCTACATTGACGTGAGTTCGCGATGCCGACGGAGAAGTACGTATGTGGCTTGCTGACTCTGGTTGCGTTAGACCTGGGATGAGTCTGGAAAGCGCCGTTCGATACCGGCCCACGATGGCGGCATCACAAGCCTCAAGTGGCAACCGCTACAAAACGACCCTGTCGAAGACGAGCGATTGCTAGTATCTGGGGGCGAAGATGGGGCTGTTCTGGTATGGAACGTCCGAAATGCCGAGAACAAGCCCAAATATTCCATTACCATGCCGCCGCCCCTCGCGGTCAACAACCTCTCGATGAGCCCTGACGGGGCACTCATCGCTGTGGCAACACACGACAGGATACTCGTTTGGCAAATCGGTGACCACGCCTTGCCCAAGGCTAGCTGGGTTCCACAATCAGGTTGGCAGAGTCCCAACACAGGTACCGATACGGAGGATGCTATTCCCTGCCTAGGCTGGGACTGCGAGGGCCAGCGCCTAGTCTATGGCTCGGAAAATAGGGTATGTGGCGGCACATTTGTCCATCTGTTTCACTACTAACACTTCATAGCTTGCCGTCATCAGCCTCCGCGAGCACGAGAGGTGATATGGGGATCACCAACAAATTTAAAACCGTCCCACCAATTGCCGCACCGAGAACCCAAATCAGCAGATGGCAGACGGAAATTGTCATTAAATCCCGCCGCCGGGTGAACTCGTTCTGTGCTTCGATCCCAGCCCTTTCAGACCGAGATGGCGTGGTTAACACGTTCGACAACATGATGTACGGGACGGCCTCATCATCGAAGGATTGCGGTCGCCGGCCAATGCCTCTGCTTGCGATGACATGCTGCCCAGGGTCTTGCATAGGGACGATAGTGACAACCCGAAGTAACGTCCCTTCCGCATGCCTCCCTCGCAAATGGCCACCAACTCTCGACGATGTGGGCGGCCTCTACCAAGGCAACTCAAGGCCGATTCCGGCTCCCTCGTAAGGATTGTACCAGCTTTTATCACGGGCACTGGGGAACAAGTCCGACTGCTTCCGGGGATATTTCGACATCCTAGTTTCCAACCCATCCTGGGTAGTGCAGTTACTAGGGGATAATCGGCTTCGGGGTCCCTTCCATGGGTTCCTACATCATTGACCCCTTGAGCGGGCTGCAAGGACTCCAAAACATGTCCAAGGTGCATAGCTGGAACCATACTTTTGCCCTCTTTATCCTGCGTATGGGCAGGGTAACATGTAGGACGGCCGCAGGAGGCGGGAACACAAACCTTACCGTACGGCCATTCTGGTGGATGAAGGCGTGCTTGCGGGAGGAGTAGCCTTACATTTCGGACAGTCTATTTACTTCGGGGGGTCGGGGCACATCATAGGTCAAAAAGCTAAGCGTTTGATTTTGTCTGCGATATCTTTTGAGGGCGTTGCTTTTTCAGGCTGGACGGCGAGATCAAGGATAACGTAAGATATTATATGGTTGTACTACCTAGTTAGAAATCGCGACCCGAACACTCGCAACTGCTCTACTCAACGTAGCCTACATGGCTATGATCCGGGGTGACTCAGCTTTACAATCATCCCCTTTCGACGTTAATCTTCGAATTAGTAAAGAGAAACCTCCAAGGTATACCAAGGAAACATGACCGGTGTTCTTCACATTTGCAACACGCCTCGTCTGATTTTTATCATGTGCATTATAAACTAAGTTCTTTTTGACCAAGAGGTCGTAGATGTCATGCCGAGGAATACATGAGGAAACGTATCTATGTGCTGGGTATTCAAATCCCCCCGTGCAATGCATCTTTTCCCAAACCAAAACGCCGATGCTCAAGCAAAGTCACCACCACCGCCACTGTGTACATTACACCACCCCCTATCCTATCCTTCTATCCCATCAACCAGCCAGTTCCTCAAACAGCACTCCTCGCATCGCGATCCAGCCTCGGCAAGCTCGCATCAGCCGAGTTCTCCATAACCACCTTCTCATTCCCCGCATTCGCCTCCTCCTCATCCGACGAGTCCGCCGTGCCAGGCGCCGCGGGGGTATTGGCCGAGAACGTCGGCGCGAAGGCACTGCGAGCACGGATCTTGTGGCCGTACAGCCAGAAAACAACGGGGATGGGCACCAGCGCGACCGCGATGCAGCCGAGCAGCGTCGCCGCCCACTGGATGCCCATGCCCTCGAACATGTAGCGCGAGAAGAGCGGGAAGCCGGCCCCCGCGAGCGACCGCAGGAAGGTGTTGCCCGCGATGGCCGACGCCGCGAACATGAGGTAGGCGTCCACCAGGTAGTTGAGCGACTGCAGGAAGATGGACGCCAGCCCGAAGCCGCTGAGCAGGCCCGACAGCGTCGGCACGATCCAGTGGATGTCGGCCCGGTAGCCCGACCACCCGAACCAGAACAGCCCGCCCGCGAAGGCCACGCCGCCGGCGATCACGCTGGGAAGGCGCCATTCAGGGATGGGCACGCCGTTGTTGGCGGCCAGCTTGCGCTGGTACCAGGGTTGTTGGAGGAGGACGACGATGCCCGCGATGATCTGGCCCGTGACCATGCCGAAGAAGGTGAGGCCGGCTACGCCGGCGGACATGCGGTGGACGCCCTGGAAGACGAAGGGGTAGGCGGTCAGGAAGAGGTAGAGGAGGCCGTAGATGAAGGCCATGTAGACCGAGATGAGGGTGACGATGGGCTCGGTGAAGAGCAGACGCATGGGCCGCGAGAAGTTCTTGGTGACGAGCTCACGCACGTCAATCTCGATCTCCTCCTGCTTGGCGTGGATGCCCCAGTTGAGGGTGCGGCGGCGCAGCTCGGCGGCCTTGCCGACCAGGATGGTGGGCGGGTACGTCTCCTCGAGGAAGAGCAGGTCCAGCGCGAAGGCGAGGATGCCCATGAAGGAGACGATCCACGAGGTCCAGCGCCAGCCGAGGTGGGACTCGACAATGAAGCCGCCGACGAAGGGCGCCAGGAGCGGGCCTGTGAAGACGGTCATGGAGAAGACGGTGATGGCGATGCCGCGGGTCCGGTTGTCGAACATGTCGGAGAAGACGGCTGCCACGACGGCCAGCGGGCAGGCGCCGAAGAAGCCGGCGAAGAAGCGGGTGATGAGCACCGTCTGGAGGTCCTTGGAGACGGCGTTGGCGATGTTGAAGATGAAGAAGCCGAACATGGAGAGGACCAGCGGCAGGCGGCGGCCCTTGAGCTCGGAGAGGGGTGCCCAGAAGGTCGGGCCCGTGGCGAAACCGAGAACGTAGAAGGAGACGCCGAGGAGGGAGACTTCGGAGGACACGCCAAACTCGACGGCGACAGCGCCCGTCGCGGCGGAGAAGATACTCGAGCCGAAGGCGGCAGTCATGGTGGTGAAGCCGAGCATCACGGCCGTGGCGATCCTGTGGAACTAATGGTCAGTTTTCCGTTGTCGATGACGGGGTAGAGGTGGGGTGTGGGGGTATGGAAAGTTGTGGACTCACTTCTTCTTCAACGGCCAGTTCTGTGCGTGGAGAGGATCATCCGGCCCGTCGAACTCGACAACATAGTCTTCCTGGTTTGGTAATAGTGGTGGGTATTCCTTGCCGGCGCCGAAGTTGGGTAGTGGCCTCTTCCATTCCTTGCCCCTGGCATCTCTCCCTACAGTTCCGCTGTGTTGACTCCGTGCTGTTTGAATCCGGCTCAGTTCGGTGTTGTGGCGTTCCAGGTCCCGTTGTGTCTCGACACGGTTCAACCCAGTCCCCCGTTGGGAAGCTTCTGAGGAAGAGCTCGACACGGACGACGCTGAGACCACCCGTTCGATCTCCTCGCTACGGCGCAGGGAAGCATCGAGCTCGACCGCCTCGAGAGCGCGGTCTACGTTGTCTTGTACCATTGGGCCGTTTTTCGATGAATGTATGGATCCTAGTTGTGTTCCTGGAATGGTTGATGTTTGTTCTATCCGGTGTATTCAGGGGTATATATCAACAGCACAGCACACCAGCAGGCAGGCCAGCAAGAGTGAAGTAGTGGGACCCTGTGTTTAATAGAGGAAGCCGATATAAAACGAAGGAATACTGGACAATCCGGATCCAAGGTTCGTCTCTAATGGAGTGGTACTGTGAAGGGTAATGATGGAATTTGCCTCCTCTTGGGGGGAGTCCCCCCCCCTAATAAGGAAGATCGATCTACACATCCCGGACACTTGCCGGCGGGCGAAAGAATAGTGAATCATGGATTCGTCAGGGAAAGGGAACAAAAACTGGAGTCCACATTGAACGTTTGCCCATGCCAAGCGGTGCCGTCGGTGGTTCGGCCAGGTCCATGATGTGGCCTCGGCATTCGCGTTTTCCGGCCGGTACCCGCGATTACCAATTTGGCTCGCCGCATCCAACAGCGCTACCCTTTCTTAACTGCCTGGACAGTGCCTAGGCTATCAAAGATGGAGTTAATGGGCCCCGGCAACCTTCCTGCCGATGACAAAGTCATGTTTCGAACCGTAGATAACAGGCGGCAATAGCGACCATGGAGCCGCGGGATGCTGCTATCTCCCGGCGCCGTCCTTCGCTTGTAAATTTTCATTATGGAATCCCAGCTCAGCGGTGCATTCGTCCCCGTTCATCTCCGCCAAGGCCCGCCAGTGACCCTCAGTGACCCTCAGTGACCCCATTTCGAAGCACCGTAACAGCCCAAGAGTGGAGTGCAACTTCAGATCAGGAGAATGTCCACTGCAATGCCTGGTCGCTGGTCCATCAGAATGCGCCAGAGGCTTCGGTCGCCAAGGCTGGGTTTGCAAATTTGCCCATAGCCGTTACTCATCATGGTGTTGAAGTTGTAGTATACAGACGAAATGCATACATGGTTTATTGCTGACTACACTGCGCTGCTCTGCGCTTCGATTTGTCTCTCTGACAAAGAATGAATGACATGACGGGCGGGATTCGGTCTTCGATGACAAGAAGCGACACCCGTGTTAAGTCCGGGCCATGGTCTCGCTTTGACGTAATCCCGCAGCGCAGCCACCATTGAGGATGCCATGACTTGCGTCGTCCAATCAGGAGACGAGGATGATCTGCCGTGGGAAGACTTCGTCCCGCAAGGCTCGAAACCTCAGGGGCTTCCTGACGGCGTTGCCGGTTGCGACTTTGGCCACCATCGGGAAATTTCTTCTTCCCATTTTTTTTTCTTCCATTTTTACTTTGCATCGCTGCCCAACAGGGCTGCCAAGGGAATGCAACGGCTCAGCTTCCTTTTCTTTTGGAATTCCGTCTTCCGCCATCCGCCATCCGCGAATTGCCGCTGGTGCCCGAGAATAGCCTCGTTGCCGGTTTCCACTCTGACTGCCTCGGCACGCAGATCCAGCGGCAGAAAGCTTATCTTCACGGCGGAGAACCCGCCCGCAAGGTGGTTATGCATGGATGCATCGTGAACATTCTTGGATCCACCAAAATGCATATTCGATGTACAAATATTTCAACGTACGCCCCAACGGTCGTCTTCCAGAAGGCTCGCTGCTTCTTCTAGGCTCAGCCCTGCCGTCTCGGGGTAGAAGTTCCAGATCAACCCATACCCGACGGCGCATATTCCTGCATAGAGCACAAACGTCCATGACGGCGTGAGCGCATCCATGAGCAGGAGGAAGGTCAGCCCTATGACGAAGTTGGCGCCCCAGTTGGTTGCCGTGGCAATGCCGCTCCCCAGCGACCGCACGTTGAGCGCAAACAGCTCGCTCTGCATCCATGGCACATTTCCCAACCCCAAGGCGTAACCAGCAACGTAGACCATGATGCTCACGAGGATGGTGATGGCGGCGCCCTGGGCGGGGGCGGTGGTAGGGTTGTCGCCGGTCGAATCGACCTCAGCGAGCGTTATAAACGAGAAGCCGTAGGCGGAGAGGAGAAGGCCCACAACCATGAACGGGATCGACCAGAGCAGGGTGCGCCTCCTTCCGATCCGGTCGATTAAAAAGAGGGCCACGAGGGTGAAGGCGAAGTTGGTGACCGCCACGACCAGTGCGGTGAGTGTCGGGATCGGGAAGCCCAGCATCGTGAATATCGTAGCCGAGAAGTACATGAGCGAGTTCTACGCGACCTGTCAGTATCTGATTCGCAAAGCGGGGGCCGAGAGAAAGCACTCACGAAACCGCACAACTGCTGTAACCCCTGAAGTAAACAAGCAATGGCCAACGCCCTACGATTCCTTCTCACCCCCAACAGCTCCCCGGCCGAATCCAACCACGCAGCCTTCCCAGCCCCCCTCCCATTCCCTCTCAACCTCCTCCCCTCACTCTCCTCCCTCACCTCAATCTCAATCCCCTTCACCACCCCATCCACCTCCCTCCCCCGCGCCTCCCCCTTCCCCCCAAGCACCCTCTCCACCACCCCCCTCGCCTCCCCAACCCTCCCCACCATCACCAACCACCGCGGCGTCTCGGGCATGACCGCCATCACACCACCCTGCACCACCGCCGGCAGCGCGCCCAGCCCGACCATCCACCGCCACGCCGTCGCCGCCTCCCCAAACTCCCCCAGCCCCCACCCCACCACATACGCGACCACCTGGCCCAGCGTAATGAAAACCACATTCATCGTCACCAACCTGCCCCTCCACCCGGCCGGCGCCACCTCGGCAATATACAACGGCACCACGAAACTCGCCGCGCCCACCGCCATCCCCACCACCGCGCGGCCGACCACCATCACCGCCACCGAACTGCTGCACGCCTGCACCAGCGCCCCCAGCGCGAAGAGCGCGTCGGCAAGGAGCACGACGCGCTTGCGGCCGAGGCGGTCGGCGAGCACGGACGAGAAGGGGGACACGAGCAGCGCGAGCAAAGAGGTCGAGCTGGTGATGACCGATTTGTCGAGCGCGGTGAGGGGGCGTGAGGAGAGGGACGTGTTGATGGAGACGAGAGTTGAGGAGATCACGCCCGTGTCGTCTGCAGTGTGGCTAAATTAGGTATGGTCATGACGACGGGGGGTGGTGGTGGAGGATGGGGGCTTGCTTACAGCCGAAGAGGAGGCCGGAGATGCCGGCGCTGAGGGTGAGGAGGTAGATGAAGAGGGTGGGTGAGGCGGGGGGCGGTGCGGCGTTATACGTGGTTGTGCCATGGCGGATGTTGTTGTAGTTGTCATCGTTGTCGTTGTCGTTGTCGTTGTCATTGTCATTGTTGGGGTGGTCCTCTGATGGCGAGGAATGGCGGGAAATCAGGGGCTCTTCTGCGCTGCTCATCGTCACGGCATTGCTGACCTCGTGGCCGTCGGTCGTGATGCTATAATCCGATGGTATTCATTGGCCGTTTATCCGGCTCCGAGTCAACTGCCGTTGCGAACGGATGCGGTGCCGAGTCGGTTGTGGAGCGACCTGGAAGTCGCCGTCGATCATTCGGTGATTTCGGAGCTGTCAAAAGGTCGGCGTCTGCCGTCTCCGACATCCGTCTCAACTTGAGGTTGGCTGGCCTAACCCCGCCAAGAGATCTGGCCAGCCGCACGATTGCGCTGGAACCTGCAGGGGAATGCCAGCGGCTCCAATTGGAACATTTTGGCAGCCGAGGGGTCTGGAGCTCAGACCAGGGGTGTTTCACAGCCACTGCTGTCGACTGCATGTGCACCAAAGGCCACCTCAGATGCCGTGAAGCTGTGCCCCAAACAAGCAGTCGAAACTATCGTCAGCTTGTTTCTCTCCCTTCAAATTACCTATGCAATAAAGTTTGAAGACCGCCAGGCGCCCTTTTCATTCGGTATACTTCTAATTTATCACTATAATTCGATAATAGAACGAGACGACGTCGTACTAACCGCAATCAACGTCATCGCGATCCAGAGCATTCGAAAGTTCGAACCACCGCATATCTCAACCTCGAGAACTCAACCTTGAAAACTCAGCATCCGAGCCTACAATGCCGCCATATGCCACTCCGCCGCAGCGTGACTCCTGGTTCGCGCCGCTATCGATAGACCTCTTCATCAAGGTCCTCAAGACCAGTTTCTTCCACCCCTTTATCGCATGGATCATCCCGCTCTGCTTCCGCGCTCAGAATATGTTCTGGGACGCGCCGCCTATGCTGGTGTCGATCGCCTGGGCCTCTATTATCTCGCTGTCTTGGATTGCCGGGGTCATCAACAACAGGCTTGCGTTTGGCCTGCCGCGCGAGGTGGATCTGAGCGAGGAGGTTATCGTCATCACGGGCGGCGCCAGCGGGCTGGGCCTGTTGATCGCGGAGGTGTACGGGATGCGCGGGGCTACCGTCGCCGTGCTGGACATCGTGGAGATGGAGAACGGCGAGGCACGGGGTGTCACATACTATAAGTGCGACGTGACGGACAAGGACCAGCTTGCGCAGGTGGCGGCCAAGGTTGAGAGAGATGTATGTCTTCCCTTTGCGCTCTCCCCCCTCTTCCCATGCCAATCCAATTCTACAACCATACTAACCCACTCCCCCCCCCCCAGCTCGGTACCCCCACGGTCCTCATCAACAACGCCGCCATCGTAATCGGCAAACCTCTCCTCTCCATGACCTTCCCGGAAATCGACAAGTCCCTCTCCACCAACCTGCTCAGTCACTTTTACACGCTCAAGACCTTCCTGCCGGCCATGGCGCGCAGCGAGGTCGGCGGGACCGTGGTGACGGTCTCGTCGGTCATCGGCACGGTCGGCGCCGCGCAGCTGACCGACTACGCCGCCGCGAAGGCCGGCATCTCCGCCCTGCACCGCTCGCTCGCCGCTGAGCTGCGCCAGTCCCACCCCCAGATCCGCACCGTGCTGGTCACCCCGGGCCAGCTGAGCACCCCGCTGTTTTACGGCGTGCAGACGCCCAACCGCTTCCTCGCGCCCGTGGTCGAGCCCGTGGACGTGGCCAAGGAGGTGATCGCGGCGATCGATAATGGGCGGAACGCGGCGATCGGCATGCCGCTGTATGCGCGCTGGATTGACTGGTATAATGTGCTGCCGGTTGGGCTCCAGGCGGTGGCGAGGAAGGTGGCGGGCGTGGATACGGCTATGAATTCGTTTGTGGGGAGGCGGGGGTCGGCGAAAGAGAAGAAGGAGGGTTCTTTAATACAGGGGTTTTAGAGGGCGAAGAGATAAAGGCTGGCGCCGGCGCCGGAGCAACGTGATGGGGGGTACGAAAAGATGTAATTGTATTTGAAGGTTGGACATGTACTAGAAGCAGATACGCATGTAACTCTAGTTAGTGGTGTGAAGCAAATAGCGAGCAGCGAGCAGTGAGCAGCGTTGCCGTGAGCCGATGTCCCAAAATGTTCCAGTTTCCACACGATCCAAGCCCTGAAAATCTACTCGCTCTCTCTCGATGAGGCCATCACCAAGGACAGAGTTTCGGGGCTAAGGTCCGGCAATGAAGAGCCTCCATCCCCCGGGGCCCGCTCACGTTAACACCAACAGCGTAAATATCATGCTCAAGAATAGTGTTTCAACAGCCGTATATTGGATAGAGGCTGGAGTCGAAGGATGTAACAGCTGGAAGGTTAAGTGCAAGGGGAATAAAGGATAACATTACCTGGGTAGGACAGTATTTATCAGAATGCGGAACTGTAGGAGCCTGAGAGCTTTTGGGTTTGGAGGATTTGGAGGTGACTCGTGCAGAAGGAGCTCCATGGGATGAAGTGAGAGGCCACCCTTGTGACTTAAACAAGCTGACCAACTTATTAGCTTGCGTATTCATGCTACATATAGCTCAGCTAATACTCTAACAATCTAGATACGTAATACGCCAGCGTGATCTGCTCCATGATTTATGCTCAGGGCGACCCCGGTGCATTTATCTATCAGGAGGTTAGATATAGTATCGCAAACACCTAGGTATGAAAGGACCGCCGTTAGTCAGATAACAGCAACCATAGCTAGCATAGAGAGAATATAGAAGTTGACAGTTGCCATTTTAGTTACTGCAACATCTTTAACCAATAAAGAGGAAGGGCTTGGAAGTAGGTACTCACCAGTGAATGGGTTTGATCCCAAACGTTCCTTCCTGCACTACACCTAAGGGTTCCGAGCCCGGCCACAAGACACTAAAATAAAGCTACTCGGGATTTAAATTCGTTTCTATTACAGCATTTCACGAGATTTTATTCCAGAACGTGCCCTCGAAACCATCTCTCTGATGTCTCGAGAGAAAGCGCGTGACAGTTAGAGACCCGTGCCTTTTCGCGTGTTTATATGTTAAAAGACCGAGGATTCAGAACATTGGTAGGTGCGGCTTTTTCGTGATTCTAGGCTATGATGATATAGAAACAAACAGCTGCCGTCTACACCTACCTCACATAGACCTTGCCTGGGGCACCTTCCACTGACTGTCACTCCATTCCCCTCCAACTTCTTATCTCTTTCTTGAATCAAGAGTCTCCCCCCATCCACTTTCTCTATGAACTGAGCACCACCCACTTCATTAAACAATAATCTTGCTGATCGCCAAAGTATCGTTCCCTTTATTACCATGTGGTGGGATACAAGCACGATCGAGCAGACTGTAACGAAGCAGTTCGTTCTCGGTCGACTCAAATCCCAAGCAGGCAAGCGCCTCGATCAAACACCTAGCTTTGGCGAGGAGTTAACCAGCAGCACTTACTGGGAGTGGATAGAGACAAAGTCCAAGAAGATATTCCTCATCCTCGTTGACCTGGGGTTGGCAAACCACATTTTTGAGGTCATCGACAGCTCATTCGATGATACCGACCTCCCCTTCTCACTCGAACACGTACATACGCTCAAATTAACAGCCAATAATAACAAAAGAACAGAGAGGAGATTCTACCATCGGCAATTCCATTACCTCTTGCGGCACTTGAACAAGGGCACTCATATCGACTATGAAGACCCAGAATTGGTCCCGCTCGATATTGCTCAAAAGCGTATTGCAGGGCAAGGTCGACATGTCAACAAGGTCACCCTCCCGAACGAGCCCCTGGGAGCGTTTTGCCGCTGTCAGATCCGTCTTGGTACAGATAATGTCAGCCCGGAAGAGTTCATATCTGGGGTCAACGACATCAAGGACCCGCAAAACGAGCACATGTTGTCGTACTGGGCGTCCTATACACACCGAGGATATCGATACATCCTGTTCACGCCGGCTCCCGAGTACAGCCTCAAGTCGCTCCTTACCACCATGCCAACCTGCTTGACTAAGCTGGACAAGAAAGTGCGCCGGCAGGCGGTCATGAACTGGATCTACTGTCTAGCGGACACGGTCTGCTCGCTTCATGGCCAGGGTCGCTCGCACGGGAACATCAGACCCTCGACTGTGCACTTCACCAAGAACAACCTCATCTTCTTCACCGGGTTTACGCAGTTTCACACCAGCGTCCTGGGCGGCGCCACGGAGAGCACAGCATTCGACCAAGAGGCGTACGACTACGGCGCCCCGGAGAAGGCGCGCAAGCCAGCCCCCTCATCCACGGGCTCACCCCATCCATCGCCAGGCGACAGCGACGAGCAGGCGGCGGATTCCGACGCCCAGGCTGCCGACATTTTCTCGCTGGGCTGCATAATCATGGAGCTTCTCAGCTTCTTATTCAAGAAGCAAGGGCGCAAGTTCGCTGCCCACCGAGCGGCGAAGCACACGGCGGCGGGCCGTGGCAGCCCCCACCCAGACTCCTCCTTCCACGGCAACATAGGGCAGGTCGAGGACTGGATGTCGCAACTGACCAGGGATGCCGGGAAAGAGGACGACCCGTTGTTCAAGGGCGTCACGCCACTCCTGGACGTGGTAGTGGACATGCTCGCACACGAGCCCTCGGAGCGCCTGAAGGCCGACCATGTCCGGGAAAGAATCCGCCAAGTCCTCGCCGACGAGTGTGGCATTCCGGAGCCGCACTGCCTGCGTCGGGACGGGACCTGGGAATTTGGCGTGGACCGCCACAGACTGAGCTCGGCTTCGGTGCAGAGCGCGGGCAGCTCCAGCAGCGTATTAGGCTGGGTGAGGCGGGGGTCGCAGGACAAGCGGACCAGTGGTGGTGGCTTTGGCGGTTTCCTCCGGGGCGGAAGCGAGGAAGAAGTAGCTTCCAGGGCCAGGAATGGATCCCAGAGCAGCAGCTATGACAGCGCGCAGCAGGCCATGAAACAGATCGAGGGTGCCTCGTTCTTTCGCGAATTCGGATGAAGGGGGCACATGATGGTCGCCGCTATGGTCGCCACTATGGTCGCCGCTGATGGCTGGTTGGGTTATGGTGGGGCCGTTGGAAAGGAGATAGCGATAGCTGAATAGCGGGGGGTTGGAGCTATGTACATAGTTAACTTCAATTGACTCGATTGCCGGGCTTTGGTATTGGTGTTTTGTCGATGGGATCGTCGTGGTGTTGTCGGGGAGATATGGCCGGGTTAGGGTTGTTGAAACCCTTTTAGCGACACCGAGGTAACGTTAATCCCGCTGGGCGACGTCATCGCGATGGGGACGGGAACATGGCCGGATTTATTCGTCGAAAGAGGCATGGAGTCGGGCCGGAGTGCCGTTTCAAGACGAGACAGGATGCACGCCAACCACGCCAACCACGCCATGGAGAGAGTTCCAAGGACGGCCTCGCGGCCTGCAAGTTCCAACCAACAACTCGGTTTGTTGTTGGTTTGGCTTGGTTGGGAGGGAGGTCAGAAACGGGAACCTGCCGAATATGGTCACATCCGATTCGACAACACGAGCTTCATCCCACCCTCGGACCAGTTTTGTGCCACACACTGTGACACCCTCAAGACAACCCCCACTCCCCTTCGACGACTTTCGTCAGCGATCGGCAGACTGCAAAGAGGGTTGCCCGGGCTGCGGTCCCACAAGGCCCACTGCACGAACCAAGGCTGGTGCAGGGTTTAGTGCAGGACTGCAGGGTCAGTTGCAGGTCCAGCCTCCCATGCGCCTTGGCTTGACCCGCTTGGCTGCATTCCATTCCATTGCGGAAGCTTAGCGTTGCATCGAGATCCATCTTCAGCCGAGATAGCAAGCATGGCAAGATATCGCAAACCAAGGAAACCGAATGGATGCAGGCCGCTCTCAACGGCTGAAAAGTGGCATGTCAGCCTCCTCGAGAGGGGGCCTTTGGAGTTGGCCTTTTTTTGTTTTTCTTCTTGCCATGTTATCATTGTATTGGATGTATACGAGTTCTTCTCGGCTCTCGCTCCTGCTCCTTCTTTCACACTATTTTGGGGGCGAATAAAAGTCACCACTCTGGCAGTTTTTGACCGGGTGCGGACTTTGCCTTCTCTTTCGGAAGGTGGCCGAACACGGGCAATTTGAGCCTGGGATGACGATAGCGTTTTTTGGGGGGAATCTCGATCGCGAAGACCACTCCCGTCACTCGCTCGCTCGCTTGGTCGCATTCGGACGGCCCCGTCAAGACTGGAAAATATCTGATCTGACGCACCTTCTCGTCGCCTGTCGCTCGCTCTCACGACTTCCCATATTTTTCAAACCACCACCAAGCGGCGGGGATCCGTGCATGAGAATCTAGAAGGAATCACCCTGACTCGACTCGTCTCACCGGGCTGTGTCACTCGGGTCAGCCTTGCCTATTTTTGAGCTGCACTGCACCGGGCACTGCACTGCTGCACTGCTCTGCACTGTTTGTTTGGCAACGCCCCTCGACCCACGGCCTCCCCCCCCCTGTCGCACTGCATTGCGGCACAGAAGAAACGACTTGATCGGCGAATTTCAGGCGAGGATTCGTCAGTTGGTTTGGGAGACCGTTGGAGGATCGAATCTTTTTAATTTTATGAATCCGTTGCATCCCCAGTCTTTAATTCATCATCTTACCCTTTCCCATCCGTTGCTTGGCCACTCATCCACCTCTTGGCGGTCCGGGGGAAGGAAGAAAAAAAACAATGAAGCTTTCTTGGCTCGCGCCGGCCCTGCTGGTTGGGGGCGGAGCCGCAGTCGTCAGCGACAAGGTCCTCGTTAACGGCAAGGTCATTTTGAAGAGTAAGTTGGTTCACTAGCAGTTCGCTTGGATCATGAAGCTAACCTTCAAACAGCCGTTCCCTACCAAAGGCAAGACCCACGCCCAGACGGCGCTTCAATACAGTCACCCAGCGCCAACGCCATCACCGTTGACCTGGACTCACTCCATATCGCCCTACCGAGCCACCAGAAGAACCGGACAGAGCCCAAGCTCACCGTCCAGCAGCGAGAAGCCTCCGGCTCGGACCACCATCACGAAGAAGAGAACTTACCCGTCGTTACGCTGCGCGCCGCCGCCAGCCGCGACCCGCAAGACCCGCCACCACCTCAGCAGCCAGAGTCGCGAGAGTCGCCAGAGCCGCCAGGGCCGGACCATGACCAAGACCTCGACGAGGCCGAGACCGGCGCATCTCACGGGCCTGAGACCAAGAACCCTGCCTCGGCGAACAGGGCCATCGCTGGTATGAGCGTGGGGTTGGTGTCGGTGATGTTGATTTTCACTGTCTTTTTATAGTGACAGCTTTTTTTGTTTGTCTTGGTTGCATCTTTCTATGTCATGGTCTGGTTTGGGTTGGGTTGGCCTCATCGGGAGTCGGAGTTTGTTTGGCTTTGGCTTTGGCAATTTGGACGGCGGGCACGGCGTTGGGGGGGTTTGGATTTTAAGGGGGTAATCATGATGATACCCATTGTGGGATGGGTTAATGCATTGGATGGGCATGACAAGGGATGGACGATGAGAAGGCCGATTCTTGATGAGATATGGCTGCGATACGACGTTGGATGGACTCCATGTCGACACGGATGCGGTATGGCAGAGCAAGGCTTTAAGGGAACGAAAGCACGATGTCGGATTTGATGTGGATAGACGAGTAATGGGCGATGCGCTTAATTGCTAATCCTCGAGCCGTAGGATAGGGGGTCTGTTTATACATTTCAGAAGGATGGCAGGGCGTCCCTGACAGGTAGCCTTCGCGAGTATAAGAAGTTGGCCAAATGGCTGAAAAGAAGCTTCACGTTGATAGCCAAACACAGGGCTTTGGTTTTCGCATCCGTGCTAGGAGGGTACATGTACAGACTCGCAATGGTTACCAGTACAACCTCCCACTCGGCAGAAACAACGACACAACCATCAGCGCCGCCGCCCCTACCCCTCCCCACAGCAGAGCAAAGAAAACGGTCCGGTCCTGCCACCTCATCAGCGCCTCGTTCTGCACCACCACCGTCTCATCAAACACCTTGCTCATCACCCCCTTCCCTTCATAACCCGCCATCCACGGCTCACCCGCGTACTCGTTCGCCGGTCCAAACACCTGTAGGCTGGGTTTCCGCAGCGGGTCAACCCGACTCGCCGTGCTGCTCGCGCTGCTAATCATGCTAGCGGCCGAACTGCCCGTCTCTGTCCGTTTATGCTCCCGCCACCCCTGACGGCCATCACCACCACCACCACCACCACCAAAACCACCACCCTCTCCCTTCCCACCATCTTCTCCCTCTCCATCTCCCTTCCCCTCCCCATCCCCACCCCCACCCCCAACCTCACCACCACCCCCCTCCCACGGCCTAACCTGCCTCACCCTCCCGCCCTTCCCACCACCACCCCCCATCAACCAAAGCAACACACAAACCCCCCTCCCGCCCGCAACCAACACCCCAATCGCAGGCCACCACAGCCCCACACAACCCACCCGCCACCGCGCGTCGAGCCGCGACAGCACCAGCACCGCGTCGAGCGCCAGCCCCAGCGCGAGGAGGACCCCGCCGAGGAAGAGCGTGAAGCGCAGCCGTGCGCGGTTGGCCGTCCGCCGCGTCCAGTGCACGAAGTGCGGGTGGGAGTGCGCGCGCAGGAGCGCTTCGGAGGTGAGGAAGGCGGGGAGGAGCGCGGTGGGGTCTGCGTAGGGGGGGTGGGGGTGTTAGTTGAAGGTAACCGTTGTTGGGGTTGGTTGGGGGTGGTCGTGGGTGGTTGTAGGTAGGGTGTTGGGAGAGTATGGGAAGAGAAGAGGGGGGATGGTAAGGGGATGCGGGGGTAGGGACTGGGAGGAGGAAGTTCAGGGTCGGCATTCACTTACGCGTGGTATGCTGGACCGCGCGGAGACAGGCCTCACGGTCTTTGGGGGATAGGCGGAGTTTGCGCGGCGCTGTGGGACAGATGTAGTGCCGGGTGATGCGGCAGACTTCGTCGCGGTGGGGTTGGATTGTGACTGTCCAGTTAGTTAGTAAAGCATGGGCGCAGGAGAAAAGCCACCAAGGGATACGAAGGACGTACATGGCTGCCAGTCGGGTGGTTTTACTGAGCCCGTTGGGCTGAGCATGGCGGCGGGCGAGGAAAGCGGGGAGGTGATACCAGAATCGCTTTGCGTGTCGTCTTGTAGGCCACCATCATCTAATGAGGCCCGCTGGGATTCCATCTCCATGATGGCGAGAATCTTGTTCATCTTCAGGCTTCGCTCTCGCTTGTGGTTGTACTTGATGAAGCGGGACGGCGGCTCAGCGGCTTTCTCTGGGTCCCATGGCGGCGAGAGCGCCTTCTGTCTCGGAAGGAGGTTGCTCCAGCGCTGGATATAGTCCCAGTACCAGAGGAAGAACTGGAGGGTTTCTGCATTGCGCTCGACGTAGAAGACGTAGTCCATGAAGTCACTTAACGAGCAGGGCTGCGAAGTGTTAGTCCTGGCATGAGATGGAACTGAGACTAAACTGACTGGAGCGGCCCGGTTTTGGATTATCTCTTCAAACGAAAGCTCCGCTGGAATGTCCCCATACTGCGTCTTTGGTTTGGCGACGGGTTCAGAGTCAGCCATCGTTGGTGTCGAGTGTTTGATCAAACCGATTCTGGCGAGATATGGCGGCTACCTCTTGGACTGCTGTTCGTACCGAGGGCGGTTGGAAGAACCAGTTGAAAGAGTTACAGAAGGGGCCAAAACGGTTTATCTATTGCCGCCATTAACTGGGCTGGAGAGAGGCTCGTCCGGGGCAAGACCTGGAGCACATATAAGATCCGCGGGAGACGGCACTAATAATACCAAACAAGCCACACAATCGACACTCAAACCATGGTCTTCCCCAACATCGCTTATTGGAGTTGAAAGTCCAAACATGGGAGAGCCAAGCCGCCCAATGACAAAAATCCCAGACGGGGTCCAAAACGTGAGATTCAGAGATCGGGAGCAGCCTCACGCCAGGTGTGGTGGCTTGAACCGAGAAGGGAGGCGGAGGCAACGCAGCACGCGGACCATGTAACAGCGGGCCGATCCAGGTGTGCTACGAGATCTCGCAACCAACGACCCAAGACGGCAGGTAGATCGTGGCCCGTTGCCCATGTAGTCATGCAACGGAGGATCCATGTGCGAGACCCGTAGCACGCGGCTTGCAAAGGTGAGCCTCAACCAGGGTTGGAGGTCATCTAAATGTGGCTGCTACTGCTTCACCCGGCACCATGTGCGGCTCGTGAGTGCCAGCCGTGCTCACGGGCCGCGGTCTTGGATGGGCGGTCGAGCAGTCGGTTGGACATCTGGTGTTTCAAATCCCCGAGCTGTGAAGCAGCTTACGGGTAGCTTTGATAGCCCGTTTAGGAGATAACATGCTCAGAGCCTCAGACACACAAGAGGTTCAGTCACCCTTTCGGTTGATGCTGTCTGTGGCTGTGGAAGGCACTGCCGTAGGTCGGCTGAGTGATCTTCACGCTAGAGAAGGGTTGTGGAAAGGAAGATTTAGATGGCAGTTCTAGTCCTTGTATTTGAGAGATGTAAGTAGTCCCACGTGAAGAAGCTGGAGAATCGAGGTAGTTGCAGTACCCGGGAACCGAGCCAGTCTTCGGCAGACGATATTAGCCAACATCAGCAGCCGCTGGATGGTCAACTGAGATCCGGGTTGTCGCACCACGTAAGACCCCAAAAGACGGCTCGACGGCTAGCTATCTAGCTCTGCTTTGGTTTTTCGTTCGAGGGGGTGTATTGGTTTGTCTCATCGACGCCGGGAACCGCAGATCATTAAAGTTTATCCCCAGTCCCGGCTGAACACGTCGTTAATGCGGACCGTCATGAAACTGATTTGAATGACTGTAGTGAGAGTAGGCGCCAGAGCTGTCCGTTTCCATAATGCTTGCTATGGAGGCAAGTTGTAAGGTGATATCCCTGATGAATTCGTGGATGGAATGCAGAACAAAACACGACGGCATTGTGATTCTCCGGCTTAATTCGTCGAGAATTCTTACTGGGGATGCCGCTTGCTGGACCGACCATTGATCTCCAAACAACAAGCCGTATCTATTTTGGGTAGACCACACTTCATCACATCATTCGGTGTCCCAAATGTGCGTATTGACTGCCGTTTCTTAGTCATTGTCCACCCAACAACGATGAGTGGCTGACCCGTCTTGTGGTGAACGTCCTCGAACAAAACAGCGTCGATCACGGCCCGTTTCTCCGTTTGCATGAAGGCGTTCTGAAACGCGCGCAAAAAACCAAACGGAAAGTCCCAACAACTTACCAAGCCTTTTCATCTATATGCGTACAACACCAGACACGGATGGTATCAGACCTAACCTCCAAGGAGAGACCTCCCAAGCAACACCAAAACGCCGCCCAATGCAGGATACTGGCAACCCACCCAGCCCCCCTATCTAAATCATAACCGCCACTGCCACCAAATAAACCATGCATTATTGCTGCTTGACCAGCACCACCTTCTCCCGCTCGCCCTTGCGCTTCTGGAACTTCTTGTCCGAGTGCTTCCGCTCGTTTTCTTCGCGCCGCTTGATGGCCCCCAGCTCGTCGCGCTTGATCTCGCCGGCCTTCTTGATAACCTTGGGCAGGTGGCGGTGGCGGCGGATGCGCTTGATCTCGGGCATGTGCGAGTACCGCTCCATGAGCGCACTGTTGTACTCAAGCGCCTGCCGCTGCTTGGTCGACTTGACACCGCTGCGCTCCGACGCGTTGGCGCGCCACAACCGGAGGTTGCCCTACGAGGAGGTTAGTAAAATGGTAAGAAAAGTGCAGCAGTAAAAAAGTCGAAGGACGTACGTCGTCGCTTCCGCTGAGGAGATACTTGGAGTCCATGGTCCACATGGTCCGGAATACCCTTTGCATGCGCTTGGTGTGGTAGATGTCGCGGGACTGGCCCTGGTCGCGGCGCCAGATCCGGATGGTGCGGTCCTACGGACAAGTCAGCGGTTATGTTCGCGAACCTCGCTAGGTTTCATAACGAAGACTTACATAAGAACCGCTAACCAGCTCCTCGCCAGTAGGGGAGAACTCAACATCCATGACAGCCGCAACGTGGCCCTTGTGGATGTTCTGCGCCCTATTGAAATTCCTGGCATCAAAAACATAGATGTTGTGGTCTGGACTGTCAGCATTACCCCTTCGGTAGACCATACGTAGCGGGGCGCATACCTTCTGATGCTACAGCCATGTTCATAGCTTCCATCGGGTTGAAGACGACACGGTTGGCCGCAAACTGGAGCACCGTCTTGATGACAGGCACTGCACCCAGGGGTCAGTCCCAATTTCTTGTTTCGGATTCAGGCTCAACTCACTGTTTGTCCGCAGATCGAAGAGGATAAGAGAGCGGTCGGTGGCCACGGAGCCAATGACGGATGTCTCAACCTGGTTGAAGCAAACATCGGTGATGGTATCCGTGAAGTTGGGCCACTGTATTGTCTGCGCGGCGGTGCTTTGATCGAGATCCCAGACCCGAATGCACCCGGCGCCCGACGAACCGGCAAAAACGTTCCCGGTTCTGTGAACGGACAGTGATGTGTACGGCCCGCCCTCCTGCCAAGTCGCAATCGGTGTAGTGTCTTTGGGCGTGTTATAGGGGTCCCAGAGCTTGATACCGTCGGTGGCGCACGAGAGGAGCTTCTTGTCGTTGGTGAAGGTTAAGCCCTTGATGATATTAGAGCTGGGAGATATAGTCAGCATTGAGGCTTCCGTAGACCTGATAAAGCACTTACTGAGCAGCTGTACGCCAGGTCTCGTCGTCGCGTGTTGTGAGATCCCAGACTTTTATGACGCCGTCGCCGGACCCCGAAGCCACCGAGTTGAGGGAGTTCTTGTCCTGGGAGATGTTAGCCTCACGCGGATTCCGGCCCCTGGGTATCTTGGAGAAAACCAACCTTGCACATGCTATACACGCCCTGAACGTGGCCGCTCCCTAGCTGGCCAAGGAAGGGCTTAGCGAACATGCGCTCCCTTGTACGAGTCAGCATCCACCTCCTGTATGGTAACGATATATGTATCCTCACAGTTTGACCGCATTGAGGGCTCTTTGGCTGTTTCCAAATGTCAGAACCACACTCGATCATTCCCAAACTACCACGTACTATTCCCGGGCTCGTTCGAAGGGGTGGATTTCCGGGGCGAGATTGCGCGGCGCGCGCTGGACGTCCGACCCCGGCGCTTGCTGAGTCGAGGTGGCCCGACTGAGGGCTTTGATCTGCCAGAAAGCATATTAGCACCGTATTGTTCGATGGTTGAGTCTCGCAAGGTTCGGTGGTGTCTCTGAAGTGATGTGCGTTGATGCTTGTGTTGGGCGCAGGTCGTACCTTCATGATGTCGTCGTTGACTGTAATTTAGATATTTGAATGGTGCCTTCAATAGTTTGGGCTCGGGCTCGGGGTTCAATCGGGTGGGCGTAATCGAGTTCAATGTTGGTAGAGAATGCTTTGGTCTGTCTGCTTGGATGCACGAAGCTCAGTTCCGGCCAATTCAGACGGCGCATCTCTAAATTTTGGCGGGGTCCGGCGGCAGAACTTCTTACCGCCTTGATCACCCAGCCACACAAGCCACAACAGGCAGAGATGCCAAGGCCAGCTGCCGCTGAACCCATTACGTCGGATTGCTGGAACCTAGACGAGCCGGGTGCTGGGCTGCAGGGCATTGGTGGGCGTTGGATTTGGAGCTACAACCGCAACCACACACGCACCCAACACCAACAAACACACAGCCATCACGACCAACCATTACCGACGCTGCCCGCGACGAATCTCTGCTTCCCCGGGACCATCGTACTCTAGATAAACCAGCACCCCTAGTACCACATCTCTCGAAGTTAATCCGCACGATGGCGCAGGGCGACTCGGAGAGGGTGCGCGAGGCGCAGAAGCTGGCCAAGTCGGACCCGCGCAAGGCAGAGGGCATCTACAAAGAAATCATCTCAAAGCCGCCATCGGTGACATCCGACGCTGCCGTCAAGGAATACGAGGCCGCTCTTATCAGCTTGGGGGAGCTCTACCGCGATCAGAAGTAGGTGGTGGGCCCGTGGTAGTCAGTCGAGGGGCTCGGGTCTAACACGCCACAGGAACACAGATGAGCTCGCGGGCTTGGTAACCAAGAGCAGGACAGTGTTGTCGTCGTTTGCAAAGGCAAAAACAGCTAAGCTGAGTACGCTGATTCGCCATATTCTTTCTGGTCTGCCCATTCACTGACATGTTTTACCCCGCCAGTCCGCCAGCTACTCGACCTTTTCGACGCCATTCCCAACTCCCTCGATATACAAATCTCAGTCACAAAATCATGCATAGAATGGGCCACCTCAGAGCGCCGGAGTTTCTTGCGCCAGAATCTGGAGACGCGCCTCGTCGCCCTTTACATGGCCAAACAATCATACTACGACGCCCTTACCCTGATCAACGGCCTGCTGCGTGAGCTCAAGCGCATGGACGACAAGCTGGTGCTGGTGGAAGTACAGCTTCTCGAGTCCAGGGTGTATCATGCCCTCGGTAACATCTCCAAGGGCCGCGCCGCCCTCACTAGCGCCCGCACCTCGGCCGCCTCGGTCTACACCCCGCCGCTCCTGCAAGCGAACCTCGACATGCAGTCTGGGATGCTACACGCCGAGGACAAGGACTTCCAGACGGCTTACAGTTACTTCATCGAAGCGCTTGACGGGTACCACTCGCAGGACGAGCCGGCACGCGCGCAGGCGGCGCTGCAGTACATGCTGCTGTGCAAGATCATGCTGAACCTGGCCGACGACGTCAACCAGCTGATGACGTCCAAGCAAGCGCTGAAGTACGCGGGTCAGTCGCTCGAGGCTATGAAGGCGATCGCGCGGGCACACTCGAACCGGTCGCTCGAGGAGTACGAGCGTGCGCTGGCGGCCTACAAGTACGAGCTGGGCAGCGACGCCTTCATCCGCAACCACCTGCGACGGCTGTACGACGCCATGTTGGAGCAGAACCTGATCAAGGTGATCGAGCCCTTCAGCCGCGTCGAGATCAACCACATCGCCAAGATGGTCGGGCTAGATACCCAGCAGGTCGAGCGCAAGTTGTCGCAGATGATTCTGGACAAGGTCATTATTGGCGTGCTCGACCAGGGTGCCGGCTGCCTCATCATCTTCGACGAGACCCACCGGGACGAGTCGTACGATGCGGCGCTGTCGACGATCGAGAAGCTGAGCAACGTGGTGGACGTGCTCTACACGAATCAGGCGTCCATGTTGGAGTGAGCGAGCGTACGTGAGGGATGGACAGGGTCTGTAACACTAGAGACACTCTTGCACGGGCGCTTAGAATAGCTGAACGTGAATGAACCGAACCGTACAACACTTCGCTGGTATCAATCCTATTGGTATCAAGCCTATCGATCTCCCAATGTCCAAACCCAACCGGAACCCCCAACGCCATATGTACTTATATCAAACTCGTAATCACTTCATGACATCATCCCACACGGTACCGTAAACCCAACAAGCACCTTTATACACCTCAACCCTTCATTTCCCCCCCACAAGTAATCCACCAATCCCAATCCCTAGAAACAAAGCACTCTCTCGAACCCCTTCAAAACCCATCCTCATCCTCCTCCCCCACCCACTCTCGCTCAGCCTCCCACCCCCCAACCGACGCCGACGCCGACGCCGACGCCAAAGCCGACCCGTACCTGCCCCCCCTAGAAGAAGGCACCAACCCCAACCGCCGCCTCTCCTCGCCCACCAGCAGCGCAAACACCCTCTTGGCAATCTGCGTGCCGCCCCACCCGGCCAGACCACCACCTAAACCACCACCATATCCATATCCATCATCGCCACCGCCGCCGCTGCCGCTGCTACCCAGCTCCGCCAAAAACCCCTCCACCACATCTAAATGCCACGCCTGGATCTCCATCCGCTCGCCCTGCGCCGTGACCTGTTTGCCGAGGAGTTGTCGGAGGCTGCCGCTAGGAGACGAAGACGAGGCGAGGCGGGCGTGGGGGGAGCGGGCGAGCAGGAGCTGTAGTTGGAGGGAGCCGCGCTTGCGGGCCTGGAGCAGCTCGTCGAGGCGGAGCCAGTGGGCGCGGGTCCATTTTGTGGGGGAGAGTCGTTGGGGTTGTTGGGGTTGGGGTGCGGTGGTGGTGGTGGTGGTGGTGTTGGATGTAGAGGAGGGGAGGGTTTGGTGGCGGCGGTGGGTTCGCTGTGGAGAGGGGGATGGCGAGGGAGATGGGGACGGGGACAGGGAGAGGGATGGTGAGGAGGAGCGGTTTTCTTTGTCTGCTTCCGTGTTGTTGGGGACGACGTTTCCGCGGCTGCTCCGTGTGCGGTCGTTCTTTTCGGGCGACATGCTCGCGCGCCGCTCGGCTCGGGCATGTGCTTGTGCCAGCGGAGAAAGTGTGCTGCTGGTAAACTCGACCACCCGCCCGGGTGTCTTGGGCTTGAGAGGCGAGCGGAAGGATGATTTTGTTGGCGAACCTGCTCGGTCTGGTAGCGTCTTACGCGGAGGAGACACGAAGCTAGATTCTTCTTCCTCGTCATCGCCTGCTCGTGACTGGGTATGCGGTCGCTGAGGCTGAGAGCGGGATCGAGAGAAGAAAGATGAGATTTGGTTGTCGCCAAAGAGCGAGTTTGCCGGAGCCGCGGGATTTGGTTGGAAGAGCGTACTGTTGGCTTGTCGTTTGCGAGGGGTGAAGTTCTTCTTCTGGGGAATATGGTCGAGAGGAGCATCCTCCTCGCTTTCTGGCGAGATAGCGCGTGGAATAGGAGCGGCCGTCCTTGCACTGTTCACAGACAGACGTTGTTGTGGGGCGAAGCTTGCTGTCTGGGAAAGGGTCGCAGGAGCGGCCTCCTCTACACTCTGTGAGGAGTTGGCCCGCTGGACAGGCGCGGCTGCTTGCTCCAGACTGTTTCGTTCGACATTATCCCGGACGGGAAAAAATAGGTCAACGCTCTTTTGGCGGGCTCCAATTTCAAGTTGCTTCTGTGGAACCGAGGGCAGTCGGTCCTCGGCCTGCGGCTGGAGATACTGAGCAAACAAGCTGTTTCCAGATGGCTGCTGTCGTTGCGCAGGTATGCTTCGTGATTTTTGGAGAGTCGAGTCCGTCTGCCGTAAGTTTTGAGAGCCCAACGCTTTGGACAAGCCAGCACCGGGTGCCTGATCCATATCGGGGAGTATAGCAGGCGACGAGAAGAAGGCGGAAAGGTCCGGTTTCTTCGCTGGCCGGTTGGCGGGTGCTGCCGTTTGCCTTTGACGGGTTTGAGATAGCATGCTGAAATCTTCGTCCTCCATGGGCGAGTTTCTCTCGAAACGAACTGGGACTTGTTTTGTTCGGGTCTGCGCAGGTCTCTTAGGCTCCCTGTTCTGGTTCATAGGAGCGTCCCTTTTAGGAGCATTGTTATGAGCAGACTGGTCTCCATCATCGCTAGAGATCAGATGTCGAGCATTTTGCTCCCAAAGACTCTGCATTTTGCTTCTTCGGGGTGGTTCACGGGGCGGCTCCCGCCTAGCCGGCACATTCCTCGGTGCGAAAGGGGCGGGGCGCTGAGCTTCGATGGCCCAGATGTCATCGTCATCGTCCTCCTCTTCTTCCTCGTACGTTTGTTCTTGCTGGTCCGGAACCGCCTGCGGCCCGGTAGCTGCAGCTGGAGCCGTGACTGACATTGAGAAATCTGGTCGGTTCCTGCGCTCTTCTTGGTTCCTCGCTCGGTTCCCGTCCGCACTCGGAAGCTCACGATTCGCAACGTCGCCCAAAATAGGAGAGACAGATCTTTGCGAGTGTCCCGCAGGGCTGCGCTCGCCCTGCCAGCTCATCCGATCGTCGTCATGCACAGAATTCGCGCCTGTTGAACTGGCAACACTGACGGTAGCATCCCGATCGATTTCCTGCCGACCAGGACCGCTAAACAAGGTAGTACGCACAGAGCTAAATGCGGCCGACTCGCCCGGATCCGGCCCGAACGGGTCGTCCATGTTATCCGTACCAGAAACCGAGACCCGTGCCGGGGAGAGTGACTGGGCGCGGCGGACGATAAAGTCCTTCATTTGATTTAAGGGCGCAAGCCAAGACCTTGACGGGGACTGGGCTAAAGGATCGATTCGGGGTTGGGATGGAGACCGCGTCACCCCGGTTGCTGGCGCAGCAGGTGGGAGAACTGGCACGGGCGACTGGCTCGACTTGGGTACAGAACTTCGGAACGGGCTTCCGAGCACGCTGCCCCTCTCCGGTGGTGATGGTGGGTCCGATGTTATAAGTTGCAGGGCACGTCCGGCACGAACGATGGGGGAGAGAGTCGGTCGGCGATGCGGTTCGGGGAGGGGTAGGTGTACGGAGTCGGGGTCTCGAGCTCCTAAATTCGATGATGTGAAGGAGGATAGTTGATCGGCGGGTGTTTCGGTCGAGTTGCGTCTGATATGTTGCGCGGCGGCGTTGCTGAGAAGCACGGGGCTCTCGATCGGGGGGGAGGAAGGAATGTCAACATCCAGTGTGGGCCTCGGGGGCTTGGTTGGGGGGTTGTGGTCTTCGGTATCGGATGGAATCGGGGAGGGTGTCTCATCAGGAGTCAACAGCCTATTCGTCTCAGATTGGGGGTTGGAGTAGTTCACTCTTGAGGGCCGCTCAATGGACGGTTGGATGTCCTCGGCTGCCTCTTCTGTCTGCGGCTGGCGGGGTCGCCCGGGTGTTGCGGCTATTAACACGGCTTCGGGGATTTCGGAGAAGGAATCGTCGTAGGCGCTCGTATTCTGGGGCTCAAAGCTAGCCGGTGACTGCCGGGGCTCTGGTGAATGACGGGGTAATGATGGCTGGCGGGATGCTGGCGACTGACGAGGTGCTGGTGACTGACGGGGTGCTGGTGACTGACGGGGTGCTGGTGACTGACGGGGTGCTGGCGACTCGCGGTCTGCTCGTTGAAGACTCTTGTGGGCAAGTTGCTTGGCAAGAGGTTGGGCCGTTGCCCTGCGTGGGCTTCGCCTCAAAGTTTGTGGTGAACTCTGAGGTGGCGGAAGCTGCAATTCTGGCTGTTGTTGCCCCCGGTTCTCCGACTCGGTTTTGTCGACACTTGGCTGTGGTTCGGGAAGGGGGACGCTCGGCTCAGGACTCGCAATCTCCTCTACTGGTCTGTTTTGGCTTTGTCTCAGGGACTCCAGCGCACCGTTAATGATTAGGCTCGTAGCCTCACCAAGCTCCTCGTGCGCCGGGGCCATGACACTCGAGTTTGGCTGCATCGATGGCAAAGAACCGATGGAAATCATGGTGAACTCCTCGGCCATGATGGTATCCTCAAAGTCATGGCCATCGTCTTGGTCACTTGCTAATGACCCAGCCTCGCTGTATGAATCGCCTCCCCCACCCATGTCCGGCCAGTCGTATTGTGGGTAATCTGGTTCCTGTCGGGGCAGTTGAGGTTCGGAATCGACGTGGTGGTCGCTAGTTGGCAATTCGGGTTCGTGGTATTGTTCTTGCCTTTGGGGGACTGGTGTTTGTTGGCCAGAGAGGGTCGCGAGCCAGATATCGTCATCCATACCATCGCTTGGTTGATTTATCGCAGGGGCAACCAATGCATTGTCGTGATCCTCGGGTTTTGACTCGATTTCCTGCCCCAGACGAGCTACTTCATCCTGAGTGATCGTTTGTTTCCTTGGCCTCCCTCGTTTCCGCGGTTGGCTAGCCGGCGCGCCGTCCTTTGCTGGCGATGTGGCCTTCCGCTTCGTGGGACGCGGTGTCGTCTCGATCCCAATATCTGACGCGAGGTTATCCTTTTGGGGAGACGCAGAAGCGCGTCCCACGCTTTTCCGTCCCTTGGCCGGTGTCCCAGGCCTTTTGCGCCGCGTTGTTGCGGGTGTCCCCGACTTGCGCGGTCGGCCCCTCTTCCTCGGTGTCGCATTGCTCAACGCGCCGCCCTCGTCGTCGCTCAGGCCACGTAGGGGCACTGTTGTCGTGACAATCGTTTCCCTCCGCGGTGTTAGGCGTCGTTGTTTCGGGGTGGGTGACTGGAAGAGGCGACGGCTGGTACTGCGCGTCCCTTCATCCTCGGCCTCGACCGTGACGCGTAGTCGTTGTGGTGTCCGTTCGTCCCCGACATCTAGCTCGAAGGTCTGCTTCCTTGGCGACGGAGCAAGGGCGGTAAACAGGTGCTCGGCAGCCTGGCTTTTCTTCTTGACGGCTGAGGGGGGCATCATGGGCGGGCTGAGGATGGGGTCAATTAATGGATCGGGAGATGACCCCAGGTCCAGCGTGATGGTGCGCTCCTCCTCCATCGCTGCAGTCCCGCTGTCGCCAAAATGATTGTCGCTGGCAAGGATGCAAGACACCAACAACCCAAACCCTCGTGGTCGCGCGTCGGTATCGATAACGGTGGCGTCGGTGCTTGATGACGGCCAATGCAAAGTCTTGTGCAACGCACGAAATCCACACAAGACTGTTTACATGTTGCCCCTTTGGGCTAGGTCGCTTTGGACGCTCTGCCAATCACACCCTGTCGCATCTGCTCAAAAGCGGGACAACCTTTTCCCTTCAAGTTAGCAACAGCCCCACTAAACCGGTGCACATGCTCTCAACATCACCGAATTAGCATAGCTCGACCGAATACCCCCGAACGAATAACGCGACTTCAAGTTGAAGATCGGGGAAGCTTATGCACCCAATTAATTAGTAATGCCGAATCAGAGGCATTGGACCGACATCGAACGACCTCACGCCTTACACAATACAGACGGTATTCACGACAAGTCGGAGCTAAATTGCGCCATCGGCAAGCGGCGGCTTCTTGACGTCGTCCCTGCCGCCCTTGTCCAACCAAGTCCCTCTCGATCAATCATCATGCTTTGAAATGGAGGCTTAGATAACAAACGACTCGGCTTAACGCGAAGGCACGAAGACACGAAGGTACGAATGAAGAGATATATATATTGTATACTTGGATCACTTTAAACAAATTGAACATCTTCCGAATCATCATCATCATCGCCACCTCTGTCCCAACCCACTTGTACTACCTGATACCTCCTCATCATCAGCTTTCATATAATTACCCCATTCAACGAAACCATGACTGCCGTAGCCGAACCTCCTCGTGGCGACGTTGTTGCCGCCCTCAACTTCTACCTCCCTCCTGAAGACGGCTCCGTGCCATACAACCTCGCTGGTGACGCGCCGCCCGATCTCCCCCCTCGTAACTTTGGCTCCATCACCCACGACGTGCTCATCCACGACGCCCGGGGCAAAGAATCCTCCTTCACCCTCGACGAGGATGCATTCCAAATTCTCCAAAACCAGCCCCCCTCCGCCGAAACCTCCTTCACAGACGACGACTCCATCAAGAAGAACTACTACCCCGAAATCGAGCGTCTCCTTCTCGACAACGTCCCCGGCTCCAACCAAGTAATCATCTTTGACCGTACGTAACCCAACCCCCCTCCACCCCTTTCAACCCCCCACCCTAACCCCCCACCTCCTCCAAGACACCATCCGGCGCCCCAACACCTCCCGCCAGCCCGTCTCGCGCGTGCACATCGACCAAACAGCCGCCTCCACCGCCCAGCGCGTGCGGCGGCACGCGCCGTCGCCCGCGGCCGCCGACGCCCTGCTCGCGACCAGCCGCTACCGCATCATCAACGTGTGGCGGCCGCTCAACGCCGACCCCGTGGAGGCCTCGCCGCTAGCCTTCGCGCGGTCGGCCTCGCTGCGCGACAGCGACGTGGTGCCCGTGGAGCACCGGTACCCGGCGAGCGCGGGCGGGTACGTGGGCCAGACGGCGGCGATCCGGTATGATGCGGGGCAGGAGTGGTATTATTTGAGTGGGATGACGGGGGATGAGAGGATCTTGTTGGAGTGCTTTGATAGCGAGGCGCTGAAGGAGGGGAGTGGGGTGAAGGGGGGCAGGGTGCCGCATACGGCGTTTGAGGATCCGAGGACGAGGGTTGGGGCGGTGCCGAGGGAGAGTATTGAGGTGAGGGCGTTGGTGTTTGGGCCGTAGATTGTTGGGACGGGGGAACTTGGATATGTTGTTGATAGCGGGTTCGGAGTAGCGAGTTTGTCGAGACGAGTAAAGGAGAATTAATTGAGACTTGAAGAAGTCGGGTATAAAAGCAGAGTTATGATAGCCAAGTACAAGTACCGTTCGCTGCTGTGCAAGATCCGGCCCAACACCATTCACCCCTATATCCGTAGTTATACCAACCGGTAAACAAATAACAAACCGCGAGCCAGTAAGCCGTGCTCCCCAAAAACGCCCGAGACCGATTTCAACATGCATAACGTTATCCGTGGTGGTCCCAGCTACCGCCTCCCTACTTCCCCGTAATGCATCATCACCCACCCCGCCCACCTCGGCCGCCTTTTCGACTGCTGGTCCGGCTCATCGGAACGCCATTAGCGCTCGACTGCCGGCTCATCGAAACACCCCCAAGAGCCGACCCCTTCGCAGGAGACGGGTTCGGTGTGCTTCCATGGCCCAGCTTAGGAGTCCCAGCTCTTTCCGACATGACCGGCTCGACGACATCCGACAAAAGGGGAAGCCCCAACTGTTGCCTGACCTGGTTCTCTGACGGCCGTTCCCCTTGCAGGTATGCTACGAACCGCGCATCCTGTGCCGGCATCGACGCGGCCTCCAGCAGTTTGCGGCTACCATTCTCCACCGAAAAGTTGGAGCCCACGCCGTGGGTCTCATCGTACTGTTTCAACGCTTGCATCACCATCATGTCACCGTGTGCGTCGTCGGCGTTAAGGACCGTGGGCACGTTGTAATCCATCTTGTTGCCCTTGATGTACGTCGACGGGAAGGTCGGCGGTAGTTTCGGGTCCGCTGCGAGCATGCGGTCGAAGTTACCCTGGAAGTCGAAATTGGCGAGCATCTCCATACCCATGAGCTTATCATCTGTGAAATTGGGGTTGTTAGCCCCTCCCCGGCCGCTGCGCGTAGCATGCGACACGTTCCGCTCCATCATGGGCGCGGAGGGAACCGAGTCCGACCCGTCTTCATCGTTGTCGGCGGCCCCGAAATCGCTGCCATCGGGCGACTTGATCGGACGACCCTGCTCGTCGAGTTTGGGCTTGTGCGTGAGGATGTACTTCCGAGCCGCCAGGGTTGCCGCGCTAGAGGTCATGCCGAGTTCCTTGTCGGTAAAGAGCTTGTCAATGCTGTATACTGTTCCCGTAGGCTTTCGCGAGGCTAGGCGATCTGTTTGCCAGAGCGGCGTGGTGCCAGAAGCATCCAGCACCCGACGTTGTGGTACCGGTGAGCCATCGTCGTCGTTGTTATTCAGCCGCTTCCTCTTCTTGTTCTCAAAAGTCATGTCTTCCATTTCCCGGCGTTGTCGCGTCGCTCGCTTGCCATGCGCGCCACCTGGGCTCGCCGGGTTGGTGATGCTAAACTGGTTGGGGTGGAGCAGGAGCGCCGAGGCGTCCGAAATCTCCAGGGCCTCCTTTTCCCGGTTCAATCGGGATTTTTTGCTCATGATAACGTTTATTAAACGGTCGCGGAGGGTCTGCGAGAGCGCTTTGTACTCCCGGTTTGCCGTTTCTGTCTTGAAGGCGTGGGCTGTGAGGAATTCCGAAGTCTTCTTTTCGTAGTCAAACTGTGGTGGACACGCCAATCAGTCGTCTGTCTGTAAGGGAGGGGAGGGCCAGGCGCCCAAGTGTGCGGACCTTGTATTTGGTGAGAGCGTAGTCTCGTTGTTCGACTAAATCTTGCACCTTTTCCATCCACTGGGCGAATCTCGGCCCGGCCCTGTCGAGCAGAGTCTGGGACCCAGCCTGACCGTCACCGTCTCCGTTGAGCTGCTGCAGTCTTTGCTGATCTTGCTCAAAGTTGTCAAGGGGTCGGTCGACATAGGGGTCGACTCTCATGACCAATGTAGTGTCAATCTGGATCTTATGCAGCTGCTCGCGGAATGCCTGGTCCTTGTCCTTGCTGAACTTGTCGGAGAGCGAGGCGAGACGGTCGGCAAGCATTTGGCGGCGCTTGTCTCGCTTTGACTGAGCAGGAGGAGGCGAGCCGTTGACGCGGCGGTCGGGACGGTGGGCGGGAGACTCAGCCATGGTGGCTTCCGTCGTTGCCATTTTGTGGTCAACTTGGTAGAGAGGAATTCTTGTCGAGTGCCTGGGGCACGAGGGTCAATCGTAAAACTGAGGTAGCGAATGATGCGGCGGGCGACTGTTGGAGAAGCAGTGGCGTGTTTATGGCGATATCAAAAATAATAACGGGAGCTCGTGGTGTGAAGGAGGGATTCGGACATCTTTTGCCGCAAAGGTGCTCTAAGTAGAAGGCGATTGTGTGTGTCAAAGCACCAGGTGAAGGTAGAGAAGGCTGCTGGGGACAATAAACGCAGACAATCCGCCAAATGGCGGCGGGTACCATGCGATTGAGACAGCTGCCGACAACCGGTTCTGGTAGTTAGTCAGTGCCATTGTTGGAGAGATGCACACTGTGCTGTGGCTGCTCTTGGGCCAAGGTTCACGTCGCTTTGGTGTGGCTGAGGTCCACATGGTGGGAATTGGCGGGCTGTGGTTAATCCGGCGAATGCAGGGAGGCCGACCACCGGGCTCTGCCACCGAAGAAGTCCCACAGTGGGGTCAAACTTTCAGGTGGGTTGGTGGGCTGGCGCTTGCATGCGATCGAGACTCACAACTATCACGGAAGGAGCTCCATATTTCAGCTTCAACAACGCAATGCAGGTCTGAAACAGCTCTCAAGGGAACAGCACGGGTTTTGGAGCAGCTCACTAAATTTTATCGAACGCCGATGGACTGAGAAATACCGCACTGATAAATAAACTCAGCTCATGACGCGGTAGCATAATGGAGAACCTCACCATTTCCGACCCTCCCCCTCCTCCCATCCAACAACAACATGGTGGCCCCGGGGGCATGCCACCCGCTCTAGGGCGTCCTCCACCGCCGCCCCAGCAACTGCCCGCGCAGATGTTTACGACTGCCGCCCAACTCCTAGACCTTACCGACAGTGAGTATATCCGCCTGGCGCGGCTCAACTCAGTCTGCGTACGCAACTCATACTAACGCTAGGCAGAAAAGCTGATGGTAGCACTGCGCGACGGACGCAAGCTTGTGGGAATCCTGCGCAGCTGGGATCAGTTTGGTATGAACCGCCACGCCATGGAGAGTGTAACGTTGCCAGAGAGTCCGAGTTAACAGAGCTTGGTCCAGCAAACTTGGTGTTGCAGTCAACCAAGGAAAGGATCTTTGTCGCTCCCGAAACGGCACCTGACCAGGTACGAGGTCTATACGCAGACATCGACCGGGGTCTGTTTCTTGTGCGTGGAGAGAACGTGCTGCTGCTGGGCGAGATCGATCTCGACAAAGAGGACGACGCGCCCCCAGGGTACGATTTGGCCGATATTGAGCTTGTCCAGAACCTAGCGAAGCAGAGGAAGCAGCAGGACAAGATCAAGGAGAAGACGAAGGTGAAAATGCTTGCCAAGGAAGGGTTTGAAGGGGAAAATCTGGGCGAGATCCTGCTTTAACGGTGGGAGGAGTCGACACGACAGGAAGGAGAACAGTGGTTTGGAGGCAGAATATTGTGAAATGCTTTCCATCCACTTCATGGCCGAGAGCCACGAGGCCTCAGAGAAATGAGCGCCTGAAGCATAGTGACGAAGGATGGAAATTACGACTCTTGAGTTTCTGGGCCAGGAATTTGTCGAGCCACCACTTATCGTAGTAGCAGATTACCAGGAGCATTGATGCTAACACCTAAATCACCAACAAGGCAGACAGATAGGGTCAGATTTGGCCCTCAAATTATCAGTTTCATAACTAGCATGCCTGGCCACACCGGTCGGATAGCCTAGGAAGAAGACCAAGCCTACTCACAGCGCCGGCAGGAATCCTTCTACACGCACATGCTTCTCCCATGACTTGGGCCAGTGCCCCGTCTTTCCCTCATTCCCATCCCAGCCTCCAGCCATCATAGCCGTTGCAACTAGCAGCGAGGCTGAATTTGGGAAATACGGCGTCGGGACCCTTGACCCGCCTACCGGATACCCAGCATCATCGAACTCGAAGATCGGATGCAGCAGATACTCGACCGCCTGCTCCGGATCTCCCAGCCGTAGCGAGTTCATGGCCAACATGGAAAAGTCCCACCCATACGAGAAGTCCAGCGCCCACAACTCCTTAATCTTTCCCGCCGTCTTCTTCAACGCATCCATATCCAGGGGCTTCCCACTCGTCGGTGGCGGCAGCAGGCCGTATATCCCCGCCATAGCAGGGTGATCGTTCGTCGTCTCATTCGACGTCCACATCCCCTCGATGCCCTCATACACCACGTACGTCCCATCCACCATCGGCAGCGGCGCCAGCCCATCCCTCACCGTCACCCACTCCCGCGGCACAACCTGTCCCATCCTCTCCTTCCACCTCACCGCCACATCCAGCCCAAACCGCCAATACGCCAGCTCAAACGCCGCATTCCGCGTAACATTCGGATCCGTGTTCTCCGAGACCGGATACATGGGCGGCCCGAGATCAAACACCCCCGTCGACGCATTCCACCACGCATACGCGGCCATGAAATCCGCCGTCGCCGTGACCACCCCATCCCAGCGCTCCAGCACCTCCTCCGCCCTCCCCTTCCCCCCTCCACTCGCCGCCGCGCGCCACTCCACCTCGGCAAAATACAACGGATGCGGCTGCTGCCAGATCAGCAGCGCATTGATATCCCCCGGCGCGCTGCGGCCCGTCTGCGGGTCCGTCATCTTGCCCCAGCGCGCCCCGGCGGCGTATCCCTGCAGCCGCGCGCGCGCCACGGCGGCCGGGAGGAGTTGTTGGTAGGTCGCGGGCTGGCTGCGCTGCAGCAGGTCGAGGTGGCCCCAGCGGGCGAAGGGCAGGGTGTGCCAGAGGGTCATTTCTAGGTGGAATTTGCCGTGCCAGCCGTTGTTGACGAGGCCGGATTCTTGGGGCGGCGAGGAGGAGGCTGAGTTGACGGTGGTCAGGTACTGGGAAAGGATGATGCGTTGCTGGAGAGCCTGGGCGCGCGGGTCGGGGATGGAGGTGAGGTCGATGAAGGCGCCGCGGGCCCAGAAGGTTTGCCACCAGCTGCGGGAGCGGGCGGTGATGAGGTGGTAGGTGGTTGGTTGGGGGTGGCGGGGAGTGGGGGAAAAGGTGATGATTAGTTGGACGCTGTTGGTTTGGGGGGAGGCGAAGGTGTAGCGGTGGGTTCCGTTACTAGGGCTGTGGATGTTTCCGCGGCCGGTCCATGATATGTGGGTGTAGTAAGTTGTTTCATCTAGCGTGTGTTTTATATTGGCGGAATTGGGAGACAGTTTCTCTAGGGTAGTGGAGTGTTTGGAACTGAGGTTGAAGTGGCCGACAAGAGGGGCGTTAAACTTCTCGTTGTCAGGGTATGGGAAGTCGAAAAAGAGACCAAGTCCCCGTCTCAGCAGCTTCGAGTCGACATTGACTGCGACGGTATCAGAGTTTGGATCAGCCCAAGTCTCAACCCTGACAGGAGTTCCATCATAGACGAAGGATGATGACAACCTCCCCGTCCACATATCGAGCTCCTGGGATTTATGTTGTAGGTCGTCCTCCGTGACATTCTTTCTGCCAAAATCAAGCCCAACCCTGGCTAGATTAAGCCGATGGGGGTTTTCCCTGAGCCAATTCGAGATGTCGTTTTGGGCTGGGTTCGGTACTTCATAAGGGACAAGTCTCCCATGCGTCCACATCTCCACGCCGGTGTAGTCTAGAGATTGTTAATGAGTTGGCCGTCGTGTAATCACATTCTAGGAATTATGCACCGTCAACAGATGTCTGGCCAGGCGTCGTAGGGAGGCTGAAGTTGTGCCAGCCCCATGTTGACATGATGGCATATGGCTTGAAGGTCTGTAGCCCGGTGACATCCGCGCCAAAGGCAAAGTTGCCATTTCCAACCTGTAACGGGGTGGAATCGGAGCTCTTGGTTCGGCGCACGTTGAACGATTGGACGATCTTCCGGCGTTGACCGATAGACACCGCCTCCGCAAGGGAGGACAGGACGAGGAGAAGAGACAGAGCACGCATTGTTATTTGATGTACTCATGTATTCTTCTATCAGCCAACTGTAGCCACGCGAGGTGTGCTTAGGGACAGACAATAAATATAGTGGCTATCGCTTCACCATCGACTACCCCCATGTTCATCCCTCCCCCTCTAGCCGGGTACCGTGTTCCCAGACGCCCATCTATGGCGTATTCCGGTGACCCGTGAGTTTGGTACGGAGGGGTTGTTGACGTCCCGGACGAGGCCAAGGATGGGGATTAGCCGTTGCAGGGTAGGATCTTCTCCCCCGGATGCCGTGTTTGCGGGGTTTGCTGGGATAGATCAAGTCAAGTCTCGGGTGACAATGACCCGATAGCGACGGAAACCAAGCCGGGCCGTGTTGTGAATTCTAGGATCATAGGTATGTCTGCCATGCTGGTGCGCAAGGGTTTCTGTATGTGAGGCAGCAGGTTCCACCAGACCCATCGGGGCCGAGTTGAGAAACGAAAATGTACGAAAGGTATAGAGAATGTATCGAACATTCTATAAGCTCTAATGATCCCTTGGGGCTACCATCATGTACCATACGCATTGACATTTAATAGCCACAGGTTGGTTGTCAACTTCGACCCTTTTAGCCACTATGAAAGAGCCGAGGGATAGTTGGGTTCCATAGCATCGGGCCAACTGTGAGATGGAAACTTGGGGTTCGGACTGAAATGGGAATAGATGTAAGGTAGCTACGGTATGGATTGACCAGAGACTGGAACGAAGAGGGCAAACTATCTGAAGCCACATTGGTTATCCCCAGAAAGTCACATGCCCACCCACCGCATGTCAACCAAGAAGATGAGGTGGAAGGATGCGCAAAGGGCGAGAGGGGGCGGAAGCACACGATAAAGCCAATTTGGCGTCAATTGACGCCGCAACCCCGCTATAACATGGCGCTAAGCACTGCCCCTGTCGCGCCGTAAATCAAGCAATCGGTGGCTTTGCGGCTGTTGCCAGAGCGGGACGGCAATCCTGTAATCTGCAATTGGAAGTAAACACAGCTCCCTCCCGTGCCACAATTGATTTATGCCTGTTGACTTCTAACACTTTTACCAACTCGAGCAGCCTCGCCGTTTCGTAAAAGAACATTCTAGCCGCCACTGCGTCCTTTACAGTCCGATATCCGCCAGCTTTCAGCTTGTATCGGTGCGTATCCCCTGACTAAAGGTTCGCCTGTGGAGTTACCTACTCCAGCAAACTGCGTCATCAGGGGACTGCCCCGCTAACACAAGTGCCTTGCTCGGTGGCCTCAGTTCAGGGACATCTTTTCGACGGTCCAGACCCCTGGATCTCGCCATGAGCTCCTTTCTTACCACCGTGTGAGTCGTTTTTTGATGTCGCGAGCAGATGCGCAATGGCAACCCAGCGATTGTATCCCTCCCCGCTCCTTAGTAAACCCAGCGCAGTCGCTTTTGGTTTGGGCCGCCGGTCGCCCAACACACGACGAGACTGGCGCCCCATCCCGATGCGATGCGACATGGAAGAACCAGTCTGCTAACTTGCGCTTGTCTTCAGCAACAATCGGACGAAGAATCAGTTCCGACCCCGAGTGCCCGGTAAAGGTGGAGCTACGAGCTACCAGCTTCGCCAGTATGCGGAGGCCACACTAGGCGGAGGGAGCCTGCGCAAGGTGGTGAAGCTCCCAGAGGGCGAGGACGAGAACGAGTGGCTGGCTGTCAACAGTACGCCGTATTCTTCAACAACCGGGTGCACGGAACATGCAAGCTGACCAGTGCTAGTGGTGGATTTCTACAACCAGATCAACCTCCTCTATGGCGCCATCACCGAGTTCTGCTCTCCCCAATCGTGCCCGGAGATGAAGGCCACAGACGAGTAGGTTCGAGATAACCGGGGTCCGGATCGCAAAGCTGACGGGTTAGGTTTGAATATTTGTGGCAGGACTCCGAGAACTACAAGCGGCCAACCAAGATGCCCGCGCCGGCATACATCGAGCAGTTAATGTCCTGGGTTCAGGGAAACATCGACAATGAGGCAGTTCTCCCCAGCCGTATCGGTAAGACATGGAAGCGCCAAAACCACAGCGGCTAGGACTGACCAAGAACAGGTGTACCGTTCCCCAAGTCATTCCCGGCCCTGGTGCGCCAGATCTTCAAGCGCATGTACCGCGTCTATGCCCACATCTACTGCCACCACTACCCCGTTATCCGCGAACTGGGCCTCGAGCCACACCTCAACACCAGCTTCAAGCAGTATGTGCTCTTCATTGACGAGCACAACCTCGCCAGCGGCAAGGATTATTGGGGCCCACTGGGCGATCTGGTGGACAGCATGCTGCGTAGCGACTAGACCGCACATTCTTTTCTTTCGAGATACTCGCGGATTGTTGGGTTTCTTTGCATGGCGGCGTTTGGTGGCAGAACCAGGGTTAGGATCAGGGTTTGGATGGCAGAGCATGCGGCATCAGGGTAATTTAGGGGTTCCGGTTGGGGGATTGCATGCGATGCGGAGCCATGGAGTCTCTAGGAAAGCGGGCTTCCTGTAGAGATTACTGTGAAGAGATAGTGAAGTACTGTTGAGTTGATGAATGCTCCCCGAGTCTCTCTTTTGCCGTGTTTGTTGGCAAAACAATTGGAGGTGGACCCACACAACCCACCAAGTCCATCCGATGCCAAGCCTCTGCTTGCTCTTTGCCATGCCAGTTGCCCGGTCCCACCCGCAAGCTGTCTCTGCCTCAGGCCACAGCGAAATTGCCGAGCAGCCAAACGGACCCCATCTCTGAAAACACTGGAGGGAGCTCGGTTCACGACATTCGAGGTCCATCATCGCATCCAATACCCCAGTCACCATGTTCTCGCGACAGGCATTGCTGCGCTCCGCGCGGACGGTAGCTCCCCAGCGTGCTTTCCTCGGCCAGACCCGCGCCTTCGCCGCCCCGGCCGCCAGCGAGAGGGTGCAGCCCCCGATCGCCCTCTTCGGCCTCGACGGCACCTATGCCACTGCTCTGGTACGCGCGCTCCCGACCACCCAATTGGCCCTACATTTTGGACATTTTGTGGAGGATTTGCGATTGGAGGGGTGGTGCCAGGCACTCAATTGCCCGTCGGCCGTGGACGAGGCAACAAGAAACAGACACAACTAACCTGCGTCATTTTGCCTTTTAAATAGTACACGGCCGCCGTCAAGACCTCGTCTCTCGAACCCACCGCTAGGGGGCTCGCCGCCCTCGGCAACGTCATCCAGAAGGATGCGAAGCTGGTGACCATCCTCCAGGCCCCGACCCTGTCCGCCGCCGACAAGAGCGCCGTCGTCGCCGAGCTGCAGAAGAACGCCGGCGCCAGCGGCGAGACCGTCAAGAACTTCCTCGCCACCCTCGCCGAGAACAACCGCCTGGGTCTCCTCCCAGGTGTCTGCAGCAAGTTCACCGAGCTCATGAGCGCCGCCCGTGGTGAGGTTGAGATGGTTGTCACCAGCGCCCAGGTACGGACTTCCAAGGGTGGATGAAGCGGGGGATGTTACGGAGGGAATGAATGTGTTGCTGACGAGATGGGAAACGAACAGCCCCTGGACAACCGGACGCTCTCCCGCCTTGAGACCGCCGTCTCCAAGTCAAGCTACGTCGGTGCTGGCAAGAAGCTCAAGGTCAAGAACACGGTGCGTTTACTTCCACGCTCCTTGCCCCTCATGCCCAATGCTAATTTTTCCCAGGTCAACCCTGATATCGTCGGTGGCCTCGTCGTCGAGGTCGGCGACAGGACAATCGACCTCAGCGTCTCTTCCAAGCTTGCCAAGATGAACAAGCTGCTCAACGACACTCTGTAAATTTACTTCTCCTTGTAGCAATGGAACTGAGTTGAGCTGGGGACTGGACGTGCGAGGGAGAGACGGAGAGATGAGGGGGCCCGAACTATAAAGCAGGCTCGCGGTCGAATCCGAGAGGATCCCTGTGTACATGAGCCGAATAGACGCCGTTTCACTGATTTCTCTTGATTTAACGGCCTTGCCGTCATGCATCGTTGCTCGGCCGTCCTCCCTTTTCTAGTTGGCTCCTTCGTGGGTCGAGATCAACTTCAGGAAGAGAACAATGAAACCCGTCAAACCCGCGTTGCCGGTTTGTTGGTCGAGTAAATGGATATGCTGCTTGACGCGATACATCGTCCGTTCTCAGAACCCCCAATCTCAGAGGCTCAAAATGAGATGGTTCATCCGAAGCCATCCCAAATACAAATGTGAAATACTGATTTTGATAATCTCCACTGGCTCCTAAGAGAATGTAAATGGAAACCATTCCGTTGTCAAAACATTGAAAAACTCACCCTCTTCGATCTCATGCAACAGCCCTCTTATCTTTGAATGGAGAGCGCACATCCGAGTTGTAAATCAATAGACCTCACCTAAAAATAAAATAATCAGCACAACAACCAGCACCGGTTAGCAACATGGTTTGCTACGTAAAACATGACTTGACAGCCGCACAAAACACCAAAAATGCAAAAGAGAAAGCGTTTATCTTGCGTCAGCCGCGAATCGAACGCGGGGCCCATCGATGGCAACGATGGATTTTACCACTAAACCACTGACGCTTGATAAAATCTTCATTCGGAAATGAGCCTTAGCAATAGCCGAGGCGGTGCTACCCCCCCTTTCTCCTCAACTCAAACCATCTCCCTTCGAAGTTCATCACTCTCACTCATATGATCCCAAAAACCTGCACATCCTATCCAAACTGCTATTTTATATCCAATCTCAAATCTACCTCTATTACAACCGCTGGCAAATCCCAAAAAACCACCCTTATCCAATCCACCAACAACCAACACCACACCGCACACCACGCCACCCACCACACCACACACCACAACTAAGAAGCCTTCGCGATAAACTCATCCCCCTCCAAATTCTCATACTTATCCGCCCTCTCCAACTGCACCCGTTCCAACTGCTGGCTAATATACGAATGCAGATGGGCGTCCGCCTCGGCGCGGGCCTTAACCCTGGCCGGATCGGACAGCAGAGCCGGGTTGACCGACCCGCGCCTGGCGCTGCGGGCGCCGGGGGTTTGGGTACCACCGCCACCGCCACCGCCCTCCTCGTCATCGTCCTCGGTGTGGTCGCCGTTGGCGTCGCTGTAGTCGCTGCGGGCGGCGAGCGAGCGGTTGGTAGAGCTGCGGCGCAGGCGCGGGGCGGCCGGGGAGAGCAGGGCGTTGGGCGTGTGCGTGCCGTTGCCGTGGGCGCCGCGGTGCAGCACGTCGTCGAAGTAGTGGGACATGCCGGCGCGCGGGGTGCGCGGGGTCTGGGGGAGGCGGCAGTTGACGCTGGGGAAAAGGGTAGGTGTTAGTATGGCATGGTTATTGAAGGATTGTGCGGGGTGGGGGGAGAAGGAGCTCACCCAGTGTCATGGATCATGCGCGCGATGAGGCCAGTCCAGCCGCACTGGTGCGTTGCGCCCAGGCCACGGCCGCTATCGCCGTCGAAGAACTCGTAGAACCAGAGGTAGTCCCTCCAGTTGGGGTCGAAGTCGAGGGTGTCATTGCCGGCGTTGATGCTGCGGCGACCGTCGTTGTCACGGGCAAAGAGATGCTGCAGCCGGTGCTGGATCTCCTCTGAAACATGCCCAAGATGCATGTGGTCGCCTGAGCCCACGGGGCACTCAACCTGCAGGTCCTGTCCGAAGAAGAGGTAGAAGCGCTGCAGCGACTCAACCAAAAGGAAGTTGACACACAGCCAAATTGGTCCTCGCCAGTTGCTGTTTCCGCCGAAGAGGCCACTGTCTGAGTCGCCGGGGACGTAGCCCACCTTAAAGACCTGACCGTTGACCTCCATGGAATACGGGTGCTCTTTGTGGTATTTGGACAAGGAGCGGATACCATGAGGGCTGAAAAACTCGTCCTCGTCCAACATCCGCTCAAGAATCTTGGTGAGCCGCTCCTTGTTCACTAGCGACAGAAGAATCCTGTCGCCCTTGCCACGAGTACGGATGCTATGCATTGTTCGTTCTGCCACGTCGTTGCGGTTGTTTATGAACCACTCGACTCGCTTCTTGAACGTTGGGAGCTTGTTAATCAGCTCCGGCTCCAAAGTGAGAGTTGCATAAAGCGGAATCAGGCCAACTAGCGACCTGACGGGCATTTGCTGAATCCAGGGGCCGCCCCACGAAATGGCATCGTAGTAGAAACCATCCTGCTCGTTCCACAACGACTGCTCCTCTTTCTGACCCATCCTGAACGTCATCGCGTCGCTGATTAGGATAAAGTGCTCGAAGAACTTGGTAGCAATGTCTTCGTAGATCCGCCGGTGCTTGGCGAGCTCAAGCGCGATGTTAAGCATGTTGAGGCAGTAGAAGGCCATCCAGCCAGTGCTGTCAGCCTGCTCCAGTGTGCCACCGGTCGGCAATGGCTCCGAGCGGTTGAACAAGCCAATGTTGTCCAGTCCGAGGAAACCACCCTCGAATACGTTCTTACCCTCAACATCTTTCCGGTTTACCCACCAGGTAAAGTTGAGGAGTAGTTTTTGGAACACTCTCTCTAGGAAGTCGAGGTCCTGCCTTCCGTAGAGCTTCCGCTCAATCTTGAAGACACGGAAGGTCGCCCAGGCGTGAACAGGAGGATTAACGTCGCCAAAGTTCCACTCATATCTGCCAATATGTTAGTCGCTGACCGCCCTTGATATTTTGCTAGTCCCTAACAGGCTACTTACGCAGGAAGCTGACCGTTGGGATGGCAGTACCACTCGCGAGTGAAGAGATCGAGCTGTTTCTTGGCGAACTCTGGGTCCATCATGGCCAAAGTAATGCAGTGGAAGCTGGTATCCCAGGCGGCAAAGAAAGGATATTCCCAGGAGTCCGGCATCGATAAAATGTCATCGCAATGCAAGTGTTTCCACGCCGAGTTCCGGAGCCCCTTTCGACCTGGTGGCGGCGGCGGCTGGCTGGGGTCGCCGGTCGCCCACTCGTCCCAGATGAAGAGGTAGTGCTGCTTGCACCACATCATTCCGGCAAAAGCCTGTCTTTGGATGTTTCGGAGGTCGTCAGCCATGGGTAAGGGGCTAATGTGGTAGTAGAAGTCGTCCGCTTCCTCTCGTTTCCTCTCGATGATCTCGTCAAACTCCTCTTCATCGAGGTATGTCTCCGCTCTTTTGGAGAACCGGAAACGAACAACTGCTCCCCGTTAGTTATGGCCAGTGCCACCTCAGACGGAAATACACACCTGCGCACTCGCCGGGGTTAACGCCGCCATCTTCGTTGAAAGTGAACCACGCGGCCGCCTTGGTTCCAACCTGATCCGGGTTTATGACACCCTTCTCACGGTCAACGATATGACGGTGAAAGCCATCCTTGACATATTTTGACTCGTTCTTGCCATCGTAAAGGAGTTCGTAGTTGGTCTCGTTCTCGGTGAATATTAACTCCGGCTGGACGTCTTCTCCGCTAGAGCCAACGCCAGGGGACGGAGATAGAAGGACATAACGGTCTCCTAGATGGTGGTGTTTTGACTTGATCAAGTTCTCGTCATGGACGCCCATCGATGGCCGCTTATCCGCAGCCTCGCGGCCCCAAGACCAAGTGTTGCGGAACCACACATGGGGGACAATGTGAAGCGGGGCACGGTCGGGGCCTCTGTTCCAGGCAGTGACGCGGAAAAGGAGCTCATCCGGATTGTCATCCTCCTTCGCAGTCTCGATGAAGATGTCCCAGTAGCGGTCCTCGTCAAAGACGCCAGTGTCAAGGATCTGATACTCCTTGTCCTCCTTACCTCGCTTCGCATTCTCCTTAAGAAGATCCTCGTAGGGGAAAGCTTTTTGCGGGTATTTGTACAGGTACTTCATGTATGAGTGCTGTAAAGTATAAGCTTTCGGTCATCTCGATAGGGCATGCGATGTGTCTTACCGTCTGCAAAGAAGAAAGGTTAGCAAGAGCCTTAAGATATGTGGACGGGCCGTTGTAAACTTACAGGTGTGTTGTCCAGATGGAAGTGAGCCTCCTTGATGCTCTCGCCGTGGTTCCCTTGGGGGTTCGACAGGCCAAACAACCGTTCCTTGAGAAAGGGGCTAACGGCAATTATATTAGCTCGGTCATAGTATATCTATGAAGGGCGATCGGGCGTACTCTTTCTCGTTCCAGAAAGCGAAGGAGATATTTTGGTAGCCATGGGTATCGCAAACACCAGCAATGCCGTCCTCGCCCCATCTGTATGCGCGCGAGCGTGCGTGGTCGTGCGTGAAGTCTAGTCGCCTATGTAAGCTATCGATCTTCGGTGGTAGGTAGAGCCAGGGCGGACTTACGACTCCAAGCATCGCCGTCCTCGCTGTAGTCCTCTCGCACTGCATTGATTTTGTCAGTCAAACCAGCTTCAAGCTCACAGCCAACAGAGACTCACCCGTCGCCCACTGCCTCTCAGCGACGTAGGAACCCCATTTTTTCCAGTACTTGGTACGTTCGCGGTCTTCCTTAAGCCTCCGCTCCTCCTCGGTGAGGTACTCGTGACTATCGAAAACGGGCATGGTGGGCTCTCGGGATACCAAGTTCTTGAGACGGCAGCGCAACGTCGAATGAAAATCGGGATTGACGCAATAGCAAGAGCTTTCTCTCTCTCTCTCTCTCTTCTCTCAGTCTTTCTTCTCTCTGATCCAACAACCCACAACAACCTAGAGCAGGGAGCTCAGTAAGCACCACTGTCGAAGGATCCAATGGCCGGTTCTCGACAGGACGAAAGGAGGGAGGCGAACAAGTTCAGCAAAAAATTGGGTTGAAATAATAATAAATTAGCGTGTTGGTCTCTGGATTGTGAAACGTCGACCGGGCCAAACAAATGCCGGCATGGAAGACGTGCGAAGGCGGATGGTACGGCGCGGGAGTGGGCAGTGGAGGGGTCGAATTGGTGTGTTGGTCGGAGCCCAATTGCAGGGCCTTGAGCGGCGCTGACATCCGGGCTGTGACGTCAAGATGCGCCGCCAACGCGAGCCCCGCCGTCGCCGAGAACCAGGGCGCCGTGCTTGGCGCTTCGCTGCAGGAGATTCTGCCCTGTCGATCGAGCCCCATCCCCTGTAGAACAGGCTTAAACAGGTGTCTTGCAGCGCTCGGAAGCTTGTTGAGGCCTAATTAGCTGCCTCAAGTATTGAGGTTACAATTGATGTCTTAGTGGTACATACGTACATACATACCAAACGGATGCGGTGAACCCCCACGTAGTGTAGATAACGGAGGTTCCATTCCAGGCTTCCAGGAGGCGAACCAACGGGCAGCCCGGTGGGGATTGACAAATCTGCGCCGTACGCGAAGTGGGCGCAGGACGAAGGACTGAAGTCTTGAAACATTGAGGATCGGAGTAGGTAACGACAACATAGGTGTATGTATGAATAATATATCCGGTACTCCGCTAGAAAATGATTAGATGCAAATCTGTCTCGCCGTCAAGAGAAAATATCGCTGGAAAGAACACCATGATAGAACGACAGTCACCCATCTTCAATCGTTCCCTGGGATATCAACCATTGCGCCCAACCGGTAACCTAGCGCCTAGGACAACCACCCGTGCTCAATGGAGAATATAGAACCCAACAGCCAATACAACTACAACTTAGCCTGCACAGGCTTGTTCGCCGCCGCGGTCGCATCCCGATTCAAGACGACCTCGCCCGTCCGTTCGCCGTTTCCGAAGAAGATGACCTGTACGGTTAAATCATCCCTGTAGCGTCTCGAGAAGGGTGCGGGTAGCGTTAACAGTGCCGACACTTGCTCCTGGTTCTTACCGCCGAGCGCGTTGCGCACTAGGTGGGTAGCCACGTTGGAGTCCTGCACCACGAACCCGTCCGCCGAATTACCCCACTGCTCTCTGCGAAAGGGGGTCTTTTGCCCACCAGCGGCCGCGTCATGGGCTACTTCGACAGGCAGCCCGTCCTTGGTACCGCGCGAGCCAAAGATGCGCGTCCAGACCGAGTCGAACTGCGAGGTGGGGTTGCCCTTGGTGGTAAGTTGTTGGCTCTCGAGCCACTTGCCGACGAGGCCGACGACCTCCTCGTTCGTGAGCATCTCCCAGAGGCCATCAGTGGCCATTACGACAAAGTCGCCCTTCTCCGGCTCGATCTTGGTGGTGGTGACGACTGGCTCGGCGGTCACATAGGGGGGTGTCTTGAGAAAAGACGAGACGGAACGCGCGAAAAACTGCTGTCTCAACTTCTCAGAGATCTCGCGGGACCACTTGTAGCTAGCGTCTCCAAAGGCGCGTGTAGGCTCCAAGCCTCCGAGAACACGACCGTTGCGGACGACATAGGGTTCATCCGGGTGTAACTTCCGCAGCCGGGCCGCTTCATCGGGATTGCTGCCGGTCTGGTCGACCGAGAGCGCCGTGGCGGTCCACTTGCCAGACGCTGACCGGCGACCGAGAACAGCCCGCGAATCGCCCGTGCAAGCAACCCGTAGCAACTTGGATCGACTATCGTAGAATGAGAGGAGCGCGCAGGAGCCGGACAGGGCGGGGGCCAAAAGTTCGGCGGCGGCACTCTTATTGTTGGCTTGCAGGACCTTCTGCACGCTTTTGTTGACGATATCGTCGTCCAACTTCAAGAAGCCTCTCTTGATAGCGGCGTCGATTGCCTCCGGTGGCGGCGCCAAGCTGGATGCCCTGTATGTGTCATTGAGTTCCCGGGCCACGACGGTGGTCAGAACCTGGCGTAGCTTCGCCGAGGTTGTCCATCCACTATAGAAATGACAATTAGCACCGTCAATGGCCAAGAACAGAAACCATCATAGCTTACGAGTGCCCGTCAAAAACACCCCAGAACATCCAGTCGCTGCTCCCATGGGGTTCGCTGCTGTCCGGCATCTCGACGATCTTCTCGGCGTGGTCGTCCTCGATCGGATCGTTGCTCGGCAGCTGGACCAAATCGTAGCGCACTACGCCCTGGCCGCGGTCGACATAGTACGACAGCTCGCTCTTCCGGAGCATCTCGGTCGCTTGGTCGGGCGTCACCATCTCGATGACCCTCTTGCCGTCGTTGCCCGTCGTCTTGGAGATGGGTCCGTCCCCCACGAACGTGCCCGTATGCAGCTCGTCGGCGCCAATAACCAAAACCGAGCGGGTCTGCGTGGCCGCGTCGCCCGTCACGGTCGACGTGCTGCTCGACGAGTACGCCCGCTTCACGAGGCTGTCCGTGCCGTTGTTGCCGCCGTACGAGTAGTAGGCGCCGTAGCCGACCAGCGCCGAGAGCACCGCTACGGAGGCCCGGCGGAAATACATTGATGAGCGGAGCGGTTCGCTGGCTATCGGTGCATTCTCGGCCGTTCCGGGACGGTTGCTAGTGTTGCGGTCGCGGGTAGGTGGGGACGTCGAGAGGAGTCGGCGGGTCGAGGCGGCGGCGGCGAGGCTCCTCCTGTTCACGTTCGACAGGAGCAGCGGAGAAATGCCCCGGCGCGTGTTAGAGCGGAGTCCCCGAACGCTGCATTGGAGGCTGGCACGGAAAGCTTGGATGGCGGCGCGACGCATTGCTGGGATGACAGGAGATGCGTCGAGTCTCCGGGTCGAGAACTGGATTCAGGCGAGTTTGGGACGGGGTTGAAGGTCCGCGTCAGTGCGCCTGGTCGATGCTCACACGGTGTTCTGTTGGCTGGAGTTCATACCCTAACCCTCTAGCTGTCGAGACATGTCGAACTTCCTACCCAAGTACTCAAAACCTATATTTCAGTGGCTCTAAGTCACGTTTTTGGATACAAAATATAACATGGAATGGAACGTAGACAAGTGCTTAAGCCCAATATTGACCACCCCCAACGTTGAGACATACATCTTGCCTACGAAGCAAGGGAAAGGTTCACGCAGAGGAGAGGATGACATCTCCGGCCAGGGTAAATTGGTCGACCATGAAGCTGTAAGGCTGAGTCTAAACTTCTATAACCAATTGAGAAATCTCAGTTCCACCTCCGTCCTATGTTCATAACTCCATTCCAGTGGAAGCACGCTCAGGGCTTCCGGGAGCAAACCGATGTGATATGGTTCTCTGTTGACCAAAGAATTCCCGAATTGCTACATATTCGGGAGTCACCGTGACCTCCCAGGTCGCTTGCCTTGCCGTAAGCTTGCCAACGGAGAATCTTACAGATTACATTGTCGATCTTTACCTACCGCAGGGGTAGCTGCCACGCATCTCGTGAGGAACCGAATCACAACGCAAAGGGAGGATCCGACTAAATAGAGTGTAAGTGCGATCGAGCCAAGCACAGAACACAAGGGCGTCGTGGAACGACAAGAAGGGACCGAAGTTGTTGATCAAAGACTCCGCGTTTGAATAAGCTAGGCATATTCGGCTCAAACGACGTCAACAGGACACCAATAATGATGTAAGGCTATGCCGCCATGAAGTCGTTCGAGGTTCACTCGGGGTATAAATACCTGCGTCTCCCTCGTTTGTGTTTGTGAATGGATTGCAACATATCCAGCGAATATTGCAACATTCTTCTCTAGATACTAGTAGCTTCTCTCCAAGCCGGCATCATGCAGTTCTCAGCCACCGTCCTCCTGCTCCTCAGCAACGCTGTTCTCGGCCTCGCTATGCCCGCTCCGGCCAGTAATGATGCTGAGGGTCTGGAAAAGCGCTGTATTGCCACGGGCGACGACTGCACCAACCGCTATACCGAATGCTGCTCTAGCATGTGCTCAATCGCTCATGACGGAACTGGTGTCTGCTTCTAAACAAGAAATCTAAGCCCCCGCTGTCAGTGACCTGGAAATCACTATTTCTGGGCGCGATAACTGATTTTTTCCCTAGATCTGTGTGTCCAACAAGGGAACGAGTTCAAATCACCCCCAAGAGGGAGAAACTGGTGTATTTGCTGCAACAACCGAAGCTGTAGCAAACCGAAGCTTTGGCACTGTCTGGCTGCGGGGTATTTCTGTATCTGCCTTGGAAGGTTCTGTTTATTGTTAGAAATCAACTATATATCTGACAGGGAAAGTTCGCGTTCTCCATTCTTGGTTTCGCGTCACACGTGTTCCTGTGCCTGATGTGTGAGGTTGTTAAACGGTGAAAACTGCCGTGTTGAATTGTAGGAGTTTGAAAGAGAGGTCCCTCGGTTCATGGATTAAGGAAAACCGGGCCAAGTCACTGTATCCTACTACAAATTTGCACTGTGCCAACACCCACACTCACATGCAAGACTCCGGGGAGAGAAACAAACTCAGAATAACACCGAAAACATCGTCAAACTCAAGAGTTGGAGGGGTTGGCACATTCTTATCAAACAACACTCTATCCAGTACTACTTTGGTCTCCAACACTCATAACATACTTATTCCAGCCAGAATCGATAATTAACCCCCACCACGAACCCCACTCTCTGGTCATCCCGAACGGCAGCATCTTGACCGACGGCTCACTCCAACCTCGGATGCATTCTTACCAGTAGTATATCTATCTAAATGGAGATAAACGCGGGCCAACTCCCGGGCGCTGCCCCAGCTCAAAGAGGCGACAATGGGGCCGCCTTCAAACAGTTCGATTCTTACCCATGGGCTAGAGATCGATCATTCCTTGTAAGTCGCCATTCATGCCACGGTTGGCTTTCTCTCATCAATCATCGCCTGCAACGCCACTAACAACCGACCAGCAAGGTCTCATGGCGACCTTGGGTCCCTCGCTCGTTAATAACACCACCGATGGCTTTACGCGCCAGAAGGCGCTGAGCACGACCCTTCAAGCCCGCATCTGGTGGTACAGGTCACGCTTCAACATCGAGATCGACCGGGCCTTGTACGAGTCCTACAGCGCCTCCCACCAGCAATCCTGCCCCGACGGAGTCATTCTCGCCAAACTCGACGAGATTCAACAACGCATGAATGGCGCTGCTCCTAGTCCATCCTCCTCTTCCGACCAGAACATCCCTGCCTGGCAGTTGAATGCTCCCAAGGTCGACCTCAGCAAGAAGGCCGACGATGGTGCCAACCACAGCAACACGGGCGATGGAGCGCCGTATCCTGAAAACTTCCAGGCCCTGATTGAAGCTGTGACGACGGGCAAGCCCATTCCCGGGATCAAGGAGATTCCGGATACCGTTGTGCGACCGCCGGTACGTTTTACTTTGGGATAAACCCCACACTCACCTCATGGTGAAGTCCAATTGTATTCTCTGAAGGAATCTAAATAGCTAACCCGACGAAACTAGGGAGTCACCCCGTTTGGCAAGATGAAAGCGCCCCGCAAGCCATGGGAGAAAGACTTGTCATCCGATACGGTGGGGCAGAGCAGTGTGTTTGGCGACGTGGTGGACAAGGAGTTCCCTCCCCTTGCCTAGCGACAAACAGTGACCCCCACTAAGACTTTGGCGCCGGGACGACCACCACGCTGTGTATTTCACGTTTGGCTTCTTGCTACACACTACACCGGTCATAAAGGAGCCTTTTTTTTTATGTGGGGGGCGGAATACCTTCCATTTACGATATAAGGGCCTAGGAAGAGTTGGGGCGGGGAGGTGGAAGAAGAGATGAGAAGGAGGATAAATGCACTTGCTACTAAGAAGAGGATTGGTTGTCTCTCTGTCGGAGCCTTTTGTCTCCTCATCAAGAGGAATGGAACAAGATTCTCCTCCCACAGTGGCATAGGGAAAATAATATATCAAAAGATGAAGATTTAGCTAGCAAAGTTGTGCCCTCGTAATAAAATAATACCCTCATCTCAACGACCTGCCACGGGCCTCGTACTGCAAACAGGGCTGAACAGCGCAACTCAACGTATCATTCCCGTCTTCTCTCGTCTGCTCTCTGACTCGAGCTATGTACATCCAACCCACCCCGCAGAAAACAACAACACGGAAACAACCGACAAAGGGAATGAGAGGGCATCGACACTCAAAAGAGAGAGAAAATAGAACTTATAGACAGGTAGTTGCTATTGCCCTTCTTACAAAAACAACCAACCACCCTTTCCCTTCCCCTCCCACTTCTCAAGCCTTTTCTCTACGCCCCGTACGCGATCTGGCCCATCGGCCTATCCTCCTCCATGCCAGGCGCCATGAAGTTTGTCCGCGGGTCGCCCGTCTCCTTGGCTGCTGAGCAGCGCGCCATTGTGGGGGAGCTAGGCACTCGATGTTAGTTTCCGACCGCAATAGGAAGAAGAAAGCCAAGAAACGGGGAACTAACCTCCTCGAGATGACGTCAGTAAAGTAAAAGTTCTCGACGACCTTGCGCAGCGGCGACCCGGAGACCTTGGCGCCCTTGTTGTGGTCCACCAGCTGCACTTTGCTGAGCTGTGCGAGCGCGACGGGCTCGACGATGTCGTACGCGGCCAGCGCCGGGCTGATCTCGACCATGCGCTCCCGGAGCTGCGCGACGTCGTCGTAGGGGAGCGGCGCGCCGAGGAACTCGCTGACGGCCCGGATGATCTTCCAGTCCGTGCGGGCGGCGCCGGGCAGGCCAGTGGCGGCGCGCGTCATCTGCACGCGGCCTTCGGTGTTGATGTACGTACCGGCCTTCTCGGTGTAGGCGGCGCCCGGGAGGATGATGTCGGCGATCTGCGCGCCCCGGTCACCGTGGTGGCCCTGGTAGACGATGAAGGCGTCCTTGGGGACGTCGGCCTCGTTGAACTCATCGGCGCCCAGGAGCCAAACGAACTTGGGCTTGGTCTCGGCAACAGTGGTGGAGGGCGTCACGAAGCCGACCTCGAACGCACCGGCCCGCGACGCGGCGCGCTGCAGGACGTTGTAACCGTTCCATTCCTCGGTGAGGAAGTTGGCGGCGTTCTTGTCGACAAACTGGCCAACCACCTCGTAGAAGGCCTTGGCGTCGTCGTGCTCGGTGACACCGGAGCCTACGACGATCATGGGCCTCTTGGCGGCCTGGAGCTTCTGGCCGAAAGGACCGGCCAGGGCGTCCTTGAGGGCGTTCAGGTCAGTGCCGAGGTTCTCGAACTCAAAGGTGGACTCCCAGGTTTGGCCGACGACGCCGATTTCGAGGTCTGACCGCAACCATTGCTTCCGGATACGGGCGTTCAGGACGGCAGCCTCGTGTCTTGGGTTAGTGCCGACGAGGAGGATGCAGTCAGCCGACTCGATACCCCAAATCTTGGAGTTGAAAAGGTAGCTCGACCGCACATCAACACCGTGGGCAACCGGCTGGCTGCCGTTGTTGATGTCGAGAGCAAGGTTGTCGGAGCCCAGCTTGTTCGCAAGATCCTTCATGGCCACAAGAGATTCGACTTCAGTGAGCGGGCCAGCGATAACCTTGAACTCGTTCTCCTTGGGCGCCAGTGTCTGATACGCGTGGGAAACCTCGGTGAGCGCCTGTTCCCATGTTGCGGGCTCAAACTTCCCTTCCCTCCGCACCAAGGGCATGGTGAGTCTTTGGGTCTTCAGGCCGTCACAGGCGAACCGGGTCTTGTCGTCGATCCATTCCTCGTTGACGTCGTCGTTGAGCCTCGGGATGATGCGCATGACCTCCAGACCGCGCGAGTCCACACGGATGTTCGAGCCAAGGCCGTCCATCACGTCGATCGATTCGGTGCGCTTCAGCTCCCAGGGACGAGCGCGGAAGGCGTAGGGCTTCGAGGTCAAGGCGCCGACGGGGCAGAGGTCGATAACGTTGCCAGAGAGTTCCGTGTCCAGGTTCTTCTCGAGGTAGGTGCCGATCTGGATATCGTTGCCACGGCCCGTCGAGCCCATCTCCGGAGCTCCGGCGATGTCGTTGGCGAACCGGATGCACCGCGTGCAGTGGATACACCGGTTCATGGATGTCTTGACGAGGGGTCCGATATTCTTGTCCTCCACCGCACGCTTTCCACCAATCTCGTGGAACCGGCCACGGTCGGCGCCATACCGCATCGACTGGTCTTGAAGGTCGCACTCGCCGCCCTGGTCGCAGATAGGGCAGTCGAGGGGGTGGTTGGCCAGCAGGAATTCCATCACACCTTCCCGAGCCTTATGTGTCAGAGGAGAGTTGGTCTTGACGACCATACCGGGTTGTACGGGCCATGCGCACGACGCGACGGGCTTGGGTGCCCGCTCGACTTCCACCAGACACATACGGCAGTTGCCGGCAATCATGAGTTTCCTGACGAGGCATTTCGTTAGCGGGGGTGGCGGGGAGGGGTCGCCGTTACGGGTTCGCGGGACCTACTCATGGTAGCAGTATCTGTGATAGGTAGTTAGCATAAGGCTAGAGCTCTATCTACACAACGTGGGTGGCTGGCCGTACCTAGGGATTGTGACGCCGGCCTTCTCGCAAGCTTGGATCAGGGCGGACCCGGCTGCATGTCGATTAGCAATCCCGGGCAATCAATTCCACACTACAACATATCCTCACCCTCGATCGAAACCTTCTTGCCATCTACAAGCAGTCAGCAATCAATACGGTAGGCCAATTGACAACGGCCGGGCAGCTCGACGGGGGCGCACCAATCGTTAGCTCAACCTCGGCCGGTCTCTGAGCTGTCGCTGTAAAGGCCCGGCTGGCCGCGCGGGCCGGGTGCTTGCCAGTCCGCCAAGCCGAGCGAGCCAATGTCTGCCTCAACATGGTGCCGTCTCGACGGAGGATATGGAGCGGAGATTCGGGGGAGGTGGGAGGCGGGGTGGCTATCTCCAAGCGGTGGTGGCCGCAAAGTCGTGAGCTTCTGTCCAAGCAACCTAACGGGACGTTTCCTGGCGGAGTGCTTGGTGAGGGCCGCCCGGAAGAACATGAAGCTAGCGGCCCGCTTAGCCAGCCAACCAGAGCTCGCAATTTGTAAGCTCGCAGCTTTTTAAGGACCCCCACATTTCGCAGCTCTTTCGAATTTGAACTTTTTCTCTCTCCATTGTACTTCTGGGCACTTATTGTAGGGATACTTTGTCGGTGATTTGGCACATTCGTGCTGGATTGCGCTTCCACCGAGTTTTCCTCTATCCTGTGCTCCTAGATTGATATTTTGGCTCCGATTATGGAAGCATGTGAGAGCTCTTCAGGTTCGCTGAGCAACGCCTCTTACCGCCGGTTGCCACATTTCTACCAGGCTCTCTTTTGTGAAGAGATATCCTGCGGCCTTACCCGTGTCTTGACGACACCTTTTGAACGACATTCTCGATTGCATCGCGGGGCTCACGAATACCCTAAGGGGAACTGTAGCTTGTTGATCTGTGACTAAACCTTTCTGGCCCCCGATTGCTCCTCTGGCCGCTTCCCAGCGTCATCGATCCTCGCCATTTCCTGCTCGAGACAAACGAGGAAGCGGTCCTTGATACCTTCCATGTGTTTCTCGAAGCCCTCCAGTTCCGCCAAACCCTGCTCAACCATACTGAGCAGTTGCATCACTGTCCTGTCCCTGAGTGACGCGTTGGGAGGCACCATTATGGGACCCAGCCGGGGCATGTCTCGGACATTGTAGTCCCTGCCGGGTAGGGCCGGTGCCTCCATGTTGGCGATAATGTCGTCAACCTCGTTCGGGGCCAGTCCCGGCTTGCTACTGGGCGGCCCTTGTGCCTGTTCGATTTCGGCGGCTTCCAGCACTATCCGCTTCTTCTCCCGCTCGAACATGTAAAGGAGGTTTTCCTTGACGCCCTCCCTCTGGTAGTCGATAGTTTGGAGAACCCTCTTCAGGCGCTCAATTCGGTCGCGCGGCGGTTCTATCGTGAGGAAATCGTCATGGAGTGGCACAAATATGCTGGGAGCGATGTTATTGAGCACTGGTATCTTTTCCGAGGCCTTTGGCCCCATGCCTGCCGGGGATTGTGCCGACTGTGGCATGGCTGAAATTGCGCGGGGTCGTGATGGAGCTGGGTGCTGTTATGGGCGAACAAACCAAATCCCCAAAGTTGTGCCAAATGAAATAGGTGCCAAACGCCCGAAAAGGTTGTCATTCGCCAGCGGGGCAAGTAAACGAAGCACAGAACGAACAGCTTTGGTTGTTGTTCTGGATAATGATTGGCGATAGTTGAACTTCGATGTCCGAATTGTCTTCGTTACCGTAATTACATCTTACGGATTTGTGGCGATCGAAGAGGCTTGAGTTACATACAGAGTAGTTCCAGTGCATGGTAGATTCAAGCTTGCCTCTTTTATTGACTCCCAGATAACTACCTAGTAAACGCCATCACTGAAGTCTAAAACAGTAATCTTCTCGAGCACGCCCGGTAGGCTCTTGATAAACTCCTGGTGAGCCGGATCCTTTGTCACGTAATAGTCTCTGTCCTCGGGGGACGCAAATTCAACGACGAACCCATGGGTCAGTCCGTTCTAAAAGCCGTCAGCCAACCAATGCAGGGAGAAGCAAGTAGGTTGCTCTATGCAGCAAACATTACGACGTACCTGTAGGCCTTCTGGCGAGTTGTCCTTCCCGCATTTCAAGGAGAGGATGTAGGGGGTTTTGGTCGTGGGGTGGATGCAATCGTCCTTCAACGATAGAATCCTGGCACAGGCCTAAAGAACTGCAGCGTTAGAATTGTATGTATAAAAGTACATGCTCATTATTCAACATGAGCCATGAACCTGTGGTTGGAGCAGGAAACACGCACAGTTTTGATGTCTTCTGGTTTGGCGTTAGCCTTCACCTGGAAGAGGACGATGTGGACGACGCTCATGGCTGTGTGCGTATCAAATGTAGAGATCTCGGGTATAAAGGAAATGGTCGATTTGCGAGGGAAAGGAGGTGTTAGGTGAAGAGACGGGTTCTTAAAGTATTCCAGCGTCCTATGTTATCAAGGAGGATGGCGGCCCCGCTTCATGCTGATGACAGGGGCTCACCGCTGACAAACGTGAGCCCAAACCCTCCTTCCACCCTCGCTCAACACATGTATGTAGGATCCGCTGAGAATCTTTAGTGCTGACTTCAAAGAACAAATGGCAGCTAGGCATGGGCGGGTCCAGCTCTATGGGTATGTATGCAAAAGGAGCTGAGATGCTTTTCATCAAAGACTACGTATTAAATAAAAGTATTTTGTCTAATTTGTTCTGTGATTGACATGCCTGACGATTTGAGGGCATTAGATGTTTGCTATTAGGCTCCAGGCCTATAGGGCATTGGGGCGGGTTTGGGACGCAATGATTGCCCGAGCTGTGACGCTCAAGCCATTGTTTGCAGCCCCTCAAGATAACAACTCAGCCCTCGCTGGTGTAGGGGCCTAGTGGTTCTTACACTCCAGCCTCTAGAATGATGCTTGTCACGGCGTTTTTCCACCGCGTCGACTGCGGCCGAGCTGACTAGTTCAGAAAATAGAACACGAATGCCTCCCCGGATATGTCCTTGTTGAGTTAGGTTCATACGACGGTGAGATGACTCGGACCGGATGCTCGGACTCGGCATGTAGCTGAACGACGTTGTCCCCATTTGTGACGGTAAGGTAGCATATGCGCTGCGTGAGTTTGGCGAAGCGGGCAAGCAGTTATCATTGGCATGGGGCAAGGCGTCCCGTTTTAGCTTGGGGGTTGAAGGTGCAATCAAGGCACGCACGGGTTGATGCGAGACCCATTGAATCGTGTTTCGTGTCGATGAATGTAAGCCGGACGCGGGGGGTTGGCGACTTTCTAACCAGTCGAAAATGGATGGATGGTATCCGGAATCCACGAGCCGCCGGCAAACTTCCCCAGCAGCCACGAGGATTGGCCTTTTGAATGACCGGTTTCGGGCAACCTCAACCGAAGGCTGGCAGCTCTGAGACGCTCGACTTCCTAGTTCCTCGGCGCGAACCGCGTGGTGGCGGAAATATTAGGTGTTGGCCAGGCTGGGGTAGGGACCACCGAACCTGCGAACGAACACCAGGCTCGGCTGGCACCTCACCGAGCCGGTAGGATCTTCCTGACGTACTCTCGTGCAAGCCTAAAGATGGATCGCACGTTGTCTTCGAACCGCCTGTCCTTCCTCTTTCGCATCCATAGGAGTAGTAGAAGCAGAAGAGCGAGGTCGACGGTGATATGTTTCGTGACGGCCCAGAAAATCCACCCCACCCACGCAAAGACGCCCTTTTCCCTGCGAGACCTCCACTCGCGACCCGTGGCGATCTGCTCTCGCAACGCCGCAATCTCTGCCGACAGCCTGACGATAGCGCGCTCCATCCGCTTGGACCGCTTGTCGTGCCGCCGAGCGTACTCGCCCGGGTCGTCCTCCGCTTGGTCGGCCAACTCGGCCATCCGCCGCTCCGACTCGTCCTCCTCGCTCATAGGACTGAGCACCTTCATTGGCCCCTCGCTCCCACTCGCCGGCGACTGGAACCGGCGAACCACGGGGCTCGGAATGATCCCCCCGCCACTCTGTTCCGACGAAGACCCCGCCGCGCTAGGGCTGTTGCTTTTGACTTGGTTCCACACAAACTCCAGCTCGGCCACCAGTTCCAGGCCGTTGGGTGTGCTGGCGTACTTGTGCATGGTCTCGATCAGCGCTTCGACGTAGCGGCGCTTCGCCTCGGTGCGAGGGATGCCCTTTTGTGAATTCCACGCGTCCCATTTGTCTTGCTCGCGGACTACTTCTTCGCTGCTGCTTCCTGTGCCGGTGGCCGAGGGCCGCTCCATGACGCCATCGACGTCGCCTTCCATTGCCTGTTTGTAGAGGCCATAGAGACGCATGCGGTCGGTTGGCGGCGGCCGGGCGGCCCCGGTCTTGGGGATCTTTTTGACGGTGTTGAGGGCATGGACGAAGACTCGGTCTATGTGACGCGGACGAATGGGATCTGGCGTTAGCCTGATGTGCAGGAAGCCTTGCTGCATATGGAGTAACTCGTTAGAGGAGGTTGCTTGCGCTCACCAATTGAATCCGACATTGTGCCTCAAGACTCGGTCCCCGGACCGATACGGGCTGTAGGTTCGAAAAAGAGCGGTTCGAAGATGGTAGCTATGTCCTGTCGTGGTTGTGTTCCGGCAATTTCGGTGCAGCTGAGTGCTCGAGCTCGTGCATGCATGTAGAGGGGCAGCTTGGATTCACTCCTGAGGGAGGTACTGTAGGTAACTCGTCGTCGGATGGTATGCGATTGCCGTGATTAGGGCGCTCTGGAGCGAACAAAACATGCCGAGATGTTCCAAAACTTCTAGAAACTAGAAAACTGTTCACTGCCAGACAACAAACAACACGACCACCTCCACTCTTATGGGTTCATCTCGGCCGAGGGACAGTTCGTCGCGTTTTCGTCTACAGGTGATGTAACGATCACACCCCACAGCATGAAGACATCCGTTCCGCTGCCAAAACGGCCTTTGCCTCGGCAGCGCGACTCGATTGGGTCCACTTCCCCAATCTTCCGCTGGAACGCGAACCCGAGTCTGGGGCGAGGCCCGCTTTTAATTACAGCAGGAAGCGCGGTTTGGCGGCTTCGACACGTGAAAATGCGACGATGTTGACCCCCTTTCTCCAACGTCGAGTTGGAATAATGACTATTTTGAAAGTAGAAAGTTGAAATGTCTTTCGAGGCATTCGAGAGATAAAAACACCAAATAAAATTAAAAGCGCGATTTACGTAGCCTCGGGATAGAAATGGGTATGTTGAGGTTAAATTGTTAGCGATTGTTTACATCTTGTCAGTTCCCGAGGCCCAGTTCATTCACCAAGCTAAGTGCAGCGCATGATTTGCAGGAAATTAGCGGACGTATGTGGTTTAGGAGTAACATCACGGAAGTTCTAACTATCACTAACACAGGAGTTAGCGGAGCGTCGGACATTGATATACAGGTTCCAGCTTGCCTAATATCACCGACCACCCCCGGGGGGAAAATCTCCTGGCGTCTCTCACCGAGAGGTCGCCAGTTCGAGTTGCCCCAGGGTATCGCGAAAAAAAGAAGGGAGTCCGCCCCCTCTGGTAAACCAACAAACCGACAATTCGAAGCAACCCCTACGAGGTTTCGTAACCGGGTACCTCCCAACGGGGGAGCTAGCCGGTGAGCCTTTTCTGCCTGTCCTTTCCATCGGGCAGCCATCCATCTGCTTTTGAGTATGACACTGTCCGACCCAGAGATGGTCTGGCCAAAAAAAGCCGAACTCGAAAGAACAGGAGATCAAGAAAAGGGAAGGAAGTAAATGAAACTGGGGAAAGGAGAAAAAAGCAAAGGAACCCGAGGAAAAGAAATCGGATAAAGGAACTCGGGTAGAATAAAAAAGTAGATACAGTAAACACATATTATTTAGGCTTTAGGTTGCCTTTCATTTCGTTTTCATGGTCGAAGGTCTGGTCGAAATCTGTGAAATACACCTGGAGTTGGGCGCCCCTCGCCCATCCATTAGTTACAAACCCGTGGACGGGTTCCTCCTTGGTGATTACCTAGTTCTGCGGAGCCTTCTCAGCCTGGGCCGCCCTCGCAGCCGCGAGTGCCTTCTTTTTCTCACCAAACTTCTTCATCAACTTCTTGTTCTCCATCGCCTTCACCGCAGCTTTCTGGCCCGCCTCCTTTTTCCCAAGCGCACCGCCATACCCCAGCTGCAAGGCCGTCTCCCCCCACCCTGTCAGAAAACACCCCACAAAGAATAACTCCTGGTTCGTATCCCTGTCCTTCTTGCCCCCCGACGGCAAGTCTTTATACTCGATCCTCACACCAGGCCCCCCGATCAACTGCTCCAGCTGCGTCTTTGGATTAAGCTCCCTATCCTTCACTCGCGAGCCGCTCTCCTCCTCGCGGATCTGCCTCTCCAACACCGGACCCCACAACAGCTTCAACCACTCCGCCGCGCGGCGCATCCCATTCTCCGGGTCCGACCGCACGATCGCACCGACATACGCCTCAAAGATATCGCCCAGCGCCTTGGCGCGCTGCTTCTCACTAGCCTTGGTGCCGTTGGGCCTGCCCCCCAGCCCGAACTCAGCGGGGAAGTTGGCGCGCTTGTCCAGCCCGTAGTGCACCGAGAACTGGCCGAGGGTGCTGTTGCGCACGAGCATCTCGCGGTAGTGCGACGAGCGGCCCGGGTCGAGCGTCGGGAAGGTCTGCGCGATCAGCTCCGACGCGATCAGCTCCAGGTACACGTCGCCGATCCACTCCAGCTGCTCGTAGCTCGGGTCCGACAGGTTCTTGCGCATCCCCGAGTGTGTGAGTGCGGCGGTCTCGAGGGCGCTGTCGAGGACTGGAGGGAGGGGCGGGTGGGCTTTGGCGATGGTGGAGGAGGTCCATTTTGTGAAGATGGTCCAGGGGGGTATTTGGGGGGACGGGGTGGCGGTGGTGGAGGGTTTGATGCGTTTTGAGGCGGGTTCAGGGGCGATGGTTGGTATTATTGAGGGCGCTGACGGGGTCGCTGACTCGCTGTGGGTGCGTTTTGGCATTTTGAGAGGTGAGTGAGTGGTTGGTGATGAGTGGTGTTAAGAAACCTGATGAGGATGAAGAAATAAGACCGAGCCTTGATGATCCACCTTGGCAATGTATTGCATGGGAGCGAACTACACTAACTGTTCACTATCAGCCACATGAAATGCGCGTGACAATGGGGAAATCCAACTTACTATGTTAGAATATTGTAGATAAATGGCCGACTGATTCGAAGCCAGCCCGTGCAGATTATGCAATCTTGGTTTGATACGAAGTCGTTGTGAGTCTCTTTTTTGACTCGAGAATACTTTCATGAGGCGGCGGCCCTTGGCTTTGAATTTGGCGTTGTTGCCATGGAAGTCTCCACCTGCACCCTGCGATTGTTGACTCAGCAAGCACGGGCCAATGCCTTGCCCAAAGTTTTGCCAGCCGAGAACCCATTCGCGTTCCCGGAGTGGGGCCGGCTCCGTAACGACTGCAAACGGCGCCGGCGACGGAGGCCGGAAGGCGTGGCCCATTCTACTTCATCCACCTCTCTCGGTACCCGAGGCCCGGATCATTCTACAAACTTCTTTCTCGAACTCGTCGGCTGCCTAATAGTCCCAATTGCCACTCTCGCGGATATGACGGTTATACCACGATCTTAACCACTCCGGGGCTTCCGTTACGGCCTGCCCATCCGTGTCGGGCCCGTCCCGCGCCCTAAGGGTCACGATCGGAGGGTCGACGTCGTCCGGCCCGACGCGCCAGGTAAGGCGGAATTCGAAGAACTGCACGACGCAGACGGAGTCCCCGAAGTCCCAGTACGCGTCGATCACCCGGCCCTCGTCGCCGTACTGGTCCCTGAACCACCCGGCCTCGAGGTCGAAGTTGACGGCCCTGTCGCTGACGTAGGTGCCCTCGTGGTGCTCCTCGACGACAGCCGCGTCGACCATGCGGCGCACGAGGGCGTCCGGGCCGAGGAGAGCCCGGACGGCGCCCGCCAGGACAGGCCGCAGCACGGCCAGGTGGTCGTCGCGGTGGAGGGTGAGCCCGTCGCAGTGCGTGCCCGGCGGCGGGCAGTACGGCGGCGGGGCCACCTTGTCCGGCCGCAGCGCGAAGGGCAGCCGGATCGGCACCAGCAGCTGGTATCGCCGCGGGCTGTCCGGGTCGTAGCGGGGAGAGGCGTCCTCCTCATCCCCGTGGTCGTTGTAGACCAGCTTCACCGGCCCCGACCCGACAGGCGGCTCGGCAAAAGCGGCAGGGCGAGGCGCCGGGCGGACCGTGAGCTGTTCTTCGTCCGGCCCGGCGTCGGACTGGGCTGGGGCGGGCGGGTCGGAATGGGCACACATGAGGGCTGTGCTGATTCAAAGAGAGGTAGGTGTGATCTTTCTCACGGTGCAGAAGGTTTCTAATATCAATGGAGGTCGTCGGTACAAAAGGAAAAGAAACAGGAGGAGACCAAGTATGGGCTAGGGCGCACCGTCCTTTTATATTCCACTAGACATACTGGATGGCTTAGGCTGTGAAAGTATCGAAGTATATCGAGCTGTTTACCTTCGTCGCTATGCATCATCAACTAACTGGCTGCCCTGAGCGAAGCCCGGCCGTACCCAATCATGTCCGTTCTTCGGAAGCGCGGCGCATGCCGAAATGGAACTGGACCAATCACGCTGCTCATGGGCTCCTCACTGTAACCCCCCCTGGCAGGGGGGGAGGCATTCTTTTGCAGAGGTGTAGTCGTTCCCGTGCTTTCTGCCCAGGTACCTTGGTCAAACGAAGATGTCATCACGGTGCCTGGGGAATTATCTCCATACGTCAACTCGGACCATGCAGTGGATCTCGACAGTGGTCTGATTACCCTTAGGCGCTCTCCCTAGTGGTTGACGACGACGGCGGAGAGAAACAGTTCCTGGTAGAGGAGATCTGTGACGACAGGAGGCTGGATGACGGCGGCTTGGAACTGCTTGTGAAGAGGAGACATGGGTGCCTTACGAGTACGTGGCAGAGACGAAGGCGCTTGACGAGTATGAGCGTCTTTATGGTCGGTTACTGTAGATACTATAGATACTGCCTGAGGATTTGCCTTGGCTGCGAATGCTTACCCTTATTCTACGTTGTGCTAGTGTTTACTGGACTAGCGCTTCATTTTTACCATGACCACTCTCTCCTAGTGGTGATAATATCATTCTTCCCCGTGGTTTGCTGTCGGCTTGTTACCCGGCACTAGAAAATGCCTACGATGGGGGAGGGCTGACAATAACACACCCACGCCCGCTGCTTTCCACTTTAGACTGGTATGCTGAGCCAACAGACCCTGGGACGTGTATGAGGTGCGGGGGCGCGGGGGCGTGGGACACCCCGAGCTAGTTGTCACTTTGGAGCAGCATAGAGCAGATAGAGCAACCTAGGACTATAGGAGTGATGAATGGTTAACCTTGCGGTGGTGTCAAGGTACGAAGGTGTCCGACTCTTCGATTTCCATAGCTGTGACTGGGTCATGCGTGTAGGGTTAGGGTTATAACATACCGTGGGGCATATCCCCTGCAGCTGATTAAGGGAGGTTTGGATGCACAATGGCAAGGGTTCGCTAAGTGTAGCCCCACTATAAGAATGACGATGATTGGAGGTTAGGAAAACAGCCCAAGATCTGCGCAACGTCAAGTCTCGTCTCGCATCACTTTTAAAGTCCCTGTCGAGCCAATTCGCCCATTCCATGTAGCGGCAAGATGTCGGTTCCTCGTGCGCGGCTACTCGCCTTGATGAAGGTATGCGCCAAATTCCTAGCCCACCAGAGAGACAGGATACTGACCGGACCAGGCTCAATGCCAGCTCTTCTCAACCACATACAACCCCGAGGGCATTCGTACCGGCAACAAGATTCTGCGACAGCGACTCAGGGGCCCCGCGCTTGCCTCCTACTACCCCCGCAAGGTCATGGCGTTCCGAGATTTCCAGGATGAATTTAGGCCGCTTGAGCTTGAGGTTGAGAACGACGACGAGCTCGACCGCCTCGAACATATCGCAGCGTGCGTCATCCCGCCCCACTACGCGCCGTTGTGCTGGTCTAACAGGTCGCAGTCTCAAAGCTCGCGGGAAGGGGGCACCGAAGAAGGGGAAGGATCGGGGTATGTCCCAGCTCTCCAAGTTTACTAACGCTCTTTGAGTTTCGCTAACAGTGACCAGACAGCAAGAAGAAGAAATAAGCAATCGGGCGAATGGCCAACACGAACGATACGAAATGTACTACTACTGTATAGTGGAGGGCAACAATATACCCGGATTGACCTACACGAACTGTTCTCCTGTTGAACCTGGGGACTCGCGAGCACTTGTTGGCTGGCGGGATTATTTATGGCAGCCCAATCCCGGAGCCCCTCCAGGCCTTCGCATTATTGCAGGCTCGGCGGAGAAACTACGATTGCTCAGCCCAAAAGGGGCATTTTTGGGGCCGCTATATGGAATGGGTGTTGATGCCTTACCTCTCTCTGCGGCTCTGCTGCTTGACGAATACTGACGGACAATGCAAGTCAGTCAATACCAGCTTCTAACACCCCTCTTTTTCACAGGTGCAGAGAGGCTTTCTCTGGAAGAAATTGGGCGCTTTGTCCTTCAAACGCTACTCCCAGTCCTCTGTGAATCAGGCTGCAGTGAAGAATGAGGGTTCTTCAGGCTAAAGTTCATCAAGACTCCTTCATTACACAGAGTACAACGGGCATGTGTTAACGAGGTTGTTTGCGAAGCATTTGGAACTGATAAAGGACTGGCGATCATGAACAACTTGGGTTGGTGTCACATTCTGGTTGAGAAAGGCTCGAAACACTTTTACTGACACATCATGTTTTCAGGATGAACTTGGTGACTCTCGAGGCAGGGTCATGAGTTCACGTTGCAGAGTTTGCCAGGCAATGCATGCGGCAGGGTTTGTCAAAGAAGTTCCTGCCTTGCAAGTCTGGGCTCACCCACAATCGTACCATGTTAGAGCGCTATCACGGTGAAAATCCCAAATGGGAAACAACAACCTGCTACATCAGTGTTCGGCCCCACATCGGCCCCACTTTTGGCCGGGTCTGGCCTCATGCAGCTCCGAGTCGGACCTCACCCGGCCGGCACCTTCCTTCATGGGCGGCCCCAATCACAACCGGATTGGGAAGCTCTACACAGTAGTTGGTTCTGTGCTGTGGAAAGTTTTGGAATTGGGCAAGTGTTCCATGCCTTGTGACCTCTCAATCGCCCAGATTGCCGAACTGAGGATGGCAAGAACCTTGACCCTTCTGAATTTGCACCGACTCTCTCATCCTCATCTTCGGAATATATGTGTCAACATTCAACATTCATCCGTTTTCTCGGCTTCCAATCTACTCATTTGACTGCCATCTTGTTCAACTGATCTCTAGTACGTCACCCGGTTAAGGTCAACTTCCTTTTAGTTGAGGGTTCCCATCCAAGGTGAGTAAGGTAAGTAGATCAAGAACAGGAGTTTGGGTCGTTTGCCTAGGATTCAGGTGTCGCTCCCCCCAGTTGCGCTCCGGCGCCGCCGTCGAGGCCTCGATAGCCCCTTCCTCCCCTTGCCACCCTTTCCGTTTCAACTCTTTTCATTGCGAATTCTTTCTGCAGAGTCCTACTCTCCCCGCTTCTCTGCCATCTTCCCATCAACTTCTTTTACTTCAACTTCTTCACTCTAAACTCCAAATCTACTTCTTTTGAACATCTTGATCATTTTCCTCACCTTTGTCAAGTCAACTGCAGAAACAACCACGAGTAATCGCGTTTGAACAGGGCGCAGAGAACATCATCCCGAATCGACGCATCATGTCTGCTGCTGCAGCTATCATCGGTGCACCATCGGCAGGTCGGTCCAATGATTGCCCCTCGGCCGCCCCTCGAAGCCCTTCGCAGGGTGAGCAGGATGAGAACTCGAACGCGTTTGAGGAGCTCATGGGCACCGAATCCAAAGTAGGTTAAGGCTGGCCCCCGGTTCCGGTTGGGTCCCATTGGGAAGTCAGCTTCTCGTAGTGTACACACACTCCTTGTCGGTTGCACTTTTTGTCATCTCATTCTCAATCTGTGGTGCTTCTCCGCAATAATTTATCACATCACCCCGTTCTCTTTGTTCCCCGACTGCGAATTTCCCTTTCCACTGTATCTTCTGCATTGTGAGTACCTCGAGAAACCCGCCTGACTCAGATGGTTTAGGAAGCCGCCGCAACTGGTCCCTTCAAGAAATCTGTAAGCACTCTAGCGACCTCCAAGATGGCGAATCAGAATTACCCAAAGGTATGTGGCACCTCGACTATTCACTGCAGCGATAGGACTGATCAAGATAGAAGTTGAAGATCAAGCACGAGTCGTTGTCGCCGACCGATTCGTATCCGATGGACAAACTCTACGCCCAACTTTCTGAGCAGCATTCGATTATGCAGCAACAGACTGTGGCTTCGAAGGCTACCGATGACGAGACCGCGTACACTCGCGGTTTTGACCACCAGTCGTCGTGCAGCTCGATGCCTCTCACTCCAGCCATTGAGGTCTTTGCCGCGCCCACCGCGTCGGGAGGTAGATCTGCGAGCGCCACCCCGATCGAGGGCCAAGAGACTGCTGAGGAACTCCTGCGGCTCAAACTCGAGCTTGCCCAGGCTCAAAGCAAAATTTCGCGCCTGGACCAAGAGCTCGCACATAATCGCGTCAAACCTGAGAGTGAGTGTGCAACCCCAGCGCTCGTTCTTGAGCACGACTACGCCTCTGCGATGGTGCCTTCCAGCTCGCCACCCGCCACTCGGATCGGTACTGGTGCTCTGGCGCTCAATGCACCAGGCAAGATGCCGCCGTTTTCTCGCGAGAACAGCTGGATGACCCAGGACGACACTCCCTCGGAAATCGGCGACCCGCTGCCAGCCACAGGTTTGAATCGCCCTCGGGGCATCTGGAACAACACCTCCAAGCCTGCATTCGGCGGCTCTTACCCTCAAGGCCAGATGGTGATTGATGGGCCTCAGCAGCAGATGCCATGGTCCAACAACCGTGCTCCCAGCTATGAGCCAACGTTTCCGCCACCTGGCCTGGAAATGTACCGACAAGACCGGATGGCTTCTGAGCAGGATGCGATGAGGCCGGTGGGGCGCCGCAGCAACCGGTACGAGAATCGGTTCGGGTCGTCTAACAATTTTGGTGGCGGTTTCAACAATTACAACATGGGTCCTGCTCCCTACGAGATGCCGCAGGGTTATCCCGCCGGTCCGCAAGCCATGGTGAGCGGTGGTATGGGAATGAGCCCGTACTCGCCTTACCAGCAGCAACCGGTTGGGACCGCGCTTTCTCCTCATGCCACCGAATTCACGTCTATCAACTCGTCGTGGAAAGGCGAGGTAAGTGCAATGATTGAATAAGCCTTGCGCAAACCATCGCTAACTTGGCTTATCAGACTTTGACTGCGGACGGTCAGACCTATGTGTCGCCCACCACCGAGCCCCTCAACTACCGTCGTCTGCTTGACCGTAATGTCTCTTGTGACTGGAAGTATATTGTTGACAAGATTGTCTGCAACAATGACCAGCAGGCTTCCATCTTTCTGCAGCAGAAGCTCAAGGTAGGGACTCCCGAGCAGAAGTACGACATTGTCGAGGCCATCGTTGCCCAGGCCTACCCTCTGATGGTCAACCGTTTTGGCAACTTCCTGGTGCAGCGCTGCTTTGAGCATGGCACTGCTGAGCAGGTCATCAAGATCGCCCAGGCCATTCGCGGAAACACGCTCAATCTGTCTATGGATCCGTTTGGCTGCCATGTCGTGCAAAAGGCATTCGACTCGGTCCCGGAAGACTACAAGGCGATCATGGTCCATGAGCTGCTGCGACGGATTCCCGAGACGGTTATTCACCGCTACGCTTGTCATGTCTGGCAGAAATTGTTTGAGCTGCGTTGGACTGAGTCGCCGCCGCAGATCATGAAGTATGTCAATGAGGCCCTGCGTGGCATGTGGCACGAGGTTGCGCTGGGCGAGACAGGCAGTCTGGTTGTACAAAACATATTTGAGAACTGTTTGGAAGAGGACAAGGTAAGACGACGGCTGGTACCAAATTGTGTTCATGGTTGCTGACATACCTGTAGCGTCCCTGCATTGAGGAGGTCCTGGCCAACATTAATATTGTGGCCCACGGACAGTTTGGCAACTGGTGCATTCAGCACGTTTGCGAACACGGTGCCCCGGCAGACCGCAGCCGGGCGATCGACCATGTGATCCGTTATGCTGCCGAGTACAGCATGGACCAGTTTGCCTCCAAGGTTGTTGAGAAGTGTTTGAAGATTGGCGGCCCCGATTTCCTTGCCCGCTACCTGGACCGCGTCTGCGAAGGCCGCATCGACCGTCCCCGGATCCCTCTGATCGACATTGCCAGCGACCAGTACGGCAACTACCTCATTCAGTACATCCTGACCCATGCGGCTCCCCAGCACCGCGAGATTGTCGCCGCCCATATCCGCAAGCACATGGTCTCTCTCCGCGGCTCCAAGTTTGGTTCCCGGGTCGGCATGCTCTGCACCAACCATGCAGTTGCCACTCGCCCAGGTCCTGCCGTCGGCCCCATGCCGGGACGGATGGCTAGCAGCTCTCGCTACGGCAGCAGCTTCCGCTAAGCCGGTGCGGCGCGCCTCTTGTCGACTCGGAATGGGAACTCGCTTCACTCTTCTCTCACGGTCCGGCCGTTCCCATGTCCACTCCTCTTTTTTGGCCCACCACAATGAATTTCGCAATCGTTTCTTAAACGGGAGTTCTCCTACACCATATGAGACTCTGTTTTACGAGCATCTTCGTCAGCACCTAATTTTCCCAAATCACCCGACATCCTACGCTCGGGAGGCTACTGCCCATTCGAGTGCCTTGGACACATCATGATTATGGATTTTGCAATCTCGAACGGTTGCAGAACCCGTTTCGGAGGAAGGCTGAATCTGTCGTGTCAAGATCTAAGGGGGACAGTCACCAACACCACCTCTTCGAAACGGGGCCGCTTTAGCATCCGTTCCAAACCCTATATAGCTCTGAGGAATTATTTTTTTTCTTTCTTTGCGGCAGACATCACCAGTGGGGGAAAGGTGAGGACCGCAAGGGCGGGAATGGTATCGGGATGTCACCACACGCTTTGCTTGTTGTTTTTTTTGTGCTATCAGGGGAGACGGATGATCATGGTTCGCTGAAGATGCATGGCCCGCTATGGATTACCTGGCCTTGTCCATGTAGTCGGATAGTTTCTCGCTCATAGTCTCTCGTTTAACGACCGATGATTATTATTTCATTTCGTGCATTGCGTAACGATGGCGAGGCATGTGAAGGGTAAGCAAGCTATCGGAGAAAAGGGGCTGCCATAATCGTGTCGTAGTGCATGTATAACTACCTATACCAACCGCCGGTTCTCTGCTGTAACACAATCACGAGCTGCAGCTACACTGCATCGCCCTCTCCGCCTTGGGCACATCGCCTGTCCACCGCGTCTCCTCCTCCTTGTCACCTTCATACACCACGCCATCGAACTCTCTCCCAGCCCAACTATCCTCGAACGGATGCAGCGCCATGTGTATGGCCCTCTTCAACACATCCCTCTCACCACCCTTCTCCACCCGCCGGATCACCTCGTCCAGAATCCAGCCGCGCGGCACAAAGTTGGGGTTGACCTTCTTCATGGCCGCCATGCGCTCGGCGTCGGCCCTGTCGGACACAGCCCCACTGCCCGTCCGGTCCCCATCCACACCACCAGTGTCAGCACCAGCACCAGCACCAGCACTGTCACCAGAGCCAGCAGGCGTGCTCGACCCCCAATCCTCAATGGTCCCCCAATCCTGCACCACCCGCTCGCGCCACGCCGCCAACCAGTCGGCCACGCGCTGCCGGCCGGCCGTCGCGTCCCCGCCCAACCCCGTGACGGAAGAACTGTCGCGATCGAAGAAGCGGCCCGCGTGCTCGAGCCGTGAGGCCGGGGTGCCGAGCGCCGAGATGGGCAGGCTGGAGAGCCGCCGGAAGAAGAGCGGGAAGTCGAGCTCCAGCGCCTCGAGCGTGTCAAGGAGGGGCGTGAAGAGCGTGTCGAAGTCGGAGGGGAGGTGGGTTTTGAGGCCGAGCCGCGCGGTGAAGAGCCGCTTGTACTCCGCGAGGAAGACCGCTTTGTATTCGCCGCCGGCTTGGTTGATGAGTTTTTCGGCGAGGGCGATGATGGGCGGCGCGGTGGTTTCGGTGGGGCCGGTGGTGATCAGGGTGGCGTCGTCGACGCTGGGGCCCGCGCCGAGGAGCTCGCCGAGGGATTCGCCTAGGCGGACGAGGTTCCACCAGATTATGGTCGGCTGGTTGCGGTAGCTGTAGCGGAGGAGGTAGTCGTCGTGGTTGGGGGTGTATGCGGGGTCGAAGTTGTCCATGAAGGCGAACGGGCCGTAGTCCATGGACAGGCCGAAGAGGGAGGTGTTGTCTGTGTTGAGCACGCCGTTCATGAAGCCGTACGCTTGCCACTTGGCGACGGTGAGCGCGTTGCGCCGCACGATCTCGCGGTAGAGTCGGGCGAAGCGGTTTTCTTCGGCCCCCGGTGGGCCTTGGATGGTGTCCCGGGGGATGCCGCGCTGTGGGACGGCGGTTTCGGACGGGTTGTCCGGGTCGTCGAGCCGGCCGGGTAGCTTCTCCCACCCACCGAAGACGTCCTCCGCTACGTAGGTGGCGAGGCGCCGGATTAGGCCCCGGTCGCCGCGCGCGCGGAGGAGGTCGAAGGTGCCGAAGCGCAGCCAACTCTCGGCGAAGCGGACCACGATGGCCCCCGGCTCAATACGCTCTCTCCTGACTTTGCTGTGGGGCAGCAAGCTGATGGCTAAGGCTCTTGTGGTGGGGATTTTGAGAGCGTTCAAAGCTTCGCTGACGACGAACTCGCGGATGCTGCTGCGCAGGACGGCCTTGCCGTCGGCAAAGCGGCTGTAGGGGGTTATGCCAGCGCCCTTGAGCTGCACTTCGTAGCGTACGCCCGACTGGGGATTTGTCGACTCAAAGAGACTGATAGCTCGCCCGTCGCCGAGCTGGCCTGCCCAGTCGCCGAACTGGAACCCGCCATAGCATTGCGCCCAGGGGTAGCCGGGCCCCGAGAGGGTCTCGGAGTCCCAGCCGAGGATCCTGTTGCCGACCACCGTCTCCTTGAACTCCTCCGTTTCTGCCTCGGACTGCGCCAGCCCCAAATCGCGCATGGCTGCTGGGGATACGGCGAGAAGCTCTGGCTCCTTTTGGGTCTCGGGGCGGACCCATGTGAACAGGGCATTGCGCACCTGGCGGGGGCCGAGGTCCTCGCGCGGCGCTTTATGGCTGTCGGCCGGCGTCGGGAAAAGCTGGTCTGCGGGGAGTGAGGAGGTGAAGTGCCATGACTTGGGGAGTGCGGCGAGTGTGGCTCCCTCGCCGTCTTTTTGAACCGATGACGAGGAATTGTTGGGTGCGGCCATGGCGTTGGGGTTTGCGAATGTGAATGCCGCATATGACCGGCTCCAGGGGCCTCGGAACTGCTGGGCGACTGCTAGACAGCGAGCAGCGGGCTGAAAACGCATGAGGCTTTCTTATTTAAGACCCTAAATTGGTAATGCCGAAGGTCCCGTCGCGGATTCCGTTCCGGGTTCGCTCGGCTTGCAGCGGGCAGTTGCGATGGCGGCGTGGAGACCTCGGATAAAAAGTGTACGTGAGAGGCTATGCGATAAATATACAGAAATTCATTGATCACACGCAGGGCGGTTTCGGCGTACCCATAAAGTTTGACTTTGACCACCAGTTAGTGAGTGAGTGGTTTTGTAATCATACAATCCCGGGCATCCACTGGACACAAAGGTCCGGGTGGCGTCCCGGGGCGATGGAACGGCGGCCGGCATGTTCTCCAGGGCGGGGGTGGATCGGCATTTCGGCGTCAACACCCCTGTATTTTACCGCCCCGTCCCGTTTCCGAGGCGACTTTTAGCGACCCCACAACACCAAAGGAATTCTTATGGTGAACTGAACTCGTGGGGCTTTGTTCATCATGGCGTCATAGATCGCACCATAGCACTTCATGCTGCTAGTGCGGGGCACTCGGCGCCGACTCTGTACCGAAGAGGTACAGGCACAGATGATGGACTGGGGATTGCGGGGTTCGAAGGCAGGGAACCATTGGGGCGGCCTCGGCTTTCCGGATCGAGCTCGGTGCTAGATAGGTAGTTTGTAGATAGGATGAATTAGAAAACCATCCATGAACTAATTGTTTCTTCATTAGCAGCTATTACACAGATTTTCCCATTCCATAACTTTCCCAGCAGCCATATCCGTCAAGATGAACTCGGACACATCCACATTCCACGCCGATACTTCGGGGACTGCCCCCAAGCAGACCGAGTACATACCTTTCCTGAAGCTGAACGACGGGAATGAGATCCCCATGGTGAGTAACAGGAAAATACACCTCAGTTCACGACACACCTTGTTCACGCTACCGGTCTAAGCTTGGCTACGGTCTCGGGACAGCCAGGTCCAAACGGGGTAAAGCGGACAAACTCGACGAGGACATCATCAAGGCCACCGTAACCGCCATCAAAAATGGCTACTACCACCTAGACTGCGCCGAGTGTATGTCCACCCCCTAACCCCCTATCCCCAACACACCCACCCCTCCTCTTACACACCACCCCCTACCTAGCCTACGGCAACGAAGCCGAGCTCGGCGCCGCCATCGCCCGCTCCGGCGTCGACCGCTCCAAGCTCTTCATCACCACCAAAACCTCCTGCCGCGCCGGCGAAACCGTCGAAACCGCCTTCGCCCGGTCCCTCGCCAAGCTCGGCGTCGACTACGTCGACCTCTACCTCATCCACAGCCCCTTCTGGGCCCGCGACAACAACAACACCCCAACCGACCTCCAGCAAAAATGGGCCGAGATGGAAGCCATCCGGGCCTCGGGCCGCGCTCGCTCCGTCGGCGTGTCCAACTACCTGCGCGAGCACCTCGAGGCCACCCTGGCCACCCCCGGGGACGCGGTCCGCCCGCCCGCCGTGAACCAGATCGAGTACCACCCTTACCTGCAGCACGATCCGGAGGGCCTGTTGGCCTACCACCGCGACAAGGGGATCGCGGTGCAGGCGTACTCGCCGCTGACGGCCGTGACCAAGGCCGCGCCGGGGCCGGTGGACGCCGTGTACGAGCGGCTGGCGGGGAAGTATGGTGTCACGCCGGGGGAGGTGGCGCTGAGGTGGTGCTTGGATCAGGGGATTGTGGCGATTACCACGAGCTCGAGTGAGGAGCGGTTGAAGGGGTGGATGCAGAGGTTGCCGCTGTTTAAGTTGACACCGAGGGAGGTGGAGGAGATCAAGGAGAGGGGGAGGGAGAAGCATTTTAGGGGGTTTTGGGGGAAGGAATTTGATGAGGATGATCGTCGGTGAGTCTGTGGTTTGAAGGGTGGGCGAAGGGGGGAGGCAGCCTCGACATCCAGGTTTATCAACCCCATACTAAAGGGCAATTAAAACGGCTTTGTTGCGATTTCCCCTCTTCTCCTGTGAGATTACGGTCGTAGCGTTAAGTTCCTCCTCAATTATGTGGAGTGTATAGTATCTAGACCGAAGACTGTTTCAAGCGTGTTATTTAGGTTAGATTCCGTTTGACACGAGATGCACCTGGTCCGCATGTATAGTCCGCCTTCACCGCGGCGAAGAGTAGTGGTCTTAAGGCTTAAGGTCGCGGACGATGGGCAAAGTCTGGTGATCATATTATCGCCAATTCGGCAAGTCCCTATACCGTTGCTTGCTGGACATTTGTTATATTCGATGTCTAGGTGATTAGACCCATATGACGGTTCCGATGGCGAGGAGACGTAAAGACCTCGTCGCATTCTTCAACTGGGCAGGTCCATGCTTTGTCAGGATGGTGCATATCGGGAACGAACTCTGGTACGTTTCTTTGCCATCTTCGCGATGAATGAGAGGTCCACCTCTTGGCTTGAATGACGAACTTAGAGGTTAGGAACTCCGATGTGATCAGAAAAGCATCTAAGAAGCTAGAATGCATCGGTAAATGTATGTATTAGGAATCGAAGACCCTCAAAAGGTAAAGTCGTGAAACGGACTTACCGGTCTCTGCCAGGGATAGTAGTGTCGCGATTCTCTTAAATAAGGTAGGTGGGTATGTACATGTATGTATGTACATACATAGCAACTTCAGTGGTTGCTAAGGAGGATAGAGTTCAACTGAGAGCGCTCGATCCTCCTGAGCCGATATCGCTGTGGGGCACTTAGAAGGGTCAACGCGTCACCTTCGTTCCTTCTCAGTAGGTGGGGGTAAAGCATGCGGTTTCGGACGAACAAGCCATCCCCGACTTCGCCCTGCCACATGCCCCGCCAAAGCTACCCTTTAATTCCCTTCCTTACTTTTCCAATCGCTCATTCTCGTGCTTCGTCACATACAACGGACTCTCCTTTGCACGAACTCCGTCGGACAATTATTGCAACCATGGCGGAACACAACATTGTTGTTTTTGCGGGCGACCACTGTGGTCCAGAGGTGACTGACTACCTCCCCCCTGAGCTTTCCCACCCTTGACTCTAGACGGAGAGAGGCTGACTTTGGTTATTCAACAGGTTATTGCTGAGGCAATTAAGGTACGAGCCTAGTATTTTCGGCCTACAATTGAGCACGTCTAACGCAGGATTCAGGTTATCAAGACGGTTGAGGAGCTGAGCCCGACTGCTGGCAAATTCAATCTAGAGGACCACCTGCTCGGAGGGGTAAGTCGTCCCCCAACGACGGATCACACGGGCCCAAAGACATCCACGAGAGATGTCTCTTGCTAACCTCGGTGTTTCTCCCCAGTGCTCCATCGACCAGACCGGCGTCCCCCTCACAGACAAGGCCCTCGCCGCCGCCAAAGCCGCCGACGCTGTGCTCCTCGGCGCCGTTGGCGGCCCTAAATGGGGCGCCGGCGCCGTCCGCCCGGAGCAGGGCCTCCTAAAGCTACGCAGTGAGATGTGCGCCTATGGAAACCTCCGCCCCTGTTTCTTCCCGTCCGACGCCCTTGTCGAGTCCTCCCCCCTAAAGGCGTCTGTCTGCCGCGGCACCGACATGATGTTAGTCCGGGAGTTGACCTCAGGCCTGTATTTCGGAGAACGAAAAGAGTACGATGGAGTCAATGCGTTCGACACGGCCGTTTATACGAAACCAGAAATCGAGCGTATCGCGCGGCTGGGCGGTCACCTAGCCAGGACCAGGGGAGACTCGCGGGTCATCTCGCTAGATAAGGCAAACGTGCTGGCGACAAGCAGACTCTGGCGTTCTGTGGTTGAGGAAGTTTACAAAAACGAGTTCCCTGATCTGAAGGTTGAGCATCAGCTTATTGACAGCGCGGCCATGATCATGGTCAAAAGCCCGACGAAGCTGAATGGCGTTATGATTGCGCCCAACTTGGCAGGTGAGCGAGGCCCTCGTCCATCTCGGAGGCGGTTTAGCTGATAAGTCTTTAGGGGATATTCTCAGCGACGAGGCGAGCGCTATAGCTGGAAGCATAGGGCTCCTCCCGAGCGCCAGTCTCTGCGGGATTCCGAGCGGTCCAGTGTCTGCTATCTATGAACCGATTCATGGTGAGACTCCTATCCTCCACTCGAGCCATCATTTAGACATCAGTCGCTAATGCAGATGACAGGTAGCGCGCCGGACATATCAGGGCAAGGGATTGTCGTGCGTCAAGACCCCGTTTCGGGCGATTCCTATTCATTCGCTACAAGTACAGAGCTGACATCATTTCCAGAATCCCATTGGCACCATTCTTTCCGTGGCCATGATGTTCCGGTACTCTCTAAATCTCGCCCACGAGGCTAAAATCGTTGAGGACGCGGTCCGCGCTGCCATCGACGCCGGGCTAAGAACCAAAGACATGGGCGGCAGCACGGGCACCGCAGAAGCAGGAGATGCCATCGTTGCTGAGGTGGTCAAGATTCTCAAGGCATGAGATATCCCACGCCTGACGGAGAATAGACAGAGAGGTTGATAGCGAACCTGACGGTGCCTTACAGCATGTTTTCTGTCAACCATTGGTTTTCTCCACTATTTCTGTTCTGGACTCACCCTTCCTAGCCACTATTTTCTTTATATCCTTCACCCCCCCCCGCCCCTATTTCCTCTTTTCAGTAACCTCTGCGAGGTACCTCGCCTCCCCAACACCTGGATTACAACCTCCCTCAATCGGCTGCCACCCCTACTCTACCGGCAGCCACCGAATGGGCAGCTGCACTCGCCAACACCAGCGAGCCCATTAGCCATCTTATGCCAAGCAAGGGCGACAGACCCATTGCTCAGCTTTTCCGGCGAATGGGCTTCCTTGACAAGTCGGTATCCGTACAGATATCGCCTCGCTGTTCCACTGCACGGTCAAATAAAGTTCAGAAACTCAGTGAAGTCTGGAAGCGGTTCCTTGCCCAAGACGACACCAACGACTTGTAGAACATTCTCGATAGGCAGAACCCCGTGCCGCAGCCCATACCGGGCCCCTTGACGGGCGAGGAGCGTCAGCTTCTCCCTCAAGCCCGCAATGCGGTGCTGATAGAGGATAGCGTAGAAATGGTAGTAGCATTAATGTAGAAGTGGAACGAGTAGCAAAATGTTCTCGACTGGGTCCTCTTGTCAGAAGGGGGCTACAATACGGCGCCGCACATGGACAGTTACAGTTTTGCTACGTGGATTACTGCCCAGGTGGCTGCTGGAGATATATTATCCTGAAGCCTAGCCAGTCTGTTTTCTTCGTGTCGGGGATCATTCATTCTGTGTTCCCGGTGCGCCAGCATTAGACGTTGGCGCTTGGTGGCCACGTCCTTCAGTGGACTGAAATCAGGCGCCGGGCGCAAGTCATGCTTGCTCAGATAACGAACTCGGCCATTACGAATAAAGACATGAGGTGGGATATATATTAGATAGGCGCCAACTATATCTTTTGCGATTCATGTTCAAGAACTGAAATACATGGGTTGCTAAAGATCAAAGGTGTTTTTCCTACTAAAGATCTGTAATCCTGTGTGCTGCTTACAGCTCATCATCTGATTCCGTCTCACTGTCCTCGGCCGGTGGCGGCGTAGCAGCCTTGGCCTTTCTGGTCGGTTTCCTTGGGGGGTGTATAACGACGTCCTTGCCTTTCCCTGCTGCCTTGCTGGTTGCTGCTGCGCGGGTACTAGCCGCTGGCTTCTGTTGCTGGCGAGCCTTGGGTGGCGGTGACGGCGCCGGCGGGGCCTCTTCCTCGTCCGCCTCGCTTCCGGTTTCGGTTGCTTCGCCATCGGTAGTCTCCCGGTCCTCAGACTCAGGGTTCTCCTTGATGGCTTGCCATGGTGATGGCTCCCCCGAGTCGACATCCATCTTGTCGGCGCCGGCGCTGGCTGTCACCTTTTCGAAGCCGTCGTCCGAGTCCGAGGAGGATCCCCCGCCGGAGGCATCTTCAAGCGCCTTGCGCTTTGCACGCCGGGACTCGGCGGGTTTGCGGCCTCCTGTCGTGCTAGGCCGTGTGGCTTGAGAGGCGCGTACCGCTTCAAGCTTTGACGGGTCGACCTGGGCAGTGCTAAGAAGACGTTGTTGCTCGCGAATCTTGACCTTCTTCTCGTTAAGCAGTCCACAAAACTTCTCCAGCATCTCAGCCTCCTTGGCTTTCTTGGACTCCGTGAGCTCGTCTAGCTGATTCCTTAGTTCGGTGATGCGGGTTTCGAGCTCGGCTGCTTTGGCCTTCTCGGCGACTGCTGTCTGGTGGAATTTCTCCCTCTCCACCGCCGCACCACTGCACCAGTCGAATAGTTGGATGGCCTCATCTTCCTTGTGGTTTAGTGTCAAGGCGCCAAGGCGTTGCTAAAAGAGGATGTTAGCTTCGTAACCGTGTTTGGGCTGTGTTACGCTTACATTGATGCCAGCAACGCGCCGCCTGATGGTGATGGTAATCGACTTGCCCACATTGGCTTCCGCACCGGCTTCGATCCCCTCAATAGGCTCAGCCCCGAGAAGGAGGGCCTTCAGGATGCTCTCCCATTCCTCCGACGAACAGGAGCTGCTACTAGCTCTCAGCTCGCCAATCCGGTCGTGCCTTACTGCGGTGCATGGTCAGCTTGAGTGAACAGCCAAGGCAGCGGCTTAATGCATAGACAGTATAGAATCCGCTGACCAGTAAGCCCCGCCAGACCGGGCACAGGTAAACAGGAACTCACACTTGACCACATAGGGTTCCTCGCCCTCGGTGGCGACAAACTTGATGTTCAGTGGCTTGGATCCCGAGGGCGTTACCTCGCCCAGCACAAAGGCGCCTTCCTCGTCGGTCCGAGGGACGCGTATGATGTGAGAGGACATCATGATCTGCCTTGGTGGGTGGCTCGACTCGCGCAGCCGGGACGGGACGGAGATTGGTGGTCCGGCGGAGTAGGCTGTTCCGTCGTTTGTAGCCTTGGTTGACGGAAGCGGCGCCGCTGGTGTGAAACAAGCCGTGAGATTGAAGGAGATCGTTTCAATGCTCCGAAATGATCAACTCCCGATTCGTTTCACGGCTTTAATTCTTGTAGAACGGCGCCGGACGGGAGGCTTGGTGGGGGAAGGATCAAATGTAGAAGGTGGGGGGGGCGGGAGCTTAGAAGGGCGTTGTTTAGAAGCCAATGCAAAGCTTCTATCCTCGTTTCATCCGTTCTTTCTAGAATTATTTATGAAAGTTAGATCGAGGTAATGAGGCCCTGAGTTTTGTGTTGGAAACCCGGGATGAATAGATTATTGATGTGTTGTTGAGCTCAGACCTGCAAGCTGCAGGCAGCAGGCGGGCTCAACTCTAGGCAACCTCAAGACTCAAAGCACTTCAAAGACATGGAACACGCAAAATCCCATCCCAACCTCCAAACTTTCAGCAATGGCTACACCAACACTTTCGGGCTGGACGAAAATGGATGGGTTTCGCCATGAGCCCAGGGGTTGGCTCATCCCCAATTGAGCGCTGCTGTGGTCTTGCCATGTTATTGCGCTCGACAGATGCGCGAGAACTGACGTCGCGATCTACATGTGACACCGGGTCTGCTTTGATGCCGCTGGCTTTGGGATTCCGTCAAGCCTCAACGTGGTGGGAATTCACCTGGAAGGGTGGACAGGCTTAACCTGTTTGAATAACCAGCCATGGAGCGATGTTCATGCTCACTCGTTGCTTGGGGGGGAAACTTGCCAAGGTGGGGAGGCGCGTCAGTTTTTCGCGTCATAAACGCGAATGCCCACCATCGCCTAGCCATCAGGGCTGGACGAACCAAGTGGCTACAACGGCTGGGGACTGAAGTGACCCTGCACGAACCACTTTTTGGGGTCATGGGGTGCGTGCATTCACAAAAGATGTGGTACCTGCATCAAATCGTTCCCCAGGAAACACGTGTGAAAACAATGATTGCAGGGTTCAAGCAAACACTTTTTTTTTTCTTAGTCAACTCCCATGTCTCGAAGTGTTTATGATCGGTGAAGGGGCTTGCCAGAGAGCCGGAACTGTGCCTGTCTCACAACTGTGTGTGAATATTCTGGGGAGAGTGGGGTCCTGGGGAAGCCGGCTTCGTTAGCCCGCCCAATAGTGGCTCCATCCTTGTCTCTCGGGTGTCGCTTGGCCCTTCGCCTGCTTTCTGCATCCCTCTCCCGACTTTTCCAGCCACAGACCTCGATTTGACCAGTCCCGCCATTTCAATTTCGCAAAGCCAAGTTGGCGTCGCCCTCCTTCAGGACACACGACACGACACCACCTCAGATATTACTGCATTCTTCCAATTATCCTTCCTGTCGACCCCCTGAAGGACTTTGATACTTCGAGCTTGCGCTAACTATCCGCTTTCCCACCTCGACGAAATACTATCTGCACGGCACCCCTCAACTCCGCACGTTCGTCCCATCGACCCGGCATCGCATAATTGGGCAGAACTTGAACTTGCTTTGGAATCGCGCCTGTGAACCACACAACCCCAACCCAACCTTTGCGCTTTCCGACTCGAATCGAATTGATCACTCGACTGTTAGCGATTGGTGGCCAAAGGCTCAGTGTTGTTGACTATGAATCCTCACCACTGACTACCACGCCCCGCGCTACACGTTGCAGTGTGTTCCGGTACACTCGCTGCATCGCTGCGACCAAGGAGCCGCCAATTCTATCACTCGCGTATTAAGCCCGCATTATTTTTGCAGCATCAACCATGGACTCCTCGACATTGCGCCTGAAGGCAAGGCCGCCAGTGGAGGATCAGATAGAAAACTGGGACGATGAAGACTTCCTCATTGACGGGGAGGATATCGCTCTTCCTTCCATCTCGAACTCGGTCAACATCTCATCCAACCGCCGCGATTCGGCATCCTCGTTCCGATCCGACTTTGAATCCGTGCATGGGGAGGAGGAGAAGCAGGTGCATCTGCCAGACAATGACGAGAAATCGACTCTCGATGCGATCGCTGCGGCTGCAAAGGCCGGCATCCCACTCCCTAAGAACGTCCCGCCCTCGGCTCTCATGGGAGGCACGATTAAGCGGCTTGGCGGCAGGAAGATCAAAAAGATAATCCAAGAGGACTGGGTGGATGACCTTGAGTTTCCCGATGCTGGACAGGTGTTGCAGATCAAGTCCCGGGACAACGCCGAATTTCCGGAAGTCCTACGCCAGGTCAGCAACTCGGCCCAGCCGAGCCCATCAAAACCGCCAAGAGAGCCCCCCATGGTGATGCAGGAGGAGCCAAAGGACACGAAATCGACCTCATCAAGCTATATTGACCTGGAGAAGTTTCGAGACGCCGATGATGACGACGACTTTTTCGGAGATGGCGGCGACACCATCAAGGTGTCCAAGAGGCGTGTGGCCCCGAAGCCTCTGTCTTTAATCACGCCCCCGACTCCCCAGAAGCCCACCGCCGGAATGTTCGGTGGTGACGACGACTTTGAGGATGATTTCGAGCTCCCGGAGGATGGCAAACTGAAACTTTCTTCCAAGCGGGAGATACCGAAGACCCCAACCCTCACCAACATCCTAGAGGACCTCGACTGGGCCGAAGGCAGCCTCGGGACCAGATTTGGCGGTACCCGACGAGATGCGCAGTCCACCCGCAGCTCCTCTGTCTCCGCTTTCAGTCCTAGCATTGCGAGCTCGATCATGGAAAGCGAGGACGAGGCATTTGATGGTTTGATCATTCCGAACGGGCCACTTGATTTCGGAGAACGATTGAAACGCCGTCGCAAGAGCCGTTCTCCCGCGCGGATTCCGGAGGAAACCATCCCGGAGGAACCTGCTCGGGAGGAACCCACTAGACGGAGATCCGAAAAGGATGACAAGGAAGACTTCCTCGCCGGCCTCGATATTGGCGATGGGGAAGTTTTCGACTCAAGGAAGTTAACGCTTAACCGCAACATTCAGGTCAAAGCCACTAGACCCACCAGCCCTTCACGACCCAAGGCATCGGTTGCGCTCAAGTTCACGAACAAACCCGTCACTGCATCCCGGCTCCCCCGGCCTATGGGGCCTATGGGGCCGATGGTCAGTCACGAGCGATCGCATACACAATCCTCGTTAGAACCTGTTTCCGAAAGCGGTGGCCCAATCCAGCGCGCCCACTCAAGGCGCTCTTTGCATTCAGCACAATCTTCAGTGACCAGCCTCGGCAGCGCTACAACCCCGTCAACACCCTCATCTGCGCAAACCATGACGCCAACAACGCCGCGAAGGAGGGAACTTGGCCAAAGGACATCGCAGGTGTCACTGAGGACCGAACCAACCACCACAAATTCGCAACTGCTCCGCCTGAAGCGGTCGTTGCCCGCGATGCGCGCAACACAATCCCCTGCGAGGCCCCCACCCACCCGCGGATACGAGCGGCCACCCTCGCGAATTGAACAAACAAGCCGAGGCCTGCCCACACTGCGACCCAAAACTCCCGTTGAGCGCATGCGGACTTCCGAAAGCGCCGCTGCATTGGCCCGCAAGGCCCCCGTGCCATTCCTACCCGCCGGCGCGTCGGCACATCAGTCATATAATGTCAACGCAAAGACGCGATCGTTGCGTCGCCATGATTCGGAGACCAGTATTGAGTTTCGACCTAACTCTAGGGCAGTTTCTCGGTCAACCATACGGTCGCCTAGTCCTCGCCTATTCCGCTCGGCAGAGAAAGCTACTGCAGAAGGTGCCTGGGGCAGGCTCAGCATGCCCAGACGGGCGCGAAACTTTGGCGACGGCCATGAGCTGGACGCTTTCGATGATTTGCCCACCTCGACCAACGCAGAATCCAAGTTCCTGAAGCAGCCACTCAGCGCCAAGTCGCAGACGAAGACCAGAGGATATCAGAGTATTCTACCTGACCGCAATGTCACCCCATCCCCTCGCGCTCCGTACCCTTCGCGCGTCGATAACGTGCCGAGTTTCGCTCGCGATACTGCCGCAAGCCGGAATGCACGGGAGGCGAGCCTCGCGCAGCGCAACCCAGCGGGCATGATCGCACCGCTCACCACCCAGCGCATTGCGCAGCTCTCGGTCAAAAACAATTACAATGCCCAGCCACAGTTCGGGCTACCGACAGCCAAGGGCAGGAAATTACGGCGGTCGCCGCAATCTAAACCGCACCTGATATCAAATCTCAATCCGCCAAAAGACCCAAAGAGTGCGTTCCTCTTACCCCCCATAGCGTAGCCCTGCTAACACGTTGTAGTGGTCAAGGGCATGTGGTACAACCCAGAGACTTTCCAATGGGAGGGTAATGATAACGCGCTTAGTGCATTTGAGGTCCCAAACTCCACTCCGTCTATCACCTCGGTGCCCCAGCCAGTAGTCCGCGAGCGGGAGACTGCCACGCCGCGTCCGGCCTTGATCACCAACATCGGCGCCACTAAAGGCGTTCAGGTCGTCGGTGGCATGGTCTTTGACCCGCAAAACATGTGCTGGCTGAAGCTGGCCCCGCAGAGCAAATCAGAAAAGAGCGACACGCTCGACGGGTTCAACGCCTTTGACGATGACGAGGACGTGTTCAGGGATATTCCCGACCTCGAGGAGCGCACCATGGCGTCCAGCGACGGGGGCGGTAACCCGCGCGTCAGCGATGTCAATCACGAGTGGCCGGTGGGCGAGGAGTTTGACGTCGGGCCCGAGTTTGTGCGCCGGCAGCGCGAGGAAGAAGACCGGTGGAGAAAGAAGTGCCATCTCTGGATCAACAACCAGGGTGACCGCGGCGACGCCTGGAAGTGGGCCATTCGCGACATTGTTAGCGATAATTAAGGTGTCGGCGGCCCGAGAAAGGATAGCCCGGGGGATTACATACCAGGGTCGCCAAATCACCATCGGGAGCGAAAGGGTATCACAACTTGGGGTTTCAACAGCAACATCACGACATCCATGTGTTACGACTCGGGACGGACTGGCCTGGGTGGCCGGACCTACATACATACGGTGTTTTATTATGGCTGGATCGTTTGACCTAAACAAAGGCTTTGGGATTCTTCCCGAGGGCCTACAGAATCAGAGCATCAGGGACGGTTCGGTTTGTTTTTCTATTTGGCCGCCTTGCCGCGACTACAGCAGCACGACAAGCAAGGCTTGGCCGAGGAGTTGGCGGGAATGAGACATGATGAATGACGACTTAGACGATAGATGAGTAACGACAGATAGATGGGCCATGGTAGTCCTGACCATGCTCGGCTTCGGAATAGCTTGCTTAATCTAATATGCTTCTGTTCTCCTCTCTATTTGTATCAACTGCCATCTTCAGCGTGCTTGACTGCTCGGCGACTGGTAAAGGCTTGTTCTGAGGGGTGCATGCGGGGGCTTATGCCCAGGATGTATTGTTTGGGATGGGGATCTTGGTATATGATGCTAAGGATCCAAACCCAAGTCGTAGCGGATATGGAGGTATTCGGAGATCTAGTCAACCACGATGAGATCAGCATATCAGAGGTGAAGTCCCGCGTGGATAGAATATGAAATATTGCGTGGAAGTGGAATAACATGATTTAACATGCGTAAGGAAAGATAGACGAAGTAACTACCCGTCGGTTGATTAATTATAGGCCAATGTGATGAACGAGGCTGGTGTTTGTTGCTCTTCGTGGTGCGATAAGATAAGCACACCCCACCCCCCACCACTCCGACACCGAGCGAGTTCCGCCTCACCTCCAACTTCGCATCACGACCCAGCTCAGCACCGACTTTGCAGCTGTCTCTTCTTCTTCCACAAACTCCACCTCAGGGCGACACCACAAAAAGCAAACAGAAAACACCCGCAAAAATGGCAACCGAACTCCTCTTCGCCAAAACCTTCCTCTCCCTCCTCGACGGCCGGCCCCCCAAGATCTCGCCCGACCACATCGAAGACCCGCGCACCTACCCAGGCCACTCCCCCGTGAGTTCCCCTTCCCACCGCCTCTCTCCCTCACTCGCCTCAAGCACACCCACGCCATCATCACCACCACCACCACCAAACCAAACAAAACTAACTAACCTCCCCTCCCCAGTACACCCTCCCGCGCCACCCCACCCAAAAACCCTTCTCCAAACCCCCTCCCACCACCACCACCACCACCACCACCACCTCCGACCCTCCTCCTCCTCCTCCCAAACCGCCGCCGCCACCAACCCCACAACAACCCTCCTCCTCCGCTCCGCGCGCAACCCCCCTTCGAGCTCACCCTCCCCGCCCTCCCGCTAACCACCTCCCTCGCCGAGGTCAAAGAGCGGGTGGTGGCGGAGACAGGGATCCCGTTCGACAAGATTAAATTGCTGGCGGGGAAGAAGCCCGTGGGGGATAGCAAGGTGTTGAAGGACGTCCTCCTTGCCCTTGCTGGTTCTGGGGGTGGGGGTGATGCTGCGGGGGGGTGGTGGTGGAGTTGGGGGTGATGGTGTTGGGGGGAGGGGCGGTGTTTTTTAAGGGGTTGAAGGAGAGCGACGGGGCGGCGGCGGGTGCGGGTGCGGGTGCGGGGGAGAAGGAGAAGGAGATTGGTGGTGGTGGTGAGGATGTGGTGATGGGAGGGGGGGTGGAGGCGGAGGTTGCGACGGCGGCTGCTGCGCCGGTTGCGCAGGGGTTGAGTGGCGAGGGGGTGCTCAAGACGGAGGTGTTTTGGGAGGATCTGAAGGGGTATTTGCAGCAGAGGGTGCGGGATGAGGCGGTCGCGGGTGAGGCTTTGGGGGTGTTTAGGGGTGCTTGGGAGGGGAGGTCATAGATAGAGTTGTGGTGGTGATGATGATGTGTATGGGTTAGCGATGGGGAATAGAAATTAGGGATGCTAGCAAGGCAGTGTTCTATGAGCCGCTTCGGCGGTATATTCATTGCTACCAGCTCCCACTTGTAGCTTCTCCCACTCCACAGCATTCCGTTCCTCCGCACAGGAGATACGGTACGTCAGAACAATGCACAAACATCTCAAGGCCGGGTGGGCGCGCCCTATGCCGATCGCTTTTTGCCGTCGTGCACATCAAGACTCTTTTTTCTCCCTGATCGGCGGCAACATGTCATGTCTTTGCTTTCGCAGTACATCGCACGCAAGCACGCAAGCAACGCAGGCCACACACACTGCCCAAAAGAGGAGAAGTGCGCCGTAATTACCGGAACAACGCTCGCCCGACCAAGCCAACTAGAGAATGAGACACACAAGACCCAAAGAGACTATGCTCCCCATTTCCGTTTTTAGGCTGCCGCGGTGCCCTTGCTGACCGTCTTCACCAGCGACTCCCACTCGATGTCGTCGGTGTCGTTGGCCTGGATCTCGACGGCGAGACCGGGCAGGGCGGACTTAAGAGCCTCCTTGGAGGAGGCGTAGACCATCTTGGGCTGGTACGGAATGTCAGTGGTAGTCCGGACGAAAGGGGTGTGATGAAAATTTGACGGACCTGAATACTAGCATCATCCGGCGACCAGGCGAGGAAAGTGATCTTGTTCCTGCGAACCTGTCAGTCTCGGGGCACCTAGCGCTGTGCCTTTTCGGGAAATCCTACCGGGTGCCCTCGCCAGATGCGAGGTTGTACTGGACGTCGTAGACGGCGTAACGGGGTCCCTTGCCCAAGGCACCCTAGAAGCCAAGTTAGCCATCGTGTCCCCGCGACGACGAGCAAGCCGCGTTATTGCTACCGCCCTGTAGTTTAGGCGGCCCGGGGAACGCGGGTGGTTACATACAGATTTGGACTTGGACTGGGCGCTGACGAGCTTGTTGCGGAAGTCTTCGTACTCAGGGCCGTCTTCGCTGGTGCTCTCGACAACAATCTCCTTGTTGTCGTCGGACAGCTTGAAGATGATGTAGGTGTACTTCTTGTTGAGCTTGAGGTCGTTGTAGGCCGTTATGCAGTCTTGGTTGACGGTCGCTCTGGAGGGCGAGGGTTAGCTTGAGCGGTAGGGGTGTGCCTTGGACTCTGACGGCAGCTAGCATCCGTCTCCAGCTTGGTGTTCGCCGTAAGGTTGGCTAATGAATGCGTCGCTCGCTGGTCGTGACGGAAGAAGCGCATCAAAGTCGTCGGCCTAGAGAGTCAGGAACTACTAACCCGGATTGAGACTGCGCAAAGCACAAGGTCAGCAAGCCCAAACCACCGAGAAAGAAAAAGGCGGGGTGGTAGGGGTGGGAATTACCATGATGTGAGATGTTGAGGCGTTAGCCTTGTATCGTCAAAGCACGAGAGTAAGTGTATGAATCGAGGGCGGCAAACTGTGGTCAATGGCGGTGGTTAGCGAAAGTCGGCGGAGCTGTCGCAAGACACGCGGGGATGTTGTTGTTGTTATGTTGTGGGCGGGCCCGGGGTTTGCGACGCCAGGCAGGAGCGAAAAAGAGGGGTTAAATAACAGGAGAAACAAGAGAAACAGGAGCTCGGTGAGCACAGCCCTGCCTTGGGGATTGCGAATGCACTTACGACAAGGGGTATTATTAGCGTCTTGAAGCAGACAGCCAGAAAGAGTCTTTGCAGTGGAATGGAATTCACCCTCCAAAAAGGGGAAATGAGAAGCAAGGTAGGTGCAGGTGCGAAGTATGTACACGACGCAGTGGAGGTGAGCCAGCGATAATGAAACGGATGGAGGGGGAGGGGGGGGGGCCCTGAAAAACAACACCAGAGAGTGACCAGCTCCTCCATTTGGTGGGGTCGTTGTCGGCGGTGACGGCGGCCTGCCAAGCTTACGTGATTTCGGCGCGGGGTGGGAGGCCCACACAAAAAAGCAGGGAGCTCAGGGATGCAGGCCCCTGTTTCCGGCCATTTTCTGTCCCACCCATCGAGCAAACCACAAACCCCCATCATCGTTGGGTTCCAGGGTTGCGCAATCAGGTTACAACTGATAGGAAAGTCTTGGAGGGTCAACAAAGGGTGGGAGAGGTATTCGTCACCTCCTTGATTCAGACCAGGCCACGATATTTCTGCCTGGATTGAAACACCACCCACCATCAACAACCATCAACCACGTCCAGCTCCCCAGGCTTCATCATGCAGTCAATTACTGTGTACATTCAGGGTTTGTTCTTCTCTCCTTTTGCTCTATCTACCCCAGTGTGATTGTAATATACAAGGCCACCCACCACGGCCGGAATATGCGGCTATAAACACAGAGGAAGCGTAGAGAGGAGATCATGGCTCATTGTACATACAATCCGAAAACACCGAAGATGCCCCCCAACCGAGTCGCCGTAAATCAAGACCAGAACCGTCGCACAATACACGCTACAATGTTTTACATCATCCCACCCATGCCGCCCATGCCGCCCATGCCACCGGGCATGCCACCACCACCGACAGGCTTGTCATCAGCAGCCTCGACGATGGCCACCTCGGTGGTGCCGAGGAGCGAGGCCACACCGCTGGCGTCGATCAGACCAGTGCGGACGACCTTGAGGGGGTCGAGGATACCGGCCTCAATCATGTCGACGTACTCGCCCTTGGCGCTGTTAAAGCCCTTGTTGAAGTCGGCGGCATACTCGTCGCTGAGCTTGCCAATGACCACAGAGCCCTCGAGGCCGGCATTCTCGACAATCGTCCGCGCCGGGCGGGTGATGGCGTTCTTAACGATGCTAACGCCGAGCTGCTGGTCGAAGTTGGCGGGCTTCAGGTCGTTGAGAGCGTTGCACGAGGCCTTGATGAGGGCGGTGCCACCACCGGGGAGGATACCCTCCTCGACGGCGGCGCGGGTGGCGTTCAGGGCATCAACGAAGCGGTCCTTCTTCTCGCCCACCTCAACCTCGGAGGAGCCGCCAACCTTGATGACGGCAACACCCCCAGAGAGCTTGGCGAGGCGCTCCTGGAGCTTCTCCTTCTCGTACTCCGAGGTGGTGGGGTCGGCCATGACGCCGCGGATCTGCTCGCAGCGCTGAGCGATGGCGTCCTTGCTACCCTCGCCGTTGAGGATGATGGTGTCCTCCTTGGTGATGGTGATGGAGCCGGTGGAGCCGAGCATGTCGGGGGTGAGCTTCTCGAGCTTGACGTCCAGCTCGTTGGTGAAGACGGTGCCGTTGGTCAGGACGGCAAGATCGCCGAGGATGGACTTGCGGTTGTCACCGAAGCCGGGGGCCTTGACGGCGGCGACCTCGAGCTGGCCACGGAGCTTGTTGAGAATGCAGACGGCAAGGGCCTCACCCTCGAAGTCCTCGGCAATGATGACGAGAGGGCGGCGGAGCTTGTTGGAGATCTCGAGGGCGGGGATGATGTCCACCGCGGCCGAGATCTTCTGCTCCGACATGAGGATCAGGGGCTTCTCGAACTCGACCTTCTGGGCCTTGGCATCGGTGATGAAGTAGGGGGAGACGAAGCCGCGGTCGAAACGCATGCCCTCGGTGACCGAGAGCTCGTCTTGCATGGTCTTGCCCTCCTTGACGGTGATGACACCCTCCTTGCCGACCTTCTCCATGGCGTTGGCGATCAGGGCGCCAATGTGCTCATCGCCGTTGGCGCTGATGGTAGCCACCTGGGCGATCTCGGCGCTGGTGGTGATGTCGCGCTTGTGCTTCTGGAGGTACTCGACGACCGACTCGACAGCGGCCTGGATACCACGGCGGAGATCCATGGGGTTGCAGCCAGCAGCCACGTTCTTGACGGTCTCGGAGAAGATGGCGCGGGCAAGCACAGTCGCGGTGGTGGTACCGTCACCGGCAACCTCGTTCGTCTTGGAGGCGACATCGGCCAGGAGCTTAGCGCCGAGGTTCTCGAACTTGTCCTTGAGGGAAATGGCCCTCGCGACGGTTACACCATCTGTCGCCGTGTCAGTCTTGCTGTTGCTATGCCATGGTCATATCTGGGGGATAACGGACCCTTGGTGATCTTGGGCGAGCCGAAGCTTGACTCGATGAGGACATTGCGACCCTTGGGGCCGAGGGTGGTGGCCACGGCCTTGGCGAGGGTCTCGACACCGTTGAGGAGAGCAGCACGGCCCTCAACACCGAACTTCAGCTCCTGTAGAAAGCAAAGATTAGTACTGGCAGTCCATGTTTATTCGCGAAGATGCATGGTTTGGGTGCTTCTAGTAACAAGTACTGTAGCCATGCCACCCTCATGACGTACCTTGTGAGCGAAGCGGAGCTGCTGGGTCGACCGGAGCCGAGCGGCCCCAAGCGGGGAAGAGACCGAGGCTCTTGTCAACGCACGCTGCATTGTGGCTGAGGTATTAAAGAGTATATAAGGAAACTGAAACTCAAAGAGAAGCTCGGCTGGGTATCACGGTCAACTTCGGGGTGGTGAAGAGGAAGTTGGAGAGAATTGGAGGAGGGGAGAAATTCGGCCTTGATGCTTGCCATCGAAACGAAAAAAAATTCCCCAAGGTTCACCAATACATTGGCCCGAGCTCCCTGGCCGCTAGACCCAGATTGTACTAGTGTTTGGCTGGATTATCGACACACAGCAGTTTCTGGAACCATCGGCACTCCACATCTGTTAGTTATTCACAGGGCGAAAAAGAGAAAAGTTTGAAAATCAAGCCGTTGTTTCAGCCTCCTCGTGGGAGGATATTCTTTTTGGAATTATTGAATTGAGAAGCATGGCAAGCTGGGTCCAGTCCATCTCAAAGAAATACTGTACCTATGTTCAAGTTCGCACGATGTCTTGTTCCCTGATCTTGGCAGCCCGTCGAGTGGGGCTTGATCGGGACTGCGTTCGGCTTGCGCCGGCCCGGAAACATGGAGCACTATCAGCTGTCAACAACACCGAGGCTTCAACATCTCACTTAGTTAATCATGATACATGATAGTACATTCTACTTGAGCTACCATTCCCTTTAAAATCTGGATCCTCAACCAATCCCAAGTCCCAATGTCGACGGCTAAGCGGCGAAGATTTACAAGATGCTCAGCAAGGGATCGAGAGGCCATGGTGACCGTCCCATGGAAGTTATATCTGGTCAGGAAAACGTCAGAGATAGGTAGTGAACAATGTGGCAGGTTTGGTACTACATATACATAATATAATCCTCCCAGCCTATAGAAGTCAATTGACGTCACGGCTTCTAAGACAAAAACCAAACCCTCCGAGTGATGATACTCAACAATACCCCCCACGACAGACGACAGCATCCCCCTCCGAAGACCTCACTCCGAATCCTCCCTCTTATGCTTCGCCTCTCCCTCACCACCTTCACCATCACCATCACCATCACCACTCTCACTCTCACCACCCTCACCCTCACCACCTTCACGATCCTCACCACCCCCATCAGACACCTCCCCCCCGCGCCGCTCACTCCCCGAACTCACCCGCGCCTGAGCCGACTCATCGTCCGGATACACGGGGGGGAGCTGCGGGTTCACAGCCAGCGGATACGCACCCGCACCCGCCGCCGGGGCCGGGGCCGGGGCCAGGGGCTGCCGCTGCCGGCTGCCTGCACCCTGGCCCTGGCCCTGGCTCTGGCCTTGGCCCGGGCGCACATTGCGGCGCGCCCCCTCTATCGTCGGGTAGGGCGTGGTAGCGCGCGGGTTGTGGAAACCCATCATTGGCGGAGGCGTGCCGATGTGGCCGTACATGTTTACTTGGTTGCGCTGGTTGCGCTGGTTGGGCGGGGGGGTTGGGTGCGTAGGTTGGGCGGGCGGGTTGCCGCCGTATGGGTTGTAGGCCGGGTTGGGGTAGAAGTTGGGGGCTGGCGGGCCGCCGCGCTGGGTTGGGTAGCCCGGGGCTGGGTTGCCGTAACCCCCGTGTTCCGCCCAGGGCGGCGGCGGGTAAGGGTAATACGGGGGCATGGGGCCGTGCGGGCTGGCGGCGGCGGCGGGAGGTGCCATGGGGGGCCAGTATCCGTGGTGGCCCAGGGGAGAGCTGTGCGTGGCGGGAGGAACACCGTATAAGGGGTTGAATGGTATCCGCCTTGGGAGTTGGGGCGGATAGCCATCGTGGCCTAGCGCAGCGGGAGGAGGAGGAGCGCGCATAGGCGGGGTGCGATAGTCAGGCCCCATCTGCTGGGTATCGCGGCGGTTGGGCCGGAGACGAGCCTCCTCGGCGTATGCGAGAGGCGGCGGGGGTTGGCGCCAGTTGAAGGCGGCCTCGTACCCGTCCTGCCCGTCCTGCCCGTCCTGCTCCTCTGCCGCCGGGGGGTAACCTCGCGCGCTGCGGGCAGACTGGCGTTGCCAAAGATCGGGAGCTTGGGCTTGGGGAACCGGCCTGCGAGCTTCCCTGCTCCGGCGGGTGCGGCTAGGATTGGCTCGTGGAAAGCGAGGGGTGTCGTTTCTCACAAATACGTCGGACTGCGCGTCGTCTTTAGCAGATTCATCCATGTCGCCCGATGGACTCTCTGGTCGGATGGCTGCATATCGATTGTCATCCGGACGGCGACGGCGATCTGCAGAGCGAGGGGCGCCACGGGATGGCCTCTGCCTTTTTCTGAGAGGCGCTTGATTGCGGGCTGGGCTCTCCTCCTCGTCGACCTCCTCTTCCATTTTATCACTCACCGGGGCGGCCCTGCGCCCTCCCCTACGCTGGTTTGCGTGGAGGTTCGTGGCGTCTGGAAGGCTGACCAACCTGTCCTCAAGCGGCTCGCTGAATGTCACTGGCCGGGTCGAGCGCAGGTCGTCAGACTCCGGGTCACGGCGGACGTAGCCGCGGACCTCGCGCCTGAAGACTGAGCCGGGGACGGGAGGCACGAGGTGGCCCTCTGCCACGAGCCTCTCGCGGATCCGGCCTAGGAATTGCTGGACCGCGCTCCCGGAAGCGCCAGGGCGGAGCCGGTGGGCAATTCGGTCGTACGGGACCTCAATCCCAGCCTGGACTAGCTCGTACTGCATGTTCAGTAGGAGCTTCTCGGCCATCCGTGGACCTAGCGGCGAAGATGTGTTAGTCGCGATCGAAACGCTCAAGAAACTGCCCCTTGGCAACCGTCCCGGGGGACAATGCCAACAAACATATGGGCGCCAAGGAGGGGTCAAACTTACGGCCCCAAGAGATGAGCATACGCCCGCCGACACGTTCATCCCTCGCCCGCTGGTCCGGATTGAGGGGGACGTCAGTATAGTTCCACGCCCTCGCCGCGCGCGTGCTTCCCTGCTGCCCTCGGTTGCTGCTGGGTGCGCTGTTGCTGGCAGCACTGGCACCGCTACCGCTCGCTGGAGGGTCTAGAGCCCGACGAGGTGTGGCGGGGGCGGCGGGCTCCGACTCCGGCTCGGGGGTCTTCTCGTAAGGGCTCGAGGAGCCCGCCTCGCGACCGGGTGAGGGGCCTCGGGCGCGGGAGCGAGAACGGCTGCTCTCGGCGGCGGCGGCGGCGCTTCTCCCTCTGCCTCTGCCTCTACCCCTTCCTCTACCGGTATTCTTGTTGGGAGCCATGGTAGTTTTTGGCAAGAGGGAAGCGAAAGAAGGGAAAGGAAAGAAAAGAAAAGAAAGAAAGAGGCGAGATGTTAGAATAGAGTGAGAAACATAATGATTTCCTTGCGCTGACTCTCTTTTATGAGGGCTGTCAAATCTTGCTGTTCAAGAAAGTGAAAGAGAATGTTTGGGAATTTGGTGGATGCGGGAAGAAGTTATCGGTGGGAGAGTAGAACGGAAAGCTGGGAGTGAAATACTGCTGAGAGAATTGACCGGAAAAACTACATTTCACACAATGGTGTGTATGGTCCCGGCGTAAACCTAAACAACACCAGATGGAAGATACAGTAGCCCTAACTCGCGCAAGGCTAACATCCCAAGCGGTGTGCGAGTAGAGACTTGATAAGGCACCCGCTTCACAAACTCGAGGTAACCCAGAATAAGGTAACTTGGAACAATAGCAATCTTCAATATCCACGGCTTCCTCGGTCCCTTCTAACCCCAGGATTGTTGGCTTACAATCAAATATGACTAACTCGAAGTTTGCTACTCAGTGTTGTGGACGTGACTGTTGCTAAAACCGCCACTTCTCATCTTCTTGCTGGATCTAAGTGACACACAGGAAAAGTAAAACAGGAAAAGTAAAACAGGAAAAGTAAAACAAGTTTCATCTTGACTGCCGCTATATTCCGATCATGGGTTCCACCCAGTTCACTTCATCACCACTCAGTATACGTGCTGGCAGTGGGCTTTTCCAAGGCTGTGTGATTGGAAAACTTCTCAGCCGCCTATGATGGTGGCGCTACCTTTCAATACATTGCAGGTACATGTCACATGGATTGACTAAATCACTCTGGTATGGGATGAGTCGTCGGCTGAAGCTCGAGTCACGAACAGTCGACAACATCCGGGTATCGGTGTAGATGGGAAAATCGTGACAATCATCACGGTATCAGAGGCAGCGGAAAAGGGTTATGGAAGGCCTAATCTCAATAACGGAACCGACCCCCTCCAAACCAGCCCCCCATTGTCAACCCAAGCAAAGAACCTCCCAAAGCCAAGCCATGGTAGCAAAGTAAACCGGCTACCACCTAACACCCAGGCAAAGGTATCTTCCCTCCAGTTTATGCTAAGCCAGGCCAAAGTTAGCATGTTTTGGGTGAAATGGACTCTGAACTCCTAAGAATGGCATACCTTTATTGCAAAAGATGGTGTCTCCCGCAAGAAAGCTCAGAAGGTGGTACCGAGGTGTGGGAGATGTTCCGTTTCCCAAAATCGTGCGATGCGGGCGTCACATCGCTTCCAGTCGCATCGGGAGTGGCGTCAGGAGAGGATTTACTCCGAGATGTAGTCATCGTCTGTGGGGGAAATTCGAGGTTAGCATCCCGACAATAGACAGCGTGGTGGTGAGTGTGATGGAGGTGGTAATTTCCAAAATTGGGTGGTGTCGGGAGCCGTCCGTGGCCGAGGCCATGGCTGTGGGAGTGAAGTGAGCAACCGAGACCTGCGTTGTACAAGGTAATGGCAGAGCAACAGAGCGTTCGCCGACAACAAGACAGTCATCGTCGTTGTCGCCCCTCCTGCTCCCCCAGATGCTCCCCCGGATCGGTGACCAGCCAGATCCTATCGCCGCGGCAACGCCTCGGACTCATCACTCTCGCCGACACCACCGACACAGGCTGGCGATGAAGCAGTTCCAGCAGTGATATTGGTGTTGTTCTCAGCAACATTGATGGTAGACGAACCGTTCTCCTCCTTGACCTTGACGTCGTCGTCAGACTCCTCCTTCTTGACACCGCGCTCCTTCTTGACGCCACGCTCCTTTTTGGTAGGGGTCTCCTCCTCCGACTCCTCCTTCTTGGCAGCGGCGACACGCTTGCGCTTCTTGGAGGCGGGGGTTTGGGGGTCGCCGCCGCTGTCCTCGCCACCAGCATTGGACGGGCCAGCGGCAGCCGCTCTGCGCGGGGTCAGGTTGATGCCGTGGGCCTTTAGGAGCCTTTCATAGCGCTTTGCGCTGTCGGGGTTATGGTCGATGGTTAGTGATGGGAGATTGGGAGGTTGACTGGTTTGATGGCGATATAGTCGAGGTGAAAGACTTACGCAGCAGCCTTGCTGACGATGCTCAGCTCGGTGGCGACAGTGTCAAAATTGACCTAACGCGCGATTGCAAAAATATGTGGTTAGTAAGTCACCCAAGTTGACAGACATGGTTGGCAGTATGGTCGACAGAAAGTCGCTTACTTTGCCCGCTGATGAATGCTTGATGCAGCACAGCAAGAACTTGAACTGGGCCTCAGTATCGATTGCGGGCATTTTGGCGGTTTGCGGTGGTGAATGTGTCTACTGGGTGCCAAATGGGGGACGTCAGTTGGGCTGTCGGTGTCCGAAAGGCTGGGGAGCGATCGCGGGAGAAGAAATGAGAAATGAGAGAGGCCAGCCGGCGTCGGCTTTAAATACGTGGTCGCTGGTGAAGGCCAGGAAAGTCGGTACAACAGGCGAGTGGTGAGTGAAAGTGGAAAATACCTGAGCGTGGTTTGTGTTTGCGCAGCTGGAGGATGACAGAACGAGTTTGGGTTTGAGTTTGGGTTTGAGTTTGGGTTTGAGTTTGGGTTTGAGTTTGGGTTTGAGTTTGGGTTTGAGTTTGAGTTTGTGGTCGCGTAGAGGAAGAGAGAGGGCAAATCAGGAAGAGAAAGACAGGAAAGGACAGAAATCCACAGCCTGCTAGCGCGCAAACCCCCAGAAGACGCGGAGAGCAGGCGACCGACTTCAGGGAATCAGATCGAGGCAAAGGCGCAAACAAGGCAACCTTAACAGGAGGGCATATGCCAACGATTGAGCGTGATGCGTACCTGGTGATTGCTTGATTGCTTATATTTGATTTGGTTGGCGCAAGTTGTAATATTATCTGTTTGACTCTGATTAGAAGGACGAGGTAGAAAGTTTGTGGCTCTGAAGGGTGGGAGGCAGTCGGATTGTGTTCAATGGCAGACAGTCCATGACGCGTCTGGCCTGGCAGCTGGCTACCCTAATAGAGCAACGGTGAATTTCAGGGTCGTGAGAAAGTCCATGTCTTTGTTCCACTGGAGTAAATGACAACAGCTCCAGGACCCCGGAATGCCGTCTGGGTGATGGATTCACACGGTGAAGCGCCTGAGGCTTGAACATATCATAGGCCTGAAAGCTTAAAGCTCGGACTAATGGTAGACAGCTCCTTTACTCCATATATGGGACGGCAGGTCCGATGGTCCATACCAGTAAACTGACATTGCCTCTCTGATATATCCAAACCCAACTACTACATGACAACCAAGTGATTTATCATGTCTTCTGGATCACCCTAGGGGTAATTGGATATCACTTGATTCACAAAGATCAACAAAGCCTTTTACCCTTTGACTTGCTTTATGAGTGAGCCTCACAAGACGTTGTGTAGAAGGGGATGGCGGGTGAAAGGGGTTCAGGGGAAATATTGGGGGTTGGGGTTAAATGGAGCCCCTGATATATGTAAACCAAAGCACTCCTCTCCTCATAGCAACCCCAATTGCACATATGAAGCAGAAAGTAACACTTTTGATGTGTTTATTGAAAGTAGAATCCACGCCATTATACTGGGCATTCACAGAAAAGCCACATCTTATCACAGTCTTGCTATCCTTTACTATGATATGTTAACGGGGGATGCTAACTGCCCCTGAGTGTTATGAATGGTGTACTTGACAGCTGATTTTTGCTTCCCCTGAGTCACTTGTTTCTTGGATAAGTTGCCCAGCCTTTTAGTTTGCTTTTGGCTGGCATGGTGGATGAAGTTCAGGGGCATGGCCTTCACACTGTCAACCAGATTCCTGTTCCTGCCTCACCGTCGTCGCCGCCGAGAAGTTGCACATCAGACCCGCCAGCCTCGGCCTGTGCCATCCCCGTCATGAGTAGGGCAAGCCAGCTCCGATGCCCTCGTATCTTTCCGTAACCAACGTAATCGGCGACAATGGAAATAAGTCATTATTCACAAAACTAAATCCTTGGGTTCCTTCCTGCCTTGTGATAAAAAACGGGGTTGTGCCCTCTGCTCCCTTCTTCCTGGTTCCGCCTCCCACTCCCCCACCTATTTCACTCCCACCGTTCTTCTCCCACCACCTCTTTCTTCCACCTCTTCCCAACTTCTTCACCCACTACCCTCTCTGTTCCCTTATTGCTCCCCAAGCAACACCACAACACCAAGACCTCTCTCGGCATCGTCGAGACTAAAAGTAAGTCAGGTTTGATTTCTCCCTGCCCCCGTTGCTGTTGTTGAGCTGGTCATCTTGAACATACTATCGTAGCCCAAGTGGCCGGCCGACCGACTTTGACTTCTCCTACATCTTGACCCAAACCCTCAGCTGACACCTCATTACACAGCTCACCACCGACCACACAAATCATTCGTAAGCAGCAATGCCCCATCCATCCAATCATCTATCTCAAGAACCAATTCCACTCGTTGGATGGCAAGACACTGCAATTTACCCTGCGCTGGATTCATCTTCACGCGTAAATCCCGAGTTTGGGAGAATACCTAGCTGACAAGCAAGCAGAATCAACTCACAATGCCTCGCCCTGCCAAGAACGCAGCCGCCGCTGAGGCCGCTGGCGAAGGCCAGCCTGGTGCCGCCGCGGGCACCATCAACGGCGTCATCCCGAGCGCCAACGACATTAAATTCATCTTCGCCTTCATTGGCAACCTCAAGTCCAAGCCTGAGGTCAACTGGGACGACCTGGCCGCCACCATGGGCCTGGGTGGCAAAAAGAGTAAGTCTGTTTGGCTTGTGTGCTTATCCTACCCGTTGCTACCGAGTCTGCCTTCGACTCTCTGTTTTTTGCTATATGGCACTCGTTCCAGAAAAGTCTTACCCTCGAGCGTTCCCAACCCACTTCTTCAACAAGAAAATGCCTCAGAGCTGCTTTTTGGCCCACACTGGGCTTGGGCTGCCGTTTCTCGCTTGGGCTTGACTCGAAACAGACAGCCCTAGCAAGGTGTCAACTCCCAGCAATTTTGTTGCCCACCAAGTGGGCGTCGGGATCAGCATGTGTGAACACCAGGCTGCTGCGGGACTGCTACCCAAACCCATCTCCTGCCAATTTCTTCCTTTCCAACAGCGACCTTTCCCACACCCTCACCCACTCCCAACCTCTTATCACAAAAGTCGCAACCCAGGCCCCAGCACTAACACCCCCTCTCAAACAGGCGCCTCCGAGCGCTGGCGCCTGATGCGTCACAAGTTCAACATCACGCTGACAGAGGAGGGCGGCGGCGAAGGCCCCGGCAAGAAGACGACCCCTGCCAAGGCAGCTAAGAAGGCCGGCAATTCCGATGACGAGGAGAACGACGAGCCCAAGTCCGTCCCTGTCACCCCCGCCAAGCGCGGTCGCAAGACGTCTGCTACTTCCGCCGCCGGCAAGAAGCGCGCCGCCGCCGCCGCTGCTGTGGCTGCTGCCAACGCCCCTGGTGGCGGCGGTGGTGGCTCATCCGCTGCTGAGGACGACAACATGGGCTCCCCCGCCAAGAGGGCCAAGACCAAGGCTGCTGCTTCGGCTGTGGAGGACTCGCCTATGTCGTCCGTCCCTGGTATGACGGCCGATGAGGACTCCGGCAACGAGATGGCGGTGTAGACAACCGCGTTCTTTGTGCCGACCTGAGGGTTCTGGGAGCTTCGTGCTCTGTTTGCTGTTTCCTTTGTCTTGCTGGTCGTTTCTGCCTTCCCCTACCCTACCCTTCCTACGACTCCGGTCACGGGTGTTGGGGTTTTGGGGAAGGGCATCTCTTCTTTTGTTTGCACTTTTGCGCAGACTGCCTAGGACGCTCTGTCTCAGCCGCTTCATACGACTTTCAGGTCTCGCTCACTATCCACTTGGAAGACCAGACTTTGGTTCGGTTCGGGGTTGGAAAAGGGACGGGGTTTGAATTGGAGGGGTTCGGAATCACGGGCAGTTTATCTGTGCGGTTAGGTCTGCGCGTCTCATGGGATCGGGCTTGCTTGTCTACCTGGCGGGTAACCAAACCGCTGGGGCCTCGATATCGCGGGAGTAGGGAATTCTAAACGTCTCTCACTCATATCTTGATCCATATGTGACACAAGGCATTGAGACTTCTATTTATGACTAAAAGCCGCTACGCTTGTTTAAGTATGTCCTTACTGCTTCCAACTTCAAAGAGGCTGCATTCTGCCCATCCACCAGCACTCGACCAAAACCTCTCCATGGAACTGCCCCCTGAGCTAGTGTTGATTGGCAGCCGAATTGTTCAGCCGGCCGTTGCTTAGCAACGCGCCTTGGCACCTCCTTTCTTTCAACGTCACCCCATGTTAGCCATGAGTTGAATAGTAGCTGTCAGACGCAATCCGATTGAGAAAATGCAATGAAAAATAAAGAGATTGGTTGTACTGGCGTGACATTCATGATGTCTCTTTGAAGCTCAAATCACATTTGGTGACGGCGTGACGAAAACTAGGTGGTAATTTGTGGGGCAGGGTTATTCATGAGCACAGCACAAGCAGGGTTTCATCTCGGGTGGTTTTGAACTTTGCCCCGGAAATAAACGATGATTGGAAATAGTGATGGATTGGCATTTTGTTGGAACTTCGAAGTTGTGGCGGCAAGTAATCAGTTTCTAGCCACGAGAAAGCCGAAGGGAGGGCGGACGGAATTGACAAAGCCTTAATATCGGACAGCGGCCATTACCACAGCTACACAAGTCACAGTCACTCAAGATAAAACCTTAATACCGATCAGAATTGTCCCATTTGTGGCCGGTAATAGGACCAGGGAGATATCGAGGTAAGCCCTAGTCCAGAGCCCACCGGAAAGACAGAAGAAGGAGGAGCCACCCCCGCGCCGAGAATCCATCGAGACTGAGAAGATAGCCTCCCCAACGCCCCGAATAATGCCCAGCAGAACCGACCCATCAAAACTCCGTTTGACTCCTCCGAAGAGCAAAGTGCGTTCCAAAGCCGAGTTTCCCATGCCAGACGCCCTTCCGGATTGCAAGAAAACACCCGCCCCGCCATCGAGATCGTAATAAAAATGCAACGCAACGCAGGTTGCCACCGAACTCGAGGGCCCCCAAAAAGAAAGACGTAGTGACCAAGTCTCAATTCGAAAGAAAGAGAGAAACCCGATGCCGTGCCGAGCCACGGCGGCGCCATCGCAAACGAGTGAGCGAGGCCTAGACGCCATAGTCGGAGCTACTAGTTAAAAAACACACACCCAGTTAGCAACCAACCAACCCAAAACAGCAGCAAACCAAACCAGAGAAAGAGCAGAGCCAACTTACCCATCCGACTCCTCCTTCACCCCCTCCTCCTCCTTCATCTTCTTAACCTTGACCGGCTTCACGTCCTCCTCATCGTCGCTCAGCGCAACCGGCTTTCGCTTGGTGCCCGAGCCGGGCTCCTTTTTGACGCAGCTGCCGCCGACATTTTTCTTGCGACCACCGGGGGTTTTGGGGGTGGCAGGGCCTTCGTTGTGACTGCCGCCGGCCTTGTCTTCTTTGCGGCGCAGCTTCTGGAGGTGTTGACTGTGAGAGTAGAGGAGATGGTTAGTGGGTGGGTTCGGATCGCGTGATTGACGTGACGTGGGGGGAGAATGGGAAGAAGAGGGTGGTTGATTGATTGAGCGGGTGGGTGGGTAGGTAGGTACGTGATGGCTTTGACGGTGCAGGTGTAGCCGAAGCCGTGCATGCGGGCCATGACGCCGCGCAGCTGCTCCTGTGAGGGCTGGAGCTCCTGCATCATGGCTGTGAGGAGGTCATGGTCGGCGTGGTGGTCCCAGTTCATGCGTTCAGACATGTTGGCTGATTGCTGATGGTGGATGGTTTGAAGAAGGTGGTATGAAGAAAGCGGATGATCGAGATGAGAGAGCGTTGGGGTTGCGATGGATTTTGCAAAAGGAAATGGAAAGGGAATGGAAATGGAAATGGAGCATGGAGGGGGAAAGAGGGGGAAGATGTTGTTGTGCTTAAAGACTGGGGGTGCGAATTACATGGCTGCGCTCGCAGTGTAGGCATAGCCCTTTTTTGTGACTCGATCCAGGATCTTATCCCACTCGGATGGAAGAGGGGGGGCCTCGGCCATAATCGCCTGGAGGAGCGCAAGATGCGCCTCATGATCCCAAATCGTCGGCTGCTTCGACATGGTGATGCGTTTTGCGGTTTTGAAAGAGTGGTGGGGTTGTAGCAGGGTTTGTGATGCTGTGTTGAAGGCAAAAAAAGAGGTGATGAGGCGGGTTTTGAAAGTTTGATTCTGGTGTGGGTTGCAGGAATCGAGGTTTGGGAAGAGGGGAAAGGGAAGGGAAGAGAATGGGAAGGGAAAGATATAGAAACAGAGCAGAAAGGGAAGGACGGGAAGAGCGATGCCCGGTAAGGAATATTGTCCAGACTGAAGACTTACACTAGAGCCCCTTCAGTGAATGTGTAACCCTTTTGATGCAAAGAAGCCACCACTGCGCTCCAGTCGCTGCCATTAGGCCTCATGTGCTCGATCAGGGCCAAGAGCACAGCCTCGTGCGTCTCGGAATCCCAATTCTGCAAAGTCCGCGCCATGATGTCTGTGTTGTCTTTGGCTCTTTGCAATGCGAGGGAAGGTGGAGGAGAAATGTTGAAGAATCGCGTGTTGCAAGGAACCTGAGGAGGAGAGTGGAAGTGAAGTGGGTAGGAAGGTTATGGGAAGAGGCCAGGGAAAATGCTTCAAGAAGGGTGGGAAACCAATACAAACGCGCCGTCAAGCCGACGCACTTGCTCGGACGACAACTGAAAGGAAGACTTCCTTCCGCAAAAAAAGAGTGCAACATACCGAATGGCGTTCCAGCCCATATCATGTCCCTTGGAGCGCATGAGTCTCACAACATCGGCCTGCTGTTCCTTGTTCATCGCAGGGTGCACCTGCATAACAGCCTCGAAGAGGTCCTCCCTGATGTCTTCCCACTTTGGCATTGTGGCGATTGTGAGAAAGTAAAGTATTGTTTTGATGAATTTGGCACGCTAATCGCGTTGTGATATATTGTGGCGTTGTGGTGGGCGATCTGGTTTTGCAGGATCGGTTCTTGGTTTGTGAGAAAGTTGGAGAGTCGGAGGACTGGAAATGGCAGTAAAGCGGAAAGAACTTGACAACAAAACCTGGCCCCGTAAATCCCGGTATCTATCTCAAGTAAACTCGGCCTTCTCGCTGCACTTGCTGTGCAGCAGTTTCAAGAGGGGTGGGAATAGGGGTACGTAGGTACTCTTGGGAATCAAGCTGGAGGAAAAGATAACATGATTCACTGCTAAATAATGCCCCACGCGAGGCCATCGTGAGGATGGGTTTTCATCTCTCCCGTGATATGGAGGTTGGTATACGTGTGTTGTCAATTAAGTTGCTAGGCAACTACGGCCTCAGGGCGACGTGTATCTGGCATCGGGGGCCGGCCAGACTTGACGAGGGGCAGTAATTCCACACCCCGCGGGGTACGTGAACACGTTTACACAGTCGTGTTTCCAAATTGACAGCACAGCAGTCGATTTGGTAGAAGTGGGAGCTGGGCGACTGGGCTGAGGCTTGAGGACTGATATATCAGCTATAGAAAGGCTAGGACTAGGCAGGACCTCGACAGTGGATTGTCTTCGTCATCCATCCTGCCTGAAAGAAACTGTATATTATAAAAGACACACCCCAAAACTCCAAACCCGCGCCGGGGTTGTCGTGCCTGAGCGCCATCTTACATTTGCTACGGTTGAGAATTGCAACTTCCAAGGAGTCGATCAGTAAACAGACCGTCAATCCCTGAGACCCCCGCCACTAGAGTGGAAAGACGTGCTCCATGGTGATCGTTAGAGAACTCGATCTCTGAGAACCGAGCAACACCGTACGCCAGCTCAGAGAAACTAGGCATCGCCGTATACGTATCTGGGATATGAGTTAGCATTGGGATATAACGGGTGATGAAGTTCGACTCACTCGGTGGTATATTCGCCTGGTGTTTCCGGATTGTTGTGACCGGAAAGCACGTGTAACACAGCCTCGTCCTCTAGTGTCGGTTCTTGGCTGTCTTCCAGCCTCTGTCGCTTTGCTGCATGCTCATCCTCCTCTTCCTCTACGTCGTCTTCCAAACTGGGATCAACGGCAAGGTTTTCAGAAGCACTCATCTGTGCTTGCGGAGCAACGCCTTGGCTGACCTGAGGCGGGGGCGGCTGAGGTTGACCTTGAGTGGCGGGATGTGCATGAGTGGCGGGGTGTCCATGGTTAACGGGCAGTCCGTGGTTGGTGGGGAGTCCATGATTTGCGGGGAGCCCATGACTTTGGGGCAGTCCATGGCTTGAGGGTAGTCCATGGTTCGGGGGTAGTCCATGGGTGACGGAGGTTTGGTGGTTAGCGGGGGGCTGATGGGGAGCGGGCACATTCGATACGGCAGGTGTGCTTGATGCACTGGGAACGGCAGAGACGGGACCAGGAGGCGCGGTGGGGACACCGGCGAAACCGGTGAATTGAGGGTGCATAGGGACTCCGTGGCCCATGTCAGGGACAGGACCAGGTCCGGGGACCATTTGAGGTGGCCCGGCGGTGGCAGGCGTGCCATCGGTAGACGGTGCTCCGGAGGAATGTGCTTGTGCCCCAGCGGTCCCCGTACCGGAGCCATCATCGGCGGGCTGTTTCCTCGGTCGCCCTCGACCCGGGCCGGGCCGTCGGGTGATGGGGTTCAGTGTGGGATCGACCTTTCTAGGGTTCTCGCCGGGAACGCCACTCTCTGATTTGTTTTGGGCTCTGCGGAGGCCTTGGAAGTGCTGGCTACGCGGGGGTCAGTATAACCATTTCAGACATTTGGATGCCTTAAGATGTCAAATTCTGGTTGGTGAGGGAAGATAAGATGGAAACATATCACAGAACGAGCAAGACAACCATGCATGATGGCACGCCATCACATCGCGTGGGCTTGCCTAAGAATGAGACAACAAAACACTCGGGATTGGCAATGGGCAGTTTTGGAGAGAAGCAGATATTCAGAAGTTGGATACAACAAGGCCCAGAATTAAAACCAGCAACAGCGAGCAACTAGACTTACCGGCATCCTTCATTGGTGAAGCCATAGCCCATCAACCGCATGTGGTTGCCTATCGTGGTCCATTCTGAGCCGCTGATAACGCCAATGTTCTTGACCGACAGGATGGTGAAGAAGAGATCCTTATCGGCTCGGTCGTTCCAGTTCTTATTCATCGTGGGAGAGTCGTGGCGGGCGAATCAAACCGGCTTATGATGGGCTGCCTTCAGAGTGGATAAGACGCGACAGCTTTAAAAAATTGCTAAGGTCTGCTAAGGAGAGATGGATGTGCGGCGGGCGGGGGCGAGCAACTCAAACAGCGCGACCGCGGCCAGATCATTCAGCCGGTGCCGAGAAAAAAAGGGTGGGGCAGGGACAAAGGGATAAAGATCAGAAAGCATCAGACTGTGCTGCATCCGGTTGTTGCATTGTTGCATTGCTGCCTTGTTGCCTGAGGAATGGATAACCGGCTTCTTTCTCAGCCGTGCACCATGCATCCACACCTGGGTGTCGCGAGTGGGGCAGGTTAAATGAGCTGTCAGATGATCGCGCGCCAATATCGCGACATAGTTAGGGCCCACAGTGCCGACTGCGACGCGCTGTTTGCCTCGTACTTTCCAACCTTCTCTTTCCAGACAGTCCGCGCCTCAGTCTAACTGACCGACCTTTCTGCTTGAGGTAACACGCAAGGATGACGAATGATCAATTGGGCGATTGGGCAATTGGGCAAACGTATTTGAGGGCTTCACACCCACTCGATTGGCAAGGCAATTGGCCCTGTGCCGCCGAGTCTCGGGCCAGAATGTCGTGGAAGCGAGAAGGCAGGAGCGGGGGGGAGGCCATGTTCAGTATCCGCATTGACCGTTAATGGCCATGGTCAGGCAGCCAGCCAGTAATGGCAACTTCTCCGCCTTGTTCCTTCGCTCAAGCAGGCTTTGCATTTTAGTTGCCTCAGGTATTTGACTCCAACCTCGCTGCGACAAGCTGTCCGCGAGCCCGCATCCTCAGGCAGCCGGCCGACTCTGTGCCGTCAAGGCCAATGAGACGGCAATGTTCCGTTTTCACCCGCCAATCGCCCGCATTCCGGCGGCAACAGCAGTCAAGTGACTCATTAATGTGACGCGCAGTCAACCACTTTGCTATTATTTTCGGAAGTGTTTGGGACGGGTTTTACACTGACTGCCCCTGTGGGCAAGTTGGTTGCCCTGCTGAAGGGCCTGTCGGTCTTGTTTGCTCCCAGCGGATCATCCAGGTGAACAAAGAGCGAAGGCGACTGGGCCTCGATGAGGGGCGACTTCAATTCGTCAGCCCTCGCAATCCCTCCCTGCAGGAGTGCGTGGTGCAAGCCGGGGGGTTGTCTGGGTGGGTGTCACCGTCCTCGGCCTTGAACAGGGATCTGCATGTCTTGGAAAAAAACCACTTTACGCGGAAGTGCCGCGGTGGCGCGTCACCCAGTCCCTCCAGCGCACCTCCATCACCGATTTTCAGTGGGCGATCCGCTTTCTTTTGTTGAGTTTTCTCCACTCCCGGTACGATGACCAGGCAACCATCGCATTGCTGTGGCAGCAGACGCAGGGGCTCTCAATCTGGCTGGATTCAAACAAGGAACCTGTAATAAATAGGTCGGGGGAGCTGAGCTGAGCAGAGAATTCCGCCCGGAAAAGGAGGCCCCCTCTCTCTTGTCGGGTCGGCGCTTTCACCGTGCAGCTCCAGCTCTGCATGCGCCTTTCTCCTCATTTGGCAATGGCATTCCTTGCTGCGATACCTTGTTTGACTGGAGACAAATGATAGATAAGCGTCCTCGCCTTGCTTTCTCTGGGCCAAGGAAATCTTCCCCGAATAATGGGAGCTTTGAAGCTTTCTCTGCCCTCCCACTCCAAAGCCGGGCCCGGTCCGCACCAAGCCAGAAGCAACCTTTTGATGGTGAAACAGGCATATAATCCGCCAGCCTCACCACTCATCTTACACAGTAGTGACTCACTTCTCCACATCTGAACAGCGGGTTTCGGCTGCAGTGATCCTTGCCACAGCTTCTCCCTGTAGCGGTCAAGCCCTGCCGTTCAAGTTCATATTGAGCGACTCGTCCTGCTTCACTCCCACTCTTGCTCCTCTCTTCTGTCCTTGGCTGAGTCGCTGGCCTTCGACCGCTCCCCCTTTCCTCTCCCTCTCGGTCAGATCGTGGCCCGACCACCAACACCGCCATCATGTCGAACAACGACAATGTAATGGCTCGCTTCTTGTTCGCAATTCTACAGCAGAAATGCCTGAAGGATGTAAGTGACCGAGGGCCTTTGGGAGGACCGTCGGGAGAGCGGTCGAGGACTAATTGCTTCTGAACCCAGATCGACTGGAATAAAGTTGCCCACAACCCGATCCTGGCCCAAGAGATCACGAACGGACATGCCGCTCGCATGCGATACTCGCGGTTCCGAGCCGCCATGCTAGGCCTGGAGCCTCAGCGCCGGAACCGTACTAATACCAACAACAACAACAACAACAACAACAACAACACCACTACCAACAACAACAAGAACCGCGTGTCGAAGAAGAGGAAGGACGATAGCCCCAAGCCGGCGAACAAGCCGCCGAAGAAGGACGAGGAGGAGGAGATTGAAAAGAGAAGCGGCAGCGGAATTGGGAACATCAAGACTGAAAAGAAAGCCGAAGCGGCCATCAAGTCGGAACGAAAAAGCATCAGCCAGCGACCTCCGCAACCATCCCAACCACCCGCGCCAATGACCACGCCAGCCATGATGAAAGCCGAGCCGGGTCTTGTCAACCCCTTCAACCCACGACAACACCTCCATCAGTCCTCCATCCTCTCCACTAGCTCCCCCGTATCAAAAAGGAGCGCCTCCCCGCCACTACCGCCACCGCCGCCGTCGCTGCCAGCGCCACAACAACCGCGATGCCCGAGCCCACTCCTTTTGGCATTCTCACCACAACCCCCACAGCATCTTCCTCCGCATCCTCCACCCCATACATCGACAACAACCACCATCGGATGCAAATGCGTCTTTTGACTCCCTGCAGCGATTCTGATGGCGTCGTCCCCAACATGCAAGGCTTCCTCCCCCACAGCCCGCCACCGAGCGAACTCATGCACCACAGTCAACACCACCACCACAACCAGCACCACGCCCATCACCAACATCACATGGTCGGCGCCGGCTCCCCCCCTCTCTCCGCATCAGCCCCGTCACCGTACGACTTCTCCCAACAACAGCAGTGCTGCGACAACACCGCCGGCACCGTCAGCGTAGGATCGCCCAGCCCATGGCATTCCCAGCACCAACCACACCATCACCACAGCCACAGCCATCATCACAACAACCAAACCCAAATTCAGGGGACAGGGTCCATGTTCTCCCCCCAACCCACCTTCGGCCTCGGCCTCAACCTCGGTCTCAGCCCAGGCTACGGCATCGACAACAACAACCCGTTCGGCAGCAACCCCTTCTGTGGGGCCGGCGGCGACCATCACCATCACCATGGACATGGACATGGCGGCCATGACCATGATCATCATGAGGGGCACCATGGGGTTGATCCGCTTAGGCTGCAGCTTGGTGGTGTTAGTGGTGGTGGTGGTGGTGTGGGGGGACGAGTATGTTTAGGGAGAGGGAGATGGAGTTGGAGATGGGCGGTGGCGCTGGTGGTGCTGGTGGGTTGGGGGTGACGGTTAAGGGGGAGTGGGAGGGGGAGGGGTTCGAGATTTGATGTTGCCTTGGCCATGCCTATTGTTTTGTCTGTCTTGCTTACGCTGGGGGGGTCGGAAAAGAAGGGCGGTTCTGGGATGGTTGATGGCTTCGGTTGGGTTGCTACCCCGTCTTTTGCTCTTGTCTGCTTGCTTGTTGAGCTGGCTTGGTTTGGTCTAGAGGGTCTTTCATTTTAGGTGTGTCTCCCCAGTCATATGCTATCTACTCGGGATGGGCCATCGGTTGTTGATGGCATAGCCTGCCTACCTAACTAACATGGGGTGTAAAATACCATGAATATGATGATGTGATTGATACAGTCCTGTCTTTGGCCTTCACCAACCATTCTCAATGCAAACTGCGTCCTTGTGGCTGGGGCAAAGGGTCAACGTTGTTCCACCAGATCATCTCATTGGGTATGTGGTCCTTACCGTCTTGTTTCTCCTAGTGAGGTCTTCAAGTGTTCCGGAAGCTTTCCTCACTCACCAGCCTGCCAGCCCTGGGCTCAAGTCTTATCAGCACAATGAATAACTAGCTATTATTGTTAGGGTTTCTGAATTGCAAGATAGCAATGCATGTATCATTAGGGCGCAGTGCCTTCCCTATTGTTGTCGTTTCATCCCAACGTGCTCATCAGTTCTTTTTCTTGCCCACCCACAAGTATAAATTCACAAACCTTCTCCCACTCTTCCTTCAACCTTCGCGAACAATCGAAGCATTTTCGAATCTGCTTCAATTGCGACGAAACCAACCCTCCCTCAGCCCAAGGACAATCACATCTCAATCACAGTAAGTTCACTTCACTGCCCTTGAAGCTTCCTTTCAACAGTTGTTGAATTACGAATCTACACACTTCGTTTCGTCTGCCCTTCTTCCTTTCTCCCTTCCTCCCCTCCTCCCAGCCGACCAGAAGACATTCCCATTTTCGTCAGTTTTCCGCTTCAAGATGCCATCTTCACCACCTCAGCCAGTACACCACTATTTTACCATATCTCACTCTCGTCACTGGTAAAGAGGAGAGACACCAGCATTGCCCGTCGCTGGGTGTTGCCCTCCGACGCGTTTTTACTTACCGTTCCTTATAACCCGGGTTACATTCACTTTCCAATCTTCCCAACCTTCCTCTCCCTTGCTATTTACTCGTCTTGATTTCAAACTGTCGTGCTGATGTCTTGCTAATTAACAGGCTGAAACAACAACTGGGAATTTTTCCCAGAAAAACAAGAAGATGCCGCCCAAGGTTGCGGCCAAGGTTTCGGCCGGGGCAGCCGCCGCTGCCGATGAGGGCCCCCAGCCGACGACCGCGGACGCCCACTTGATCTACGCGGTCAACAAGAACACGGCCAACCCCGATATCAACTGGGCCGGCGTCGCAGCGGACTGCGGCTTCAAGAATGCGGGCTCCGCCAAGGTTGGTAGACTTTATTTCAACTCAACCCCATCGTCTGGCCCCCATGGCTGCTCTTTACAGCCCCTCTCTTCTTCCCGTTTCGCCCCCTTCCCAAAAGAAAACAAACACCACTGAGACTTGAAACTGTTCAATACTAACACCTCTTTCTCAGGTCCGCTACCGCCAAGTCAAGCGCAAGCTTGGCTTGGATAACTGGGTTGGTGGCAAGCCCGCCCCGTCCCAGGCCCAGGACGAGGGCGGCGACGATGCCGCCGCCCAGACCCCCGCCACCGGCCGCTCCAAGAAGACGGCCACACTCACCGGCACTGGCGCCGGTGTCAAGAAGCGTGGCGCCGCCACCCCAGGTGGCACCCCGCGCGACGCCGTGAGCGGCCGCACGCGGATGGCCAAGTCTCGGGCCATCCTCGAGATCGAGAAAAGTGCCAACATGCTCCAGCGCATGATGGAAGGGGAAGATGACGACATCGACGACGAGTTGGAGGAGATGGACGTCGAGATGGATGACGTGCCGGAGTCCCCCGAGACTCCGGAGAGCCCGACCAGGAAGAAGGGCCCCGTCGCCTGCTCCAGCCAGGAGGATCCTGGCCATAACGAGCCCACCGCGTTGATCACGGACGAATTCGCCGACTTCCCGGCTGTCATGCCTGACCTGGTCATCCAGCGCCAGGCCATTCTCGTCGATCTTGAGGGCGTTTGGACTGTCAGCCTGGCCCCTGATGAGGTCCACGCCCAGTGGCTCTCCCGCCTCCCGGCCGATATCCAGTCGCGCTTCTATTCCCAGTCCAACGCCGCCCGCAATAGGGCTCGGGCCAAGGCCGACGCCGACGATGAGTCGGCCAAGAATACCAATAGTAGCAACAGGATCAATGCCACCGGCCCCAATGTCAACACCGGCACTTATCTGGCCAACGCCATCGGCAACTACGCCGGTCCCATCATTTACACCGGCACCTATCTTGACAACGTCACTGGCAACAACGTCTTTAACGACAACGCCGACGACTACATCATTGTGCGCTCGTACGATGACCCCAACAGCATCAACAGACAGCTGTTCGGCGAAGCCTTCAAGAGCGGCGCTGCCCACACCCGCCTTGTCATAAACGCCAACCCCGCCATGCCTCCTTCCACCCCCCCTAACGCCGGCCGCGGCATGCCCATGACGATGCCGCCCAGGGCCTTTCCTACCCCGAGCAGGCCCTACGGCAGCATTTTCCCCGGCACCGGCAGAACCGGCACCGGCATCGGCGGCAGCATGGGCGCTACCACTAGCATGGGCACATACGTCGCTAACGGCTTCGACCCGCCCGGCGCCATGAATCCGCACCCGACCCCTACCAGCACGACGGGCGCCATCCCCAGCACCGCTCCGGGCCCCACTCCCGGCTATATGACCCCGCACCCGCGCCCGACGCCGACTGGCAACATTGACACTAACCGCAACATGGCCAGCAGCGCCGTGCCTAACGCCACCATTCCCAGTGCCGTCCCCGCCACCACGCCCGGCGCTATACCCCCGCGCCCGGCCCCGACCGACCCAGAGACCCTCACCCGGATGGCGCGCGAGCAGGAAGTGCGCGACCTCATGATGCTCTTTGGCGATGCCTATGATGAGGAGGGTGGCTTCTAAATCCCCCAGTCAGTTTGTCTGGCTTGTCTGCCTGCCTGTCTGTCTGTCTGTCTGTCTGTCTGTCTTCCGGCCGGCCTTGCTACCAGCTATATTACTGGCAAACCGCAAATACTCGGGGGGTCGCTGCTTGGTTGCTGTTCTTGCTTGGTTGGGTGGGCTGGGGAGAGAGAGGTTTGGTGTGCTGAAGAGGGGGACGTAACGCGTGGTACATAAGGGCTTCTTTTGCTGGTTGGTTTTCTCGGGTTGGTGTGCCATTTCCATTCTTCTTCTATTCCAGCTGGCCGGGTCGGTAATTGTGGAGGAGCCGTCGGTCGTTGGGAGGGGGTGGATTGATGCTCGGCTGTCACTGCTTGGGGATTCAGTCGTACTAGCACCCCGTTTGTATGGATCTTTTCCTTTGTTTTCTCTTTTTACTGGTCGGTCGTGGTAACTTGCTACGGACATGAGCATGGATGGGCATGGAGTCGGCGTAAGCGGATGATACCGAGGGGTTTTCCTGATTCTCAACGATACCCAGCCGGTACTCAGTACCATAGTGATGGTTGCTTCAGTTCATAAAGGAACACAAATGGAAAATGGCTTCTCACTGGCAAGACACGAACACTGGTCCATCGAGGCACATTGTGAAAGATATGTTTCTAGGTTATTTCCCAACACTATCCATCTGCCCACGCAGACAAGATCTTCCTTCCCACATGCACAATATTACCCGAGGAGATCCAGTAACAACCACGCAAGTATCTCATCACGATCACCTTCACAGGTAAGTAAGCCAGATATATATACAATACACGAGATGCCCTCTCCATCCGACAGAGCGCTTCCTCGTCTCTCAAGACAGCTCATAAAACAAAACAGTAACGGCAGCAAGGCCCTATTTCCACCGGGCCGGCTTGCGCCAGGTATCACTAAACAGCATATGACAAGACAGCAAGCCACAATAAGAGAGAAAAAAAAACCGTCAAAGGTGTAAAACACAGAACCTTATACAGATCCAGACGGCCCATCGGATACAAGCAAGCATTGCCACCCCCTTCCTCAAGCTCTCCTCGATCGGTCGACCTCAAAAACAACAAAGATTTCGTATCGCTTTATAACCCCTAAACCCCAATGGCAAGCAGCACATGCCTTACCCACCCAGCCTGATGTTCAAGCCGTCCGGATGCCGGGCTTGCCGGCGGCCAGAAACGGCGCCGCGGTAAATCAAATAAAGACAAGAGCAGGGAAAACTAAACTAAGAAAGAAAAAGAGAAGTCGTGAGGTATCGTTCGTCCGTTTCGAACCACCTATCCGGAGCCAAGTGATATAAAACAGGGAAAGGAAAAAGTAAGGGTGGTTCGTAAAACGCCGCGCGCCGTCGCCGCTGTCCGTTGATTGCTGTGTACGCCTGCCTGCCTCTTCGCCCTTTGGTACCGACTCCTTTTGTTCTCCTGTGCCACTGGGAAGAAAACCAACGCTAAAATAATACAATGTGTCGACATGTTGATGTGCTATGCATGGCGTGACGTGATCACAGCGGGTAGATGCTGTAAGAGAGATTTGTTGGGGTTGAAGTGTTGCGTGTATATAGATGGGGGTTTGCCGCTCGGAGAATGGCGTCATGTACGTGTGTCGTACGTACTAGTAGTAGTCCAGGGTGGAGCGGGCTGATATCGGGGCGCCTAGTACCTCGGCCCGTGGTTGAGTGACTGTCTAGGTCTGTCCCGCTCCCGCTCCCTTTCCCGCTCCCTCCCCCGATCTCTACCCCGATCCCTCTCTCTGTCCCGATCTCGGTCCCTGTCGCGATCCTTGTCCCCATCTCTGTAGCTCTCCCTCTCACGGTCTTTCTCGCGGTCCCTCTCCCGGTCAACTTCCCCCTTGACACTGACCTCCGGCTGCCACCTCACGCCTTCCCTCTCCGCCCACCGCCCCATGACACCCAACACGGCCGCGACCGCATCATTCACCGTCGTCCATGGGCCCATGGCCACCCTCATCCTCGGCTCGTCCACGCGCTCCCACATGGTGACCGCCTCCCCCCACATGACGGTGCGGGCGCGATTATGCTTGCCCCAGCGGGAAAACGTCGCGGCGGCGGCGCCCGGGTCCAGCGTGGCAAAGGCATTGGTGATCTGCTCCAGGCTTAGGGCGTGCATCTGGACGGCGAGCGCGCGCAGCGCCTTGTTCTGCACGCGGCTGCGCAGCTCGTTAAGGTGCGGCAGCAGCGACTCCCAGGCCGAGACCTCCCACACCTTCCGCTCGAGCATGCGCGACTGGTTGAGCGAGTCGAAGGCCACCATGTACGCGAGCACCATCTCGAAGTGCAGGGCCGTCACGCGCCGCTCGTTGGCTGGCGCCAAGGCAGCGCCGCGGTCACGCAGGAGATCGTCGCGCGCGTGCTTGAGATTGCTACCGAGACGTGTATACTCGATGTTTCTTTCCTTGAAAGCCTCGGCTTGGGCTATCGTCTTGGGGTCGAGAGGCTCTGAGCGGGTCGGGGGCCTGTTGTCCGAGGTGCTTGGAGTGAGGCCGGTTGTGGCCGCTGGAGTCTGAATTTGGCCCTGAGACTGGCTTGATGTCACCCGGGACATGGATGTTGCCGTGTGTTTAAGCGGAGTGGTCGGCCCGGCCGGTTTTGCCGTAATGACATCGGCGGTCATCTTGGGCCGCTTAGAGGCGGTGGTCTCTTGCGGGACGTCGTCTACCGGCCGTGGCCGCTTCTTGGCTGGCGGAGGGGCGGCTTCTGCGCTCTCCGAGCGCTCCTTCTTGAGAGCATCCTTTGCTGACTTGGAAGGGAGGCTCAGGAGTTCCCTGAACCGTTTTGCATTTCCCTTATTCCTGAACTTAAGGGTGACAATCTTGGAGGGTCGGGAAAGCTGCGCCTCTTCTTCCTCTACCGAACATCCGGGGGGAGCGGCGACTATGGTCTTCCTTGCCCCGCCTGATGAGTCAGAGGACTGGTTAGACGATTGGCTAGATACTCCCTTTGAAGCGGTCTGCTTCCGGTCTTGGAGTGCAAGAATCTCCTCGATAACTGGGGGTAATGTGGGAGAGAGTAGCGCCGGTATCTTCTTAAGCGGCGGCTTCTTTGCTTTCTCCTTTTCCGGCTTCGACGGCTTCGTCGTCAGTTTTTTCCTCGGCACGACATCCTTCTCCGTATCCTCATGAAACAGAGACGGAGGCAAGGGTGATAGGAGCCGCGGTAAAGCTGGTTTTGTCATGGGCTCTGGTTTCCGGGGCGTCGGGGTCCCACTGTTCGACCGTGGCCTTGATCCATTGACCTGAATCGTCGACCTCGGAGATGGCGTGTTCTCTCGGTCTCTGTCAGAGGATGAGGGAGGCATGCCGTTGTGAGTGGGGTGTAATGTTTCAACCTTTGTATCTCTTAATGGCCTCTCCGTCGCTTCCCGGCCCCGCGGTGTCTCTGGCTTGGATTGTCGCGGTTGGTCTGACTTGGCCGTAATAGCTTCGCCCTTGGTTCTTTTCTGAAGAGGTGGATCCCCGCCTGGTTCCGCGGCCCGCTTACGGCTTTCTACCTCGGGTTGCGATTTCACCTGCGAAGTTTTGATTCTGCCGGGTTGGTCAGTGGCTTGCGGCGCGTACCACAACATGGGAGTCTGATCGACATACCTGTCCCCGTTTGTCTCTGACCGTGGCTTCTCTGGCCGCGCGTCAGGCTGTCGTGACGCATTGATTTTCTCAGCAACCTTCACGCTACCATCCCTCCTGACGTCATCTTTTGGCGGTAATGGTTTCGCGTGGACCGTGCCATTCGTCTTTGTTTCTGTCCTCGCTGTCATCCCATTCTCCACTGGCGACGCTGACTTCTTCCTATTTTGATAGTCCATCAAGGACAACTTCTTCTTGGCCTCGCCTTTGGCGAGAATCTTGACAGGCATGGGGGGCGGCAACTCGTCCGTGATCTCAAATCCGGCGCGTGTCATGAGGATCCCTCGATGCGCAGCGGATATGTACGTCACGTATTGTAGGGGACTGCTTAGGCCTTTGAACCACCACCCGTCCGGTTCGGGAAATCGGCGGTCGAAGGACAATGAAAGATGGTGCGGGCGGTCTGGGAGGATGCGCTGGGCCACTTTATGTGCATTTTCCGCCGCTCCATCCATCCTTTCTTTCATCGCTGGGACATCGGATCTATCAAAGAGAGTTGTATATCGCTGTTCGTGTGGTCCGTAGCAGGGGTAGTCGAGAGATAAAGATCGAGGGTAGTGCTGGGCGATGCGCGGTGCTTCGTGTGGAGAATAAACAATCGGTCAAGCGGGCTCTAGCTCCGTATGATCTCGTGATGCGAGGCAGAATCGGCCGTTCAATCAGCCAGGTCGCAGAATCGGTTCGGTGCCCGGGCACTTCGCGGTAACTAGTCTGTCGGCCTGCGCGATCAGTACGTGCACGTAGAGCGGAAAATTTCGCCGACTGCGATAGTCGACCAGATGGCCATACGCAGCCGGTAGCCCAATTGATGCATGACGTGAAATCAACGCTATCAGACGCCCAACCGGTATGGTGTATCACGCACATACCCAGACTAATCGCACGATTCCGACCGCAAGCTTTCCTCCAAGTCGCAGCGCGCAGCTCAAGGCGGCGGCAAAACAACAAAATACTTGCAGCCCGCCTTGCCGCAACGGCGAAATCGCCAAAGTTTCCCCGTGTCTATCCCAACCTCCTAACAGCGACCGTGTATTCGTCGATAGGACACGAGCGCATCTCTCGGCGTGGAGGAGGCCGTGTCGTGGCGGTGCCGGGAGCCCAGTGCCGCGTCTTTGTTGCTCACGAGACAATCGGCGGGGACGAGGACGAGAACAATCGGATTCGGGTCGAGCTGCGATATGCCGCCAGCCGGCTCGTTGCTTGGTGGTATCGGAAAGGCACAAGACGCAGCGGCGGTGATGTACAGTGGGTGGGTGGTGCGCAGGATGCCGAGGGTGGGATTCCGGGCGCGAACAGTGGAGAGCGGCAGGGTGGTGGGAGCTTGGCCTGGGTCTCCGGGCAGGTGGGTCCACGGGGCGGCGGTCGCTGTAAGATTTCCTTGGCTCAACGACAACTGGCAGCTCGGTCGTTCCACATCCGCTTGTTGGCACAGGCGGCAGCTGGTCGGGTTGCGGGATCTAGCATCGTGACACAAAACTTTCTTTCTTTGATTTTCGCCTGACCGAAACATGCGGGGCTCTGCCCCTCGGGCCTGATTTAAAACGCTATACTGATTGTTTGGGGAACAATGGATGAAGACCAACCAAAGCCTTGATCCCCCTCGCAAGATAAAAACCTAGCGTACAAACAACTTGGAAGCAGTTTTTTTTATTTGCATCCGTGGGTATTTCCCTTCCTGATAAGTAAAAGTGTAGACGCCACCCGGACCCTGGGACTTAACAAATCGATGGCATCAATCATGCAAAAAGTGGGTTGCGATTGAGGTCATCTGCCCGAGGACGGCGCGGTAAATCCGAGAGGATACCTCGAGTCTCTCTTAGATGGGAAATATCGCGCCTATGGTACCCGAGTTTATGCCCGCCAGGGACCTCGGTGCTACTGACCCCCACGGTTCGTCACACCCAGCCGCCAGCCTAGCATCCTCCAGCTTAATAAAAAAGCCGAACTCCAAAGGGAAACAAATCCGTGGAAAACGAATAAGAAAAGGAACAAGAGAAGAAGAGACGAAGAAAAGGCTAGGGAAATGAAACCCGCGTAAAAGAATGGGGATTGAGTGAAAATGACCTTCTTTATACCTACTTTGGGAATCGTTCTTTTCGTTCCTACAACTTGAGCTTCTACATTTGGAGCCCAGCTTTTTTGCCCATGGGCGGCACACCTCAGTAGGCACCACGTGGGTGAGCTCACCAACCCTTTTTGGTGGTGCAGAGCACAGGATAACCTTGCAAAAACAGTTTAGAACTTCAAGCTAACTTGAACCTCGACGACTTTTTCTAACCCAAAGCCTAATTAACCCTCCCCATTAAACTAAGTGTGGTTGAAAATGTGTACAAAGCTCCATCTCAAGTTTACCAAACAATCAATTTTACAAGCATCACATCGAGGGATATTGGCATCCATCTCGACGCTAGCTGTGAACCCAAGTTTAGTACGCTCTTGGGTGTCCGGCAAGCAACCACGTCCGACCATGCTCCTAGCCAGTCCCGTTCGTCAATGGCACCAGTTGTTCGACACCATTGTGGCTTGAATCTATCCTCCTCCGCTTGAGGGTCGGCCGGCCGCTCTCGTCAAGGGTGTGCAGGAGCAAGTTCTGCATGCTCTCCACTTCGGACGCGTCGAATGGCTTGGCCTCCGAGAAGCTGCCAGCCTTGCCTTTGAAATCCTCTAGCAGCCCTTCGAGCTCGTCGATGCGGGAGCCGAGTGTACCGACCAAGGATTTCAAAAACTCAATGTCGGCACCGAGTTGACGCGCACTTGGGTAGAAGTGCTCGAGATGCCCGATGATGTGCTCGGCCAGCGACTTGGTCGACAAGTTGTTGAACTGGGAGTCCAGCACCAGGAACGATTGCCGAAGCATCTCAACTTGCTTATTCAAATCTTCGCTGGCGATTTTCGACACGTCCTTGGTGAGTCGGCTGATCGCGTCCTTGGTCGCATCAAATTCGGATTTGATCGAAGCAATGTCCGAGCTGATTGTGTCGAACTCGGCCTTCGCCGCCTGCCTATGTCCGGTGTCTGGATCTGGGCTGGGGGTACTCTTGGAGGCCGCTTCGAGAGCTTTGATGCGCGCCTCATGCTCTGTTGTAGACTTTTGCGCCTCGTCCACCACCTGACCCAAATCCTCGCCCATCCCTTGAACATACTGTTTCACTTGAGAAAACAAGGTTTCCTGCCTGGCGTCGACTTCCTGCAGCGAAATGGTGTAGTCCATCCTAGTTTGAAGGCTTGCCACCTTCGCTTGCAGGTCCGGGAAACCGATGGACACCGCCTCGGCCGCGCTGTCGAGCGCTTCGGTGTCAAGACTCGAAAGCTTTTCCTCATGCTCTGCAATCTTCCGAGCTTCCTCATCCACTCGTTGGACACAGGCCATCAAGTCGTTGCGGATAGTGACGGTGTCTTGAGCTCTCTGAGTGAGCTGCTCGGCAAGCTCGCTTACCCGTTTCAAAAGGCCACCAATATCGGACTGTAAAGCCGACTGTGAAGCCGCGCTTTCCTTCCGTACAAGGGCAGAGACCTCGGCGGTCGACATAGCCTCGCGGCTGTCAAGCTCCGCACGGACCGAACGGACTTGCTCCTTCACCTCCTCGATTGACTCCTCGTTCAATCTCTTCATACTTTTTATTTCTTTCATTTCTTTCAATCCCTTGGCCATCTCTTTCATATGTTCCCGCATCTGTTCCTTCATCTGCTCTTGCATTTGCTCCTTCAGCTCCGCATGGTGCTTCTCAAATTCGGCCTTGAGGCCGTCCCGCTCTTGCGAGTACTCAGTTTCGAATTTGCGTAGTTTCGTTTTAAGCTCGGCTATTTCTGCCTGTTGCTTCGTTGACGTTTCTTGTTGTCGCGGAGAGAAGGTTGGAGTGGCTACCGTAACCTTGGTTTTAGGTTCGGAGGGACTGGAGATGGCCTGCGCAATGGATCGGGCCGTAGCGTCTGCGGTGTCCTGGGCCTTCTGAATTTCTGCGTCGAGGAAACGTACGCGCTCGGCATACTTGACCCTATGCAGGTTTTGGACCTCTGGCACAGAGGGGAATTCTGCATGCTTGATCATTGATTTTTCATACTCGGTTTGCCTTTGCTTGAAAACCTTGTCAAGCGGATCCCGCTCGGCCCTGAGCCTAGCCACGTTAACAACGGCCTCATCGTGTTGTTTGAGCAAGCTGGCGAAGCTCTCGCATGTGGTGCTTCCGTCTGTAGCAGGGCTCTCTGCGGGCGACCGAGATGTTGACGCTAGCTATAAGTTAGCAAGGTGGCATCTTTTTGCTTTCCGAAACATTCAAAAAAAAAAAAAAAAAAAGTAGAAGCATAATCAAGCTCCAGAGAAGAGAAGAAAGAGAAAGAGATGGACCCACCTGTTCTGGGGCCCTGCTCAGATCGGGAAGAGTTCACAGTGAGTCGGGGTTTCGTGGCCGAATTTCCCGAAGACGTGCTTCGAGAAGACTCGAGTGGCTTGCGCCGTTCTCTCAGAGACGCTCCTGGCTCCCGGTACCTCTCATCTCTATAAGGATCCATGCGACGGTCCCGAGACTCTGAACCGCGCCGATCCTCGGTGGTAGGACGCCGGGCGTAGGCGTCCGATGATCTGTGCAACATGCTGATGTCCTGTCGTCGGACTGGATTCGGAACAAGCCGTCAATCTGACTCGGGGATCCCGCGCATTCCACGGTCGAGCTAAATGCCACGGTGTGGCGCGCTTATTGCGGCAGTATCCCGCGCCGGGCGCCCGACCGCCAGAAATAGCTGGATGTAGGTTGTGGAATGGAAACGCTCCAACTTCCAGAGGAGGATAATATCTCGTTATATAGATCGTGCCGCGAACACGCGCGAACGAGATACTCCGTGAGTCGGTGTCCTTGCGAAACGAGACCAATACCTGCAACGTATCAAGAATTTTTTGATCAACGATGGTGTCGCGCCAGGTCTGCGGGCGGGAGACGGATCGCCCCACAGCTCTCGTGTGGCACGCGGTGTCGTGTAAAGGAAGGAGCTGCTTAGGCCGAAAATCAGGTAGAGCGTGCCGATAAACCAAAATATGGGTTTGATCCCGGTGACTCAATAACCGAAGGGTTTGTAGCAAGAATGACCGTCCGTCCAACAGCTAAAGGGTCAGGATGAAAGAAGAAGCAAGCTCCGTTTGGCGTTGGGGTGTTGGCTCGTCGCCCACTCAGTTGGGAGTTGTCGGTTGCCAGTGCAATCGATAAGGAAAGGGCGGTCGGTTGGGCTGAAGAGGCGCATATGCTGGCCAATGGCATTCCGTTTGGGTCGCTGCCCCTGCAGGGGATAGTTTGAAGATTGGGCGCCATGTGTGTTTCTTTTACAGGTAGTGTACGAAGTATGGACAGGTACAGAAGGTATCTTCCATTGTGTGGAGGGCGACTCTTGAGACATTCGGACCAATGTTACTTGGGACAGAGAGAACTCGATAACGGAAGGTTGAATTATGTATGTTGTAAAGCCCGAATTAAGCCCCCGGCAAATTGTCAAGGAGGGGTGGCCCTAAGCGCGTTGATCTGCGGCTCCATTTCCGCAAATGGAGCTGGAATGGAAGGCGCGCTGGGCGGCGCGGTTGCCCTTTGTCGCGTGGGCATCGTCCCGTCTTTTGCCACAATAGATTAGCCACGGTGGCTGGAGCAGTTACAAGGTTGTTTGCCGTGACCAGAGCTTGGACTGGGTTCCTTTGCTAGAATCTCTCGGCAGTCTCACGCCAAAATCGAGCCGCGTCCATCAACGAGCAACTCGGACGTGACTGATTCCGAAATCGCAATTCAAAATGGCTGCTGTGAGTCCAACAATTTCAAGGCGTCACATCGAAGCATAGCAGAAACTAAACTAACATACTCCGATGCAGCCCGTTGTCACCATCTCCGAGAGCAAAGAGCTCCGGGGGCTTAACCTGATCGCAGCACACTCGCACATTCGTGGGCTGGGTGTCGATGCCGACACTCTAGAGCCCCGAGCGGCGTCGCAAGGGCTGGTCGGGCAGGAGAAGGCCCGGAAGGCAGCTGCAGTTATCCTAGAGATGATCAAGCAGGGCAAGATTGCCGGTCGTGCCGTACTGATTGCTGGCCCCCCCAGGTACGTTGCGCTACCATCAAGAAGCTTGGAGCTCGCCGTGTCGTGTGCTGACCCTTGTTTTACAAATTTACAGTACCGGAAAGACAGCGATTGCCATGGGGATGGCCCAATCCCTGGGCCCCGATGTACCCTTCACCACGCTCGCCGCGTCCGAAATCTTCTCCCTTGAGATGTCCAAGACCGAGGCCCTCACACAAGCCTTCCGGAAGTCGATCGGCGTAAGGATCAAGGAGGAGAGCGAGATAATGGAGGGCGAGGTGGTGGAGATTCAGATTGACCGGAGCGTGACGGGCGGCGCCAAGCAAGGGAAGCTCACCATCAAGACGACTGATATGGAAGCCATCTACGATATGGGAAGTAAGATGATCGACGCCATGACCAAGGAGCGTGTGATGGCGGGCGACATTATCTCAATCGACAAATCATCGGGGAAAATCACCAAGCTTGGCAGGTCATATGCCCGGTCCCGGGACTACGATGCGATGGGTGTCGATACCAAGTTCCTGCAATGCCCCGACGGCGAGTTGCAAAAGCGCAAGGAGGTCGTACACACGGTGTCGCTGCACGAGATCGATGTCATCAATTCGCGCACTCAAGGCTTTTTGGCCCTGTTCTCAGGCGACACAGGCGAGATCCGGAGTGAGATTCGGGACCAAATCAACACCAAGGTCGCCGAGTGGAAGGAGGAAGGCAAGGCAGAGATTGTCCCGGGCGTTCTTTTCATCGACGAGGTCCACATGCTCGATATTGAGTGCTACTCTTACGTCAACCGCGCCCTCGAGTCGGACTTGGCCCCGATCGTCATCATGGCCAGCAACCGTGGCCACTCTCGTATTCGGGGCACCGATTACAAGAGCCCGCACGGCCTGCCGCTCGACTTCCTCGACCGCGTGGCGATTATCAACACTCACTCTTACACTGGAGATGAGCTCCGTCAAATCCTCGCGATCCGCGCACAGGAGGAGGAGGTTGACCTCACCCCAGATGCTCTTGCACTACTCACCAAGATCGGTCAAGAAGCAGGGCTCCGCTATGCAAGCAACCTGATCACCACGTCCCAGCTCATCTGCGCGAAGAGGCGCGCGAAGCAGGTCATCGTGGAGGATGTACAACGGAGCTTCAAGCTGTTCTACGACCCTGCCAGGAGCGTCGGATTTGTAGCCGAGTCGGAAAAGCGGCTGATAGGTGATGACGGTGCCGTTGACTTTGTCGTAAAGACGAACGGTGCTGCGGCCGAGACGATGGATACGAGCTAGATTGATGGAAGGGGTAATCTTCGATTTGTAGGCGTTCTAGGAAGGGGGTAAAACTGTTTGGTTCACAGGGGTTTGGGGGGCTTTGATATCATGTGATATAATGACTTGGGATGGTGCGGAAAGAGACTCGCAGCCGGCGAACCTGCACCAGCTCGTCTTCTCAACACAGCTGCCTCCTTATCGATGTATTATACAAACGTAGCAACCCTCGTCCATCCACCCTCCCCCCCTGCCAGCCGAAACTCGACGCCCTCGCCAAAATAGCCGGCATCTTGCCATGCTTTCATAGTTGGACCGTCAAACGGGCCTTGCTTGGCAGCGTCGTCCCGCCCGTCTGTCCAGCGGAACTCCCACATTTTGTCTTCTCCTAGTCCACCGGTACCCTCGGCCTCGTCGGGTTCCGGTGGCTCCACCCAAGCTTCCCCAGTCTCATTGCGATACTCTCTTATGAGTCGCTCCCGTTCCCTATCATATATATTGGGGTAGTCCCTCTGCATCAACTTATCCGCCGCGTCGGCAATGGCATTGATTGCGTCCCTAATCTTGATCTGCTTCGGGTCTTCGGGCTCCTTTTCAGCATCCACATCCATGGCATCTCCGTTGTCGCCGTTACTCTTTGCCTTTGCCTTCTTCTGTTTCCACTTGGGTATCTTCTTGGACTTGCTATTTGTCTGGCTCTTCCTAAGCCTCGCCAGAGCATCCAAAGCCGTCTCGCCTGGTTCTAGCCGGATGATGAGCTCTTTGAACAGATCGCCCGTCAACAAGCTGTCGTCCTCACGCTGCTGCTTCCGTAGTTCAGCTTCGCGCTTATCATGGGCCGCGGCGGCCTTCTTCATCTCTTTTTTGCTGATACCCTCCAGCCAGCGGTCGTGCACAGCGTCAGCGTCGGCCACCTTCCGGACGAAGTTGCCTGCCTCGTCGAACGCGCCGTCTTCCTGCTCCTCTCGCATGTTGAAAGCATCGATCTTGGGCGCGTGCTTCTTCAAGCCGCCGAGGCCGACTTCTTCGTCTACGCCTTCTTCGGCGATGGCGAGTGCGACGACCTCTTCGTCGTCGTCGTCTTCGTCTTCCTCGTCATTATCCGGCTTTCCGTCTATCCGTACTATGCCGCCACTTTTGCTGGTCGTTTCTTGGCCCTCGATTTCCTTGTCGGCGAGAAAGCGGACTTGTTTATCCTTCTTTCCTGGCTTGTTGCCGCCCCCCGCGTGGCTGTCGTCGGCATCGGCATCGCCAAACATGTCCACTTCATCGTCCTCCTCGTCGCCACCGCCGGCGCTAGCCTTGGGATTGTAATTTTCAATCTCCTCCCCAAAGTCCACGTCCTCAGCCTCCTTCCCCTTTTTGCCCCTGGCCTCGGCCCTTGTATTGAACGTCTCATTCTCGGAATCCGAGTCGTAACCGTCGATGTTCACCGCACCGCGCTTGGTCGCCCTCCCAGAAGCGGCGATGACGTCTGCGTCGAGGACATTGTCGTTTTCGTCTTCGTCGTCTGCTGCGCTTGGCGCCAGCGCGGATGGGTTGCGGACATCGAATTTGACCTTTTTGGATGTGGGGCCTCCCTTGTCACCTTCGTCGCGCTCTTCTCCGTGATGGGCTCTTGCGAAAGCCTCCCCGGCCCGTTTGGGGCGCGCAGCCGAGAATCTGGATGACATGGTGCCGTGATGAGCCTTTGAGGCGATATTTGGCCAGTGGAATTCCGGCAATGGAAGAAAGGCGAGCAGATTAAGGATGCCAGGGTGTGGCCAAGGAGCTTTGACGTCTGCTGTGGTGCGCTGGACTGGATACGCGGCTGGAAGCAATTGAAGGTCGAGCAAAAGAAAAGGCAAGAAAATTAATTAAAACCAAGAGAAAACTGAGGAAAAGAGCTCAAATAAGAGGGATCCAAAAAAAAAAAGTAAGTAATGGGGTTTCTTTGGCTCTGGATGACTTTTCTACGATCGAATATCCCGTCTGCTACCTCTTGGTAGCGGGTCCCAAAGCTCGCGCCACAGCGAGAACGCCGCAGAACAACCCCGCACTGTGCATTGAACAGGAAGCTACGTTGTAGTTGGTACGGAGTACCTCTGTGGCCACTCACTGACGGCGTCCTTCGGCGCAACAGCCCAAGATGTCATCCTCTGTTGCCTTCCGGGCTGCTTCACAAACCAAAATTTGGCCAACCACAGCATTTGCGATATAAAAGGCTGCCTTTCCTGATAACAACCCTGCCTATCTTCCATTCTCGACCTTCCATATTCTTACTCTACCCCGGATAAATTTCGTACCGCATCAAACCCGGCATCCAGAAAGATGGTGAGTTAGACCCCGCCTTTGGCGATCTGCTCCTCCAAGATCGCATTGCTCAACCCACGATTACAGTTTAATCCTGCCGACTATCGCGGGAACCTTCGGGCTCCCCGCGCGCAGCGTTTCGATGAATACTACCGATGCTATCCCTTGGTCATGGCCCCCGGCGCCGAGCGTCCCGACCTCAACTACGGATCCAAGATCTTTCTGCCACCATCTGCCTTGGATAAGGTGTCAAGGATGCACGTTCAATGGCCTATCATGCTAGAACTGATCAACGGGGCGGCCGGGGGCAAACACACACATGCAGGCGTTCTCGAGTTCGTGGCGGAGGAGGGGAGAGCTTACATCCCGCAATGGGTATGCTACGGGTTCCCCTTTGACCCCGACTAGGCGTACTGACGGTTTGCAGATGATGCAATCCCTTCAGCTTGATGTTGGCGATATGATTCAAGTCAAGACGACCTCCCTCGAACTTGCCAAGCTAGTCAAGCTGCAACCCCAATCCGTTAACTTCCTCGACATCACCGACCCACGTGCCGTCCTCGAGAAAGCTTTCCGAAACTTTGCGGCTCTGACAAAGGGCGACGTCTTTAACTTCGAATACAACGACGAGATCTACGACATGGCTGTTTTGGATGTGAAACCTGAGACTGCTAGGATGGGCGTCAGCATGATCGAGACGGATGTGAGCGTTGACTTTGCACCGCCAGTCGGTTACGTCGAACCAGAGAGAGCGCCACGCGGCAGCGGCACCAGCACACCCCGCAGTGCAAGAGGTGCAGCTAGCGGCGTGCCTCCTGGGGGCTTGCTCTATAACCAAGGTACCATGGCTCATGCGATCAATTATGACTCGATCGCGCCGGGCTCAGCAGCATCTCTGGCAGGAAACTTCACGGGGGAAGGGCAACGGTTGAGTTCCAAGAAGGGCGGAAAGGCTCCGACGCCGAAGCCCGCAACCCCTGTGGCTGGCACGTCAAGCTCGGCCAAGGAAGCCACAGTACCCGTACGACGAACAAACGGGCCCGCACCCCTACGTCTCCCTCCTAACAAACTCTTCCTGGGATACGAAATCAAGCCGGTTAAGACGGCTGAGGATAAAGAGAGGGAGGCTGCGAACGCGAAGCAGCCCCACTTTGCAGGTCAAGGCCAAACATTGAGAGAGACTGCCAAGAAAAAGAACGACAGTGACGATAAGGGTGGGAAATAGCTGCGGGGGGTAAAGGCGTTGGCGGATGAAAACTGCCAGGGTCACAAGCACAAGTTACATGTATTTGGCCGGGGCAACGTCCTCCTCCTCATGACAAGTTCGGTTCGCGTTAAGTAGATTGGTCGAGGACTCTTCGAATTTGCGGCGAGGGCCGGAACTTCACCGAGAAACGGGAAAGCCCGGGGTTGATGCTGGGCAGTGGGATGTTTAGGGGTTGCCAGGTCTTAGGCGGCCTCGTTAGGCTATTAATCTGCCCTTTAATTACATGGACACCGTAACACAACGTGGAGTGGGATCTGAGAAGGGATTATGGTCTTATTGGAGATTTACCACAGCTGAGTTCCAAGTGACGAATGTTAAACGAGCTCCATTGTCGCTTTTCACTGTCCGTCCACCTCCAAACTAGCCTCAAAATCTTCCCATTGAAAACACTCAAGGTACTGGCTCGGACGTCCTTCATCCCACCAGTCCACAGCAATCCCGACTTTTACCGACGGTTTGACACTTCATGTTATCTTCAAAGCGATGCCAAGATGACATCACTTTTAGCTTCTTGGTGTTGGTCCAGGTCCTGTGTGGATGGTCCGTGCGTCGATATAACCTGACGACTGTAAAGCCCCGCAACTTTTGTCACGGGCCTGGAACTCAGTTTAGGTTCTTCAGTTCCATGTGCTGGTACGAAGCCGCGTCCCCGCTAAAAGCAAGCAATTGGTCGAATTGGCAGACTGGCCACCCTTCCCATCAATTCCGTCTCTCACCAACCCATTCTGAACTCTCTCTTTGCCATTTTATCAATTTGCCTCGGTGTCAAGGGCTTCTTGGTGTGAAACTTCGGGTAGCGCATAGCGCGATAATCGCATCGATCAAATCGACCATGAAGCATGAGCTCGCTGACAATGTGACGGGTTCCGTACCCGCTGCATCGGCAGCGACAACTCGCAATTTACGGCCGCGCCAAGCGTCCGGCGCCCCGGAACCCCCGGCGGGTGGCCGGGTGACAAGGAGTTCGGCTGCGTTTCCTCGGACGTCTGCAACCAACGAGAATCCGGCGGTGCCGCCTCCACTGCCCAGGACCCCAACAAAGTCGCACAAGCGATCCAGATCGCCAGTCGGGATTGCAAGCCGACCAAAACGGACCCGTGGCTCCCCTCACGAACCGGGGTTTTATGGAGAAGATAGCGATAGCGATAGCGGGGACGAACTTGAATGCCTTCACATCAACCCCAGCCCCGATGTGGAGCAGACAGCAACTACCCATCGACAACAACATCGAACTCTCCGGGTCCTCACCCCCAAAAAGCCGACAACCCCGGTTGGGGCAACAAAAAGCCCATGCAAAGCCGTCTCTAAAAGGTCTCCCGCACCCGAGAAAGGCAAAGGCGTGATCGAGGATGGCAATATCCCCGACTGGGCCAGCTTGCCTTATATGATCCTGACCCAGATTTTTGTGTATGCGGCCGCGCCGCTCACCGAAGCCCGGCACGCCCAATGGCTGACGGCAACCAGCGGGGTCTGCCGTGCATTTGCAGAACCGGCCCTGACAGCCCTTTACCAGGCTCCTCCGTTGCTGAGCCGGCCGATGGCACATGGGCTCGTGTCGCTGTTGTCGAAGGACCCGTCCTCTACCCTGTTCAACTACAGACCGAAAGTGGAAGAACTCTGGATTGATGTCGAGCAGATTGCTTCAAAGACGTTCAGAGGCCAACCGCTCGACCTCGAGGCCCTGGTCAGCAACCTGCCTCGTCTCAAGCAAATCCAGTTCTTTCACCAAAAAGACGACGCCCCTTACCGGTCGCTGGATGGTAGCTTACGTTGGCACTACCCTTCCGCGCTTTTCGATGCTCTCAACGGTCCGCAGGTCTCGGCAGAGGGATCCCTCGTGGCCAACCATACGCGACTTGTTGGATGGCAGTGGAATCGGCGGCTGATGGGTCCGGTTCTAAACCTCGCCGACCTCAAGGCGCTTCATGGAACCCCGGCGTTTTCGAGTCTAATAAAAGTCTCGTTCGTCAATTACCAAGTGCCTTCGCTTCACGCGAAAGCAAGTGATGACAGCGATGAGGTGATCGCCAAGGACGAAGCCTTCATTCAAAACATGGCGAACGCAATCACCGCTCTGCCAAATCTTAAGCATCTCATCTTCGAGTCATCTACTGCGGCGAATGACCAGTTACTACAACTCCTGCCCAAAGACCTCGAGACCCTGGAGCTTATCAATTGCTGGGACGTCAGTGGCGACGACTTTGCGGCTTATCTCCTCTCGAGCGGGCACCATCTGAAGCGCCTCATACTGCACCACAACCAGTCCTTGAGCCTATCCTTCCTCCCGGTTCTTGGAGCTGCTTGCCCAAACCTGCAGGTCCTCGCCATCGACTTCAAAACGTTCCAGCATCACGAGTTCTACCATGATTCGGACCCGAGCTATGATGAATTGCTCACCACAGACCAAGTCCCGGAATGGCCCGAAACCTTGGAGGCGCTTCAACTTCTAAACATGAAAAAGTGGTCCGCAGATGCAGCCGAGACGTTGTTTCAGTCACTTACCGACAATGCCTCGAGACTGTTGAAGCTCCGCCGCTTGGAACTAAAAGCCATGTTGAGCATCCCTATCTTGGAGCGCTCAAGGCTCCGTTGCAAGTGGGAGCACAAGCTGCGACACATTTTCCTGCGTGAGGACCAGGACCCCTCACCTTTGTTTTCGCTGCGAGAGCCGGCCCAGCAACCCAGCGCCGAGGAGGTCAAGCACACCTCAAAGAGGCCGAGCAAGCTCACTCGCGCCCCCCTCGCCGAAAATCCTTCGCGCCGGAGTGGCCGGCTCAGGGCGAAATGGTCGAACTCGCCCTCCCGCGCTAGTAGTGTTGGCGTTGGCCGGGGTCTCCGGCACGGGCTTGACCGGCCGTCGTATGCTGAGCCCGATACGGACGGTGAGGAGGACGAGGAGGGGGATGATGAGGCAGAAGGGGGCCAGGGCGCGGATGAGTCCGGCCCGAGCACCCAACCTGAATCTCCGGCGTCGTCGGCCGGGTCCGAAGCTCCCTTCCGCCAGGTCATGTGCGAGAAGGTTGAGATCCAACTGGATAACCAGAAGTCGGTTGAGACCACGCTCACCATGGACGATTTCGTGGATAGCGAGAACAATGACCTGTCGGATGATGACGACTGGGTCGGCCAGGATGAGGATGAGGATACCGGGTATGCTTGGTAGATGGTGTTGTATATCTGGCGTTTTCTTTTCCTTTATCTTCGTTGTATATTTTCCCATGGGTGGTGCATCATCATGGGCCACTGTTGCTACTTGCATGTCTGGGCCGGGCCGGGGAACGGAACTTAAATCCGTATTTATGGCGTCGGGTCACTTTGCTTCCATTTGGTTGTATTTCTTGCCCGGGACCAGGGCTGGGTCTGGGGGACAATTATGGCGTAGGGTATATTTGGCACGACATTGTGCGATTTTGTTTATCACCCCTGCCCAATGAATGAGGCACGGGACATTTTAGGCGTTCGGGATTGCTCTGGCTGGCTGTATTTATTTACAACTTGCTGTCAAAGCTTTCCTTTGCCTCGGTTGGCTAAATGTGATGTCTGATCACCTGCGCCATCGTGGTGTTGCCTCATGATGGATAGATAGATAGCCTAGAGATAGGCCTAGAAGGAAAGGTTCATCAAATTCTTGTTCTATAATTAGCGTTCTTATGGGTTCCAATGATGCCTGTGTCCATTCCCGGGGGCTTAAGCTCCTCATTTCTTAGCCTGACTACGATACCCCATCCTCACCAGGCCGTTCAAATCGAGGGAGGCGTAGTAATAGTAATATCATGTCATGCGATTGTCCCGTCACATCAATAGGCAACGCTGGGTTACACACCGGGAATAATTAATTACATGGGACTATGTTACCTGTTAAGCTAACGTCCAGCTAGTGCTAGATACTCATATCGGGGGTTGGCACATCTCTTGTTACAGGTATTGAACTCTGTGAACTCGTTTGGCAGTGCCATGCCCAAGATGAGAGTAATTCAATCATAATAAAACATTAACTAGACGGCGGCCGCACAAACTTAAGGAACCTACCGAATCCGAATGCCAGGATATTTGGGGCTATCTGGACGACTCCGTCTTCGGGGATATTGAAGACTTCTCCTTTCGATGGCGGGCAGACTAACAAGGTCCTGACTCGTCAAGTCCACGCTGGCAACGATAAGAAGTACCGAATGTACAGACATCATCATACAACTGACTGGAGGCTAGAATCGTGAACCCAAATACCTACCAAACCATACACAAATAGGCCGTCAAAGGCGGTTTGTAGAATCCGCACCTCCCACTCGGTTTTGGTGACCGGACTGCGAGTTGAATGCCAACCAATACGCGCATGTCACAATAAACATGCTTGAAACCTCCCGGCTCTGATCAAGATATTGTAGAACTATATCTACAATGTTGATCGAATCTGTTTGATTCTCTACATCAATGATCACAGGAACGAGCTGCTTAGTCCCGTCCACCCCGACAACGAATCACAACGGATCGGTCACAGGCTTACTTACCGGCATACTTACATACTGGAGAAATGTGACCTATTAACAATAGTAAATATAGCATTGGAAAAGGCCTTGGGTATCATGTGAAGCTGGGGACCGTCTTGAGAATAGTATGGGGCAATCTCACCGAACGGGCTCCGGTGCTAGCCATGGCTGCCAAGATGTTTTCTGGCTATCGCTTGTTAAACGTTTCACGCCATTCTACATGTACATACCTCGTACGGACATGGTATTCGAGTTATAAATGATGGCGTCAGCGAGGCAGATGGGTTACAGTTTCTTACAGGCGCTGTGCCATTCGACGGTGTCTCGCCTCGTGGACAAGGTCGACCCATACGGATCTAGGACTTCGGCAACTTAAGTTGATTCTCATCATGGTGTTCGAGGGAATCGAGTCCTCTTCTTGTGGTCCGAACTCTGATTAAAGATAGGTACGGGCAGATGCATATGTGGACCCCACACACCCCAATTTGGCTGCACTCCAGCCCCTTCCATCACTTCATACTCAGTTCTTCACCAGTTGCTTTGCGCTTCAATCGAAACCTGAGTCCAATTCGGGTTCATATCCCTGGTCGGTCAGCTCAGTGACAAGGGTCTGTTAGCGAGATACTCTTTTACCCACAGAACTTGTACGCAATAATTCGTACCGTGCTACCGCGATCGCCGCTAACCGTACAGGGTCGGAAGACGGAGCCGACGCCCCACGACGACCAGGGCCGCCGGAGTGGCACGAATCAACAGCAAACCTGAAATCGCGATAGGAGAATCTCGCTCGCTTTTTCGGCTACGGTACGCGTCTTCCCTCATCGGCCCCCTTCATTGCCTGCTCCACTGCCGTACCCCCTTTTCGTGTCGATGGCACTCTGAATGTAAACGCCACAGCTTGGGTTTGATGCACTTGGTGGCTGCACTCTGTTGATTTCAACCATCGCCCATCAGTCTTCGGCAGTGCGCGCCGGCCCTCCCAAGCGGGTGGTCGACCAACTTCCTTGTCAATCAATCCACACCACACTCGTGTTCTTCACACACCGGGCTGCTGCCTCATTTTCATCTCACAGTGTTAAGGGATCACAACCGTTCATATCTGGCTGGTAGTCCTTCATCGGTTTCTATTGCTGCCTATCTCCGCCGCACCTTCCTCAACCTATTACACACCCTCTACAATCACGCGATTATTTGACTTTTTTTCTTTGCTACCTCACCCTACCCTTATATTCACACACTTCTTCACCATCCCCTTCTTCACCATCCTGGCCTCATCTCGAGGAATTATTTCAACCTGAACGGCGGCACTACGATACTCACTCTACCGCCTTTGCGATTCCTCTCACCGGACAATGCGGCTTATCCCACTTTGCAGACCCCGTTGACCACTTCACGCGTCTCACCAGGCTTAAAGGGCTCGGGCCAAAGAGAGTCATTGTCACCTGTCCACGTGCCCATGACATGGGCCGGGTGACATCTTTACGCCATGTCGACCATTAGCAATCACAACCGTGGCCTGCCCTTCCTGCATCGGAATTGGCTCAAAGCTACCAATCACTGGAACACTAAGATGGGCAACAAGCCTTCCTCCCAGACACGCGACGGCGGCGACAAGCTCGCTGATGACGACCACCAAGCCCGGCGTGCAGCAAAGCGCCGCCGTATTGATGACGACTATGACGGCTTCCCGCTGTTTGAGAACTACGGCACCGCCCAGCGCGCCCTCCGCATCGAGGTCCTCAAGATCAGCCACAAAGACTCGCCCCGGGTGAAAAACGGTATCTTTAATGGGGTTATCGCCCCCAACGTTAGGGATGTCGTACAGGTCAAGGCCCGCTGCAAGCTCACCATCACTGGCTACAAGGGTGGCGAAGCGGTCGTCCTGCACGTTGACAGCCAAGTCTGCGATATCCGCCTCTTCAAAAACCCCGCCGGCTCGTCCCCCATGGCCCGCTTTTCCTCCATCCGGCCCTTCCACATTCCGGAAGAGAAGATCTTTCTCGAACGTGACGACGATGCCGTCTTCGGCCTGGCCAACACTTACTCCGTCCTCGTCGAGCTCGAGTCTGCTGGCGACGCCAACTGGCCGCCGACCGATCTCGTCCCTATCAGTGATGAGGACACATTCTACAACAGGGGGCTCCCATCTCGGCAGTGGGTGCTCACCGCCAACATCGCCGACCTCTTCAGCAGCCGCAACCGCAAGTCGGTCCGCCTACGGGTAAAGAAGCAGCCCGCCAACGACGTTGCCACCAATTTTCTCATGGACATGGACGTCCGCTGGTTAACGCCCATATCGAGCCAGCGGAGGCCGCGAGAACACACCAAGGATATCCAGCCCTCCATCTCGGTGTTTGACCCCAACGAGCCCACCGCGCCTCTTGTTAACGGCAACACTAACCTCCCCAATTTCGTTAATGGTGCGGATACCCATCGCCGTGACTCTCAGGTCAATGGCGAAGGGGAGCTTGGGCCGAATGGGCAAGCGAACGGCTCCGTAGCCGACCCGGCCGAAGAGCTGGCCGAGGGCGAGCTTACTCCCGGCCGCTCTCGGCGAACAAGACTGGACATTAACTACAACGTCAAGCAGATGTGGAACAACGCAGTCGGGAAGGAGACTAGGAAGCGGCGGAAGCTCGGCGAGGACCACAGCCAGCTCGACGAGCACACAATCACATACCTGCTCCCACCAGAACAGGTCCAAACGGACAGGTTTGCCTGCCTGCTGTGTGGTGCTGAGAACGACCGTCTCTGCCAGCTGCGTGCTCACTACCTGAGTCACTCGCAGTATGATTTCCACTTTGAAATCAAGCCTAAGGCGGGGTATTGTGTCACTGTGAAACCGAATGCCGATGGCCGCGGCTCGCCCTTGAGACCTAAGGTGTACCAGCTCGGGCTACCCGTCAAACCCCTCGACCTGGAGAAGTACGTCAACGGAGATGACTCTTGGGTCACCTCTCGTCTTGGCCCAGACAACGGACGTGAAGTCTTTGAAGATACCGCTCCGCAAGGAGGGCGCACGGTAAGATAACGTTCCCACCCTTGGTTTTGATCGACTTTTGGGATACTAACACTCCCCAGAAACTCACCACCAAGCGGACCCGGCGTAAGGTGCTTGTCCCCAAATCCAAACAGCCCCTCTTCGACCCCCTCAGCAAAGTCCGGCTCCAGCCCGGCACGCCGATCCCGCAGTACCAAATTGACGACTCGTGGCTCCTGCTCAAGCATCGCGACAACCTGCAGGATTTCATCGATCTCAACGCGGCCGAAAAGGAGTACCTGCAGGTATGGGATGCCTTCATCCTGCGCCAGCACATCTCGTCGCCGCAGTACCTACCCCGCAACTTCCTGCGGTTCGTGCGTGAGAACGCCGCCTGGCTCTCAGCGAAGCGGTCGAGGACGGACGAGTTCAGCCGGCACGTCGCCACGCTGCTCGCCCGCTGCGTCCTGCCGGACGAGGCCGTTTTCAAGGCCACCCGGCTCTTGGAAGACGCGAGGGCCCGGCGGGCCGCGGGCGAGGAACTCGGAGACGAGCCAGCATCCGCCCTGCAGCCTGTTAGGAACAAAGCTTCGGGCGGCTGCTGCACCGCGTGTGGCGGACCTGTGCCCCCGGCGACGATGTTGGTTTGTGCGAACAAGGTACGTTGCTTCTTTCTTATTTATACTTACCTACGGGTTGTGTGCATGACTAGTGATGCTAACGGTATGGGTATCAAGGAATGTGAAAACCGGCTATATCACGATACGTGCGTGGAAGACACGGAGGAGGCGGTGGCGAAGGGGAGGCATTGGAGGTGCAAAACCTGCTCGTCGTAGAGCAGGGGGCGGGAATGTGCGCTACCGTGGGCGAGGGGCAAGCGAATTGAGCAGACGAGGTCGTGTATTATTGTAAAGGGTTAATCAGAGGTGGAGAGAGATTTTGAGATGCTGTTTGCCGCTGAACGAGGATGAGGCAAACCGGTTGCTTGTCGGTGCGTGGAATCGTAGCAGGCGGCGCTTCTTGAAGTGAGGTGCTGCCAAGACAGTGTGTAAGCTAGTAACGAGGGTTTGGCAGGACGCAATCTACAAGTGGTGGCCTGGCCGCGTCTCGAACGGACGGACATATACAACCTCTGATAATATTCTACAGTATTGGATGGGTCATGGCCTATATCACAACAACAACACGAGCAAGAAGAACGTGTTAAACAAGTCAACACCAAATCTGAGTTCTTGTTTCTTCCTTCGTGTTCAGCCTGGGCGAGCGACCCGGCGTTCTCTCGCACGTGCTGGGTAGCTAAGGCTAGGCGATGCATACAGTCCCAACCTCGGAAAGGACATACCACTGGCTGTCTGGCTGGTAGCGAAAACCCCAAGATACCAAGCTAACGGCTTGTTTGTTTACAGTTGCCATTTTCATTCATTTCCCCGCTTCCGCTACCAAACTACCAACTACTTGCAAAACCATATTATACACTCCACACCCCAAATCTCAGTAGGTAACAAGCAAGCAAGCAAGCAAGCAGCACCCAAAACGCCCAAGTAATGCCCCAACAAACCATAGATATCTTCCAACCAACCAAAACGACCCAATGTCAGTCCAGCTCCCAACCTCACCACCTCGCCGCCTCACCGCCGCCCCTTCTCCCTTTCCCCCCTTCGCTCCTCCTCCCTGCGCTGCCGCTTCCGGCTCTCCTGCGCGATCATATCGCTCAGGTCCTCTTCGTAAGCGGCGGAGCGGCTCCACTGGGCGCCGACCCCTTCCTCACGGCGGCCGGCCTCGAAGCGCCGGCGCAGCTCCTCCTTGTCCAGGCCGCCGCCCGACGCCGCGAGCGCGTCCGGGTCGAGCGCGACGTCGACGTCGCCGGGCTTCTTGCGCTTGCGCGTGGGGTCGTCGTCGTGCGCGCCCAGCACGGGCACCGGAGCGCCGGGCGCCGCTCCCGGGCCCCCCTTGGATAGGTCGTACGTCTTGTCGCTGCCGAAGAACCCTTCGGCGCGGCCCTGGCGTTCGGGGATGACGGTGTAGGCCTGTCTTGGTCCGCCGCCGTACGAGGATTCCTCCGTCTCGAAGCCGCGGCGCGTCTTGCGCAGGTCGAACTCGCCCGCCATGCTGGTCTCGACGCCCGCGGGGGCCGCGTGCAGGTCGGTGTGGACGGTGCTGGCATATCCGCCGGGCGTCTCCAGGCCGGTGGTCGTGTCGGTGCCGCCTGGTGGGAGGTCGCCCGCTTCCGAGCCCTCCTCGTCCGACTCCTCTTCTTCGGATTCTTCTTCCTCGGATTCTTCCGCCGGGGGCTGGAGTTCGCCCCAGAGGCTCCGCTCGACGGGCTCGGCGAGGGAGGTGGCAGCCGCCGCTTGGGGTTGTTGGGGTTGTTGCTGGTAAGGCGCTGCGGCGCCGGGTTGGCCAGGCGCCATGATACCGAAGATGTCACCGCCGTAGAGAGGGCGGTTGTATTCGTCTAATGGGGGTTTACCCCACTGGCCGGGCTGGAAGCCCCATGCCGCTCCTGGTGGGACGGGGGCGTTGAGGCCGGGGATTTTGAAGGTTGGGTAGGAGGGCGGCGGGCCAACGCGTTGTTGTTGGAGCAACCACGGAGGGGGGAAACCGGGCTGCATGCCGAGCGCCTCCGTTAATGCCTCGCTAAGGTTGCCAGGCTTGAACACCTTGTAGTCCGCCTCCCACTCCTTGCCCTCGTAGTAGACGTCGCCAAACCGTGTTAGGTCCGGTTTTGTTTGGTGGCGGAAGAAGGCGTCGTAGAGCTTTTGGTAGTCGATATCGAGCTTGCCCATCTTCGGTTGCACCCTCTCGCGCTGTTTCTGCTTGAGCGTCTGCTCTGCCTGCTTCTCTAGGACGGCATCGCGCATCTCAGTGATACCGGTCTCGGCGATGAACTTGGGCAGCTTGAAGGGCGGTTTCTCGACACCTCGCTTGCTAGAGAGGTATTCGCGTTTTAGAGACCAGTGCCCCGGTACGGGGACGATGTTACGTTGAGCCTTGATCTGGACGAGAAGACGAGGGTCGGACGACGAGACGTCGTGCCACTCGACAACCTCGGGATTCCGCACCAACGCCTTGAGTTCGGCGATGGACAGCTTGTTCAGCTTCTTCCGCTTCTTTTTGGACATTTTTTGTGCCGCATCTTCGTCCTCGCTAGGAATTTCATCGTCCTGGTCGAAGAAGACCTCACCCTTATTCCCTGCGTTCGCTTCCCTCGAGACCTCCTCATCGTCCAAGCTCAAGCCGAACCTTTCGAAAACGGTCTTGTATGCCGCGAACGCGGGATCTTCCTCGTCTAGAAGGGACTCGTCGACTGGGCCGTCGGCATCAATCTTGGCGGACGCGTCGGGGTCCTTCTTGACCTCGAGGTCAGTCGGTTTGCTCTCGCCGTCAACAGGTGTCTCGTCTTGCGTCGGCTCCTCCTTAACCTCGGGGTCCTTGGAGCCGTTTTGCTAGGGAAGTTAGCAAGATGAATCGACAACAAGAACTAGAAGGGAGTTACTTACGTCGCCGTCGACCTGGGCCTTCCTCTGCTCCTTCTTCTTCGCCCGGCGCATTTGGTTCTTGGTCATCTTTGGTGCCGCCATCTTGCCTGCTGTGAGCCGGCCGCTCAAGATATGGATGCAGGTTTTAGGGGTTAAGCATCCGCAATGGAGGTTATCCAAATTCGACTTGCTGGGGACGGTTGTTGGGCTGTCGTTGAAGATGCAGTATTTGGTGGAGCTGCACGCGGTCGGCTGGCTTATCGGTCGACGATTGCGCGCTGCCAAAAGTTTGACGTCGCTCGGATCAAAGTGTGGCTGGTCAGCTGTCTGTCTCTTGGCGCTGCAGCTGCTGGAGCCTCTTCTGCCACTGCCACTGTGGCCGTGCGTATTGCGACAACTTCCACCCCTGTGCTCCTCCCCTGAACCCTCCCCTGGACCCTCCCTTTCCACTGGCCCAGACCGCGTGCTACGCCTGCAGAAGCGGATTGGAGACGCCAAGAGAGCTTATTTGGCAGATGCCAAACCAGATTGCGCGCCCCTCCAAGGTGCAAGGTGCAAGGCGCAAGCGACTGACACCTGTGCAACCGCCAATTGCCGCGATTTTGTTTCCAGCTTTCTCGACCTCGTGTTGAACAACAAACGCACACGAGGACGTGGCCATGATCACGTAGTCCGGAGCCAGCGCGTCAGCATTTCCATTCGTTATCATTGCCAGTCGCCGCTTTGCGCTCGTTTGCCGAATCCCTTAGCGACGGGACTTATTCGTAGTCCTCGGGCCATTTCAACCTCTTCGAAGCGCCTCTGCGCGCAATGCCGCACTCCACGTCGCACTCGACCGGCTCCCACATGCGGGCTGCGTCCCAGTCTCGCTCGTCCACAAACAAGTCCTTTGGGGAACCACACGGCGGGTCAGGGCAGGGAGAGACGGAAAAGTTCCCGGATTTCGATGCCGGACAGGCTTTTCCCAGCGGGCAACCGTCAGGTCAGCGGTGGCAGCAAAACGGCTTGACCCCCGGCAATGGTGACGCCTCTCATGCGGGTCGCTGGCACGCCCGTAGAGACAGTAGGGTGAGATGGGCTCCTCGGGACGCCGTCTCGGGTTCCTCTGGCCATTCCAAGAAGGCCAGCATTAGCAATGCCGTCCACCGAATGCGCTCCGCTAGCATGAGCCAAAACGCCCAGGAGATCGCAGGAGCGCTTCGTGCGCCCGTCTCTTGGAAGCTGATCGTATGTTCTTAGTCCTGTGAGAATAGAGATAAACTCAATGCTGATGATTACCCTTTCGCAGGGGCTCTGCGTCATGTGGTACTGGTCGTCCGCCCTGACCAACACCTCCTCGAAAGCCATCCTCACGGCCTTCGATAAGCCCGCGACCTTGACCCTCGTTCAATTTGCCTTCGTATCCTCCTACTGCATGCTATTCTCATGGCTAGCGTCCACCTTCCCCCAACTCCGAGCCGCAGTCCCGGCGCTAAGGCATCCGATCCGGGCCCCTTCACGAGATGTGATACGGACCACACTACCGCTCGCCGCCTTTCAGATAGGGGGCCACCTCCTCAGTTCGAATGCCACATCCAAAATACCGGTGTCACTCGTCCACACCATCAAGGGACTCTCCCCGCTTTTTACGGTGCTGGCCTACCGCTTCATCTTCGACATCCGCTACCCTAAGGCGACGTACCTCTCCCTCATCCCGCTTACTTGTGGCGTCATGCTCGCCTGCTCGGGCAAGCACGGATTCGGCGGCCAGTTTCTCGGCATACTCTACGCCCTGCTCGCCGCCATGATCTTCGTCACCCAGAACATCTTCTCCAAGCGGCTCTTCAACGAGGCGGCCCGCGCCGAGCAGGAAGGGCCAAGTCACCAATCCCGCAAGCTCGACAAGCTCAACCTGCTCTGCTATTCATCCGGGATGGCGTTCCTCCTGACGGGCCCCATCTGGCTGTGGTCCGAGGGTGTCGACATCATCGGCGACTTCCTCTGGGACGGCAGCGTGGACCTGATCCAGAGCCCCAACTCGCTCGACCACGGCCCGCTGGTGCTGGAGTACATCTTCAACGGCACCTTCCACTTCGGCCAGAACATCCTCGCCTTCGTGCTCCTCTCCATGGTCTCGCCCGTCACGTACTCAGTCGCGTCGCTGATCAAGCGCGTCTTCGTCATCATCATCGCCATTATCTGGTTCCGCAGCCCCACCACCCGCGTCCAGGCCGTCGGCATCGCCCTGACCTTCCTGGGGCTCTACCTCTACGACCGCAGCAGCGAGAAGAACAAGGCCGACCAGCGCGCCCGCTCCATGACCGAGACCCGCCGCGACGCCATGCTGCTGCCCCTGAGCACCAAGCAGCATGTGCTCGCGACGACGGCCGCGTCGGGCGGGCCGCCGCCGCCCATGTTTGAGAGCCCCATGGGGATGGGTGGCGGCGACCCGATGGCGGCCGCCGGACACGCGTACACGCATGGCAGTGCGGCGGCTGCGGCGTTTGCGTCGAGCAGCGTCGTGGCCGATAGTAAGAAGTCGGACGATGTGGGCGGGCGTGGCGGTGGCAGGCAGAGGGGGATGAGCAACGCCGCGTGGCGACCGCCCGGGACGCGGCAGGAAGATACCTGGCGGACGGGCGACAGCCCGAAGGCGGCTGCGCGGTGAGGATGCGGGAAGGGCGCTTAGGTACTGTACTGTACCTGCTGCATTATGAAAGCAAGCGCTTTGGGATGATTAAATTGGGTCTGGAATTCAAGAGGCGGGTGGTTATGACAGTATGGACTTGACGTTCATTAGATTGTGTGTTTCGTCTCGTGTGTATGCTATATGTCTAGATCTTCGGTTTGCATGCACTGAGGGCTAGAGGGCGTTATGTATGTACGGTTACTTTGAAGGGCGCCATCGGTGCTTGTTGTATGTATGACTATCCAGCATGAATAGAGCTTGCATCTTATTAAACACCACCGCCCACACCCCTTATGCTTTTATGCCTCTTCTGATATGCCTAACTGTACAATAACCATACACTCACCACCCAAAGCCATCCCTCGCTGGCTCACTCGCTCACTCAATCAACCACTCCTCCACCTCCACCCCAACCCCCCTCCCCAACCCGCGAATAACCTCCCACCCAACATTAACCCTCCACTTCCCTCCACAATCCATCATATCCCCGCCCACCCCAGTCCCTGCACCACCACCACCAACCCTGACCAACAACCTCAAACTCGCCAGCGTCGCGATCGCCATCCCCACATCCGCCTCCCCCACATTCACATTCCCCCCATCAGCCAACCCCCCCTCCCACTCCCCCCTAACCGCCGCAAAAACCGCCAGCCACCTCTCCAACACAAACGCGTGCGCCCCGAGCAGCTTGCGCGCGATCTTGCGGTGCTTTGCCCGCGGCCGGCCCACGCCACCGCCTGCTCGGGTTCCTCCACCGCCACCGCGGCGCCGTTTGCGGCCGTGGTGGTGGGTCGAGAAGAGGGTCAGGTCGTGCCGCGTGGCGTTGTGCGAGGCGAGGTAGGCGGCGAGGAGGAGGAGGCGGGCGGTGGTCGGGAGGAGGGTGGCGAGGGCGGCGCCGGCGCCGGCGGTGGGGGTTGTGGTGGTGCTTGTGGTGAGGGCTGTGGTAGTTGTTGGGGGTGGTAAGGGTTTGGGGGTGCCGGGTTGGGAGGTGGGTTGTTGTTGTTGGGTGATGGTTGTGGTGGGGTTGGTGGTGGTTGGGGTAGTGGTGGGGAGGGCGAGGACGCCTGGGTCGAGGAGGCGCTCGTCTTGGAAGTGTACGCGCGCGGCGACGAGGAGTTTGGAGAACTCGCGGGCTGAGTGGGTGCGCGCGTGAATGGGTGCTGTGAAGCGGGGCCAGAGGGCAGAGCAGGCGTGGCGGAAGGAGGGTAGTGTGCGGGAGGCGGCGCGGGCGAGCGCGTCGTGGACGGCGGCGGTGAAACGCGCCCAGAGGTCGGCTGTCTCTTGGTCTGATGTGTTGGGGAGAGCCGCAGGAGGGGTTGCGGAGAGGATGGTGATGAAGTCGGTTTTCGTGTAGGTCGGGAAGTGGAGGTGTGGGACGGAGGAGGTGAGCAGAAAGTTGGGGGGCGGTGAAGTGACGATGAAGACTGTGGTTAGGCAGGGGATCTGAGCCTCATTAGTACATGGCTAGGTCGGGACTCATGAACCGTTGCTTACAATCTCAGACAGCCTCGCCAGAGCAGGAAGCAGGGTGTGAGGGGCGTCTCGCTGGCGGTCGATGCCGTCAAAGACGAGCACGAAGCGGAAGCCGTCAGGACGAGGCGTGTACTTGAGCATCTTGGATAACTCGACGGTCAACTGTGACACAGTCTCACACCTCGGAGGGCCGGCATTCCACTCTAAAGCATCGGCCACCTTGCCAACGACGGTCTCGTAGAGATGGCGGGCTGTGATAAATTCTGCCGAGTTGACAACGGCATGTTTGAGAGTAAACTCGTCATCCCCAGGTTGACTTGAGAGTTTAGCCAGCAGGGCCGTCGTGATGGCACTCTTCCCTGTGGCCTCGGTGCCGTAGATTACCACGTTTCGACATGGCGCAGCGCCGGGCTAAGCTGGTTAGAATAGGTAACTCATGATGTTCTCAAGATTTGCCTGTTCGTAACTTACACAAACAAGTGTTGCAAGAGACCGAATCTGTGCTTCTCGACAAGGAAAGGAATGATTGAGCGCCTCCAAGACCAGCTCATCCGGGAGCTGAAAAAGAGACCCGCTCATTTTGGGGTGAGATGAGATACCTCTCAAAACGATAAGTTTTAATTTTTTGACATGAGGCTCTCACACCAGGTGTGTAATGTGTGTAAGATGTAAAAGAGGACCATTGACTTTCCGGTGCTTACGTCGCGTTACGCGTCGAGCTGCAGGGACAAAGGGTGTGTGGCCCGGGCGTTACGCACCCACTTTTGTTATTGAGAGCGCCCAGCGGCGTCAGCACAGGGGCCTCACCCACTGAACGAACGAGCCACACAGCCACCAATTCCGGGCGTTTCTTCAAGGCACCACCGAGCAAGCCACGAACTTTCCCTAAAATTGGCTGTGGTGTTGAGCGACATGCATGTCAACCAAGACACGGGACCGAAGGATGACCAACGTAAGATAAATGATATTTCCCATCAGGCCATTGTCGGTTAGACCCGGGGCATCGCCGGACAACACACACACACACACACACCACATATAGTTAACGTACTTCAACCTACGTATGGACCAACTAGATCCTACCCTCCACCCGCAAAGGATGCGCTAGGTGGCTACCTGATCTATGGGAATAAACACTTGGCATCTGACGCGGCCGCACGACGAGGAACTTTTGAAAATACAAAGATCTATACTCACCTATATCTGAACCTGCCTCGCGTGAGGAGATACGTAATACCTCATGATAACTCGCCCTGTCAAAGACCCGCGGAAGTCGAAACAACACCATGCCGGAAAACCTTAGTTCTCCCGCCCCGGCCACGGCAGCCGGCAGACCCTACCACGCCAAACGCCCGCACCGGAAGTCTAGAACGGGATGTCGCAACTGCAAAACCCGCAAGGTCAAATGCGACGAGGGCCGCCCGGTCTGCCATCCGTGTACTCTCCGGGGTGAAGAGTGCGTGTACCTGCTTGCACCCCCACCGGCGCGTTCATCCCGGACCAGGACCGCCTCGCCCGCGTCTTCTTCTTCTTCCTCCTCCGGCCGTAGACCGGCCCCGAGTCCGGCTTCCGCTCCGGATCTCGCCTTAGTAGGCAGACCTGAACACACTCACCCCATCGCCTACCAGCCCCAGTTCATACCCAGCGGCCACGGCGAGGCCGAGATGCGGCTGCTCTGGTTCTACACCACCGCCACCTACGCCTCCTTCTCGACCGGGAAGCTCAAAGAACGCAGCGTCGACGTGGTCCTCCGCGTGAACGTCGTCCAGCAAGCCTTCGCCAACCCCTTCCTGATGAACTGCCTCCTCGGCTTCACCGCCATGCACATCAACCACCTCAAGATCCCCAACATGAACATCTCCCGCGCGCTCGAGATCCGCTACCGCACCCTCGGCCTCGAGTCCTACCGCAAAGCCGTCGCCGCCGCCGACCCCTCCACCTACCCGGCCCTGCTCGCCACCTCCCTCTTCCTCTGCGGCCTATACACGCACGCCTTTCGCGGCGACGACGCCCGGCCCTTCGCCCTCCTCGACTGGATGGTCCTCTGGAAGGGCATCGGGGCCATCATCGACGTGACCAATCTCCCGCAGATGTACCGCACGGGGATCGCGGCGCTGCTCTTCCGCCCGGCCGTCGACATGGACGCCTCGGCGCGCGCCCTGCCCAACCACCTCCTCTTCATGATCACATCCATCCCCACCACCGATCCAGACTACCCGCTCGTCCCGAAGTACTACAAAGCGCTCAAGTTCCTCGGCTCGCTCTACCTGGAGCTGCGCAACGGCTTCAGCCACCGGCTGTTCCTGCGCACCGTCACCTTCCTAACCTACCTGCCCAAGGTGATCATCAGCGCGGCGCGCGAACGGCGCCCGCGGGCGCTGGTGATCCTGGCGCACTACCTGGCGTTCACGACGTTCAAGGCGCAGGCGTGCTGGTGGATGGACGGGATCGCGGGGTACGAGATCCCCAACATGGCGCGGTTTCTGGGCGCCGAGTGGGCGGGCCTGCTGCGGGTGCCGCTGGCGGCGGTGGGGCTGTACGGGGATAACAGGGCGATTGCGAGGCTGTTGCTGGATGATGCGGAGTGGGACGAGCCGACGGAGATGGCGGTGGAGCCGGTGACGGGGGATGGGGAGAGGGAGTTGGCGATTCGGGCGCTGATGGAGGAGGATGTGGCGCCGGAGGTGCAGGCTTATCGGGAGAGGAAGAGGCAGATGATGAGGCTCGAGGGCTCCTGTTGATCGGGGTGGGGGGGTTTGACTTGCAAAAACGTGGGTCGGGATGAGATGGATTTGTATTTTTACTTGCGGATATCCAGGTTGAGTTCGGCGTTGAAATTTGTTTGGTATGTGACCGTGGAGTGGTCATTTGGTTGTTGACATCGCTAGGATGAGTGATATGTGGGTGTAAGAAGAGAGGGTGGAAGGGAAAAAGGGAATAAAAAATTATATAACCAAGACACTAATACAAAAATCACTATTCACGGCAGAGGAACCACATAGGTATTCGAAGACGTGGATGTATGTACCCCGAAGTAGAGCCACCACCGCCGGAGATCATCACGGGCAGACGTCACAAATCAGGCCAGGGACAGAGAAATTGATTGATACACAGCTCACAAAAGAAACTTGACTGAGCTAGGGAACTCCCCGGAAACCATTCGCTTCTATACACAGGTCGCCGAATCCTTCCCGGTTTTACAGGCCAACCGATTAAGCGCTCTGCTCGAGCTCAGCCAGAATCTTCTCACCCTTCTCCCGCGCCGACGCAAAGTCACCAACCATGTAGAAGGCACCCTCGGGAAGGTCATCACCCTCACCAGCCAGGATGGCCTTGAACGAGTTGATCGTGTCCTTGAGGTCGACGAGCTTGCCCTCGATACCGGTGAAGACCTGGGCGACAGTGAAGGGCTGGCTCAGGAAACGCTGGATCTTACGGGCGCGCTCGACGGTAAGCTTGTCGGCCTCCGACAGTTCGTCCATACCGAGAATGGCAATGATATCCTGCAGGGACTTGTACTCCTGGAGGATCTGCTGGACACGCGAGGCGATGTCGTAGTGCTCCTGGCCGACAATACGGGGGTCGAGCATACGGGACTTGGAGTCGAGAGGGTCGACGGCGGGGTAGATACCCAACTCGGAGATACCACGGGACAAGACAGTGGTGGCGTCCAAATGGGCGAACGTGGTGGCGGGCGCAGGATCAGTCAAATCGTCAGCGGGGACGTAGACGGCCTGGACGGAGGTAATCGAGCCCTTCTTGGTGGTGGTAATACGCTCTTGCATACCACCCATGTCGACGGCGAGAGTGGGCTGGTAACCGACGGCAGAGGGGATACGACCCAGAAGTGCAGACACCTCGGAACCGGCCTGCGTGAAACGGAAAATGTTGTCGATGAAGAGAAGCACTGTTCCGAGTTAGCATACTGCGTGAATATTTTGTGTAGCCTGAAAGTTATTTTGCTCACCATCCTGGCCCTCCTCGTCACGAAAATATTCGGCCACCGTTAACTTGATGTTTTCGATGAGATGTTAGCTAGTTGTCGCAAGCAGATGTGAAGTGATTGCCAGCTAGTTGGCGCAAGCAGATGTGAAGTGATTGCCAGCTAGTTGGCGCAAGCAGATGTGAAGTGATTGCCAGCTAGTTGACGCAAGCAGATGTGAAGTGATTGGGAGAAGATAAGTGCTATAGTGCTGACTTCAGTAGGGAGAGCTTCTTCTGGTGTCGCGGCGTGTTATTGTGTCTCGTCAACGCCCAGTCGGTGTCAAATGACTTGTCACAGGCGGCGCAATGGTGCTTCTTGGAGGCCCTGGACTGTTTGCGGACAGCGGCTGTCGCGACAGCGTACTTGGACGGCGGCGGCTTGATGATGCCAGCACTGCGATCCTTGTGGGCTTGACTGAGGAGATGCTTGTCGAGCGCCGCTTGGCTTTGCAACGACAGAGGCCGAGGTGCACTCCATCTTGGGCAACACCCAGGCCGAGTCACTGACTCTCCAGGCAGCACCTGAATCTCAAGATCTCATGGCAAGAGCAACCGAGTCCGATGGGAAAGAACGGTGAAGCAAAAGGGGAAGCAATGAAGAAAGATGGGGCAACTTACACCGGTAAGGGCGACACGGGCACGGGCTCCGGGGGGCTCGTTCATCTGACCGAAGACAAGGGCGACCTTGGACTCGCCGTCAAGCTGAATGACGGAGGTCTCCTGCATTTCGTGGTACAGATCGTTACCCTCACGGGTACGCTCGCCGACACCGGTGAAGACGGAGTAACCACCGTGGGCCTTGGCGATGTTGTTGATGAGCTCCTGAATGAAGACGGTCTTGCCGACACCGGCACCACCGAAGAGACCAATCTTTCCACCACGAGCGTAGGGAGCGAGCAGATCCACGACCTTGATACCCGTCACCAGAATCTCGGCGGTGGTCGACTGGTCAACGAACTCGGGGGCCTCGGCGTGAATGGGCAGGAACTTGTCAGTCTTGATGGGCCCACGCTCGTCGATCGGGTCACCAGTGACGTTCATGATACGGCCGAGAGTGGCAGGGCCGACACTATACGCCATCCGTGTCAGCCGATTTCCAAGCTTGTCGACATCTTGCCCCTCTTCAGTGGTTTCAACTCACGGGATGGTGATGGGAGCACCGGTGTCAGCAGCCTTGGCACCACGAACCAGACCCTCAGTACCTAGATATTCCGTTTAGAAGACCTTTCTCCAAGAGGCGCATAACGGGGGGCACCAACCGTCCATGGCAATGCACCTCACGACGTTCTCGCCGAGATGTTGCTACGTCCGGTGGTCAGCACACTAGATCGCAACAGCTAGCGGGGGAAAATCTTGGCATACCGAAACCTCGAGCACGAGCTTCTGGCCATTGTTGGTGGTTTCAAGGGCGTTGAGAATGGAGGGGAGCTTGTCGGTATCGAACTTGACTGTCGACGGCGTCAGCTGTATGCGACCGGGAGCTGCCCGCTGGGGCACATGTTGAAGGGCCACAGAGCTACTAACCATCGACGACGGCACCTGTTGGGTTTGCGCGGTTAGCCAAGCCAAGCGAAACAATTTTCCCGGACCACCCCGGGGGAGGGGGGGCACACGACGGCGCGTGGAGTGGAGGGAGCTTACCGATGACCTGGTAGATCTTGCCATCACCGACACCGGCTGAGCTGGCGAACCTGCTGAGGGCGGGGGCCCGGAAGTTGAGGCTGGCCGGGCGAACGGCGCGACGAGACGCCGCGGCGAACGACGGACGGGCTGTCCGGGCAAAGGCGGAAATGCCGCTGCGCGAGGGGGAAAAGGCTTTGCATCAGTATCAATTGGACTCAATTGGGGCACCCCGCGCCTGGGAGTTCGGTAATCTGGCGACGACTCACCTCTTGAACATCGTGCCGATGATGAAGGGCGGACTTGAGACGGTGGATGTGCAGTGAGGAAAGATGGCGGCTCGGGGGAGGTGGAAGAAAACGGGTTCGAAAATCTCTCGACGAGCTTTCGGCTAGGAGCTGCGGAGCTCCAACTTTCCACGTGACCTCCACTGTTGTTTTGGGAAAACAGGTGGGTGAGTGGGCCTCGGACCCCAGCCTTTCCCGTCCAGCTCGCAACTTCAGTCGCTGTTTTCTTGAATTTCAAGAGAGATTTGCCGACAAAATATCTTGCTCTAGGGTTGGCTTTACGGCTGTTTGAATGTGCCAGCTTTCTCTACCAGGACGGACCTGGGCTTGCTTATTACTATTACCACATTATACACATAATAATACTTTGAACATTATCCCGTTCGACGTCGATATAGAGGATTCCTCCATTCAATCGACTGCATGCACCACCCTGCACCATTTTTGTTGCTGTTGAAACGGCCCACCGGGAGGTCCCGGGTCGGGCCTTGACTTGAGGACGCCATCATCACGGCCCAGCTCCAGCTGCTTGCTTATTGGACGGGGACAAGTGGCATTTTTGCTGGCAATTCCCAAAATCCTGCAACTGCATCGGAAAGGCAACATTGTGACATTGAGACCATCTGAACACATCCCTTCCCTTTCTTACCCCGCTCGATCTTCCTTTTTGAGCATAGAAACACACGCTAAGAATAAGATGGATACAACAATATCTCTCGCTGTCCACACTGTTCCAAGTTTCCCGTTCCCAGTTTACTGCTACAACACCCTTGATTCCGGTGCCAAAATCTAGACCCGTATTAGCATACCACCAAAACGACGGGATCGAGAGTCGACTTACGAAGGCAGTTCGGCATGGGATATACACATGCGTGCAGTTCTTCCTGCCGTTCCACTCGAGCGGCTGCGTGAAGAAGCGGGTGCCCTCATCTAGGCGACAGAAGCCGCCGTGGTCCTTGGTATCCGAGTCGAGCACAATCCGGTAGGTGCCGGCCTCCTCGATGCCGATGCGGTAGTCGGTAAAGCTCTGGGTCGGGTGGAAGTTGAAGACAAACACCAGCCCGCCGCGCTCGAAAACAATCACCTTGTCGCCCTCGTGCTTGAGCGAGATGAAGGCCTGGGGCGCGTGCAGCCAGCCGTACTTGCCCTCGGTGACGTTCATGGAGCGGTCGAAGTTGTTGAGGAACTGGTAGCGCAGCAGGTGGTCTTCGGTCAGGTTCAGCTGCCGCCGGGCGTACCAGAATGAGTTCTGGTTGCCCTCGCGCGGGAAGTCGAGCCACTCCGGGTGGCCGAACTCGTTGCCCTCGAAGTTGAGCCAGCCCTCGCCGCCGAGGCCGTGCGTCAGGAGGCGGATCATCTTGTGCAGCGCCATGCCGCGGTCGATGACGGGGGTCAGGGGCGCGAGGGTCGACATGTTGGTGTAGAGCTCGGCGTCGCAGAGGTGCATCATGAGCGACTTGTCGCCGACCAGCCTGTACAAGGGTTAGTGAAGCACAGGCACAGCAGCGCTGGTTGACTCACGCTTGATCGTGGCTCTCGGCGTAAGCGATCGTCTTCTCTCCATGACGGCGGTTGGTCAGCGTAAAGCAGATATTGCCGATGTCCCAGTCCTCGTCCTTCTTCTCCTTCAGGATCTTGATCCACATGTCGGGAATGGCCATGGCCAGTCTGTAATCAAACCCAACGCCGCCCAGGGACAGCGGCAGGCACAGCGCCGGCATCCCGGAGACATCCTCGGCCACGGTGATGACATCTGGGTACAGCTCATGGAGCATCTCGTTGGCGATCATGAGGTAGACCACCGCCTCCTCGTCGACGCCAGCACCAAAGTATTCGTGGTAGCCGCCGGAGAAGCCACTATGGATGTCAGCACGGCACGCACCACTCAATAACACCGCGAAATAACATAAAACTCACGTTCCAATGCCGTGATGCGTGTAAAGCATGCTGGTGACACCATCAAACCGGAAGCCGTCGAATTGGTACTCGTCCATCCAGAAGCGCAGGTTGCTCAGCAAGAAGCGCATGACCTCGTGATGGCCATAGTTGAACAGCCGGCTGTCCCAGAGCTCGTGTCTGCCCTTGGCACCCTCGTGGAAATACTGATGGTCAGTCCCATCAAACTCGTTGATCCCGTCCAGCACGTTCTTGGACGCATGGCTGTGCACGACGTCAAGCAGAACCACCAATCCCAAACTGTGCGCCACATCCACCAGCTCCTTCAGATCCTCGGGCTCGCCGTAGCGGCTGCTGGCAGCAAAGAAGTTGTTGACCTGGTAACCAAAACTGGCATAGTAGGCGTGCTCCATGATGGCCATGAGCTGGATGGCGTCGTAGCCCAGGCTCTTGATGCGCGGGAGCATGTCCCTGGTAAACTCCTTGTAGGTGGTGACGCGCAGCTCTGGGGACGAGATACCGACGTGGGCCTCGTAGATGCGCAGGCTGGCCGGCTTCCGCGGCCGCGCGTGCTTGAAGGCGTACCGGTCCGCGGCCGGCGGGTTCCAGAAGCGGGCGTCGTACGCGGGGGACACGGACAGGTCCTGCGTGACGTAGTTGATCCAGGCCGGCAGCCTATCGACCCATTCTGCCGTGGGCAGTTCGAGGGTGATCTGGGAATGTTAGGGTCGAGGCTCGTATTAGGGGGGGTGATTGCCTTGCCTTGATCTTGGAGTTATGAGGGATGGCCGGCTTGCCGTCGACTGGGGGCAAGGTGATTTCAAAAACGCCGTACTCATTCTTCTTCATGGGATGGGAGTTCTTGTCCCATTTGTCTGGAAATGTTAGCTGGCGATTTCCATATCAGTTGCCCGGATAACGCACTGAAGTCGCCGATAAGAGAAGCTTGGATGGCGTTGGGAGCCCACTCTCTGTAGACAATACTGCCGTCCTCCTTCGCCCGTAGCCCAAAGAGTTCCGTCCCCTGAGATGGTTAGTGGACGAGCACACCGAGAGTAAGATGGGCTGGACGTACCTTGCTGAACTTCGCCAAACCCCCCTCCGTCTCATTGATTCGCTTGATCCACTCTTGGGCCTTGCTGAAGCGTCGCTTCAACGAGTCCTTGAAAGGCTCCAGCCAAGGGTCAAGCTTTATAACTCCTATTTTGGGGTCAGTCTCGAGTTATGATATCAGGCACTGGGGGCTGCGGGGCATCGGACCGGTGCCATCGCGAGGGATACCATCTTCAGCCACCTTGGCACCACCCACCAAGGTGTTTGACGAATTCTCGGCGATGGGGTCCATTCCAGTAGAGTTTGGTAGGGGTGAGTAGAATTGGTTTCCTGGTTCTTTGGTTTTTGGTATCCGGGGAGGGTTAAGAGGTAATAGCGGTGCTCAAGATAGGTACTGTTGATTGCCGTTGGCAGGGGCAATTCCCGCAGATTCTGTTAGGCCCAGATGATGCTGACCTCAATGGAAAAAAGACAAGAATCGATATTTACTTCGAGGGAAGGAATGTGATGACTTTGGAAGCGGGGCGATAAAAATACGAAAATGACGGTCACACCGTTGAGTACCTGGAGCTACCTTGTGCTTCGGCTAGACCCGAGCTTAATGAGCTTTTGAAGATGGCATGCATGTAAATGCTAGATTACATCATGGGTTCTCTGCAGCCCTGAGGGGCAACTTCGTGCCCAAAATAAGAGCCGTTAGCGGCTACCTACCGCTTCGCCCCCTGCGCCGTCCGCAAGTTGGTCTGCCAACTTCGGTTCCAGGGGTGTTCAGCTCCTGAACCACCTTATCGCAGATGTGACGACGGAGGATAAGACGATGGGATCACTAGGCAGTTCGGGACGGCCCTCCCTGTAATATTTTGGCAAAGGGGAGATGACTTGACCGGATTTGATCTTTGAAACATGGGAAGCTCGTGTCTACTGTATAACTTAATGATATTGGGACGAAAAGAAAAGAGCGGGAGGGGGATAAACCCGCGTAAAACAAAAGTAGAAGAAGAAATGGAGGGAAAGAACAAGAAGAATGGAAACAGAGTGAAAGGGATGTAAATAGAGTAAAAATAGCTGCTTTGAACTTTCGGATAACTTTCATTTTGTTTCGACAACTCGAGCTTCTATACTTGGAGTCCGTCAACGTCCATCCTTTCATCGAGTCGGCGCTCTTGTGAAGGCGACACAACTGGTGGGGTCGTGCTTGATGATTGGATCGGAGCTTCAGTGGACCCTTAGTGAGACAGGGAGACAGCTCTGGCCCAGGGCCCCCGCACCCCAGCGCCGCCTGCCATCGGCTGCCTATCGGTGCCATTGTCTAACACCGTAACACCGAGCTTGAGCAATGCAATGCCTGTGGCGCAACCGCTTTCCGCCGCTCGGCTCCCCCAGGATTCCGAAACAATCCCAGGGAACTCCGCCTCTTGAGCTTACTTCGAACAGGGCCGCCGAGAAGTACCCGACCGCCCTCCCTTGAGCATGATCACCGACCGATAGCGAAGATGTCAGTCCTTGTACGGCCCGGAGCGCCCACGCGCGCAGCTATCCTCCGAATCGCCCGGCTCCGGCACCCCGCTTACTCGACATCGAGTATCCTCCTCTCGGCCCCGCGCCGGTCGAATTACTTCGGTTCCGGGTACAGTAGTAGCTATGATCCCAACCAGGAAACAGGGCGCGGCCCCATCTTCAACAAACACACGTTTGGCGTCCCGCAGTTCTATCCGCGGGACCTGAAGAGGAGGGTGGACGACTACGTCGTAGGCCAGGATCGGGCGAAGAAGACGATATGCTCTGTCATCTTCAACCATTACCAGGGTCTACGGCGGCGCCAGAACCACGAGATGCAAGACCAGCGTCTGCGGGAGAAGCTCCAGAGGCAGAAGTATGCCCAGGACCAGGAGGCTTTTGAGAATGCGGGCTACAACAGCACCCGCACGCATCCAGTCGAAGGTGGGCGGTGGCCCTCGCGTCGTTCTGCATTTCCTGTGGGATCCCGGCGACAGGCTGATAATGACTTTGCTATCGAAGATGAATACCCGGGACACCACGAAGCGGTCGGGGGAACATATAAGATTCCGGACAGTCTGTACGAACCCCCAGCCGACGACTTCTACATACCGGAAGACTTCGCTGCGCCAGAGCATGTCAAGATCGATAAGAGCAACCTGCTTTTGATCGGACCGACTGGCGTGGGGAAGACGTATATACTCGAGTGGGTCGGCCAGATCAATTGTCCCCAACATGTGCTGATCCCGACGTAGGACTCTGAGCAAGAAGCTCAACGTGCCATTCACTATCAGTGACTGCAACTCGTTCACACAAGCCGGGTATATCGGACAGGACGTCGAGTCATGCATCGAACGACTGCTCATCGAGGCTAACTACGACATTAAAGCCGCGGAGCATGGAATTATCGTGCTAGATGAGTTTGACAAGATTGCGAAACGTGAGACAGTCAATGGCAGAGATGTAGGCGGCGAAGGCGTACAGCAAGCCCTATTGAAGCTCGTCGAAGGAACCAAGGTCACGATAAACATAAAGGACCAACGACAGTCCCGCACGACAAACAACCCGCCGAGCGGCTATGGGCCGTCGAACCCGCAATCGACTCCTCCGGCCGGCAAGGTCGACCAGTATACCATTGACACTACCAACATCCTCTTTGTCTTCTGTGGTGCCTTTGTCGGGCTGGACAAAACGGTCCTCCGGAGAGTCGCCAAGCCATCCATCGGCTTCGGCTCCGAGGTCCGCGGCCGGGCCGCCTCCATGTCCGGCAGCAAAGACATCCTCCCCCCCGAGATGTACAACCACCTCCCCCACCAACCCGTCTTCACCAGCGGACCCCCCGGCACCGGATTCACCCCGCTCGACCTCACCACGCCCGCCGACCTACAAGCCTACGGCTTCATCCCGGAGCTAATCGGCCGCCTGCACAACATCTGCGCGCTCACCCCGCTCTCCCTCGACGAACTGTACCGCATCCTCACTGAACCGCGCAACAGCCTCGTCGCCCAATACACCGCCCTCTTCGAAACCTACCCGAGCAAGCTCGCCTTCACGCGCCGCGCGCTCACCGCTATTGCCGAGCGCGCCGCCAAGAACGAGACGGGCGCCCGCGGCCTCAAGATGGAGATGGAGCGTGTCTTGGCCGATCCCATGTATGACGCGCCCACGCCGTACGTGCTGATCACCGAGGGGTGCGTGAACGGGACGGAGAAGGCCGGGTATTGGGGGAAAGATGGGAGGTTGGAGATGGAGCGGCGCATGAGGGAGGAGGATGAGCGGGTGGATGGTGGTGGGGCGCAGGAGACTCAGGCTGCGTTTGAGCGGTTTAGGGAGGCGGGGTTGAGTGGTGCGTGATGAGGTTATGGAGGTTATGGAGGTTATGGAGGTTATGGAGGTTATGGAGGTTATGGAGGTTATGGAGGTTATGGAGGTTATGGAGGTTATGGAGGTTATGGGGTTTGAGTTTGTTATGGGACGGCGTTGGGTAGGCAGGGTCTTCGGCCTTTTAGTTTGGGACTTGATTTTCGAAGGGTTGGGATGGGTTTGGCGCATTGATATTGATATTGATATGGTTGCCCCTGAGTTGTGTCTAGGCTGGGCTTTTGGTGGGTGGGCGTGCTTCAGTTCAGCAAGCATCAGCATGGCATTTTAGTCGTATATATGTAGCAACTTGGAATGCATTATTGGCCGTAGGTTACAGCCTTCGACTATCAAACAAGTGGCCATTTCTTCCAATATCTGTGTTGCGGTGTGTGTACTTGTAGCAGTTGAGATGGTTTGTTTCTGATTGCATCATAGCTTGGTGGGGCAGCGGGATCGGAGCTTACCACCAAAGGTAAAAATTGAGGGGCAATATTCAGCGCTGCAACATCCCACCATCCCGCGTTCGAGAGCCTCCCGAGCCTCCCTCTAGCTGCGTCGTGCATTCTCACAGCCTTGCTCGATATCTCCCAAATTCTTAACCCGTCTTCGTCTCCCGACCCCACCCTCCAAAAACGAACCTACAAACTCAACCCCCGAAGCACTCAAGCCATTGCAACGACCCCGCCTCCGCGACTGAACCCCTCCACACGACGACGACGACGACGATCTCCTCCCCAACCAAACCGCAACCCCTCTAGAGACCAAACGACAACCCCTCCACCCCCAAAACAACGAAGCCCAACAACCCCCCCAAACAAGCCTCCCCAAAGATGCCACCTCCAACCCCAACCCCAACAACCCCAACCTCAGCAGCCATAACCCCCCTCCCGCCCTTCCAACCCGACCTGTACCAGCGCGCCTGGTCCTCCACGCCGCACCCCACCCTCCCGCTGCTCGCGACCGCCCACGCCAAATCCGTCACCGTCTTCTCCCTCGCCACCCTCTCCAAGCACAGCGCCCTGACGGGCGGGCATGCGCGGTCTGTGCGTACGGCTGCTTGGCAGCCTGCTAGGGGTGGGGGTGGGGGTGGGGGTGGGAATGGGAATGGGGGGAAGAGGTTGGGGCTGGTGACGGGGAGTTTTGATGCCACGGCGGGGTTGTGGAGTTTTGAGGGTGATCGGGATCAGGAGGGTGGGGGGTTGGAGAGGGAGGTGAGGATGGGTGGTGGTGGTGGGGATGGAGACGAAGAAGAAGAGGAGGCGAGGGAGTGGGAGTTTAACCTGGTGCTGGAGGGGCATGAGAACGAGGTGAAATCGCTGGCGTTTTCGCCGGGCGGGCAGTACCTGGCGACGTCGAGCCGGGATAAGTCGGTGTGGATCTGGGAGGATGTGTCGTCTGGGGAGGGGGGTGATGAGGATGAGTGGGAAACGGTTGCCGTGCTGAGCGAGCATGATGGCGATGTCAAGGCTGTCGCGTGGTGCCCGTCGAATCTGCCTAATGCTCGGGCTGGTGTCGGGCGGCAGCATCAGAGCTCTGAGGTGCTCGCCAGTGCTAGCTATGATGATACCGTGAGGGTGTGGCGGGAGGATGCCGACGGGGAGTGGGTGTGTGTGGCGGTGTTGGAGGGGCATGGCGGGACGGTGTGGGGGCTGCAGTGGGAGGGGAAGGAGAGGCAGGACGGGCGGTTCCCGAGGTTGATGACCCACTCGGCGGACGGGTCGATCAGGGTGTGGACACTGAGAGTGGACGAAGAGGAGGAAGACGAAGGTCAGCAGGATGGGAACCCGTTCAGGTCTGGGTTCGGCGGGGTGCCTAGCACGATGCGGAGATCGCTCAGAGAAGAATGGGACTGCACGGCCGTACTGCCCAAGGTGCACACGCGGGATGTGTACTCGGTGTCGTGGAGTGCTGACACAGGGCTGGTGGCTAGCACGGGTAGTGATGGCATAATTGCGGTATACGCCGAGGACGAGAGCGCACCGGAGGATGTCGCCATGTCAGGCGTGGAGGGGGTGGCAGAGAATGGTACGCCTGGACCGAAAAGTAACTGGAGGATACTGGGAACCGTTCCCCGTGCCCACGGCCCTTACGAGGTCAACCACATCACCTGGTGTAAGAGGTTCGACCCTGGGGCGGAACACAAGGGCAAGGAGGAGATGCTGGTTACGACTGGCGATGATGGCGTCGTTCGGCCGTGGCAGGTTAGGATATCATAATTGGCGAGGGATTTGCGGTGAAACAAAAGAACGAGAGAGCGAGTTTTCTACCTCGCGACAATTGTCCAGTTTGATCCAAACTTGAAATGACCAGCATGAAACCCACTCTGTTCGTAGTATATGCTGTCGATGTAGATCAAGGAGGGTAAACACAAGGACGCCTGCAACCAGTCCCAAATAATACCTATTCATCGGCAACAGGAATTACCCCTGACAGATCTTAGGAAGCTCGAATAAAGGTCATTTCTCATCATTCAACAACTACTCGCTTTTGTACATACACGTAGCGTCTCCTGGCTAGACGGGATCACGCCCAACCGAGAGCACGTCCCCATACCCAACAGATACCATGCGAGCAACAAAGGAAAGGTTTAATGATTCTCCCTACCCAATGATCTATTACTCGAGCAATACGATGATCGATGATGATACACAAGACAGACCTCACACAAAAGAACTGTCTACCACCTACGCCCTCACAGCCGATGCTACAGCCACAGCTACAGCCACAGCCGCGGGCTTTACTCGCCCTTGAGCTTGTCCTGCTTGACGGAGAAGGCCATCTCCAACAGATCCTGCTCCTCCTTGGTATGCGACGCCTTGAGGCCCGTAGCGACCGACGCGCTGGGGTTGCGGCCGGCGTACATGACGTGCTTGCGGTGGTGGTGCTGCGTCTGGTTGAGCAGCGTCTCGATACGCGGCTGCGTGTAGCTCCAGGCGCCGGCGTTCAGGGGCTCCTCCTGGGCCCAGACGATGGTCTTGGCGTTGGGGTACATGTCGAGGTTCTCGCGCAGCTGCTCCCATGGGAAGGGGTGGAGCTGCTCGATGCGGGTGATGGCCACGTTGTTGACGTTGTTGTCGGCACGGTACTTGTGCAGGGCACCGTACACCTGACCCGTGCAGAGGACGACGCGGTCGATCTCCTCGTGCGACTTGATAGCACCAGACTCGTGCGCCGGGTCAGCAATGATCCACTGGAACTGCGACTCGCCCGTGAACTCTTCAATGTTGGAGCGGGCGAGCGGGTGACGCAGCAGCGACTTGGAGAAGAAGAGGATAAGGGCTACACAACAGGTTAGCATAAATCAAGCCAGAGAAGACGCTGAGTACGCGACAACTTACGCTTGCGGAATTGCCGGTTCATCTGGCGGCGGAGGATGTGGAACAGGTTAGCGGGAGTGGTCATGTAGGCGATCTGCACGTTGGAGTCTTGGTGCTGGCGCTGCAGCTTGTCCTCCGAGGGGAAAACACGGGGATCCTCGTTGCAGAGCTGGAGGAAGCGCTCCAGGCGGCCGGAGGAGTGTTCGGGGCCCTGGCCGTCGTAGCCGTGGGGGAGGGACATGACGAGGCCGGTACGCTGCATCCACTTCTGCTCACCGGAGGCGATGAACTGATCAATGATGCATTGGGCGTTGTTGGCGAAGTCACCAAACTGGGCTTCCCACATGATGAAACCGTTGGGGTCGGTCAGGGAGTAGCCGTACTCGAAGCCGAGAGCGCCGAACTCGCTGAGGGACGAGTTGGAGATGACAAACTTGCCCTGGTCCTTGCTGAGATGCTGGAGCGGTGTGTAGGTGTCTTCGGTCTCCTGGTCGTGGAAGACGGCATGGCGCTGCGAGAAGGTGCCACGCTCGACATCCTGGCCAGAGATACGGACGTGGCGGCCCTCGGTTACGAGGGTGCCAAACGCCAACGCCTCGGCCGTCGACCAGTCGATGTTCTTGCCTTCAATCACAGACTTGGTCCGGTTGGTGAGAATGCGCTTCAGGTTGCGGTGGGCGTTGAAACCCTCGGGCGTGGAGCCGATGACCTCGGCGATGTGCTCTAGGGACTTCTGGTCGACGCCGGTCGGCTTGTGCGGCAACACCTCGGAGGCTAGCTCCTTGGGGGACTTGAAGCCGTTCCAGGCGCTGGTGGTCCACTCCTTAGAGGTCGGCTGGTAATCCTTGGACTTGGAGAAGCTCTCCTCCAGCATGCCCCACACCCACTGCTTGTGCTCCTCGACATCCTCCTTGGTGAAGGTGCCCTCCTTCAGGAGCTTGTCGACGTAGATCTGAAGCTGCGGGTTCTTCTCCTGGATGCGCTTGTACATTAGGGGTTGGGTGAAAGACGGCTGGTCGGTCTCGTTGTGACCGTGCTTCCGGTAGCAGACCATGTCAATGATGACATCCTGCTTGAACTCGGCGCGCCAGTCGGCAGCCAACTGGCAGACGAAGTTGACGGCCTCGACGTCGTCGGCGTTAACGTGGAAGACAGGGGCGTCGATCGCCTTGGCGATGTCGGTGCAGTACGGGGTCGAGCGGGAGTAGCGAGGATCCGTAGTGAAACCGATCTGGTTGTTGACGACCAGGTGGATGGTGCCGCCGGTCGAGAAGGCCGGAAGGGAATGGAAGCCGAGACATTCGTAGACAACACCCTGGGCGGCAAAAGCAGCATCGCCGTGGAGGAGGACGGCCATGGCGCTGCGGTGGGTGGCCTCGTCGTTGTTGTAGTGCTGGATAGCGCGGACCTTGCCGAGCACAACGGGGTCCTCGGCCTCCAGATGCGACGGGTTGGCCACAAGGGACAGCTGCACCCGCTTTCCAGAGGGAGTGGGCCGCTCAAAGTTCATGCCCAAGTGGTACTTGACGTCACCGGAACCCTCGTCTTCAGCGCCGGCGGTGCCGGCAAACTCGCTGAAGATAGACTCGTTGGGTTTCCTGACGACGTTGCTCAGCACGTTAAGACGACCACGATGCGGCATGCCAATGACAATGTCCTTGACGCCATAGTCGACGCTGCGGTCAATGAGCGCCTTCATACCGGGCACCAGAGTCTCGCAACCCTCCAGGCCGAATCGCTTGTCGTTGGGGTACTTGGTGGAGAGGAAAGATTCGAAGCTGGAGCTCCAAATAAGACGGTCCAGGATGCGACGCTTCTCGTCGATCGAGTACTTGAAGGGCTGGGGAACCTCAACGCGCTCGCGCAACCAATCGCACTTCTCCCTGTCGGGAATATGGATGAACTCGACGCCGTATGAGCCGCAGTAGATCTTCTCACATGCGTCGACGATCTCGCGGAGCGTCATCTTCTCGCGGCCCTCGCGCTTGAAGCGGGGCAGGATACCGGGGCCTAGAGTGTATTCGGTGTCGAGGTCCTTCTCGGTGAACTGGTAGTAGTCGAGCTCGAGCTCTTTCGGGCGGATGTTACCGAAGCCCTTGGAAGCATTGCGGATGCCCAGGGGGTCGATCTTGGACTTGTGATGGCCGCGGGCCTGGTATGCGCGCACGAGCAGCTGGACCTTGAGGTGGTTATCGACGTCGGAGCCCTCGCCAATGCCAACACCAGCGCCAGCAGCGAGGCCAACGACAGCCTCGCTGCCGGGTACGAGAGACGGCGGCGGGGTGAAGGCCTGGGAGATGGGCATATCGCCGCTCTCCATGTTCTTGAAGTAGACCTGCCACGACACATGGACGCTCTCGGGGTCCTGCTTCCACTGCAAGTACATCTCATCGATGTAGTTTGCCGTATTCCCCGAGAGGAAGTTGTCGTTCGAGTTGGGCGGGTTATGGAGGGCGCTCTCGAAGCGTTTTTGGGCGGCGATAGCGAGAGGACGGCGGGCAGCGGCGGGCCTTAGGTTGGCGCGCGCGGAGACGGAGACTGTCGAGAAGCATCGCGACGATGAAGCCGCGGCGCTCTGCAGCGCCCGGATGGAGGTGCGCAGCATCTCGGCCGGGTATGACGGGGTTCTAGTTGTGGTGTTGGTGAGGGTTTATGGTGTAGGTGGTGACCTCCAACAACTCGCGAGAAAAACCGGCCGCAAGGAATAGGTGGGTGGAAATCGAAACCCGCCGGGTGCGTTTGTTACCTGGCTCCCGGGTACCGTACAAGACGATAACGAACGGCAGCAGAGCAGAAACAAAAAGAGCGGCGGAGTAAGTCGCGTGTGAGGTGATAACTACAAAAAGCGGAAACTATATCGTCAAAGGACGAGGAGTCTTATCTTGGGACATTCCAGGTGGGCGTGTTCGTCCCGATCTTTGGTGAGCTGTTTTTTTTGTGGTTTGGTATGGGTTTGGAAAATGCCTGTGACCAAGTCCCGGGTCTTGCTGGGCTGGGCTGCTGAAAAAGGGCGCTGGGCCGGAGACGATGACGGCAATTTTCGCTGGCGGGTGACTGGGGAGCTGCAAGATAACCCCTGTCCGATGCCGATGCAACCAACCAGCGGTCGTCCTGCGGCACTTCGATGCTTCACTTGGTGTGGCCAAGCCACGGCTAGACGGAAGCAGCGTGTGAGCCCGAGGCCCTGTCGCCCTTCAGGGACAGTCGCGAAGCCGCCACCCGCTTCCTTGCCTCGTTCTTCGCTTCGGTCGCAAATCCATCGATATCCGGGCCAAGCCGAGAGCGTGGTTTTTCGATTTTGGACTACCTATGACTCTCAACTCTCAAATCCTTGAATCTTTCTGTTGTCCAAGTCCCGCAAACAAACTGTACGGTACTCCCGAGTTCTCCCTGCATCGTATTAGGGTCGAGGGGTTCTCGGTGATTTTAACTCAACAATACTAATTAACGTCAATCCATCGGTGCACAGCGCGTGACCTCACTCTCGACCCTGCCATTGGATCTCGGTCCCCAAAACCGGAGCGGGCCCGGGGCTTGACAAACCAAGCGGAGTGTAGCTCACGGACGAGCCCGGTCCAGAACAGTAGTAATCTTACTGGTCTCCTTTCTTTTTCAGTTGGATATTTATTTTCCCGTGAGTCAAAAGACAGAAGAAAAGGTATCTCCCCGCGTTATTCGGAATTGTGATGAAGGCAAGTCTGGATCCAAGAATTGTACTTCGTAGTGGGGTTGTCCCAAGCTGGGCTGTGGGGTGGACCGTTATAATTAGCGACTTGGCGCAGTAACCTTCTTCGCCCGGGGCTGCCTGGCCTTTGGCACCGACAACTCAAAAGTTGAATCAAGTTACAGTAACTAAAGTTAAACCTGAAGCACCGCGCCGCTGACAACGCCGCAATACGCATTCCAGTTGCCAAACTCTATCCAGAAAAGGACGTATTCAGGAGTAGCTAGGAACGGCGACAGGAATTGCTGTGCTCGATTAAGCCTGCACCGCGGGCGCTGCCGCCAACATGGCCCTCCCGCGTGGCAGGACCGCGTACAAGAAGAAGGAAGGCATCCTCACGCTGACCGATGACCGCAGTGCCTTGATATGGATGCCATTACCCGCAACAGGGCCGCCCACCGTGTCTCTGGCGCTGGAGAATATAATGAATCTTCAGCAAACTCCGGACGGCGCGCCAAAGGTCATCTTGAGGGTCATCGAGAAACCCAAGCCAGGTGCGGGCGAAGGGGCAGCGCCGTCACAGTTTCTCTTCCAGTTTACGTCGCCCACCGATGCCAGGTCCGAGGCGAATGCCGTCAGGGACCTTCTCTCTCAGCTGTTGGCTGCTGCACGGGAGAACGACCCGAGCGTGCCAAAGCCCGCGGCGGCGGCAGCGGCGCAAAATGGTGCAGATGGGACTGACGGGGCCGGAGCCTCGGCGGCCATGTCTTTTGCCAGCACAGTGAACGCCAAGGCGGCACCTCCTAAGTGGTTCGACGACAACGTGCTCAAAGCAGACACCGAGCTGCAGCAGTCCCTCCTAACGAAGGACGAGGGTCTAGCCCGGACCTACAAAGATGCCTTCGCCCAGAAACCCGGTTCCATCCCAGAAGCTGAATTCAATGCTCGATTCTGGTCTACCAGGGTTGGCCTTCTCCGTTCTCATGCCATCGAGCTGAACCAGAAGAAGGGGGCCTACAACGTGCTCTCCACCATCAAGCCCCGGACCGAGGATGGTCAGTTCAAGCTTAGTATCTCGTCGGAGCAGATTTCCATGATCCTACAACAACACCCGCTTGTGAGACGGATATATAACGAGAATGTCCCTAAGCTTTCCGAAAGCGAGTTCTGGTCTCGTTTCTTCCTCAGCAAGCTATCCAAGCAACTTCGCGGCGAGCGAGTAACAGAGAATGATAATAACGATGCGATATTTGATCGCTATCTCACCGCCGACAACACGTTCGGTTTCTCAAGCAAGATCACGTCGACCCAAAAGGTCCCGCACATCATAGACTTGGAAGCAAACGAAGAGAACCAGGGCGGGTTCAAGAGCGGCAACCGCAAGGATGCCGAAATGCGGCCACGGGGAAACATCCCCATCATCAAGACGCTCAACAGCCTGAGCGAGAAGATCATGGCCAATGTCGCCCCATCAGACGCCAATCCCTCCGCCGACGACGGGCTGGACGACGACACGCGCACCTTGAGCGAGCTCACCTTGCGCGATCTCCGCGGTGACGCAAAGGCATCCCGCATCATGCTCAATGTCAAGGAGCAGAACAAGTTCTTCTCCAACCACGACACCCAATCCGACGAGGCCAAGATCTACGAGACACAAATCCCCTCCGAGGTCCTCTTCGAAGTCACCGCCGACATCGAAACCCTCGACGACGACGGCTCAGGCGGCATAGACATCCGCAGGGGCATCGGTGTCGACGACGACAGCGACAGCGACCCCGACACCAAGAAACCCAGCCACGTCGGCGCGCGGAGCGCCCGCAAGCAAGCCCAGAGCCAGATCCTCGAGGGCATGCGCAAGAAGCGCGCCGAGACGCACGGCATCTTCACGCTCGGCCACGGCGGCGGCGGCGGCGGCGGCGACGAGGACCTCTCCCCCATGGGCATCCCGGCGGAGATCGCGCAGCGGTGCGTGCTGACCAACGCCACGACGACCGAGTTCCTCAAGCAGTTCTGGGCGGCCTTCCTGTCGGGCGACGCCGCGCGCGCGCAGGAGCTGGCCTACTACGCCGAGTCGCTGCGGCGGTCGGCGGACCGCATCGACGCGCTCGCGGCCGAGGCCGAGAAGACACGCCAGCAGGTCATGGAGAGGCGCAAGCGCGAGATCAGAGAGCACTACGAGCGGACGCGCAAGAAGCTGCGCTGGCAGCCGCCCAAGGGCGGGCAGGACTCGGTGCTGGCGCTATTTGAGGCGACGCTGGTGGGGATTAATTCGGCGCTGGAGTTGTATGTTTCGGCGCTGGGCGAGGCGAAGGCTAGGAAGTGAAGGGGCGGGTGGACGGATGGATCGGGCACAGATTATATACTGCAAGAAGGGTTGTATTCGTTAATGATACCATTAGGTTAGTGAGACAAAGTTGGAATATATAGTCTCCCACCCAAGTCTGCTTTTATTTTATATATTGTACGGTACTAAATCCCGGGCGGTTACACACACATGATACAACTATACAACCATATAACGGCTGCAGCCGTCAGCTAGCCCCAGATTCGCACACACAGCTAGATACTAGTTATTTCATTCTTCCAACGCCATGCGCCTTTCCCATCCCTCGGCGACCCATTACCCCCCCCTCTCTCCCTATTCAAGCCGCAGCATTAGCATCGACCTGCCGCACCCTCGCCTCCCGACTTGACCCCTTCCCATCGTCAGGCACAACCTGGAAGCCCATGCCCTTCTTGATAACCCTCTTCCTGCCTGCATCACCATACCGCTCATCAAACTTGCGGATGGCCTTCAGGCTATCCATATCCCCACTGATACTCGCGCTGATATCGCGCAGGCCCTTCTCAAAATGCCGCTTCTCCAGCACGCGCTTCTCGGGCCACTCAAACTCGCCCTCGCCCTTCCACTCCGCCTTGGCGCGCACCTCCTCACGGACGGCCTCCATGGCGGCCGACACGCACAGATTCTTGAGGTCCGACCCGGAGTACAGCTCGGTGTCGTCCGCGAGGCGGGCGAGGTCGACGTCAGGGGCGAGGGACTCGTCCTGCAGCATGACGCGCAGGATGGCGTGGCGCTCCGGGGAGAGGGGCAGGTCGACGAGGATCTTGCGGGGCAGGCGGCGGAGGACGGCCTCGTCGAGGTCGAAGGGCCGGTTGGTGGCGACCATGATGAAGGCGCGGGAGCCGGTGAGGCCGTCCCACTCGCGCAGGAACTGGGTGATGGTCTCGCGGTAGGCGGCGCGGGTGGACCCGGAGCGGCGGGCGGCGAGGAGCGCGTCGGCCTCGTCGAGGAAGATGACGCAGGGGGCGAGCTTGCGCGCGAGGCTGAAGAGCGCCTGCACGTTCTTCTCGCTCTGGCCGACGTACTTGTCGTTGATGCTCGCCGCCGATACCTCGAGCATGCTCGCGCCGGACTCTTTGGCTACCGCCTTGGCGAGGAGGGTTTTGCCTGTCCCGGGGGGCCCGTAGAGCATGCAGCCGGGGATGTGTTCCGTCTTGAGCACGCCGTAGGAGAAGGCCTCGGGGCGGACGAGGGAGAGGGTGGTTAGGCCGATGAGGGATTCTTTGGTCTCCTGTGGGACGACGATGTGGTCAAAGGTTGTGTGGATGTCCTTTGCGTTGATGAGGCCTGAGAGGAGCTTCTTTTCCTCGACGGTGTAGGGCTTGGACGTCGCAGCGCCTGAAAGGTTATTGGTGTTGGAGGACGGAGGGTTTCGCGGGGCGCCGAGCGGGGAGGAGTAAGGGAAGACAATCTCCGGGTTGATCTTCTGCCAGTGCTGGTCACGGTCGAGCATGAACTGCATGCCGTAGCATAACTCCGGAACGCCGTACTCCTCGCGTGGGCCCATTCGGGCGCCCACTATCAGAGATACTAGACGTTGTACCCATTCTGCGTCAAGCATGTGTTTATTTAGCCAGCCAAACATGATATCGTAGTTCTTTTTCGATACTTTAGGGTCTTTCGAGTGCAGGAGCCCCTTGGTAAATGTTATGGGGACTTGATCACCAACCACGGCGCGGAGCATGTCTTCAATATTAGCCAGGTTTTCTTCGGCATTGTTCCATTGCTCTTCCAACTCCGTCCTTGCTGGGTCGGCATGGAACGGGATGACGTGGGCGCCGTTTCGGGCCAGCTCGGCGAGCTGCTCTCGGTACTCTGGTAATTTCTCCAGGTCACCGGATGAGCTGCCCACAAAAACGACTTTTCTCCCTGCCTTCCACATCCGGTCGGCGATGGACCGGAGCTTGTTGACGATGGGGCGATACAACGAGTTCACCTCCACGTAGTCGTGGAGATGGATGATAAGGTCTCGACGTAGCTCCTTCACTTCCAACTCGTTCTCGGGGCGTATAGAAGCTATGATTGAGGGGCAGGCCTTGGTCACCGTCACTTCTCGTTCCCGTTTCTGATCGACGGCGGCAATGATTGTTTCCAGCGCGGAGTCGATCTTCATGTCTTCCCAGCGGCTATCTGAACCGTTGATCCCGAGCTCCCTTTGTGCTATCAAATTCCGCAGCCGCACGGGCAGCTCTACGGCGACCGCGCCGATCTGGTCCGGCTCGGTGCCAGAGCCGGAAGTGGGAATGTACCGCGACACAACCCTCCCGTTCATCTCGGTGGCGGCGTAGCCAAGCATGGAGAGGGAACCGCGGGCTGAATACTGGGTTTGGCCCAAGTACGGCCCCAGAAGACGGGCAATGTGGTGGGCGGATAGGTGCACGACATCAGCCTTGAGATCCGTGGCTACGTCGTCGATTATCGAATCGGCGACTCCTTTCCCCGTTCCATTGAGCATGGAGAGAACAATCGGGGGCCGGCGTGCATCCTGCCGGTCAGACGTGGGCAACGCAACCATTTGGGAGTTTACGACGGCGAGGAGCTCCATGGCGGCGGCGTACTCGGGGTCCGGTCGTCGCGCTATGGGGCTCTGGTGGAATCCCGAGCCAATCCCAGTGTCGGACCGTACATTGGAAAGCCAGCGCTGAGACTCGTGGGATATTACGCCTTCCGGTGCGGGATGCCATAGCTCCCTTTCGTACATACTCCCCAGGTGGTGCTGGCGCAGTCTCTCGATGTGGTTCGGGTCGGTTGCGTTTTCAGGATCGTAGGTAACCAGGACAGTCTGCCAGAAGGCCGCTCGGTGTATGGCCTTTGCCCGCTTCAGCAATCGAAATAGGACACCGTCCTCCCATAGTCTCCTACTTGCGAAACGGGTCAACCGGTCTTTGAATGCGGCGACTTCCTCGTCCGTGAAAGAGGCTTTCTCGACTGTTTTCTGCTGAACCAACAACAGCCGCTCGCGATCGGTCCCGTTCAGCTGGGGCAGCCGGGTGCCAGGAACACCGATGGGCCGCTGCTCATACAGCGAGATCTGGGGCATCGAGAACCATGAAGGCACCTCAAAGGGAGGCGCTTCCTCGACGCGGTTGTTGCGGTTGGCGCGGGCGCGGGCCGAACCGTAGCCAGCACTCTTCAGCTTCTCCCGTTTGATATCGGCATCAGCATCGGCGGCCGCGGAGGGCTCGGGTTCGGTCGGCCGGCCATTTTCTGCTGATGCCGCTCCCTTGTCCTTGTTCGAGCCGGTCGGGGGAGAAGGGGGATCTTCGGCGTTTGGTTCGTCGGGGCGGGCGAGCAGGGACGGCGAGGTGTGGAAGTTGTGAGTAGCTACTGAGGGGCCATGGAGGCAGCGGTATATACGGCGGCGATGTGGAAGAGCGCTACGAACAGCAGCGGAAGCGACAGCGGAAGTCGGACTCGCGTGGACAAGGGCGCGGGGCAGTCGATTGGCACTAGAGGGGGTCTGCACCGACAGCAGGGCCCGAGCCCCGGCGGCCGGAGGCATGAGAAAAAGACAATTCGGGGTTTGCCGCGTACATGCGAGTCGAATTGGATATTTACGCTTCGTTGGTATTCAATGGCGCAGTGTGCAACTACTGTGTAGGTAGTGGCTGTCGGGCGTGAAGGATACCGTAGGAAGGGTTGCGGTGTCGGTGCACCGTTAACTGCTGGGTCAGCCAGTGTCCGTCAAACTGAGTTTGGCCGCTGGCAGCCGAGCCTTGGCTTTCGTAACCATGGGGCCATGCTGCTTACCAACTCTTCCGGGGTTAGGGTTATATGTGTATGAACATCGGACCCGGAACGAGAAAAACACCAGACCACACTACAGCTAAAGGATAAGACCGGAAGACCACTACCACTAAAGCATCAGAAAAGGCTTGTCATTACTCATAATCTATATACCCCGTCTCTCATAACCCAAAACCTCTAAAACAGCATCTCCTCCCCCATCCCTCCTCGCCTCGCCCCTTTCCAAGACCTTCCTCTTCTCTCCTGTTCCGAGTCCTCTCTCTCACCCAATTCCCACCTCCCCACAGCAGCCCCCAACCTCTCCAAAACCGCCCTCCCCTCCCAGGGACCATAGCTCACCCCGCGAAGGGACGCCGCGCTACTCGTTACCATCGCCTGGCTCATCATCATGGGGAATCCCCCCTGCGACCCTCGCCCCGAGGACGCCATCCGCACCATCACACGGTCCGCCATCACCACCCAATTCTGCCGCACGTCCGTCGCGATGAAGGCGGCAAACGTCTGTACACGCGGGTGGCCTCCGCTACCCGGTGTGAGAATAGGAGATGGCGGCAAGGCGGTCAAGACACCCGATAAAGTGAGGCTGGTTGGCGCGCTGTCCGCTTCGTCTGAGAGAGAGAGGGTGTCCCCGATGTGAGACCGCAGATCCGTAAAAAGCGTTGCGAGCCTGTCCACGGTGTCTTGTAGATGAGGTATTGCGGAGTCAGAGTCGGCTTCGTTGAACAGGTAGGCCGTGAGGCTTGGTTGTAGGAGGTCGGCTATCGTGGCCAAAAGCGACATGATGTGCAACTGCTGGAACGAAAGCGCCGCAGTATTCCTGAAAGTGTCGACCCAGGCCAGGATGCTCGTCAAGATCCCCGCCACATGCCCCATGTCGTGGTTAGGTAGTTCCTTCGAAACGCAGCCTGAATCGAGGATTTCACCAAGCGCGGCCGTGTACACCTCCAGCAGCGCCCAGCAATCCGGAGTTTGCGCAGACGCCTGGATGATGGCCGGTATCATGCATTGTAGCATGAACGATGTGACATGGGCATTTCTCATCGCTCTGCTCAGAATTTTGCACTCTTGCTCAAGCTTGTCGTTGCCTAACGAAACTTTGAAGTTGTTGAACAGGTAGTGGAAGAGCTGCTGGGCTGCAGTGGCATCCCCTTCGCTCAGTTTGACTCCGTACGCAACTATGCCAGCGGTATGAAGTTGTGGATCCTGAATCGATGGCGAGTAATCAGCGCTCGGCTGCATGAAGAAGGAGTCGATCGTGCAGATGTTGACTCCGTGAGACTTGATCAGCGAGATGACCTGTCTCACAAAATCGATGTATAGGCCATGTTCGCTGGGATGAGACCGGAGTAACGCCAAGTCATCCTTGATTTTCTGCATCACCAGCTGGAGCGTCCTCTTGAATTCGTCACGATGCTGCTTAGCTTGTACCGAATCATACTCTCTGAGTTTCTTCCGCATGTGCTGGATGGCGCAAGCGAAGAAGTCGAGGTTCGAGTTGTAATCCGGGGGGATCCCTACGGCGACTGTGGCTCGCTCCAAGAACGCTAGGTCGTTGCGCTTGAGGACTTCCGCTAGGTAGTTCTCGTATCCCAGATACCTCAGCGGCTTCACGACCGAGAACATCCACAGGCCCAAAACGTTGATGCCGAGGTCTCTGAAATCGAAAACGTGGTTCTTGACAAGGACGGCAAGAAAGAGGGGGAGAAACCTTCTTTCTGGAGTCATCAAATTCTTCGGTACGTCGGGAAACAAACTGTACTTTCCGGTGGAGAAGTAAGGTAGCAGTTGCTAGCAAGGTCAGCGACATGATTCAAGGTAGATAGATGTATAGGCCGAGGGGGTACCAACCGTGACTCTGTTCTTGACAAACCTAGCCGCAATCCTTGCGGCCAAGGTGACGGCTTTCTCCGCGCAGGCAGCCTGCTGAGTGTGTCGTCGTGGAGACTTTTCCAGGGGGAGGGCAAGAATGGTTCGGGTCATCCAGAAGAAGTCTTTGGTTAGGTGCTCATTCACCAGCTATTTTATATCAGCCTAGTACCTCACGGAAGCAAAAGCATAAATAACATACCAGCACGGCGTCCTCCAGAAAAGGGGCATCGACGTTGTCGTCGAACTCGCTCGAGTACTGTTCTTCCGACGCCTGGTCTATCCGGCCGATCAAGTGCTCAAACGTGTCGAGCGCTGCACGGAGTATGCCCCAGTCGAACCCTGGCGACTGGTAGTCGAGACTGGTGAACACCTTTTGCAGTTGGGCTGCTCCAAGTTAGCCATTCGGTTCGCACAAAGGGAGAGGTCGGCTTACCCGTGTTGAGCCCGTACAAAACCGCCTCGAGAGTCGGGGCGCGCTGCAAGACATCCAAAGACGCCTTGATGGAGAAGTGAAGCACATCTAAGGCCGTCGCCTTGTTTTTGGCTATCATCTCGTCCCGCATATCCTTGCTGATGTTCGGCATCTCGGTGGACAGGGCCCGGAACTGCTGCTCAATGTCTGAGGCGGCGGAGAGATACTGATCCAGGACCTGGTTGAAGACATTATTCCGCCACACGGCAAGTGGCCTAAATACATCGCCGCCCTCATCCTTGGCAATCACAAAGCGTGCAAGCTGATTCCAGGCTCTAACGTTGATCAGACATGCTTCCTTGTGAGCGGTACCAGAAACGACCAACACTTCTACGTCGTGGACTTCTCGCCGCAACTCAGGCGGTGAGGCCCAGAATAAAGTGCACAAGAGATCGTGGTGATTTCTTAGAGCTGCCAGATCATGCTGGCGGATCGTGTCTTCCCTTAGGTACTGTCGGCTGTGGTTGGGAAGCGTCCTGGTGACCAGATTCTTGATGTCGTTGGGGCGGCCGAGCTCTCTTAGACGCTGGATCGCCAAGGCTAGGAGTTTGATAAAGATGTGGAAGCACCGGTCTTCTGGCTCGATGGCAAGAGACGGCTTGCGGTCAAGTTCCTCGAGGAACTGCGGGGATTTGTACACCTCCTCGTTCCTGAGATGAGCAAGGCTTTGCGAGCCGAAAAAATCAAAGATGGTCCCAATGACGCCAGTACATTTGCGCCATCCCCACTGCTGAACGAGGAAATGGCAGCGCGCAACAAGGGCTCGGCAGTAGTCGTTGAAACCGGGCGGTTGGCGAGGATTTGCTTGGTACAACTGGAAGACTCGCTTCAGCAACTGCTGTGGCAGTGCCCATCCTTCTACGGGCGTAAGGTGCCTCGCACCCGAAACGAGAAGTCCGGAGTTGTCGATCTCAGAGAGCGGCAGTAACGTGAACACGTCTTGCCAACATCCCTCAAACACCTGTGCATCCGAGCCTGAGGCGACCTCGCGGCTGAGCATAACCGACTGGGTGACATCCCAGAACGAGCTTCTCGGAATAGCAGCGCTTTCCAAGAGTCTCATCATAACCACCCAACAGTTCGCAAGGCGTAGATCCGGACGTATTCCTCGCTCCCTGAAACCCGAGCGTTGTAAATCGCCGTAAAGAGTTCGCAGCTCCTCGGTGCCACATGCTAAGAGGCGTCGAATGGTGATCGTAGCCGTTTTCTTGAGCAAATCATCAAGTTTTATCGATTGAAAGGGGTCGCCGTTGGGTCCCTGGCTCATCGAACGTACCGCCAACGTCGCGAGAGAAAGGCGGACATTAACCTCAAGCTGCGCTCGGCTGGTGTCCTCCGAGACCGGGCTCGTAGTAGTTGACTCGAGACGGTCGGTAAACCCGGAAAGGATCTCAAGCCACCTCGACACAAATGCCTTCCCCGCAGAGTCACTGTCAACACTCAGGGAGCGAAGCACGTATCTAAGCACAAAGTCGGCCGCTTCTGGTGCCTTTGGGCTTGGATCCTCGCTTGCTGCTGTGTTCTGAGCCAGCTGCTCAACAATCCAATCCATGAGTATGCCGAGCTCTGAAGATGTAGTGTCGTCCCAACTGCTCCATCTTAACTCTCTCCCATCTAGGGAAAAGGACACGGCCGGTCTTTGGTGGCGGGTCCGGTCAGACAGAGAAACATCTACCGCCTCACGCACTAATCCGCGTCCAATGACGGTGCTCTCATGGAAGTAAACGCCTCTGTCAAGCGGGAAAACCTCAAAGTGATGCGTGTAGTGCGTTCCATATGAACCGAGGCCTCCGAGCTTGTCTGCAGCCCAGACCTTGTCCTGTGTGTGGCGTTCCCGAACTTCAATAGCAGAGAAGTCCGCTGGCAAAGGATCGTTTGCGCGGGCGTATTGTGGAGCTTCCAAGTCCACGCGCTGGGGATGACGCCTCTTGCGGAATCTAGACCTATCAACCCTGGCTTTTCCGCTTGTTGGGGTGGAAGGTGTCTCAACAGCCATATCAACTTCGCCCCCGTTGCCTTCTTCTTCGGCCACAGGCTCCCGGAGTGTGAAGTCCACATCGAGAACGCGATCTGGCCCATCATCTGCCGAGGCATCCAACATTCTCTGGCGTCTCCTATAAAAGGCATCCAACGTCCGCTTCCGTGCATTGAGTTGTCGTCGTTTATCCCTCGTTTCCTCCTCCTCTAGCTGTGCCGGATGCAGGCTCGGGGGGCGGTCTGGTACTCGTTCCCGCGGTTGGATAGCCGAGGTCGAGGGCGGTTGGGGGACCCGGGCATCTTGTGAGCTTTCGTCGGCAATGACGAATGAGTCGAGGTTGCTTTGTCGAATCAGTTTCTTGGGTTGGCCGCCCCGAGGTCGTGGAGTGGTATTTGTTGTTATCTCACGAAGCGCTGGCCTACTCCTCGGCTTATCTAGCTGCCTTCGTGGTGGCGTGGGAATCTTGGGTTTCGTCTTGCCTGATTTCCAGTCCCGAAGGACTGAAAGGGCATCAACATTGTCGCTACGTGTTGCCAGGCTAATGAGTTTCCTGGATGGGCTAGCCTTGCCCAAATTCGACCTCCTCTTGGCAGCACGCGCGGCGATCTTGACAAACTTTGGGGCCCCAGGTTCAGCAACATCCAAGATGCTCAGGAGTGGGGGCGCGGCTCTTTTCTTGTCGGATGAGCGATCTACCCCAGAGCCACCCCCTCCCCGATGGCGTTGTTGACTCGTCGGGTTTCTCTTCACGGACGTTGGCGTGGAACCCCGTTTTGATCGATGTAGAACCTGAGTTATCCTGGGTTGTCGGGGCGTTGGGTTGGGACGGCCCTGGAAAACAGACTGCGTTCCACTCCGCTTCTGCTTCTTTGCCCTACCAGACATATTCTGTGGTCCGGACCTCTTCCTCCCAGGAAGCATCCAGTCGATCGTATCCTCTTCGATGACTGAAGCGCCGTCGTCTTCGTCAATAACAATGGTCGTCGGTGCCGTCTGAATGGGCTCATTTGTAGTGGTTGGCCGCCGAGGTGGCTCGTTCTCGGAGTCTTCCGATTCATCAAACAACATCAATGGCGCCGTGCTGGAGGGTTTTTGAAAGCCCTGGCGGGGTAAGGCTACTCCACGCCTTACAGTTCGTTCCGGCGAATGTTGGGGGGTCCTTCTCCGTACGTTCTGTGCGACAGGTTTACCTTGCTGATCTATACGGAGCCATGAGGCTGGTAATACTCCGCGGATCCTGCGGCTGTTTTGGCGAACCACCTCCGAGTCACTACCGGAGTCAGACTTGCCTGTAGAATCCGTCTGATCCCCATCGCTGAGGTCGCTCAGATAATCCTCGTTAATCGGGATGGGGGACTTCGTGGCGGTGCCTTCAAGTACAGCAGAATTCGACACCACCGAGTTCCGAGCAGGTATATCTGGCGTACTCGGCCGAGATTCAACGGGTGGTTCCGAGGCGGTCCCACGTTTCCGCAACGGCTCTTCCGGCGGAGACGGTGTAGGAGGTGAAGAGGACAAATCCCATATGTTTATAGGCGGCGGCTGGATAAACGTGGGGCGTTGTGGTGACCCCTGAGGCGACGAATCAGGTACAAATCTGGCCCTTTTCCGTTTCATAGAGGACGACACCTGGGAGCGCTGTCGCTTCAACACTTGCCGCCGCCCCTTTGGAGAGGCCGGCCGGAGCCGATCTAAGGTGGGGAACTCCTCGTCGGAAAGGCTGGTAGCATCTGTCTGGTCGCCATTGGTCTGCTGGCTGCTAGTTCGTAACTTCTGGTCCTGAGGAGATGTTTTCGGAACTGAAGGGGTGAGAGCTAGTTCATCCTCATCCTCATCAAATAGGATGGGTCCACTTTCTTCTAGGCCACCGAAGCCCTCGCCACTTGCCTCCTGGCTTTCCTCGGCCTGGAATTCTTGCTCCTGGGAGTCTTCGTCCTCGCCTCCGTTTCGTACCGCCCGAGATTCCTGTGCGACTCGAATAGGCTTCACACCGTGTGACTTCATAAATGTAGCGTATTGTGCGTTCTCTAGAAGATAGGGGTGCTGTTGGATCGGTTTTCGTGGACGAAATGAACGCTCTAGCCGAAACTCGGTCTGGTTTGGCAATTCCTGAGTGTTCGTTTTCTCGGCAGAGGGCGGTCCGCGGGCCAGGGTAGGGCGGGTCGCAGGGGGGGTAAGGTGAGCACGGGGTAGCGAAGGAGACCGTGGTGGTGAAGGCGTTCTTGAGAGAAAGCTCGCGGGAGAGGATGCGCCTGAACCCAGGTCGGTGTCTTGAACGTAGCCTGGCAATATCCCATCTTCTAGATTTGAATCCGACGTCGGGTTAGACCAATTCCTCGGTGGAGATGCGGGCCTGTCGAGCGTGTGCTTGGTAGGCGTAGAGGAGCTCTCCCGCTCCGGTATGTCTGGTGTCGGTTGGGCAGGCCACGGCGGCTGGCTCAGCATCTGTGATGCCTGGCCCGAAATCGTAGCGAGGAAGGGCGAAGCTTGTTCCGGTAAAGCTTGCTCCGGTGAAGAACTGGGAACACTCCAGATATCCCCATCCCCATCTTTGGCCGGCTCCTGGCTCTTCTCTTCCACTCGCGTCTCGTCGGTATCGTTTCGGGGTAACTGATTGAACTGTTCGAGGTTGTCGCCTTCGTTTCCGTCATTGTTGTCGTCGTTGAAATCCGCGTCATCGAAGCTCTCGTCGTCCGAATCCGGAACCTCTCCCAATTCCCTCCAGCTCTTCATCGCGCCCTATTATCATATCGTGGATGTCATTGAATCATCGAGTCGGCTTGTCGGGAGAACTACCACTAGATTCGTCGTTAAGACATGCATGGGCACTGCAGGGATAGGTAATTACAAGGGACCTGGCCCTGTTCACCACGAATGGCGCGTAAATTGGCGTGAGACGCGACTGGCAAAAGCTCTGGTGGGGGCATTTTGGCAGTTCGCGTTCGTTACGCTGCCACCAATTGGCACTGTCGGGTCTTCTCGGATCGCACGGTGTAGTTAAGTGTATTGTTACCATTGGTATCTGTGTATGTTACCGTATAAAATAAATCGCATCGGAGCAAAGCCAGCAAGCGCTCAGCTCTCAGGCAACACACAATTCCTGTGTAAACCCAAACAGATTGCTCTTGGTCAAGCCGTCCGAAACGGCCATATTTGACGATGAGCAATCAATCCAAGGTGATTACGATTGGCATACTCATAGCTTTCGGGATTGGTAATGGTGGGTGTGATTTGACTCGGAAAGGTCTTGTGGATGTTGACATGCCCATAGCTTATTACACATTCAACCCAAGTTTGAAGGAGTTGAAGGAACAGAAAGAGGGCTCGTCGATCCGGTGAGACCCAATCATTATAACAACCGCGATAGTCAGCGACTCACATCAAGGCAGCAAAACACTCGAGCCTCAGGGGAGTCCAGCACCACGACCAGGACAAGACCAAGGAAAATAAACTAGCTGGACAGGGAGAGGCAACGTCGATGCAGAAATAGTTATGGCTTAGTGGCCGCCATCCGTTTTATCTTGCGGTCAGAGTGAAGCAGCACGAGCAGGTTGCAGACTCAAGGGACGACTGCAAAAACAAGGACGAGCGCACCAAAAATGCATTTCTCGCATGAGGCCAATGTAACAAAACAAGTATTATATGTATAGTTCCCATATGTTTACCATTGCGAGTCCTTCATAGCCGAACGCATCGAGTATGTCGTGGCTACCTATATCTATCCATAGCCGAATCACACCCTCCGGGTAGGTACCTAGACTCAGGAAGCCTTTATCACATAACCAATTAGTCCATTAATCGCAAATCATGTCCTATTTGGTTGTCACAATGAAGGTTTCGAATACAAACCAAAAGTACGCGATAATCTCTGTGTATAAACATGTTCTCAATAAACGCACATTAGCCGGCATTTGCGGGACACCCTTCCATTACATCATTGAACAGTGTGGGGTGCCCCCGCACAGTTGCAACTAAACGGGAATACCGGGCAGCACTGCAGAGCTTCCAATCAGGCCATTTCGAATTCCGAGCTGAGGCCATCCGCCCGAAAAAAAGCTCGTCCGTGCATACTCGCTTCAATCACCTCACACAAAACACACCCACCCACGAGCTCCCAGGCCGCCAGCCGCTCCGGTTACTCAATTGGACCCATCTCCCCTCTTCAAGTCTTCGTCGAGTCCGCCAGCCGACCGACGAGCTTTACCAATCGCCCAAGATGTCGCCCGTTCTCCGCAACGCCCTGGTGCGCGCCTCCCGGCAGTCGGCCACCACTGCCCTCGGCTATCGCGCCGCCTCGACACACGCCATCTCGAACCCGACGCTGGCCAACATTGAGAAGAGGTGGGAGGGCATGCCGATGCAGGAGCAGGCCGAGTTGTGGATGGCCCTGCGCGACCGGATGAAGGAGAACTGGGCCGATATGACGGTTCAGGAGAAGAAGGCCGGTAAGTTGCCGATGCCAAGCCCCTCCATGGCCAGTTTCATCAACGGCGGGTCGATCCCGCAGGCATCGCGAAGCTTAGAGAGAGCTTTCTAGTTGGGGCTCGGATGGATCGCGATGGTTTGGCGGTCACCAAGTGAAGGGGAATAAGCCCGTAGAGCTGCTGGATTACCTACGTCACTCGCACCCCCGCTCGCAATGGGTCGAACCATCACCATACACACACAAAACCAGACACTAATCCGACACGTCTCTACGTAGCCTACTGGGTCGCATTCGGTCCCCACGGCCCTCGCGCCCTTGATCCCCCCGGTGAGGGCAAGAAGGTTGCCCTCTACACTGCCATCGGCGTTGGCGCCAGCCTCCTCCTCTTCGCCACTGTGCGGTCGTTTGCCAAGCCGCCACCGAGCACCATGACCAAGGAGTGGCAGGAGGCGACAAACGAGTTCTTGAAGGTGAGTTTCTGCTGCTTCCTACGGCGCCCGGTGCTACCGACGACCACTAACCCCACTCCCTCTACAGAACCAAAAGTCGGATCCTTTGACTGGTCTGGCGTCAGAAGGCTACTCGGGCAAAGGACACGTGCAGTCCCCCTCATCGAAGGCATAAAACCGAGCCGCTTTCTTTTGTCAATAGATGGAACCTATTATCACGGGGACTTCTCGTGTATCACGAGCTGGAGAAGGACGTTTGGGGTGACGGAGCATGGGGGCTTACAGGGGCTGATACTGAATGGTGTAAATATGTACAACGCGATCATTGCGACTTTCTTTCCTTGTTGCCCCCAGTTCAGTTTCTGGCTAGCTGTCCACACAGCTTGCCGGCCTTCAAACTGCTCGGCATCAGTGCTCGCCATGTCTGCCCGGCTTGATCCTTCTCCCGGTTTCCTATATTCGATGAGCACTGTCCCTACCACGCGCCCTTTACCTACCCTCGCCGCCTAACCCGAGCTCGCTGAGCGCACATGTGATTCGAGACCCCGCTCTCCTTCGTGCGTGGAACGGACAGATGTGGTAAAGGAGGTGAGTATATTTGCATCGCACAGCCGCTTAAAATACAGATACAAGAATTTGGCCTCGGAGACGTATAAACTTGTCGTTCCTCATTATGGGAGGTATTCGACCGAAGCCTCCAGGGAGCTCCCAGCCAGATGGCTTCGCAATCGGCGTCCGTGGAGCTGTTATGGAACTCCGTCAACAGCTTCGAACTCTCCGAGGTCTATCCTTGCTTCCCGCGCTGGCGCACAAGTGTACTTAAACGGTCGCGATAGGAACCTGGAAGTGATGGATATGGCCCTGTGACTCAGAGTTGGTAGTCGAGCAATGTTTGAATGCGGGATTTCAAATAACTAGCCTTTCCCTGTGTGAGGAAGGCAGTCAAGTCGACCCCCATGCGGCTTTGAAGCTCCGGCTGGCATTCACCCGACTCGACTCCCACAGCCTCCAGTTCCTCTGAGTCTGCCGTTGGTTGTCCGACACCGTGGCTCCCATTGGCGGAAAATCAATATCATAATTCGAAGCCTTGCAGCGGGGCAACGTGCCCCAATTTTGCCGGCGCATTGGCTGCAGGAGCTTCCAGTACACAGGCCATTGGCCATTGGTGGTGCGCGGGGCAGCTTCTCTGAGCTTTGGTAAGCGGACGGGATGCCGTCTGGACCCTTACATGGGCTCACGGGCTTCGGCTCTCACAACTGCAACCCCGGCTCCGGACAAAACATCTCATCATGACTTCAACTGCCAGCTCCTTTCTCTCCTCTGCAAGACAGCGAGGTAAGGGCTTGGTTCCGCACGCGCCAGGCTGAATTTTCTGCTATCAAAGCATTTGATCATCCGTTTTCACTTTTTGCGGAGAGCAGCCGGCCACCTGATCCTCTTCAAACTGACTTGTACCCGCTGATCTGCATCCGGACTTATCGAGTCCACTATCGTCCAGTCCAGGCCATCCATCCCCCCGCCGAGAGTCACGATACGGCGTCTGAGGCGCTTTGTGTGGTGATTCGAGGCGCAATAAGGGGAGGTGTTTCCCCAGGTAAGGCAAAGCTTTTTATCACCCAATTCAATGACTCGCAAACTAACACCGGAGTTTCAAGTCTGGCGTTGGAAACAAGCAAACTTGACTCCAACTCCGCCGCACATCTTGACGGTTGCGTCATTAGTGGAGTGGTCGCAATCCACCCACGCATCCTCCGAGTCAATATAGAACCGGCTAACGCACGTCGCTGCCTCCTAAATCCCTCCTCCTCCAGTTTCGCATCAAGTCGCCAATGTCGAGGTTCGCGAAAGCAAGGCGGCTGATACCGCCCCTCGCCGTCGCCGGTACAGCGGCCGGTGCCCTCTATTATGTCTACCGACCCCGAAACATCCCCGGGTACGAAGGCCCCGTGGTGCCTCCCCCTATCTTTGGCGCCGACGGCACCTTCAAGCTGCCCCGATTTCCCCGCGTGAAGTCCCGCCTCGAGCAGATCGCCGACCTCAAACGGAGCAGTAGCGCGAACACGGAGGAGGAATATGACATCCTAGTCATTGGCGCGGGAGCAACAGGCTCAGGGGTCGCCCTCGATGCGGCAACCCGCGGGCTCAAGGTCGCCGTAGTCGAGCGCGGCGACTTCAGCTGCGGCACCAGCAGCAAGAGCACCAAGCTCGTTCACGGTGGAGTGCGCTACCTCGAGAAGGCTGTCTGGAACCTGGACTATTCGCAATATGAGCTCGTGAAGGAGGCCCTGAAAGAGCGCACGTACTTCTTGCAAACGGCGCCGCATCTGAGCAGCTGGCTCCCGATCATGCTGCCGCTCGACCGCTGGTGGAAAGTACCGTACTACTGGGCCGGCACCAAGTTTTACGACTTCCTGGCTGGTAGCGAGGGCATAGAGAGCTCGTATTTCCTGACCAAGAGCAAAGCCATCGACGCATTCCCCATGGTCAAGCAGACCGATCTTGTGGGTGCGCTGGTGTACTACGACGGGGCGCACAACGACTCGAGGATGAATGTGTCGCTTGCCATGACAGCGGCCCTGTATGGCGCCACGGTCGTAAATCATATGGAGGTCACCGGGCTCTTGAAGGACGACAAGGGCAAACTCTGCGGTGCTACCGTCAAGGACAACATTGCCGAGAGAGATGGCAAGCCAACAGACAAGTTCAATATCAAGGCCAAGTGCATCATCAATTGCACCGGGCCCTTCACCGACGGCATCAGGAAGATGGACGACCCGAATGGCAAGGAGATCGTCGCCCCCGCCTCCGGTGTACACATCATCCTCCCCGGCTACTACTGCCCCGGCAAGATGGGCCTGATAGACCCAGCAACATCTGATGGGAGAGTTATTTTCTTCCTGCCCTGGCAGGGCAACACGATCGCAGGCACCACCGACGACCCTGCAGAAGTCTCCAACAACCCGCTCCCGGATGAAAAATCGATCCAGTGGATCCTCAACGAGGTCAGCCACTACCTCTCCCCCGACATCAACGTCCGCCGCGGGGATGTCCTCGCCGCCTGGTGCGGCCTGCGCCCGCTCGTCAAGGACCCCAAGGCCAAAAACACCGAATCGCTTGTCCGCAACCACCTAGTCGACATCTCCGACTCCGGCCTCCTCACCTGCGCCGGCGGCAAGTGGACCACCTACCGGCAGATGGCCGAGGAGTGCGTCGACGCCGCCGTGCAGGCCTTCGGCCTCCAGACCAAGCCCGTCCTCAACGCGCCCCGCGTCAGCGGCACGGAGAACGTCGACGACGGCGCGGACCTCGACGGCTCGTGCCAGACGCACCGCGTGCGCCTCATCGGCGCCCACGGCTTCAGCCGCACCCTCTTCATCCACCTCATCCAGCACTTTGGCGTCGAGACCGAGGTCGCCAAGCACCTGACCGAGAGCTACGGCGACCGCGCCTGGACCGTGGCCGCCCTGTGCCGCGCCACCGACAAGCGCTTCCCCGCCCGCGGCGAGCGCATCTCCCAACTGTACCCCTTTGTCGACGGCGAGGTGCGCTATGCTGTGCGCCATGAGTATGCCCAGACCGCGGTGGATGTGCTGGCTCGCCGGACTAGGCTGGCGTTCTTGAATGCGCAGGCTGCTCTGGAGGCGCTGCCCAAGATTATTGATATCATGTCGCAGGAGCTGGGGTGGGATCGGAAGAGGCAGGATGTCGAGTGGAAGCAGAGTATGTGTTTTTTTTTTGTCTTATTCGTTCTACCTTACTAGGGTGTGGTTACTGACTGGGTGTTCTTTTCTCTAGCTGTGACGTTCCTCGAATCTATGGGCCTGCCCCAGCCAATGCTCTCAGTCACCCGCAAGCAGATCGAGCAGGGCAAGATCGACTGGAAGTCGTCGCTGGAGTACCGCATGTACTCGCGGCATGACAAACCGCCGGTTGATGAAGAGGCCTGAGTTTAGCGGGGCGCGATGAGAGGAGAAGGCGATTGAAAAGTCAGTTGGCATGGTTGCGGCGTTTTGTGTCTAGATGGGCATGGTTGGCTGCATGTGTTTTCTGTATTCTTGTACGTTGAGTGTGTGCTTGTATCACTTTGGTGGTAGTTATAATGGATATGGCTACTTTGACGCTAAACAGGGGGCAGCGATGCTTGGTTGTGTGCATCATATATGGAAGGCATTATTTTGTGCCACCAAATATTGTGGAAAGGGTCAGAATCACTGGAAGACACGAGTTTTACGCCTCCAGGGCGTGCAACAGAACCTTTGGGAATTGCAAGGTCCGGGTATCCGCTGTTCTCTACCAAAGGTAGGTGTCAGGTGTCGGTGCCGTATACATCAGAACCCCATGTCGGATTCATCAGAGTCCCCGTCCGCGTCCTGGCCGTGATCGCCCAGCCATAGGTCTCTGATCTCTTGAACCCTCGGGCCATCGCCGTGAACGTCGACCGTGATATATTGTAAGGATCGGAACGCTAAAAAGGAATTGTTAGTACGATCCAGGGCTTCCATGGCGAGGCCGTCGTCATCACCTTCTTCAAGCATACACTCCAGTTCGTCTACGTCGAGCAGAACCGCCGTGAGCACCTTCAAATTGACCCAACTCAGGAGCGCGTCCATCATTTGGACATCAAAGGTGACACGGCCAGGGCCCTCGAAGGAAAGCGGGAACATGATTGAAACTTGCTGAATGTAAGCCGCGTTTTTGGCCCCGATCTGCTGGAGGAAAGCTACCACCGGACCCGACCTGCCAAAGGCGAAGTCAAACTCATTTCCGCTGACTATAGAAAATCGAGCTGACTTCCCTACTGATGGATCGGCTCGCGCAAACCAGCCCGAATAAGTGGTAGGGCTTTTCTCCGGGGCGCTTGCATGGGCAGGCGAGCTCTTCGCGCACTAGTACCAGCTCATAAATCATGTTTCGAATTTCGCTGGGGAAATCGAGGAAGCCGATCGGTGTGCCGGCCATCATGTGCTGTTGGTTCGCAGTTAGGCACGACTTTCGCTCGACACATTCTGTAGGTTGTAAATATGGAATACGTATTGGGCTGGCGACATCGCCTTCAGACGATTGCACGATGCCAGCCATTTCGACTAGCGAAAGGCTGACGCGAGAATTTGATGCCGATGATGACTTGAAGAGATATTGACGGGTGGGTAATGAACATGGGAAGGAACGCGCGGTTGAAAATCCTCGAGAGGCTATCTGTTTATAGAAACAATCATTGAAGACAGTAATCGGCCACCAGTTGGTTGTTCCGGTCTTCAGTGGTTGTGCAGACACACAAGCCAAGTTCGGTCCTGTTCCGTTTGGAATCAACAGACTGACTGTGAATAGCTGTCGAACAGGCAGGCAGGTGCTGGCGCCGACGACGTCAATGACGGTACCCCTAACAATATGCCACAATCCCGCTTCCGTAACCATATGTTGAATCATTAAATGTCCTAATCCAACTGCTAATTTTGATCCCAATGATATAGGTGTCATCACTTTTCTTGCACTCTTCTTTCGAAGGGATTTCATTATAGTTGCCATATTACGGATGGTCTACTGGACTTGTTTAGGTATGCTATGCGCAGAAAAAGAACCAAGTTAGTAGTTAACTAGTTGGCTAACTTTCTGTCTGCATTACTTTCTAGCTTCTCGGCTAGTTAGTTCAGAATATGTTTCTGTAATTCGGATCGTTTGGATTAGCCCATCAGTTTGTCATCATTAGGGAGATGAAGTTGCAGATCGGTGGCTGAAGCCAGGTCTCAAGACAGCGAATAACTAGTTAAGTCTAAGCAAGTATGGTTCATAACTTAGTTTATGATCGATCACAGCCACACTAGGTACTATTTCGAGTCTGAACTTGAGTTATTCGTGCCTCCTCTAGTCTAGGTGAACTACCCAAGGATTTCTTGTTACCTAGCCAGCGCCGATGATAACAAGCGATATGTAGGCAACAAGACAACAACACGCAACATTCCCTTGCCTTCCTTTACTTTGCACCAACACCTCAGTAATGAGATTTGTTTTGCAGACCCGTCTGAGGTAACCACTCACCGTTGCCTACTCCATTGCCTTCAGGCGTCTACAAACACAGGGAGACAAAAGCTTACGCCACCGAACCAAGTAACAAGCAAACTCCCGTGACTAACCAAGCGACATAACGGACTCGGCGATGAGTAACCACCCTAGGCAAGCAGGCAAGCAGGCAAATAGGCAGGCAGCAAAGTCCCTTGCACACGCCATACATACGCAATCCCAGCTAAGCCCACAACACATTCCCCAATCCCATCCCGCCCCCCCTTTGCCCGTCGCCCCGTTGTGCCGTTGTCGTAATGACATACCCCCCGCCCCCCCCATCAACCGTGAACAAGCCCAACAAACCCAACAAACCCAACCCCCAAGCCGACACCCAACCGCGGAACCATCCCGCACACCACCACCACCACCACCAAAAATAAAAAAACACGGAGCAGGAGTGGGGGTGGGGGATCCGCAAACACATAGTTAATCACTAGTTAAGCGACGTGAGACACCAGGCCGATCCCAAGTCCCACCCAGCCGGGCCAGGACAGGTCAAGACCGGACCAGGACAAGACAGCTCAGGACAGGGCCAGGGCCAGGGCAGGCAAGCCACGAAAGCCACGCCGACAAAGAAACAACAACAACACACACGGGAGGAAGGCAGACCGGGCGGGCTAGGTAGGCAGGCTAGGCAAAGCCAGGCAACTAACTAGGCAAAAGGTGGCGTTTTCGCTTACCAAGGCTTACCTAGCCGGGCGGGAAAGCAATGGGATATCGGGGATAACTCGCTTGGTGTGCATGTTGGAAAACAAAGGGGAGGGCTTTTTTGCTATCGCCGAGGCGGGGGAAAGTCCGGATGGATCGGGGACGGTGGGAGGCGGCTGGAGTTTGGTTGTTTTTTGGAAGGTGTTGGCGATGAGGGGGAAGGTGGTTTGGGAGGGGCGATCGATCGAACACTGATGGGGTGTCTCAGATGATGGTGGTCGAGAAGTACTTCGTAAAGGGGGATGGCGCATTTGAGGCTGGTTTCGCGGTTTCTCTGGATCGGGGTTGAAATGGTTACGGGGCGTCTAGCTGGCCGGGAATGGTCCAACAACTTACTGAGTGAAGTGGCACTTCTCATGCACAGGCTTCATCACTAGCAAGACTCATATGCTTAGGTAGTCCCAAGCATGGGCTGAAGTGAATATTAAGATGAGACAACACCTGGACTACCGAGATAACCACGGCATCAAATCACTATGATTCAAGTCCCAAAACGCAGAGTAGAGGTGAGCAACTATTTCATTGAATGCTCTCAGCGTATGTATGTATGTGTATGTATGTATATGCATGTCGTCTCCCCCAATCCCCTTGACCAGCCGGCCCCTCTGCCACCCCGAACGCCATGCTTGCTTTGCTTTTCACCACATCGTGTGTGTACACACCACCACCACCACCACCACCGCCGCCGCCACATGAACAAGAACCCAACATGGGAAAACCAAACCAAAAAACACATTACACCACCCACGCCGCCTGACCATCCGCCGTCTCATGCTTTGCCGTGCCACATAACATAAAAGAAATCATCATCCGTAGTAGAGAGAGAGAGAGAGACGGTGTAAGGATGCGTGGGCTCCCGACCACCCGCCGACCAACCCCAACCAAACCCGGTCTAAAACCAAACAGTGCCGGGCCCGAATAGGCCAGACAAGACCATAAATAGATAGACATACGACAGGGTATTTCCACCACAGCGCACCGCCCAACCGAGCAAGCAACCCCGCCAACCATGAATAAAGACACATAGAAAAACAGAATAGAAAAACGTAAATAAAAAGCCGAGACGGGAGATGATGAGGTCGACAACGTCAGTGAGAGCCGCGCCTTCTCCCCCGCCGGACATTGGTGATTATTGATTACCATTCAGGCCGCCAGGCCCGAAACTCAACACCCGCTGTAGCAGGGTCCTCTTCGCCCCACTTGCGCGGCGGTATTGGATCACAGGACAGTATTCGGCACCGTCGCCGACATCCATGCCGCCCAGGCCCAAGCCCACGGCGGCAGCAGGCGGCACGGTGACACGCCTCTCGAGCTCCGCGTCCCAGCCGTACGGGTCCGGGTCCGGTTCTAGGTGCCCGCCGCAGTCCGCGGGTAGCATTTGCTTCTCCGTCATTGTCGCAGTCGTCGGTGTGGTGTCGAGCGACATGAACGAGGAAGCATCGGTGCTAGAGGTGGTGACGGTGGTGAGGCCGGGCTCGAGAAAGCCCGAGAAATCTGTCATAGAAAGGCGGAGAGACTCGTGGTCGTAGGCTGGCGACGGCGATACGGGAGTTCCTGGTCTGGAGGTGGTATTGCTGTGGGCCCTGCTCAGCAATGGGCAGCATAGCGGACTCCCGACTGGTGCCTTGTAAGTCGGGGCAGGACGGGGAAGCATGTGTGACGTGCTGGTGGGCGTGCCAATGCTGTTCGTCGTGTGGGTGGACAGTCTCGCGTTGTCCTGAGAGATTTTAAGAGGGCGCAGTGCCGGCGTCCGCATTCTCGTGGGTGCGAATCGCCGGTTTCCTGCTGCCCACCCGCGGGTGGGATATGGTGAGTAAGCTTTTGCGGCCATGCCGGCCTTGCCGACTCCGTTGGGGTTGACAACAACACCCGGGCGCGCGCTCCCCACGACGGTGATCGAGTAGCGCTGCCCCGGGTGCGGTTCCTCCCAATCGCCCGACATGCGGAACGATCGCTTTTCGGACAGTGCTCTGTCGCTGTTAGCGCGCGTCTCGGGCGCTGCCGGCGGGGCACATTCGGTGGAGGTTGTGACGGAGTCGTCAGGGATCGGCATGACCTGTGACCCCTATAAGGGGTTGGTCTTGCGTCTCGCGTGGTCAGGGTCGCGCATTGGAACGTCAACATCAACCGGGGCGGAAGTGGCGCTCGAGCTGTGGCCGCGCTTGCTGCGGCCCATCTTGAGGCCGAGCTTCGCGCCCACTTTCTTCCAGCCGCTGCTGTGCAAGCTGGTGGACTTGTGGAGGCTTCCGGGGGAGGCGTTGAACTCCCAGTCTGAGACTGGTGGTGTGGTAGGTGGTGTCATGGGCTCGTTCGTGACCGGGGAGGGCGTGTTTGCGCTCCCGTCTGTGAGTGCACGGTCGGCGGACTCGCTTGACGAAGAGGCGGAGCTCTTGGGCTCGCTAGTCCAGGGCATATTGAGCATGGGCAAGAAGCTCATCTTTGGCGACCGGCTCAATTCGTCCAGATGCGTAGATGCATCCTTGGGAATGCGGAGCCGTGACCGCGTGTGCCTGGGGTCGTGCTCGGCAGACCAGTCATGCTGTGGCGCCACCGAAGCGATGAAGGGGCCCAACACCGAGTCGTTCATGAGCTCGTACACAATCCTCACGGCCTCGTCCAATTCCGACGGGTCGGGAGGGATTGGCGTACAACGTAGCGAAAGCAGGCGGTCTCGGACATGAGACGGGAGGTTGACCTCCCGGTGGCCGTAGGGTAATATGTAAGCGTTGATGATCTTCTGCCACAGGGTGCAAACATGGTCCTTTCCATCGGGATACCCAGCTGCCTGTTCCATCAGGAAGTTAGAGTACGCCGTACTATAACGATCAGCGTCCATGGTGAACTCGAGCGTTTCCATGCAGTGGTTCTGTGACAGAAAAGCTGTGAAGGCGCCCAGTGTGTAGGGCGGGGGTGCGACATTGGTGAGTATGTCCCTCAACGATGGGGGCGAGGCCGGGTTCGAACATGCCGAAGACGGGGGCATGAGAGCCAGGCTTGGTGGGCGTGATGTGGACATGATCGAGTCGCCGTCGCAGTCCTCGAGGACGGATGACGGCTGTGCTGATGATTCTCTTGAAAGCGGTCTCGGGGACATTCGGGTTGGTGAATACCCTCGATGCTGCGCTCTGCGCATCCTGCCCGCGGGTCTCCGAAAAGCCAGCAAGCAACCACTGATCTTAGCTGTCGGAGTAAACGTAGTGTCGTGTAAACGGATGTGGCGGAATCTTCCTTCTCTTCATTCCTCCCGATTCAGCATGGCGGGGCCGCCGCCAGTCTGTCGTTTGCTCGGGCTGCAGCGACTTGCAGGACGGATCGTGTCGAATTGCGTCGCAGCTCACTCCGTGCAATGCAAGCAACCTCTCTCTGCCTCTGCCCACAAGCAAATACCGGTCACAGGCTAGCCAATTACCTCGACCGATTACCGGCCAAGCGCAGCAATGGTGGTGGGGGGACCCAGGTGGTTTCCGGCCAGGACCCAGCCGCCGCGTCGTCGGGAATCGTGTGTCAGGTCGTGAATGTCACGCAACGGGCTCTGCCGGTTCCCGGTGGTGGAACTATAGCGAGCGAGCTAGAGACAACGAAGAGATTCAGAAGCCTAGGCTACCTGTCTGTGGTACTCCTCTCTGAAACAGGCAGCGGGTGCACAGTCAACGACCTTCAAGTAGCGCAGTCCACAACAGAATTCCGTCTGGTACCGAATCGGCTTCGAGCTGAAGTACCCAAGGGTGTGGGGTGGGTTCGGGTGGAGGTGCGGGAAGAATCAATGGTGTAGACGGCTGGTCGGTGTATTTCCTAGAGCGGGTGCTGTTGCTGGCTCGCACACACAAAAACACGCACACAAAGGGCCGGAGTGTAGCGATTCCTCGGCAACAGCAAAATCCGGGCGGGGTGGGTGACGGGTATTTGTCGATTTACGATCTGGAAAGGCCACGCGCCGGGTGCTTTCAAAGACGTCAGACGAACAACAGTAGGCGTGGGCGGCGGAGTGTTGCTCGGGATGGCGAAAAAGGAGCAGTTGGTCCGTCAAAGAGGAGTCGACCCGACTGTTCGGATGAGAGGCGAGATGGGGGAGCGGGAGGTCGGACGCTTTGGATTGGTGGTTTGGGGATTTGGGGAGAAAGGAGATCAAAAGGGAAATCGGACAAAGCACGGCACGCAGCAGCCTGTCTTTTAGAAGGTTCGACGAAGGGAGCAGGACGCCCGGGGGGGGAGGGGCAGGGCGGACAGGGGTTGAGAATGGTCGGGTGGGTGCCGGGGAGGTACGGGAATAATACCCTGGGTAAGAGCGACAAGACCCAGGCATGGAAGCCAGGTGCCCAGCACGGGTTGATTCTGCCAGACCCTGGACCGCCCGGGAGCAAAACGGCACAACATCCATGACGACCCATTCGCGCAACTGGCACTGGCACGGCCAAGTTTGGATCCTAGCGTTTTTTTAGAGGGGACCTTCGTCAACGACACCCGACAGCAGTTAGTGTACCTCTCGTTACCCTGCGGCTCTCCTCCACCGCCCAATGCCCTAGTTCTCGCCTATTGCCTTTGCCATTCCCGCCTAAGCAGCCAAGCCATCCAAGCAGACCGCTCACGATCCCTAACCAGCGGTACGAGATGGCTAGTCGGCCACGATCCAGGTCGCTCGGTGGCCAAGGCGGCAACCATGAAAAAGAAGAAAAACGGAGTTGACGGACTCCACAGACGAACAGGGAGAGAGACTGATCGCATCCCTCCTTGCCCTGTCGTGCCCACCTGCTCGGGTTAGCGCGACGGGGAGGTCCTGGATAGGAAAATTGGCGACGGTGAGGAAGCCACTGGCGCATCCTTTGGGTGCTGGCCGTGGAGCCGTGCTGGCCATCCCTGGCGGGCGCGCGTGGTGGCACACAGATCCCTGGATGTTTTTCGGGCGGAGGAAATGAAAGAACACGGAGGTGCGCCGAGAGAGTGGGGCGCCCTGACCCATCGAGCACACCACCATTCCATCCAGTACCGCAGGGCGGGCTTCTAGAAGCCTTCTGAGCCTTCTGAAGGGGGCGAACATGCATTCATCCATGGTTGGATTGCGTCCCATGTTGTGCGGCCCAATCAGTTGCTGCCTTGGCTGCGGTCATCGTTCGACGTCCCTTCGCGCGGCGATCGAACGACGGAATTGATTGGCGATGTGTCACTGAGCAACTGCTCCGATCAATACTTCCACACGCAATGCGGTGCAATGCGGCCCAGCTCGCGATTCACGCTTTTCCTTCGACACGAGCCGTCATCGAAATGATTAACTAACTCCAGCGTACGCACCAGCCATCCGCGCTGTCCTGCACTATCTGCTACACCCGCGTGAGATAATTTATGAATTGCTTATTTTCACCATCAACCGTGGAGATGGCGTGGGTGCGTGGGCATGGCATGACACGTCGTTCGACAGGCTGTGTACGGGAATTTTGCGTCACACGACGATGGTGGTGGAGAGAGAAGGTTCAAGACCGCTCCAGTTTCTCCACTGACTTGCGATTGTTCCGATGAGCACGATTCATCACATCATGGAGGTCATCGTCGCTGGGCAGGATGGAGCTCCCAGCACACAATGCTGACATGTTCGTTTCGCGATCGATTCATCAATTGCCAAGCTCAGCACGCCAGCAGGCACGAACGAACGCACGGCCTGCCCGCAAGGCGCGGCTCTTTCTGAAAACCGCTGCGACCGACTTGTCCTAAATGGTCTTGGTGCTGGCTTTCGGCTGACGGATAACTGCCAATGTGCGCTCCACATGGCTGGGTTGCTCGGGCCCCCCTTGGCAAGGACCCTGGCCGAGCACGCCGAACTGACAGGGACCGTATCCGCCTTCTCCACACTGGCTTCTGTCGTCCTGCCGCACGACTCGTGCATCCAGCCCAAGTGTAAATCCAGCGAGCCAAAGTGCCAGAAGTGGTGAGCACGTGTGGCGGGCAGCCGCATTCACCGTCCACGCCGTCCTCGGCGAGAAAGTGCGCAATCCCCGAAACGGGGGGGGTCAAAACAAAACAAACGCTGTGGAAAACAGAACTGTCCACTCTAAACAGGTTTCCGGATACGTCAACGCATGGACTACCGATGGCTGCAGCTCCCTGTCACACTTCCAACTCCCTCGGCAGTTTGCTCGCAACCCCAGACGCCAATCAGAGCAGCACTTGGCGGCGCCCACGGTCGAGACGGAACCAACTCGCACAAAAACCGGGGTCGCTGGAACGGAACCCGAAAGAACGGTACTGCGGCTTCGACCGTTCGTTGTGTTGCCTTCTCACACGGCCTTCGATGTGATGAAGACGAGACAATTCCCAGCCCAGCGCGCTGGGTGGGAGCACCAATGCGCCATTCCCCAGTGTCTTGAAGTTTCTTCCAACGTTCAAGAACATTGAATGATTCCACTGCGATTCCACTACGATTTCGTACCGATCGAGACACCCCCCGTTCTTCTACACCAGACTGAGGCCAACCCAGGCCGCGGCCATTTGGTCGCATCCGCGGTGCGAAACGCCCGGCATGGGAGATCAGGCCGCCCTGATCGCCATTCCGGCCGCCGTCCGAAGCTAGTATAATAAACCTTAGTCGAGGCTGCGAGGCTGAGAGGCAATTGTGAAAGACCTTCATGCGTTTTGGCTTTTGACTAATTACTGATTACACAGTAGTTTATTTTTGCCCGTCTTGTTTCGGCCGTTTTGTGTAACCCAGGCCGGAACCGCCGTGGTTGCCAATCTTCAAAGCCCCCAGAGGCGCTGGGAGTACCCCGGAATCACGGACATACCGTTGAACTCTGATTAACAAGGGGGACACCACTTCAACCGCCCACTCAGCCGGCGAGTTTCCACTTTGGGCACTTCCGCTCGGCTCAGTGGTGTCATCAGCCAAAAAGCCGCCGCCCATACACGCCACGCCCGACGAATCGACCACAACAGTAAGCTGGGCATTCACTGTTTGAAGACTGTGCGCGCGCAAATATGCCTCCGGAGACGTGAAAAAGGCGGAACGCCACCATTCCAGGTCCAGGGATCCGCTACGTACTTAATCTCCGGCCCGCATTCTTTCGGGGCTTCTGCTGAACATCGATTCAGCGCACGGGGCAGCCGCCCTTGTCGTCTTCATCCACAAGACCGGAAAGTGAGACATCCCAAGGCCGCCATCGGAGCGGGACCCCGAGCCGGGCGAGTGCCCATCCATCTCGCGTCATTTTGCGCATCATAGACCTACTTGTACGTACAAAGAAAGATAAGGTTATGTCTTGGCCGGTGCGATTCCCGGGGGGTGGATATACGTTCTCCTTCCGAGGGAACGTCATCAGACCACCGCCCGATTTTTTGGCCGTAGCGGGCCAACAAAGACGGTTGGTATTGTGCCAATGGTGACAGCCCGAGTAGGGATTCCGTAACTATCGGACTCGAGGCAGACAGACGAGGACGGAAACAAGCCGCACCTCCTCTGTCCAAACAATCGCGGCGGCGACCGACCGGGTCCACGACGCGGGCACCGGCCACACAGTACAACGTCAGAGGGGGGTCAGCAGCGAGTGACCCTTGGCCGAAAAAAGAGAACACGCCCATCGTTAGATGTCACAGCACCTATCACAGTCGCCACCTATGGCTTGAATTTTGCGCGGGGCGGCAGCATCCTAGCGAAGGCGCGTCTGCTTGCTCACTGTGCCACACCGTTGGGCGGGCTCGCGGGCTCAGAAGGGCTCGCAGGGCCGGTTGCTCCGGTAAGCGACGAATGCCCCGTGTGAAATGGCTCAATGGGCAACAACAGGCAACCGCACACAGTATACTACTGCAGACGGAGAATTGCAGGCCCATGGACGGGGTCGGATGACGGCACGTCGTGAGAGCCCGATCGGGCATCTGCAGAGAACATTCCATGACGACCACGACTCCCGATCGCGATGAAAGGATGATCGACCGCCCCCGTACATTGCTTGAGTCACTTCGTACATATGTACATGGTTACACCGTTATGAACACACACAAACACATCATAACTCTCTCCCAGCACCGCGGTTTTGTGGTTCGCCACATCTGCCAGCGTGCGGCGCAAACTGCAAAGCAACCAAAGACAGCGGCGCGAAGCGGGTCTCGCTTCGGCATGCCGTCTTCGATCATCACAAATCGATCCTGCCGAGCAAGCATTCCTCCCCTTCCCTTGGTTCATTGCATGCGATGTTGTCCGCTGTCACCATCCAGATCGGGTAAGGCGGAAGAAGCTCTCAATCTGCAAGAGAAGGCTTCTAGAAGCTTTCTCTTCTCGCGCGCGCGCGGGGTGCTTGCGTGGGCCAAGCGTGGAAAGGGAAAACGGGAAGCCGTGTGGTTGCATGTTGTGCCGTCCTGCAGGGCGGGTTCCAGGGCAAGACGCCCGATGCAGCGAATCCTCGTGCATGGGCTTGTGGAAGATTCCGTCTCATGGTACGTTGCAACTTTGCGACGGAGATGCCGTGCCCGAGGGACCAGACTGGGCAGGAGGCGCGAATGAATGGATGGGCCGAGCTGGTCTTCCCTCGGATTTCTAGAATTTCTTTTACTGATGACAGCAGCCGATAACTCAAACCAAATCATCACCAAAACACACGATTCTTTGTTCTGACCCACAAATTTGTTGTGTTTTTTCTTCTCATTCGAACCGGGGTTGCCGTGGACGCCTTCGCGCAGAAATTGTCTGCATCGATCAGATTTTGGGGGAAAAAAAGTCTCGTTTCATTGATGCCAGCACATTGCCTCTTCTCTGAGAATATTTTTCCGTCGAGATGACCTGTCAACTCCACCCGCCAAGCTTCAAAACGTCCAGGTGTTGGTGGTAAAAGTACCACCTCGTTATTAATGGGCTGACCGAGTTTATCCACTTCGCGCCACGGCGAAACGAGGCGTGCCAGCTGAAAGGATCCGGCCTCGTTGCCTTCTTTTGGCGCCCGTTTGCTCCCTTTCTCAGCTCCCGAGCCAAGGAAGGTCGGAAGCAGGACAGTCGGTCAGTTGGTCAAAAACCTTTCAAGGTTGATCCCGCTCCTTGCCGTGGGACGAAGTGGGAGCGTTGGACAAAAGAGGATGCGACATCCGAACAAACGGCCTGGACTTTTCGGTTCAAGCCGAGCTTCACGGAGATCCCCCATCCCCCTTGGCCACCCCACCGTTTCCTTCCCTTTCCAAAGATCCTGATGAGACTTTTTTCCCAACAAGCCTTGGCCAAACGCTCTTGAGCCGCACCGCACGTGGAGAGAACCACGAGCGACGCCTGGCCACGCCCGCCCGGCCACCCGCTACCACCCGCTAACTAACCTCCTAACACAGCTAACAACCTCCATGGTGGAGCCTGCAAACCCAAAACGCCCCCTTTCGTGGTTCGAGTTGCACAACTATTGCCTGGTGACCCAATCAGACGCCGTCGTCGGCTTGGTGATGCGGCTATTCAAGGCCGCCGCCGCTGCGGTGTCGCCGCGAAGCTGCCGTTGCTACTGCCGCTATCCATGGCTTTCACGCTACCCTCTTCCGGTCATGCTTTACGGGCGGGCGGGCAGGCGAGCAGGCAAGGCAAGCAAACGGCGGCAGCGGCCGGGGTTGACCGTCCGTCCTGGGCCTCTTGCCTCTTCACCGAGCAGTATCAGGACAACTTTTTCTTTCTCATCAGACCGCTCTTGGTTATCAACTGGTGGCACCTCACACTCCACCAGACTATGTGGACACAGGCCAAAATACCCGGGGCAAACCGCGCTGTGCCCTGGCCGGGGCAGTGCTTGTCACCGAACTTCGATCCTCCCTTATCCCCGTCGTTTGTGAAGATCGTGTTCTTGCCCCCCGGACGAGGCTGGGGCAGGCTGGCAAGCTGGCAGCCCCATGGGCGAAAGGGTTCGAACTTCAAATGTGGAGAGGAGCGGAATAAGACGAAGGTCATCTGGGGCGAGAGAAAGTGCGTGAACTTGTTGAAGAACCTTGTGGTTGATGATGATACGTAACGACAGCTTCGTTCTATTGATACGCTGCTGCATTTCCCCGATTCACGTATCATACAGCAATTATATTGTATTATTGCTTGATTTCGTCATATTTTGCTCGCCTGAGTCCTTCCTGCTGCCCGTCCCAAACCAACTCCTTCAGCCTGAAAACGCGGCTGGCTGGCTCCATTCCCATTCCCACCGTCCGTCGTCCCCCCACCCAACAATCCCATCACCCAAAGCACTGACCCTCTCCCCCATCCTCCGTCAAGAAAGAAGCGTGGTGGAAAGGAGTTATCCGAGCCACTCACAGCGCCCGGCAAAGTCTCCGTCCCAAACCAAACCAAACCAAACCAAACCCAAGAGCAGCACCGCACCGCACTGGCACTAGCTAACCATGCTCAACCACCGGGGCAGATCCCCCATGGGACTTGCCGAGGCGAGCGAAATTGAATGTGACCTAGCCTAGCCCAAGGGACTCCACCTCAACCAAACCAAACGGGGGAATGCGAAGGTGGAGAGAGAGACGAGAAGGGCGGAGAAAAAAAACAAGGGGACTGGGGTGGTGTGGGATCCGCGACCGCCGCCGCTCGTCAATCTGAGACTGACGGGACGTGGGGGGGGGGGGGGGAACCAACTCCGTTGCCTTGGTTTGGTGGTTTGGTACCAAACGGATGGACGACGGACGCTTCTTCTTCGCAGGTTCTGGCTGGCGGGCTGGCAGGGGGTTGGTTGTGTTGGGTTCGTTGACCCATTTGAGCCGTGATGACAGAAGACATGGGGGTTTATTCAACCCAACGGCCGACTGGAGAGCGTTGTTGGGTTGGGGGCCATTGCATCTTCATCCCCAGAGAGCCAGCCCATCGCCGATGTTAATCCGGGGGAGAAGCGCGCGTGGACCGCTTGTTCGTTCTTCTTCCATCCTCGGTTGGTGGTTGAATGCGACGCTGGGAAAAACGGATCAAGGGGAACACGCGACTGACTGGACTGGATCTTTCCAGAACGGGGCCCATTCTTTCTTTCTCAACATCCGGGGTTTCGCCGCGTCCGAGACCGGGGCCGGAACAAGGTTCTTCTTGTCCTTCTTCTGTCGTCGCCCTTGGTTAGTTAAGGGGTGGGGGGAAAGGGGGGTCCTCTTCGTGGGGGAGCGGTGCCATCGCCGCGAACAGACCACTCCTCTTCCCACAGTGACATCGCACCGAGTGCTTGGGTGAGTTTGGGTTGGCGCGGCTCGAGGGCGGGCAGGCGGGCAAGCGGGCAAGCGGGCGGATGCGACACGTGGTGGCTGCTCTTGTGGACGGCTGTAACTACATCCGGACTTGGTATGCATCGTACCAAGAGTCTGAATCAATGCTGGAATGCCCGAGTGGTGCCGTCACATTGCATTGGCTCAGGGTCGTTCCCGATGTCATGGGAGGGACCCGTGGTGTCGTTGTGCCGGTTGTCGTTCTCCGGGACTTGGGCTTGGTTACAAATCAAGCGGCCAAAGTGCTTGATGAGGAGTCAATAGTTGAGATAAGACCTACGATGCCTCGGTATAACCAGCATGAGAGCTGAGGAAGGGGATTTCGTCGGACTCGGCGAGGGCGCGATGTGACATGGACATTCACGACTGGGTTTTGTCTCTCGGCATGCCACGAGGATGGAGATCCGTTATGATGTGCCGACTGGGGCATCTTATTGCGAATGAAACGGTGCTGTTGAGTCCCCTGGGGCCCCGTAAAGACGCTGGCGATCACTCGATCACTCCATGCAGGTCCCGGGGTTGTGCTGTCGTGATGACGCCTGATACTTGAGAAACGCCGTCTTCCTCCGTGTTGAGGCTCGACGTGACCAAAAGACAGGGCCGCTGGCATCAAGAGTCTCACCGTCTTGTCGTATTTCGTCAAATGCTGACCACACCGCTGCATAAACCAGGGCAAGAGAGCTCCCATCGTCAGGCGGTGTCCAGGGGTTTGTTGACCTCCTTTTCCATATTCCACTCGTAAACGAGGGGGGTAATGTTTATTGCCACGCGTCCCATGGTCCAGCACCTGTCGTCGGTTCCCGTAGACTGCTTCTCCGCCACGAGGTGCCTTTTGATGACCCGGATCCGCGCCTCTTCCTCAAAAGGACCTGTCGACAGGGTCATTCCGAAGATGGGCCCTGGGCCAGCTGGGCTGTCTCGAGGCTGTGACCCCTACCGCAAGGGATCGGGAGGACCATTAACCTCATCTCTCTGGTTCTGCTCTCCCCCTGGGCCTTTGAGATTCCGTTTATCCACCAATCGAGATTACCAATACGGTGTTGATGCTCGCAGCCGAAACCGACTCGGTCGACACCCCTCGTAGTGTTCGAGTTCAGGGGCGGCAGCGAGCTCAGCTGTCGGTTTCATCATTCCAGGGAGTCGGGGAGCAGTCAAGCCGACCTTGTTCCGACGGTGAGAGGGACTGACGCGACCGTCTCCAACTCTGTCTCCCTCAGAGGTGAACACAGCACCCCGAAAAGAAGAGTGCTTCGCGGCCACAGCTTCTCAGACTTATTCACACCCCACTCAGAACTCACCATCTCCATCAAAAGCCCCTCCCAAACCGGCAGTGACACGACCCCAACACATAAACGCACACTTTTAAACGTCAGACCATCATCCAACACGCGCGGCCCAAAGCGCATGGCAAACGGGGGGTCGACCACAGAACCTTGAAGCAACAATGTAACCAGCACCTCCCCCGCAACAGGCAAGTCGCCCCGTCGATCGGCCCTCAAACAAACGAACGAACGAACGAACGGAACAAAACAGCGGGCCAGAACTATTCCATGTTCCAATGTTCCATCGAACCAAGCTTCCCAAACAGCAACTCCCGAGCACGCCGAGGCGTCGTGGCGTCCGAGCCCTTCGCCAACCCTACATACGTTTCCATTTCCTTTCCCCTTTTGGCACGCCGCCGCCACGGGATCGGCAAGCTTGCGCTTTGCGTGACGGCGGGCGATCGTGGCTGGGAAGGGAGGGGGAGCGATCGGAATCAGACGCGGCCGGCCACGTGCGGTGGCACCGACCGGGCTTGATCTGGTTGCGTAGTTATTGCGTATGTCAAGTCAACTCACGTGTGTGACGTGTGATGATGGCGGCTGTCTGTGAATGGGAGGGAAGATTCCGGTTGCCTATCGAGAGAGAAGAGAATGGTGTGAATGCTGTCGGGTGAAATACGTCAGTGAAGCCTAGGCATCCGTTTCAAGACTCAAATGATTTGTCGAGGCGGTTAGGGAGGTGAGAAGTCAACGGTCCTTGGTAGGCAGCGATATTGTAGATGCCACCTTGTGTCAAACCACAGGACCAGGTGTCAGGTTCTGTCGTGAATTCAACTCCCAGCACGTAGTAGCACCCATCATCGCGGTCAAAAGTAGGCATCAGTCAGCCCGCTGTATTCTATCTTTCAGCTCAGCAAAGTCCCAAAAAGAAAAGGCAAGATCCCAAGGGCAGTAGCCTCATTTCGCCCATCCAGCCCAGCCAGCTCAATCAGAGCCCAAAGAAACTCAAACGCTGGTTCGCCACCAGGGGTATCAACAAGCCCACAATAGGCCGTAGAGAAAGCAACGCCCCGAAAATAAAAAGATCTTAAGCCACCCAGCCGACGCAAATGAGAAAACCAAATTAACCAGACATACATGACGAGACCGGCACTCAGTCATGCCCATATCCCTCCCGTCAACTCGACCAGGGCAGGTCGCCCGTAGGAAAACATCACCTCCAGATTTCCCGTCTCACTTTCCTCATCAAACCCGCCATGGAGATGTACCATCTATCCGTTCACCCGATCCGGCCAGCTCGCCAGCCACCAGCCAGCAACAGAACCAATGCCCAAAGTAGTACGCCCCCGGACACCATGGGAAATGTGCTCAATGAAGCCAACCTGTCGCCTGCTCCGTTTTGTCTCCCCTTCTTTTTCCGATTGAAGCCCCATGCCCGATTTTGAGGTGAAAGCGCGCCGAGAATGCAAGTTCGAATGCCCCAATGTCTAAACGCCGTCCGCTCGTTGCCATGAAGCCGCATGATGTGAAATGGAAGGTGAATGTTACACTGGAGACGATTTTGTGAAGAAGAATCACCATCTCCTTGCCTTGTTCGCGAAGATGTCGTATTTGGAGTGTAGGTAAGTGAGTTTCGAGGTGTGATGCCGCCGCCGTCAATCTTAGATGCGAAAGTGAGCATCAAGGGGTTGTATGTACAGGAGTTCATGCGTTCTTGTTGTATCCTTCGCGATGCCGCAATGAAGTGTCGGCTTCCGAGTCTAACGCCGCCCGTCGTTGACTTGGAATGATGATCGGGAAGAGAGCAACACGTGGCCTGAGTTGAAACTTCGGATCATAGTGGCACGTGGGAGTAAGTTCTCCGCGTTTGAATGATGCGCTTTGGCCATCTAGCATGTGATTTGTGTGTTGAGGTTTGTGGGTTGAGATCTGAGTGCTGAGGTTTGTGTGTTGAGATTTGCGTGCTGAGAGGTCACGGGTGGCTGTAATGGCGAAGACGCCGTCCGTATGTCGGTATGTCGTTCTGCTCCAGAACGCAAGTAGGTTCTGAAATCTGACGCTGCTTATTTTGTGATGCGCGTCGTGAACCTCTAGCATGCGGTTCGCTCAGTGGGCTGCTTTGATCTCAGCTCGCTTGCTCCGCGAGAGCAAAAAGAAATGCGTCATCCCCTCCTCAGAACCCATCGAGGCTAAACTCGCCTTTGAACCCTTCGTTGAGTAACATGGCTGCCAGCCGTCTCCGCTGCAACGTCAGTTCGCCCTCCGTGTACGAAAATTTCGGGTTCAGGCCCACGGCCAAGCACATGGCGTTCGTGATGGTAAAGACACCGCAGTCCCAGCCGTTGGTCTGAAGCGGGGCTTCATAGTCGATAGCGCTCCATTCGGCCTCGACGAACTGGTCCTCGAGAATAAAAGCCACGAGCTCGAGCAGCTTGGCCTTAACGTTCCTATCGCCTCTACCCCCACGCATTGAGTCAATATGTGCGACGGTCCGTTTGCCGGGACGGATCACAGCCAGGGTCCAGTGGGACTGAGCACAGATGGGGATTAGGACTGTGTCGATATCGAGGAAGTTCGCTTTGCGAACACCGGCTCTCCGCAAGAGGCGGCCGCAGGCACTCGGGCCATGGGAGAGGACGCGCGGCCAAAAGTAGGATGTGAAGGCGGCACACTTGGGTTCCTGATCTGTCGCGCCGTTTGTTTTGTTGACGTAGTCCGCGACGTGCAGGATTGAGCCGATGATGACGTTATCGTTTAGCCACGCGGTCGGCGGAAGAAGCTTCTCTTCGAAGTCACGCCTGGTAAGCGGCTGGCCCTCGAGGGTTTTGACAAGTTCAGCCGTTGGGTGCGCTCTCGCGGCGTTGACGACTCTACAATTCCAGTCGTCGGACAAGGGGGTGATAAGTGGGCGAGTAGGTTGTCTCAGCCCGGTGAGCGCAGCGAATTCCTCAGCCTCCCTCTGTCTCCGGGCTTCTTGCTCACGGCGACGTTCCTCCTCCTGCCGTCGACGCTCTTCTTCGAGGCGGCGCTGTTCCTCGCGGCGAGCCTCCTCTTCCTCACGTTTCCGCTTTTCTTCGGCGTTTCGCCGAATCCCAATCTCAGTTTCATCTCGGATTTGTCGATCAATCTGCAACTGCTCGAATTTTGCGACAGAGATTTCCAAATCGTCATCATCTTCTGCGAAGAACTCATCTAAGGTAAGAGAACGTTTCTGTTTGGCAGGCTTGGGGCGGGACACCTCTGTTTTGGTGCGCAGAGGGTTAATTCCAGGGCTGGAATCTGCCGGGCTGCTGGCATCATCCGCAAAAAGATGGGCCGCCTGCTGACGCCTCGCGGGGGTGGATGGTAGAGGTGGGAGGGGAATCTGCACCATGTGCCGCTGGGGAGCGAGCCTGGTCGTCGGCTTCGCGCGTTGTTCCTCATCTGCCTCGGCGCGCTTCTCTAAATCATCGAGGAGGTCATTGAGAAAACCATCGTACTTGTGAGCATGGTAACTCAGTCCCATTTCCTGGTCGTCCTTCTCAAGCTCCTCTAAACTCCACTTGTCTTTGAGGCGAATTGGCTCGCCATTATGCTGCCGAGAAACTGTCTTGAGAGCGTCAAACATGCGGGTTGAGTGCTCATCGCGAAGGACTTCTGCCCCCAACTTTGCCTGCAAAAATCGTTCCGCCTCGTGTGGTGCCATAAGTTTGGTTGGGATATGCGCAGGCGGAATAAACTTGGAAACCGGGTTGATGAAGGAAAGCTTCCTATGCCTCTCGGGGGTTGCAACGTACTTGGGCGAGGCCGGCTCATCATCCCTCACCTTCGGCGGTTTGAGGATCCCCTTGGGCTTTAACACCATTTTGCAGTCGCCAAGGCTGCTCGGCGCTTCTTCGTCGGATGGCTCTGGGTCCGGAAATCTGCGTTCGTACAAGGCTTCGCACTCGAACTCGTCGGCGGGAATCTCCTCCATGGCCGAAACCTTATCCTTTGGGAAGAACCCCGGCATATTTTCGATGGGATCCTCGGGTTTCAGCGCAACGAAGCTAGGCAGCATTTCTGACTTGTGGATGGCATTAACATCTACAATCATCTGGCTGATGGTTTCGTAGCTGCCCGCGGAGATGTCCCGCACGATGTCGAGCGACCGCAGGAAACCCCAAAACTTTGCCGTGAGCAATGCTCTTCTTCTATAACGGATATCCTGCAATGGCAGGCGGCGCGGTGGTGCGGCATGTTTCTTCTTGAGGTCCTCCAAGATGCCGCCCTCGCGATAGATCTCCTGAATGAAGCGGCGGCACTCTTTCAAGCTGTCATAGTAGGCATTTGCCGTTTCCATCCACTTCTCTTTTTTCTTAATGGCGGGTTCTTCAGGCAGCACTGGTCCGTACTTTTGTTCCTGGTACTTGAAAATCCCGATACTGGCCCTGCAGTCCACGATCTCCGAGAGTTCCTCTTGGAGCCTCGAGGCTTTCTTTTTGATATCCGCAACTGAGGTGCCGTAGATGAATTTGCCAGCCTCGAGATCTTGGAGTTGGTTTTCGATGAATTGGTAGACGACTTGGAAATCTTCGGAACCGATATGATCAACGGGTGAGTCGGCCCACACAAGGTCATCAAACCCATCGTCTCCATTCTCAGAAACGGATTGTTCCGTGGGTAAGACCGGAGCTTGTCGTTTCAGCCTTTTGACAACAATGGCGTCACTGTCAACGTCTATCCGGCGGGTGTCGAGGGTCTCGTAGGCATCGCCGCGGAAATGTTGTTGGAGCGTGTCGTAAATGGCCACGACAGGGCTGCTCATCGTCGCGACGGTACGGCTTAGTATGCCGCAGACTTTGCCCCACATCGACTGAGGGGATACTCGGGCCTCTGCTTGGGCGGTTTTGAGGATCTGTGGGTGCTCCTCTCCGTCCCGAGTCGGGTCAATTGGCGCAGGTACAACTCGGCGGATGCTTTGGGCAGGCTTATCGCCGTTTGAGTTTTGGATTCCTGCGATCAGGTCGATCTCGCTGTCTTCCGCTGGGCGTTTTCCGTTGGAATTGAGAAAGTTCTTGTAAACTGCGTGGTAGTTGTTGTTCCCACAAATGCAGTGCCAGTTGAAATCGTCCTTCTTCTGGAGGACGCGCAGGTTCCTCTCCTTGGAACCGACAGTGTAGAAGCGCAGGTGACCGGTCGCGACTTCTGTCTCCTCTCGCGAGTTGTAAATATTGGGCGGGCCGCACCAACAATCCTTCATGTAATGGTCGTTCCTGATTGCGATCCACAGCTCTCTCGCGAATTTCTCCTCGCCTTCTTCGCTACGCCGTTGCTTGAAAGGGCGAGTTTCGCTGCCGGGGCTCTTCGGCACGGGCGGGGTGGGTTGCAACGGGGTTACGTCGATATATCTGGTGACGTACCGAGTGCGCCGGACCGGGGTTCTCGGAGAGGCGGCCCTCCTCGGGGTTCTTGTGGGTGTGCTTCTGATTGCAGTGACCCGCGGGTGCTCGAGGGGTGATGATGACCTCGGCAGTGGGGTGGGAGCGTATGGGGTGGCCGGCGGGAGAGCGATTGGGGGAGGGAAGACTGGCGGCCGGGCGATCGCGGGACGAGCCGTTGGGGTCGCGGGATCGGTGGCGGCTTCGAGCGCGAGCTCGCTAATGATGGCGTTAGCGACAGTTATTCAATTGCCCTTCGGGGCGCTTTCACACGGGCTCGGGGGGTGGAACCGGCGACTCTGAGGCGAGGCGTGGCGACCCCCAGGGCTTTAGTGTATGCTCGACTTACAAGTTGGTGGTGGTGGGGATGCCGCGGTTGCGGCGACGGCGGGAAACTCGGGCGGAATCGCCCAGGCACGAGTCGGTCGACGAAACGCCGGGGCTTTGGCGGAAGCCACGGCTGTTGCGCGTGGTGCGCGGTGTTGGGGCTTTTGCAGGCATCGTTAGTCGTTGCTTCCTCAGTTTCCTGAGGACGATGGTCTGCTTTGTTGGAGTCTTTTGAGGAAAGAAGTAGAAAGGGTCGCGACTGCCTTGCGAAGTTCGCGGGGAGGGGTAAAACCAGGTCGCGGCGGGGTGGTAGGCAGGAAGGCACGACGCGGGGCAGAGAATAGCGAAGAGGGAAGGCCATGGGTATTGTGAGGAAGGTGCGACCACGATGCCGCCCAAGCGGGCAAGAGCAACAATAGCACAACGAAGAGGTACCTTATGCACAATGGGAATTGGGAAACTTCCAACCCAATGGCAAACAATAACCGCATCAACACCACATGTGACCAAGAATGGACAGTTTGTTCTCTACCTTTCGCACACCGCGACAAACCTCAGGAGGAGAACGAAATTAAATGTCAAAGGGGCATTTACCCAATAGACCAGTTGGATAGCAGCGGCTCAGGCGTTCCTCCCAGTGTCAGCGATCGCGGCTTCGCTGATGTGGATCGCGTCCGCTGCAATGTAAAAGGAGCTTTTTTTTTCCCTCGACGCGGGAAGACACGAAATCGCGGTCGTTCGTTCGGTGGGCCTGTCGGTTGTGGAGCCGCTAGATCGCGTTCGCATGGGTTATCGTTATCGTTGCCATAACTAGCAGCTACCGGGGTCGGTAGAAGGGCGATGCTCTTGTCTGAATGACGGCCGCCTGAGAGCGGAAGATTGGTGCGACGAAGAGCGAACAAAGGCGCCCCGCAACCGCGACGGCAATTGAAGTTTGGTGTTGCGGCTCTGCAGATCTGGGGAAGCTTGGAGCTTGGACATTCCGGCTTCCCGCTCCCGCCACCAAAACGCAGGGCGCCACTGTAGCGCTAACAATAGTTATCCCCACTGCACTGATATACTAATATTACCGGCACGTGGTTGGCTCCCCTGGTTCCGGTTGCTGGTTGAAGGGAGCCAGGCTAAGCCGGATGCGGTAGTCATAAGGCGTTCCGTAACTCCCAACTTTCAACTACCTCCCTTCCCCCATAATTACCTGAAACTCAAAACCCGGAATCTTTCATGCCTGGCGAGCCAACCCTAGCCCGACCAAACCGCCCGTGCGGTCCCTTCATCAGTAGCAGCCTTGCCAAAATCCATTGTCCACGTTCCAGATGCCGGCAACGCTGCGCCGAACATTGAGCCAGGTCTATTTGCTGAGGGGTCGAAGGTCCAGGACCAGATTAACGACCAGGCTAACGACGAAGATGGCGACGAGAGTGGCGATGACGACAAGGAAGACCTTGAAGCACGTGCTCGTGCTGCAGTACAGGATGCCGCAAGGCCTAATGCCGTAAAAGTAGGAAGGGTTGCCGCAAGAGATGCTACCACGTGAGGCACGAATGCCCATGTCCAACCAACAATCAGTGCCGGCCGGGAAGGTTCGTTGAGTCGAGCGGGCGGCTGGCGCAGCGGCCGCGGGTACGCCGCAAAGCCCAGCGAGTCCCGTACCGACCTTAGGCATAATTGCGACGAGTTGAATGGTGGATCCAAGGCCGCAGCACGAATCCGTTAATTAGGCAGGGACTCGGTGTCTTCCGTGGGGGGTCGGGGAGGGGGGAAGTTAACGGACGGGATTATCGTGGGCTCTGAAAGCAAGTCGACACTCGACAGATGGCGGTGCCTGGGAACTACTCTTGTTTGCTGTCAATCAACGTAAATCTGAACTGTTGTCGTCGTTTCGGTTTGATAAAGTCGAGGGGTGTGGTTTTATATTACTTTTGATTTTCTTGTTTATTTTTTGAAATCAGTGCCCGGCATCCGTTCATCGGGGGGTTCAGGACATGGTCAATATGGGATGAGAACCCCTCTGGCGAAAGCCAAGATCACGGGGTGTATGAAAACTGCTCGACAGCAATGGGTCAGGTACGAATGGACTTGAAACAAAACGAATATAAGATTAAACATGGAGTTAGCCATATACTGTCACCCTCCTGGGTAAACTTTAGCGAGTTCCTCGTCAATTTCACAATTAACACTGGCAACATAGGAGGTCGTGAGTCAAGCAGTCTCGATTGTCGGTTAATGACCCCTCATGTTTGATTAACGTATATTATAAGCGAGCGACGCATATAAGCGAGCGACGCACTGTTCCCCGCGACGCGTCTCCTCTACCTGTTCCACCAGATCCCACCACAACCAGCCATGCGTAGCCCCCCAGAAGAAGCCAGGCTTCGCATGGCCGTTGAAGCCATCGAAAAGAACAAAAATCTCAGTATCCGGGCCGCAGCCAGACTGTACAACGTTCCGGAAGCAACGATTCGCCACCGACGTACTGGCCGGTCTGCACGACGCGAGTTACCAGCCAACTCGCGTAAGCTTACGGACCTGGAAGAGCGTACGATAGTTCAATATATATTGGAACTGGATGCGCGCGCATTTCCCCCTAGGCTACGTGGTGTGGAAGATATGGCCAACCACCTGCTCCGCGAACGCGATGCGCCCCCTGTCGGCAAGCTCTGGGCCCACAACTTCGTCAAACGCCAGAGCCTTCTTTGCTTCCATAACAGAGAGGAATATTCAGGGTGGCTTTGCAGGAGCTGGCATCGTACCGTAAGATCCAGAGAGGGTGCTTTCCAAGCTGGATATAAGACTTCGTACACCAACACCCCCGACCTCACGGCCCGGTACTGCACAACCTTGGGTCTCTAAAACCCCACACAGCGCCCAGGAAGCTACTTGGTGCATTACAGCCATTGTACCTTTGGTAAGCTGGTCAATAGCAGCTACCATTAAAGCTGGGGAGCTCTTTTGATGGCTGGTAATGCGAGTCTTAATAAGGTTTGACTGTGAGCTTGCTCTTCTTCAGTCAGAGGTCTCTACGCTCCGCAAGGCCAACGAGGCTCTAAGCAAGCGCCGAAAAGCCAAAAGAACACGCATACAGCTTGGAGGGGCACTTACTGTACAAGATGCACAGGATCTACTGGACCAGAGGGCTGTGGGTAAGGGGACACCGCAGGAAACACAGCCGGATAGTAGTGGTGTAGGGGGGGTTCGTGCGAAGGTTCGGCGCTGTAGTAAGTGTGGCAAGCCTGGCCATAATGCGCGTACTTGCCAGGAGGCTACAGAGGTCTCTGATGCAGCTGTTTCCGATGTAATTGTAGTTAGTTTCTAGGGTTGTTGTGTTGTAATTGTAGATAGTTGATGCAAGGTGGCAGAAAGCGCGTCGCTCGCTTATATGCGTCGCTCGCTTATAATATACGTTAACGGTCTCTTACAATTATAATATAATAGGAGACCGGCCCTAACACCGACCAATCAGCGGACTCTCCGGCGCTTATCTCACCATCTCTTGTCCCCATCCTCCTTTGCCTCCTAGACCCGGCCGGTGCCCCCCTCCTCCTCCCTATACTTTTCGTTGATCTGGTGGTCGGCAGCCTCCTCGTGAGGCCGGGGCCAGACGTAGAACTCGAGGAATATCCACGCCTTGTCAATCGTAGCTCCGCATCACAATAATCAACCCAGATGCGGTGAAGCAGGGGGGACGGCAAAAGGGAGAGCTAGGGATGCCCACGGTGCTGTGCCTCAAGAATCATACCGGCCCCTGGGTGGGCGTCGTGACAGCACAGAAGACAGAGAGAAGGTGTGCCGGTTGCGGCCAAAAGAGGCCGGTCCCGCCGGGGCTGTTATTGCGGTGATACGGAACATATACGAATGACCATTTATGTGTCTGAAGTCCTATCCCCGGCCCATTGCTGCCGGGCATTTGGAGTTTGAGAGCCAAACCCGGAGCCGGGCCATCCACACCCCGGAATTTTGGCCCTTGCGAACTGCATCTCATCCCATGTTCAATATACCAGAGTCGCCCACCTTAGCGATGGTGGTTGGCACTGTGTCGAGCATCGACTTAAAAAAACCCAAAGCAGAGACTTTCCAAAAATCCCTCCACCCAGATCTGATGGCTGGGTCACGAATTTCTTTTATGATCGCGCCCCCGACGGAAGGCTCGCTGGGACGAGATAGTCGAGAACAAACCGACAGGCTTGTCGATCTGAACCCGAAGTAGCTCCCCTTCCAAGGTAGGTAATGATGATGGACTTACCCGCCTGCCGTCGCTGCTGTGGCCACCGTCCAAACTCTGGAGCTTAACCGAACAAGCACCTAGAAATACAATCCTAACAACCTGGATCTTGCCCTGCGCACGCCGATGACTGCCACCAATTGAAGATTCGCATTGACTAACGGTAAACAAAATGGGTTCTCAGGCACCGCCACTTTATGACTTTCTTTCAAGCCCGTTTGGTTTTTCTTGTTCGTTACCTAACTAGTTAGCTTTCGCTATTTCCCTGCACATCAAGTTACATGTATGTATGTACTAATCCAATGAACCTGTGCTGCAGCACCACTAAAGCTGTCGGCAAAGATGCCTGACTTGGAGCTCGATGCGCTTGGCGGCCAAGATACCACTAGCTAGGGACAACACGGAACGGGCTCAGCTTCTTGTCGCACCCTAGGACACCGCCCCAACCCGCAGGGATTGGTCTTATGGCATCAGCATGTCTTTCAAATTCCTTCTTTGTGCCATCGCCTTCATGGTAGTCCTTGGACCTGTTGCCGGGTTCTTGGGCTATCTATTCTTCTGCAACAAGGAGCATCAGGGCTCGCTGCAAGAGACCTAGCTTGATTTCCGGCATAGCCTCTTTGGCGTTTGGGTAAGGGATAGTTAATGGGACAGCTGCTGGTGGGATTGTCGGGGTTTGGTTCGACGGAGGTTGCTAGCAAGGCGTCAGGGATACCGGGATCGGGCTTCGGATTCACATGGGGATACGAGGAACTCCAAATTATGTACCTTAGTTTCTCTGGCACCTTCGGCCAAATAAAGACTGATACCCCCCAAAAACGCGTTTTTCGGTAGAACCTTTGCCGCGCCCATTCATAAATGTACGACCACTCGTAGCGTGATCGCTACGGGGAGCGGCAACCCCCTCGCATGGACGTCACACCCAAAGTGGCTCCACGGCCACAGGCCTTTTTTCCACGTCTCTAGTCGCTCAAATGCGACCATTTCAGCATAAGGTCTAAAGGTTTTGGGATAAGGCTAAGAAATGAGAGACAGGGAGGACTAAGAGGATAAGAAGAAGAGAGCAAAGCAGACAAACGGCGGACTCGGGTGTAGGGGCTGCCTATGTAGCGTAGGGGCTTATACTGGCTCCTCCTGGTGGTTCCGCTTCGAAAATATTAGGATGTTGCCCGTCTCTTTCCCGGGCCGTATTCCAAGATATTGAGAATTGAGAGGCAGGAGAAGTAAATGGCTCTCGTTGATTTAGTTGAAACTCGAAAACCCGAGTACGTTTGTTCAGACAGCACAGATAAGTAGGTACCTACCTAGATAATTTGGCATGAAACAGAAATACTGATATTCTGTCTTCGTCCCATAACACGGCTGCGGGGCTCCTTCCGGCGATTGTTCACATTTGCGATATTACCAAGGTCATTATTCCTCTTGCGGTAAACCAACCTTCGCCCCCCCTCGCTCTCTCTACGAGCCTCTTAACACGCGAATCTGTCACCCTACACGACTGAATCTGCCAACCAAAACTTCCTCGCAATAAAAAAAAGAATGGGATCGCAACTAGCCAAACCGATGGACACACCTGACCATCTCAATGTCGAGACGCCAAACCCGAAATTGCCGCCAATGGGCTGTATAAACACCGCTGGCCAACGAGTCGAAGTCTAACATTGACAAGGCCATCGTAGGGCTCCCAAAGCCTGCCGAGACGAGACGAAGGTCGTGTTGATCTTTACGACTCGGAGCCAGAAGCGGCAAGTAAGTATCGCCGGGTTCTGTTCTCTTAATGATCTCTTGAGGGCACTGCTTGCTGACGTGTTCAATTTCCAAGCCTTACGAGAGTATTGGGCTCAGCGCAACAGGGCACAGATTGGCCGGACCAACGCCCGAAAGGCCCGGGCCGTTCTGAAGAGCAAGGCTCACCTGGCCGAGTTCACGAAGGAGCTCGTTGATACAAAGAAAGAAGAACAGGCGGAAGAGGAGGAAAAAGATTGTGGTGGCAATACGGAGATTGACGAGAGAATCCAGCGCCGTCTTGAAGAGGCCCTGCGGAATGCCCTGAAGAACAACCAGATGGCCGTGGAACTTCAGAAACGGGCCTAGCTAACACGCCCGAGGCGCTGAGTCGAAGGAACGGCCGGCTAGTTGGAGGAAGAAGAGAGATTTTCTTTTTCTTGTAGGATGCAAATGTCAAGAGGATCTGTTGAGGGGTTGCGTTTTGATCTCACAACTGGCCATCGACTCAGGGGTTTGTTGCCCAGCGACCAAGCGGCTATACATAGCCCTAACCCTCCTACTTCCCCTTTTTTGACTTGGACGTTGTTTGTGTGATAGACCTCCTCAGTGCCCAGATTGGTGTCTTAATGCCATGTATGAGGGGGGGTTTGTATTCGTGTATGATGCCTCTGCTCGAAATTGCGACGCCGGCGAGGTGATTCTCCCCTACGTGTAAAAGCCGCTTTACTGCTGTTGAAGATGTGTTAAAGATGGCGGGTGAGGCGAGAAGGACCCCACAGTGCGGAATGTCATTCAGGGCAGGAATTCTGCCTTCTGCACGGAAAAGTGGAAATTCAAGCAACAGTTTCCCGCTCTCGGTCAGTGTAACTCAACTCAACCTTGGAACTCGTACAAAACCTAAACAACAATTTAAGCCTCGACTTATCCTGGAAGAAGATAAAAATGACACGGAAATCCAAACCCACCCCCCAAGGGGACAACAACCCCGCCGCCGGGCCGGCGAGTAAATCCGCCCAAGCCAAAGCCCAGGACGACCAAGTCATGGCGGTACGCATACCCTTCACCTCCCCCTCCCTTTCCTCTTCCTCCTATCCACTCCCTCTCCTACTAGGTACACAACTCAACACACGCCCTCCCTCCCTCACCGCCCACTAACCCACCCCCTTGGATGCACCCACCCAACAGACAAACAGCAGCAGCATCGTCTCCAAGCGCAGCGTCGAGAAGCTGTACTACCCCGCCGAGCCGCCCTTCTTCCGCCACTTTGTGAAGAAGTTCCAGCGCCGCGCCCCGCTCATCAACCGGGGGTACTGGTTGCGCTTGCGCGCCATTGATGTGTTGGTGCGGGACTTTTTGCGCGGGGTGAAGGCGCGCGGGAGGAGGGGAGTGGTTGTTAATCTGGGGTGTGGGAGGTTCGTTGTCTCTTTTTTTTTTTTGCTTCTTCTTTTGTTTTGTTGGTCTTGTTGTGGAGTGTGCTGGCTGGGTGCTAATGAGGTTGATAGTGATGTCCTCCCGTGGCAGTGTCTTACCCGATATCCGGAAGAGTGTGGCGGCGTCAAGTTTGTGGATGTCGACTTTCCGGATCTCATCGAGAGGAAACGGCAGACGGTGCTTGGCACGCCGGAGCTGGCGGGCATGTTTACGGGGGTGAAAGAGGCTGCTGGGTTGGCCGTGCCGGTGGTCTTTGAGAGTGATCAGTATGTGCAGATCGGGTGCGATCTGAGGGAGCTCGAAAGGCTGCGGCAGGGGTTGGCTGTTGCGGTGGGGGATTTTAACGAGTGCGAGTTTATCTTCGTGGCTGAGGTGTCCATCACGTATATGGAGAGGGAGGGTGCAGACGAGGTTATTCGGTGGGCTTCCACCGTTGGACGTGGTGAGTACCTCTACACCGCACAAGCCCCTGACCTTGCGCTGCTAACATTCTCCAGCCGAGTTCGTTCTCCTGGAGCAGATCCTACCAGATGGCGAGGCCCACCCTTTCGCTTCCACCATGCTAAGCCATTTTGACAAGCTCAACACACAGCTAAAGTCGGTCAGCACTTACCCAAGCGTGACGGATCAACATGCGCGCTTCTCGTCCCGTGGCTGGGACTCGGTCAATGTCCGGACCCTTTGGCAGGCGTGGGCCGACGAAACCTTCTTGTCCAAGGCCGAACGCCTCCAGCTGGACGAGATAGAGCAGTTCGACGAGTGGGAGGAGTTTGCCCTCTTTGCGAGCCACTACTGCGTTGTACATGCGAGGACAGGAGGTAATTCAACCGCGATACCAGCTCCGGCTGTACCCTCCAACTCCGAGCAACCCCCAGCCCAACTGGTGGAAATGCAGTTTGACGAGTGCGCCGGCGTGAGAGGTCAGCGGCGTTTTGCAGCGGCCCTGCGATTATCACAGGACGAAACAGACGAGACGCAGCAGTCGGTGCTCAATGTTTTGGGCCTGGGCACCAAGAGCCGATTGCAGTCTTGCGATCTCTTCCGATCAGGTGCAGTTGAGGGCACGGAGGCAATTACCTTCGGCGAGGGAGGCCCAGCAACGAGGATGTGCCATTCGTTGACAGACCTCGGAACCGGGGAAGTATTGTTGGCAGGAGGACGGGGCTCACCTTCAGCCCCGCTCGCGGATTGCTGGCTGTTTAACAAGGACACGAAGACCTGGACTCAGACACACGGTCTCCCAGCAGCTCTGTACCGACATTCTGTTGTAGCATTGGGCCAATCGGGTACAGTGCTGCTTGTCGGCGGTAGGGGAGTGGACGAGGCTTTTGGCGGTTGTCTTCTGTACCATCCTGTTGCAGGCTGGGTGGACTGCAAGATCGTCGGCGAAAAGCCGGCGTCAGTGTACGGGGCAGTTCTCTCATGCAGGGGTGATAGTTCCGCTGGCATTTTCAATGGCGTCTATGCGGGTGGTCTACAAGATGCCCTGGTTTCCAATCAGATTTTATCTTGGGAAGCGAATGTCTCAGACATCAAGGTATGCTCCTGGTCGCTACCATTTTCTTGAGCACCAGGGACACGAAGCTTACATTATCACAGAAACCCGCTATTAGATTTAACCGCTTGAAGGTTAATGGGGGTATGGAAAAGGAAGCTTCGTGGCTTCTCACAAGGTTTGGCGCAAGCTGCCTCCAGCAAGAGGATAAGTTTGTCCTCCTTGGTGGCGTAGCCAGGGATCACCTGCTTTGCCATCGCGACGAGGTGATATTATGGTCTTTAGACAAAGATGAAATTACCATCACCAGTCGACTGCTTGGTAGTATATCAGGGGAAGGGGGGCCAAACTCACGCCCGCTATTCGTCGGACATTCAGTTGTCCCGATGCCAGACAGCCGTGTGATGGTAGTTGGGGGCGGCGCCACATGCTTCTCCATGGGCACATTCTGGAATAAGTGGGTGTATACCCTTCAGATTCCGGAACTAGCGGGCGAGCGGAATGATATATCTCTGCCTGCCTCGCGGTGGATGCATGAGAAAACGATTGACATCGTTCCGATTCAGCGGAGGCCGCCGGCTGTCCCCAAACTGGAGAGCAGTGGCAAGCCGGCTCAAATCACCGCGATTCCTAGGTTAAAATTGGAAACTACGGACCATTTTCTCAAGATCGTGCGCGATGGCAAGCCAGTAGTACTGGAAGGTTTGGATCTAGGTAGCTGTGTGTCGGCCTGGACGCCGGATTACCTTGTTAGAAAAGTCGGGGCTGATCGGAAGGTAGGATATCATTTTCTTCTACATGCGCATGCCTTGCTAACTCCAACAGATCGTCATCCATGAGGCAGCGACCCAGGCGATGGACTTTACGGCCAAGAACTTCCGCTACGTTACCGCTGAGTTTGGTAGCTTTGCCCAAAGGATAGAACAAGGCGACAGGCTGTACCTGAGGGCGTTGTCACACGAGAAGCCTTCTGAACAACCGGCGCTACTGGCCGAAGACTTCCCAACCTTGGCACCCGACTTTGTGTTGCCCGCCCAGCTCTCCCACGTAGCAGGGAATCTGTTCAGTTCAGTATTGAGAATGTCTGGGCCAGTCAACATGTGGCTACACTATGATGTAAGTGACCCCCAGTGCTCGTTTGTTGCTCTTCCATCTTCTCTCCTTGTTATTGTGTTTCTCTCACATTTGCTTCCAGCCCTTCCGTTTCATAGCGTCTCTAGCTCCGACGCACCCATTCCCTTTCCCTTCTCTTCTACGCCTGGTTCGTTTATGACATAAAGTACTAACTGCGAGCGTGTAGGTCATGGCAAATGTGTATTGCCAGATCGGTGGCTCAAAACGGCTCCTTCTCTTCCCGCCATCGGATGTTGAACACTTGTCATTTGCTCCAGGGGGCTCTAGCTCCAGCATAGACGTCTTCTCGTCACTAGAGTCACCCAGGCTCGCTCATACCCATCCCCACGAAGCTGTCCTGTCACCCGGGGACGTCCTATTCCTACCACCGCTCTGGCTGCACACGGCAACGCCAACCTCGGACCAGAGTATTGCAGTGAATGTCTTCTTCAAAGACCTCGAGGGCGACTACTATGCTCCTGGCCGGGACGTATATGGGAACCGGGATCTGGCTGCCTACGAGAAAGGGAGGCAAGACGTTGCCCGCATCGCAAATAGCTTCAAGAAGTTACCGGCCGAGGTAAGGGAGTTCTATCTCTTGAGGCTTGCCGACGAACTCCGCACAAGGGCGAGTGGATGAGGCATATCACCGGAAAGTTGCCACTCCCTTGGACGGCTCGCCATCCGGGAGGGGGTGCTTGACCGCCAAGCCACAGAAACCCTATGTATTAGGTAACTCTGGCATGGCACGCCGGAGATCTTGAAAACATCGTGATTGCCCGGGAACGGCGGTATCCCATGGCTTCGAAGTTCCAAGGTTGTGACTCGGCAACCGAGTCAGGTACCGACAGAGCATGCGGCTGATGAGAGAGAGGTCAAACATGAGGCTCCATCAGCCTCGCTCTTCCGGTACGTATCCGATCGGTGAAATGCCGCCGCGCCACAGATCTATGAAACGCCCAATGACGAGCGAAGGCACCATGTCGAGTCAGCGAGGCACATGGATCAAGGGACTGCCATGACAGGTCCGCCAAGCCTCCGCCCGGCCGCAGCATTGTCCCCAACCTGGGCCTGAGAAGATAGCAAACAATGGCAGCCTCATCATGACTGCGCCAGAAATAGCACAAAAAAGAGGCACAAAATTATATCGTGGGATACGATACGAAGACAACATTTCCAAGGCCCCTAATATGCGGAAGAATAAATCACATTTTGAGTGCCATGTATGTAAACTGATCGTTGAGGGAGGGGTCTTCGGAGATAAAAAAGCACAAAAGACCAGAGAGCCAAACCTCGCCAAGCGAACCAAGCGAACCAAGCCAGCCAAGGCGCGAGTTCAGGCTGTTGGCCCGTGCATCGCCGCATCCCCGTGTATCCGGGATTTACCGGTCAATTTTTTCAAGACCCTTTTCCCGAACTTAAGCCACCCACCCGCCGTCCATACCTCACTTTTTCCAAAAAGGCTCACTGCCAACCACTCCCGGAATCCTCTCACCAGGCCCAATTGACCCCCCACGCCCGACCCTCGATATCCTCCGAGAGTCAAGAACAACTCCACTCAGTTCTTTACTCCTTAATATCTAAACAGACAAAATGGCTGCCAAGGTCGACGCTCCGGCACCGCAGCTCAGCGGCGTCCAGCTGTACTCCAGATTCGCCCTCGCCGGCGCCATCTGCTGCTCTGTCACCCACGGTGGCATGACCCCCGTCGATGTGTACGTGCTTGTTCATCACGGACCCCCGCGCCACGCACCATGCTGTAACAGCACGTGCCGAGGGGAACCCGGGCGCTCCTCGAAATATCACTCGCGGCTAACCCTGGTCTCCGTACAGCGTCAAGACCCGTATCCAGCTCGACCCCGTCACCTACAACAATGGCATGATCGGCGGCTTCAAGAAGGTCGTTCAGGCCGAGGGCGCTGGTGCCCTGCTCACCGGTGTCGGCCCCACCTTCGCCGGCTACTTCCTCCAGGGCGCTTTCAAGTTCGGCGGTTACGAGTTCTTCAAGCAGCAGTCGATCAACTACCTCGGCTACGAGAACGCCTCCAACTACCGCACTGGTGTCTACCTCGCCTCGTCCGCCCTCGCCGAGTTCTTCGCCGACATCGCCCTCTGCCCCCTCGAGGCCACCCGTATCCGTCTCGTTTCCGAGCCCACCTATGCCAGCGGTCTCGTCAGCGGCTTCGGCAAGATGCTGAAGCAGGAGGGTGTTGGCGCTTTCTACGCCGGTTTCGGCCCCATCCTGTTCAAGCAGTAAGTTTGACCCCGGGACCCGCCTTGCCTCGCGCGCGCGCAGGTACTTACCCAGCTCTCAGGATCCCCTACACCATGACCAAGTTCGTCGTGTACGAGAAGGTCGCCGAGGCCGTCTTCCGCGTCTTCCCCAAGAAGGACCTGTCCGACGGCATGCAGACCGTCGTCAACCTCGGCAGCGGTCTGATGGCCGGTTTCGCCGCCGCCATCGTCTCGCAGCCCGCCGACACCATGCTCAGCAAGATCAACAAGACCAAGGGCGCCCCCGGCGAGGGCACCACCACCCGTCTGATCAAGATCGCCAAGGAGCTTGGTCTCCGCGGCTCCTACGCCGGTATCGGTGCCCGTCTCTTCATGGTCGGCACCCTCACCGCCGGCCAGTTCGCCATCTACGGTGACGTCAAGAAGATGCTCGGCGGTACGTACTTCTCCGTTATCCATTTTCATTTCACCCCCACACCATATCCCGCGTGACCCTTTTTTGGCGCTCATAAACTGACGAAATGTGTTGTAGCCACCGGTGGTGTTGAGATCAGCAAATAAACGCCATCACGGCGGGGGATTTGGTGCATGGGGAGGAGAGGGGTAGAGAGGTAGAGGGGGTGGGCGATGGGAGGGGTATGTTTGGGATGTCTTGGGCGGTGCAAGGCCCCCTTGTCTAGCTTTGCCCAGGGCAAGACAAAACAACAACGAAACACACGACAGAGGGTGTATCTGGCATTTTTCGCGCGGACTTCTGGGGGTTAAAAAGCTTGGTCCCTATTTCTTTTGTTTGTGAACTCTAGGGCGGGATCTGGTTCTGTTTTGTCTCGGCGAGAATGCTTCATATAGAGCATAGAGCGCTTGGGCAATTGCGTACCCTGCCAAAGGGTTGGCTGTATAATAGTCCAAAAATTGCATCCTGATAGAGTTTCTCACACTTGACAGGTCCGATGGCATACCGTGGACGCGTTGACAGCAATCAGGCACTGGACGGCGGCAGTGATTCTGGGCGGGTCTTGTTATTGTGCTCGCGATAGGACTTGTTGCCTCTGCCTACAGTGTAAGAGGCAATAATACTTTCCCTTCCTTCCTCAACAAAGTTACTTCTCTTCACTTCCCTCCATCAGTTCCGACTGGCCTCCTTCTCTTGTCGCTCGTCTCCAATCTCATGACGATCTTCGCCGGCTCCTTTTCTTCTCTCAGTTTCTCTTCCTCTTCACGTCCTTTCTTCTCATCTATTTATCAGAATGGATACTCCCAACCTAGCTGCACAGTCCGAGCCCGCCGCCCAGTTCGTCCGAGTTGAAGAGTGTCTGGCGACCCGCCCGAATTTCGACCTTCAGCCTTCGTCGGCAACACGCGTGGGATCATTACAGCTTGCTCACGGCTGCGAACGCCTCTCGAGGCGACGGGTAAGGAGCTGGCGCAGGACGTGCTCTCTGCCGGCCACGCGGAAAAAGAAACAACGAAGACAATTCTTTACATCAGAGCTGCGCATTCCCAAGCGCATTCCCTGAGCCTCGACCCGTTCTCCCATATAAAAGCAACGGCATCCGATGCTATAGAGACCATTTCAGACTTTAAGCAGCGAGTACGCAACACGGAGAAGGCTGTTCGCGAGGTTAGAACCTGCCTGGGGAGACTCGCCGTCGCGATTAGGAAGGCTGGGTGGAACCTCAACATGCACTCACTCGCCTCGGCCGCTTCTGTCCCAACGGCCTCCCCTTACCAGCTCCGGTGCGAAGCCTTGTTCGAGCGTGAGGATATCGTGGCGGAGCTTGCCGCAAGGAACGGGGTACTAAGGTACAGGCTCCACGCTGTATGTCGGGGTTTGCTAACCATTCGGCAGGAATTCGACACCTATCTGCGGGACTGGAAATATGCTGTTGCGTGCCGTCTGCGTCACGGCCACAATGGATTCACCGCCTAGAACGCGGCGAAGCGTCGGTGCCTGCGCCTGATTCGGGAGGTCCTTGGTGAAGAGTGGGACGAGGAGGCGGCCGCGGCGCTCATGGCGGAATATTGGGGGGGTGTTCTCCGTGGCCCTGTCTCCTACTAGGGATTGTTTCGGCCGCGGAAGTACCCCGTTCCTTGCGCGAGTAGGACGCGGGAAGGCAGCGACAGCGAGACTGGGGCGGGACTCGAGCAGGTCATCGTAAGCACGACTCACGTCCTGAATCCCAACATTAGCATGCAGTCGCAGGCGAATTGTTGGCGAGCAACTCACTGCAGTCGGCTTTTTCTAGCCTTCTTCTATTGCTTCCCTTTCTTTTTTCTCTTTTTCTTTTCCTTTATTTTTCCTCTTTTTCTTTTCTTCTACTTTCTATTGTTATTTCTTTCCTGTCCCCATTTTTAATGCTCTTACTTTTCCCATTCCTCTCATTTCCCTCTTTTCTTTTCTTTTGTTTTCTTCCTTTCCTTCGCTGTGAGCAACCGGAACATTTCCCTACTTCGAAAGCCCACCACCAAATTTCCACTTATATAGTACTACTTCATATCTCGCTTCCCAACTCTACCTCAGGTTCTTATGAACTATACTTCCTGTCCATTATATAGCCTTAACCGACCGCATTCACATTTAACGAAGCTTTATTCTGTCTGGTGACAATAAAGTATAACGTCATTTTAGTCACTTGACGCTCTCGAGCCCTCTCTGAACTAGCAAACCTAACTTGACTCTCTCAAGCTCTGAACTAGTAAACCCAACTCTCCCGACCTAGGTAGTAAACTTGACTCTCTCTCTCTCTCTCTCCCTCTCTGAACTAGTAAACCTAACTTGACTCTCTCGAACCCGCACTGAACCTAAACTCTTGCTAATTTCCTGAGAACCGATAACTATAAATTCATGACCGGACTCTCTCTGTCCTTTTCTCATTTCTGCAACCCTTCTCTTCTCATCGTTGCAACCCTTTCACAACCGCTCAAACAAACTCGAAACACCGTTCATCACCCCATTAAGCTACCATGGCGCGATTCGACGACGAGTTATCCATCCAAAGATTTGAAGCCGTCCGCCGGGAGATGGAAGACGGGAACCAAGACATCAACACAAGCGCTGCCACCATACATGGCCGCTTTACCGATCCCGAAGAGCGAAACGCATTCTTCGATTGGAGCTACACCAGCGTTGAGGCGGCCGGCCCCCTCATAACAGCCGACGGGTTCGTTGCAGAGGTCGATTCCCTGGACTTTCTCGACGACGATTTCACCGAGGAGTTGCTCGACGATCTGGACATGCTGTCCCCCACCATCGTCCCGATAGGATTCGACGGCGACATCCTCTACCGCCTTGTGGCTGACCCCTTCGGTCTGCAGCCCCCCCGCGGCCGGACACCACACCATCTAGCGGTCCACCACTGCTCGAGTCCTGTTTCCTCGGAGTAAACCCGACCGCCCCGAGTGACGATACGACGAATGCACACGACTTCGTATTCTTCCAGCTCGGGGACCTCGAATACGCCAGGCGCCGTGAAGGCCGGTCCGGTCCCTGGAACGACAAGGACGAGACGAACTTGAGCCTCGGCTGGCAGAAGACTGGATTCGCTGTAGTGGCAAGGCTGGGCTAGTCATCGGGGCGTGTGGAGGGTATCTACGTCGTTTACGATAGGGGGTTTCGGGAGGAAGACGAGGAAGCTTGGTATAGTGGTATTCCGCCTACCAGCGGAGATGACCAGTTCTCGTGTGCAAAGCTCGGCCCACGTCTCTCAAGCTTTGGCAAAAATCACGAGGTGGTCTGGACAGAGAAAATGGGTCACCCGGTCGAACTAGTCCGGGTAAGGCGCTCGTGGGATGGTAGGATTATACGGGCTATATAGTTGACGGGAAGCGCTGGCCGCTGGCAGTCGGAGGGACAAGTACAGGAAGGTTCAAGCTCCAAAAGACCGTTGCAATACGTCATCCCAGAGGTTATACGTATCGATAGCGTGGCCCAATAGTTGGCGTTGTTGAGTCCGAGAAGATTTATAGTGATATCATTATCGTCACCATTTAGCATAGCACGGGACCAGGGCGTCACTGAGACGTCAAACGCGTATGTTATGTTTTATGTTTACATAAGCTCCGTCGTCTCTTAATTTCTGTTTGGAGTTTGCCCGTGGTGAAAATGGGCCAAAATGTCCGATCAGACCCCACGCGGTATGTTGACTCATCAGGGCCATTGTTCGCCGTGATGGATGGAACGGTAGACGCAGGAGGAATGGAGGGGGTACGAACAACGAAGTACCATCAGAGATATCATTTTAGGTTTTAGGTGGGCCCGAGGAAAAAGGACCCAGCTGGTGCATCGATACGAATTCCATCGTTTTTGATGATGAACCCGAGCGAGATAGGATGCAGCATGTTGGTTGCAGATGAAAAGTGAAGCTGGTCATGTGGTATGTTAAAGTGCAGTTAGTGGTTGTCAGAACGGCGGAGTTTTGTGGAGGGGAAGCGGAGTTGCCGTTCCCGGAGACGGCAGATGCGGCCCGGCGGTTCATCTTTGGTTGATCTTCGGGGTGGAGGATGAGTCCCCGGACGTCGCCAAGCCGCCGCCGCGGCCCCGCCTCAGTGCAGGAAGCTTCTTGCGGGCGCGGCAATGGACAAAGTCCCACTTTGGCATCATGGTGCCGGGAATAAAGCCCCACCACCAACTGCGAAAATGGCACAACGGGTCTGCAAAGTGCAAATCCGCGGTCTGGCCCTCCAGCCCTCTCAGTGCTTTCTCAAACATAGCCCTTGTCTAGCCTCGAGGCGAGTACCGAACATGCCTCCCCAGTGCTTGACCGCTTGTGGCATGCCCTCCCTGCCATGCGACCCTGCGGTCCTCCCCAGATGAGCAATCGTTACGCCCTTCGCACGTGGGTAGTCAAGAGGTCGGTCGTCAAGAGGATTCGGACATCCTGATCGGGGAGCACCGCGCCGTGCCGAGTACGGGGCGGGGCGCCAAGTGCCATTGTATAAGAAGCAACCACACCCTTCGCGATAGCTTCCCCCGAGAAGACTCTCCTCTAGCCGTGCATGAGTGCTTGTCTTCCCCGTTTCAAACCCCATTCCGCTCCCGACCCCGTCCAGCCCACCCGAGTCCGTCATGGCAGCCGCTGCTTCTGATGGCCCGGCCAAGCACGAGCATCATATCGAATCGGACACCACCCAGAATGGCTGCGAGGATCCCGAAAAGGCAGTGCCTCTTGGGAATGCCACCGACGAGGAATCGGGGACCGGTTCTCCACATCCGGACTCGAAGCTCCAGCGATGGAACGACACGCCCCTCAACACCTTCCGCTATTTCACCACCATCTACTGCTTCATCCTGATGGGCCTGACAGACGGCGCACTCGGTGTATGTTTACTTTCCCAACCTGAATAAACAGTCAGCAACCCCAACTAACGCTCATTCCAGGCCTTACTCCCATACGTATGTTTCACTCCAGCCAAACCTGTCCACCCCCTTCACGCCAACTAACGCTCCCCCACAGATCGAAACATACTACTCCATCACCTACACGGTCGTCTCCCTCGTGTTCCTCTCCCCCTTCGTCGGTTACCTGCTCGCGGCCCTCCTCAACAACCTAATCCACCACCACCTCGGCCAACTAGGCGTCGCCATCCTCGGCCCCGTCTCCCGCCTAATCGGCATCATCCCGCTCGTCTTCCACCCCCCCTACCCTGCCCTCCCCATCATCCTCCTCTTCACCGGCTTCGGCAACGGCATCGAGGACTCCGCCTGGAACGCCTGGGTCGGCAACATGCACCGCGCCAACGAACTCCTGGGGTTCCTGCACGGCGCCTACGGCCTGGGCGCCACCATCGGCCCGCTGATCGCCACCGCCATGGTCACCCGCGCCGGCCTGCCGTGGTACACCTTCTACTACGTCATGATCGGCGCCGACGGGCTGGCGCTGTTCCTGACCGTGCCGGCGTTTTGGAAGGCGACTGCAAAGGTCCATCGCGCCGCTATGCTCGAGGCGAACAACGGCGGGCCGCGCACCACCACGCGCACCGTGCTGCGCTCGCCGGTCGTGTGGCTGGTGGCGCTGTTTCTGTTGGGCTATGTTGGTGCCGAGGTGTCGCTGGGCGGGTGGATCACGACGTTCATGCTGCGCGTGCGGCATGCGCCGCCGTTTATGGCGGGCTTGACGGCGACGTTCTTTTGGTTGGGCTTGACGGTGGGGCGCGTGGTGCTGGGGTTTGTGACGGGCAAGATTGGGGAGAAGCTGGCTATCGCGGTTTATTTGCTGCTGTCGGTTGCCTTGCAGCTGTTGTACTGGCTGGTGCCCAACTTTGCTGCGTCGGCGACGTTCGTTACGTTCCTGGGTTTCTTCCTCGGCCCGCTGTTTCCTGCGGCCATCGTTGCTGCTACTAAGCTGCTGCCGCGCGACTATCACGTCTCGGCTATTGGCTTTGCGGCGGCGTTTGGTGGTGGTGGCGCCGCGCTGTTCCCGTTTGCTGTCGGGGCTATCGCGCAGAGCAAGGGCGTCGAGGTGTTGCAGCCGGTGGTGCTGGCCATCTTGGTGTTTATTTTACTGATGTGGCTGCTATTGCCGGGAGGCTTGCGGATGGGTGGATTGGAGAAGGCAAGGGATAATAACGAGAAGGTTGGTGATGATTTCAAGAAGGGTATGGCGTGGTTCAGAAGGAGGTCGTCGAAGACGGAGTGATGGTCAACCTGGCGTCTGATTCTGGGCTAGGGGTCATATTAAGTCAAGACAGTGTTGTCTAGGGCTTGAAATACCCATTTAAAAAGTTATGTCTTTTGGTCATACTTGTTTTCCGAAGTCACTTGTTTCCCTTCCCAACAGTGCTCCCAATGTTTATGATCAAGATTCGGACTGAAATAGGAAAGACCGCATGGTCTGTTTACGTCTGCACGGACCATCTGAGGTCATCTGGAGCGAGGCTGCAGCGCCCCCAGTGACTCGCCGTTTCGGATCCGAGCCCCGAAATCCGGGGTCCAGAGTCCAGACACCAGTCAACAATCCACCGCCTCTTCCATCTTTCGAGTCGCGTGCCATCTCTGTATTCAAGTCGATTGATGGTTGCATTTCGCAGTACTGTGGTGAACATGCAAGCAGCTTACCTTGACAAACCCAACCCATAACGGCCTCCCAGGCCACGAACCCCGAACTTGACAACAGTCATCTACCGACCAGGTTAAGCAACTATTCATTCAATCACCCCCCCCAACAACCATCACACCGCCCCCGCCGCCGACATGGCCTCCCACTCCAACCGCCCCGCCAGCCCCGGCGACGACATCGACGACAACGACGGTCCCGAAACCACCCCCCTCCTCCGTCCACGCTCGTCCTCCCCCTCCCCAAGCGCCACCTCCACGCTCAGCTCCCTCCACAGCAGCACCGACACCACCAGCAGCACCACCCACCAACACCGGCGCACCCTCGCCCAACAAAAGACCCAGCTCCTCCGCAGCACCTCCCTCGTCGCCGCGCTCCTGTCCGCCCTCTGCGCGGGCTCCATCACCATCTTCTCGCTGTACGGCCACATCCTGCAGCGCCGCCTGCGCTACACCCAGTTCGAGGTCAACGGCCTGGCCTCGGCCGCCTCCGTCGCCATGTACGCGCCCGTGCCCCTGCTCGGCTACCTGTGCGACCGTGCCGGGCCGGCCCCGCTGTCCGTGCTGGCCGCGGGCATGTTTGGGGCCGGGTATGCGGGGGCCGGGGCGGCGTATGCGAGGGCCGAGAGGGCGGTTGCTGTGGGGAATGGGGAGGGTGGGGGTGAGGGGAAGGGGGCGGATGAGTGGTATGCCCTGATGGTGTTGGCGTTTGTGGCTATTGGGGTGGGGACGTGTGCGATGTATATGGGTGCTGTCGCGACGTGCGCGAAGAACTTTGGGAGAGGGAAGCATAGGGGTTTGGCTGTGGCGCTGCCGATTGCTGCGTTCGGGTTGAGTGGTATGTGGATCAGCCAGCTGGCGAGTCACTTGTTTTTGAACCGGGACCCGAGCGCCGAGGACGGGGAGGTGGATGTGGTGAAGCTCTTCGTGTTCCTCGCCGTGTTGCTCGTAATGGTTGGTGTGGTCGGGGCGTTTGGGCTCAAGATTGTGGATGAGAATGACTTGATTGAGGAGGCAGTCGAGGAGCTGGAGCGGAGCGGGATACTCGATGGCAGCGCCATGTTTACGCCCGGGAGAACAGAAAACGGCTACGGCGCAGTGGAACGGGGCGACCCCTTCGACGAGCTCGAGGATGTCAAGGACCCAGCGGAGGAGGAGGCCCGGCTCAAGAAACAATGGGTGCTCAACGCCGAGACCCGCCGGTTCCTCACCGACCACACCATGTGGTGCTTCGCCCTCGGATTTTTCTTCATGATCGGCCCCGGCGAAGCCTTCCTCAACAACATGGGCACCGTCATCAAAACCTTGTACCCACCAACCCTCCACTACGAAGGCAAGCCCACCTCAGCCGCCACGCACGTCTCCATCGTCGGCATCACCAGCACCGCCGTGCGCCTCCTCACCGGCACCCTCACCGACCTGCTCGCACCTAGCCCCAAAGCCCAGCACGTGCAAATCACCACCACCGCGCGGCGCCTGCTCCCCGCCCCGGGCTTCTCCGTCTCGCGCGTCTCTTTCCTCCTCTTCTTCGCCGGCCTGCTCTCGCTCGGCCTGGCCGGGCTCGCGTCGGGCCTCGTCCAGGGCCACGGCGACCGCTTCTGGGTCGTGTCCGGGCTCGTCGGCGCCGGCTATGGCGCCGTCTTCAGCCTGACCCCCATCATCATCACCGTCATCTGGGGCGTCGAGAACTTCGCCACCAACTGGGGCATCGTCGCCATGTTCCCCGCCCTCGGCGCCACCCTCTGGGGCTTGGTCTACTCGGCGGTCTACCAGGCGGGCGCGAAGCAGGGCGGGTCGTCGCCTGGTGAGGGTGGTGGTGAACAAGACAATTTGTGCTATGGCGAGGAGTGCTACGCGCCTGCGTTCTGGGCTATGGCTGCGAGTGTGTGGGTTGCATGCGGGCTAGTGCTGTTCGCGTGGAAGGGGAAGAATGGGTGGTCGCAGAGGGGGATTGTGGTGTAGATGGATGGATGAAGGGGTGGCGAGGGCTAGAGATTGGATGTTGGACTGTGTCATCTGCATTGGCTGGCGTTTTGGGACTGGCTTGGGTTATGTTTTGAAGATTGCAACCTTTGGGGTTTGGTTCACTTGGTTATCGAAGGCATTGCTCGGCAAGAGATGGTGTTGATTTTACATATTGCTGCAACAGAACAAACGCTGGCTTTCATTTGTCATTTTGCTAGCTGTAATAGTCAAGGTTTCATCAACTTACATCGATGTATACAACATTCACACCGCGCATGCTGCCATCTAGGCAAGCAAGTTTCAGTGAGCCTGCGAAAATGACGCCGTTCCTCTTAACCACCCTTCCTTTCACCGTACTCTATCCAAACCAGTAAGTATCCGCCTCCGTCCTCTCCCTCACTCCCCTTGCTCCCTAACCCCTCCCGCCCCTGAATCCTCTAATTCCCCTTATCCCTCCAGTTCCCTAGCCCTCCAGTTCCCTATCCCTCCAGTTCCCTATCCATCCAGTTCCCTACCCATCCAGTTCCCTACCCATCCAGTTCCTTATCCCTCCAGTTCCGTATCCTTCGGCCCACTGATCTCCTATCTCCCCACGTGCTCCCCATTCCTCCTCTCCGGGCAGTCCCCTGGCGCCACCTTACCGGAAGCTTCCCCAACCCACGCTACCCCAACTTATCACCTCCTACCCACACCCACTGCTACCTTACCCCAAGTTACCCCAACTCTAAGCAAATACCCCAAGCCCCACCTCAACTCTTTGTATGGAGGTTCGTACCTGACTTCGTAAACGTCCCACCAGTCTGACCCCAATCGGCCTCGCCGTGACCGTGCCACATCGCGACTTGAGAAACGCCGGGGCAACTCCTTCGTAACACCTCCTTTGCGGCACGGCGCCTGTCTTGTGGTACGAAGCCACCCAAGCTGCGCATCCGGATGGCGAAAGCAGTGGGGTGAGGGCTGCAAGTGAGGGGTATCGTCGCAATTAGATTTTATCTCAGACTCTGACCTGGCGGGGGGGGGCAAGGGGAAAGACGGGTCACTCCGTCAGGTTCATCCCCCCTTGCCAGCGATAAGAGCATATATCCATTTACGAATACTACCTAGTTAGACTACGAAATGAGACTGGATGGCACCAGGTCTAGGACGAGAACTGGCACATGCCGTCGCCCCAGCCCAAACCCTCGGTTAAGTCCATCAACCAGCACAACCTCCACTCCCACATCCCCAGCGTAGACTCACGTCAGTAGCCCAATAATCGCCAAAACAATGGCCACTGCGAGCAATGCGCTTGACGATCCGAGAAGCACGGCAAGCAGGTGGTTGTGGTGCTCCTCGTGGGGAATGGTGGCGCCCCTGCAGAAAAAGACCGAGTCCGTGCTCTCACACATATTGCACCAGATCGTCACATTATTGATGCCGATGGCTGACATGGTCGCGTTGAATTGCTTGAAGGGGATCGAGGTTTGGGTGTTACCGAAGAGAGGACATGGGGTGTATTCGTTCGCGGCGCTGTCGTTGTTGCGGTCGTTGGATTGGTAGAGGAAGCGGACGTAAAGCTTGTCGGCGGAGGGGTAGGGTGGGTTGTCGTTGTTGTTGTGGATTGGAGGCGGGGCGTACAGAGGCTCTTGAGGAGGAGGGGACTGCATGGAGTAGGCCCCAATGTCCTCTTGGTTGTAGGTGGTTGTGTGCTCGCCGTACAGACCACGGCGAGTTTTGGCACCGTAGGACCCCGGTGTCTTGCCATACGAGCCGGCCTGGTTGTACGCATCATCATTGCTAGAGGAGCCGGAACCATAGGGATCAGAACCATAGGTTTCGGGGCTGGTGGAAGGTTCTGCCTCGTACGATGCGACCGGCTCGTCGACGGAGAACAGCTCAAAGGTCAGCGTCGCACCAGGTTTAGGGAGTTGCGAGAATAAGTCGCTAGATGGCCCGGTATTGAGGTCCGCCAGGGCGAAGAAACTCAGAAAAGGTTCGTGCGAAGTGAAGGCGAGATTCAGCTTGTTCCGCTCGCCGCCGGTCTCAATGTTTTCGGCAAACAGCGCCGCGACCCTGGATGCAAGTGTGCGGCCGGCGATGGTCGAGGTAGAGTTGCTCTGGGCGTTTTCCGAGTGTCCGTGTTTGAGCGCCTGCTCTTGCCACGCAAGGTGACGCAAGGTCTCTAGGTCATCCAAGGTTATGGCTGACCGTGAGCTGTTCTCGTGGGCCCAGCGGTAGCTGGCGTAGTCGTACAGTTCGTGGGCATTGTAAAAGCTAGCTTGCGAACGGGTGAATGCCTCGCAGAACACTTTGTCCCAGAGATTGCTGTAGAATAGTCTGCTGTCCTGGTGAAGCGAGCTGGCCATACTGTTGTTGGAAAACGCAAGCAACGACTGCTCGTGCTTGTGGCATAGACTATGACCATGGGCCCTGCGATAAGCTTTAGTGAAGGGCACTGGAATCACGTCGGACTCAATACATACCAGATCGCGTCCGGGTCACGGTCAGGGGCAATGGTCCTGATATTGGGGTACTGATATCCGCACATGGGATAATTCAAGACCGAGCCGTTGGACATCCGATTATGGCTAGGGACGTCGGAGTCGCATGACACATGTGGGAATGGAGGATATAGGCCCTGCATGAAAGCGATGGCGCTTGCAGACGAGCAACTGTCGGTGGATGACTCCACCTGGATTTGCGAGTTGTCAATAGTTTTGGACCTGATGCCCACGATGCCTACGTGCTGGTCATGGCGAGAGGGGCGTAGGTATCGGTCTCGGAAGGCAGCGCCCTGGTCGTACATCTGGTTTGCCCCAAGGGGGGTGAGGACTGGATTTGATAAGGCGAGCGGCGTGTGGTCACCGTGCATAACCTAGGAAGCCGATGACCACACATGCTCATTGCTGGGTCCAGCCAGGGCGGTCGACGCCAGTAGCGCCAGAGCGGTTGACAGGGCAGCCATGGTTGTGACGGTCAGATTAGTTTGATAGAGTCTTGATGGAGGATGGAAGAAAGCGGATGAGTGTCAAATGCAGAGATGCAGAGACAAGTTTAACGAATGTAATGCGGGATAAAAGCGAGCGGAGGTTGAAGAACGACGCCAGACACTCGGTCAGAATACCTAGGTCATGCCAGGTTCGGCGCCCACAAACCGTGCCTGCTCTCCCTCCCCCTACCTACCTGTAACTCGACGGGTCACTGTTACCAGTCAAGTATTCGATCGATTGATTTGGAAAGAACTTTCAGGTACTGTTCCCACCTGCTTTGCCTAACCTCTGCCTCGGATTCTGAGGTTCAGTTTCATAGGTAGTTAACAGGAAGGCGCTTCGGGGCCGGTTGTGGGCCGGAGCTGCGATTCCATATTAAGGTAGTTACCGGCGAGTGGCATGCAAGGTTGGAGATCTTGTTGCCCACGGGTACTGTGCGCGTTTGATTCAGGATTGAACTCCTGGGATTTGTAATCTGTAATTGCTCATAAACGCCACAGGATGGAAGTTGCTTCATCGGCGATATCATCACCGGCTTCGTTGACGAGTGGGTCTGCTCCCTACAAGGATCATGAAGTGGAGCTGGCCACCGCCAACTTGACTGAAGAGAGAGCCGAGTTGAGCATACATCGGTCTCCTTCCACCCATTCCTCGAGCACCATAAAATTCAAAACCATCCTTTGTGACTCCGGCTTTTGAGCTCAACTCGGTCTTTGGCATTATGAAAACGATACTAAGGGCATCGTGCGACTGCAAACCCCCGCTCGGATCACCCACAAACCAACTAATTGATCGGCGCAGTTGTGTGGTCTGTTGGGCCTTACGGATACCCCAGAGTTCTTCACCGTTGGTTGTTCTCTCAACTGCATCCCCGCCGGTGAGAGCAACGAGACGAAACGGCTTTCACAATGCCGATCTCTAATCTGCGACGCGAAACTGCCGACGCGAAGCAATTCGGGTGTGACCTGGGTTGTTTACAGGAAACGTTCGCAGTTGTCTTTTTCTTTCAGCTGGGCCAGGCAGAAAGAAGTAGGCAAGGGGCAAAGTTGAACATAACCCGCATCGCGTGCTTGCTGCCGAGTGCTTTTTTGTGTGCCCAAGTCTGTTGTGCAGCCTGAGCCAAGTGACCAGCTCCACACACCCGACATCAGCAACTTGCCAGGCCGCAGCACTGGACCGCTGGATCGTCCGGTGACAACCGTGCCGCCAACGGCAACCGTACCGGCGAGTCGGGGCGGTGATGGTCTCCGTCGTCACTTGAAACCGCCCTAATGGCGGTTGGCTTCTGGATCAAATCAAGCTGAGTTGCGCGACGCAGTTGCAGGAGATTCAGCCCGACCCCAACCCCCGTTATTGGTGCGATTGCCGCTTTGGGACCAATTCAGTTCAAGCGGGCTGCGGGCAGCGGATGACAGGGCCACTTGAGTTGCCGAGATGGCGGCGGTCTGTCTCAGCAAACATGTCTTAAAGCTCGGGGTTCCTTCGTACGAATGGAGGAGTCTTCTCCTCAGGGGAAGTGGCTGTCGCTTGTTCCTGCAGAAGCCCAAGACGAGTTTCGAGAACAGCGCCGCGCCGCCTCCGGACCCCAACCTGAAGGAGTGGCTGGTTCTCTCGCCTGCATCAAGCACAGTAAGAGTGAGGCGCGTATTGTCGAGTTTGGAAACCCCGGGCTGCACAGCTTTCGAAGCCTACGGAGATTGCGCCGTTGGTTCAAACTTCAATCTTCTTGGCTTTTCTTTCGTTGTTTCCGTTTCATCCCATTATCCTGCGGCCCGCGTCCAACAATTTTCTCGAGGCCAACAACTGCTGGATCGTGGTGCTTTAGCGGTGACGAGAGCCCGATGCACACGACGGCTCAACCATGACGGTCGTCGGCGCCTTGACAACGACATTTCGGGCACCGTCAAGTTGCACAACTAACGCTCCACAACTGTACCAAGTCTGGTCCGAACAGGAATCCCATTATGTTGAGGGTCCTCTTTTCACCCAAGATTCCGATTGCTTCCCCAGTGGTTACGATTCTGCGCCGACAAACTACTACTCGCCCGGCTGGTGTCCGTATGGGTACACAACTGGCTGCTCAAGCCTTGCCTCCACCGGCACCGTAACGGAGACCGCGGTCATATGCTGTCCGACGTAGGTCAAGTCGCTCGCGAATCTATTGCATGATATGTGAATAGCGAACTAAACGTTTGGGTATCTCGCAGGAACTTTGACTACGCCTGCCACGCTTCCCCTTCGTCTGGGCAATCTCTGATAGAATGCACGACAGCATGGTCGGCCGCGGAAATTGTGCTTCAAGGGGTGACGGTGGTGACAAACGGCGAGGTTGGCACCACAACGACGGTTACGGAGCCGTCGAATACCATCACCGCCTACGGCATCCAAGTCCGCTTCAAATCAAGCGATCCGACACCGGTGCCGGCGATCGATGACCCTGTGAGTGCGCTGGAACCCGGGGGGAGATTGTTCACCTAGCTCACCTCAGAAGGGCTTCTTAGTCATAAGCCGCACACCAGGGACTCCGTTATCCATTCCGACCCAGGTCCCCGCGCCCACTCGACCTCTCCCGCAGTCCTCCAACGGCGTCAGCACCCCCGCCGCGATTGGCATTGGCGTCGGTTCCGCAATAGCAGCACTGCTCATCGCCGGCGCGATAGGGCTCTTCTTCTTTCTGCGTTGGCGGAGGAAAAGGAAGGCGAGCAGAAGAAACTCAGATATACCGCCTCCCGTTCCCCCAAAGGAACTATCGGCATCGCCGCTCCCTTACCGCACGGTACCGCCGCCCTTTGAGCTCTCGAACGAGGCGGCAGCGTTGCCGCGGCGACCGTCGACGTCCATTTCGAAACGGCACCTCTCGATGTCACCCCGCTTCGGAATGACACCGACCTCGGGAGCGTCTCGAGATAGTGTGGTGGCGGGGGCTTATCTGGCGGTCGAGCTAGAGGCGCCTAGTGAAGCGTCGTTGCGGGATAGAGCGTCTCCCGGGTCGGAGAGTAGCGGGTGGACGGACAGGCAGGCTCGGGGCGGGACTATGCCGATGCCTTGGATTTAATATAAGGGTGCGGGAGAACCGGAACTGATTGGAACCCGGCCTGGTTTGCCGGCACGTGGTGGCGGGTTTCAACTTCGCGCGATCTTTGGGCCGGGCCGGTACGATCATTCGCCCGTAGCCAGGCGCGGCTGGGGGCCACCGCAACAGACTGCGGTTGACGAAGCGGATCTTTTGATTTTATGAGTCTGATTGGCATCGACTGCGGGCCTAGACTCTGGTTTTCATACGATACCCACCACCTGCACATACGCTCACATATTCATTGCATATTTATACCAACAGACACAGCCGACCCACGAGGAGCAGCAGAGCAGGAAATGGGCTCGATTTGGCAGTGGATTGGATACCCTTCACAGGATACGTTTCTTGGATTACAGTTAGCACCTTTGGCTTGGATAGACAGACTGGGAGGATTGTTTGATCTTGTACGCTATTTGTTGGTCGGGATTTATACTTCATGTAACGACGCTCGCTACATTATTTATTGTACAATACACAGAGACTTGAATCTCTAATGAGTGCTGGATATAATAACAGTGGAAACAAGGTAAATAAAAACGGTCTCTCATCCTCTCATCCTCTCTCCTTCATGCCGGTTGTGAAGGGATACTCCACAGCTGCTACCACCTGCTGCCAGCTGCTGAGCCCAGCCAGCTTTGCCTGCCCGCTGTTGCATCTGCCAAGCCAAAATTTCCCAGCCCATCAACTGCCAGCTCCATCGACCACAACTCCGCGCGCCGCGTCTAGTCGTCCATCCTTGCGACAGACCCAAGCCAACGACCACGCCATCGCGACATAGACCGCCTCGCCATTCGATTTGCGCGGCCATCAGAGTGATTCCCAATCGCCCTCATTCTCAGGTGGCAGATCAAACCAGGCCTCCTAACTATCGGCCCAACCCGCCCCGCCGACAACCACCCACCCCTCACCCCTACGCACTTCTTCGGTCTTGTATAAAAAGGACCACCGCCGAAAAACCGCAGCCATGAGTTTCGTCCCTGTCAACCCGCGGCCCTTCCTGCAGGACCTGGTCAACAAGGACGTGGTGGTGCGTCTCAAGTGGGGCGAGACCGAGTACAAGGGGAGACTGGTGGTGCGTATCCATCCACACAACAGACAGCCTATCCTGGCATTTTCTTGTTAGTTGGGAAGAGAGGCCGAGTTCGAATACTAACGATCCACGTTTCACAGAGCATCGACAGCTACATGAACATCCAGCTGAGCAACACGGAGGAGTTCATCGACCGCAAGTTCACGGGGGCGCTGGGCCAGGTGCTGATACGCTGCAACAACGTGCTGTACGTGACGGCAGCCACGGACAAGGAGGGGGATCGGGATACCAAGATGGAGGGTTGAGATATGAGATAGAGAGAGAGAGGAACGTGTGAGGAGGGGATGTCGCGGCAAAATGTGAAGGGAGGGAAGGTGGTGTTTTGAGAGTTTATCACGGAATTGGATGGCAATCGCTTCCCGAGGCCTCTTCGCGGGAAAGAGGCATACGAGCAGGGAGCGGATGTCGTATTGTGTCCGATGGCACGGCGTCGAGGGAGCACTCAGGAATATGATGGGAGGAGAGAAAGAAATGTGTGCAAAGCAGCAGTGTTGCGGCATGGCTTACTTCTCCACGCCGCCGTCCAGCATGCGACGAGAGGTTGGCGTCCCTTAGAGCCATCAAGCATCCAGGGGCGCTAACAACTCTCCCTAGGCCGACCTGAAATTCAAGCCTCTACATCAAACAGGCAACCTTGCGGCTGCTATGCAAGTCCGACGTCCCAACCTTGATCCGCGTGTTCGGGCCCACCCAAGCATACACCTCCACCAGCCACTCGTACCACACCTTGGTGTCGTCCGTCTGCCGCCACATGCTGACCTCGAGTTCAGTATCCTGCGGGAAGTAGAGCGGTTTCTATGATGATGACACGTTGGCACACGACCCCACCCTGACACATGGGAAGAACGAAAACGTACCTTGAGCGGGAAGAAAATAGGAAACCACGAGATCATGTCCCGGCTCTTGCGGTCGATCTGATCCGGCAGGATGCTGATCTCAACGGGCTCCTTGCCCGCGCCCGTCTGCGAGGCGTACAGCACCGACTCGAAGAAGCCCGCCAGCCCGTGGATGACGCCGCGCGTGGGGCACACAAACGTCAGGTGGCAGTGCCGTGCGTTGTGCTCATTGGTCCCGCTCGTGCCGGACATGCTGCCGACGCCGCCCGTGACATACCTGGCGGCCTTGCCGTGCACCGCCGCGAACTCATCCGCACGGAGGACGTCGACGGGGTGCACGAACTCCCAGGCTTGTTGGAACCGCGGGTGGTCGGGGACCTTCTGCGCGACGAAGTCGAGGGCGAAGAGGCGGACGACCCAGGGGGTTTCGAAAGCGTTGGGGTCGCCGACAACGCGCGAGCTGATATCGGAAAAGAGACGGGGCGTGGAGATGGGGCTGAGATGAGCGGTGTATGAGTGCGGAATGGAGATGCCGTGGGGGCGTGCGAGGTGGTTCTGGATGCCGTCGAGGCACTCGGGCGACAGCTCGTTGTCGCCAAACGAGCCGAGTAGTTCCGTCACAAGGATGTCCACCTTGCCGATGATGTCCTCCTTACCCTTGAGACGCGGACCCTCCCAGCCGCGCATGTCGGTCTTGACAAGGGTCACCTTACTGTCCCATTCTACCTTGTTCTTCCTCAGGAGGTAAACATAAGCGTCCTGGTTCTTCTCGAGGGCCCAGATCTGGATAGGCGTGCCAGTGCTCTTAGCAGCACGCAGCGCACGCGACACTAAAGGCCCACGCCCAGCGCCAGCGACGGTAACCACAAGCTCGGGGCTGGATGGATTTTCCGGTGTTGCCGTCGACGTCGGCTTCTTGAGCTCCCTCCACTCGATCATAGCCTCAGTTATGGCCTTCTCATATTGGTCGTACTTGACCGGGTCACCCTCAAACACCTCATAAGTCGCCGACTCGAGGTTGTCGGCCAAAGGCTGCAGAGGCGGCTGTAGCCAATCTTGGAAGCTTGTGAGGGCTGGTGTCTCCATCGCTGAGAAGGGAGGCTGCTGGCGCTCAAGGTACCTCATGTACCCCACGTGCGAGTTCATAGACGACTTACGGCTCTTGAGGGCCTGATTGGCCTCGGCGAGCGATGGGAATTCGTCCGTCTGACCCGGGGTGTTGTCGAGCTCCTCTGGGCGGGGGCCGATGTCAATAAGCATTAGCCATGGAATGCTTCTCAAGCGCATGTAGCGTTCGATCAGCGCCTGGTGGTGTCTGCTGAGCGACGGATGCCCGGCACGATTAGGCTGGAAGATCTCTTGGCTGATGGTCAAGTAGTGCAGCGGCTCGGCAAACCACCGCTCCTGGAGAGTCTTTTCGGGGACTCGACGCGGGATTCGGAGAGCTACGTACAAGTCAATATGCGGGCACTTGGACTTGGATAAGGCTGGCAAAGCTTACCAACAAACAACCGCATTGAATAGCTGCACACGGATCTGATGGTGTTCCAGGAGTCCCAAGCACCGAACAAGTCGACCTCCTTCTTATCCTGTCCTTCCGAGCTACTCCCGGGATTGAAGATGGACGAAAGGGTCTCCACCTTCTCCTCCAAACCAGGCTCTCGGTACATAGGCATGTGGATGATGATGTTGGCCCGGTTGGCCACGTGCATTGCCTCCCGGATCGCGCGGGCATACTGGGCGATTCCACGGCCGCTGTCGTCCTGTCTTGGGCCAGGGATAACGATCGTCCTGGCGCCGCAGAAGTTGGCATATGCGGCCTCAAGATTCAAGACCTGGCGCGAGATGCTCGAAATGTGCGGGTCAGGGGAGCACAGGTCAATCCAAGGGCTGGCGTACAGGGCGAGGGAACCGAGGTAGTTGCTAGGGAACAAAGCAGTGTCCTTGTCAGTCAGAGTCGGCACAACAGGCCCCGGCAGAGACGGGTTGGGTTGCTGGGTTGCTGCAGTTCCCTTTTGTTGCTGGGCCCTCTGCTCTCGCTCCTTGAGGTACTCCCTGTACAGGTCCACAACCCGGTCCTGGAAATGCTGGTTGGTGATGGGTGCAGTGACGAAGCGGAACTGTATTGGGTCAGCGTTAGTCTTGCATCTGCTTGTGGTACTGCACTTGGACTTACTCCACTGTTCAGGACCTGCGTGTATTGGTCGTCCGTGAGCGCCTCCTTCCGAGCCGAGTCATGTTGCCCGATATAAAATACGGGCCGGCTCTCGAAGCTGTCCGACTCGGGATCGAGGCTTGAAATCGAGGACATAATGACGACTAGGTCCTGCGAGTAAAATAATATCGGTCGAGAAAATTATTGTTACTCCAAGAGGGAAAGGACCATATGGCGGGGCACACAAGCGGGGAGACTGGGGGCCCGGGGGTTATCGAAAAACTAAAACGGGACAGTTCAACTCTGAAATATGCCCATGGTGGATACACAAAAGAAAGGACCCGTCTCGTGAAGAAATACAGGATCTAGGGTCCTGCTCTTAGTACGCTGTCGTGCGTAGGTGGGATTCCTCACACCACGGCCCGGTTTCACAATTTCCTCTTCACCTCAGCAACTGAACCAACCCACCCACCACTGTTGATTTTCTTAGGGGTCCTGCTGTGGCTCTCATTGTGGAGTGCGGGGTCTGGTTGCCCTCGCCTAACTGATGACAACCCGTATCGGGTGTGTTATGCCTCTATCAGAGGCAAACTACCCGCCCTGTGATGCCTGCTCCATTGGTGATCCCACTCGCCTAAATGCTTATCGCTAGCCACCCCACCTAAAAGTTTGGCCCAATCTGGCGGCTGCGGCCTCTCGAGAACAGAAAAAAGCTGCAGCCTCGCGACCGCAAAGGGAAACAGCGATCATCAACCGCGTTCCTCGACCACTCTTGCTCATCAGGAAGCACCACCCGCGGAATCCCCACCGCAACCATGATTAATTCTACCAAGAGCCTCAAGCGATCGAGTGCCGAGAGGGAGGGAGCTCAAGACCACAAGCGAGCGAGGACCGACGGCGACGCGATGATGGATACGAAACCGAATCCCTACTTGGCGCATTTAAATGAGAGCCACGACAATGAGGGGTTTGCGTCGCCTCTCGATGAGTTCGAGCGCCACAAGACGACGGCGCTGCAGGCGGCCAGGGCCGAGTCCGAGGACAACAACCCGTGGACTGGCAACCCTCACACCCAGCAGTACTTCGGTATCCTTAAGACCCGCCGCGACTTGCCCGTGCACAAGCAACGTCAAGAGTTCCTCGACATGTATCACAAGACCCAAATTCTCGTCTTCGTCGGTGAAACCGGTTCCGGTAAAACCACCCAGATCCCGCAGTACGTTCTCTACGACGAGCTGCCACACCAGACCGGCAAGCTCATCGCCTGCACGCAGCCAAGGAGGGTGGCGGCCATGTCGGTCGCCCAACGTGTCGCCAACGAACTCGATGTGAACCTTGGGGAGGAGGTTGGCTACAGCATCCGTTTTGAGAACAGGACGGGGCCCAAAACGCTGTTGAAGTACATGACAGACGGCCAGCTCCTGCGCGAAGCGATGCACGACCACGACATGTCGCGGTACGGATGTATCATTCTCGACGAAGCCCACGAACGTACTCTCGCCACCGATATTCTCATGGCGCTGCTCAAGCAGATCGCCGAGCGGAGGAAAGACTTGAAGATCATCGTCATGTCGGCTACCCTCGATGCCCAGAAATTCCAGACGTACTTTTTCAACGCGCCGTTGCTCGCGGTACCGGGCCGGACGCACCCTGTCGAAATCTTCTATACCCCTGAGCCGGAGAGGGATTATGTTGAGGCCGCCGTAAGGACTGTGCTCCAAATTCACGCGAGCGAGCCCGAGGGCGACATTCTGTTGTTCTTGACAGGTGAAGAGGAGATCGAGGATGCCTGTCGCCGCATCGGGCTGGAGGTCGATGACATGATCCGGGAGTCGGACGCAGGGCCCATGGCAGTCTACCCGCTATACGGTACCCTACCGCCGCACCAGCAACAGCGCATCTTCGACAAAGCCCCGGCGGCCGCCCGGAAAGGCGGCCGGCCAGGCCGGAAATGCATCGTGTCGACCAACATTGCAGAAACAAGTTTGACAATCGACGGCATCGTCTACGTCGTGGATCCCGGCTTCAGCAAGCAAAAGATCTACAACCCGCGCACAAGAGTTGAATCGCTCCTCGTCTCTCCCATCTCCAAGGCGTCGGCGCAACAGCGTGCCGGTCGTGCCGGTCGTACACGACCCGGCAAATGCTTCAGGCTATACACCGAAAACGCGTTCAAGAAGGAGCTCATCGAACAAACGTATCCCGAAATTCTCCGGTCTAATCTAGCGAACACGGTCCTCGAGCTAAAGAAACTTGGCGTCGAAGACTTGGTGCACTTTGACCTCATGGACCCGCCAGCCCCGGAGACCATGATGCGTGCCCTCGAAGAGCTCAACTACCTCGCCTGCCTCGATGACGACGGCGAACTGACTACCCTAGGCGGCATGGCATCCGAGTTCCCGCTCGACCCAGCCCTCGCCGTCATGTTGATCTCCTCTCCGGAGTTCTACTGCTCGAACGAGATCCTCTCCATCACCTCCCTCCTTTCCGTCCCTCAAATATGGGTGCGCCCCAATAACGCGCGCAAGCGCGCCGATGAGATGAAACAGATGTTCGCCCACCCTGACGGCGACCATCTGACTCTACTCAACGCTTACCACGCGTACAAGGGCGCGGAGCAGGCCGGCGACGACGTCAAGAAATGGTGCCACGAGCACTTCCTGTCCTTCCGGCATCTATCGAGCGCCGACAACGTGCGTGCGCAGCTGAAGCGTATCATGGAAACGCACGACATCGAGCTGGTCAGCACGCCGTTCCAGGACAAAGACTACTACACCAACATCCGGCGGGCTCTGCTCGCAGGCTTCTTCATGCAGGTCGCTATGCGTGAGAGCTCAACGTCGAAGGTGTACAAGACAGTGAAGGACGACCAGCTTGTCATGATCCACCCCGGCACCGTCGTCTCGAGTCCGTACGACTGGGTTGTATACAATGAGTTCGTACTTACAACCAAGCAGTACGTGAGGACGGTGACGAATATCAGAGCTGAATGGCTCCTTGTGAGTTTTCCCACCTACCTTCTCATATTCGGTGTAAAAGTAATGATGCTAACAACGCTCAGGAAATCGCCCCTAACTACTACGATGTCGACAGCTTCGAGAAGGGCGAAATCAAGTCGGCTCTCACCCGCATCACCGAAAAGATTCGCCGCCGCCAGGCCATGAAGGGCGGCCGTTGAAGATCTGCCGGCCAGGGCTGGATGGATGTCATATACCGGGCGTATCGGGGAGAGATAAAGGGAAAATGGGATGATCTGTGCCATTCCCGCGGGTTGCGTAGACGGAAGCGGTGTATCACTAGACCTGCTTAAATTTCGGCGTGATTTTCGGGAATAAACCTACGCCGTGTTGGGCCTCAACTTCATTGTGATCAAGCAACCATGTGAGAATGTGCTGTTTCTTCATGCCACCAAAGGCAACCTAACTCAACTGGTTTCGGCCCTGGTTTCCTGGTGTTCTATACGAGACTGAGGCCTCAAGCCGTGCACTTGTATAGCATGTATACCTGCCCAAGTCGCGTGAGCGGATGTCATATCTGGCCATGCAACCGCGGACTCAAGGAACCCCTGAAAGCCCAACCGGGCCGTAAGGCATAGATCGGCCGTCGTTGGTGGCCGCGCGGCGTGTCAAGAAGACCCATCATAGAGTGATGAGACACGGGCACGAACGCGTCCTGCCGTCGGGCGGGTGCGAGTAGTGTTAGCTCGGGCGGGACCTTGCCGTGATATCCTGCTCAGACAAGGAGGTCCTTCGCTGCCTCAACAGCAGGTATCCTATACAGCAAGAATGGACTGGCGATGGTCCCACTGATAGCCCGCGGTTTTTCTCACTCCTGGCTTTGAGAGCTACTGGCGCGCGAATCGCAATATTCCCCGGCCGGGGCGGATCGTTCCGGCCTCCATCCTTGACACCCAGCGTGTGTTATATATACCCAATATACAGCAGAGGTACCCTTGATGGAACGCTACGACGCTGGCCGAATGCGTCTGCTGCTGGGGCCGAAAGCGCGCGGGACAGAGAGCCCCACGGTCCTGAAAGGGAAAGACGGCTTACCTGCTTGACATGAGTCATAGAGTTGGACCTGCTACTGTGGTTGGTGGCCTTCTTTGTCATCGCTAGAAGGCCATGCGTTGCACGCGGGAAAGTATGGATGATGCATTTGGTTACACGGTGCTCCAAGCAGGTATATGCAATGTGCTTGATGGCAACCCCTCCAAAGTGGCCCCATCGACCCATCATCGAAGTTCATTTGGGTTGGCGAGTAATATCCCGGAGGGGGGTAGGATCAGTGGCGTTTTGATGCCGGCTCAGGCATGGCTGCTGGTGATTGGCCCTGTGGCCCTCCAAGACGATAGAACGTCCATCATGAACCCCCAATGCTGCTGCATCTGCGGGCGGGAGGCGAGCCGTTTGTCTGCTTGCTTTCTTCCACTTGAAAGAGTGCCAGGCTGCAGGAACACGACAGGATGGGGGGAGCAGATCCGGTGGAGTCTCCAGGCCGGTAGATGGTGTAGCGCGATGCCACGAGGCCCACGACAGGGCAGCTCCGTTATAATGTGGTGTTGACGCGATGGTACTTTGCCATTTGAGCAAGAATCGTGTAGGCAGGCCGGAGGTAGTACTCGAATGGATATACAGGTTTCCGTCCGCAAGACGTAAACTGTTTGATAATGTTGGAGGTCAAGGTATAGAGAAAAGTATGAAAGTTCATGAATTAATTATCCTAGGTCCAGGAGCGGCCGACTGAGGGGTGTTACACGGCATCTTAAAGTGCGGTATGGGGGTTGCAGATGTCATTGCTGACCACTTTGTCCCACGATCGCGCGCTTCTAGATGCTAAGGGGCCACCGATGGGAAAAGCTAGTTTAGTTGTTAGTATGGTTGTGTCCGAGACTCGCAGGCTGAGGTTGAGGCTGAGTGCCACGAGTGCTCAGGTGTGGTGTGGAAGGTGGAAATGATGTTTGTATTCACAGTGTGATCTTATGCAAGCACGCACTATATGGGTCATCCAAGGACCCTGGCTTCCGGTTTATATCCACTAGTCCATGCTCCACTGTCACCTTGGGCTCCTCCTTCCATCCCTTCCATGCGACGACAGCAGTCTCACCAGGCTGCCACCGCAATCTGAAGCCGCCCGTGGGACATGGATGGTTTCTTCCCTCCGCGATAGGCGGTTGATGTTTTTTTCACTTCTACGGGCAGTACACACCGGACCATTTCTTCCTCAAAACCTCGGCATGGTGTGGTCAACCTGTTTGTGCAACCCTCGGCTCCGGGCCTCGCTCACGCGGGCCGTCTGAGGTGCAGCTCCCTGCCGCGTCGTAGGCGATTCTGTCCCCTTCTACGGTGGCTAATGTTACACATCCCACGGGAACCGTTCCCGGCCGGTCTTTTCAGCGGCGCCCCGTCACTGCAGCAGTGTTGCAATGGGTACCTATAGCAGGGCCGGTAACATGCCGGAAGCCCCTATTCGCCATTATCAGACCAGACCCCGACAGCAACAACTCTGGGAGAGCACTCACCTTGAGCCGCCAGCCTTGAAAGTCTTGTGATTGGGCTGCTCATTATCACACCTTGAGTCGACCAGTCGCGCCAGGGAACCTCGCAGATGGCTGCCGTGCATCCTCAAGATAGTGTGCTCATAGCATGCCACCCTCCCGAAAAGAACCCCAAGATGGCTGGTCTCAGGTATCCCGGCTTCCGTACCCAGGGACTCAGATACTTTTGTTACCGTAGTAGTACACTCGAAACCGGTGGCAGTCTCGAACGGGCCATTTTACGACATGCCAGATCGAATTGCGGCATGTGGCAACCCCGGCCATCCCCCCTGTCGTTCCCGGTTTGGTCATGGCAGCCGCCGGCAGCTCTCCGGGAAGCTTGGCCGGGAGATCTGTGCAGTTCAATGCACCACAAAACCTTCCAGGGTCCTGGCCATCTCGTGTGTATAAAGCAACATCTCGCCATTCTCCTCGGCCTCATCAGCTTCCCTTGCTTCGTACGGGAAAATCCTTTGTCGCCAGATCCGTCTACGAGACTCTAGCAACATTTCCCTTCTTGTCGCTTGACTGCCAGCGGACAGTCGACTCCTTCGTTCAGCTCCATTACTCGAGCTTTAACACATTGATTGGTTAAGGGAAGCCAAGTTCGATACGCTCACCATGTCAGGCAGCGGCGGATTTTACAAGTACCGGTGCAAGTACTTTTATACCTACAACTGCCCCAACTGGGTCTACTGTAATGGCCACGCCTGTGCCATGTGCCTCGTAGGTGACCACCAAACCGCTGTCACTCGCCTTTACTAACCTCACGACAGGCTGAGGGCCGTGATGTGGCGGAATCCGAAGCGGTAAACCCACCACACACCCATTCCTCGGCAACATGGCAACGTCCACAAAACCAGCGACGCCAGAACCCCACCACGCCCACGGAGATCTGCGTTCCGCAAGTCATACATGGCACCCTCCGATATACCGTGATGGAGATCGTCCCCGCTGATGAATCTGGCTCGGGTGCGTATTGGGTCCTCCGGGCGAAAGCCATGGCACCGCAGGCACTTCCCTACAGCACCTTCACGACCAGCGATACGCCACGGCCGGTCTTGACGTCCGTGGGTGTCCCCGGGCAGATGGCATTTTGATCACGGAGAAATCTCGGCAGCCTGGTGCTGTCGAGATATAATGCATCCCTCACACCCCCTTCAGACAACGGGGCAGAGCGGATGATGTGCGACGATGTGAAACGCTGTGCGAGTTTTTCCTTGGTTTGGCAAGCCGGTTTCCTCCCTCTTCCCTTTCTCGTTCTTCCCCCTTCCCCTCCCCGGAACCAGTCCGTCTCATTTTGGGAGGGGCGGGATAGATGGAAAAAAAAGGTTGGGACACGCAAGATTGATACCAAACTTGACAGGTTGGGTAATGGTGCCTTTTGGAGGGGGGTGTTAATCTGCAGGTTGGATGAACATGGGGGTTTTGGGGTTACATGGGTGGGTCGGGTTGGCGTCGCTCTATGCCGTTTCGCGGCGCAGCATCCCTCGAGAAGGTTTATCTTCGGTTTACACGACACGAGTTATTGGGTGCTGCCACAACCGAATCAAAACATCAGAATGTAGAATGAGCGAATGGCTTCAAAGCCAGGTACGAACCAATAAGAATAGCAATTTTTTTTTATATTGCGAGACTGCCATCACGACACTGCCAACCAAACTCAGCGCGCCTCGACTCGACGGCATCGAGGTCGGAACAAACATCTGATCATCGCCATTTCCGAACCACAGCTCGCCATGCGGGGCCCTACGCGGTTTGCTTATCCGCCCGTCGCATTGACCCTTCTCCCTTGCGCTCCTAGCGGGCATTCTACATAGTATATCCATGTAGTGTCTGTACGAGACCAGGGGTTGAGACTCTGGACGCGATATCGCGCTGGCATCAAAGCAGGGAGAGCCTGGCGTGGAAAGCATGCCCTTGGCAACTGGTTCGCGGTCGCGAATCAGCAACGACGGCTCCGTCGCACAACTTCGGACTCCAGCTGTGATTTGTTGGCGGCCCCGCTTTCAGGCCGGTCTAGACATGGTGACGCTTTTTCGAGGACATCCATCGTACGTCCGAACCCTGTCCTTTTTCCCCGTGGGAAAAGTGAGGGGCCAGGACGGGATCTAGATGAGCTGGCCACCACGGTACGAACACCACCTCCAGATCATGCAATTCGATGTCCCCCTACAGCAGCAAACAGTTGGCGAAATTGCCTGATGCCAATCATCCAGGAGCCAACAAGATACACACATCACATGCCGTCTGCCAAGTCGCTTCCGGGCCAGCCGAGTGTGCCTTATCGGACGGATCGAGCTGCAAGATGCGGCCCAGACACTGGCCGCATGAGTAGCGGTTGCAACAAGCTCATAGAGCTCAACCTCGCTTAGGTGACGACGGGCTGGCATAACTGACCCCTGGTGGACACTGCCACTACTTACTGGTAAGCCATAGTGTGTCTGGATGTCTGAAGGGCTCTAATTTGGCCGCAGGAAAAGGAGAGAGAGAAAGGAAAATAAATCCAAAAACACAAGCAGATCAAAGAGAGGAGAGAAAAGAAACCGAGAGGTGACGCTGGTGCGGCGATAACGCGTGAGGTGGGGTCGGCGTTGTGACCCTGACTCCCCCATGGTTGCACTTGGCGGCCAACATCAAGGTGTCTCCATCTCCAGGGATGCAACATCCGTCAACGCGCGCCCACCACGGCACGTAACGCACAGCACTCGGCAAGCCACACAAGTCTTTCGTAGGTAGGACAGGTAAAGCACCTTACCTTTCCTTGCATCATGCACCACTCCTTCCCAATATCAACACGCCACCGTAAGCCGGGATGGGAGCACAAGCTCAGGGACGTGTATGTAGGCCCCACCCTTGGAAGGGTTCTCGAAGCCAGCCTGGATTGAGCACCAGCCGAGGCGAACAAACAGAAACCCTCATGGAGCAGGGTTCGGTAAGGCCCGACCGCGCCGTCCGAAACCGTTGATCTGCGCTAGCGTTGGTGAGGGACTAGCGTAACGGTCGAGATCCACTCCGGTCACCAACATCCCAGCACGCCATGGATGGTGAATAGGAGAAACAACGGATGAACTCCCCGTCGGTCGATTCGCGCTCAAGAAACCAAACAAACAGAACAAAAAAAAAACATCAACCTCTAGCGTCCTCAAAGACGTGCCCGACCAAACCAGCATCCTCGACGACCCCCACCAACCCCTCACCCACTCGCGGTCGACAAAACAATCCACCCTCACCTCACCACCCCCCAACCCACAGACCCCCTCTCCATAACGCAAAACCCCCCTTGACCCCCAATCACCCCCCGCGTCCGCGTCCGCGTCCGCACTCCGCCCCACCGCATGAACGGAAGGGGAGGGGGGAACGGGAGCAGTTCGCTCTCACCAGCTTCCATGGCCCCTTCTGGAACACCAATGCAACCCCCCAGCCAAGCACACTCCCAAACAAGCAAAGCCGCGGGCCCCATGGCCGAACACGGACATTCTCGAGCATGGGGCCGAGTATGTTCATAGTTATGGGCCGAGTATGGCCGAGCGAGCATGGGAGTGGAAGAGCAAACAACACAAAACCCCAAAGTGGGGCCGACGCAGATTACCTAGGGATTGTCGAGAAACCGCTCATTGCACAGTAGTGTCCATAATGTACATACATACATGTGCCTAATCACATGGAACGGCCGGGGGCGGAGGGGACAAGGAGCAAGGGTGGTGTTGTCACGGATGGATGGGTGAACCGTTGGAGGATTGACGGCGGGCGGGCGGCCACGTGGTTTTCGGAGTGGTGCTTCCTCGTTGCGGTGGGGTCAGGTCTCATGCACTGTGTGGGTGTTGTGTCGTGTCGTCCCTTCAAAACAACGGCATGATGGGAGGAGAGAATCCCTCCCGTCTAATGCTGACAGGTTTGGAGCGTCCAACTTGTTCACAATCGGGATTGGGGGGGCGGAATAGCTGGCATCGATCTACGTTCATTGTTTAGGGGGAGGATTGACAGCTGCAGATTCTTGACGATGATGATCATGACGTAAACTAGATGGGATGGGGTGGTGGCTGAGCTCTGTGAGAGCTCGCCTGACACTCAAGGCCGAATGACCTTCTTCTTCCCTATTGACAAGTTAGCACCAGAGCTTCACCATCAAACCAAGGGAGCACTTATCCTCAAAAAAGAGGGGCTGCCCTCCCGCCATTTCTGGAGGGACGACAGCCAGGACCGCCCCCATGGGCCCGTCCTTTTCCAACTAGTCAACTGCAAACAGCAAAGCCCTCGCCGGAGAACACTAGAATCCGGACAGCCAGAGGAGACGGGCTCCAGGCAACCAGACAAGCACAAAGCTTTGACTCCAACTCAAGATGGGTCCCGGTGCCTGGTCCGTCCCAACTAACCGCCTTCATCCAGAGCACCCAGTTTGAAGCATTGGTTCTCAGACAGCCAACTAAACACTCCCCAACCCCACCGATCCCTCACAAAGTACCCCAATCCTCTGCAACGTCAAACCCGTAGTCGGAGCCCACTGTCGTCGATGCAGATCCTGTCAAAACCGGCATCCAGAGTCGCAAATCCCAGTGGTCAGCCGTCCAGCCCAGCCAATGTCTCTCCGTATGTATCGCACTGCCGACAGGGACTAGTTTTTGTTTCCTCTTCCAACACCACCCTGTCCGAAGATGGGCGGAACGAAGGAAGGGCGGGTGCCGCACGGACAAAAGACATCCTCAAAAAAACCGTGCTGTCATCCCCTGACCACAGACCGTAAAGAGGGCCTGGGAAGAGGGAAGGTGCCGTGTCAGAGACATGGCGGTGTTTTTGGCGTCTCACCGGACGTAGGACGGGGCCTACGAGGACGAGTTAATGCGCCTGGTCGGACCTCATGGTGTTTTTTGAGACACATGACGCGTCGGGCATGCTGTGTTGCCGCGGCGCGGTCCGTGGGGGTCGGAGGAGTCGTGAGTAGGCGGGACACACATGCAGAAGGGGGGTTGGAAGTCGAGGGTACCGAGAGCGAAGCAGCACGGCGAGTTGGGTATCATCCGTTGACATTTCCGTAGGTAGCTTGACAGCCCTCGCTCACCCGAAGGTGATTCCTGCGAGGCGAGCTGCAGGCGGGGATTGAAATGTGCTGGATGACCGTGTGGAGCCGATGCTGCGCTCTCCCTCTCATTCCGAAGGCTGCTCCAAGCGGAGACAACCACAAAGAGCATGCAGGAGTGTATCCGCCAGTCTCAGTCGTCTAACCAACACCGCCACAGACAATCCATTGTGACCAGAGTACTAGTTCCAGTGTCTCAACCCGACGAGCGACCTCGGGCCAGAGGCGCTTACCGTGTGGACTCATGGGAAGAGACGGTCGCCCACCCGCGGAGGGGTGACTGGAGCTCGGACCCCGCCGGTCCGCCCATGCCGCCGCCGGAGCCGAGGCTGCACCACTTTTCAGCGGCCAGCAGCAACCCGACTCGTTGAGCAACGCGGGCATAGAAGGAGGGGGCCGAATGACTGTGAGTAGCGCAAGACTTTGCTGAACCAAATGTGTACTTAGGGTTAAGTTCCGAGACCAATTCACGCTCAGGGGGCTGGCCTGTCCTGGGGGACAAGAAGTTGACCACAGTAGATCCGAGCGCGGCAAGCTTGAGGGCACCCGATACGGGATCGAAGCTGCGACGTACTGTGGGGGTCCAGATCCCGATGAGGTGGTCGAAACGACATTCCTTGCGGAAAATTGGAATCGGAGAACTGTGGGGAAGGCGTGGTGCGTGAGAGGTGCTCATGGCGAGAGACGTTGGCTGGGAGGGCAAGTCGGCACTGGGATTGCTGTCTGTGGTTGTGTATCTCGATATGAATTGACAAAACCTGCATCTCGAGTGGGTTTCCTGGGTTCGGCGTGCATTGAATTGGGGCGGTTCCGGATGGACATTGTGAGGGCAATTTTGCCGGTTTGGAAAGTTGAGGAAGCTGAAGACGGGACGAACTTGAGAGTCGGGAGACGCGTCGTGTGTAATGTAATATACTTGTAAGAAGACGCGTCTAATTCAGGTACACTACCTGAGAGCGGCCTGCATGGGTCTGTGCACACCCTCCACCATGGACTTGCCTGACAAATTGAGCCCCACATTTTGCCACTTCCGGAGTCTTCTGTCTCCTTCTCACTTTCATCTTTCAAACCTCAACTATGTAACTCGGGTTCTCTTTCTACAAGACTCTACCTAGCTTCAAATTCTCAGTCAACCTCTACAGTCACATGGGAGCCGCACACACACCCGTGCCTTCGAGGCTTCCATTCTTTGCTACGTCCCAAATCCCGTGGGAAGGCACCGGTGGCCACAGTTTTCCATAAAGCATCTCTGACGCAAATGCAAGTCGGCCAAAACCGTTGACCACTTTCATCACACTCAAACAGAAACCGTGGACTATTCAGACTAGCCATAAAAATTGAATTAAACGTTTCGTCTTCTCCCTTATTTCTCTATAACATAACAACAGCAACATCATGGACGCCGCCGTCAAGTCCAGCATGGAGGCTATCCTCGAGGCCGGCAAAAAGGCCTTCGACCCCACAAAACCCAAGAACACCACGGCTATCAAGGAATGCGGAGCGCTGATTGAGAAGCAAGCCATCACAATGCTCGCTGTTGCTCGAATCCAATATCTGACCCGTTTCTAGGACCAAAACTTTCACCGTCGTAGCCGCCCTTAACGGCCTGCTCAAGCAAGGCGCCGCCCCACAATGGCTGCGTGGCCCGTTGTTACAGAAGCTGGCACGAGTACCAGCCGACCGTCCAGATGGGGTCCGGGCCGTACTAGAATTCGTCGTCTCGGTCCATCCTTCGAGCACGGTAAACGTGGCCGAGGCCGCAGTCCCGCAGGCGAAGGGAGCCAACATCACCCAGGAGGCCCTCAGTCTCGCAGTCGGCGTCATAGCTCGCCCACCAAAGTCAATGGCCCCTGAGGCGTGGTACTCGGCCATCGCGCCTCAGTTGTTGGTGTTGCTTGATGGACATGAAGGGCCGGACTTGGTCAGGGCTGCCGCGTACATTATCGGCTATGGCATCTTGGGGAGGGAAGCTTCGGGAGCCCGCGGTACGGACGCCTCCTCCGTTCCCATCTACAATTCGAACTGACGAGTTGTTCAGGGACCAGCGGCTTCAAGTCCTTTGCAGAGCCCATGCTAAACGCCATCAAACCACCTCCTCGGCCCTCCCACGACTCCGATAGCGACGCCGAGACCGTCATCGACCTGACTAGGGACAAGACCATTGTCTCGTATGACGACCTGGCCACTGCGCTTCATCGGTTGCATGCACTGTTGACTGGACATCCTAACCCCAACATTTCCCGGCGGCTACTCTCTTCTCTGGCCCTTCCACTTTGGGCTCTTGCAACCTGGCCCACGCCGTCACCGCCTGTTGCAGCCAAGGTGTGCACAATTGCGATGGAGCTGCTGAAAATCCGGACCAAGTTAACTGCGGACCCCCGTATTATCTTGTCGTTTGCCCAGAACCTTGACTACATTGGTGGCCAGAACAAGAGGAGCCCCGAGTGGATATTCAAATACACGAGGGACGGTTTGATTCAAATCGTAGACGCAAAAGATCAACCCCTAGGGAACAGTGGCCCCTCAGCGCCACGACTCACGCTCGAGGACATGGACGACAAAATATCCAAGCTTCTGGACCTTATCTCATCGAGTCTTTCCGAAGAAAAGATTTCCATTGGGTTCCTCCAACTCTTCAGCAGATGGACCGAGTCCACGCGGCGTTCAAAAGTCGACGGTATCACGGTCAAGGAGGCAGACAAGGAGGATCTGTTTGCTCATTTGGGCGAGACCAAGGTGCTCCAAAGTATGATGCAGAGGTTCCCCGAGAAGCTTGCCACACAGCCCAAGCATACTCTCGAGCTCGTCAGTCAGGTACTGAGGCACTCGGGGGATGGCTCAGACGGCGACAACGAGGTCACCGGCCTGGCCCTAAGCCTTCTCAGCAACGCCATTACCGCTTCCAGCTTCCAAAGGTCTCAGGTCAGTACGGAGATTCTCAGCCTAATCGAGTCGTCCCTCGACAGGCTCTCCAAAGCCGACACCGACCTTTCCAAGACTGCCTCCAACCTCCGTCTGTTCCTCCAGCACCGCGATGAACTAGACCCAGCCGGCCCCACCATGACGGCACCTACCAACCAGCAAGTCGAAGACCGCAAAACCTACAAGCTCGCCATCTCCTACATCGTCGACACCGAATCTCCACCCCCGGTACGCGCCGAGGGCCTAAATCTCATATCCACGTTAATTATCGCCCGCTCCCCCATTCTAGACATTCCCGGCATCCTAGTCCTCCTCTCCTCCCTTATCGCCGACGCCGACGAGTACGTTTACCTGCGCGTCATCAAGCTATATACGCAACTATGTGACGCCCACCCCAAATCCGTCGTCCGCGAGCTCACCGACGGGTTCCTCGACGAGGGCGAAACGCGCCCGCTCGACGCTCGCCTGCGCTTCGGCGAGGCTCTCCTGCAAGTCATTCAACGGCTGGGGGAGACTTTTACGGGCGAGCTCGCGCACCACACGGGCACCGCGCTGCTGGCCACCGCGGGCCGCCGTGCGCACAGGCCCAAGACGGAGGCGAGACAGTTACGCGCGGCGGAGGCGCAAGAGAAAAAGAACCGTGAGGCGGCGGATGCTTGGGACGGGGAGGTGCCGGATCTGGGGGATGATGAGGAGATGACGGCGGAGGAGAAGCTCCGGAATGAGGTTCTCGAGCGGATTGTGGGGGGCTGGGACAGCAAGAGGGGTTCCGAGGACGTCAGGGTGCGTGCCTCGGCGCTGTCGATCTTGGGCGCAGCCGTTGAGGTCAATGTTGCTGGCTTGGGCCGTGACCTGGTAGCCGGCGCGGTGGACCTCTGCGTGGCGGTGCTGCAGCTTGAGAGGGAGGTGGAGACGGGGATCTTGAGGCGGGCTGCTGTGATGTTTGTGCTCAGTTTTGTGAAAGCGTTGGATGAGGCGAGGAAGAAGGGGAAAGACCTCGGGTTTGGATTTGGCCAACTTGCTCAGGAGGACGTGTTGCGGACGCTGAAATATGTGGCCGGGACTGATAATGATGGTCTGGTCGTGCAGCATGCGAAGGATGTGGTGGAAAGTCTGGAAAACTGGAAGATTGTAAGGGTGTTGTCGCCTGGGCCTGCTCAGGATCAGGGGCTTGGTGGACTCTCGCTCACTAAGCTGGCTGGATTGGAGGTTAACCCGGGGAGGGATGATTCAGGTGAGGGTAGCTCCCCGCCGAAGAAGCCTCGGATTGAGGAGGTCGAGTAGGCAAATTAGAGGTAGAAGTAGAAGTAGATCGTTTAGTCAAATCAAGTATCTTTATGGGTTTGGTCCAGTAATCAATCACCCTCTTACGCAGGATAAGAGTGAGGGTTAGGGTATCTGGCTTAAAACAAACAAGTCTTGGCAATCCATGATGTCCCAGCGCGTAAAGTGCGAGTTTGAGACGCGACACTTTAACAACCTCACCCCCACCCGCGACTTCCACCCCACAACCACGACAACAAGGGATAAATCTCTTATTGCGGCCGCGATGGCGCCCCGGGGTGAGATTCTTGACTCTGAGGATGACGGCAGCGATTTTGGCGACGGACCTGAGACAGACCTGGTGTCTGGTGATGAAGGCTACAAGACCATTGGCGCATCACACAATATCGATGCCGGCGTTGACTCGACAGATCCGTCTTTTTTCCAACGCATCTACGATCAGCAGCACGCCGCTACCGACTTGCAGCATGTTGTGATCCCGGATACAGCACCAGTCGAGCATGCTGACTCGACATGGACCAACATCTCATCGGCTCCACCTCCAGGCCAGAGACTGCAAGCCAAGGATTACTCGTCTCTCACTCCCCTCACTGACCCGGTGCCGGGAAGTCGAAAGTTGAAGAAGACCCGGGAAGTTTGTGACGCCGAGATCATTGACCTGACGGATATCACCACGCCAAGAAAAGAGACCAGCGACGTGTGGGATGTGCCGACCTCGGCGGCTAGGTCGCAGAAGTCGTCCACCAGGACTTACGGGAAGCGCAGGGTTGCGCAGCTTAGTCTAGAGCAGGCATCCATGCCCAACACGCTGCCGGATACCCAGGACCCGTACGCCTTCCCCGACGCCACGCCACCAACCAGGACCGACAGGCACGGAACGCCGTCTAGCCCAACCCAGCCGGCGCACGACGCCTCCAGTCCCGTGATGCTCATCCCCACAGAAGTGCCAACCAGCTCGGACAGCAGGGGGCCGCGAAGCAGTCGCAAGACGAAGAAGAGGATGAAGAAAGCCAGCTTTGATGATGATGATGATGCGGCGTCCCCGCCCACCACCATGCCCGACACCGCTGTCCCGTTGCTGTATGTCACCCAGAGCACCCTCACGGCAAGCCAGAAGGGGCAGTACCAGGCTGTTTTCTTGTCTTCTTCTGAGGGGTTGATGCCGCCGCCCGAGGCTGCTGAGACGGCGTCGTCGTCCGCGTCCGCGTCCGCGTTTGCGTTTGCTGGGGGGCAGGGGCAGCAGGGGTTGGATGTGGGGGAAATGATGGACATGTATAAGTCGAGCGCTACGACCGTTGCGTATCCGACGCCGAGCAGGGTTGCGTCGACGGTGGCGTATCCGACGCCGAGTCGGGTTGCGGAGATGGGGGGGTTGGAGGAGGTGGCTGAGGAGGGGATGTCGCCTGGCTTTGATGTTGGGTTCCAGGTTCGTTGCTTGCCGTGGAGTGGTTAGAGAGATGCGGATGGCTGACCGTGCTGTAGCAATCCTCGCCTGATGTGCTCACTGATATGGCCACCACGACTAGCTCGAGGTCAAAAAGGAGTAGGACGAAGGTTGTGTCTCCTACACAGCGGGATGCGTTCGCCCTCGAGTCGCCCGCACCAACACGCAGGGCAAAGAAGAGAAAGGTTGTGCGAGAGGCGGAGGATGACTCTTGGGAACGCGATCCTTTGGGAGGCATGCAAGAGAACAACGACCCACCACCGCAAGACGCGCAAACACAGGGCGAGATTGGAGATACCGGCCACGACGTAGCGCAACCGGTGGCGGATATGGGTATTCCGGCATTCTTGCCCGAGGTTGAACCAATTGATATCGAAACGACGGAGGTACCGGCGACAGCTCCGAAGCCCACAGCCAAGAGCAAAAGGGGACGAAAGAAGAAGGGCGCCAAAACCCAAGAACCTGCACCCGAGCCCGACGGACCGACACAAGCAGCGGAAACCGAACCAGAACCAGTTCTTAAACCCGCAGAGGTCACAGAACCACCGGCCAAACGGAAACGAGGCCGCCCACGCAAATCCGAAATTCCCAAACCGCAGCCCGAACCTGAAAATGAACCAGAGCAACAACCCTACGGGGAAGCCGAGCCTGAAGTCGAAACCAACACGACACTACACCCGCTTTCTGAAGTGGATCACAACTCCCATCCCAACCCAGAGGTAGTCGCAGCAGATATTGAGGGCGGTGCTGCTAGCGATGGTAAGGAGAATGATCTAGCGGTGGCAAAAGATACCGGGGCCAAAGACAAGCCAACGGAGAAAGAGAAGCAAGCCGCCAAGGACTTCAAGTCTGGTCCGCAGAAGGTGCAGTACCGTGTGGGATTAAGCAAGAGGTCGCGGATTGCGCCACTGCTCAAGTTTTTGAAGAAGCCAGAGTGAAACGCGTGGCTGGAGGGGGTGGGCATCGGTTTGAAGGGAGGAAATGGAATGGTTGATGTGGTATGACTGGGGGATGTGCGGGCGTTGATATTTGCTTGCGGATACCCATTTTGCTCGCTTCCTGTGAGACAATTCCTTTGCTGTTTTTTGGGGCGGCGCATCTCCGGCGGTGCGTTGGTTATCATGGGTTAGACAAGAGTCGGTTGTCGCATGATACATGTCGGAGGAGATGATGACAGAAGCACTGATAATACATGAATTACCAGGCAAACACCCAATGGATACATCATCCCGCGTACATACATATACACCAGAATTCGATACCTAAATCCCAACCCTTCCCAACAGCCTCGTTACCCATCCGGCTCAGTCACCCCCAACCCCACCAACACCACCGTCGCCACATCCATCACCACGACCAACAGCCACAACAACCACGCCACCCCCGCCGTAACCCAATGATTCTTCAAATCCACCGTCCCCTCCCCTCCACCACCCTCTCCCTCCCCCTCGACAACCACCCCCATAAACCGCCTCCCCCCCGTATACCACACCACCGGCAGCGTCACCGGCACCAGCGCAATCGCCAGCAGGTAATTACACGCCACCAGCGCCCGGCCCAGCCCTTCCCGGCCCACCGCGAGCGCGACCACCAGCGCGGGGACGATGGCCACGCACCTCGTCGCCAGCCGCCGCGCGAACGGCGACAGCCGCAGCGCGAACGCCCCCTCCATCACCACCTGGCCCGCGACCGTGGAGACCACCCCCGCGGAGATTCCGCTGAAGAGGAGGGACGCGGCGAAGAGCGTGCCGGCTGGGGGGGAGATGAGCGTGGTGAAGAGGGCGTGGAGGGAGTAGAGGTCTTCGGAGTCGGAGGATGTATCTGAGGAGGAGATTTCTTGTTCTTCTCCTGGCGGGGAGGTGGGGGAGGTGGAGGGGGGTTGGTAGAAGGCGGTGCCGGCGATGATGAGCAGGGCTGAGTTGACGAAGACGGCGATGGTGAAGAGGGTCACGCAGAGCTCGGCGATGGAGTAGCGGAGGCAGGCGCGGATGGCTTGGAGGGAGGGGCGGTAAGGGGGTGGTTGGTCGAGGGTGGATGAGCTGGAGGTTGGGGATGTGGGGGCAGGGGTTGTTGTTGTGGTGGTGTTGGTGGTGTTGATGGTGGCGGTGGTAGGGTGGCCGTGCTTTGCGTCAAAGTCGTACAGGCGCGACCGCGAGAGGGCGGTGCCGACGTACAGCGCGTGCGGCATGAGGGTACCCCCCAGAATGGCGCACATCTCGTACAGGCCCGTGTCGACAAAGACCTCACGCGAGGGGAGGAAGCCGCGGAAGACGGGCCCCGCGGGCGGCGAGACCATGGATAGCGCCACGCAGAGCGTCACAAAGACGGCCGCGACGAGGAGCGCTACGAAAACCTCGAAGATGCGCACGCGGCGGAGCTCGCCCGTGGGCGTGTAGAAGAGCAGGATGAGCAGCGTGTCGACCACCGAGAGGACGCATGCCGCAGGGAGGGGGAGCGCCGGGATCAGAATGTTGAGCGCAATGGATTGGCCGATGACCTGGCCGAGGTCTGTGGCGATGATGCTCGCCTCGGCGATCACGTAGATGATGAGCTCGAGCCAACGCGGGAGATAGCGGTGGTTCAACTGGGCGAGGTCCATGCCGGTTACGGTGCCGAGTTTGATACACAGGGACTACTGGTGTTAGCCAACCTTCCTGAACCGTCACTGTAAGCAGCCATACCTGGATGTAGATGGCAATGATGTTCGACACCAGTACCATGAACAACAACCTGTATTGGAACGAGCTCCCCGAGGAAATGGCAGTCTGGTAGTTATCCGGGTCGACATAGGCCACACTAATGATAGCACCCGGCCCGAGGAACTTGAAGAAGGTCCATATCTTGGACCAAAACGAGTCTGACTCGGTTGTCGGCGGGGCACGGTGCTGGTAAACAGGAGACCGGACATTGCTCTCAGTTCCAAGGACAGCCCAGGATTTAAGACTGGCAAACCATGGTTTCCGGGCCAGGGCGCTGTGGATTGGCAGTGAGTCCACAGCGCGAAGGGCTTCTTTCTTGTCTGAGCCAAGGTCGTCAGCTGGTGCCGGGCTGGGGGTAATGTGGGAGCCGTCTCCCATGGCTGCACCACTGGCACGGCTCTGGCCTGTTACCGACAATACGTGGTGCTAGACTTGGAATGTAAAGCGTGATAGGGACGCTGGGTACCACCCCAGATAGGGGATTTAGAAGAAGGGGATTTTGAAGAAGTGTTTTGAAGTCCTGGGAATCATCGGCCAAAAGCGGTGCGGGGACGGCTCGGGATCTTGTATATAAGCTGCCGTACCGGGCGCCGGGTAGTACGAGCTGCAACCTCAATCGGGACGCCGGCTGCAGGAAGCCGCCCTGAGCAAACGGCCTCACACTGGCCATAAATGCGACGTTCTGAAGGTAGATAGCTTCTACCTTTGTAGGCAAAGGAAGCTTGAAGAATAACGCAAACCGTTATAGCAAAACAGACCACAGACAAAACCCCCGACCAGAAAGCAGGGCGGGCATGTAAGTTTGCAAAAGAGGCAAAATCTCACTGGCTAGCCCCCTTTTCGAGGGAGGCTAGTAGCTAGTTACGGACCCCTTAGGTGAAAGTTTACTTCGGATGCCCCATGACTGACCTCTCGGTACCAGAAACACCAGAAGAACTGACCGCGGGGTCGACCACCCACTGACCGTTCGGCCATTCGGGGGGTGGTCGGTGATATTGTGGATTCAATACTTCTCTACCAGCGGCAGGGCTGCTGCAAGTTGGCGCGGAGGATGGAGCGTTGTTATTCACCACTCTTTTTCATCGTCCCGTCAAAGCGTAGCTGCTGCAAGAAGAGATGACGACTTCGCCGCGAGTGAGATATCCCAGTGTTCTTATCCCCCGAGTCCCCCCTCCTCGCGCCCCTTCTGCATATGCAAACGCCAATCCCCCAGCCTGTGCCTGGCTCTCTAAAACTCGTTTGGTGTAACCCTGGCCTCAGCCCGACTTGCAAGATACGTCTAAGACGGCCATGTTGGATTGTTACACCACGCCAGACAGAACATGTCGTACTCGTTGTTCAAAAGGCGGCTCGTGTTGTTGGTCGGTGAGAGAAAATGGGCATCCGTGTGGGAAAAAACCTGCCCTGGATCACATTACAGGCCCCCGAGACCTACGCACCGGTCTGCCCAGCCTTTGAATCGGATTTTACTTCACTTTCGGTAAGGGCAGGGGTTTGAGAGCACTGCAAACCTTTAGTCGGCGGGCCCTGTAACGCCTGCTACAGGAAGAACGACTTGGTACGACGACGAGGCGGGTCTGTGCCGCTAGTGACTTTAAGCTCCTGGCTCTTGTCTAGATGTTGTCCATGACATCGGTGACGCTGGGGTGCTGATTACCGACCTTAGTAAACGCTACATAAGCAAACCCGCGGCTGCGTACCTAAACAGACCAAGACTATTTACTCATGCTTTATTATCCCGTTCTCTTATGATCATCTCCCTCTGGTTAATTAGTGTAAGGACGTACACTGAATTTAGGTTTGGTTGGCATAGCCTCCTCGTCTTCCCAGCAATGGTGGCGATCAGCACACTGTTCAACTCAAACTTGGAAAAAAAAATACAAAAAGCTCACCGTCCAACCCTAGTTACCACGCAACTGAGAGGTAGGCGGCTACGAAAACCCCGCGGGGTTTGTCTTCGTGGGGAGATCATGTCTCGAACCCGTGATGTACCGCACAACTCCCCCAAGTTGCAACCGCTGCGGCACCCGTAGCGGTACCTGGAGGGGTGGGTGATAGTTGAGCACGTGAAACTTCTATATCTAGTGTGGAAGGACTCGGTTGGGATGGCGGCAAAGAGCGCGGTGAATTGGGTGAGGGGGGGGTGAGTTGGGATGGAAAGGGGCTTTGGTTGCCTAGGGTACCCGTATTGGAGGAATGGATTTGCTAATGTTCGTGCTATATAGCGCCTCCTCTGTGTCTGATACAATGTTTAGCTGGGGGTTGATATGTTGGAGACTCTTCATGACCAAGGAGCAGTGACGGGGACCCCTTTGGCGAGCGCTGTTGACTTACGTGAGAAATATGAATTTGAGAAAGCAGAAGAAGAAATGAGGTTGTGGTATTGATCGCAGAACAAGGGACTAGGAAAAGAGAGCGGGAAAATATAATATATATTATACAGAATAGAAGGGCAGGGCGAGAGAGACATAACATGATGTTCTGCGCGAGTCAGGAGAGACAACGCTAGTTGCCGAAACCGGTTTGGTTGGGCCGCTCAAATGCGCAATGCAACTTCATATGCCTCAATAATTACAGGCTTACCGGATTCTGCGTGAATATTCTGCCCGGGAAGCTCTACCCGGAAGTTCCCCGCTATCACCCAGGATGGCCGACGGCGACACCATCTTGTTCAACATCTCAGCTTTCATTGCGGGTTTATTCCTCCTCCAATATGGAGCCGACAAATTCATTGACCACACGGCCATCGTGGCAGAGCGGCTTAATGTGTCCCCTACTCTCATCGGGCTGCTTACTTGCGGCGCCGAGTGGGAAGAGGTGAGTTGATTTGGATGCCACCAAAGCTGATAAACATGTTACTGACCGTCCCAGCTTGTTGTCGTTGCCGTCGCCTTGAGCCAGAAGAACTCAAATCTCGCCCTCGGGAATATCATCGGCTCGTCAATAGCCAATGTCCTGTCTTCCTTCTCCCTGGGCCTCCTCTTTATGAACCAAGCCGAGTTCGACCGCAGCTCCAAGATTTACACCACCATTCTACTAGGAGCCACCTCGTTGTTTTTAATCCTCCTTGTCGCGATCAAGGTCATTCCCCAGTGGTCTACCGGCTCATTACTGATAGCCCTCTTTGTCGTCTACATCGGATCGGTGGCATATTTCATCTACCGGGGCACGCTGATCGCTCCCGAGAGTGACTCGGACAGCGAAAGCGACGACGACGACAGCGACAAGGACAGCGACGATGGCAACAGCCGACGAAGCAGCGCATCAAGCCGCGCCCACCTAACCCCTCAGCACTCCCCAGCAGACGAGGACGCCGACCCTGAACAGGGCCACCAACTCGCCCTCCTCCCCCCTTCCCAACAACCTAAACCACCACCCAGACACCGCCGCCCACGCAAACCCCTCCACCAGCACATCCTCCTCCTCCTCCTCCACCTCCTCGCCCTCCTCCTCTCCAGCTACGTCGTCGCGCACAGCGCCTCCACGCTCGGCCGCGAACTCGGCCTGTCGTCCACCGCCGTCGGCGCCACCATCCTCTCGCTGGCCACCACGCTCCCCGAAAAGGTGCTCGCCGTCCTCGGCGGCGTGCGCAAGCAGCCGGGGATCCTGGTGGCGAACACGGTCGGGTCGAATATCTTCCTGGTGACGCTCTGCGCGGGGGTGTTGTTTCTGGGTGGGGAGGGGGAGATATTGGCCGGGGGGTGGACGTGGTTTGAGCTGGGGGTGTGTTGGGGCGCGGCGGTGGTGGTTTTGGGGGTGGTGGTGTGCGGGGGAAGGCGGTGGATGGGGTGGGTGATGCTGGGGGGGTATGTGGGGTTTTTGGGGGTGGAGGTTTGGATGGGGAGGAGGGTTGATGATGATTGATTGATTGAGGTGTGGTTGTTGATGGGGTTTGGTTAGTTAGCTATTCTGGAAGATAGATGCCTTCACTGGGCGCATGTGTTGATAAGGTAAGATAGACTTATCGTGGGTCGCCTTTAGCTTAGTAGTTTCGCTTAATTTGGGTGCGTTTTGGTGGGAGGGTTACACGCGCCATTGATAACCTAATTTACCTACATTACCCCCTGCTTAGGGTGTCTTTTCCATTTCTACATCATTACCAACGCTATATATATATATACAGGGCTGAGCCTGTGCCTACCTAACCGCCCTCCTCGGGCTGCCTGCGTGGCTGCCTGCGCCGCCTAAGGATGTCAACCAGCCGGTTGAGGCTCTGGCCCGCGCGTAGCCGTTCTACCTCGGCGACTGCGTCTTCCTCGCTCTTGCCGCGGGCTATACGGGCCAAAATCGCGTCCCAGATCACCTTACGCCTGCAGAACTGGACCCTGAGGTTGTTGCCCGGCCGCCAAAGGCTTCCCCACCTATCCTCCAGGTCTTGCAACGCCGGCCGGCCGCCCAGGCCTTCCTTCCACTCGCGCCAGGCATCCTGGACTGTAAAGACCTTGGCTAGGCTGGTGACGATAGGAGGTACTTCTCCAACTGGCACTGGCGCTGGCAACGGGCCTGGCAATGGGCCTGGCAATGGGCCCGGCAACAGGCCCCCTCCTAAATAGCCAGTGGTCGTAATTGGAGCCTTGCCAGAGAGCAAGGCATCGAGCTGACTAGTTAGTTGGCCAACCTGCCCAGCAAGCTCACCAAGTTGTCCAGAGAGCTGGCCAACAAGCTGATGGCTGCTATGCAGGATGGCCTTGCGGGTACTGTCCATAACGCCGTATATCTCCGGGAGGGCGCGTTGTAGGAGCAGGCTCGGTGGCTCTGTCGTATCCTCTACGCTGGCCTGCACCGTATGTGCAAAAGCATCCCACTCGCGGCCGTAGAAAGGAGCATAGTTAAAGAAGGGTAGGGAGGGAAACCGCGGTTGCAAGACGGCCAGGTCCTGCAACAACACGATACGGAGGCGCCGCATAAGCTTAAGGAAGCCGTCGCCGGCAAGGTCGTCCTCGTCAAGGCCACCCTGTGCCCAGCGGCGCCGGCGCGAGCGTGCCTCGAAGCGAGGCTCCCACTCTTCGATCCACGGCCAGAGCTGCCTCTGTAAGACAAGAGGAGGCTCGTATACCGCGCGAGGCAAGAAGTAGTCCCCCTGGGTCCTCGAGAAGCCTGCAACGATGCGCATGAACTGGCGTGGCAGGTGCGTGAGGTATGCCTGGCAGAGCACGCTCTGGTTCCACCGGCCGGCCTGTGATATCTGCGCAAGCGATGTGCCGTAGGTCTCGTCCTCTTGTGCTCCTACTCGCCGTGGTAGATGCGTCTTCTTCGCTGTGGTCAAGCCAACAGCTCCAAAGACTCGCCAGGTCTCTTGCAACTGTGTGCTATACGAGAGCTCTCCCTCGCGGTCTTGGCCGATAAGGACCTTGATCCGGTACCAATCCTGGCGGCGGCGGAAGGACGGGGGCGGCTCGCCGGCAATATGCCACCGCCAGAAGAGCAGCTGCGCCAAGGCGCCCTGCGTACAGAGGAGGGGGTCCTTGTGGCGTAGAGACCCCATGAACTCCTTTTTGGCCGTCTTATTCATCTTACCGTCTTGTAGGAGCGATACAAGACAGCCACACAAGGTTGGGCCCTCCTCGCGAGGGTAGTCGAGGAGGGAGAGGTCGGCAAGCTCGAGTTTCCGGCGGTTCTCGCCGCGCAGGAGGTAGTAGTAGCCGAACAGGAGGTCGAGTCGCGTCCGGAGGTTCTGTGGCGAAGCGGCTGCCCCGTGGAGGAGGTGCTCCTGGATCGCAAGCCACTCGGTGCTCGAGTATCCCGCTTGGATGCCCTCGGTACCGCGGTCCTTAAAGCTAGCCTGGTTATGGTGGCTACGCTGGCGGGCACGCTGCTCGAGAAAGCCGCGTACAGCAGCACCGCGAGGGTTCTCTGTATTCTTGTTGCCGTGGGCCATCTGTACCCTCCAGAGCTCGATGACGGCTGCGATATACGCATCTACCGTACCCTTGGTAAAGAGATCCCCTTCCTCCCGGTCGCCGGCGGCGGCGGTAGTAGCCGTAGCAATGCTGGCCGGCGGAACGTAGCTCTCGCGGTCGTCAGAGAGCATCTGCGCTGCCTCGGCTATCGGCACCCCAATCGTCGTAGCCAGATCTTCGGCTTCCCGGAGAGCGGCTTGCTCCTCGGCCGGCAGTGGCCTGTGACTGCCCGTCTTCTTCTTCTTCTTCTTCGGTACCTTGACCCGCCGTAGTAGGATATCCTCACTGAGCCAGGCGGCCAGCTTGTCCGGCGTAACAAGCTCGCCGTCTGGCCAGGTGGAGAGGGCCCCGTCTGGACCTACGCGGGGCGTACTGCACCACGTCCTCCACTCGCGCTGCTTGGCCGCGTAGCTCCTGGTCGTATTCGGCGGCTGCTCTTCCTTCTTCGTTTGCAGGCCGGCTCTCCGGGCATCCCGGGCGCGCTCTTCGGCAGCCGCGTAGGCGCCGTCGTCGGCCATGGCTCGGTGGGTTATAGGCTGGGTAGGCTGGCTTGGATAGGGGGTGGATGGTTATCGGGCGCCGTACGGGCGATTAATTGGCTTGCGCGGGGCCGCATTTGTGTGGCGCATAAGCGGCCGGATGCGGTATAGCGGTTGCGCGCGCGTTGCGCCGGCCCTCGATAAGGTACCTTGTGGATGAATCATGAATTTCTACCCAGGGTTAGGGTATCGGCCGTTATTCCTAAACGGATGCCCGGTGCCTGAGTGCCCAGAAATGGAAGCTTCCACAAGCATGCGCTGCACACCACTGAGGGTCGCATGGCACCTGATTGTCCCGTCATTTTAGCACGTTTTAATGCCCGGCAGCATTCCCCACGGCATTCCCCACGGCAAGGCAGCGAATGGGACACGCTGTAATTGCCTAGCGGATTCGCAGATTAGCGGCAGGCATCCACTGACGCTGCAACTACCCAGACCTGGGCTAACCACGTCATCAGTCCCGCGTCCAACCACCTGCAGAGAATAAGGCTTCCTTCCTCAACAATTCCCGTCCAGAGGTCGATCCGGCTTCTTCCTCCGCCATGTCTCGGACCAATTCCCGACACTTTGTTTTCGAACCACTTGCACCTACGAAACCTTCAGCTTGAATTCCAAAACCAAACACACCCCTGATGTCGTTGCTTTAGCTCGAAAATGCCCCGACAGGCGGTGTGAAGCTGCATGTGCTTGATCATTGGTGCCGACGACGCACCGAACCAGTCGTTGTAAGACAAAATACAGACCAGTATGTCCCCGCGCAACACGAATCAACCTTTCTTTCGCGACAACTAGTCATACGCGACAACTACATCCAACCCCTTCCTCTCCCGATCCAACCAACCACCAACTAACCCCCCAAACCTCTCCCCAGAACCAACCACCACGATGACCACCCCCACGCCAATCACAACCACCACGCCAACCACCGCCACGCCTCCCACAACCCATCACACCCTCACCCCGCCCTGCCGCCTCGCCCCCATCCCCTCCCCACCCCCAGCCGCCCCCGACCTCGACGGCATCCCGCCCCTCCCCGCCCAATTCTTCTACGCCTCGCCCATCCCCATCGACGACCCCCTCTCGGCCGCCACCATCGCCGGGTCAGGGTCCGGATCAGGCTCCTCCACCGACGCCGCCGCGCGCCGCGCCGCCTCCTCCAAGCTCCCGCTGCGGCCCTTCGCCGCCGCCGACAACGCCGCGCTCGAGCGCGCCTGGTTGGGCTTGGCGTCTGATCGTGACCGACGAAACCATGCGCATCATGCGAGTGGTCGTGATCGGAGTGCGAGCCCGGGGCTGTCGCGCGAGAATGCCGAGAAGCTGGCTGCGGTGGTGGCGGGGTTGGCGGGGAAGCATTGGGCCAAGCATGAGCGGGAGGGACAGCAGGCGCTGGTTGGGGCTGCTGCGGTGGATGGGGATGTGGGGGGAGAGCCGGGCGGTGGTGGGGTGCCGGTTTGTTGTGCCGAGCTGAAGATTGATGCGTCGGCGGAGTTGCGGAAGGAGTTTTGTGCGGTGACGAGGCGGCGGCAGCAGATTCTGGATCATGATCGCGTGCTGGAGGGCGTGATGGCGCAGTTGGCGCGGTTGAGGATGGAGGCGGATGGGGGGAAACCTGCGCATGAGGTTGGGTGGGCGCTGGGTACGAGTCCGGCGCTGCATGTTGGGAGTCTGGGCGCCAGGTCGCCGACGCCGCCTGTGGATGGGGCCCCGCTGGCGTCGAGCCTGCCGGCTGGGGGGTTTGTTCCGCCCCGGCCGCCGGTGCTGGATGATGGCATCTCGGGGAAGCCGTTTGTGCGGGTGGAGTCGACGCCGAGGTCCAATAGGTCGTCTGGCGTGGGCACTCCGGATGATAGGGCGGCGGTGAGGAATGTGCTTCGGGGCAGGGCCAGGGGCGACAGTAGAGCATCCGCGCGGGGGCGACCAGCCGCCGAACGGCTGGAGGACTCGGTCGAGGTGCCGGTGGGTATCTCCAGGCTACACATGGTCTCACTCCCAGTACTCCAGATGAAACCGATCTATTGGTCTCCCGTCAACGATATCGCCACCGTCTTGAGGGCGACTTGGTTTTATAGGTAAGCGCGTTTATGGATAGTGCTTAAACACCCAAGCTAACCCCTTCCGTAGAGATACCATGGTACCCGTCGAGCCTAGCGTCGCAAACCAACTAGAGGCTGGCTACCGCGAACTTCGACCATGGACCGAGACATGGGCCGACGAACTGAGATCTGCACTCGACGTCGGCCCACTTGGCGAGGAGAAGGTATCCCACCGCTTGTGGCCCGAGGTTACCGACAAGCGGCAAAAGAGTAAAGACGGCCTGCCGCCAGAACCGCCGATATCTACCGACCCCTTCTGCGCCGCCAGGTGTTTCCGTGGAGAGGCCGCCACCGAGGGATCGCTGGAACCGGTTCATGCTGAGGAAGACACGGCGCTCACGCCCCCCGAGGCCAGGCTGTACTCGAGGTCCTATGTTATTTACAAAGATGGGTCGGCTGCGTTTCTGTTGAAGCCGAGCCAGAAGCCGTCAGCCTATTATAACCGAAGACCTATTTCCAAGATTATGAAGGGCACAAGCATCGGACTGCCTGTCGTCCGTGGGTTCGACCGGGCGGTTTGGGAACGGGTGAACGATAAAGGGGCGGCTTCGCGCAACAAGAACACAGCACCTGCGACTCCGGCAGCGGAGCTGCGCCAGACTGCTGAACAGGGCGGCTGCCCAGGATGCCAGGTGGACAAGAACAGGGGCCAGGTCACCGACCTCGTCCTAATTGCCCACGGCATTGGCCAGAAGCTATCCGAGCGTGTCGAGAGCTTCCACTTCACCCATGCGGTCAACGCTTTCCGGAGAGATATCAACATCGAACTCGAGACCCCAAGCGTTAAATCCGTTCTTCGGCCAGAGCAAAACGGGATAATGGTGCTGCCGGTCAACTGGCGCCACCTCCTAAGTTTCGATGGCAGCAACCCCGCCAATGAAGAGGACAGATCGGCCTACTCCCCTGAGGGTTTTACTCTGAAAGACATCGAGCCGCCGACAATCCCTGCCGTACGGAGTATGATTTCGGATGTCATGTTCGACATCCCCTACTACATGTCCCACCTCAAACCCAAGATGATAGCCGCTCTCGTCGGCGAGGCCAACCGCGTCTACCGCCTCTGGTGCAGCAACAACCCAGGCTTCTCCGAGAAAGGTCGCGTCCACCTCATCGCCCATTCCCTCGGCAGTGCCATGGCCATCGAGGTCCTCTCTAAACAACCCACCCGTGTCCCTCGGCCGCTGGATCTCGCAACGCCCGGCCCGGACACACGCTTTTTCGAGTTCGACGTAACCAACCTCTTCCTCCTGGGTAGCCCGGCGGGTTTCTTCCTCCTTCTCGACCGCGGCGGCCTAGTGCCGCGACGGGGCCGGCTCAAACCAGGCGCCGACGTCGCCGACACGGTAGCCAAAGACGTGGTCGCCGACGTGGGCGTGTTCGGCTGCATCGCCGTCGACAACGTCTACAACATCCTCGCCAAAGAGGACCCCATCGCCTACCTCCTCAACGGCGCCATCGACCCCGTCTACGCAGCCGGCCTCAAAGTCGCCTACGTCCCCAGCGTCAGCACCTCCTTCTTCAAATCCGTCGGCGGCGCCGTCCTCCGCGGCATCACCGGCTCCGGCAGCAGCACCACCACCACCGGCACACCCACCACCACCAACCCCAACGACCCACACAGCACCACCACAATCAAACCCCCCGCCTTCGCCCGCCTGCCCTCCCAACTCGAACTCGAAGTCCACGACTTCTCGCGCGAAGAGGTCGCCGAGCGCAAGGCCTTCTTGCTCAACGATAACGGCCAGCTCGACTACTACCTGCGCTCGGGCGGCGGGCCCCTCGAGATGCAGTACCTCAACATGCTCAGCGCCCACACCAGCTACTGGACCAACCAGGATCTGATCCGCTTGCTGTGCGTCGAGATCGGGCGGCGGCCGGGGAGGGAGTATGCGTTGGGGGGGATGCGCGCTGTGAAGGTGAAGGGGCGGTTCGGGGGGCAGCAGCTTTAGTTGGGGTTTGGATGTGGTGTGGTGTGGTATAGTATGGTATAGGGGTTGCGGTTTGGTTAGGTTGTGGATTAGTTAGGTTGTTTGTTTATTTTTTTGGCTAGGGATCATGTGGGGTCGGTATTGTTACAGTAGCATGGCGTTGGGATTTATGTGTGGGTATGGATTTGGATTTGGAGTGGTGTTTAGGGAGCAGAAGCAGGATTTTGTCACGGTCAGGTTACGGCCGGGCGTATGGACTACGATGGTAGACAGACTCCTCTTTATTAATAGATACCCTTGGGATAGAAGACTAGATCATGGCCGAGGTGCGTTTTGGTCCTATCACCTGCACCCTTTTTAGTTCGTTGAGTGGTGCATTATCCTAGTTACTACGACACGTCGACTGCCACCAACTCACCCTCACTCAAGCCTCGTTATCCAGCGCCATCATCTCCGCCTCATCATCGTCATCCATCTCGTAGTCGCTCTCCCGCCCGTTGCGCGTCGCCACCTGCGCAGCCAGCGCGGACTTCGTCTCCCGCTCCTGCTCCGCCTGCAGCTCCTTGATGCGGTCCTCGTCCATCTTCTCCTGGTGCTGCCGCAGGTCGCTCATGCTCCAGGTGCTGATGCCCTCCTGGTCCTTGGCGCGGAAGGGCTGGGCCATGGTGCGGAGGAAGCGGCGGGCGCTGCTGACGGCCATGTCGGTGCTCAGGTTGACGTCGGCGTCGAGCAGGGCCTGGTTGATCCACTTGGGCAGCTGGGCGCGCTTCTTCTGGAAGCGGCGGTCGGCGAGCACCATGAGGCCGTAGTCGTCCTTGCCGCGGAGCACGCGGCCGAGGCACTGGGCGGCGTGGCGCATGGCGTCGAAGGAGAGGAAGTCGTTCTCGCGGATGCGGTACGTCTCGCGCAGGAACTCGAGCCGCGCCTTGAGGATCCGCGACTCGGTGTACTGGAAGGGCACGCCGATGCACAGCACCGTGCGCCCGTACTGGTGGTCGAAGTCGATGCCCTCCGACACCTTGCCGCGCGCCACGCACAGCAACACCGCGCCGCGCCCGTTGCAGCAGGCGGTCCGGTACGTCTCGAGCGCGAGCGACGTCTCCTGCGCGTCGGGCGTCTCGACTAGGATGAGCTTGTATTTCCAGACCTCGTCCAGGATGCCCATGCCCTGCCACATGCTGATGATGGACTCCATGTAGAGGTACGAGGGGAAGAAGACGACCAGGCCGTCGGGCGTGATCTTGGCGAACTCGGTTAGGAGGCTGCCGTAGTTTCGGACGACGCTTGGCTCGTTGCGGACCTGGAAGCTGGTAGATATCGACGCCTGATCGCTGCCCCGAGTGACGATCATGGGCAGGAATGACCGCCTGGCCAGCGTCATGCTATACGATTCCTGGACAACGGTGGGGAAGTCGAGCATTTTGGGGTACATCTCCAGCGGAGACATTGTTCCTGAGGTTATGACAACGGAGCTGAAGCGGTCAAACACGGGCTTGATGGCGATGGCGGCATCCAAGCAGGTGAAGTGGAGAACCGGGTTGGGCACCTCTGCTGTGTCGGACTCGAACGGCTCTAGGATCAGGAGGAAGCCCTTCTCGTAGGTTGCCACAAGGGTCGCGAATGTGGCAACTTCTTGTAGCGGTTGGTAATCCTCGATGTTAGTGAGCTCGAGCGTCCTCACCAACGAGGTCAATCGCTCTGCGCAAAACCGCAGAGGTTTCTTCTCGATGAAGGTGTGCTCTCTGAGATGTGATAGGAAGGAGGGCGGTGTTTCTGATATGACCTGGCGGACTTTCATCCTCGTCTGGGATAGTCAGTACAACGTGTTGGGGGAATCATGGCCGTTAACAGAGCTACTGACCTTGAGATATTCGATGAACCTCCTGAGAAATGCAACAAAGTGCTCCGCCCTCCGGATATTGCCGGGTACGGCCTCCTTAAGCAGGTCATCCGGGAGAGCTAGAGACAATTAGGGTACGTAACTAGCCCATAACTGAGGTTGACTTACTAGGATTCGCCATAAAGGAGTCTTCCTGGCGGCCGTCGTCGGCGCCCCTAAGACCTTCCACCAGCTTCTCGTACTCGTCTTGCAACTTTTGCTGGTCCGAGTCCCTCATCTCGTTGATCTTGTTTTCTAAGTTCTGGGCGCCCCGTGTTGCTCTCCTTAGCGAGTCATCGGTGATGTCTGTGCTCAAAGACTCAATGCAAACGTTGTCAATGTTGTGGGCTTCGTCGAAAACGACGATGCAGTCCTTGGACAAGTCCTTGGATACGCGCTCGGCGATCTTGGGGTCGAGAAGATAATGGTAGGAATAGATAATGACGTTGCAGTATTGCATCTAGGACCGTCAGTACGTAGCGCCAAAATGGGGCGAAGCAAAACATACCATCCGCCGGGCAGTGAAGTAGGGGCACTGCTTGTGTTCCTCGCCGTACCGCAAGAGGCCGTCCAATGTCCAAACGCCATTGGGCACGAGGTTGTGTGGCTCGAGGAGATCGAGGTTCTATTAAACAGATCAGCATATGTGGCAAGGCGCGGGTCGAAATGTGGATGTACTCACGTCGTGGTAGACGCAAACCTCGACATCCTCCCCCTTATCCTTCTTCTCCTTGACGAAGCCAGCCGTGAGGCTGCGGCATCGTGCATCGACGACGTTACCGCTCTTCTCCCGCCGTACAGACGGATGCAGGCAGAGATTCTTGCGGCTGGTGAGGCCGAGACCCCGGAATTCTTCCTCGTGCCCGAGCCGTTCAGTACGGAATTTCATCAAAGCCTTCAGCTCAACTAGCGCCTTTTCGATCTCGGACATGGTTCCTACGAGATAGTTAGCCATAGGTGGCAGTGTGCTGGCCTATAGAATAATGAGTTCCGTACGAGAGCAGTATATGAGCTTGCGGTGTGACGGATAGTACTGCTGGTATGCCACGATGAGGGATAGCAGGGTGACGGTCTTCCCTGTGCCCGAAGGCATCTCCAGCACGCAGTTTCCCCCGGCATCGAGAGTTTCTGAAGTATGTTAACCACCGGTCAGACATTAACGGTAAGTTTTTCTTTTACCGATACTCACTTTTCAAGTCCACCATGTAGCTGAGATAAGGGAATATCCAAGTCAGCCAAATTCACACAGTACCATGGCGGTGCCATGGCCGGGCTCACACGTACGCATATTGCTCTAACATCGTGTCAGCAATGTAGCATGGAGGTACAGCCTGGTAGCCTAATGGAGCAACTTGCCTGGGTAGATACGAGGGTATGGGAAAAGAACGGGCAGGTCGCTGTCGCCATGTTAACCACAGGGAACAGCAGTCGCGAATGTCATGTTTGGGATGGGCGTACTCGATGTTGAACTCCATTTTGGCCGTCTATTTGAGGAACGAGCGACTTGATGAAACCCGCAAACGATATTCTATCGCCGAACTGAGGCGCCTTGTTCCAGTCTTTTCCAGAGCGCGGTCATCCGCACTCGTTTTGCGGTGAGGCAGTTCCTCCCTTTACCGCTCGACGACTTGAATTACAGTATGAACTTCTGCGCAACGAGTCTTCTCATTTGATCACCGTATCTCTGTCCAAATGTTATGATAGGTTGTCTTGATGAACCGTCAAAACAAGAATCACGGTTGATGGTTGAAGTTGAAGGTCACGTGGAGTTGCTGCCTGCGATTGCGACTTTGAAGCTCAAGATGGGGTCAAAGCTTTGTTCAATGTTCGGTGTAGTTACTTAATCGGTAATCTGTGCAAACACCGAGGTGAACAGCCCGGCGCCGAACATCAAATCAAGTCTTGGCGGCAAACACCCAGGTCGGCAAATGCTCTGTGCTTTTTTCCAACTTCAACCAAAACATTAAACATTAAAATTGGCCTTTTCGTGCTGAACCAAAAGTCATCGGCAAGCGGTTCGACCGTTGTGTTTTGTTGCACTCCCACTCTGCAACCATGGCACGCGGCACACGAGGATGCCGCCATTACGCGACGACTGCCTCAGGTCGGCGACTATCTAATTGAGACAGCGTCGCGGTCGCCTATCACAGCGCGTTCGGGCTTCTCTTTTGTTATCACACAAGGGCCGATGCAGTGGCTCGAGAGTGGGCAACTCGAACGGCAATTCCGATCCGCCCCAGCCTGACCTGGTCGACCAACCACGCTCCAGCTCCGATACTTTGCTTCCCGCCCCGGACGGTGCGTTGCAACACTGGCGGGACCTGCTGCAAGTGCCTCGCTTCTGACCGTGGAAACCTTCTAGATGTTCCATGCAATCCACCATCACCGGCCGATTAATTGTCCCGCCCCGCGTTGCACTGGCTGTCGAGATCCGGCCTGGTCAAGGGCCATTTTTGCGCGGGCGATGGTCGCGGGCAGGGTTGCGGGTAGGGTCGTGGTAGGGTCGTGGTAGGGTCACGGGCAGCGGGCAGGTGTAACCAAACGACGACGAGATGGGGAGACGAGCAGCGGTAATACCGGATGCCGACCACACCCTAATCATATGCGGGTAGCATCGCGCCCATCGGTCCCCGACCCCATGCCCGCCAGAGCGACCCCGTCGGCCTTTCCGCCCCTGTGCCCGTTGCGCCGTCGATTGTTGTCCGGTTCCGGGGCAGATCCCCACGTGGTGGAACGGTCGCCTGTCTGCCCGCGTACCGACCCCGCGGGAACGACCCTGAGGGCGACCTATGTACATACGCGACGTTGACCGCATCGACAGTAAGATCTAACCAACAGCTGAGCGACGGCTTCAGCGGAGTATTCCCCAGATTTGTTTCAAAGGCATCTGTTTTTAGCACGCCTCGCTGAGCTATCTCCACCGACGGGAGTCTGTATTGCGTATGGCCCTGCAGCCAACGGCGGATTCCCTCGAGGATCGCTTGTTTCAAAACATGCCGAGCAGGACGTTACCCGTTCCTGGCACTAAGACTCGAATCCCACACGCCCCCGCCAACACCCCTCTCCAACTGGCCAGCCCGCCAACGTCCACGCCGCCGGCCTGCATACGGTGTGTTACCTCAACACCACAAAACAGCTCGAGATGGTGGTGTCCATTTCATTTCCAGCCCCTCATACGAGGGCGTCAGACTGGAAGTCTGACCTGCCGGTCGGGAATATCACTGGCCGGATGGGGTTTCAGCGGGTTGTGGCAAGCACGTCGACGGCGCGGAGCCTGCATGGAAGCCTTCTCGAAGACTCTCCCCGAGACGCAACGGACAAAACGCAGGGGTGCGGCTGAGGAGCTGGAGAGGCGAGATCTGGCTGGCTCGGTGATCCCGTGCTCCTCATCTTGATAACTCATCGGTACGTAATTCTTGCCCGTTGCCGTGGCGTCAGGGGCAGGATCCGGGGATCCGATAGGTCCTTAGCATATCCCATCGTGATCAATATTTCGTCATTCTCCACCCGAGCCTTGGAAGGGAAACCTTAGGGGCAGGAAGGGATAGGAAGGGAGAGGAAGGGCTCGATCCTACTACGACGCTCCCACGGGCAGACCGATCAACAGTATCACAATGGCTGTTGTTCGGATCCGACGCTGGACGGCCGCGGGATACTCCCACTTCCGGCGTGGGAAAGGAGGGACAGGTCCTTCCCGCCCAGGTTAAACGAGAACGAGGGGATGACTTTAACGTCTGCTTCTAGTATACGATATCGTGAAGCTGGGGGCGGGGAACAACAAGTGACGGGGTTGGGGCATCTGCACCTTCAGCTCACTTAACACAGCCCGCACTTCCTCACGGGAATCCGAGCCCTCCCATTCGCTACGCATATGTTCACCGGGAAGGCTGCGCTTGTGAGCGGCTGTTTAAGCCACACTGCCCTTGTACGTCTTTGCAGATTAGCCGCAGGCACCGAGTTAACCAACTTTGGTGCGGGGTGGGGAGGGGAGGGGGGTCAACTGCGAAGGTGGGCAACGGGTGGGAAGGTGGGCAAAATTCGTCCACCCATTGGGCCGTTGCGCGGATCGACAGCATCCCGGCCCCGGGCGCTGCCACGCGAGGATCGGAGCCAGGGGACTTTTTGCTTTCCAGTGCCGGCCCCCACCTGCCCTCCCCCCCCCTTGCTCGTCCTTGATCGTCTGGAGCAGTATGTGTGGTGGTGTGGTGGTGATGGGCAGCCACACTCACACGCCAGGCAGCCAGATTCTGGCATCGGGCTGTGCTCTCTCTGTCGATATCTGAAACAATCCCGAATGCGGGGGAAACTCGGCGCAGTCGGATCCGATCTAGATTTTCCCCACCGCTTGCTTTCCGCCTACCGCCCGACCGATTCAGCCCGAGTAACAACCTGGTGTTGGTCGATACTCGGCGCTGTTGGGACGGAGCGGATCTTCCTCCGGCGGGAGCGGCCTTTTGCAACACGGCAATTAGCGGCCGGTACTTGATGCTGAAAAAAGGACAAAAATAGACTCGTCACACTTGTTTCGTTTTGAACATTGTGCATTGCCTTGGCTTCACTGCTCGGCTTTGAGTCAGGTGTGAACATCACTACTGCACTCGGCACCAATCACGCCTCCCCCGGTGTGTTGGGTTGGTTGCTTTGGGTTGTCGGTGTTGGCAGCATTGGCAGCAGCAGCAGCAGCAGCAAAATGTCCCGTTTTGTCTTGTCCCGGCCTTGTCCGGTCTCACGATAATTTCAGCTTCGATGCGTCAAAAAAACACCCCATCACCAAACCAACCGTAAAATCTACAGATTTAAAACATGCCCACTGCATGAGGGCTGAGGCGTGGTGCTGTGTACTGGGGGCGAGTGCCGAACCAAGATAACGCCCAAGATACGCCAAGGGGCCGGCTCCTTCTCGATGAAGGCAAAAAAACAGCACCGAAAAGCCACATGGCGTGAGTTGCTGACACAGATCCCCCGACTTGTGTGTGTGCGCCCACGAGGCTGCCGGCCATTCTCGTCAGTTCGGTGCTGCGTGCGTGCTGCGTGCTGCGTGCTGCGTGTCTCATTCATCCCCGTCCCCCCACCGCACCGGCTTACCCTCGTCGACCGGTGGACGGACGGACGGACGGGGAATGCAGGTTGGTGGTGGGGGGAGACCGTCTGTGCTGCTTTGCATTTGCTGCTGCTGCTGCTCGACTAAAGCTGGGACGGACAGGGCAGGACAGGCACCAGCAGAACCAACAAGCGTTGGGCCGTGCTGGCGGGCCGCCGGTCTCTAGCGAGGGTGCGTGCATCTGCTGATCATGAGGCTGGCTGGCCCTGTCTGTCCGGAGCACGTACCTGTGTAGGGGAGGGTGTGGCCAGAGATGGGGGCCGGAAAGGAAGGGGAAAAAAAGAGAGATGGAGATTAGATACTGCAGTGTGCGTTGTGGCTTGATGGGATCGATTGAAATGGGTTAAACTTCCCAACTAGGCGTCCGCAGACGCCGTGGAGAGATGAAAGAGCAAGAATCGTACTAGTTGCAAATACTTGATCCCTACATAGTTCGCGTCATCAAGCCCCCAAGTCGTATGCTCAATCAGCACCGTCGGGCCCGATTAGCATTGGCGTTGCTGCAGGTCTATCCGCATGTTCTGGCCAATTCGAGGAAAAAAGATCTGAAGAAGCTAATTCCTCACGTGTAACCGTATCCTTGGTGTTGGAGACTGAGATGTTTCATGAAACAACCTGAAGTTCATCACGTCGTCAGCCACAGCTCGGCTGACTGCAAAGGAAACGGAAATAGCTTCGGGCTTTGGGGTTCTCTCCAAGGTGGTGCTGGTGGTTGGTGCTAGTGGGGATCAATGATAGTGGGCTGGATAGCCGCCCTCCAATCAACATCTTGATCTATATTTGGGCAAAATCCGCGCATTGTGGGTCAGCCGATGTGACCCGTTGCTCAATTTTGCCCACCCCTCCCCTGGTTTGGGGATAGCTTCGCTGTTAGCGCAAGATAAACGCGGTGAGGAGCCCTCCCAACTGGGAAGGCGCTCAACATCCGATGGCGTAATCCAGATTCTTGGTCGGCTGTTTCATCTCCACGCTACGAGCCTAGCTCCCGCGTGGTCCGTGTGCGCAGTCGGCGGATATTGTGACCAACAACCTGATGAGATGCTGCGCTGCGCTTCTCTCGCTTCTGATGATCGGTTCCCCCCCACCCTCAGGACGTTTCGGTGGCTGTGCTCGCCCTCCCAGAGAGGGGTAAATACCAGAGTACAAGCTTCCGATCATGGTCTCAAAATCGATGCCTTGGGTGCGTGGGGTCGTGTGGTAGTGCAGTGTTGCACTTCGCATACTCGGGCATGGGAATGAATCATCGCCGATTAATCAAACCAGCTTGTCGGTCTTTTATCTGTATGGTCGGCGGACTGGGCTTTTGGTATTTTCCCTTGCGTGTGGCGAGACAGACAGCTCGTTTCGTACGTTTCGTGGGGGCCGGGCCCACACGTTGAGAGTGTCACCGAGAGTGAGTTGGTGTTGGTGATGAGTCTGCTTGACAACACAATTGCGACGGCTCGCGCCGGCTGTCCTAGGTGTCCAATCTCGTGGGAGGTCCAACAACAGAACAGCAACTAGGGTATTTGTTGGGCCAAGTGCTGACCTCACCCATCACCAACAGCGCTCGCCCAATTGAGGTGGTAAACTGCCAAAAGGGTGGTCAGAATGTCTCGGACGCCTGAGTCAGGTGTAATTTTCCGTCCCAATTCGGGCATTACTGGCGCGGATAAGCGAGCGCTCCCGAAAAGCTCCCTTTTCTGACAAGATGCGAACCTGCAGCCTTTGCACGTGTGAGCGGACACTTGAGGAATCCGGGACCAGGAAGAGGTGGAGCTCAAGAGTCGTTGTGGACACCAACCGTTGCAGTGCTGCGACCATGTGAGCTGCCCTTGTCCGCGTGTCTGCGCAGTATTTCTTGGGGCCAATTTTGGGAGAATCCTCTGGGTGCAACGCTTTTCACTCGTCCTTGGGGTTGCATCAACCAACCGGCCCTCGTTCCTGGGAAACGCTGCATGCCGGTGGAATGCCGCTCGCGGTGAAGGATTTAAGGTGCTGAGGCGCAGTGAGGCACTGGTCGATACCGCGATAGGAAACCGGAAAGAGAAGTCTTCGAGTTCATCGAGTGTAGGTAGCGAGCATCCGAGAACGAGTAGTTGTTTTCCGTTTCGTGTATTCTGTATTTCAAGTCTGTTTCTTTTTCGGAAAGCGATAAGACGAGGCAGGGTTGCTGATTGAGCATCCAGGTTTCCTCCAGGGATTTGTGGGAAACAAACCTCCGGCCAATGCTTGGCATTTGGTTCGTGCGCCAAACCGGGGAAGCGGGGCGGGCACGATCATGGAAAGTGGGGACCCTGGATCCTCGCATGGGTGTTGAGGAGTCGAAGCGGACTTAAACAAGTGGTGACGGAGTACGAAGGACAGATTACATACGCACAATACGCTTACCTCAACTATACGAGTAGAAATGCTACTTTGATACGAGGTAGGCTCCATTAATCGAATGTCCTTTTATTTTTATTTTATTCTTTACTTTTTTTGGTGCGGGTAAGTCGGTACTTACGATAGGTAGTTAACGTGAATGCTCCAAAAGACGCGGCCGAAGACACTGACCACTTCCGGCCCTGCCAAGAGAAGCGCCCCGGTGGCTCGGGTTGAGCAGGTCTCGCTCGCTCCCGTCCGGGGGACATGCCACCGGCGGGGACGGCGGTTTCAGCGGGAAGCACAGATGTAACTTCGCAATCGACCAAGCATTCCAGGTTACCAGGGGCAGTGTCTCTTCAGATGCTACCGCTGCCAACACTAACTACCACGTGTATCTCCAATGCATGCACTTAGTGTATCGGCGGTCTACACTAGTATAGCTTTACGGATGCCTGGTTTCCCGTCTCCGGCGTGTTCCCGGACACCCCTCGAGATGGATGTAAATAGTTAGCTTCCACGTTGTTCCTGATTAAGCAGTATGTACGTGAGTGAGCCGTGGGGGATTCCAAATGTTTCAAGCCAGAGTGTCGTGCATAAAGGTTGCCCATTTTTGGAATCATCGATTCAGCACCCTCGCACAGCCGAACGCCGATTCCTTCGACGTCAATGGGAGTTCAAACCTGATCCCGGAACTGGATAGGGCGGCCACTCACCATCGAGCAGCCTCTCCCGTCCTGCCCAACAGTCCTCCAGCTTGGCGGTCCAGGGCCCGGCGCAGCAGGCCATGCTCCACCCCAGGATTTTAAGTGTGCAGTGCCGCACGAAGCCCTGCCAACGCCATAAAATGCCGTGTTTCAGATTCAGAGCGATATGTCCAGCTTTTTTGGGAACCCATCCAACTCCAGAGTCCCGCATCGCGGTCATGGGCCCATGGCGACGTCTTCTTGGTTTTGGCTGGGCACCTGATGCCAGGTGCGATAACCATGGATAACACAAGGCCGCCGGTGGGTTTTGGCTGCAATCTTCCCCGGCGGAGACATTCCATGACGCTAAAGTAGTTAGGTGCAAGTGAACTATCCGATCTGTCCAAGTTCTGATCAACTCGTCTCGGCGACCTTGTCTGCCATCAGCTCTGGCTCGCATTGTGTCAGACACCGTCCACCAATCTGACGGAACAGGCTCGGAAAGTCGGTGCCTGGGTGAGCGCTCGCGCATCTCGAGGCTGTGGAGGTGGGGCTTACCACATCGCACGATTTCAAGAGCGGATGGAGAGTCGCTATTGGCTCTCCACGCTTTCGCAACAAGAAGCGGGGCATTCGAAAGCCCATCAGCATGCATCGCAGCGCCGAGTCCGCATCGCCAGAGTCGAATGGAATGACACAATACATACACAGCAGGCGGCATATCAGGAGGGAGCGGGAGGGCCCATGCCATGTCCCGGTGCTCAACGGCGTGTTCCTGAGCGCTGCGCATCCGTCCAGGAACAGCCAGGGCCGGACGGGAACGGCGGGCCAAACGGCACCGAAGCAGAGCCTAGCGTCTCCGCAGTGGATACTGCAGGCGAGCGGATGCGGGCATTGGCAAGCAACGCCTGGTCAGTGCTGCGGAAACACTGGACAATGGACAAGGTAACAAGGTCGGGTGACAAGGCTTGTCGATAACTCAAATGGCGCGTTGGGGTTAACTCAAAAATCAGAATTAACTGCTCAGGCTAGCGAAAAGTCAGATAAGGAAGCAAGCACCATGCATTGCATGATGAGCACTTTGCCTACTGTGTACACGGAAGGGAAATCGGCAAACGGTCGCAGTTCGCAAACGGCAGGCACAACGCCCAGCAACGTAAACCTAGCAAATCAAATGCACACTTGAGCAGTCGCGATGGATAGTGGGGCATCTCTCGCATCCCCGCCCGATCTGTCCCTGCCAGATTCCACAATCATCCATCTCCCGTCAGCTCTCCTCTTGGAGTTTAATGAAAGAAGATGACCATCACATCAGCCAGAAAAGAGCAACCAAGAAAAAAAAGGAGAAAAGTGACGACACGCTCTCTTGCGGAGAGGAGAAAACACTCAGCAAGAGTCTAGCGCAATTTCTAGGGACGACCCGCCGCGCGTCTAGAATATGGAATTTTGCGACCAAAGATAGTGGAGGTCACCCCCGGCCATCGGGGCCAAGCAAGAAAGGTAGGTGGGGGCCAATAATTCGCAGCGTGAGCGACAATCCGGCAACCTCACCATGCATCCGCTAGCGAGCAAATCTTCGGGTACCCAAAAAGTCCCCCCTCACTTATCCGCGGCCGCGCTCCTCCTTGAGAGAGCCGTTACCCCTGACAAAGACCAGTTCGTTCACATCATCCCACTCGAATTCCTCCGCGGTCTCAGTACCGAGGTTCCCGAACCCGCTCCTCCTGCTAGAAGTTATGGAGCAGTTTTGATAGCGTCCTTGCTCACCCCGGGCCACAGCTCAGGAGTCGCACACGAGACAGAATGGGGATCTCGATCCTGACTCTGAACAACAGCCCGATCCGCGCTAGTGAACAAAACGCCCCCGATCAAATCCAGCGGCGAAGCAACTCACAAGCGCGGCCGGCAGGCGCAAGCGCTCGCCTCCCCCACACCTCTCTCTGGACGATGCTACAGGAGTGGTACCTTGGACGCCATCAGCAGCTGTATGTCCAGGGCCGTACCGAGTGTGTGCCTGCGCAGCACGGCCGCCTGGACTGGTGCAGCCAACCGCATAGGTGGCCCTGGTCCCTCTTCTCTCGACCTCATTCTTTGGGACGCCTACCGCCGGGACGGTTGAAGGCAAGGCCAGCATGGGCCGGCCGGTGCGCAGAAGCACAACTGGCATCTGAACGTTAGACTCCAGGCTACTGCTGAGTGACCGCCATCATGCCCCCCTCTCGTCGACCGTTTTCGGCACAACATCAGGAGCTGTGATGCCGACGGGCCCGTCTCTTTGCTTCAAACCCGTCTGAATACCACCACGCTCCCGAGGGCCCTGCAGCAGGCTCCCATGTTCACACTCAGTCGCCGAGATGCCCCGCCAGAAGCCCGAACCAAAACCCATCGCAACGCTGGAGTTGCAGCGTTCGCACCTGGGTGGTGCAGCTGGCTCCAGTGTGACTGGTCAGCAGCCCTTGCCAACGGACCCCGCAGGCTGTTGTCCAAAACCTCGACAGTCAGTATGTAGGTACGTACATACGAAGTACATCCGTACCTTTTTCCGTCGTGCCCAGGAGGGGAGGGGCCTCGCTCGTTGGGGAAATGCTCCACCAAAGCTGGAAACGGGATCCAACAGCTCGAGCCAGGGTTGCTGCGCAGGGGCTCACTCCCCTACCCTGGCTACTTTTAGACTACCCCTGCTCCGCTTGAGACACACTGCTCCCAACGTGGTGTAGCGTTTCTATTTTCCTGAAATCACCCTTTTTGTCCGAGGAGCCTTTTCTCACCACACCCCCCCTTGGACTTCCGTCGCCCCAGCCACACCTCTCTGAGCCCCCAACATCTCGCACTAACCGCATCGCGGGGGCTGCCGATGGCCTGCTCGACCCAGATCCTTCCCCATCGGGCTGGTGTCCGCCAGCCTTGTCCGCATCACCTCTCCAGAGCAGGGTTGGTGCTGACCAGGTCCCACCGGTGCACACCCCCATGGCAGAGATAGACCCCTGGTCCTGGTCGCCGTCCTGCTTCGCTAGCTGCGCACCCCTGTTCCCGGTCAGGTTCTGAGTCCCCAAGATGCATCTCCTCTAGCCCCCAGCTCTCGAAGAGCGGGAACGCGACTGGAGATACCATTATTAGCCAGGCAGAAATCTCGTTCATTTACAAATCTTATAAGAAACCCCCGGTTGTCTGCCTTGTCAAACACACCCATCCTTTCGCTCCAACAGCTTGCCGCACATTCATCTCAAGTTGTGACGCGAGGTTCTTCCTCTTGACTAGCTTGGATCTTTATGCTGCCGTTGCTTCGCATTCACCTGAAATACCTGGAAGGCTCCGACGACCACTCTGCCGGCCGTCTATATCTGGCCTGCTCCCCCCTCCTATTCTGGTGAACTACCTCGAAGCGGTTGACCACCAATCGGACTCCAACAAACATCGACGGCACTCTTACGCCGCCAGCTTTTCTTACCACCCCCCCTATCTTGTACCGGGCCGCCTTGCCCCCATCACCCAAATAAATAAGCCGGGCCTCCCCCAGCACCACATACCCACAACATCCACAATGGAGCACACCCCGCCTCCCGCCCTCACCAGGTCGCCTTCGTCGCCCGCGAATACTTACTGCCCCTCCGAGAGGTCCTCGCTTGACTACCCTTCTCCGGGCCTGGTAGAACAGCAGTACAAGATCTCCACGATATACGGAGACCAATCCTGCGTGACCCCGCCCATGGACCCTGAGCTCTCTCTCCCGCCCCTGGACTCGATGGGCCACCCGGACTGGAACACCACGACCGTCATCCACCCCATGTCCTCTGGCTCCAGCATGCCCAGCATTCTGTCTGGGGACTACGACACCTTCGGGGGCTACCAGTACAGCCATGATGTCTACCAGACGCACCCGACGAGCCACCCGCCCTCGATCCACGCTTCTACCCCTCCGCCGACTGCCTCTGCTCCCAGGTCACCGGCGCCGATGAGGACGCCCTACACACCGGCTACCTCGGTCCCCGCTCCCATGACTCCGCGGGTCAAGATGGAGGGCACTTCGGACTACAGCCAGAGCACAGATGGGTCCCACTACCCTTCGCCGAGATCGATTCACACCTCTTACACTTCCGACAACGGCCCGTACACCGGCAGCACTTCGACCGGGTACCTGTCCGACAGCGGGTCGACCGCGTGGCACAAGCCCGAGTACCAGCCGATGGAGCCTGAGCACTTCTACCCGGGACCCCCGCCCCCTCCGCCGTCGGCTTTTATGCACGACGCCAGGAGGCAGTACCGGGTGACCCGGCCGAAGAGGGCGCCGCGCCGTCTGACGACCAAGGAGGAGGCCAACTTCCAGTGCGAGGTCAAGGGCTGCGGCAAGCTCTTTAGCCGCAGCTACAACTTCAAGGCGCACATGGAGACCCACGACGAGAAGCGCGAGTACCCCTTCCCGTGCCAAGTTCCCGACTGCAGCAAGAAGTTCGTCCGCAAGACGGACCTCCAGCGCCACCACCAGAGCGTGCACCTCCGGGAGCGGACGCACAAGTGCGACTTCTGCACTCGCATGTTTGCGCGCAAGGACACTCTGAGGAGGTAAGCTTAACAAACCCCCATAACAAAGCCCGAAAACAGAATCATTTTACTAACTCGTTTCCCCTCAGACACATGGAAGATGGCTGTTCCAAGAGGTTCGATATCGGCACCATGGACCTCCGCGCCGAGGCCGGGTATGACAACATGCACCCGAGCGCGCGCTCCATGGCCCCCATGAGCCACATGATGGCGCCATCAGGCGGCCTGCCGCCTATTGGCATTCCTCCGCTCTGCGGCCCCGGCATGCTCGGCTCCATGCCCCCTTCGATGCGCCCCAGGGAATCCCTCGCGGGGGGTGACCACCAAGGGCACAGCTGGGGGCGGTGATGATGCAAAAAAAACTGTCATCTCCTACCAACAACTTTTTCTCATTGGACATATTTCACACATTCTCTGGGTAGATACCAAGGAGGCGTCTCGGGCACAAGACGGGTTTTGAGTTTTATTTCCTTCTTTTTTTTTTTTTTTTTTTTTCTCTTTTCTTGTTTCTGTTTATTCTCTTTGCACGCAACTGTATGAATAATGTATGCGATACGGGGAAATCATGGGATGGATGGGCACGAGGGTGGTGTTTTGGATATGATACGATACATTGGGAGGGGCTTTGGGGGATCAAGACCTCAAACTAGAGGCAATGGGCGGCTTCGATCTTTCTGCAACATTATCTTGCCTTCTTTTTTTTTGACTTTCTTCTCTGTTTATCTCTGGGGTGAATCCCCATTGTACACCTAGGTGTATCACTGCCACTACTACAGTACACTACTAGACCGGGCTGGAAAGGAACGGCATGAACTAGCTAGTTAGCTTCTCGAGAAAGAAAACATCAAATTTCTCGCATCTTGATCTCCATCTCCATCTCCATCTCCATCCCCAATCGCAACCCGCATTTGCCAGGACGCTAAAACAACGATGAGCCCGATTGCCTCAGCGATCGGATTCAGCGCCGGCCCTGTTCTGTGCCGCACCATTCCGCTCCGCTTCTTCGCGGCGAACGGCCCAGCACCCGACGCTAATCTCCCAACTCCACGCTTGGCATGGGCCGGCCCTTGGACGCTAACGTCAATCACACTCCACCAACGATTAGCGCACCAACGCGCCCAACCCGGTATCGTTTCGCTGCTTCCTCCTTCCCTGCTCCAAAACATGCCGTGGTCCCCGGGCCGCGGTCCTTTGGCGAGGGGATGGGATGGGATGGGATGGGGGGACCAGAGCCGGTGCAAATGCCGAATGAACAAACTAAGCTGAACCGAACCCAACCCGCAGCATGGCAGCATGCGCAGCACTTAGTTGCCTGAGTCTGACCGACATCCGATCCAACAAACAGACTCGACTTTGAGTCCTGCACGATGCCTTCGTCTCGTCTCATTCGTCGCGGCCGGAGCGGGAAGGAATCGGGAAAGACGTGCGAATAACAAGGCTGCAGATAGATGGGCTTGGCTCCTCCCATGTGCTCACCTAAAGATCCTCCTGTTGCGACTGCAGCTACCTTACCTACCTATGTTATGTAACTAAGTAGGTAGGTACATGCCTGGCAATACTCTGACTGCATGCGCTCCTTCCAGGGCCGAGGAATAAACCCCACAACTCTGCTGACCGGCCAAAAACCTGGAAGGGACCTCCCATGCTTCGTTCGGAAAGCGGCTGACCCGGACACACAGCATCTCACCCTCCCACAAATCCACGCGATTGGATCATGAGGGCCCGTCGTTCAAATTAACGAAAAATGCTGCCTTTCCCTCCCGTTTCGTAGGGCTACGGGGCTGGCTGGTTACGGGGAACACAACGTCGCGTTTACGAGCCACTCATCAATCATCCAAGCAGCAGAGAGCTGCTGCAGTCATGCTGAGCCCTACGGTCCGACGTCGCACAGCAGAATCTGGACCCTATTGGACGCGGAAGGATGACTGTGTAATTCCCTCTTCGGCCCCAGGGCCCCAGACGATGTCACGCCCCTCGCATAGTTATGGGGCACCTGCGCCGAGTCAATCGACAACTTCGGTCGACTTCGGTGGACAGATGACTGCCCGTGGTGGGACTGCGTTGGTTTAGTTTGTCGGCCACCCACCAAGACCTGCATCCCGCAATCTCGGCAGGGCTGTGGGGGGCGACCCTCGACATCCTCCATGCGGTACGCAAGACGGAGGAGTTGTCTTGTTTTCTTTGCCGATAACTAATGTGGGCTCGTTCATGATCGTCACAGAGAAGGGCAACCACCAAAAGTCGCTCGCCTACGAAGTTTGTACATACTGACGAAGAGACGAAGAGTTATGTGTGCACAGACACGACAGACAGAGCAACAAAACTAACGGGCGGGTCTCTCCGCCATCCCGGCTTCAAGGAGGCCAATGGCCAGCGCACGGGAGCACGCCAACGTCACTGCCGTCTGCTCGTCCAATCAATAAATCTCAAGGCTTCCAGGTTACGAGATTAGCCTAGCAATCGCCAGGGGCTGAAGGTCCTTATTGAGACCTCTCCTTCGTCTCCCCGAGACCCCAACGGCGAGCAGACCATGGGTTGTGACCTCAGAGGTCAGGAAACTCGGGGAAGATCTTACCCTACCGGTCGCGCCATTCGCCGACATTACCAAATAGTTACACACTCGCAAATCAATGGCCTCGGCGGTCTCGTGGACAATCGGATCACCAAGTACAGGACAATGGACAATGCAGCTGCGCATCAGAGAAACCCCCCTCCCCTCCCCCTTCGGTCGCATCCGCGGCCACCGTCAGCCTGCCCGCGTCACACCGCGGGCACCATTGCGATTCCTGCGGCCCCCAACCCCGAAGAACTTCTCCTTCACCGGCACGCGGCATTGGCCAAACTGGACGGTTGCCACGCACACACCTCTGATCTTGCACGTTCTCGGCCATGGTTCCCGTCTTCTGTCCTCAGGGGGCCAGGCGTCAGCGGCCCGGCTTGGATAAGGTGTGGCCCGCAAGAAAGAAGGCGACAGAACGGCGATTGGCCCAACAGCCGCCTGGCACTCTTCAAGGTTGCAACGCACGGCTACTTGGAGATCCCGAGAACCAGCCCAACGGATTGGATTCACAACCCAAGAGACTACTCACTTTCTGGTTAGAACGTGCATCGTCATGGCGGCGCCCAGTCCGAAGCGCGCCTCTTTTGGCGAAGTCATGAAGCAACACCACACGCGGGCTCCTTGGACTAGTCCGGAACAAAACCTGCGGCTAGCTGGCGTTGGCGCACGAGATGGCGTGGCCCAAGTCAGGCTAAATCCTGTCCGAGGCAGGCCGGAAGGATCGTGCATACCACATGAAGAGGGAATGACCAAACAACACCGCTTTGATTGCCGGGCGCACGTTATTACGAAGCACTATCGCAGTCGATCACCAACCGCCCAACCAGGCTTTGTGTCTACCCACCCCTGGCCCCGGGGAACGAACGCTCGCTTTCCCAATACTTCCCGCTCGGACACAATACCACGCTGGCTTTTTCACGCCACAACGGCCGCCTTTCCATCACGCGATTCTCTCTCCGTACCGGGGATAGCAGAGAGCAAGCAAGCGAGCGAGGTAGTGGTTCCAGAGTTCCAGAAACGTTCCATGCTCCTCTCCGCAATCCGCGCGTGTGCCGTGTTCCTGCTCACCGTCGCACCCCGCGGACCGGCAGGCGGCACAGCAGCCGGCGGCGTTGCGGCGGCGGTTAAGCGCGTTCCCTCTCCACGCTATGCCACGCGAAAGAAGAAGCGCAAGCGGACGATCCGCCGTTGCGGGACGGTCAGGCTGCATATTTGCCGGCCGGCCCATGGGGTCGCGGCTATGTAGTTGGTTGTTGCTTGTTGTGCGCTACGATATTCGTGTGGGGTGGCGGCGGATGCGGTTGGTTGTTTCTGACGCGGCCGCGAAGCACACGGGCGCTTGCTTGGGGCTGTTCAAGGTCCGGCATTGGATGTGAGGGAGATGGAGACTAACTACACATCTAACTTGTTACAGATGTAAATACAGCAGACTAACCCTTGGTGCTTTGTCGTCAGGGTGAAATGGGACGAGGTGAAGTGGACCACCGCTCCGGACCCGGCTCCGATGTTCTCGGGACCGGGCCGGGCGCGACGCATACACGCAGGGTATAAGATCGACGAAAAGCGCATTGAAAATGCCCGGCACTTGTTCAACTATCCTATTTTTCCGGGATTAAAGTCCCCGGCAGCGTTGGTAAGAAGCAGCTCACATGCAGGGTGGCGCGTCTCACTCTCACCCTTCGACAATTTGTCGGTTTTGGAAGCGTGGCGGAAAGTTCCAGCCCCCAATCTCTCTCCCACCCTTCTGCCATCCACCACGATCTGTGGATGCGCTAGTGAGACTTTAAGTTCTGACACAGCACGGCAGTCGAGTGGCCAGATCCTGGAAGGCCACCCTCCTTGTCGTTATCAAAGGTCGAAAACAACGGATTACGCTTATGCCGTAATCTTGCTCTGAGAGGGCTTTCCGGTCAGATTATATGGATGATGAAACATTTGTCACTGGTCCGAGCGACTGGATTCCCCTAGGATTCGTGACGGTCCGATGCTGCTCGGTCTTTTGGATAGTGGTTCTGGCTACGGAACGAGCGGATGAAGTCCGAGTTTGGGGGGGGTGTCAGCGCCCGGTGTCTTCGTGGCTGCATGTTCAAGCCTCTCCTCCAAGTTGGCTGCGCATGATCTTGAGAAGTGGACTTGCTTGCGAGTACTCGTCCTGCAGCATCTGTTCGCCTCTTCCCATCCCCCCATATGCCGGAGGCGTATACATACATGTGGCGTCGCCAAGATGAGGGGGGGGTAGAAATGGCGAGAGGCCGAAGGAAGAGAAACGTGGTCCGTTTCCTTGCTCTCTGTGTAGGATCATGCAGGAGGCCGGCATCACCCCCTGAGGTGCAGGTTAGCCGCCGCTGTGTTTATCTGGGTAGGATTGTCCTGGGGGGCCGTTCTGCCCCCCAGGTCTCACATTTCCCGCGTTGGTCTTGCGACGGCTGTCGCTAGTGTAGTTAGTTGGTGGTCATCAGACGCGCGTCTCATCCATCCATCGACTGCTGTTGTTGCGCGAGGAGGCGGAAGGAGGAGGGGTTGGGGTTTGGGATTTGGGATTTGCCGCAGGCGCGGTTGTTGTTGTCATTGTGTCACGCCTTGCGGCCCTAGCTCCGGTGTCCGATTACTTTCCCCCCCTGTCCCACCTCGGGGATTCGTCCCTGTCGTTATCGTGTCGTGATTCGGCCTGTCAAGTCATCACGTTACCTTGGATACCACGGCCATCTGCGTGGGATCTCCTGCAGCCTCGATGCTGCCAGGTCACGGGCCCCAGTGCTACGCATAACTCCGCGTTGCAGTCGCTACACTCTATCTGCCTGCGGGTGGAGTCTGGGTGTCGGGGATATGTATGGGCTGACTGTTGCAAGTCGCAGTCGGTTCTGCTTTGGCATGTATTCCCGCAGCGGACGTGCCCCCGAGGCGAGGCCCGATTGAGTAATCTGTTAGTGTTTTGCATGTATGTATGCACATGTAACTCCGGGGACGTCAGTTGTCAAACGGCCTCACACCTTGGGGGGCGAATGGTTCCCCATCGGGGTAACAATGTATGAGAATAGGTGGCATTGCATGCCGATGCGCAAAACAAAGACGATATTCCCTCAGCGGTCCCTCCCGTTGCTGTGCCGTCATCTGTGAATCTGTGCCCCTGGCCCTTCACTCCCCGCAAATTGAGACCGGGGAGGGGGGGGTTGGAAGGATTCACGGTGTGGTGACCTTCGTTTGCCACCGGGCATACAGGGCAGCGTCGATTCCACACTACAGTACACCTAGGTACATAGAACTCCTGTGTTAGGGATGATGTCTTCATGGTTTCACGGCGTGTGAGGCTGTCGTGACTCGGAGGATGGCCGTGGACGGGCTCGGCTATGCGAGGTTCTTATCTGCAATTCTTCGGACGTGCAACATAGAACTGACGAGCAGGAATAGTTACCATCATCTGCGGACGGGGCGGGCATCTATGTGCCTCGGGCACATCAACACGACAGACTCAGGCGGCGATATCCCCCTGTCTTGCCGGCCAAATTCCCTCTTTGGGAGCAGCCTGCTTCCGTTGCCTTCCTTTTATATCCCCACCAATTGTCTGACGCCGTTCGTTGTCTTTCCCAGATCCGGCAATAAATCCCCCGCGGAGAGATAGGGAAGGCTGCATACCTGAGTGGGGGGTTGTCATCCCCTGAGAGGGGTGGGGGTTGGGGGAAGGGGAGCGACAACAAGGGCGTGGGTGAGTTGCAGAAAGGGGTTTCGGAATAACAGGGAGGGACTAGCTAAAATCAACGTTGACGGATCGACTGAGGATATGCGCTGATACCTTCGGCGGGGATCATACTACGTCGGAGGGATACTTGCTGATCGAATCATGCTGGAACGTGGTAAGGTTAGGTAGACACACTAGTGGTGTTTGATACGCCGCGTGTTGGGGACGATGACGGAAGTTATCGTTTGTTAACCACGGGGGGGGGGGGGGGGGGGGGGGGGGGTGATGAGGGACGCTCTCGGGGTCACCGTAAGAGCGAAAAGCCTACTCGGCGCTGTTACTGATGCCGCCACGGCATCCACAACTTTACCCCCCTCTCCCTTCGCAACTGCAAGTCCACACCCGTGTTGTTGTCCTACTGAGAGAATGGGTCTCGAGAATTAGATCCCCCAGCCATCACGGCTTGGAGGAGACCCAGAGGTAACCACAGAGACTACTTTCGCAGAGACGTGAGGACGACGCATCGTGGGTGAATCCAACCAAGAAGATATCTACTTCATGTTGCCTTTTCTAGCCATATCTTCCCATTTATCCTTTCCCAACCGTACTACCATCCACGAGCCAGCCAACTAATTCCCATCCCATGCATATCTAGTGTACACGACAGGTACCATCACCACCGAGCAAAACACCGACCATCACCACACCACATCCAAACAAACAAACACAGCCAACAACCCCTCCCGGCAGTCTGTTTTCCCTCTAATATATCTAAGCGGCCCAGACACACACACCCCCCAAACACACCCCCGACACAGCCGGGCGGGCGGGCAGGCGAGGCGAGCCGAAGTGAGGCGAGACCGGGGCCGAGGCGCATCGTTTGGCCACCGACAACGAACCGCCGGGTCCCTCGGGATGGGTTGTGTATCCTCTCCCTCCCCCGCCCCCCGAGAAGCCAGGTCGAAGCGAGGGACTTGTGTGTGTTTCGGGCCAGACGGGCAGGGGAAGCGAAGGGAGGCACGAGACCGTGCCCGTGGGAAGGATCGGGGCTGGTATGGTGTTGTGCGGTGACACGGAGGGATCGACGACGAGATCCTGCCGTTTTATTCGCTCGTTCTTTCGTTCGTTCGTGCCCGGCGGAGGAAAGGGAGGGAGGGGCCGCTTGTCGCCCCCCCACCACCATGCGCTGGACGAAACACAGCATCGCGAAAGGACCCTGTCACAATAGCATGGAGGTGGTTGTAGTGCAAAGTAAGGTAAATAGGTGTTGCATATTCTGGTAAGAGGTTTCCTGGCTCTGTAACGTTAAAAACAGGTCTATGGCATGACTGCCTGTGGTTGGATCCATGTTGTCCACACCAGCATCCCGCTCACATCGGGGTATTCTTGGCCTGGGTCCAGAAGTTGTCCATCTTCCTGTGGGAGAGGAACTCCCTCGCCTCCCCGTCCGTCTCGCACACCTTGCTCCCCCACTTCTTAAAGGCGGGAGCCTTGCTTTCGCCCTCGAAAACCAGCACGCACTTGTTCGCCGACAAGTCCTTCAGCTGGCCTTTTTCGTCCTCCCCCTTAAGCCACTCCCGCACCGCGGCACCCTGGCCCCCTCCCGCCGCAACGGCGGCGGCGTCCTTCTCACGTGACGGCAGCGACTCGGTCCAGTCGATGCGGCGGAGCATGAGCTTCTTGTAGTTGTTGACGCTGTGCTCGCCGCCCTCGACGATGACAAGGCTGAACTTGGGGTGCATGATGCACACGCCGCTGAGGCCGTTCTGCGTAGCGTTGATGTTGATCTTGTAGCGGTGTTGCCCGTTGGCGAGGTTACCGATCTTAAACACAACCACGTGAATGCCCTTCGCTGCGTCTTTGGCCTGGTTTGCGGCTAGCTTTTCGTGCCGGTCCTCCTTGCTTAGTTTGCGCTCCTCGTTGGCCTCCATGTGCTTGTCAAAGCGCGCCGCGATTTCGCGGTTGACGCGCGCCTCGACAGCCGTCGGGTCCTTTACCGCTTCTTCGCCGAGAACGCGCATCAGGTTGGATTTCTTGACTTTCGGCGGCGGAGCTGGCTCGAGGCCTAACCTAATCTTGGCTTGTTTCTCCTTGAGTTCCATCATGCGCCGCTGCCGCCGGAGCTTTTGCTGCTCTTTGGGTGTCAGGTACATTGGCTTCGGCGCTGGCGCCAGCTTGTCTTGCGGCGGCTCGATCGCGACGGGGTGCTGGATGTATAACGTGACGATGCTGTCTGGCGTCGTGATCTTGAGAGACTGCGGAATGCTGCTGTAATCTTTCCCGTCAATGAGTCCCTCGTCCCACCACTCCAACTCAGGAGGCGCTTCAACCAGAAACGCCTTCTCGACGGCCCGGTCCTCTTCCAAGCCTGCCTTGCGAGCTTGCTCAGCAATCCTCTTTTTCATGTCCTCGAGCGCAGCCTGTCTCCGAAGCGCGTTGGCCTGATGGATGTATTTGCCCTTCTGGTTGAAGATAAGCTGCCTCGGCTCCCTCGCCTTGCCCGTGGGCACATTGCCCGTATCGAGATATGGGTTCGTCCGTGGGCCATCCTGTGTCGTCGAGAAACCCAGTGGCTTCCCTCTGGGCTTGCCGGCATCTGGTGTAGAGCGTTGACCCAAGGATGCTCGGAGGGAGTCGCTCGTCTTAACCGGGGCATTGAGGTCGGCGAGAGCGGGGTGTAGGGGCGTGTTGAGGCCGCCCTTAGCCTTCGCACCGCCAACGGCAGCTGCAACACGGGCTTTGAGGGCAGCCATGCGGTCGGCAGCCGACTCGGGCTTCTGGATTCTCGAAGTCGAGTCATGGCGGGGGCCTAGTCCGCCATGTTGCTGCTGGTTTCGGTCCATCGTCAAAGTAGGCGCAGACTCGTTTTTCTGCCACCCGCTGTTTCCCGGCGCTGGAATGATGCAATTATTATCGAGACGTTATACTGTTGAAGGTGCACAACTGATTTCCGTGAGTTGGGTGATGACGCGACAACGAGAGCTCAGACACTGCAGGATTAGTTACAGTAACTGCCTGTAACGATGCAGCTTGGCTTTCTTAGCGACGGTGCCAAGGCCCATGTTTCCTGTGTAGAAGCACAGACACTGTGCCATTCTCATCGACCAGGCCGCTGGGTGCCGGGTGCCCCACACACGCATACTGGTGGGGTTCTGCCTGGTCCGACCGCCAAAAAATATTCTCGCTGAAGCTTCGTCTCCAATTGCCCACCAATCACCGACTCGAAAGCCTGCGATTTCGAGGGAGAAGCCGTTTGTTGCCGCCGACTTCGACCTCGCAAACCGGCCTTAAAGTCGGCAATCCTTTGTAGCGACGGCCATACGGCAATGCGACATCATTAATTCTCCTCTAGCTTGGCCAGCATGAATATCGCACAACCCGTGGGCTCGTCGCTAGAGAGCGTCGAGTTCACCTTTCTCACGGCCGAAGAGATCCGGTCTATTTCTGTCAAGCGGATCGAAAATGACAGCACCTTTGACAACCTTCTCAATCCGATACCTGGTGGTCTCTACGACCCTGCCCTTGGGTCATGGGGCGACGCTCTGTAAGCCCACCGCCAAACGCGCTTTCTTGGCCCGGGACGGGACGCAAACGGGGAATGGGACTAACGATACCGTATGTAGGTGCCGGACATGCAACCTAAATCAGGCCCAATGCCCAGGGCATCCGGGGCACATCGAACTCCCGGTGCCCGTCTACCACCCGGTCTTCATGGACCAGGCCTACCGTCTCCTCCGAGCTCAGTGTGTTTACTGCCACCGATTCCGCATGCCCCGCCATGAAATTCACAAGTACACCTGCATGTTTCGCCTTTTGCAGGTCGGCCTCCTTCACGAGGCGCACATGATCGAATCGTTCTCTGTCAGTGATCTTGGGGAGCAACTCAGGAATCTCAGATTGTCCGACGTTCCGAACCCCGAGCAGGATGAAGCGGAAGAGGAGGGAGCTAGTCTGCATGACGGCACCATGCGCGCCAGGGAGACATACGTGCGGCAAGTTCTGCGGGATCACAGGCTCAAGGTCAACATGGGCGACATCAGGAAAGGCAAGCACGAGGGTGCGGCGGAATTGAGGCGGGCCCTCATTAAAGACTTCCTTGCCATGATGGTCAGGGAAAAGCGGTGCAGAAGCTGCGACGGCATTTCACCTGTCTACCGCAAGGATCGCTGGGTTAAAATTTTCGAGCGCGATCTGAGCGAGAAGGAAAGGGCGGCTATGGCACAAGCCGGAAGGAAGCGAACCGACGCACTTGCCCTCGGCCGGAAGCCCAAGAAGCACAACCCTGATGAGGGCGTCGCCGATGTCGATTCGGCATCAGAGGCGTCGTTTGGGGCAGGCGACAGCGAAAGTGGGGGCGATAGCGAAGGCGATGGTGAGGACCTCGACGAAAATGGGGATGTAATCATGGCGGACGGTCCGCCCAAAGCAAAACGAGCAAAGTCGAAGTCAGTCAGGCCCGCGCAGCGGTACCTCAGCACTATGGAAGTCCACAAGCGCCTCGAGATGCTGTTTGAACAGGAACAGGAGATCCTCTCCCTTCTGTATAACTCAAAGCCTCGACCCAGGAACTCCAAGCCCCTCACCGCCGACATGTTCTTCGTGTCGACGCTTTTGGTCCCCCCTAATCGCTACCGCCCAGAGGCTCGCATGGGAGATTCCCAGATCTCCGAAGCCCAGCAAAACAGCCTTTACAAGCTGATTCTTAGGAGCGCGTCACTTGTGGCACAGATATCACGAGAAATCAGCAGCCAGACCAAGGAGTCCGTTGTGGACGAGGGCAGGAGGACAAGAGATATGAGCTCTCTGTACCAGGCATGGACAGAGCTGCAAGATGCCGTCAATTCGCTCATTGACCGGGACAAGAACCCGGTTCAGGGCGCCGCCGCCAAGCGAAACGAGGAAGGTATCAAGCAGAAGCTGGAGAAGAAAGAAGGCCTGTTCCGGAAGAACATGATGGGCAAGCGTGTCAACTTCGCCGCCAGAAGTGTTATCTCTCCCGACCCTAATATCGAGACCAACGAAATCGGCGTCCCCCCTGTTTTCGCCAGGAAACTCACATACCCTGAGCCAGTGACGAGCCACAACTTCAAGGACCTCCAGTAAGTCATCCTGGCGGCTTCCTGTGGTGCTTTGGTACGCTAACAAAATCAACCAGACAAGCTGTTATTAATGGTGTTGGTAAGTCACATCGGGCTGCTGTTTGGAGTCTGTGATGCTAACAATGAACTCAAGACAAATGGCCCGGTGCTGCGGCTATTGAGAATGAGAACGGCCAGATTGTCAACCTACGGGCAAAGTCTCTCGAGGACCGTGTCTCGCTCGCCAACCAACTTCTTGCTCCGACCGGAAATAACTTCAGTGGCCAGCGGAATAAGAAGGTACACCGTCATTTGACCAACGGTGATGTGGTCTTGATGAACCGGCAGCCGACACTTCACAAGCCCTCCATCATGGGTCACAGAGTCCGCGTTCTGCCGGGAGAAAAGACCATCCGCATGCACTACGCCAACTGCAACACCTACAATGCCGATTTTGACGGAGACGAGATGAACATGCACTTTCCTCAAAACGAGGTTGCGCGTGCCGAAGCACTCCAACTCGCCGATACGGATCACCAGTACATCTCGGGGACGGCCGGTAACCCCCTGCGTGGTTTAATTCAGGACCATTTGTCCGTTTCGGTGGAGCTATGTAACAAGGACGTCTTCCTCGATCAAGGAGCTTATCATCAGCTCATCTACGCCGCCCTCCGGCCGGAGAGCGGCCACATTACGGGCGACAAGATTGAGCTCGTGCCTCCGGCGGTCATCAAGCCGGCGCCCCGTTGGACGGGTAAGCAGGTCATCACAACGATCCTCAAGAACATCAGACCCGCCGACTGCGGTGATCTGTGGATGAACGGATCTGCTAAGGTCAAAAGCCGTAGCTGGGGAGAAGACTCCGAGGAGGGCCAGGTGATGTTCCGCGACGGCGACTTCATCAGCGGCATCCTCGACAAATCCCAGCTGGGTCCAAGTGATGGCGGATTCGTCCACGCGGTGCATGAGGTTTACGGACCATCGGTTGCAGGGAAACTGCTCAGCAGCATAGGCCGGCTATTAACCAGATACTTGGCCATGATCGCCTTCACTTGCGGCATGGACGATCTCCGTATGACGCCACAGGGCGAGAAGGATCGCAAGGAAACGATCAAGGCCGCAGCAAATATCGGTATCGAGGTGGCAGCTAAGTACGTTTCGCTTGGCGAACAGAAGCCGACCAAGGATGATCCTCTGCTCTTGGAGCGTCTCGAGGAAGTGCACAGAGACGACAAGAAGCAGGAAGGCCTCGAGTTGCTTACCAGTCAGGAATGCGCCAAGCTTTCGACAGAAATCACCAGGCTGTGCTTGCCCGCTGGTCTCGAGAAGCAGTTCCCGAAGAACCACATGCAGTCTATGACGACTTCTGGTGCCAAGGGTAGTCCTGTCAATGCCAACCTTATCTCGTGCAACCTGGGCCAGCAAGTTCTGGAAGGCCGCCGCGTCCCCGTCATGGTGAGCGGTAAGACCCTACCCAGCTTCAAACCCTACGACACCGATGTGAGGGCGGGTGGCTACATTGTCAACCGCTTCTTGACGGGCATTCGCCCCCAGGAGTACTACTTCCATCATATGGCCGGTCGCGAAGGTCTAATCGATACGGCCGTCAAGACATCCCGCTCCGGCTACCTCCAGAGATGTTTGATCAAGGGCATGGAGGGTCTGAGGGTATCGTACGATTCGTCGGTCCGAGACTCGGACGGTACCGTTGTGCAGTTCCTCTTTGGTGAGGATGGCATCGACATTGCGAAGCAAAAGTACCTCAACGATTTCGAGTTCGTCCTCCGCAACCTCGACTCGCAGTTGCCGCAAATCAGGTATCATGAGCCCGGCACCCAGGCTCTATTTGAGCACAGGGACGAAGTCATGAAGCGCATGAAGAGCGCCATCCGATCCAGCAGCACCCGCAATCCCCTCGACCCGGTATCATCCGAGCTTGACCCCACCGCCTTTGCGTTCGCGACATCGGAGAAGTTCTACAGCAAGTTGATGGACTACGTCAAGACGAACAAGGACGGACTGATCAAGGAGAAGAAGGGCTCCGACAGCCAACAGGGCCAAATCGCTCGCAAGACTGCCGAGAAGATTCTGGCGGCCAAGTACATTCGGTCCTTGGTCGAGCCCGGCGAGGCGGTTGGCATTGTCGCCGGCCAGTCTGTCGGAGAGCCGTCCACACAGATGACACTGAACACGTTCCATTTGGCAGGTCACTCGGCCAAGAACGTCACGCTGGGTATCCCGCGTCTCCGCGAAATCTTGATGACGGCTAGTTCCAAGATCTCGACGCCGTCCATGACCCTCGTGCTGAACGAGGAGCTCTCGGAACTGGACGGCGAGCAGTTCGCCAAGTCCATCAGCGTGCTGCCGCTTGCACACGTCACCAAGGAGGCGGTCGTTCGAGAACGTGTCGGCCGCGGGATTGGCTACGCGCTAGCCAAGTCGTTTGAGATCCGGTTGCGCTTCTTCGAAGCCGAGGAGTACGCTAACATGTATGCGATTGACATACCTGACGTGCTCAACACGGTGGAGCGCAAGTTCATCCCGCTGCTCTCTGCGCTCACCAGAAAAGAAATCAAGAAGAAGCAAAAGTCAAAGAGCGCGGCCACGCCCGAGGTCGGCGTTAAATCCGGTGTTGTGGAGACGGCGCCCCCTCCTTCGGAAAGGGTGTCGGCTGGAGATGACGATGACGATGACGACGAAGGGGATGACGACGCCACGAGCGCCAAGCAGAGGGCTAACCGGTCCGAAGCGGTCTCGTACGGGCCGAACGACGACGACGATGACGAAATCCAGAACCAACTCCAACGGGAGACGGACGACGTCGAGGAGGGCGAGGAGAGGCTTGACTTTGTCGACGAAGCGTACGGCGGCAGCCCTGAGCCCGAGGACGAGCTGGGCGACAAAACGGACGAGGAGCGGTCGCGGTCGCGTGAAGCGCGCATCAAGAGCAAGAACGAGCACGTGGCGCGGTTCCGGTGCGACGAGGTGGGCGGCGAGTGGGTCGAGTTCACGCTCGAATTCGACGCGTCCATCCCCAAGATCCTCATGCTCAGCCTGGTGCAGGAGGCGGTCAAGAAGTCGGTCATCCAGCAGATCCACCGCATCGGCAACGCGGCATTCGAGCCCAAGAAGAAGAAGGATGAAGTCACGGGTGAGGAGCGCCTGGTCGAGATGTTCGTGCACACCGACGGCGCCAACCTCCGCGCCATGCAGCAGTACGGCGACTATATCAATCCCAACAGGATATCGACCAACGATATTGCGCAAGTGCTTGAGGTGTACGGTGTCGAGGCCTGCCGGAGCAATATCGTCGCCGAACTCAGCGGCGTTTTCGCCGGTCACGGTATCGCGGTCGATCCCCGCCATCTAAACCTCATTGCCGACTACATGACCAGGTGGGTGCTTCTAATAATTAGCTTATCGGTGCAGAGAGTTAACTTTTGTGTGTAGAAACGGCGGCTTCTCGGCCTTCAACCGCATCGGTCTAACGGGCAACGTCAGCCCCTTCACCAAGATGAGCTACGGTAAGCCCGGAACTCTTTTCTCCCGGACTCTGAGTAACAATGCTGACGGTGTGCTACAGAAACTACGGTCGGCTTCCTCAAGGATGCGGTCCTCGATGGCGACTGGGACAGTCTCGCCACGCCATCCAGCAGGCTGGTCGTTGGCAAGCTCGGCACAGTTGGCACAGGCTCGTTTGATGTACTCACCAAACTGCCGACTGAACACAGTATTGCTGCATTTTAGGTGGCTCTTGGATGTGGGTGTAGAGTAGGAGACGCTATGAGGAGCCCGGGGATGATGCATAGGTATCGCGCAGGGGAAGATTGCCGGTGTAGGCATGGAGGCAGCTGTGAGTTGAAGCATGTACGGCTACGAGATGTACGGCAGTACAGTAGTGAATTCAGGATTTGGGTTGTAACATTCCATGATTTGGCTCTGGGGAATGATCATGTACCCCACAATCTGGATGCGGGGTTAAGCATTGCATTGCCGTCGACCCGATCCCTCGGCTCGCTTCCTCGGTGTTGAGTTTGCAGGACACATGCGGACATAAACAGAGGTGCATCTCGGACAGCATCCCCCATTTGGTGGTGGTTTCTGTTTTGTTGAGGTGTTGAACTGCCCCTGTCTCCCCAAGGGCGTACAACAATTGAGTTTTGGCTGGTTTTCAGGCTGTGGACCGCAGTGATTAGTTATCAACTGTCTTCAACCCCAACCGTCCTTGTCCCATGACAACACTCGCAACACTTATGACAACTTGGTTGACTACTTATACCCAGTCTGCCATCACCCTCTGTGGCAAATCCTAATCTCTCAGCAACCCGCATGCGTCTATCGTCCACACTCAGAAACTCAGTCAAAATCGCCACCGTAAAGATGGCCGCGCCCAAGATCACCCTCTACGTGGACACTGTTAGCCCGTTTGCCTACTTGGCGTATTACATTTTCAGGGTATGTTCACTCAAAACAGAAACTCCGACGGCTTGAATCTAACAACAAGGACAGCACGATGAGGTCTTCAAGGGATGCGACATCACCTACGTGCCCATCTTCCTCGGCGGGCTGATGCACAAGGTGGGTGTCTCTTGACCTCCTCGGCTATCCAAGGCTGAGTTAGCTGAAACTAACTACTTCATACTTTCCACAGTGCGGCAACACCGCACCCATCAAGATCAAAAGTACGTCCTGTCCACCTCTCACATGGCAACCAAGCCAGCCGGCCAGCCAGCAGCCAGACACAACCAGGCAAGCCAGACACTAACACATGGCACCCACAACACAGACAAGGACACATGGATCAACACCGAGCGCCTGCGCTGGGCGCGCCACTTCTCGGTGCCCATGACCCCCGGCCTGCCGCCCGACTTCCCGGCCAACACGCTGCCCATCATGCGCGCCCTGTGCGGCCTGGCGGAGTTGGACGCCGCCGAGGCGGATGCTGCCGCCGGCCAGGGACAGGGCAAGCAGGACAAGCAGCCGCGCCTGACCAAGGCGCTGGATGAGTTCTACTCGCAGTACTGGGAGCACGCGGTCGCGACGCACAAGCCGGAGGTGTTGAGGGAGACGATGGTAAGATTGTTTGGGGAGGCGGAGGCGGAGAAGAGTGAGTGTCTTTTTTTCTTTCTTCCTTTTTCTGTTGACGGGTTGAGAAGGTTAGCGTGGTGTCTGCTGCGTGCCTTGCCCATCATCAGTTTCCTCCCTGCCTTGCCCTCTTCTCTCCTCAACACTTTCGCGCCGCCACGAAGTCACCTCGGCCCAGGCAGCCCTCTACCTCTCAACAACTCCCTCAACCTATCCCCACTGAAGACACCTTCCCAGTCACCTTACCTCACCCACTAATCACCCGTTTCCCACACCCCCTTCTCTCTTCAACTTCAGCCCCAGCCAGCGCCCTCCCACCTCACCTCCCCATTCCACCACCCTTCACCTAGCTCACCTATTCCCCTCCTCTCCTCCCCCCCTCCCAAAAAAACTCAAAGCTAACACACAAACACAAACAGTCCTCCAATCCTCCACCACCCCCACCACCAAAGCCCTCCTCACCACCAACACCGACGCCGCCTTCGCAGCCGGCGCCTTCGGCCTGCCCTGGTCGTACTGCACCAACAGCGCGGGCGCGAGCGAAGGGTTCTTCGGGGTGGACCACCTGGGCCAGGTGGCGCATTTCCTGGGGCTGGAGAGGCCGGCCTCTTCTGCTTTCTCTGCTGTGTCTACTGCTACTACTACTACTATCGGAGGAGCGGACGGGGAGGGTAAGGGGAGCGGGTGGAAGGCTTTGCTTTGAAGGATGGCTGGCAGGTGAGTGAGTGGGTGGTGGAGAGGTGGGAGATGGAGGCTGGGGTGAAGGCGAGGTGGTCAAGGTTGGTTCGGTGGTGGTGTGGACTGTAGTGTGTATGATAGATAGGTATTGAGAGAACAGTCATCTGGCTTCCATGTAATGCCGTGACTGTCCAGCCTCGGAATGTCGGTCGAAAGGTTCAGTGGCTGACCATGAACACCTGGTGCCAGGCCACGCCTGTGGGTATCGCATCGTGACAGGGTCGGTTCCGGCTCCGCTTGCATCCACAGTCCACCGGGGTTCGCGTTGGCGTGTTTTGGTCTCGCGTCAGGCGCGTCGCGGGGCAGTTCGTTCACCGAGCGTCGCTGTCATGAAAGCGAGGTGCAGTGGGAAGTCATGCAGGCAAATTATCGTGATCATGAAGTCAACGTGGATATTCGCAGCAGTCCGTTTGCCACCATGTAATGTACAACCCCATAGAGCAAAAACCCATCGCAATTAAACGCCGTCCCTTGTCCCGTGAATGAGCCCCTTCATCCAGAGCGCGTCCCAAATGAGAAAGTCATAACCTGCGAACCCCCCAAACTAGCAAATAGTCGAGCAACTATGCTTAGTTGCGCTCACCACGGAGGCGACGAGCGAGTTGGATGTCCTTCTGTGATGGTTGTTAGCATGTGGTGCATGACCCAAGGTGTTGTTGCCTGAAGGCGTGTGGCGACTTACCGACTGGATGGTGACGCGCTTGGCGTGGATGGCGCACAAGTTGGTGTCCTCGAAGAGAGAGACGAGGTAGGACTCGACGGACTCCTGGAGGGCGCCAATGGCGGAGCTCTGGAAGCGGAGGTCGGACTTGAAGTCCTGAGCGATTTCGCGAACCTGGAGTGTGACGCGTTAGTGGGCTGTTGTGAGGTGCGCGATTGACCGGTCGCAGCGACGCGATCGATTGGGTTTAAAAACGTACCAGACGCTGGAAGGGGAGCTTGCGGATGAGCAGCTCAGTCGACTTCTGGTAGCGGCGAATCTCACGAAGAGCGACGGTACCGGGCTTGTAACGGTGAGGCTTCTTGACACCGCCGGTCGACGGGGCCGACTTGCGGGCAGCCTTAGAAGCAAGCTGCTTGCGAGGGGCCTTGCCACCAGTGGACTTGCGGGCGGTCTGCTTAGTGCGGGCCATTGTGATTGATGATAAAGTTATCGGAGTGGGTTGATGAAATTGTTGTATTGGAAATGGAATGACCGCGATGTGGTTGATGGATGGATGTGGAGTTGTAGTGTGAGTTGAAAGGGGAAGAGAAGTAGTGGGGGGTCTGGGCTTTAAATAGGCGGGCGGTGTTTCGCTCTGACTGCAGGCTGATTACCGAATAAGTGGGCCGATTTGGTTGATTGTGCCTTCTTTTTTTTTGTTGCAGCGCGCTACCAGAACCGGGGTCTGTTGCAAAAGAATAATGGATCAAATCTGTGCGGGCGAAATGCGTTGGTTTTGGGCGGCGCTTTGCAGCTAGTAAGCCAGCCTGAATTTCCATTGGCTCAAAAACTAGGATGCAACATGGAACCATGTGTGCGTGCGTGCCCGTGCGTGCCACACCAGCGATCGGCAGCCAACCTCAAGCGGGGGAGCATTCCTCAATTCCAGATGCGCACTTCGTAAGGCTGGGAGGCAAATGCCGTGCAATGTCCCCATCAGCCACAATTCGGAATGCGATGCAATGGCTTCGCGATTTTGGTTACACCAAGTTTTGAATGGAGGCATCAAACTAGAGAATTAGACTATGGCAATGGGCTACACTGTCTGAGGACACAGGCATGACGCATACGCTCAGGCCCGCTTAATGACGCGGGCAACACACTTCGCTTTCAAAGAACTTGGGCACATTCAGTTGATACAGTACATGCTAAACGCTTGCCTTGTCTGCCGGTAGGCAGGTACCTTAGCAGCATCTGACTTCTCACTCGAAGATGACAGTTTCCCTCTGCCCAAGTGTGAAGATGCAATGAGGGCTGTTCGTAAACCTGGTACCAGCCACCACTGAGCACCCAGACACACAGCACGAACACAACTCAAACCAGATCGAGGGAAGGCACGTGAAGCTGGAGCCAGGGTAGATCTATCTAGAACACCCAAGATATCCGGGGGCAAGGCGAGATGAATGTGGGCTGACAGCACCAACACCAAGATCTGCCATCCCCGCATCGCCTAGTAGGGCAGAGCCAGGACGGCGTCTTCCGGGAGAGGAGGCTATCCACATGAGTACGTACTCCCGTCTCGAAAGCACCAAGCACCCGGGATGTGATTGCGCCGGGCGTTGAGAGGGAGGGGCTGAGTGGGAAATTCCCCATGGTATCCAAATCCTGGGGACGGGTGACATGAAGGCGGCGGGTGTCTGAGAGGAGGCCCGTCATGGGACCGGGCCGGTCTGAGCAGGCGGATACACGCCGGAACTCTTCAGACCAAACCCATCCTAACCGCGATTGCTTCTTTTGCGGCAAAATACTACTCTGCATTTCGACCACTCATAAATCGGCACGCGTTGAAAAAGGCATTAAGTGTTTTCGAGGCGGGGCATTCCGCCATCAAAAGCTGCCCCACATACCGTTCCCCCCCTTGGCGCACTCCAGAAACGCGTTTCCAAATCAGCGCAGGGGTGGTCAGAAAAAATAGAGCCAAGCAAATCAGACTGATCTGATTGCAAGGCGGCTGCAGTTCCCGCCGTTGGCATTGCCACATTTAAAGCCCGCTTCTCTTCCCCACGTTCGCCTCAAACCTTCCCCCATCCTTCGTGCTTATAACCTACATCCAACAAGCGTTGCACATCTTCAGCCTCACTTCCCACCACAACACTTCAACCCCCCAACAAACCATCAACATGACTGGACGTAAGTTGCATCCCGACTACATTCACACCTCCATTGCACAATGATGCTAACTCTCCCCTCCAGGCGGAAAGGGCGGCAAGGGCCTCGGCAAGGGTGGTGCCAAGCGTCACCGCAAGATTCTTCGTGACAACATCCAGGGTATCACCAAGCCCGCTATCCGCCGTCTGGCGCGTCGTGGTGGTGTCAAGCGTATCTCAGCCAGTATGTCTAACCCCCCGCACTACCCACCGACCCCTCACCCTGGAACGCGTCATTCTAACGCGTCATCCCAGTGATCTACGAGGAGACCCGCGGTGTCCTCAAGTCCTTCCTCGAGGGTGTCATCCGTGACGCCGTCACCTACACCGAGCACGCCAAGCGCAAGACCGTCACGTCGCTCGACGTCGTCTACGCCCTCAAGCGGCAAGGCCGCACCCTCTACGGTTTCGGCGGCTAAACGCGCCGCGGCCGTGGCGACGACTCTTGATGACATTTCAGCGCGCTTTTTTCCACACGTTTTTACTACTCCATCGGATTATGGTTGGGCTGCGATGAGTTTTATGGGCTACTCTGGGTTTATTTCACTTTCGGTCTGTCTGGGGGTTCTATGTACCATACGGGGGCGGTCAACAACGGGTGTTTTAACACGGGTGGACATACCAAAGGCATAATCGATGCGATCTCCTGCTTGCTGCGGGGGCGCATTCTTGATCAAAAACCCTGGCTCCTTGCTGCGCTGTGAAATGTGACGCGTCGCGCTTGCTTGTTTACGTTTGTGGATCACGCGCGTCGGGTGCGGTCTGTCACTTTGTGGATCTTGCTAAATGTGTCGTGTATTCGAATCCTTCTTTGGCGTCCCCGAGTCTGCTGATTCGAATCAATCTGACTCTGCGTCGTGTGACTCAATCTCTTCCGCCTCCCTCACCTCGTGGTTGCTGCCTAGCTCTTCAGCCTGCCACTTGTGCCCGACGCGAAGTCTCAACATCTCGAGCCGGCTGAGTGACAACCCAACCTGCCTATGCGCTGATAGCACGCAATGTGGAGGCCGTCCGTCACTCTTTTGAGTATCCCGGCAACAATACAATAGTGTCAAATTGGTGTTGATGCATACGCGTAAACGTATTCCAATCTGCAAGCGACCGAGTCTCGGCTCTTGACATGACCGAAATATTGCATGACTCAAGGCGGGGTTTGGCGATGAACGTAGAACATTTCTGAGAAGCGGTGATCACCTTTATGTCAGTTAGTGTGCGACTGGCCGGCCGGATTAGCTACGAAAACGTTTGAGTGTTTTCGAGTATTAATGGTAGCTTTGTGGTTCGGATTCAATTTTCCCTCTCGTCACGGTCAGTGAGATACATGTAGTCCTAAAGTCGTCGACACAATGACGCCTAGACCTTAACGTAACATCCTTTTTGGGCATGACAGTGACTTCATAATCGAGCACCGACTCCAGCACAGTTAACCATGTCTCGTATCAGAGTGACGCTATCCAATATGTCAAACTCCGATGGTGTGGCGTTGTTAGGTTCCGAGCCTCAACACAGAAGGACATGAGTAGACTTTTCCGGCTCGAGTCATCATGCCTGATTCACAGCCTTGTTCGATGCAGTAGTTACTTGACCAGTTCATTATTTGAACAACTCGGCTCTTCGAGGTCGTGGTTAGGTGCGGACGAAATTCAGGTTTGTGATTAAGTAACATTCCCAGTATATCTAAAATAGTGAGTCACCGCAAAGATAAAGCCAGTGTGCTATGGTAAGAAGCAGGAGGAAAATAAAACCCAAAGTTTCTTCCGAGTCTCGATCGTTGGGAAGCCAGCAAGACGGGAAGTGTGTTGCGAGAGAAGAGTGTGTGGTAGTTGCTGTCTAATATGATGATGTCCAACTTTAAACACACCACGGTGGGTTATCATGGCAAAACCGAAAATGCGTAACCCGTCACCGACATTTGGAACAATATCGTATGTATAATATTGGGTATGAGTAAAGGCCCATGCCTTTACTTTTGGGATTTGATTATATGCAATAACTATTGAATCACTTTTCTTTTTTTTTCTTTTTTTTTTTTCTGAAAAAGACAAACGTATGGAACATTAATTCACGTTTCCCAATTGCCCCCCCCCCCCACAACTAGTGATATGTCACTTAACATTATTTAAACTTGTCCTAGTAATGTAAATAGTTTAAATCATGGTGCTCAATGTTGGTATCGAATGAAGGGCCGCATCAAGTCCAATTTATCCCAACCCGTTTCCTAGTTGTTGAACACAGCCAATGTAACACCTTATCACCTGTGAGTGATATTTGTCCTCAGCGGTTCTTTTACAGCTGAGTATTGCTCATACAATCTCATAAACACTGTACCATCTTGGTTTCTGCGTGTTGGGTCAGAGTGAATAAGGGGCGGTCCAGACCCGACACCGTTCATCATTGACACTCATCCAACGAGGGAGAGCACAATCACCAGACAGTCTGTAAGTAACCTGGGCAGCAGCAGTACTTCGACGTGTATCACGATGTAGAATAGGACCAAGTTTAAACCTATCGATATCAAATTATGGTAAACGGTATAAATATGATTGATTTAAACCCACTCGGCGAGTAAATGTCCCAAGTAAACAAACATAAACAAGGGGGGTTGCCAGATATCGACACCAAAACTAATTCCTGTACAGATGGCAGGGGATTAGGGGAAACGTAGAGCAGTTACCCAGCGGCATCGGTGGTACACCGTATCCAGGGGGCACGAGCACCCCAAAGCTTCCAAGTTTCATTCTAAATACCAACATCCCATAAACATACACAATCACCAACCAAGGGAAGTGGAACTTGGGCTTCAAGACAACAGTCAATGTATATATTCGAAAGCATGGCCACCAACAAAATCATTATCGTAGCGCGGAGAGAGGAAGTCACCTCGACCTTTTGCCAGAAATGCCGCGACCTCGTCATGAACACCGCCAGAGACATCAAAAAGCACACGGCAAACAAGAAATGTTTTCCAGGCATCGTGGCGGGCGAGGTCGACGCCTCGGTCGCACAACTGTCCGCCGACGGGGCGCTTATGGACGACGCTGCATGGATTGTATAGGGCATCGCGGCGACACAAACCCCCTCGCGATAATTACTAGCCAAGGTTTATCGTACACCTGCCAGCTTCCGGAGCAAATATCCGCTACCCGTCGTCGATGGGGTACAGCCGCCGACTTGAATGTGGCGGAGGGTTCGGAAGGACTCCCCGGAGAGGAAGAGGTTGCACGACCACTGGAAAAGCAGCCACCCTGACAAGATCGACAGCGTCTACGCCGACGACCAGGGCTAGACCATGATAATCCAGAGAATTACGGTTGGGGGCTGCAACCGGTATATGAGGCTCAACATACCAGTCTCGGTTGCGCCGGTTCCGGTTACAGGTGGAGAGCTGGAAGTGACGGCCCGACTTCTGCAAGGGCTCGACGACGCGGACCTGAGCAACCGCGAGATCACGGCACGGGAGGTGGGCGACCCAGAGATCAACAAATTCCTGGTTCGGCTGCAATTTGAGAAGCACCTGGTAGGATATGACCCTAATGAGGTGTCGTGGCTCGCCTGGAGTTTGGTAAGTTCTCGAATGTCCCCCCCCCCCCCCCCCCCCCCCGGGGCGATTGTGGCCTTGCTCGGTCTGCCCGGCCTGCATTCTCATCTGCTGCGTTGTGTTTTGTGCGCGGATGGTTTTGATACCTAGAGCGGTGAAAAAGACCACGCGCGGCCTGCCCTAGGATGGGAGCACGTTGATGGCGTGGGCTCGGTGTGAACCATGCTGTGCCCCAAGCCGAGGGGAAGTAGAGAGGAGGGGTATTAAGCATCTGGTAGAACCGACCTATAGAGTGGGCAGCCGCTACCAGTATCTCGCCAGTTCATTACCGATGTGGTGCAGGTAGCAGGCTAGCTGGCAATACCGATAGACCACACCCATGGTCAACCCGAATACTGGTTTGCTTGACCCCTGAATTCTCATAGCCCTGGCATCGTCCAGGTCCGAATCCGTCTCCACGCTAGCAGCTGATGCAAACAAGTGAGCCCTGGATCCGAACGACATCCCTTGTCTAAAAATACTCGAGATGTATCCGGAACCGCTCGCACCACTGATGCTACCCATCAAGAACAGCAACTCCCACCCCGAGCGTCGTACCAAAGTCCAATGTGATGCCCAAACCAGAGCCCGACGACACCCCGAGTCCGAGGGAGAGAGATATCCACCAAACTCACACCAACCGTCCAGCCTTCGGACAACAAAGCCGGCGCGCCTCGGAATACCCAGACTCGTGTTGTCCAAACCCCATGACATCACGGAAAGCCACCAGGGGAATACGAGGTACAGAGCTTTGTGGCTGCAGGTCTTGGCCCAATATCGCGCTTAACCGAGACAAAGCTGGAGAGGCATGATTGGAGTACCAGCCACCACACCCCAACACTCGAAGCTTGGTAGCTCGACTGGGCTGACCTCGGCCGTTCCCCGCAGTGACATCGACTGGTCTCGCTCGCCTACCGTGGTACCAATGACAGAGGTTCATGTCAGGGCGAGACATGGAGGTCGATTTTATATTTATCGTCTCCTGCTCGCCTGAAGCCTCACCTCGGGGGTTGGTTGTCTCACCGTCTTGCCAAACCAAACCACACGGCCAACACATTTAGACAAGATGGCTCTGAGATATTCGTCGCTCGTTTTGGTAGCCCTCGCTGCCCTCATGTGAGTGACTTGCACACATAACCACCCCCACTGCCACGGACTGCAGCCGACTCTGATGACTACAAACAGGCAACCGGCCATGGGCTCACCCGCCTGTCCGGCCCGCTCTTCAACAACGCCGACCCCATCCGGCCCCTCGACACTCCCGTCCTCCTGCACATTTCGACCGCAGGCAACGACATACACGAATGACGGGTGCGACTTCAAATGCCCGCCACAGTCGGCGTGGTGCATCGCGGACGGTAAGTGTCACACCCTCCCCCCTCCTCCCTCCCCCCTAATGGCTGCCATGAATGACCTCGAGCGCGCATGAACGGGCTGATCGCTGACAACTCCCTAGCCTACGTCGTGCTGCCGTGCGGATGCGACCGGGCTGCCGTCGCCCCGACTACCATCAGCCGCTGCCCTACGGCAAGCGGCAACTGCTTCCAGTGCTCGACCGGTTGGGGCATTGCGACTATTACTGACTCCAACTGTCCACCGTCTGCGACTGCTACCGTGACTGCGGCTTAGAGGGCTGGTCACGGAGACTATTGCGGGATGCAAAGGGCAAGGAAGGGCGGGGACTGATGTGACGGCCGGTGAGGATATCTTGGGCAGGGCAATTTTGTGTAATCGTTGAGGAACCGACGGAGTGATGGCGGCCCTGATGGCAGGCATAGGGGCATCACGGCACTTCCGGAGCCGCAAGGTTACTTGCCGAACACGTGCAAGACAAACTACGCCTGACTTGGGCTATTTTTCCGCGTATATGCCAAGAAACCATCAGGAAATACTCGAGCTGGCGTTGGGAAAGCAATATCAAGTAGCTGTTGACGAACCCCTTCTGCCATTGTTGATCCCAGGAAGTAGCAGGAATGTGCTTCTGCCCGGGTTGGTCAGGCACCTGTGCCAGTCTGATTTGAGGGCTATTCGTGACCAGCGTGCCTGGCGATTCAGACGTGCCTATCGCACCCCGGAAGTCGGGAAACGGGCTGCCCAGGACCGTCGGATGATGGTGAAGCTAAGGATGTGCGGCTCGCCACGATGGCTATGCCGATTGCCCTTCCGGGATGCCTCGATCCTGACCACGAACCTGGGCGTTGACGCCAGAACTCCCACTGGTTTCGTCGCGTCTCATCAACCCGAATTTGGAAATAGTAGAGAGATAACGAAGGAAAGTACGGGCTTGTTTATTTCCCTTGGAATAACGGGACAGAAGAGAGGAATGCGGTTTCCAAATAGTCAATATGGGCCACCGAGTTCCTGCCGCTGGGCAGGAGTGTGCAAGAGTGTTCTTGACATGAGGTGGGAAGGGGGAGGTCGCTTTCCTCCCTCGCCAAAGAAAGAAAGAAAGAGAAAGGAGAATAAAAAAGATAAGAGAAAAAGGGGGGAAAAGAGAATCAAAAACAAGAGCAAAGAGAAAGAAAGAAAGAAAGAGCTCCGGGCATTTGAGGCGCCTTAAATGTGTTGGAAGCTTGCTGAATCTTGGGCTGATTAATGAAAGAAACGCGCTGGAGCGCGCGCTGGTCGCGTCGCTATTAAGGAACCGGGCAGTTTAGGTGGGACAGGCACATAATGATTGGTTAATGGTGCCCGGGGTTTCCCTTTCAGGAAAGACAGGGGTTTGCTCCAGCTGGCGCGTTCCTGCCCTCCATCTGATCAACTCTTTCCTCTCCCTCCGGAATTCCCGACCGTCTGAAGTCGCGGTTTCCGGTGCAGGCGACAGTTTTGCGGCAAGCACGATCCAAACCGACAGCAGTGGTCCTCCAGTTTACATCAATGGGGACTGGCCCGGGCACTGCACTCACCGGCGGCCGCATATTGCCCTCATGAGGCGCGTTGGAACGGGTAGCCGCAGCTGCTGTGCATCGAGTGATGTTTCACAGTCGTCGCGCATTTGACATTCGCGCGTTGAACTAGGAGGGTGATGCTTGGGTTTCAACAAAAGGATCCGGATCTTCAAAACGCGACTCGAACCACTCTGTCGATCGCCTCGGCCCGCGAAAGATTCGAACAAGTGTTCTATGGAGCCTCACGTTGTTTTCAAGGCCTGCGAGCCGCTTATCCGATCAGCGAGTTCGAACGAGATCTGAAGAGGCAGGGTGCTGGGTTCACTGGGCTGTGCTTGGCTGTTATGTCGGACGGTGGCGTGGGTTTTGGACACGAGGCTTCTTAACCCCGAGCCAACGCCGTCTACCGGCGCTTGAGGAGGCTCGGACAAACACAATTTCCATCGACAGCAGACCGACCAGACTTGGCACGCCCGGCACGCCGGGCTCATTCCGGTGTCATCTACCGGCGAAGTGGGACACGGGACTCGACTTTACATCATCGGGTGGGATGTCTCAATCTGGACGAGGAGCTCGGGGTTGCGGAAAACGCTAGAAGACCCCGTATGTGGGATGCGCGATTTGAGGGGAGGAAACACTCGGGGCCCCGGATACCGACCACGTCGTTTCCCCCGGGGGGTTTGACCTGGAGTATCTCGTTACTCGTTGGGCTTTGTGGGCGACCACGTTGCGGTCTGTTTGCGAATGGGCACAGAGGGGGAGCATGGCATGCCGCATGCATGCGACTGGCAGGGTTCCGGGTTGTCTATGTTTGGAAACTCCGTCGTGGTCCCACCTTTGACGGAGCCGCAAAGGTCTCCGCCAGTTCCGATGGGAACGGCCCGATAACGCCACTCCACCAGTCCTGTTGATGACGTTGGGCAACGATCTCGAGATCCACGTCTTTACGGGCCCTGCCGGTGGCAAGCTGCAACTGCCGTGGCGCGCAGATCCAGGGTCGACGGTTTGACGATGGAGGGCTCCCAACAAAGTGAAGCTCGTTAGGGTCCGATGTAGCGGAGTGGAAGGCGTAACCATGAATTTGGAACCTCCACTTTCGGCAGGACCGGTCTCCAGCGTCCCCAGCACTCCTGCTCGCTGCCCCCTCGACTCCATGGGGCCCCTCGTCTCTTCGCGCTTTCCTTCTCCATGTGGGAAGCCCGCATTGTCCAGCTGATCAAAATTCAGGATTTTTATCAGAAGAGAACCGTCATGGACCCCTCTCCTTTCTCCTCCACCGGTTCGAATTTAATATCGCAAGAGTCCCAGCTTTCATCGTTTCTGTCTGGGTCGTCTTGTCACACCACCATCTTATGAAGAAGCCCTTTTCGGCCCGCTGACTGCTCACCAACTCCTTTGGCCACTGATTCGACAAAGATGGCGTTCTCACGCTTCCAAAAAGCGTCGGCTGAGCATGGCCCCGCCAAGGCTGAGAGCCCATCCGCGGCAGCTATCGTTGCAGAGCAGAAGATCACAGCTATTGCCATCTTCCTCGGTGCGGTCGCCAGTATAGGTGGCTTCATGTTTGGTTATGTCAGGTAAGCAAGCAGATGCTCTGCCTCTACTGGCATCTGTCTGCGGTCTGGGCACTGACACAAGACTCCAGCGGTCAGATCTCGGGTTTCTTCGACATGGAGGACTACGGCAATCGCTTTGGAATACACAACCCCGACACGGGCCTGTATGACTTCAGCGCTGCTCGCCAGGGGGCCATCGTCGGCCTCCTTCCTGCCGGCTGTCTCTTCGGTTCCCTGATCGCGGGCAACATTGCTGACACTCTCGGCCGCCGCATGGCCATCTCGGTGTCGGCCCTCTTCTGCTCTGTCGGCAACATCATCGAGATCTCGTCCGAGACTTCGTGGGCCCAGTTTGCGGTCGGCCGTCTCGTCACTGGCCTCGGTATCGGCGCCCTCTCGGTGGCCGTGCCCATGTACCAATCCGAGTCGAGCCCTGCTATCCTTAGAGGCGTTCTCATCTCTACCTATCAGCTTTTTATTACTTTAGGTATCTGGACTGCAGAGATGATTAACTACGGCACCCACAACATGTCGGGCTCATCATCGTGGCGCATCCCCAACGGCCTGTCGTTCCTGTGGTCTCTCATCCTCGGCGGCGGCATTCTCCTTCTGCCCGAATCTCCTCGCTACGCGTATCGCAAGGGCCGCGAAGACGAGGCTCGCCGCACCATCGCGCGCCTTGCTGGTCTTGACACCGACGCCCCGTCTGTCAACCAGCAGATCGATGACATCCGTGCTAAGCTGGACGAGGAGAGGGCCGGCGCGACCACCCGCTGGTACGAGATCTTCACTGGTCCTCGCATGCTGTACCGTACCTTGCTGGGCATAACGCTTCAGGTAAGTTCCCTGCGAATTGCCCCGTACTCACATTGGCAGGTCGCTGACTATTTGGCAGGCTGGACAACAACTCACGGGTGCCAACTTCTTCTTTTACTACGGGACCACCATCTTCAGAGCCACGGGTCTTAGTGACAGCTACGTGACTCAGATAATTCTGGGGTCCGTCAACGTCTTCTGTACTTTTGGCGGTCTCTACGTGGTGAAGAAGTGCGGCCGGAGAAACGCCCTCATGGCTGGCGCACTCTGGATGATGGTGTGCTTCCTGGTTTATTCCTTCGTCGGGCACTTCAAGCTCGACCCGGTAAACCCCGCAAACACCCCCGCGGCTGGCAACGTTCTCATCGTCTTTTCATGCCTGTTCATCGTTGCTTTCGCCACGACTTGGGGTCCTCTCGTCTGGGCTGTCGTCGCCGAGCTCTACCCTGCCAAGTACCGCGCGCCTGCCATGGCGCTCGCCACGGCGAGCAACTGGCTGTGGAACTTCTTGATGAGCTTCTTCACGCGCTTCATCACGGACGCTATCGACTATCTCTACGGATTGGTGTTTGCGGGCTGCTGCGCGGTCCTCGTGCTTGTGGTGTTCTTTTTCCTTATTGAGAGCAAGGACCGGAGCCTGGAGGAAATTGACACCATGTACTTGCTACATGTCAACCCGATCAGCAGCAGCAAGTGGGACGATAAGCACGTGCCGGGGAGCGCCGATACGAGTGGCCGCCAATCACGGCAACAGTCGACTCACGACGAGGAGCATGTCGAGGCTCCTTGAGAAAAGCACATTCTGGGAAGTGGGATATTGAAATAGAAGGCCTGGCGTCACGGAGCTCATTTGGTGGGGCATATACAACTCTTGTGGTCTTGGACCTAGGGCATCTGTGGGTTGAAATGGTGTTGCTCGGGCACATCAATTGGGGGCTGTGGTATTATTAGTTCGCTTTTGGGATTGAGGCATTCGCAGCACGGTCTGTCTATTTGATGCCGGTTATTCTGGGCAATGAGTCTGTATGATAACAATAGCTACAGTCAGAGGGTTAGTTCGGAATGCAGTAGCCCAGGAGGCAATCGATGCTATCCACCACATCATAGCTTTCCTAACATGGTTCGACAAGGTTGTCGGCTTTACTTTTACTCTTGTATGTACGCAAAACACCCCGTTGTTTTCCGCGGCGGGCGTGGGATGAAGGAACAAAGAAAAATCTGCTTTTCGTTGCAGTGACCTGACGTTGCCACCGTCGGCGAGGGATCCCTGTCTTAGAGGGTTCTGGGCTCCCGCGACTCGGTTCGGCAGCACTCCGGTGTCACCGTTCGGCCTGCAGCGATCGACGGTGGGCCCGGCAGAAGGGCAGAGAACAGCTCGAGAGAGAAATCTCCGAGGCCGAACCAACCCTAACAAGGTGGTATCCGGCCCTAACTAGTGAGGCAAATACCGGGCTGGGCGAGTCTTTTTTTATCGATTTTTTTTGTTTACTGTGACTGTGACTGTGACTGTCGAAGAAAAGCTGGTTTGGGTTGCTTGGCAAGGCGATGGATGGGCTGTGACTTGCTCGGCTAAGTTTGACTCTATCTTATTCTTACCCAGGTGCTGAAGCCAGCGAGACAATGAGGTAGCGAAGTAGGTAGTTATGATGGTGGTTAGGGCAGGGGGGATGATGGGTTATGTCTTGACTATTTAGTATTTATTTATTATTGAGGGAGTTTGTGGGCTCTGCACTCTCAGTCACTTCTCCTTATTTTGACGGGCGGTGGGTTCTGTGATCAGGAGATAAGAGCGGAGGTTTGTTGGTTGATTACGGCAGGGTGTTCGGCTCCGGCCGGTGGGGCGGCATGGGATTGAGTTTTTAGGCGGTGCTTGACCTTCGGTGGCGGTTTGGGCTACCTCACCTTACGAGCTGCTTGCGCTGTATGCTGCGCTGGGTTCCGTCGGCCGTTGTTCGGCTTGGAGGTTGTTTGTTGGTTGGAGATGGGTGGATGGGTGGATGGCGAAGTTGGGAAAATTTGAGATGGGTTTTCGCCTGCTTTTGAACATGGGCTGTGTTGGATATGGCTGGTTTGTATATGTAATAAGTTCAGGTGTTGCTGGCCTGGTGGATGAAGAGCTGATGTTTTGTTTATACACGGCGTGAACTCAAGCTTCGTACCCCTGAATTACTTCTTGTTCGTCTTTTCTATCCTTGTTGCGTCCGAAGTGACCCATCCGTCCAAACTCGAGGTCTCCATATCCCGGCAGCTCTCATCCACTCCCGATCCACTCCCGAATCTCGACACCGAAGACAAAACTTTTTGTTAACCGGACAGGGTTGTGCCTACCCGCGGTTTTCGTCGGGTTTGCCTGCTTGCCGGAAGTTGCAGCCGAACATTGGATAGAAGGAGTTGACTGTGTTGGTGCGTTGGATTTGGGTTGGCTTGCGACTCCCACTCACTCACTCACTCACATCAGTCATCAGCTTTACCACACGGTATTGCTGTTATCGAGAGTGTCTGGCCGGGGACTCCGAGGAAATTAGGAGCTCGAAGTTTTGAGCTGGAGGAGACGGGCGTATCCACACGATCGAATTTTTCCGAGTTCTGACTCCCTCCTCAGGGGGTGCTCTGTGACTTTTGACCTTTGACTCGGCGGTATTCTCAGACCTGTTGTTCCACTGTTTCCCCGTCTTGTACGTCTGTCAGCTCCGATCTCGTCTAAACCGGGCGGCTCCTGTTGGTCATCGTCGCGGGGTATCATATCGCGTCGCGGTTGAGACGCGCCTGACCGACCCCCTTGACGTACGCACTTAACACACCTTGGCCTCAGCATAGTCCCACAACTCACGCCTACCGCACATCACCAGAACCCTAACGGGAGCGCTCGACAAGCGCCAAACCAGGCCAATGAAGGCCAACGGGACCACCCCGGCGGACTTCTCGTCCTCCGGGGAGGACATCGGCGTCGTTGGGGGCATCACGCGGGTCTTCTCTGTCGGGGAGAAGGGCAAAAAGATGGACGGCAAGGAGAAGGGAGTCGCCAGCGATGCCGACTCGGCACAGCAAGGGGAACTGCAGCGACAGCTGTCCGGGAGGCATCTCAACTTCATCGCCATCGGCGGTACCATCGGCACGGGTTTCTTCTTGGGCACCGGCACGGCGCTGGTCAAGGCCGGGCCGGCGGCGTGCTTGATCTCGTACATCTTTGTCGGGTCGATCTTGTGGTCGGTGATGGTTTGCTTGGGGGAGATGGCGACGTACATACCGACCGCGGGAGCCTTCTCGTCTTATGCCACCCGGTTCGTTGACTCGAGTCTCGGCTTCGCGGTGGGGTGGTTGTATTGGTTCGGCTGTGAGTTGCTCTCTCTTCTCTGGTGTGATACTGTCGCATGGAGGCTGATAGTCAGGAATCAGGGGCCATCACTTACGCTCTATCCCTCGTCGCCGCCGGCCTCATCATCCAATACTGGAAACACGACATCAACATCGGCATCCTGATCGCCGTGTTCTGGGTCGTCTTCACCCTCATCAACTACCTCCCCGTCGGCATTTATGGCGAGCTCGAGATGTGGCTGTCCAGTCTCAAGGTCATCACCATCGTCGGCTTCATCATCTTCGGCATCTGCATCGCCGCTGGCGTCGGCGACGAGGGCGTGCTAGGCTTCAAATACTGGAGGGAACCGGGCGCCTTCAACGAATACCTCGTACCCGGCGAGGTCGGGCAATTCGTCGGGTTCTGGGCCGTCCTCATCCAAGCCTCAGTCTCCTACCAAGGCGCGGAGCTAGTCGGCGTCGGCGCGGGCGAGGCGCGCGACCCGCGCAAGACGGTGCCCCAAGCAATCCGCGTCACGTACTGGGGGATCATGTTTCTGTTCGTGGCGACGATGCTGCTGATCAGCATGCTCGTCCCATCATCCGACCCCAACCTGCTCAACGACTCATCCAACGCATCCGCCTCCCCGCTCGTCATCGCCGCCCAGCGCGCGGGCGTCAAGGTCCTGCCGGACATCATCAACGCGGTGCTGCTGACGGCCGTCCTTTCCGCCGCCAACTCCAACGTCTACTCGGGCAGCCGCGTGCTGCTGGCGCTGGCCGAGGAGGGCCAGGCGCCGGCCATCTTCAAGAAAACGAACCGGCATGGCATCCCCGTCATGGCCGTGGCTGGCACGGCCGCGTTTGGCCTGCTGGGCTTCCTCAACCTGTCGTCCGACGGCGGCAAGGTGTTCAACTGGCTGCTCAACATCAGCGGCGTGGCCGGCCTGACCACCTGGGCCAGCACCTGCCTGTCGCACCTGGCGTTCATGCGCGCGCTCAAGGCCCAGGGGATCCCGAGGTCCGAGCTGCCGTATGTGTCGCGGTTCCAGCCGTACACGGCTATTTATGGTCTGTTCTTCAACGTCCTCATCACCCTGACCCAGGGCTTCACCGTCTTTATCAACTGGAACGTGAGCGACTTCTTTGCGGCGTACATCAGCCTGATTCTGTTTGTGGTGCTGTGGGCTGGCCACAAGCTGTGGCACCGCCAGCCGAGTGTCAACCCGGCCACGGCTGATCTCGTCCGCGGGCGGTATGATCTGAACGAGGAGCGTTCGGCTGCCGATGGCGGTGTGTGAGAATCAGCGGTGGTGTGCCGTTGTTATGTGTACAATACAAAAGAGAGCGCGCAAAATGGTCGAGGCAAGGGTTCGAGGATATGGCCTCGGTGTAAAAGCATGACGGTGTCGGTGAGCAGGATCCTAATAGTGTGTATGATATTACGGCATGCATGATAGCGATAGTACCCCTTATTTTGTTTAATTCATCTTTGCTTCCCAAACAACGTCGCTCCTTCTTCTGATCAGAGGATCATGTTCCAGCTGACCTTCTTGCCTCTCATCATGGTCAGCACGCCAACAGGCAGAAATTGCTTGTCGACAAGGCTCAGCCCGCCAAAGTCCTCCTGCAGTTCCTTGGCGTACAGTTGAAGGAACCACTTCTTTTCCGCATCGAGCCGGACGCTGTCGGCCAGGAACTCCCTCAATCCGCTCTCAACTTCCTTGCTCAGCGCGATCTCCTGTGTCTCCGGAACGCAGATGAGCTTTTCGAAAGTGAGGAAGAACCTGGGACTCTGCCGTTCGCGGAACCGGGAGTACTCCTCGAGCGAAAAGAAGGCCGACATATCCAACTCGGTGACGGCACGCGGCTTGCCAGACTCTCCATCTGGATAGATACGGTGGAGTCGGCGACGCCGGACTGTTTCGTTAGTCGACTCGAAGGCTTTCCTATCGTCTAGGTATTCCTCCCGCTCCGTTTTGAAATACTCTTCGATGATCTCCTCGGGCGTTTCGGTGATGTTGTTGCGGACCAGGAACAAGCCGACGAAGGGGTTCCGGAGACCCAGGCCGCCTAGCTGTTCGGGCAGGTAAACGAAAGAGTCAGGCAGGTTGGAAACGCCGAAGCGAGTCTGGATCATCCGTTTGACTGGTAGGAGATGATGTATTAGTGAAACTGCATAGCAAGGCCGCGGGGTGGGTATGTGGCGCTTTGACAACTTACTGTGTTCGACGACGCTTCCTTCCTTGCCATCGGAGCCTGGGAATAACCGTCGTAGCATGGTTTGGTATGTATTCAGTATTTCATCAATGTGCTCCCGGCCAAAGCAGCGTGCCGGTTCGCCAAAGGTGTGGCTAAAGAAGCGGCCGATGCAGCTATTCCATGTCTGGACCCACGACAACACACTCGTGCACTCGGTGAGCTGTTTCTTCAGCTGGTCAACATGCGCCACGACGAGCTTCTGGTCAATGGCCCATTTCCCAGTCACTGGGTCAAGACATAAGAAGCCAATCTTGACCGGGCCAGCCGGCAACATCTTGGCGATGACTTCGTCTCGCTTGGCGGACCCGGGAAGGTAGACCGACCCCGTCTTGGCCTTGTTAAAGTCGAGGCCGAACACTTTGGCATAGGACTGCATGCAGAGCCAGGCTTGCGCGCTTCTTTCGGGTTGGCCGACGAGCCAGATGTCATCGTGCAACCGGTACAGCAGGATTCCGGTGTCACGATTGACAGCAAGGTCCATGAAGAACAGCACTAGCTCTCCCGTGAACTTCTCCGAGGCGTGCGCCATGGGAACACCCCTCTTTCGGATGCGCGGTCCGAGCTGCGGACGGTCATCGGAGGCCGCGTCCAAGTTCAAAGGAGACTCGAGATATTTCTTGAAGAAATCGATCCAGTCCTGGCCAAAGCCGACGTAGCGCATGAGGGCGAATATTGTGCTGTGCGAAAGACCCGTGGCATACCACTGCAGATCAGTCTGGACCAGGGCGACGCCATGTCCGGGACCCTCTCGCGTCTCGTGCGTGACATCTCGGAGTCGGTGGACAATCAACTCGGCGGTGAGGTGGCGCAAGAGCTGCTGCTTAATGCCAGATCGTTTCTGCGGCGAGGAAGTCACGTCCTGGTCGTCACTATCGACGGTCTGGTCGTCGCTATCATCGTAATTGTTATCGCCATCGAAAAGCGAAGTCTCAGTAGCGGGGAGTTGTGAGAGGAAGAACTTGTTGAAGTAGTCGGACTTGCGCTGCGCCTCGATATTCGCCGAGCCGCCCGAGTAGAAATTCATGTAGAACTGCCGCCTCTCCAGGTCGTAGGCGGATGGCGCCCTGTGGCCCTCGAGGTCCCGCGAGCAAACACTTTCCATGAAAGACTTCAGTGCTGGCTTTAGCATATTGCACAATCTGATGCCGATGTGTTGGACAAAAATCATCTGCAAGATATCGTCATCGGCCCACACCCGATACTTGCCGTTCAAGCCGCGGCGCGGCATGACACGAATACCATCTTTTCCAGCATCCCAATGCCACTGCTTCAGGTCGGAGAAGCGCATGTTCAAGACGTCAGCGATCTCCGACTTGGCAACATCGCTCTCGAGGAAGTCGCGTAGGATTGCCTGCTTCTCGTCGCTGAGAATGTCCTCGGTTAGGAGGCCCTTAATGCAGCTAGTGAGAGACGCCTCGGTGAAGGGGGCAGTCTCAGACATGAAGCGTGTGCTATCGTCGGCAATCTCCTTGCGCAGCGCCTCCAGCTCCTTTTGGCTCTTTTCGTCTGGGAATAGACGGTCGAGGAAATTGCGTATCTCGGTCTCGTCCGTCTTGAGCGGCGTGAATACGACTTGTTCGAACTTGTCGACGAGCTCGCTTAGCCGCTGGCGTTGGCGTTCAACTAGCTCAAACGAATCACCGTCCGGATCGTCGGCCGAGGCCGGCAGTGGCTCGACAATCGGTTGGTCCATCCACTCTGGAGGGGTGTGTCAGAATAAGGTCCCGGGCACGCGACGGATGTAGAGGTGATTTACCAGTCAAGAGGCGTGAGTACAGGTGAGCCATATCTAGCTTACGGCTCTGGATGTCGAGCTTGGTGCGAAGCTGGTGTTTGAAGCTGTCCAGTTTGGACACGGGAATGGAGGCATCGTACCGGGACTGGTCCAGCCAGCGCTGGATGTTGTCGAGGCTGGCGTCTTTCGAGGCGGCTGGGGAGAGCTCTTTCACGGCCTCGAGAAGGCATGCGAGGCGGTCGCGGTCATCAACAGCGGCATCAGCCTTGGCAAGAAAGTCACGTTTACGGTCTTCGTAGGATTTGTGACGGGAATCTAATTCGCGGATCTTGCTGAGGGTGATGCTCTGCAGCGTCTTTGACAAGACCGATTTGGGAGACGCCATGGCGGAAGCTCGATCACGTTTCTCGATGGGGTTACTGTGATGATAGACCTGATAAATAATGGATGGAGCACAATATTTACCGATTCAAGAGAGGACATGGACGTCGAGACAACGACGACTTTATCTTCAACTTCCACCGGGTCCCGAATGTGAACAGACTTGAGGGGGCTGCTTCAAGATCCCAGCCGAAGCGGAACGCCATTCTTCAGCTCCAGGCAGATCGGCCACGGGGCCATGCCCTGGAGACGACGAGAAGACTGGAGAAGATGCATGATCTGGATCGCGCAGGGCAGCAATGCCTCAAAGGGGTCTTAATGCCTGTTCTAATGCCTGGAGTGGCTGCAGATGGGGAGTTTGTCTGGCGGTGTGCCAAGCATCTGGGGAAGGCAGCAGCGAGTGGGGCTGCGAGCATGGAAAGAATGACTGGCAGATTCCCCATTTTTCTTTTTTCTTTTCGGTAGGCGCGGTCGAGCATTCTTCGAGCTCGCGCAGCTTACCAGAAAAGCAATGCTTCTTTCCTTCACAGAGCCAATTCATTCTTGGTGATAAGCAAGCTCTGCCTCAGTGGCTACCGGGTTGTTTCTGCTGAGCCAGGCGGAGAGCAAAACACCTGAATACAGGATTACACATTATGTAAGCGGCGAGGAGCTGCGATTAACTAGTTAGTTACGGGAAATATTCTGTACATCCTGAGCTAGAGCACAGACCAGGCGGGGCTTTCGAGGTATCAGCATCTCAGCAGATGCCCCGCTCCGGTAACACCACCACGGGAGCTCCGAGAGCGGCTCCGAGTCATTCCCACACTTAGGGATGTATGTGTGTGTACCCACTCTGAAATCCCAACTGCAATCGTCCAAAGAATGGAGGTTGATTGAAAGCTGCGGAGGGTTTTTTTTTTTTTTTTTTTGGAAGCCTTGATTTTATAGTAGACGCTGATTCTAGTGATGAGGTTTGATCCAACACGTTTCACTGCGACAAGTGGGTGAGGTTGGGTCGAAGTCAGGTTGGGGTATCTGGGCGTGAAATCTGCAGCTCATGCAGGCAAAGTCGTCTCCGGTCTTGTTGTATGTCGAGTGCTGTGATTCAAGAGTGACCTTTTTGTTCCACGCCGCAGACAAGGCCGCTGTGTCATCAGCCTTCTCATGCTAGTTTGGTCCGATGGTCGATGGTTGAGGGTCGCTGGCCCCCGAGCTCCGATGGGGGGTTGGTCCGCTTAAGTTTTTTTCCCCGCGGCAGAAGAGCTCCGAACTTTATTTTATTGTCATATTATCACGAGCAACCCCCGAAACCCACAAATTGCCCACTCTCCGCCACAACCTAGACAGTCCTGCCTGATCACCACAATCGCTGCAGGCGCATGTCGGGCGCAATTGAGCCCGCACGCATAGTCTGACCATCATGGCGGACACCGGCAGCTCGGGTCCCACGCGGATCGCCATTCTGGGCAAAGAAGACATCGTCGTCGACCACGGCATCTGGTTGAACTTTGTGACTCACGACTTACTCGAGAACCTACAATCTTCCACCTACGTGCTCATCACCGACACGAACCTCTACCAGACCTACGTGCCTCCCTTCCAGGCCGTCTTCGACAAGGCCGCCCCCAAAGATGCCCGCCTTCTCACCTACGCCATCCCGCCCGGCGAATACTCCAAGGGCCGCGATACCAAGGCGGAAATCGAAGATTGGATGCTCTCGCACACATGCACCCGCGACACCGTCATCATTGCCCTCGGCGGCGGTGTGATTGGAGACATGATTGGCTATGTTGCTGCCACCTTCATGCGTGGTGTCCGCTTTGTGCAGGTGCCTACGACCCTGCTCGCCATGGTTGACTCCTCTATCGGCGGCAAGACGGCCATCGACGTCCCTATGGGCAAGAACCTGATCGGTGCCTTCTGGCAACCACAACGCATTTACATTGACCTGGCCTTCCTCGAGACGCTGCCCGTGCGCGAATTCATCAACGGCATGGCCGAGGTCATCAAGACGGCCGCCATCTGGAACGAGACCGAGTTTACCGCCCTGGAGGAGAACGCCGCCGCTATCCTCGAGGCTATCCGCACCAAAGGCACCAGCCCCTCCGCTCGCCTGGCTCCCATCCGTCACATCCTCAAGCGCATTGTGTTGGGCTCTGCCGGCGTCAAAGCTGAGGTGGTCTCGGCTGACGAGCGCGAGGGCGGTCTCCGCAACCTGCTCAACTTTGGTCACTCCATTGGCCACGCATATGAGGCCATTCTTGCGCCCCAGGTCCTGCACGGCGAGTGCGTTGCCATAGGTATGGTCAAGGAGGCCGAACTGGCCCGCTTCCTCGGCGTCCTTCGCCCCGGCGCTGTTGCCCGCCTAACTAAATGCATCGCGAGCTATGACCTGCCTACCTCTGTGCACGACAAGCGTATCGCAAGGCTCTCGGCCGGCAAGGAGTGCCCTGTCGACGTGCTGCTCCAGAAGATGGCTGTTGACAAGAAGAATGAGGGCCGGAAAAAGAAGATCGTACTGCTGTCGGCCATCGGCAAGACCTATGAGCCCAAGGCAACAGTCGTCGATGACCGCCCCATCCGGATCGTCTTGTGCCCCTCTATCCGCGTTACCCCAGGTGTCCCGAGTGGCCTTTCGGTCAGCGTGACCCCGCCTGGATCCAAGAGTATCTCCAACCGCGCACTCGTGCTGGCCGCTCTGGGGCAGGGTACGACCCGCATCCATGGGCTCCTCCACTCGGATGATACGCAGTTCATGCTTACCGCCATCGCTCAGCTTCAGGGTGCTACTTATTCTTGGGAAGATGCTGGGGAAGTCCTCGTCGTCAAAGGCAAGGGCGGCAAGCTGCAGGCCAGCGGCGAGTCACTATACCTTGGTAATGCCGGCACTGCTTCGCGCTTCCTCACGTCCGTGGTCGCGCTCTGCTCTCCCACCACCGTGTCTTCCACCGTCCTGACGGGCAATGCACGCATGAAGGTGAGGCCCATTGGCGCGCTTGTCGATGCCCTGCGCGCCAACGGCGTGGGTGTCGAGTATCTCGAGAAGGAGAAGAGCTTGCCAGTCCGGGTGGATGCCAATGCCGGCTTCGCCGGCGGCGTTATCGAACTAGCTGCTACCGTCTCGTCGCAGTATGTCTCTTCCATCTTGATGGCTGCCCCCTACGCACACAAACCTGTCACACTCCGGCTCGTCGGCGGCAAGCCCATCTCGCAGCCATACATCGACATGACCATTGCCATGATGGCATCCTTTGGCATCAAGGTCGAGAGGTCCACTGAGGATCCCAACACCTACCATATCCCACAGGGTGTCTACGAAAACCCAGCCGAGTACGTCATCGAGAGCGACGCCAGCTCGGCAACTTATCCCTTGGCTGTCGCTGCCATTACTGGCACCACCTGCACCGTCCCGAACATTGGCTCTGCGTCGCTCCAGGGCGATGCCCGTTTCGCTATTGAGGTACTCCGCCCCATGGGATGTACCGTAGAGCAGACTGAAACCTCCACTACTGTGACCGGACCGCCTATTGGGACGCTCAAGGCTATCAAGCACGTCGACATGGAGCCCATGACCGACGCCTTCTTGACTGCCTCTGTTCTCGCCGCTGTCGCCTCAGGAACTACCCAGATCACCGGCATCGCTAACCAGCGTGTCAAAGAATGCAACCGGATCCTTGCCATGAAGGACCAGCTGGCCAAGTTCGGCGTTATCTGCAACGAGCTCGAAGATGGTATCGAGGTGACCGGGAAACCGTATCAGGAACTACAAAACCCCGCCGATGGCATCTACTGCTACGATGACCACCGCGTGGCCATGAGTTTCAGTGTTCTGTCGACCATCTCACCTCATCCCGTGCTAATTCTCGAACGAGAATGCACCGCCAAGACATGGCCAGGGTGGTGGGATATCATGTCCCAGGCCTTCAAGGTTCAACTGGCAGGTGAGGAAGATCCGACTGCAAAGCACGTCGTCAAGTCATCTCGCCCGGGTACGGACCGATCCATCTTCGTGATCGGGATGCGTGGCGCCGGCAAGTCTACAGCCGGCCGGTGGATGTCCGAGATACTAAAACGGCCCTTGATCGACCTAGATGTCGAGCTAGAGAGGAGAGAGGCCACGACCATCCCGGATATCATCCGCGGCGAGCGCGGTTGGGAAGGCTTCAGGAAAGCCGAGCTTGACCTCCTCGAGGATGTGATAAAGAACCAATCCAAGGGCCACATCTTCTCCTGCGGTGGCGGCCTCGTCGAAACCGAGGAGGCGCGCAAGCTGCTCATTTCATACCAGAAGAACGGCGGCTGCGTCCTCATGGTGCATCGCGATACCGATCAGGTCGTTGAGTATCTGATGAGGGACAAGAGCCGCCCGGCCTACTCCGAAAACATCCGGGAGGTTTACTACCGCCGCAAGCCATGGTTCGAGGAATGCAGCAACTTCCAGTACCACAGCCCACACCTGGATGGCTCCGAGTCGCTGCTCGAGCCCCCATCCGACTTTAGCCGATTTCTTGCCGTCATTTGCGGCCAGTCCGCGCACTTGGAGGAGGCCCGCAAGAAGAAGCACAGCTTCTTCGTCTCGTTGACTGTCCCTAACGTTTCGACGGCCCTGGATATCATCCCTCGGGCGGTTGTGGGATCCGACGCTGTCGAGCTGCGCGTGGACTTGCTGGAGAGCTTTGATCCAGAGTTCGTTGCGCGCCAAGTTTCCCTCCTCCGATCCACAGCCAAGGTTCCTATCGTCTACACAGTACGCACGGTCAGTCAAGGGGGTAAGTTCCCTGACGATGACTACACGCTGGCCCGCCAGCTATATCAAATCGGCCTGCGTACGGGAGTGGAGTACCTTGACCTGGAGATGACGATGCCCGCTGATATTCTCGACGCCGTGGCCGAGTCGAAGGGCTTCACCCGCATCATTGCGTCCCATCACGACCCCCAGTCCAAGCTGTCGTGGAGGAACGGCTCATGGATTCCGTTCTACAACAAGGCGTTGCAGTACGGTGATATCATCAAGCTCGTGGGCATGGCTGGCGAGGTTAGCGATAATTTTGCTCTCACGAGCTTCAAGACGAAGATGCTCGCTTCTCACGACACTCCTATCATCGCACTAAACATGGGCCATGCGGGCAAACTTAGCAGGGTGCTCAACGGCTTCATGACACCAGTCTCTCACCCGGAACTCCCAGCCAAGGCCGCCCCCGGGCAGCTCTCGGCCACCGAGATCCGGCAGGCACTCGCCCTCATTGGTGAACTCGAGCCCAGGTCTTTCTATCTCTTCGGGAAGCCCATTAGCTCGTCGCGCTCGCCCGCACTTCATAACGCGCTGTTCGGCGCAACCGGCCTGCCTCACAGCTACTCGAATTTTGAGACAGATAACGCTTCGGACGTTCAGGACCTCATCCGCTCCCCGCACTTCGGCGGCGCCTCGGTGACCATCCCGCTTAAGCTCGACATCATGCCCCTCCTGGATAACATCTCGGATGCCGCGCGCTTCATCGGTGCCGTCAACACCATCATTCCTGTACCCTCCGCAACCGGCGAGAAACCAACCCTCCTCGGCGATAACACTGACTGGACGGGCATGGTCTTCTCGCTCCGCTCCGCCGGTCTCGTCCAGCGGACCGCGGCGACCCCGGGAGCCGCCATGGTTGTCGGCTCGGGCGGCACCACCCGCGCAGCTATCTACGCGCTCCACTCACTAGGTTATGCGCCCATCTACGTGGTCGCACGGACTCCCGAGCGGGTCAAGGAGATCTCAGACGGCTTCCCCGCCGACTACGACATCCAACGGCTGGCCACACCAGAGGAGGCCGCCGCCGTAGCCGAGCGGGACGCGCTCCCGGGCGTGGTCATCAGCACGATCCCGGCCGACAAGCCCATCGACTCGGGCATGCGCGAGGTGCTGGTTGCTGCGCTGCAGAGCGGCGGCGCGTCCGGCCAGACCAAGGGCGAGCCGCGCGTGCTGCTGGAGATGGCCTACACGCCGAGGCACACTCCGCTGATGCAGTTGGCTGAGGATGCTGGGTGGACGACGATTCCGGGGTTGGAGGTGCTTGCTGCACAGGGGTGGTATCAGGTATGTCACTTCTTCGATATAGACCCTGTAACTTGTGAGTGAGTGGTGCTAACCAAGTTGCAGTTCCAACTCTGGACGGGGATTACGCCCATCTATGCTGATGCGCGGGCTGCTGTTCTGGGTAGCGAGGCTTAGTAGGAGGGTGGAGTTGAGTGCGGGAGGTGTGGTGGGGGTGGTATCTGGCTTTCGGGTTGTGCTTGCCGGAAACCTTTGATAGAGTAGAAGTAGTTTCTATGGGGTTCTGTTGTTGAACCCTCTTCATTCCTAGGAAACATGAACACGTTTTGTTTCTCGGACTTGTGTGTTTTGTCGTATTGCTCGTGAGTGTCCATGGGTGTGTAATTCTTGTAGTCCTAGACCGGGACTAGCCGATTCATCTGGTCTCAACCCATTGTTTATCATTGTAGATGTTTACAACTTATGTGGGGCTTCATAGTTTAAAGCTTTCTATACTCCTAGGAAATACAAACCCAGCTTGTTTCTCAGACTGTCGTTTCCGCCTATCCCGGGGGATATGTAAGTCTCGTGGTCTTGTCGAGCTATCACACCCTAGTTGATCGTTTGCTTGTATTCGTTTACAACCCCCCTAAGTAAGAAAATGGGCCAATCTGCATGTATTAGACACCACCACGCTACCTATGTTCCAACCACCACCACCGTCCACTCGACGGTCCGCCAAATGGTTAACTGGCAGTGGCCCGCGCCCCCCGTCAGCGGGTTCAACCCAGCTCTGGTTGGGGGGATGTCATGGGCTCGAATCCTATCGGGGGAAGCCCTTCTAGGCCGCCGCTGGAAATCGGCAGAGCCTCCGCCTCCCCCCAGCCCCCGTTCTGTCCTACATTACCCTGCCCTGCCCTGCCTTGCCCACCACCCCAAGGGGGTTTCGTGGCCGGCCATCTCCGACGGGAGGTAGCCGGTGGGTGAGCTGTTGGTGGCTTTTGACCAGCTGATCGACGGGTGAGGTAGTTGGGGCCTGGTGGACGTGTTTGATTAAGGCGAGGCGAGTGTTTGGCGAGCAAGGCTGTGTGTAGCACTGCAGTCTGGTATCGTACCCGCCCTGCCGCGCCCGTCGACCCGGCAGGGGAATTAGGGTTCTGACAGCCCGCCCTGTCGCCCTGATGCTGCATATCCCACGTCATTGTCGCATTGATCGACGGTTTTGTTTTGGGGGGCTTGGGTATGCCTGTGTGCCTAATTCGGCACTTTGGGAGTCAGATCTTGTTGTGTCCTCGACCGCACTGTGTGTACATACCGGCTGCGTGGCTGCCATAGAGACACAGTGGTATCGAGGCATCATGCTTGACCGCATAGCCTTCTCTCAACTCATCACCGTGATGTGTGTTCCTGGTTGTTTTTCTGCGCTCCGTGGTCCCCCATACGTATTGCGTCCATCGGACTCCACTAGTACTGGCCAATCGTTGTTGGAATCCTCCTTAATCTGTTGGGGTTGGGAGGGGGCTTAGACGAGGATACCGTCACAGATCTCATGGAGAAGGCCGGATGTTTTGCTCCACACCCTCTGGCCAAAAAAACCGGTACACACAACACCGACTTTCAGTGGATCCGCCTGCAAGTCCCCTCTACACACGCACGATACTTAAACAAGCTCTATCTGAGTCAACAAATACGATAAATAAACAACATTGAGGATTCAAAGACAGCAGAGGTCAAGGACTTCATTGAACTTGGTTTTATTAAACTCGGGCTAGATTTGGCGGAGCGGAGTGGTACCAAGATAGCTAAGTGCTGCTTGTGTGTACCGATTTTTTTTTAAACAGGGGGTGCTCCAGTATGTTCGGTAGTTGGTCTTGGCATAAGGCTGCGTAATAGTGTCGGAGATGGTGTGTGGTGGTCGGGTCCGTTTGGATCTGGATTCTGGATTGTGGGTTCGTCGATCCGGAAGTGAAATGCTCCGCCCTTGGTTGGCTGGCATCAGGCCACATGGTGTTGTCATACCCGTGTCGTTCTTGGGGGCTGGAAGGTGTGCTCGATTGAAGATGCAGACGAAATTACGTGCAGCAAGCGGGGAAGATCGAGATCCGGCTTGTTCTATCTCTACGGTTTATGGGGATCGTGGTGATCGAGAGCGGCCTTTACGCCGATCGTCTCTTATATATACAACATCGTGCTCGTCACCAAGCGTGCTACAACTGATGGGATCACCAAGCTATGCTCTCTTGCACTTCGGACCCCCCTCCCGTCTGATGCCCAAAGACAATAAGAAGACAACCAACACAGTCCGAGCCCCGGATAGTGCCACGGGAGGGTGTATGTCCTTCTCGTCCTATCTGGCTGTTCGGATTACCCTGTACGTCAGAGATATTGAACTGTTTCTGCAAACAGTCAAGGACACCTGGCATACTGAGTGTGGAATATCACCTGGGAAGCATGGCATGCCGGTCGCCAGTAACCAATATAAGGCGGCACGCGTGAGGTGGTTGTGTGCCAGTGCAGGAGATGGAGACGTGTCCGGCTCTCCCCGCGGACATCTGACTGGTAGCCGCCCCGGCATGCCGCCATGCCGCCATGTATGTGACCTGATGGCCTGATTGTGCCTGCTTGTTGCCATGTTAACCGTGCAGTTCAGTCCCCCAATACGAGCAATTCCACACATTACGGTGACGCTGGGTAACACCTTTAACAGCAGTCGTTTCCCCCTCTTTCCACTTTCCAAGCCATGTGTCATGTCATAAGACGTCACAGGGGTGGGTAGCGAGTCAGGATGTGAAGCAGTGCTGATCCGAGCCGGAACCGGACAGGCCGGGGGCAAGCAGGCCGGCACTCCGCTGGTGGCAGGCAGGCAGGGGCTGTGTCGCTCGCTGGGTAACATTGTTGACTTTGTGGCTTGCAGAAAAGGGGTGGGACTTACAGGCACGCGGTTGCAATGACTCGGATTGGAGCTAGTATACACCACGTTAGGTGCTGACTTAGTGATTTGTAGTGTGCAAGCTAAGCTCCTAGCGTAGTTGAAGACTGTGCGGTTAGTTAATGGAACTCTTCGTTGGGGCAAGCTGTAAGTTTTATCGTCTTATGTTTTTCATGACATTTCACTTCAAGACTCCTGGAATATAACATCGGTAAAACGCTTGACTTGATTTGAATGCTCCTCCCAGTGCCTATGCTAAGCCCCCAAAACCCCAAATTTTCCGGCTCCAGTGCCCCCCTGGAGGTCTTTTTAATCTATAGCTTAGGTCTGATGATGATACCACAATATATCCCACAAAACCACCAGTAACAAAAAAACACGGCTCCGTGCTACCCGCTATCATGGTACATGTTGTACAGTCTATCGTCGGCTCAAACCGGTGTCATCATAACGCTCATCAAACCCCTGCTAAACCTGCTAAACCTGCTGAAAACAAAACGCGAGGCGGAAAGAGACCCGAAAAACAAGACTAGCGTAATAAAAATGCTGTAAGCGGGTAAAAATGTAACATTTAGAATCGTAGAGTATGGGGGGCTGCGAACAGCCCGGATGATGAAGCGACCATTGGAAACGAGTTTTGGGTACCAATGACCCCAAGCATGTCTCGAAAGTTGGATTGGTGATGTCGACCGGTGATGCCCATGACGTCATTTTCCCAGCTCGTTCATCGCAAGAAGTCGATGGAGACAGGGTAGCCCCCCAAAAAGATCGGCAGGGTCCTCTGGCTTCGCTGGCGACTGACCACTAGGAGTGAGCGATTTGGAATGCAACAGCCCCAGAATGTGCTCGAAATAGCCAGGGTCGTGGGACCCTGCATGCAACAGAACAGACAGTTTTGGGTCTGGCGGCATGGTGGGGTTGCGTTGAGCCCACGGTTGACCAATGGCAGGGGCGCAATTGCGGTATCGCAAATGCCATCGCAACCCTCCATCAGGCCTTTGGACGAACTGGAGTGAGTCGGGTCGACGTCATCGCTGTTCCGCACAGACGCGAGCCATCCGATCTGCGAAAGCTTGGAAATCGCACGGAAGCCCGCCGAAGCTTTGCCAAGCCGAGCCCAAAGGCCGCGTGCTGGGGCAGGGCCCGGCGCAGAGAGTTGGGAAGGTTGTTTAGAACTCGGGGCCCAAGATGATAGAGCCTTCAGGCTTTCAGCCAGCGCGGACCCCGCGCTTGCGCTGCTTCCCCGGGAACTCGACGTCCGGGTGACACACGCGGTAGTGGCGAGTGAGTGCGTCGGCCCGGCTGAATGCCTTCTCGTCGGTGCAAAGATCGCACCGGACTTTCTGCTTGCGCGCATTGTGGATGGTGTGCTCGTGGCGGGTAAGGTCGTAGGGTCTCGAGAAGACCGTGTTGCAAGGCTTCCCGGTGCTCGGGTTGATGCGGTCGCACCGGTGCGGCCCGGCCTGGGTGTTAACCAGAGCCGATGTCGCGCCCGGAGCCTCTGGCCGCCGTGGGCCGCCGAGGCCATGGGCTTGCCGGTGGCCTTCCCTCTTGTGCTTTTGCAGCAGCGCCGGCGTGTCGAAGCGCATCGTGCAGCCGTGATAGGTGCACGTATAAGTGCCGCCGTCGGCGCGGGTATCGGCCGGCCGTTGGTGAATGCCGTGCGCGGACTCGGTCGCCCCGGTATCCGCAGACCCCAGTCTGGTAGTCGCTCTCGACGTGTTGCCATTCGATTGTACGGTACTTTGCGGCCGGGCCATGTACGGATACTGCTGCTGTACTGGCACGCTCGACTGCATCGATGAGCTGAGGAAGTTGCTGAAGGCGTTGGTGTCCATGGGCATCCCGCCGAACACTTGTTGGCTGTGTGCGGCGGCCGCCTTGTTGATGGCGTCGGCATTGAAACCGTTGCTATCCTGCTGAGGGAAAAGCGGGAAGTTCCCATCACCCTCGGGCTCGCGGTACTCGAGCATCGCATCCTTGGGCGAGATGGTCTGAGGAGTGGCCATTTCCGCGATGCGCTGCCGCACCGCCTGCTCATCCTGCATGGATTTGTTCTGTTCTCGCAATTGTTGCATGGTACCGAAGCGCATCTGAGGCCCCATAGCGGAGCGGTAGTCGTTCGTGGGCATGGCAGCCATGGGCGACCCGGTGCGGAACGGCGACCGGTCGCGGGATGTAGACGAGATCGGCGAGTTTGTCACGGCCGACAAATGCTGGTTGTTCGCCGCTTGTAGTCGCTGGTTGAAGAGGTCGCTCGTGGGCGATATTGATGTCTGAGCCGAGGACTGCGACGGGATGGTGAAGTTCGGGTTGTAGAGCTCGTCTGCGTACGCGTCCGTGGTGGTGCGCTCGAGCTTCGGGACAGGGGGGATGGCTGTGGCGTCGGGCGATGGTGAGCGCGATGTGCTTGCAAGGAGGTAATCGAAGGGATCCGAGCTAGTCTCACCAGTATTGCGCTTCCTGTCCGCCCCAGACTCCCCTACCGGCGTGGCGGGTGAGTCAGATGCTATCGAACTCGCCACCGATACGGGCTGTGACCTAGGCCCAATCGGATGATCGGGGAGTAGGAGACCTCGGTCGTTCCTGCGTACCGGCGCCGCGGTAGACTGGTATGAGTAGCCGGCGACGCCGGCGCCGTCAGTGGATCCGTACGAGGAGAGCCCCGAATAGAACCCGTCGTGGCTGATGCCGGGGAACGTCTTAGGCGCCAGCTGGTAATGGCCCACGTTCATGTCGTCTGCGCCCCCAGGGCCGTGGAAGGGATCTCCGTTCGAGTCGCTCATGGCGATTTGAGGATTCGCAAAGTTGTGCGAAAATGGCGAAGGAGGCCCGTTGGAACCCATGGACGACCGAGAAGAATCTCGCTGATGTGAAAACTGGCCAACTGACCTGGGAGTCAGCTGCCCATTGTGAATCCACCCTTCCGTTTGCATCGCGTCTATATATATATCGCGGTCGGTGTTTGCGAGGGAGGCGGCAGCTGCCTGTGGGGCGGCCTGGCCGCTTTGTCGGGGCAGAGGGAACAAAGAGGGCTCTGCCAGAATCGGAGTCGTCAGATCGTCAAAGGCAGACAAAGGCGAACACTGCGACAACAGCGACTGGGTCGAAGTCGGTGACCCCGCCAGGCTATTGTACTGTAGGTTGTCGAGTTCGAAGTCGAGTTCGAGAGAGTCGTTGTAGTGTCCGCTATCGTAAATGTCGGCGGGTGGTTGGAGATATTGCTGTGTATGTAGGTTGTATTGTTGTTGATGTTGTTGCCCAAAGAAGAGAGGCCGACTTTGGTTTTGTATCATGTTGCCGGGAACTGACTTGTGTAAGTTGATGGGATGGGTGTGGCAAATAAGTAGGATAGTTGGGAGTGTCCGACTCCATTCTTTATAACTGACAGTGCTGGCTGGGAAGGAGGTGGGGAGGGTGTGACTAATAGAACAGGATGGGGTGACGATTAGAAGCACCGGGCTATGATGACGTCGCGGCGCAGGTCAAAGAAAGCCGCGAAGCCAAGACTTCTTTGTGCAGGGGGGTGGGCGCAGGTCCAGCGGGCGATGCGATTTGATGGGCGACAGGGGGACAGGGTACCCGGCCGTCCGCGAAAGACGAGGGGTACCGAGGCTTGTAAACAGACAGTGTACTTTTCATGTCTAGGCCAAACCCTCAATGGAGCTGGTTCCGTTGTTTCTGGTTGGTCGAGCAGGCCCGGCCGCCTTGGCTCTTCCTTGAGTTGCCGAACATCCTGCAGATGAATGAAAATCGCACCAGCACAGCTGATGCAGCGCGCGCGAAGACCGTTTGATGCGAGAGCGGACTCGGCGCATCCAGCACCTTCCTCCCTCTCCACTTTGGTAAGGGTTTTCCTCGTAGCCTATCAACGTCAGCGAACTCGAAGATACTGCCATTTCTGAGCTGAATAGATTGATCGATGCATACTCATTCATGAGGCAGTCTAGATCTCAGTAAGAAGCGTTCTAGACAACTTGCTACCGGCAGATTTGTCAATATGTGCATCGAGGCCCGTCGCAATACGAGACACTCAAATGCAGTGTGGGAAGGGGATGCATCGAAAGCTGAACAAATGCTGACCAGTGTGTGGTCTGGATCAAGATCGATGCTTGGCTGACTGTTTTGCTCGAATCTCCAAGGAAGAGTGGGGCACTAGCCAAGCACGTGTCAATTGACGACAGAAAATCTCGGCCGGAACGCGAGAACAGGCAATTATTCTGTACAGTCCACCTTGGCCGAGCTTGGCACTTGGTTTGTCACCCACCATCGTGAATGCTACTTTCAGACATTTCAGTGCAACCGTAAAAAAATCAAGTGGTCTAGACAGACATCTCGCACTGCCACTCGGCATTCCCAATAGCAATCGACTAAAGCCAACCGCACTTCGGCAGCCGGATCCCCCCCGGTAGCCAGCACATCAGAACGGCCCTGCGCCATCCGCTAGGTACGCAGGTACGGTCGCCATGGATCGTGTATCAGGAACCGCACGAGCTGCCCCAGTGATGGACGAAGCAGACGATTCATCGCCATTCGTTGTAGCGTGATGTTCGGGGCGAGATCCCAGAGGCCCACAGTGGGCGGCCGCCAAACGACCACTCCGCTTTTCCGCGGCTCAAGGGGGCTCTTCGGGCCCACTTGTGGGTTCGGCTCAACTTTTGATATGGGGCTTGCGCGTCACTAGCCACAACTCCGAGGTATCTTCCGAGAAGCGACGAACCATCTAGCATGAATTAGTGTGGCTGTTCACATTTGACGCTTTGCTCAACAAAAAAGAAGCCAGCTGGAGCATACGTACATACGTACGCTTGCTTGCGGATCTCTTGTTTTCCGCCCGCTGACCAGGTTTTCGCTCTACCAATAACCGTGGCTTGTGTGGATAGTTGATGTGGCGCAACGTCGTATGAACCAGGCACAGACGCGAATGTGGCTTGCAAACCGCACCACCAGCTCAACATGAAGTGGAAAAATCCTGTTTCGACTTTCCAGTTCCCAGGCTTCGTCTTCGTTCTCCAGATTTCAAATCTCTCTTTCTTGGTCAATATAGTACCGAACGCCCATTGGTCAAGTTACTGCTTCTCGTAATGGGATGTTGCTTCGGAGGATGTAAGTATATGGTCCCGTGACTAGACATCACATGACCTTGGCAGCTGATGCGACTTCTCGAGATTACCTGCCTCCCGTCCCTCCGACTAATCATAATCAGAATGACGAGGCAGGTAGGTAGCTGCTATTCGACCAGTGTAGTGTCGCCTCCGCGTGAGTCAGTCGAAACAATAGGGAGCTGTCTAGGCTCCCCATTTTCTTTCGTCTTGCGTACGACGACTCAGTAACGGCTCGATTTCCTGCTTGGCGGATGCGCAATGCTGGCAGCATCGGAGTTGAGGTGGGCGCCGCGGGCCGGTTGTGCGGCGTGTTGATTCGCTCCGCTCCGCCGGCACCTCCACCCCCAGTCCGCCAGAGAGGAGTTACGTAGGGAGTTAAACAGAACGACTCCGAGTCCCCGAAGCCCGGTTTCGCCGCCGTCCGATAACTGAACTGCGCAATGACATTCGTACATATGGACATATGGTGTCTGGCTTCGGGGATTCGCTGGGTAACGGCCGGGGAATGTCGCCGGGGGTCCTGGTTGATTCAAGGGTGTGAATGCGGGGAATGGCGGGATCGACGCCGACCGGGACCGGGGTTCTCGGAGCCAGCCTCGACTGCGGTTTTCCAACGGCTTCCTCCATATGACTAACAGCCTCGACAGTTCATGCGAAACCGATGAATGAAGATGACGAGGCGTGCGAGGACAGCGCGGCGGCCCTACATATTCGGCGACTGACTGTTTGGGCGGGAACTTCGGCTCCGGTAGATTCGTTACCGCTGCTGCCTTCGCAAAAAGTGCCAATGGACTGATGCGTCGTTCGGGTCCCCTGCTGTGTCTGGCATTTCTGCCCGGCACGGCTTCCAACCCTATTTTGGCGGTCGGTAACCAATGACACCGTCCTCATCAGCCATCACCCCGATGTCAAGGTTTTACTACACTCGCCCGGCTGTATCGTTCAGCGTGGCTTGTTGAGTCTGATTGCTCGGTCGGCACCGACTCGTCCCAGGTGTCGCTGCGCAACGTGGTGCATGCGCTCCCCCTCTAGTGCCTCTGTTCCTGTGTACATGACCCGCATCGACAGACAGTGATGCGGTCGACAGTTGGAGATCTGGCGCCCCAAGGTCCACGTGTCGCGTGCGTTCAGCCGGTCTAACAACGCTTCAGCGACTCTCGACCGCCAGTCCCACCCCTTGGAAACATGTCCTCAGCTCCTAATGGGCTTGAAATGGGGTAGGCCGTTCTGGACGCAACCTGTTGTGCATCGCCGATTCGAAATCCCGGCTTGCAGAGCCCAGATCGCCCTATCTCATGCAGCAGCAAAAACACCAATCACGGTCTGGTGTCGCACCAAGACCTGGCTGTGCCACGCATCTGCCAGATGAGGCCTCGGTCCCCACCCCATCGATTCAGAGTTGACCAATGGTGCGGAGAGGCCGCCCCCCAATTTGACAAGTGGGAGATGCAGATCTTTTTTTCCCTTGTGGCTTTGTCTACTGTCGGCGCCCCCGGGTGGTCACAAGCGGCGGTGTCCCGGACTCCTGGACCAGCGACCGTTGACTTTTTCGTGCGCCCACCGCGGGGAATCAGGCCATCGACCTTCAGGTTTGCAGGGTCTAGCTCCGCTGATCTTTGCGATTCCAAGGACCAACGAGCTTTGCTTTGAAACATGATGTGTTTGTCGAGCTTGGAGCTCGGGGCACCGGGGATGGGCCCGCACCTAGCGATTCGGTCGATAGCCTCAAGCCGACTGATGAGGTCGATTCGCAGTGTGACAGATCGCCCATCCTTTGCCCAAGTCGAAAGAGATGGCATTTCTCAATTGTCAAGAGGATGCCCTGCCGACAGCGGCCTTGGCATCTGCCCGTTGTCTGTCGGTTCGCTGTCTCGCGGTTTCGCTCGAATCTCGGCATGCCGCACCTAAAAGGTCACAACCACCTCAAGGCCATCGCGGGATGATATGTTCACACGTTAGTACGTTGGCTAGAAATAGGGGTGCACCCAAGAGAGGTTAACAAATTGCGAGATCGACAACAAATTCATCCCTGCCGCATGTGGCAGCCACACCGCCGAGAAGAAAATTTTTCCCCGTACCACGTTACCGCCGACGACATCAGGCGCGAAAAAAGCAGGAAGAAAAATTCTTCCATGGTTGCATGGAAAATGCCATCCTTCCCGACGGTGCGGGTGGGAGGGGAGCAGGGCCGGAAATGTTTCTTTCCTGGTGTCGCATCGCAGCGAGCTAATGCAGGACATGCTGCTGCCAACGCTAAAAATGGGAGCACCAGCCCCGCTAGCCCCGGAAAGGGGATGGGATACGGCTTTCGGGAAGGGGTGCACAGGCCCTTTTTGTCATTTTGGTGGGCCTTCGGAAGACGCCGATGCAAGTTGACAGGCTCGACAGGGCCTCGAAAGCCGTCGGACGGAATCGGTCTCGACTCCGACCATTCATAGGTCATTCGTCTCACTGCACGACTGCAATCCCAACCCCCGACCAAACGGCCGAACACTTTCTTTTTTGTGACAGATGCGGTATCACTTCCACAGGCCATGTGCTAGCTTTTTTTGCTTTTCCGGTGCCGGTGGTGTGTGCCGATGCACCCATCCCACGGCAGAGTTTTTCTAGAAGGTCCAAAGTCGCGCACCAATGTCAATCAATTACGAGATAACACCGAACTCGTACATTGATCGGGTAAGGTAACATGTTTGTTTGATCACTTGTCACTATTCATACCCTCGTACAACTCTGTCGGGCCGGATCTGCGTTGCAACGGGCATACGAAGTATGTAGCTAGTATGGATCTTGTTGCGTTAAGCGATACCGAGGGAGGTAAGGTATGTTAAATCCAGACACCGAGTTTGGTCAATGATTACGAACGATTGCAAAGCGAGGCCGTTTTGCAGCCGGCGTTACGCTGCGGACTTACACGCCCTTTCGCGAACTTTCAATTACTCAGCGTGACGTGGAAAAGCCTGGGCGCCTTTCAGTAAACAATTCGTATGCTTTACGAATGAATACTCATCTGTACGAATAGAATACCATTTTGGGTGCTTGCATGTCTCTCGGTACTCTTCGTCAGCTGCCTCCCGTCATCTTTAATCCGTTCATCTCACCGAGCATGATTTTACCGCGGTAGGTATGTACATGAGGTCTGGAGGATCGAGACTTTGACCGCTGAAGGGACTGTGCCTCACAGATCTCGGCTCGCGAACCCACTTTGCCATCCCCGTCGAATCAAACAGGTCGGCCAAAACCCCGGCCGGACCCATTCCCGGCCCAACCCGCACGGCATGGAGGGGGAGGGAACACCGCTGCAGCGGGGCAGTGGCACAAGAGCAGGCTTGACCACCCCTACCCTTTCAGCTCTCGCTCGCATGGCACCCTGGCTCAGAACCGACAGCATGGAACTGCACGAGGGAAAAGCAAGAGAGAAGTGAAAAACGCACGTCAGCGGCGCAGGAGACATAACGCCATGATTGCTAGCCCGCTCGTCCGATTCCAGGCCCGACGCCCATTTTGCATGTGCCGAGACATGGCTTCAAAAGTTTTCGAAAAACTAGGAAATTGCGCACACCTCATCTGCAGCGGCCGGCGATGCCGGCGCCGGTGCCAGCCCATTTGATTGGGGCCTACGGAGAAACAGGACAATCAGGCGCCGGTAAATCTCAGCTTCCAACTTTCGGAGTGTGGTGGGAGGAGGATAGGAAAGGGCTAGAACACGGCCGGGCGGCTGGCGAGACGGGCCTGGAATCTCCACATCTCCGGTTTGTTGGCCGACGTGCACGGCTGGAGTGGGGGTGGGGTACATACAACATCCGGAGGTCGGCGACCTTACACTCCATACCTACTTGTAGTATGTACCTTTTTTGCGCAGGATGGCGCGCAGGGTAAGGGGCTAGGCTATGGAGGCCGATCTACGAGGCCGTTAGATTTCCGCATCTGTTGTAACGAGATGCAGATCCTAGGCAGGAAAGCAACACCATGAGAGTGGTAGGAACCAAGGAAGGGGAAAAACCACGCATCGTTCACCGCATCAAACAGGATCGACGGCTAAAAAAAACACATTTTTTCATTTTCATCTCCGATCCTTCACTAACCCGACTTCGGTGTCCAAAGACCGAAGACAGGCGGACAGACTCGTACGCTGAAGTCGCAGAACCACAAACCCACGAACACTCAAACACAACTCCTCAAGCTATGCCCCCCTACCACCTTCCGCTATGAGAAAACCCCGTCCAACTTTTGTCACCTCGCTCAAAAAAGAATGCTCGAAGAAGAAAACACCAGTACAGCTTCCAGCTTCTCGACGTGCAACATAAGGTAACTCCCCGCTAACCATCGCATCGTGTAAAGCGAAAGAAACTGGCATATTCACCAACCCCACGCCGTCCAACAAACAACAGGGTAACGAGATTGACACACCCCCCTCCCCGTTTTTCACCTTCCTTTTGTTTTTCAAACAAACATCACTCGCATTCCTTCGCAATCTCATGGGCCTAGTATGGGGCCGGCCAAACCCGGCCAGCCCATCAAGCACTCTCAAATAATGATGAGCTAGAACAGCCCGTAAGTCAGCCAAAGACCGTTCGATCATCCAACGTAGCAACACCATCCCCACAGAGTAGTTCCATCCCTTGTCCCCACTCCCCCTCCCCCCAACAAAACAAGAACGAAAAGGAAAAAAGAAAAACTCACCTCAATCAACTTCTCCGTCAACCTAAAACACGTGCGGTCCTGCGGCTCCTGGGCCAGGTTAAACGAGCAAGAGCGCCAGAGGCCCGCAAAGCCGAGGTCGTCTAGCGTGTCATTGAGGGCGGCTGCCGACGCGTCGAGCGACGAGGCCGAGAAGCGCGGGTTGGACGTCAGCGTCTGCAGCAGCACGTGCGCGGACTCGAGGGTTGCCGAGGACTGGCAGTGCAGTAAGATGTCGTCGAGGAGGGAAATTATGGGGGCGCAACTGTGAAGGGGGGGGGTGGGGTGGTGGTTAGTTTGTTTCTTCTGGCTTTTTGTTTTTGTGGTGGTTGGGATAGAATCGGATGGGATAAAATAAGGGTGGGATTGAGATGAAATGGGATGAATTTAGATAGAAAGGGGTGTTTTGCTTGGATAGAATAAGATGAGATAGAGGGACGGAAATGGGATGGGACAGAATAGGATGGGATAGGGTAGAAAAGACAAGATAAAGTAAACATACAGATGCATCGCCACCGCCGGCCGACTTAGCGCAATACGGTTGAGCCACTGCAAACTCCGGTTCTGCACCGCATCTTCAAGGTACTGGAAGTCGACCAACTCAATAGCCGTGTTGAGCAGCAAATCCTTATCCTTGAGGCGCGCCAGATCCTGCTCCGCGCGCAGCGCCGCCGGGTCCGACACGCCCGAGAGGCTGACGTTGATGCCCGCCGCCCAGAGGTGTTCGCGTAGCTCGTCAACTGACGCCGTCCGCGCCAGGATGAGCGTCATGTACGGGGACGCCGCGAGGTCGCGGATGTCCCGTTCGCCTCGGCTGGTCGTCGCGCTGCTGCCGGGGCCGGTCTTGATGGGGATGGTCATCTCCAGGAACGAGGACAGGACCCGCAGCGCCGTGGTCTTGGTGACGCCGTCCGTCAATCCCCTCACGAGGCACGCGCACGCGGCGTAGTGGAAGTTCTCGCTGTTGAAGTGGATCCCGTAGGCGTCATCTAGCGGCAGAGCCGCGTCCTCGAGCTGGTTCCGGCCCTGCAGCAGATACGGCACAACCTTGTCGCCGCCGCCGCGCATATCGCCGGTTGTGCTAATGTTAGTGAGCACGGCCTCGAGAAACATGGCGGTGCAGTTGAACAGGTTGGACGGGACCAGCCGCAGCAGCGAGATGGCCAGCCAGAAGAGCTGTAGGCCGTAGCGGGAAGCCGACGGCAGCTTGGCCATCATCTTGGATAGGGAGGTGACGATGGCGACGAGCATGTCGCTGTTGCTGTCCTCGCCGAAGCGGCCCACACTATTGCGCAGCGCAACAAGGACCTGATACAGCAGGTCGTCGTCAACCTCCTCTCGCGCGAGGCAGCCCATGACAGTGAACGCACGCGGCTGAATAGCGGGGTTGTTTTGGAAGGCGGTGCTCGCAACAAGGCTCATCCACCTAGAGCGCCAGGCGTTCGCCATATCGACGGACGGCGCGGCAACAGCGCACGTCTCAAAAAGAATCGTAGCCAGGTTCTCCGTCGCGGCCAGCGTCGGGCCAGCCTCCTGGTTCGTCGAGATGGAGGCGCCATCGCGCATGGTGACCGAGTTGACAAAGATATCGCCCTTAGGGTCCGACAGCGTTTCGAGCGTTGCCCTCAGCTTGGTCAGCCTGTCCTCGTCGAGCGCAAAGGAGGTGCACGCCGAGTGGATCGAGTTGATCAGCAGCCGGTGGACGGCCACCCTGACGTCCGGCATGCCCGTGTTCGCAAGCATCGTGACAGCGTGGAAGATCTCCGGCAGATACATCTGGGCCTGCACGCCGCTGTCGAACGATAGCGCTAGAACGAACTGCAGTAGCACGCAGATCTCGTCCCACACCACATTGTCCGGCAGGGACTTGGTCGGCCGCAGCGACGACCGATTGAGCGCTTTCCGCAAGCGCGAGATGGCCTTGCCCCTCAGGGTAATCGTGCCGATGGCATTGGCGATTGAAGTCAACGTCTCAGTCTGGTCGTCCTCGAACCCGTGGCTGAGAGCCGCCTTGATGATCTCGTCGAGGAAGATATCCAGAAGTACCTCATCCTGGTAAATAACTGGCCAAACCGACTGTTCCAGCGCAAATGTCAGCGTCAGGTCCGACAAGGCGACATCGATCAGCTTCCTGAACAGGGCGGCAATCTTCTCCCTCGCCTTGTCGCTCTCAACCTCGCCCGCCAGTAGTGATGTCCGCAACCCGGGGATCCAGGGTGCCATGTATGCCAAGCTCAGGGGCTTCTGCTCGTCCAGGAAGCTGTCCCATCCGACGAAGAACTCGTTCAAGAAATCCGCCGTCAGCTGCGGTTCGGTCTGCGCCAAGCTCTTGCTGATCTCGATGATGAACCGGGAGGGGTCCATTGGCACCGATATTTCCCTAGTACTCATGAGCTTGGACGCGGCCGAGAACTTAAACGCCTTGCATAGCGCACTGAGCAGGTTATACGACGATAACCTCAAGACGGGATCGGGGGTGGCGAGGTTTGTCAGAGCTAGATTCAACAGCGTCCCCGGGACGTCCTGCGGCCGGATAAGGCGCTCAAACGATTTTGTCGCTCTCGTGTCCTTGGCGTATTTGGTCTTTGCGGCACGGATGGCCTGCAGGACTTCGCCCTTCAAGGCGCTGGTGAAGTACATGACGATCCGGCCGTTGTCGGCCCTGAGGCCGAACGCTGAGTCACCTTCAGTTTGGATCGAGGTGGGTGCTTCGTCGACATCGCCAAGCCGGAAGATGTCGTTGACCGTCGTGCTCAGGCGCAGGCCAGGCACATCCTGTTTCTTGGTCGTAGTGACTTGCACAAACTGACTGCCGACTTTGATCATGACTTCAACCTTGCCCTTGGACTTCGATAGCCTGGTGATGGGGTGGAACACATAGCGAGTGTCCGTCACTACGCTGATGGTCTCCTTAGGAAGATGCAGCTGGCTGAGATGGAAGTGCGATTGTAGGTCTTGCAGGCTCCCCATGAGATGGTACTGCACATTCGTCGGGCTGAACACGCTCGTTTCATTTTTGGTTGAAACCCGGAGGATCCGCCTGAGGCACTTCTTCGACGCGCTATTCATGTTGTAGACGTATATGCGTGTGAGTTGCCGAGATAATTCCCGTGGCGTGAGCAGTTCTAACTTATGGAAGAACTCGTCCTTGGGTTCATTCTGCCCGGTGTAATATGTCGAGTCGATGAGAAGACCAAAGGGCCGATGCCACAGCCGGCTGGCAATCTTGAGGTAGCAGTAAATCAAAGTATCATAGTCGATAGACTCGCCGTCGATGTTGCGTAAAATGATGCAGATTATGGATAGCCCGTCCTTGCTCTCGCCGCCGTCGTAGACAGCGCGGGCTGTGAGGAACGACTCGGCGCTCCGGAAGGCGTTGCGGAGCATGAAGTCCTGGAATCTGGAGTAAGACGGAGGGCTGTTCCCCGAGATTTGTGGCCGGTTCCACGTCACGGCCAGAGGCGGCGGCCCCAGGTTCATGATGAGGTTCCTCAGCGGCTCGAGCACGGGCGTCCGACTCCTCGTCGACTCGGCCGGCGACCGCACAAACTCTCTTTTCTCTTTGGCGGCCAGCCGCTGGCGTACGTGGTCCCAGTGCTCGTACAGGAACCTGTGGAGGGCCACGCAAGAACCGAATTCGAACGACTCTCCCCTGCCAATCGTGTCCACGGCAGTTGGCGGGACCTGCACAGGTCGTCAGCCAACTATGTCTCTAACGACAACGGTACACTAGCGGACTCACCGAGATCTCTCGCAAGAAGGTCGTGACTTTGTAGATATTGTTAGTTAGGAAATCAATCAGCGGAAACATGTACGGTTCCTTGGCGCCAAACAGGACGTTGTTTGCCAGGTTCTGGATGACTTTGGCGATGAGCAGCAGCCCACGGCGCATCTCCTTGGAAGGCGGAGTTGCTACCAGGCCTTCGGCCTCGGGGGCAACAATAGCCGGGCAGAAGAAGCGTAGGAAGATGAACGCCCCGACAGCTGTGTACTTGGCATCAGGAAATCTCTCCATGACCGCTTCCGAAATCTGCGCGTTGTTAGCATGTGCAGGAACTCAGAAACTATACTTTTTGACATACGATACTGCAAATCTGGCGAAACGAGGCCGGAATGCTTGATGACGAGCCGCAGATGTTATCGATGAAGACTCGTGCCACTATCTGCAGGTTGTTCGCGTTGGTCTGCAGTTCCTCCGGAGAGCTGACCCTGGCCGGGTCAAGCTCTAGGCTCAGGTCTTTGGCAGTCATCATAAGCCTCTCCACGACATTCTGCAGCGTGTCCTTGAGGTAGCCGACGCCCTTCCACTTGGCGTAGATGGTCAACATCTTGGTGGCCACGCATGTTCGGCGGAGAAGCTCGGACTCGTTATCTGCCGTGCCGTCAGTTCAAGGCGCCGCGAGGATGCTATCGCTGACGAGAATAACTCACCTGTTTCCTCAATCTCCTGCTTGATCAGAGCCTCAAGCAGCACGTAACTTGATCCTCTCGACTCATAGATGTTCAGTAGCGAGATGGTGAGCTCGTCCACTTCATGGCTGGGGCAGACGGCGCTCATGGCTGTGGCCAAGCTCGGGTCACTCGCGAGAAGCTACTCAGCTAGTTAGCCGCTCTTCTTAACCGCCAAGCTAACAAGGGAGAATGAGCATAGCAGAAATCCAACTAACATCCAACAGCTTATCATACTTCTCAGTCACAGCGGCATCGCTCAGGTTGTTGAACCCCGTCCCTTGAACAAGGATATTATACAGAACCCTAACAAATGCGGTCCGGATGTCAGGGTTCTCGTGGTACCCTATGCTTAGCGAGTGTTTGAGCCCGACATCGATATTGGCGCTGAGCAGGTTGGACAGGATCGTGATGGCGAGATCCGACGTTGACGCCTCGGACGTAGCCGTGGGTCCGCTGCCACTGGAACCAAAATAATGAGTACCATGGTAGCCATGGTGCTCCCCGACGCGGCCCAAGTCAGGCCCATTGGAGTCTATATTAAGGAGCGACAGGAAGCGGTTAAAATATTGATGGAACATTTGCGACTTGAGCTCGCTCGTGCCGACATCGGTCTGCCCGTCACCCGGCTGGAGGGGTAGCCTGAAGGTGAGCGTGGAAAGGGAGCGGAGACAGGCCTTGTCAAGATCGCGTTGGACGCGGAGCATCTCGTCCTGGCGGCCGCCCGCGGTAGGTGCTGAATCGCGAGGAGAGCGCGGTCGAGCGATCCAACGGAAGATGTACTCTAGCAGTTGGTTGCGGATACGTACATCATCGCGCAGGTTGAGCTGTTCTTTACGTTTGGTCACCGCTTCGACCAGCTGGCAAATCTTGATCTTCACGCGGAGGCTGTTGGGTGTCTCGGCGACGCCGTCAAGGCTTTTGGCAAAATTGAGACAGAGGGCGCCCAGGTGGAGGGTCGATGCGGCGCCGAGATCCGATGGTGTGTCGAGCCGCTCGACGAGGACCTTCAGAAGCGAGGAGGACTGCTCGGCAAAGATGATGTCATTATCTTGACCCTTGATACTCGGCTCAAGAGCGCCCGCGAAGAGCACGTCAAGCTCCGTCTCAAGTGCCTTGAATAGGGGCTGGAACAGGGATGGTGGTACTTCAGAGGAGAGTACCTCCCTCATGGTCTCGCGGACCCGGACGTTGGCGCACGCCAGAAGCTGGATGCTGAGCCTGAGATAGCGCGTTAGGAGCGGTTCTTCGTGGTTCCCGGACGACAACCGGTCGATCCATTTTAGCCCGCTGATAGCAGGCTCCTCGAGGTTGGTAGCTTGCTCAGCGGTACAGATGCCTCCCAGCGAGGCGAGAAAGCCTGAGTAGTTCCGCCACTCAGCCACCATCCTTTCTGTGACAGCTTGGCCGGCGCCCGCCTGTGAGATCTCCATAGAAAGTTGCAGCCATTTGTCGAAAACGAACTCCCAGGCGTCGAGGATACCGGCGCTGGGGTACTGCATGCGCCTCAGGAGAGCCCTAACCCTCTTCTGGAATGCCACGATCCCGGTGAATCTGAAGTCTCGCGATGAGATCTCGCCAAAGATTTCGCCATTGCGGAGAAGAGTAAGTGATGACTTTGCTGTCGCCGGGGCAGTGTCTATGAGGCGGCATTCGTCGAGGAAGGTGCTGATGCATGAGATGACGGTTTGGCAGGCTTCCATGTCTGCCGAGCAGAGCGAGACTAGGAATAGCTTCTCTAGCTTGCTAGATGCAGCAGTTCGCTCGGATATGTCGTCTGAAGTTTGGCCCAGTTCCTACTTAAGGGTTAGCAAACCCACCGCATAGGCTGGGAGGAAGTATTCACGTACCGGGATTGACGTGAGGAGAAGCAGCCTTGACTCGAGGTACCCATTGACAGACTTGAGCGCTTCAGCTGTGCAAGGTAGCCTAGCCTTGTCACAGATGGAGATGAGAATAAGCGACCTGCTCTTTGTTAGCCCCAAAACCTGTTCCCCTTGAAGTCGAAACAACACATACGTCAGCCTCCAGAATTTCGTTTTGAATGCCTTGGACCCGAGCCCCTCAGACGACCTCAGGTTCGCCAGGACCCTTTCCTTCGCAAACAACCGCTTCGCAACGCCCGTCGCTAGCCGCCTGACAGATTCATCGGCGGCGATGATGCACGAGATGAGCGCACCCAGATTCTCCTCGTAGAACTGGGCTCGCTCCTCCTCATCCACGGGAGGACCCTCAAAGAGGGTCAATGGCGAAGCGTCGAGGAAGCTGAGGATATTGCACACCATGCTGATGGACGGGGGGCTCTCCACAGCGTTGCGCTGGGCGCTGTGGTCTTCGATATACCCGTCGGCAAGGAGTATGGCCATGGCCTTGATAGTGAAGGTCAGCGGCCCCGAGGACAGACGTGTACTTGCTGAAGAGGGGAGACTTACCTGCAATTTCGCCTGAATGAAGGCACTCACGGTGCTAAATAGGGGCTGATACCTATGGTTGTTTTCCAAGCGCGCAAAGTGGGCACACGCCTGGACAACAGCAATCTTAAAGCTGTGCGGCGCCGAGGACGAGAGACAAGACACCGCGAGCGACTCGACTGAGTGTTCGAAATTTAGATGCAACAGCGACACGAACGCGGCCGTCATGATGTCCTGCTCGTACAACACGGCCTCCGCGCCGGGCGTGAACCGCCGGAAAACGGCATCCCGCACCTCGTCCTGCACATCCATGGCGTAGCTCATCAGCGCCGAGTCGCTTTCGGCATCAAAGTGCCGCGCGGCCCTGAGTAGCAGCACCAGACAAAAAGCGGCCTGCTCGTTCCGGTTCCTGAGAGCCTTCCTGAGCCCGTCTAGAAATTGTACTTTCTTGGCGATACCGGCCCCCTTGGACTCGCGCATGTTGCTGGCCACCTCAAAGACATCAGGCTGAAGGAACAGCAGCGTCATCTGCATCGGAAACATTCCCTTACGACGTCCGTTATCGCCAATCGTCAACGTCATGTCGAACAGGGTATCGGGCGCGTTATCGCGGCGCTTCGGACTGCTCATGGAGTGCAGCTGGACAAACTCGGCTGGGTACCTGTCCAACCAGCGGGTGATGATTTGGGGCATGACGACGGCGATGGTGTTCTGGAAGGACTTGCGGTAGTGCAGGAAACTGGAGCAAAGCTCTTGCACGACAAGACTCAGCTTCTGACTGTCGGCCCAAAAGAACGAAACGAGGCGCAGCATGACAAGCGCGGCACGCTCATCATCGGCAGCGGTAGGGCTCGGAGCTGCGGTGGCTCCCTGAGCGTGTAGATTCCGGGCCGAGTACATGACGTTGCGGAAGAACTCAAAGCCGGCGGGCCATGTCGACGCCGTTACGTACTCAACAATTAGCTTGACATGTGCTTCGACGGCGCCCGCGTGGGCTGCTAGAAGGTTTCGCGTATCTGGGGCTTCACTGGACGAGGCCGAGAGTGGTGTCCGCGTGGGTTCTTCCAGGCCAGAGGCCATTGTGTGTTTGGCGGACGAGTCGTCGAGTATCGCCTTGGGTGGGATCGAGTAGTTATCTGGAATGGGCTCAAAGAGGACCTTGGTGACCTCGAACATGCGGCTGAGCTGTACAGTGCTGAGTGGTTCGGGAGGGGGGAACGTGGCTCGCTGCGCGGAAGATAGAGGGCCATCGGGTACAGGGGAAGGGCCTGGTCTGTCGCCAGGGCCCCTCTTGCGATACCAATTGCTGGCGCAGCAGTCGGCGATGAGCTCCACGACATAGAGTTCCGAGAGGAGTACATGGGGTGGGTGGGAATGGACGGTCTTGTAGGGGCGGGCGAGCTCCTCGAGCAGAGTCAGGAGGGCATCGAGGATAAGGCTGATGGAGGAGGCGCTGATCTTGACCAGCGAGGCGCGGGTGATGGAGACGATATCATCCTGGGAAAGATCCTGGGTTGGCGTGCCTGTGCGGTGGGGGAGCTGTTGGCGAGACCGTCAGCATTGATCGATCCATTCTAGCATGGTCTCGAGTATGATAAGAGACACCGGGGTAGTGCCATAGTTAGAGCGCCAGGCATCGCCAGAAGAGAAGGGACAGCACGCACTCTCGTGGTCAACCTGTCCACTAGGCAGCCCACCAGGCCCGCGTCGCCGTTCATTGTGCGTTGACGAGAGCAGAACTAGGCCTGCGCCTTCCCATGGTTTGAACTTTATATTATTCTTTGTCTTTATTATCTTATTTTCCGATCGACGGCGTCGGGGCCGCACGGCGGACCGTTGCTAGAGCAGAGACCGGGATAACTCGTTAAATAGACGTTGTGTTCGCGCGCGCAACTCGGAACGGTGGCGGCGTCGTCCTGCGGCAGCCGTCGGGGAGGCGACGAGATGGATGTGTTTGGGATCGGGAAATTCGGCTCTCGAATCTCTGGAAACGAGACGAATTTAAGATCGGGAAACGGACGACGGAGGTTTTTGCTTAGGTTCCTCAACAGGGGCGCATGGACTTGCCGGATTGCGGATGCGGCAGGCGGGGGAGAGACAGCGCCAAACCGGAGCGGGGACCCCTGCTATCGTCGCAAGCTCTGGTGGGCACCCGATCGAGGGCCTCGCCAGTGAACCCAGTCCAAATTCGGGATGGGGCCCGGCACGAAAGCTCCTCGACGCCGCACACCGCCCGCGCATCCCTCGGCCCCTAACCTGAGTGAACGGTTCCTGCGTCCGCCTTTGACATTAGCACCATTCTAAGCTCTGTGGGGTTGTGGAGGCGTAATCTTAAACATCGTGTTCGTTCAACTTCCATCATCACTTTACCGTCGAGGTAGAGAGAAAGAAAGTAAGTAAAAACAGTTACTTCCGCTCATTCACGGATTGCTATTTCGTGTAGATGTTGGAGCAATAGGATACATAGGATTCAAACCAAAGGATTGCATACGCAGGGTCCAATTGAATGCCCGTCCGTATGTGATGCAACCTTCCGTGGGCGCCGTGTTGCCATCCAAATGGATGCAGCTTGTTCATCACTACCAAGAGGGGGCCACTAGAGGAGAGCAATGTGATGAGTTAAACGCCGAAGCGAATGGTTGGAAAAAAACATAATTCTTGAAAGGTTCCTCCGTTATCCCTATCCGTCAAATACAGCGTTGACCAAACATGAGCCCTATATAACATGACAATGCCACCCCTCGCGAGTCGTCTTTCTTACAGCCGCCCCCAAATCATCACTGCCTGTATCCCCGTGAATCCCGTTGATCCCTGTTACCGCCGTCATACCTGTTGTCGTGGCGCCGATCCTGGCCTTGGCCGTGAGGCGGGCGATACTGTCCCTGATAACCTCCTTGGTGGCCACCTCCCTGGTGACCGCCCCCCTGGTAGCCACCTCCCTGGTAGCCTCCGTGCTGCGGCGGCGGGCCCGGCGGGTAACGGTCATTCCTGTAGTTCTGGCCGCCGTATCCTTGGTTGCCATACCCTTGGTTGCCATACCCTTGGTTGTAACCACCACCACCGGAAGCATGGGCCGGAGGGGGTGGAGGCGGCACGCCAATACCGAACCCGGGATAGCCGGGCGGCGGGGGTGGCTGCCATGACTGCTGGCCAGGCGCGTGTTGCTGATGGCCACCATAGCCGTTGCCATACCCACCACCACCGCCGCCGCCGCCTCCACCGTAGCCATTGCCGTAGCCGCGGTCTTGTTGATAACCTCCACGACCACGTCCACCTCCACCACGGGGAGGCCCGCCGGCATAGTTGATCCTGTCTCCTCGCCCACCGCCGCCGTAGTTATTCCTCAACGGCACACCGCCGAAGCTTCTGCCGGCGCCTCGTCCCTTACTCTTGACAAAATCGACATCACTCCTGTCAAGCGCAGGCGTGGGCATTTTCAAGCCGCGGAGGAGCATCGACTTGTGGATATGAGAGCTGGACGGCATGACGTAGTTCACGCTATTGGTATATTAGTAACATGACTTTTGTAATAAAGTGATGGGGAAAAGGGTGCATACCTCATTGACCGGTCATAATCGACGTCCGGCATGGTATTTCGCTCGAGCGGGTACACGAGCGAGCCATGCGGGACGTAGCCTTCAATTTTCTCGACCTCACCGGAGAGACCATCGCTCCGCTTGGGGTCCAGCTTAAACTTGGGGACGGCCTGCTTCTTGGAGTAGAAATGGGACGAGATATCCTCATAGAGACCCGGATGAGAATCCGAGATGAGCAGAACGTCATGACCCGGCGCATTTCGCGCTTGGTCTTCGGCGCTTAGAAGATGTGACCTGGTCTTCATCGCCTCCAGCAGGCGGGGCATTTCGATGAAGGGAAGAAGAGCAATGCCCTGCCACGACATCTTCTTACCATTCAGATCAATTTCGAAGTCCTCCGGGTAAAAATCAAGGATCGGGCTGTCCTCCTGTGTCATCAGATCATGAAACACCTCCGGGATGGCATGGCGGGAGGCCGCCGGAAGGACGCTCATGAGCTGCTCGAAAGGCCGCGATATCCTGCCCTTCTCAAAGTTAATCGTCATCTTCCCAAGATCGACAAAATCAGCGGCAAACGGAGCATAATGGTACGGGTAGAACCACTCCCACGAGGGGCAGCCCTGGAAGTAGTACATCAACACCCAAGCGAGACCCTCGACGTATGCCCGGGCAACCTTGTGCCGGAAGGCGATGTCTTTGGCATCCACTTTGAACTTTTGCTCGTAATACCGGTCGGCGTAGCCCTCTTCCCAGAGCCTAACTGTATCGGTTGGGCCTTCCTCGCTCGAGGCGGCAGCGGGGGTCTCAGCCTCCGAAGTGGTATCTGAGGCAGTGGCGGTGCCCTCCTCAATGAGCTCCGCCTTACGTTTCCCAAGAGCAGAAGGCGGTGTCTTAGCTGCTGGGTTTTCCTCCTTGGGCTCGTTGCCGTCAGGCTTGTCGCCGTCGGGCTTGTCGCCATCGGGTGTTCCCTGAACCTGAGCCACAAGACCCTGGATTTGGCTCTTGAGCACACTGGCGGCGCTCTTGTTGGCCACGTTGGCCTGGTCAACCGCACGGCGGTTCATCACCATGTCGTGAGTGATGACGGGCTTGGGAATGCTCGCAACCGGAAAGAGATTCATCCCCACTGGCGGCCCGTTTGCCTCTGGCGCTCCTTTTCGCCCTCCTCTGCCACTGAGCGGCGAATCGTGGGCTCCGCCTCTGCCATTACCTTGCTGGTTGTTGAGCTTGCGTCTCTTGAAGCCCGCCTCCCGGCGGTCCTCCGTTTCTTTCCGCCTTCGAAAGATGGAGTCCTCTTGCTTGGCGAGGCCGCTGAGGATGTACTGTGCGCGATCAAGGTCCACATGTCCGTCCTTGGTCACGTATCCACCCATCACGGGTAGGTTATCTTTCCAGATAGCCATAAGAGTTTCAATGCCGTTCTCTCTGATTTCGAGAGCGGGCAAATGGGGCAGAAAATCATTTCCGACAAAGAAGCACATGAAGACCCAGTCGTCGATAGCGCGCTCGAGATCCCAGCGAAAGGGAAGATTGGGAATGTTCAGCTCAATGGCAAGGTACTCACGCAAGATCGAGACATGGAGCCAAATGAAGGGTTTCAGGGGCTCGGCCTTGTCCTTCTCGTCAAACTCGCCGGCTTTCTCCTTTGCCTCACCTCTGCAATTTCTCTCGTCGTGGCCCTTTTGGCCGCAGAGTTTGCACATCCTTGCTTTGCCTTGCTGGGCGAAGACATCTTCACGAAGGACACGAAAATGCGGCTCGTGGGTGGCAAGCCCCAGCATGATGAGATCGGCGTCCAAGCCGTAGATGACATGGCGGGTGTTGGGGTCATGCTCGGGCGAGTTGCGCTGCGAGCGGACAAACTCCATGATCTTGTGCTCACCCTCACCGGGAACAGTGGCATCAGAAATGATGACCTTCATGTTGGCCCACGCGGGGTCCGTGTTGAGCTTGTAAGCACACCAATATCGCAGGCTTTGGGCCAAAATATCCATGAATGGGGTGCCCGGGGTGATGGAATTGGAGTCAAACGCCTTCTTGACAACAGTTTCAATAGGCTCTGCCTTGGCAGTGCTGCCCTTCTCTTTCTGGAGCATCTTGAGGAGCTGTTGTTTATCCTCCTCCTTTTCCTTGGCATCCTGAGCGGCGCGGAATCGGCGGGACCGTTGCTGGTTCATTTTGGCTCGCGGCGCAACACCATCTGCTACGTGTTAGCATCGTTATTCATTCCAGCGGAAGCAATAAGGTGGGGTGGGAACTTACCGACAGCAATCATGAGCAGCTTGCGGGGGCGGACCATGTTGACGACGCGCTCGGTGTACTTGAAGACCTCGATCATCATCTCCTCCTCGTCACTGGGCGCCGGTCGATCCTCGGGATGAGAGCAGGGATGAACAATGCCGTTCATGTCGAGGTACAGGTTGTCGAACTCCTCTCCATTTGGGTTGCGTTGTGTCGCATCAACCGGGACGACGCTACCATCTTCCAAAACAAGAGGTTTGTCCTCAATGACGGGAGAAATAATCTTGGGATATTTGGTAGAAAGCCATCTGAAAGCAGCCGGAATACCCATGATGAGAGATCCGCAAAATTGTCAGCAGGCAGACGTTGCCGTATCGGTCGCGGAAGTGGTTCGTGGTCACGACTAGCCGGGACTGGCTTTCGCAAGACGCCGCGCTTGGTGTAAGAAATTGGTTCGAAATATCGCTTTGTCGGTGCACATGAGGCAGCCCGGTGCGCAAGTGGTCGATGAGACGAAATGGTTCGAGACGGCTTGGGGCGACGTCGGCTTCGCAACGGATGCGAACCGATAGTATAACTACAGCCGCGCGAAACAAAGACCGATCAAACTGACTTGCTCGTACAAGTGCAGTCAATAGTGGTCAAAATGCTGTCCTCTTTGACCCCAGCTTCCTAGACTGGCCGGGTATGGTCGATTGTTTAAAAAAGGCAAAAGCGTGATGCGCGCGACAGACTTCGCTTCGCGTCTCTGGTTTGAGAGAACGTGCTCGGAGATGCTCCAGGAAAATCCTCCCGTTTTTGGTCGATCATGCAACTAACTTGAAGAAGAAGAAGTGGGTCGATTGCATACCATACAGCCATGGTGAAAGGTAAAATACGGTAACTCATACAGAATACATACAAGATGTTGTCAGGGTTGGATCCACATTATTTTACGGAGCTCGACCGTATCGTGTTCCGATTCCATTCCCAACCATCCAAGCTCCGACCCAAGACAGCGAGCGGGTTGCGTGGTACTTTATGTACACCTGTCCACTCTCCAAGGCCTTGGCCTCCCGCGCGGAAATCCCAAGGTAGATGCAAAACCAATTCTGGGATATTTGGCATTAACAGGACGAGATCGTTCGTACATATTTCGTCCCCCCACTCTTCAATCGAGAACCACCCCCCTGCGGCCCCGACTTGACGAATTCGAAAACGGAAACCGTCCCTGGCCAAGACAGACCGAACCGAACGACGAATTCTCTCGAGTTGCTATCGCAGAATCACCATTATACCAGAGCGAATGCCCCTCCATGGCATCTAATAACGACGCACGGCCTCTCGCTCGCCCACTCCAGCCACCATGTTCTCAACCATCACCACCGCCCCGGCTAAGCAGTCGGTGAGCGAGACTATTCCCGTGCTCAGCGGCCGCCTGAGCACAGCAACCCTTCTCGAAGACCGCCGCGCCGCCATACTGGGACTGCGCAGCTTTGCGAAACAGTATCCCGCTTCGGTTGCATCGGGTGCCCTGCGCAGCCTCATCGGCAGCCTCAGTCGCGATGGGGAGGATGTTGACACGGTCAAGGTGGCCCTGGAGACGCTGCTGATGCTTTTCAGCCCAGATCCGGACAGCCCTGAGGCCTCGGAGGAAATTGCCCTGTGGGTGGCCGACGAGTTCACACAACGGCATGAGAATATCGCGTTATTACTAGGGTTCTTGGGGAAAGAGAGGACGGATTTCTACGCCCGGCTTTACTCGCTGCAATTGCTGTCGGCCATCCTGTCTGCGCGGACCGAGCGAACCGAAGAATGCATTGTCAACACGAGCGACGGCATCCCCCGGCTTGTGGCGGTACTCGAGGATGCGAGAGAGGCCGTCCGCAACGAAGCGATCGGGCTACTCACAGATCTCACCCCGTCGTCCAATGTGGTCCAGAATTTAGTCACCCTCGAAAAGGGGTTTGCGCCAATATTTGAAATCATCGCCAATGAAGGGGGTCTCGCGGGCGGTGCGAGGGTAGTGGAGGACTGCTTGATTTTGTTGGCCAACCTGCTTCGGTTGAATCCCCTGAACCAGACCATGTTTCGGGACATGGGGCACGTTGCAGGAATCAGCCAGCTCCTGAGGGATGCCTACAAAGAAGGCGAGGACGGCCAGGAAATTGCGCAGTGGGTGGAAGTACAGCGCAACAGAAATGTGTACGCCATGCTTGCCGTTATACGGCTACTCCTTGTGCCCGGCGCGGCTGGAACACCCCTGAACCAGGAGGCGTTTGTGGGTGAATTAGTAGCCGGCGGGCGAACCCGTGTACGAGGCGGCCCGGTCCTCGAGAGTACTCTACAGATCGCATTCTCTCACGTTGCCGAGCTACCGATTAAATCAGAGGCGCTGCTAGCCTGCGCGGATATGATTAGGGGTAACGCCGGCGTACAGGCTAGGTTTGCCGGGTTTCAAGTACCATCGCCGCTCGCCGACCCCGTCGCCAACGGGCAAGGTGTTCCGAATGGCATCCCCAAAGTTTACATCATTGACGGCCTCTTGGACCTTGTTCTGGCCGTAAATTCGCTGCCGGCGTTCGACCTCCGAATGGCTGCTTGCACGTGCCTGGAAGCTTACTTTTACAAACACGCCGAGATCCGGATGCACTTCCTCGACCATGCGGTCCGGACGCACAAAACGCACGCCGACGAGCTCACCAACGCTCTCACAATCCTCCTGCAGCCGGAGGCGGAGACGGCCGCAGCAGATCCATACAGATACTGGTTCGCCGCGGTGCTCATGTTCCACCTCTTGCATGATAACCCCGAGACCAAAGCCCTGGCTATGAGTGTTACCGAGGGCGACGAAGAGAGCGGCGAAGAAGTCGTCACCAGCATCCAGACCATGACGGCTCACCTGCTTAGCAGCGTCGCCAAGTCGGAAGACCCACGCATCAGCATTGGCTATCTAATGTTATTGCTATGCTGGATGTTTGAGGACCTCGAGGGAGTAAACGACTTCCTCGGCGAATTCACCAACCTCCAGGGCCTAATACAAGCGGCGATCGAAAACCCCAACGGCGACGTCATGGTGCAAGGCCTGAGCGCGATGCTGGCCGGCGTGGTGTACGAGTTCTCGACTAAGGATTCCCCCGTCCCGCGCACGAAGGTCAGAGAGATGATCATGTCACGCATGGGCCGTGATCGCTACGTCGATAAACTATCGCGGCTGCGCTCGCACCCACTGATGAGAGACCACGAAGTTCTATCCCAAAAGCTAGAACTCGGCCCCGACCAAAAACTCCCCGACGTCTACTTCGACGACACATTCGTCGAGTTCTTCAAAGACAACTACAGCCGCATCCTGCGCGCCATCGACCGAGACCCGGACTCCGAAACCTCCGTCGTCACCAACGGCATACAAAAGGGCGTCTCCCGCAAACTCGTCGACGCCCTCCGCGCCGAGGCAGCCGAGAAATCCCTCGCCCTGCAAGAAGCCCACACCCACACCGCGACCCTCACAGAACAGCTCTCCCAAGAACAAACTGCCCACCGCAAAACCAAAGACACCCTCTCCACGGACGTCGCCCGCGCCGTCGAACTCGCCACCGTCCTCCGCCAGCAACTCACCACCAAAGACGCTGCCATCCACTCCGCCCAAGAAGGCAACACATCCCTCACCCGACAACTCGCGCACGAACAGCAGGAACACCAGCGCAGCCGAGCGGAAGCGGCGCGGCTCAAGGCAGCCACCGACGCCCTCCAGCGCGAGCACGCGCAGCAGACCGCGCAGCTCCAGGCGCAGCTCCAGGCGCAGCTCCAGGCGCAGCTGCGCGCGCGCGAGGAAGAGGCGCGTCGCCAGGCCGACGCCGCGCGCAAGGGCGCCGAGCAAGAAGCGGAGCGCGCGCGCCGCCGCTGGGAGGCCGACATGGCTGATCTGCGGGCGACGGTCAGCCGGCTGGAGGTGGATGTGATGAACGAGAAGAAGGGGCGGGCGGTGGCGGAGGAGAGGGTGCGCGTGTTGCAGGGGGCGGTGGAGAAGCGGGATGGGAGGGTGGAGGAGCTGGAGCGGGCGGTGAGGGAGAGGGAGGCGGAGGTGAAGAGGGTGGGGGAGAAGAGGGCTGGGGAGGTGGAGGGGAGGGTTAGGGAGGCGGAGGAAAAGGCTAAGGAGGCTGAGGGGAGGGTGAAGAAGGCGGAGGAGAGGGCGAAGAAGGTGGAGGCGGAAATGCAGGGGTTGAAGGCGAAGGTTGGGAAGGCGGAGAAGGAGGTGAAGGAGGCGAGGGGGCTGGTGAAGGTGAAGGAGGAGGAGCGGAAGACTGCGCAGAGCGAGCTGGATGATATGTTGGAGGTGTTTGGGGATTTGGAGGAGAAGATTACTAAGTATAAGGTGAGTGCCTCTCGTGTTCTTGTTATGGGCCTATGGTGATGTCGGCGGGCTAACGGCGGCTTTAGGAACGGCTTAAGGGGTTGGGGCAGGAGGTGTCGGATGGTGAAGACGAGGATGGGGATGATGACGATGATGATGATGATGAGGACGAGGACGAGGATGAGAAGGAGGATGATAAATAAGGGGGCGCATTTATTCACTATTGGCCAGTCTTTGAACTTGTCCGGTCTTCAAAAGCAGGCGAGGCTTATGATGTGCATTTTTAGCGGGTACATGAGTATATACAATACCAAGATTTAGACGGAGTGTTGGACATGGGACGAGAAATCGATCCCATTCCTATGTTTACGGCTGTTGCTAGGGAGTTTTTCTATGGAGGGGGGAAGAAAGGGGTGGACGAGGGGTAAAAGTATTGAAGTTACTCATACAAGAAGGAAACAAAAGTATAGGATATGCTACTTCTATTTATTATACGTTCTCAACCTCGATCATGTGCTATGGACTATATCAATAGGTAAGGTACTGTATGTACCTGAGGTAGGTAGCGGTACACGGCAAAGTCTGCAGGCCATCTCCCCGCACACTTTTTTTTAGTTTTCTGATCCACACCCACTCAGAAAAAAAGAATCGCTTTACATTCCACTTTCACAACCTGGGCCGCTTTCACTCCCTTCCTCTTTTTGACGAACCCCGCCATAAAAAAAAAAAAGAAGGAAAAGAATAACACAACGAAAACATCATGACGGAGGCATTCCCTCGTTCCGACTCGGAGTCGGTTTCGTCGTCGGACAACGAAGACAACTGGCTCAACAAGCCCGGCGATGAGGAGGACGACGAACAGGAACAGGTTTCCATTATCTCCCTTTTCGATGACAAGGTCTTCCCTGATGCGCCTTCCATGTTGGCGTACTGCAAGGACAAGTTTGGGTTTGACTTTCTCGCTGTGCGGGACCGCTTGGGCTTGGATTTTCACGGGTGTGTGAGGTTGATCAATCTGGGTGAGTTCATACATGTCTCTACATATCAATATATATAAAGTCTGAGAATGAGTGGCTGACGCCAGTGTAGTTCGGAAGGCTGTGAAGACGGGCACTGCCCCGCCAACGGAGATCACGGCGGACCACCTGGCCGACGACTCGCTGCTCATCCCCGTGCTGGAGGATGACGCGCTGATTTTCTGCCTGGACGAGCTTCCCGAGTCTGAGAATGGCCAGGCCAGAGCCGGCGGTGTGGCCGAGGGCAAGGAAGCGGTGGCGGGCAACGGGGCTCCCGCTGTGGACGAGCTCTTGCACAAGAATGCGCAGATGCAGGCCGAGCTAGAGGACCTCACCAAGCAGTTCACCAACTACCGGCTGGCTGTTGAGCAGACGCTTGATAAGCGCTGGGGCGTGGATGAGGAGGGCGAGAAGGCTGGGGGTTCTAAGACCGCTGCCGCTACCTCTGCCGATGCTGAGGAGCCAGTAAGGGATGACTCGGCGTACTACTTTGAGTCGTACGACCACACAGGCAAGCTTTTGGATTCCTCCCTCTCTAACAACCACAAACCCAACTAACCCCCCCTCAAGACATCCACGAGACCATGATCAAAGACGCGGTCCGCACCAACGCCTACCGCGACTTCATCTACGCCAACAAGCACCTCTTCGCAGGCAAGACGGTCCTCGACATCGGGTGCGGCACGGGGATCCTCTCCATGTTCTGCGCGCGGGCGGGGGCGGCGCGCGTCATCGCGGTGGACAACAGCGCGATCCTGGACAAGGCGCGCGAGAACATCTTCCACAACCAGCTTGACGGCGTCATCACGTGCGTGCGCGGGCGCATCGAGGAGGTGGCGCTGCCCGTCGAGTCCGTCGACATCATCGTCTCCGAGTGGATGGGCTACTGCCTGCTGTACGAGGCCATGCTGCCCAGCGTCTTCTTCGCGCGCGACCGCTACCTCAAGCCCGACGGCCTGCTCGTGCCCAGCCACGCCAGCATGTGGGTCGCGCCCGTGTCCGACGCCGAGTTCGTCGCCGACAACGTGGACTGGTGGCGCGATGTGTACGGCTTCGATATGCGCGCCATGCAGGCGGGCATCTACACCGAGGCGCGCATGACGGTGATGCCCGGGGATGCGGTCTGTGGCGAGGCGCATGCGTTTAGGATGCTGGATCTGCACACTGCGAAGGTGGAGGATCTGGTGTTTGAGGACAAGTGGCAGACGACGCTGTCGGATAAGGTGGAGGCGTTGGACGGGTTCCTGGTGTGGTTTGACTGCTTCTTCGGCGAGAGCCGGCAGGAGGTGGTCGAGGCGCATTTGACGGCCAAGGAGTGGGCGGCGGCTGGTGGGAGGGAGCGCGTGGCGTTTACGACGGGGCCGTTTGATACCGCCACGCACTGGAGGCAGGGGCTGTATCTGATTGATAGGACGAAGGCGAAGGAGATCGAGGTCGGGCCGGGGAAGAAGTTGGCCGGTGAGATTCGCTACTCTACTCAGGAGGGCCATGCTCGTGGTCTTGATATCAGGATTACCTGGGGGTTGGAGGGAGGCGACAAGCAGGCTCAGACATGGCAGTTGAACTGAGGGTTAGGCGTAACTAAAGGATGGGTAGCCTTGCAATAAACAATAGACGGGGAATGTGTGGGTATATTGAGACTCAATTATCTAACTTTGTTATGGCTCTCGCTCCTGAGCCATCCTCGACGCTGGTGGTCTATCCGAAACGCTATGCAGTGTAGTCTATACATTTGTCCTGTATCATCACCCAAGATGAGGGACACCGGCGCTTTCCATGATCAAGCACACAATGCTCAGAAACCCTTCGCCAAGAATGAACCCCTAGACACTGTCAGTAACCTATCCTACTCACACACGAACAGAATTGCAAACGACCTACCGAAGCAAGCACAATCAACGGCGTATCCTTCCACCCCATCGTCGAGCGCCACCACCACGCCAACAAGCCCCCGATGGTGCGTGCCAGCGTAAAAGACGGGACGTTGTACATGCCCACGGCGACGGCAATTCCGCCCGGGATCAGGGAGTGCCAGCGCTTGCCGGCCGTCTGGGTCCGCACGGCGGTGGTGAGGGCGAACAGGATGGCCGACCCGATGGCCCACTCCTTGGCCATGGGCGGGAGGCCCTTGCCGGTGACAAGGCGGGCAGTGAAGATCCAGACGTAGCCGGTGGGGACCTGGAAGAGATCGCCTGGTACTTGGTAGACGCTGGTGGGGGGTTAGTGGGGTGTTTTTGTATGTATGGTTTGGGAGAGAGACATGGGACAACTTACGATGTGTACATGCGGTAGATGAAGGCACTGACGATAGCGCCGGCCGTTGCTCCAATAACCTGGCCCCAGAATTGAGCCTTCGGTGCAGCGCCGAGCAGATGTCCCGTCTTGAGGTCCTGCATCATGTCACCAGCCTGCAAAGCACCGGCTTCGGATACCGCACCAGCCACCAGGTTGATCAGAACGCTCGATTTGTTTGACTGGGGGATGATGAAAGCAAAGAACAGCTGGGCCAGCTTGCTAATGCCTGAGACTGGGTTCAGGTCGGTTTCACCCAGGGCCCTGACGCCCATGATGCTCAGCACGAGAGCCATGAAGACGGCCGTGACGGTGGCGTAGAGAGGGACGAGATCACCAAAGACGATGTGGATGCAGAAAACGCAGAATATGATGGAAAGAATGAGGCCGATGACGACGAGACGGTCGCTGATTTGTTGGTCGGCAGGCGCGTCTTCTTCCTCGTCTTGCTCTTCGCGTTCGCCGAGGAGGGGGTTGTCATCTCTCTCCGAGGCTGCGCTGACCCTATGGTTGATTGTCGAGGCGGTATCGTTGGCATCGGTGCCAGTGCTGATCGAGGTGTATCCTGCGTGTGACCTCCGACCTAACAGCGTCTTAACGCGGCTCTGTACGGGCTGGAGGGACGGGAGGTACTGCTTCCCCGAGCGAAGCGCGAGATAGCCCAAGCTGACGACGGCATCGGCCAGCATGATGGCCAGCGAGATCCAAACGATCCAGCCCTTGCTCCCGTTTTCCCAGTCACCCACCGGTGCGGGCGCCCATCCTCTGCTCTTGGCCACGGGCGAGAGGATCCCCCAGCCGACGACGGCACCAAGCAGCATGTGCAGCGTGGTGGCCGGCCCCATGATGATGCCCTGTCCGACATAGGCCAAGCTGGGGTTGAGCGTCCACAACCACGAACTTGCCGCGACAGACCCAAACACGGGGATGTTCCTCAACACCGGGAGGAAGTAGGTCGCGAGGGTAAACACCCCCGACACGAAAAAGCAGATCAACAGCAACCGCACATTCCGCCTCCACGACTCAGCATGCTTGGTCCCCTCCCCATCCGCGGTGCTCACCGCCTGCACATCCCCCTCCCCCTCTCTGGCCGCCAGACTCGCAAACCCCCCAGCCGACGACGCCCCCTCCCCCTCCCTCGCCTTCCCATGCAGCACACTAATCAACACCGCCGTACTAAACCCACTCGGAAACTTCAACCTCTCCCTAATAACCACCTGCCGCCTCAACGGCACGGCAAACACCACCCCAAAATAACACAGCCCCAAACTCCACAACACCAACTTCCCCAAGCCCAACACAATCGGCCCCTGCTCCTCCTCCGTCAACAAGTAATTCATCGCCGGCAGCACGCCCACAAAGCCACAGCCCAGCGGCATGATGGCCATGCTGCCGGCGACGGTCTGCACCAGGACGTTCTCGACGGGCGAGAAGGGCAGGGGCCCCAGGCGGGCGCGCAGCAGGCGGAAGATGCCGAAGCCCATCAGCGAGGCGGGCATGCTCATGGTGCTGACCCACCCCGTTTGCAGGCCGAAGTACATGTTGGAGAAGCAGATGACGAGGCCGACGGCCAGGCCGACGAGGATGCCGCGCCAGGTGAAGGATTGGCCGTCGATTGGTGCCCGTGGTGGTGGTGGTGGTGCTGCTGCTGGGGGTTCGTAGGGTGGTGGTGGTGGTGGGGAGGAGAGGAGCGGGCTGGTGTCATCTTGGGCGGTGGACGGGGTCGCCATGGTTGCGGTTGAGGATGGATGACGACTGCGGTTGTGGAATCTGCCGAGAAGAGGATATGGCACGGTCATGAAAATGTCTGTCGGTATGTACTACATGGAGGATGGTGTTGGCCGAGTGAAGTGGACTCGGGGGTGATGATTTAGAGGGGGGGGGTTGTTGATGAATAATAGTTGATGACTGATGTACAGTCCAGTACCAATTACTGGAGTTACTGGAGTGGTTGGGGTTGATGATCAACAGGCGCGAGACCGGCGCTAGTAAAAGGGCCGCCTGCCAAAACCCAAATCGCCCCACAAATCATCATTAGGCATACCCCGTCAGTGGCAGGAACACCGACCCGCCCTCGCTTTGAGCGATTCTTCTCTCCCCCAACCACCAACAATTCCATAAGCCAGGTAAGTCGCATCGCCCCGACTTTTATGCATCAAGCTGGATTGCATTCAATCATGCTTGATTATCCCAGCAGGTTTCTCACTAACAATTCTTCCACGATCCAGCTCCCGCGCAAGCAAGCGACTCACTCACCATCGGACCATAAACTCATAATCGCGACGAAGCAATTTTTTCACGCCCGATCATACCATGCCTCCGAAGCCTTTATCGTACTTCAAATACCAGGGTATCGAGCTGCAAAAACCACCGGAGAAGGAAGAGCAGTGCCAGACAGACCTGGAGACGACAGCCTGGATCGTGGATCAGCTCCGGCGATCCAGCTGGAACTCGGTGCGCAGGATTATTGATGCTAATCCCGTAAGACACATAAGCTCTTCTCTCAAAATCTTGCTCACACTAACTTCCCCTTCTAGGCTGTCCGCCGGCTTTGGATCCCGAAGGAGCTCCGGGGTGGTGCAACTACTGGGGCTGCGCCCTGGAAACTCGACAGCCAAGCCCATGCGACGTCTCTTGCTGCCTTTATTTTCACCGAGCGCCCAGCTTCACTCGAGACTTGCCAGCAATGCGCCTCACCTCACAGCTCAGGCCCGGCCATCAATTGCCATGCTCCGGGCTTGGGCCTCTTGAATGGTGCATGTACCAATTGTTTTTACTCCGGGACCGGCCATCTCTGCTCGTTCCGTCAAGGTGAGTCTCTCATGAATTTCCTAAAAGTTTTCTACTCTAACTATCTTAGACATCTTCGAGGCAGAGCAGAAGAAGTTAACCCAGGAGGAGTATAATGAGTACCCGGGCTTCAAGATGGCAATGGGTCAAGATATGTCGCAACAGGAGCTACGCGACCAGCTCCAGCTAGTTGAGAATGAGATTGCCGCACGAGCAGAGGCGGAGGATGAGGGTAAAAAGACGAGAAGGAAGAGCCCAGCTAAGAGACAACGGAGATAAAATGTGTTTGTGAAATTTGCTAGGGTAGTTTAGGGGAGCTTGAGACAAGTGCCGATATGGCGGTGAATTAATTTGGTTTAGCCCAAGTGTCAACGAGGTAGGTAGTACTAATTAAATTTGAATGTGAAAATGTTTGGCTCTTCAAATTTTTTACCTAAGAAACCAATCGTTTTAGGAAATGAACTTCGAAAATTTTCAAAAGGTAGGGAACCTATAAGTAGAATGGACGGGGGGGAGAATCCCAAATTCCAAGTTCTCACTCTGGGTATTGGCTGCTTAATGAAAGTCAATGCTTACCAGGCTCCGTTGAGTTTCGTGGGATCATCCCCATTCTCCTTTTTTACATTCAATCAAGCTTGATCGAATCTCATCACACTCGATTTAAGCGCCCCACCCAAGTTTAGCATGGGCCCTTTCTGCCCCGCAGATGGGAAACGACATCCCGCCCCAGGATCTGCCTCTCTATCCTCTCAAGGAAAGGGAAATCTTTGTGGAAGAGGAGGTTTTAGGTCCCTCAAAATCCAACAAGCAACCTCGAGCCGAGACACACTCATCGACAACACGCACTACAAAAGTGAAGCTAGAGACAGATATCAACGCCCTATCATCAACATATGGAGTAAAGGTGAAGTTGGAGGATGATTTCGATACATTATTCAAGAAGGCTGAGGAGGAAGATAGAGATTTGTCCGAAAGCATTCAGTCTTAGGGAAGTGTTCATTCTGATGGTGAGGATGATGATCTTCCTAGTTCCCCTCGATTAGTGAAGGAAGAGATGGATAAGAAGTTGCTTGATGATGCTGGAGGTGAAGAGGATGACTCTGATAGTTAAAGAGGTAGTAAAATTGAGAGTAAAGGAAAGGGTCAGTCTCAGAAATATCCTAGTATACCCTCTGAAAACGGTAAGGCTACTCAGGACTTACTAAAGAAGGAGGTGGGGAAGAGAACGAGTAAGGACTAGTCGTATCTTGGATCACCTTTAACAACTCGTCGTCGGTTAAACAATTGAAAACTTCTTTGTATAAGATTATACCTATTCTAGATAGGAAATTCAAGATCATCTCCACTCTTACCACCACTTCCCTCCTAGCTTGAGTCCTGAGATCTCCCCTGAGATTTCACTTGGTTAACTCCTTTCAACTTATCCGTAAGATCAATCCCCTTAGCATTCATCTTTTCATTAAAGGCTTTCCAACCTCCAACAGGCCACTCTAGGAGCGATAGCGCTGGCTCAGCCTTAGCAGCCTTATACCGCTTTAGCTAGTCCTGAAGAAAAAGATATCTCTCAAGAAAAGGAGCGTCCTCGGAAGGTAAACTTATCTCCTAATAGCGCGACATAATTCGCTCGCATAGAGCAAAAACCTCGTATAGAAGGAAGTTATCTAGCTCAACCCCATCCAATATCGCTAGATGGTTGAGGATATTCCAACATGTAAGTGGTAACGGGGTAACGCATTGTCGAGCAAGATGTTTTGGTAGCGAGGTATACATATCGATTGGTATCCCAGAATGAACATGTGGTCTGTTTGGTTGAGCTCGGATCCTATGGGTGTTCCAAGCTTGGACGAAGTTTTGAATTTCCCAGCGAATGTGAGCCATGAAGGTATAGAGGAGGGCAATACGATCCGCGAGCTGTTCACCACTCCATGCACCGTCCCTTTCAAGTCTGGTGAAATAGTCCTAGGTAAGTATTAGTAATGTTGGACATCCTCGAACCGGTTCGATCATGCTTGATCGAGTTCAGCCAGAGGTGATAAGATAAAATAAGAATGGTCTTACCCGCCAGTAGCCTGTCCTGCCGTGGCATAGCCAGTTCCACCCAGACTCGATACGCTGGTTTTTAGTATTCTTCCCAAACATCTAACAATCCTTGAACTCTAGTGGACGTTTCGGGCCGTATAGAGGTACATTTGGGTCAAGTATATCGATATCCACGGGAACGTCTAACTGGCCGTCAAGCCCAGGCATAAACCATTCAACCTAACCATCTGGATTCCGCCGCCCACGAAGTCGCCGATATCTTTCCACCCCTTGAGACAACTAGTAGTATACGCTTGCGGTCATAACCGTTTCCTTCCCTCGGTCGGAGCGTATAACCAATAGAATTAGGTTAACTACCTAAAAATTTTTACCATGTCCAATAGTTACCCCCATTTGTCCAGAGAACCTTGTCGAGACCTTCACCACACTCCCAAATTCGCCAAACATCTTAACTACTCGGCCTCGCGCATATTCTGCTCTTCTACCATTGCGTCCCGCAGGCAATCCTCCAACATGCGCTTCCAGCTCTCCAGCTCCCGCATGGTCGCAGCTTGACAAATCCGCTCTGTCAAAAGTGCCGGCTTTCCCTCGCGCAGACGCTTCTTCTTCTTCTCCTGGGCCTCAAGAGCTGAAAGTGTTAGTTAGCAAGGATAAACAGAGAGTTTCATTGAAAACTCACCGAGACGAAGCGAGCAGAGATTGCCGCGGCCGGAGTAAATGCAATTGGTGCATGCACCCATACCAAACTTAACCTCCGGCTGGAAACAAGATGAGGCTGGCCCCTTGCTCTTGATGTTGGCGCATGCTTGGCAGAGTGTCCGTGAACGTTCGCGCTCGGTGAGAAGGAGCAGCGCGAAGGACTTGGTACGAGGTTGGGTATCGATTTTGAAGGGAGCAGCCTGGAGCTCTCCATCAACGCGGATCTCGCGCGGGACAAAAAGCCGTTTGGGAACCTAAATGGAGAATGAGTGGTAAGCTTCAACTTGAGAATGGAGTTAAGCTGTCTTACCGGAGAAGCGTCGAGGAGACTGTGCACCTCGTTGAAGCTGGTTTCCCGGAGCTGGCGTATAATCCAGGCTGTCTGCTCCTCCTGGGTCTTGCACTTGCTGAAGTGTGCTGGGATCTTCTGCGGAAGGCCAACGTGATTTTTCTTCGCGACAGCCGGAGCGGAGGTAGGGGCAGGAATCTCCTCGGGCGGTGGTGAGAGCGACTCCATGGTCGCGATTGTGGTTTTATGGTACAGTGGTGAGCGACTTGAATATTTACATGGGAGCTGGAGCGTGGAAGAATTGTTAGTGAGAAACCTACTGGGACAATCAAGCATGATTGAATGCAATCCAGCTTGATGCATAAAAGTCGGGGCGATGCGACTTATCTGGCTTGGCGGATTGTTTGTGGTTGTGGGAGAGAAGAATCGCTCAAAGCGAGTGCGAGTGGATATTTTTGTACGCGACGGCGGGGTGGCCCGAGTGCGATTTGGGTTTTGGCAGTGATTGAGATTTGACGCGCCGTACGCCTGCCTGCCAGCTGAATTCAAGGGTTCACTTACCTTTTAGTGATACACCACTAACCGAAATAGGCAGCTACTGACTACGGCTCTCCCCTCCTCTCTGACTGACTGCCTCACTTTCTCGTCACATCACTAAATTTAGAGGGTAGATTTTTGAAAGCAGATATAAAAACAATAGTTGATTGCTTAAATATACCATACTCAAACTCCTCGATACTATTATACGGTGCTGTCTTGGTATGTTCCGTGCACGGTTACATATAGCACGGCACGTCCCTTTACACCTAGTAATACACCACCAATATACACACCACCACATACCGCTAACTACCTATGCAACACCAAAAAGAGCCAACAGACAAATAGTTAACTAGTTGTAATATAACTCCTCCCAATAACCCCCCGCCCCCTTATCAAAACCCAAAACTATCCAACAGCGAATTCGCATCCGGCTCCTCAAACACCGTCGGCGCCGGCTGCTGCTTAGGCAGATGACCACCCGACTTCATCTCAGCCGGCACACTTTGTTGTTGCGGCTGCTGCTGCTGTTGCTGTTGCTGCGATGACACAGGCAAGTCGGCCACGACCAACGACTCCCGCCTCCGAAGCAATCTGAGCGGGTTCACTTCCCCGCCCAAACCGGCCGCAGGACCGGCAGGCTGGAGGAACTCCCAGTTCCGCACTGCCACCAAGTCAGCAACCAAGATATCAACAACCCCAAGAGACGAAACTCCCAAAGTTGGAAAGATAAAAAAAAAAGGACGTACCCAAATCCAACCCCAACAAATCGCACCCCATCCTGTCGTACAGCCGCGCATTGTGCAGCACAAACTCCCACTCCACCTTGGGCGTGACCTTGCTGGCCCCGCGCAGCGTCTGCAGCGTCTTCTGCCGCAGCTGGCTGTACAGGATGACCAGCGCCGGGTCGTCGGTCAGGAACAGCCGCGAGCGGGGGTCTGGTGATCCGGGCGTTTCGAGGAGCGTGTATACGGGTGTCTGCGGGAGTGTGGTCAGCTAACCAGAGGAGAGGATAGAATTTGTGGTAGTGTTTGGGATGACACCCAGGGGAGCTGGTACTCACAATAAGAGCTCGCACGGCCATGTCCCGCCGGTGCAGCATCCAAAACGCCCACGACGCCAGCCAGCGGTTGCCCTCCTGCGCCGCGATGGCGAGCACTTCCTCCTCGAGCAGCCGCCGGAGCACGGGGCCCGTGTCGCCCTCGTACACGCGCGCTACGGCGATGGCCAGCTGTAGGTCCTTGAGCTGGTTGAGACAGACGTTGACTGCGTCGTGCAGGTGGTCGGCGAGGAGGAAGAAGGCGGCCGCGTATTCTGGTTGTTGTTAGTCGATACAGGGGGAAATGAGGAGGGGGGAGGGACCTACCAAAACGCCGCTTGCTCATTAGGGCGTACGCGTTCTTCAGCGCTGCCCGCCGCCATTTGGGGTCCTCAAAGTTGTTCGCCAGTAACTTCTGTGTCGCGCCTTGTTCGCGGTTCCAGGACGCCATGCGCCACAGACCTTGCAGAACCGTCTTCTTCTTCAGAGCCAGATAGAAGAGACTGCAGTCGATCGGGTTCTTGAGCTCGTTCTGGGTATACTGGTTGCGCGCAATCACCTCGAACTGTGCTTTCTGCTCTCTTGTTAGTAACCTCCTGCTACCCGGAGAAAGAACAGAACTCACCACCGCAGCGTTATCGGCCAGCCACATGAAAATGCCACTCTCTCTCGCATTCTCCCACAGCATCTTGCCATGGTTTTGTTTCGACACAAAGTCGACCAGCACATCCTGGCTGATTGAGTGATAAGCCCAGTTGATCTCGCGCCAGCCCATCTGGATCTCGCTGGTGCGGCCCTTGCGCAGGGCGTGCTGCCTGAAAAACAACACGAAGCGGGCACCGTTCTCGTCGAGCGAGCGGCGCTGCTTCTCGACCAGGCCGACACATTCGATGATGTCGACCAGCTGGATCTGCTCGTGACCCGACAGCTGCGCTACGTCGACCCGCGTCAGCCGCTCGTTGATCTCGGCCGCCACCTCCTCCGAGAAGGGCTCGTCGCCGCCGTCGTCGTACGACATGCGCCGCTCCAGGTACTGCCCGGGGTCTTTGTTGGATGATGTCTTGGTGGTCTGCCATGCGTCAGTACCAGTCTATCACTCCCCGCCGTTAATCACAAGGTGGGCAGATTAACAAAAGAAAAAGAAAACGCACATGGTCAACCTCGTAAAAGTCCTCCAGCTGCAAGCCCAAATAATCATCCAACTCATCTCCCTCGGCCCAAAACTTAAGCGTCCGATACAACGCCATCAGAATAGCATGCACCAGCACAATCTTCCCCGCCAAAATGCACTGGCTCAAAAACTGCGGATGAAACACCGGCAGCGGGCCATTCAGCCTCTGCACCACCTCGAACAGATCCCAGTGCTTCTGCCCGACCCGGCGCTGCGGCAGCCGCAGACTAGTAACCAGCGAGCTGCCCGCATCGAACCGGCGGTCCTGCACAAACAGCTGGTTGCCGGCACCAATGACCAAGTGCCCATCCCCCAACCAAACCGAGTCGCCGATGGGGTGGGGCGTGAAGTCACGGATCGAAATCTCGCGGATGGGCGCCCAGGCGGGGCCCTCGTTGAGGTAGTCGAAGCGCATCTGCGAGAGCAGCAGCACGCGGTGCGGGAACCCGACGGCCAGGATGGACTGCATGTCCGGGGTCGAGGTCCAGTCCAGGTCGCGGATGGTGTGGCTGTTCTCGAAGTCCTGCGTGTACTCGAGGCGGGCGCCGCGGATGTCCCAGATGGTGAGGGCGGAGCGGGCCGCGTTGACGAGCGCCGCTTTCTTGCGCGTGCTGCCGCTGACGAGGGCCGGGTTGGCGACGCTGGTCTCCATGGAGCAGGTGGAGAGCCACTCGACGCCGTCGCTGCTGTGGCCGACGCGGGCGGTCCAGAACTCGACGCGCCCGGAGTGGGTGTAGGAGATGGCGACGTCGCGGGCGAATACGTCGAGGAAGCCCGAGACGTGCGGTGTGGTGCCGGCTGGGTCGACGGGTAGAACGTAGGCGAGGTCACCGGCGTCTTCAAGCGTGAACTGGACGAATTCGCGGATAGATGGTTGTTGGTGCTTGGTTCCGTTGGTGCTAGGGGTTGTTGAATGGGTACGGGAATAAAAGGGGAACTTGACCTCCCAGACCACCCCCTTCTTTTCTGATGTGATAGTGGCGATATGCGCGGTGGTATAGTCTTCGACCTTCTGCCTCGGAAGGACCAGCAGACAGAGTGGTTTCCCAGGGACATCATATTTTTGCTCGGCCAGCATCGTCGGCGCCGACTGGCGGCAGTCCCACAACGAGATGTTTTCGTGGCGGAGGAAAACGACGAATCGACCGTTTCTGAGGAGGCACATCCGGTGGATATGCCCCTGCTCCGGGATCACCGCTTGCCGGGCGAGCCCCGTCCGCGTAGCATCCAGTTCGTGTTTCCAGATCATGCCTTGCCCATGCTCCGTCCGTGAGACAATCGCCCTGCCGCTGAAGTTCCGCACAATCTTGCGTATTGGCCTTGAATGCCCCGTCCAGAGACTCTGTTGAGTCAACCGTCTCCTTTTCGGGTTCCGGTCGAACAAGGCGGCAATATTGCCGCGGTAGACTTCGATCCTGCCGTCGAAGAAGTGTAGTAGGATATGCAAATGCCCTCCAGAATGACAATAACTGTAAGCTTCGACGTGTGGGCTCGTTGCGCTCGGGTTGCCCTTGAGAAAGTCCAGCTCCGGAGAGGTGACATGGGCCACATTGAAAACGTTGGACTTGTTCGTCTTGCACCCAATGTTCTCCAACGCCCACGCAGACATGCGCCCCCGACCGTCTAGCACGACACAGATCTCCGGACTGCGGTTCGCAACGCTGATGAGATGCTCCAGCGCCACGGCGGCCTCTTTTGTTTGCGTCCCCTCCTGGACAGCCTTCTCCGTTGCGGCAGCTAGGTCTCCCCCATGCATGACAAACGCCCAGCGCGAGCCCTCCGCCGCCTCGGAAGACTTGGGCTCCTGTTTCGGAATAGCATTTCGCAAGTCGAGGTTCCCCCACAGATGCAGGTGTTGATGCCCATGGCTATCCGACCCTACCCACACGCGCAGCATATTATCCGCGCAGAAGGTGTACAGGGCGTTCTCGATCGTCTGGTCGACGTGATGCGGTCGCCGCCACTGGATCCCCGTCACAGGCTGCGGATGCCTCAGGTAGATGAAATCGAACCGGACCTCCCCCGTGCCGTAGCTCAACCGCCGCCAGACCTTCACCAGCCTGTCATACTCCCCCACCGAAGCGATATATGCCGAGTCGTAGGACAAGCTAGCCAGCCGAACAGGGTTGGCGAGCCGTTTCCTCCACGAACATTCGGGTTTCGCCAGTGTTGACGAGGTCTGATACAGCTCAAGACTCTGATGCGCGACCAGCAATTCCTCCGACGCGCCCCAGGACAACGACACCGCCGGCCCATCCCCCCCTTTCCCTCCTCCTCCACCCCCAACCACATCCTCCCCCTCCCTAACTCGCCCCCCAACTTGCCCCGTAAGCCCCCCCTCTTCCCCGCCATCAACCGCAAAACTGCTCTGCAGCGCCCACTGCAGCGCCCCCTCCTCCCTCCCGACCCCAATCGGCCGGTACACCCTCACGACGCGGCGCGTGCACACGGCGATCTTGCCCGACGCCTCATCCAGCGCGACAGCCTGCAGCGGGTCTGTGTCGTCGTCATAGAGCGTCTGGAGCAGCTGGTCCGGGGCGGACAGGATGGCGAGCGCGTTGCCGGTTATGTAGGCCTATAAACCCCCGCCGTATCACCATGGTTAGCTGGGTGTTGTGTTCGAAGGGTGGGGATTGGGGTGGGTAAGGGGGGAGGAAGGTGGGTTGGTTAAGAGGGCAAAGGATTCCTCACGGTGATGCGCCTCGACTCCCAGCACCCCGTCGCCAGCGCCTGCAGCCGCGACTCGGGCTTCCCGGGCAGGATGGCGCGCATCCTGTCTGTGTTGTGTCTATCGGTAGGGCGTGTCCTGCGAGGACATCGCGGTTCGAATCGGTTCGGTGCCGGGTTCGTGCCACGGGTAGTTCGGTTGCGGGTGTTGGAGAAAAAGGGTAAGCTACCTATCTAGGAGCGATGTCGCAAGCTCACCTGGGTACGGTGATGGTGGTTGCGGAACAGACCAGCTTGCCGTGCCGTGCCGTGCCGGATTAGGCCGTCTTACAGTGGCCCACTACCCTAACTGCTGCCGCGCGTCGTTTGGCACGTTGTCTCGATGACCATAATAATTAGAACACAGCTTTGGGACATATGGGAAATACCAAGAAACCCCTCATTGAGAGGCAATTCCATCATGCAAGCCATCAACGATACACGTGCAGCTCTCACAAGCGCGTCAGCCGACAGAATCGAGCCACTGTAGCACCTGGTGGGAGGCCCCTATGACGTGGGGTACCCCACCAACTTTGAAGTCGCGTCTTGGCATCACTTCGAGTGGGAGGGTGAGGTTGCGAGTCCTGTCCTTACTTACCCCTGGCCGATGTAAACATATGGCTAACTTGCTAGCTAGTAAGAGCCGTGTGATTCCAATGAGGAACCATTTGAGATAACTATTCCGCATACCATGCGCCTACCATCTTAAGAACAGGTCCTGTAGCCCTCTGTCTTCTGCCCTATATACGTAACCGACGCCGTAACGCGCAGCACCCATAACCAAAAAACGACATCCCATATCCATGTATACCCTCTCACTCAACTCCAGATCCCCCCAAAAGAAATAAGCCAAATAAGTAACCAAAAAACAGCAGTCACAGCCTAACCCCCGCCCCAATGCCCCTCCCCACATACCAAACCGTCTCCGTCCACCTACCCAACCTGACCCCCACCACCGCCCTTGCATCCAGCTTCATCGTGCCACCCAACGCATCCCGGAGCTTATCATACCCGACCGAGTCCAGCGACCAATCAACAGGCAGCTTGGGGGTCACCGAAAACCCGGGCGGAGCGGCGAAGGGTAGGTCATACTCGATGCGGCCGAGGGGCTCAGTGTGGTTGTACAGCGCCGTGGCGTTGACCGAGTCGATGTAGATGGTGTTGTGCAACAGGGGGGAGACGAGCGTGAAGGTCGCGGTTGAGGAGAGGACGTGGAAGGTGGCGTCGCGGATGAAGTGCGGTTGGGAGTCTTTGTTACCGTCGTCGTCGTCGTCGTCGTCGTCATCGTCCCCGTCGGGAAGGCGGAGTCGGGGTGCGGGGAGCGTCAGGTTGAGGCGGGAGAGGGCTTCGCCGATGAGCGGGAGGGATGGAATGCTGTCGCGGTGGGTGCGGATGGTGACCGAGGTGTTGTAACCGGATACGTACTCCGAGAGAAGGTTGCGACCACGCTGACGGCCCTCCTCTCCGCCCATTGACGGATTCCATACTGCTGAGATGGGCAGATTGGTGTTATTGCCTGGTTTGACATCGATGTTCTCTGCGAATGCCTCGCCGATGAGTGTGCCGTTGCTTTCGACGTGTAGACTGATGAAAGGGATGCGTGCCGAGTACGGCGTTGGGTTTGTAATATTAATCAATGCATGCAGTGAAAGAGAAGCAGGTGTTGTGTCGGTGATTTCGACCTTTCCGACTTTGGGTGCGGCAGCGCCTAGGAGGTCCTTTCCGAGAGCTACGCGACGCCCGTGTTAGTTTGCCGACCGAAACTGATCCGTGGACGGAAGAGCAGAACTCGAACTGGGGCGACTGACGATCATCAAAAAGGAGACGGACGTTTTACTGGAATCTTCCCCTCCGCCGGGACCGCTTTCACCACCAGCTGGCCGAGTGTCGTCTGCACTTTGACATCCACAAGAGCCTTGATGCTGAGCACGACTTCCCCACCAAACAGGAGAGCCTGAAGGACATCCGTCATAACATCGGCGTCGGTCACGTTGAGTGGCGCGTTGTTGATATGCGACTGGATCTTGAGCGTGGCCTCGCTGTGCTTTTTCGCTGGTACCTGCGTCGAGTTCGCTTTTTGCCACTCCTTCAGGTTCAGCTCTCCCAGCTTTTTGCCCCTGTAGAAGACATCCGCGTTCGCCCGCAGGTTGGTGACGTTCAACGAAAAGTTCATCTCAGAAGGAAGCCCTGCGAGGACGACGATGGTTCCAGAGACCTGTGGGTTAGAGTTGGGGTCGTCTGGTTCCGCTTCGGGGTCTGGCATGGTGAAGTGGACATCGGCCAGGGAGAAGTTTCGAATCAAGTTGTCAAACGAGCGTTCAGGAAACGGCACAGGAACGGTAACGCTAGACAGGATATCCGTAATCCAGCCTGGGGTGTCGCCGGCCGGGTGTTTTTGGCCCCGAACAAGAGCGGTTGCCGCTTCGCCATCGAGATACTTTTTGAAGAATATGTCAAGAGGCGATGAGTCCGAATTAGGGCAGAGGCGAGTGAGTGAATTGGGCAGCTTCTTGATTAGGCTGTGAGCATTCACAACTACGTCTGCGTGCGGCCGCACGGCTACGCCGCTGGTTGTCGCGGTAGCCACGAGGATGGAGTGATCGGCAGGGCTGCATCCAGGGACGAGAATCTCGAAGCCGAGCTCGGGAATGTCGACGGAGACCGGATACTTGTTGAAGGATTGGATCGTGATATCGGCCGCCATCGCTTTGCGCTCGCCAGGGATAGGCTGGTCCTTGAAGTTCATCCTCGTGATGTTGTACTCCGGCATGTGAGGCAATTTGCTGCCTGCACAACTCATCAGCGACGGTTCACACAACGATAAAGGCCATGATAACCATGTAACATTCTGTCAGTAATTCAAAAGAGAGATTTCTCTCCGAGGTACAGGGAGGCGAATGAACGATAGAGGGATTGACCTTCAAACGTAAGGGACTCCACAACGGAGTGTGTTCCCAGTGGAATGATACCCGCCCTGAGTTGAACATCGGCCTGCCCTCGGACACGGACGGTATTCAGCCTTCCTTCCAACCACTCGTTCGCGATCGACCGAATGCCCTCAGCATCGCCCAGAGCGAGGTCGGCAACAAAATTCACCGCATTGTTGCGACCGTCCACGATGCTGACACTTAGCGCAGGCACGGCGGCAGTACCGAGCAGAACATCCTTATACTCGGGCAGGTAGACATTGATCTTAGTCTCCTCCGTCCCGAGCTCTCCCACAACCCACGTGGCTGCCCTTCCGATTCGCCGAACATGCTCGTTCACGACACGCTGTGCGTCCAGTCGGAAGTTGGCTTGTATCCTGGCTCGGATACCGTTGGCTGTGATGGACTCGAGGGAAAGATTCGTGGGTTCGAGAACGACCGCTTGCTTCGCATACTCCTCGACGGCGGTGGGAACGATGAACGCGAGGATCATGATCGCAAGCGCGCAGAGTGCCAAGACAATCATGGCAATAATGGACGGCCATCGTATTTTCTTGCTCCTGGTAGACTGGACCGAGGATGCGTTCGTGGCACGCGAAGCGATGGACGCCGAGTCACGGTGATGATCGCCATCCTGATCGTCATCGTATTGTAATGTTGCGGCCGAGCTAGATAATAGCGGGGTTGACTCGTACGAGTCTTCGGTTTCGCGAGAGTCGGGGCTTTTGCTGTTGCCCTCGGCGGGCAAAAGGGGCGACTGCTCCGAGTTGGCCATCTCGACGAGTCCGGAAAATATTAGATAGTAGGGGAAAAGGCGATGAAACAAAAGCGTGGGTTGCCCGGAGGCTGTTGCTAGACTGGCGAGCCACTACTGATGCAATCAATCGCTCACTCAAATGGAGGACATCGCGGTTGTCAGGCTCGGCGCGACAAGTGCGGGGATTACTTGAGCAAATTGACTATGCGCGAAGAGGTTGGAGGTAAACGCTAGAGCGAGTGGAGATGCAGTGACGACACGAGAGTGATGATGTGGGTGGTGATGGGGTTGGATGTTGGATGGTTTCGTGGCGCATGTTTCGCTGGCAAGGCCGGCTGAAACATGACGCCTTGTCGGGCTGTCGCTTCTTCTGTCCAGCGAAGCCGTGCTCATTGGCTGGAAGGAGACACAGCTGTCCGCCTTGAGTTGCCCCCAACGCCAGACCAGGGTCTGTCTCCCAACCCCGGCCCCAACCCCAGAGTGGATCTCCAACGTCCAATGATTCTCCGCTAATTCGTCAGCCCACAGTGCCAATCCAACACCAAGAAACGCCAATTCAACAATTTCAAGAACTGCTTCGAAGGTCGTTTGAGGAGTCGACACCTTGACTTTCACTCAATTGGGGTTGCGAGATATTTGTGATTCCTGCGCACCGGTATAAGCCATGTGGAGTTATCTGAAGTGCATACGAATGTTGATTGGATGTTAATTGGAGTATGAAGTTGGGGATAGAAACGTGTAAAAGCTAACTGGTGAGACAAGCTCCCCCAGGCTAGCGACTTCGGCGAGTCACCTATCAAGGTTGCTATCTTTTTTCTGGACCTTGAATTGACTGACTCACGGCGACGTGTCGACCGAGTATAAAACAACAAATCCTTGCCATCTCAGAAGGCTCTCTCGGTTTCGCTTTACGCACTAAAACCACATATAATCACAAGCTTCAACAATTCGGAGCTTCCCCCCCGACTAAATCTTGAAGAATTCCAGTGATCTTCATAGTCATGTCTTTGCGCGCTGCTTGCCGCACTATTAAACCTACCATGGCTCATATCCAGACCCGATCTCTGTCTAGCGCCTCCAAGCCCAGGCATCTCTTGTCTATTAGCGACCTCAGCCCAGCCGAGTTCACAAAACTCGTTCTCAATGCGTCGTCTCACAAGGCCGCCGTCAAGGCCGCTTTCGCCGCCGGCGAGCAACCTCCGAAACCGCTGCACGGTTCCCTCACGGGCAAGACAGTGGCCATGATGTTCAACAAGCGCAGCACCAGGACCCGCGTCTCAACGGAAGCAGCCGTGCAGATGATGAGTGGTCATCCCATGTTTTTGGGCAAGGATGACATCCAGCTGGGCGTATGTGAAAACCATCCGAACTAGCCCCTTCTATCCCGCCACTAACAAGCTTACCCAGGTAAACGAATCCCTCTATGACACCTCCGTGGTAATCTCCTCCATGACCTCGTGCATGGTCGCGCGCGTGGGCGCGCACAAGGAAGTCGCCGACCTGGCGGCGCACTCCTCCGTGCCCGTCATCAACGCGCTGTCCAGCGACTACCACCCGCTCCAAACCATCGCCGACTTCCAGACCATCCACGAGAGCTTTCCCGGACGCACCCCGCCGGCCTCCGGCGCCAGCCTCGGGCTGGAAGGGCTCAAGGTCGCGTGGGTGGGCGACTCCAACAACGTGCTCTTCGACCTGGCCATCGGGTGCGTCAAGATGGGGCTGGACATTGCCGTGGCCTCGCCCGCGGGTTACGGGATCCCCGCGGCCATGAAGCAGGTGATTCTGGCGGCGGGCGAGGGCGTGGCCAAGCCCGGTCGGCTGGCCGAGACGGAGGTGCCCGAGGAGGCGATCCGGGACGCTGACATCCTCGTGACTGACACGTGGGTGTCGATGGGCCAGGAGGAGGAGAGCCAGAAGAGGCTGAAGGCGTTCGCCGGGTACCAGATCACCAACGAGCTGGCCAAGCGCGGCGGCGCCAAGCCTGATTGGAAGTTCATGCACTGCCTGCCGAGGCACCCGGAGGAGGTCGATGACGAGGTCTTTTACGGTTCCAGGTCGCTTGTCTTCCCGGAGGCCGAGAACAGGCTATGGGCTGCCGCTGGTATGTGCTATTCCGAGAAGCTCACCCGTGAAGATTCAGCTAACCGACTTTTGCAGCTGCTTTGGAAGCTTTTGTGGTCAACAAGGGCAAGATCCTATAAACGGGGCGCGACGGGTCTACTTTTCAATTACACATTGCTTCAAAATCAAAGCAGGCGTAGCTTTCGGTGCCGGGGACCAAAAAGTTCACAATACCAGAATAAGTTTCACATTGATCAATTATTTTTGAGTCACATCAAAACGATTGCCCACTGATACATGACCAATACATTTCCCAACCTCCGCCACACCGTATTATTTAGCCAGGGGGAAGCTGGCTGTAATCGACAACATCGTCCGCCTCCTTCACGTGCGTAGTATCCTCATCGGGCCCGTACAGGGGAGAGCGAGGCAGAGCCATGAGACCCGTGCGCGCCGACTCCAGAATGCCAAAGGGAGCAATAAGCTTGAGGAACGAATCTATCCTGGACGGCTTCGCAGATCTGGAGTAAACAGCGATTAGAATGAGTCAGAAAAGCTTGGTAGAGATTGTGACTCGACTTACACCTCGACAATGCAACTGTTAGTGCTGATATCCAGAACCTTGCCGCCGAACTGGTGGGCGAAGTAAGTGATGCTCTTCAGGTGCTCGTGCTTGTGGCGGAGCGCCTCGCTAGCAACCAGCTTGCTCGGGTGGAAGTCCTTCGCCGCCTCCACAAGGCTGGCGTCGCTAACCTCCTGGCCGTTGCCTTCAGCATCGGGGCTTTCGGCCGCCATCTCGCGGTGGTGGGCGAGCAGCTCCTCGAAGTACTCGGGCCCGAGGATGTTGATCTTGGCCAAGATCAGCTCGCGCTGCACGAGCGGGGCCTGCGTGTAGTCCAGCACAGCCCAGACGGGAACGAGGTCCTCCAGCTGCCGGCGTGCCTGCTCAACAACGCCGTCCTGGCCCGTGAGCACGATGGTCATGCGCGAGAGATCCACCACCTCGGTGCTGCAGACCACGAGCGAGTCGATGTTGAAGCCGCGGGCGGCTAGGATACCGGAGACGCGCGAGAGTACACCGGGCTCGTTTTGTACAAGACAGTTGAGGATGTGTCTCTTGGGAGGGACGGCAGACGGGGTCGGGGTTTCGTAGAGGATGTTGGAAACGGCCGCCTGAGCGGACCACGCCGGCGGTTGGTCGACGGGGAGGGGCGCTTGACGGCGGCGGATGGCCTTGTACGCAATGGCCGAGGTCGAGCTGCTGTTCCGGGTGGCGATGGATGGTGCCACGCGGGGGACGCCTCGAGCCTGTGTCGCTAACCTACGCCATGCCGGCGAGGAGGCAAAGAGGCCACGAGATGCCATCTTCGCGATTAAATGCTGGCCGGAGGGCCGTTTGGTGGGGTAAGATGAGATCCCGAGCTCTGTTTGGGATCGAGTCGCTGTTTTGATATTAATGGAGATGGGTACTCAGTGAGTCACCTTGAACCTCACTGGGGACGAAGGGAAGGATAAAAGTTTCCGACCGCTGGTTGCACGATCTTGTCACACCGCGGGAAGCAACGCCGGTTTGTGGAGAGGCAAACCTGCATTGGCCAATTCCCTAGCTTCAAGCCCAGGCCCAGCTCCGAGTCCGGTGCATGAGTGGGGCCCTCCACGGTGACCCTCGATCTCAAGATAAGGCTGGGCCGATTTTGAAGAGGAGAAACCATTTGCCGCTTCCGGGTATGTGGGGGTGACTGGATGGAGACGCCCCCTTGCTCGTCATGCGAATCCAGCCTTGAGTTACAGTGCGACCATTCACAAAGTGAGACGTCACACGGTTATGGGCTTGGCGCCATGCCTAACAGCCTTGTGGGCTTTGGGACTTTTGCAGGCTGTCGCAGAAAGTTTCCAGGTTCATGACCTTTTGAAGTAGCAGCACTCTTCGTTCTTTTCGAGGTAGTGCCCTGACAAAATATTGCACAACGCGTGTGTGCAGCCTTCTCAATCACCATTACTACTTCATTTTACGTCCTTGAGCGAGCAAGTAATAATTGCATTGCGCCGAGAAATTGCACCTATGGAAGACACCGAACGACGCAGCGCGAAGCGCTCGCGATTTGACCAGACCGAACCCGAACCTCGACGATCCCGGTTCGACCGACGCTCCCGTTCTCCCCCGCCGAGAAAGCCCGACTCCGGCCGTGATCGCGAACGCAGCCCCCTCTCAAAACCTCGCGATGCACCCGTTGATGCCAAGTCACCTCCCGTCGACCCCGCTGCTGCTGCTGGTAAACTCCCTTTCGGATTCTTCCTTCATGAGTCCACCCACCGATTGCTCGTTGCTGACCTATGTTATAGCTGCGGCTGCTGCCCGGATTAATGCGCAGCTCCAGGCACGTAAAGGCATTCAACACGTCGATGTCCCGCCTGTCCGGTCGAGCTCCGTCACGAGCAACAATGCCTCGCCAGCCCCTGGTGCTGCCCCTATCAACGGGGAGGTTTACATTTCCGATGGCGACTATATTAAGGATATCGAGGTCAACGACTTGCGCAACAGATACCTCTTGACGAAGGGCTCGACGCAGAAAATGGTAATTACTCCTTGGCTGTCAACTGATCCGTCATCAGCTCCTTGTCATGGGCTCCGTGACGCTTTTGTGCGGGATAGTCTTGCTTACTCGAAGCATGATAGCTCGCACAGGCACACCCTCTTTTGCATCTGCTGACCTCGACTGCTTGATCTAGATTAAAGAAGAAACTGGTGCTGGTACGCCAACCTTGAACCTTCAGCTGTTGTTAGAGGACACCGATTAACTAGTTTATTCTCAAAGATGTCACCACCCGTGGAAACTACTACCCCGACAAGAACATGGCGACCCCGGCGGTACGTTGTCCGATCCCTGCTCCGGGCCTCTGGCTGACCCACACCCGCAGAATCCCCCGCTATACCTCCATGTTACTAGCACGTCGAAGGAAGGCTTGGATAAGGCCGTTGCCAAGATCGAGGAAATGATGAAGCAGGAACTGCCCCAGCTTGTCGATGAGCGCCGCTTCCGTCGCCGGGACCAGGAACAGGCGCCGGTTGAGCGCGACGAGTTTGGCCGGGTACGTGAAGGTGTTTGCATCCTCTTACCACTAGCTAACGGTGAATAGCGCAAATGGCCCGAGGAGAAGATCCCGATCAACCTCGAGTCAGTGCCGGGGTTCAACCTCCGTGCCCAGGTTGTGGGGCATGGCGGTGCCTATGTAAAGCATATCCAGCAAGAAACCCAATGCCGCGTACAGATCAAAGGCCGCGGTTCCGGCTATATGGAAGCCTCGACTGGTCGAGAGAGTGACGAGGACATGTTCCTGCATGTCGCGTAAGTTAGCCCTCTCTGGTCGGTCTAGACTAAACTAACATGGTATAGGGGCCCGGATCCTGAGAAGGTGCAGAAAGCCAAGGAGCTCTGTGAAGACCTCCTTGCCAATGTCAAGGAACAGTACGAGGAGTTCAAGAGCCGGCCGCCCCGTAACTATGGCGGTGGTGGAGGTGGTGGTGGCTACGGTGGCCGGGGTGGTGGTGACTCATACCAAGGCTACAATCGGGATAGCCACCATCAGAACAGTAGCCACAGCTACAACAACTCCCCTGCGCCCGGCGCTGGTGCTTCAGCCACGCCACCTGCCTCGACTGGCACTCCGACGTCGGCCGCCGATTACGCCGCTCAGTATGCCCAGTACTACGGCACTGCTGATCCGTATGCAGCCTATGGTGGTTACCAGGCATATGTCCAGATGTACCAGCAATGGGCGGCTGCTCAGGCTGGCCAGGCCGGCCAGACAAGCGCTGCTCCTGGTGCACCTGGTGCCTCAGCATCCCCGCCGCCGCCGCCCCCGAGCGAGGCCGCCCCGCCTCCCCCTCCTCCTTCCGCGGCTCCCCCACCGCCGCCTCCGTCGGGGCCGCCAGGCGCGGCTGGATACAGCGCGGTATGTCTTAACCCATCTGGAGTATTCAAGTCTCGCCGCTAACGCCATATAGGTCCCTCCGCCGCCCGGGCTTTGAGTCTCGCTCTTGGCGTTCGAATTTGGAATAAAGGTTCCCAAATTGGGGCCATCTCCGCCTAGTGGCGCTATTTCCTTCTGGTGGGGAAATATCAAGGAAGGGGATATAAGAGATATGATCCATAATTTGGGTGTCCTTTCCCCATATTATTAGCCTTGCATCTCGTGGTGATTTATCCGTTGTTCGGGCTTTCTCCAGCTGTGGTTTAAGTCAGTTTTGAGTCTTAGGTATTCAAAACTGCCGCCTCTGCTGATATTGGGCGTAAGGTGTTGTGGGTATGGACTACAGTCGCCGGGATTTCCGGCTATCAATTTCGATCGGCAAACTTGTCTGATTCTCAGTTACGTGGATCTAGGCGACCTACATTTATCAAGCCGTTGAACCATGAGGTTCGTCTGGCCACTACCAATAACCTTCTCTCTGATAACCTCGGGCTGCGGACATATGTTGACCCAGTTGCCGGAAACGGGTCGATGGTGCTGTCGCGTGACACTCTCAGTTTAACTCTCTTTACCGCTACAGGTTATTTACGACGGCTTAACCGGGATAGCTTGACCGTGATGGCCTTGTGTTCCAGGAATTTAAGCGTAGCTGGCATGGCGTGCAACGAGTTATATGCGTCAAGGCTCTGGAGTTCCATATTCGTGATGTGTTTGACCCCTGGCTGATCCCCAACCATGAAAGTCCGTGCCCGAAGCTGAACAAGCACCCCAAAATCTAGGTGGGGCCCAAAGCACTCCAGCTCCCCAACTCCTGTCTCCAACTCCACCCCGCTATGTCACGGTGCATCGCCATGGTCTCCCACGATGAGCCACCAACGATACCCGTCCCATGATGCAGTCAAGGAACCCCACGCGGTATCTTTGAAGGTGCTGCGGTAAGTTAAAGCGCATGTTAAAATCAAGAGCTCAATCACTAAAACTAAACAAATATAGCCTCTCCCGCCCCTCCCTTGTCGCCCAATACCCCTTCCAACCGCCCTTCTCCTCCCCTTCCGACGGTCCCATCTCCCACCAACCACCCATACCCGCCTCCCTTGCCTACAGCCTAAATGGCGCCAACGGCGTTCCCACGAACCCGACCCCTTTCGTGCTGAGCCCCATCCTCAACCTCCCCCCGTCCTTCGGCTCAGCCTACGTCGGCGAAACATTCAGCTGCACGCTCTGCGCCAACCATGACATCCCCGACGACAGCCCAGCCGTGTCGGCAGGCAAAACCATCCGCGACGTGCGCATAGAAGCAGAAATGAAGACGCCCTCCTCAGCCACAGCCCTCAAGCTCACCCTCACCCCACCATCCCCCACCACAACAACCACAACCACCACAACCACCACCCCGGAGACAACAACCCCCACGAAGCCGGCACCGACCTCCTCCCGCAGCAATCCCTCCAAAAGATCCTCGCCTTCGACCTCAAAGAAGAAGGCAACCACGTGCTGGCCGTGACCGTCTCGTACTACGAAGCGAGCGAGCTGTCGGGCCGCACGCGCACCTTCCGCAAGCTGTACCAGTTCGTGTGCAAGCCCTCGCTGATCGTGCGCACCAAGCCTGGCGCGCTGCCCGCCGACCCCGCGTCGGGCCGCCGCCGCTGGGTGCTCGAGGCGCAGCTGGAGAACTGCGGGGAGGAGGGCGTCATGCTGGAGAAGGTGGGTTTGGAGCTGGAGAGGGGGTTGGGGTATGAGGATTGTAATTGGGAAGGGGGTGGTGCTACTGGTGGTGGTGGTGATGCGGGGGTGGGGAGGATGAGGCCGGTGCTGTTACCGGGGGAGACGGAGCAGGTGTGTTTTGTGATTGAGGAGGAGGCGGCGGGGGCTGTGGAAGAGGTGGAGGGTCGGGTTGCGTTTGGGATATTGCAGATTGGGTGGCGGAGCGAGATGGGAAATAGGGGGTTTTTGTCGACGGGGAAATTGGGGACGCGGTTTGTGAAGCCGAGATGAGAGAGCTTGCTTGATGGGGAAAGTTGGTGAGGAGCTTGACATCAGTTCCATGGGCTGGTAGCAGCCATCTGAAAATTACCGGTCGGATCTAGCATGACTTCCGGGCTGTAAAGACGTATAGCTAAGCAGCACCATGGATGTAGCTGATGCGTAGTAGTTTACGCCTACCCACAAGCAATGAATGCGTGCCGGGAGTTGTCACATAGTAGGAGCCCCGTATTTATTGACCAAATTAGGTACGTACGTACAAGACCAGATGGTCGGCATTTGTTACTTGCCAGCAAGCGTGAGCGAAAGAGGACTCCATCAAACCGGTCAGGTCGGCCGTCTAGATTCAAGCCAGCTCCATAGATACCGGGACTTTGGCCAAGGGAAGCACTTGGTCCGTGGCCTCGTCGACTAACCCCCTTAAACATTCATGTCGACGCGTGCATGTACGTAATCTGGCAATCCTCAACAAAAGCAAACCAACATTTGACGCGCAGATTTAGGCGTTGCCAGGGTCACAACCCGGCGTCCCGAGAGTTTGGGGCGCATCTTAGCCGACGGGTTTGGCGTTTGATGTTTAGTACCAAGTATGATTGCACCGATTTCAGACACAACCATTGCTCCATGCACATAACTAGTTGAGACGCAAACACTGGCACGCCTGCCACAGTCGGCGTCACCCCCGCAGGCTGCGCAAACTGCGACTGTTTCATAGACCTTACCTCGTGCCTAGCGTGGCCATGACTCGCTACAAATACTCACGTGTCGTGCAGAGTGGAGCTAGCATCCCGTCGAAGATCACCCGTGGTGAAGTCTCGGGTGCGCAAGATAGACTTTTCGACCCAACAAGTCCGAAATTGGTTTGGGTGGTTTTCAGCTTATAGCAGGACTTGCTAAGACAGGGCCAGGATGAAGATGACGGGCAAACCAGGTTTCCGGAAGACCCCTCCCGCGTCCGTGATCAAACGCGGCAGCGGGTGCTAGCCTTGTGTGACGTCTGGCAAAGGTTGTGTGCCAAGGTGAGTACCACCGGGGTGTGCCTCGCTCGGACGTCTTGGAGCCGATACTTGGGACCAATTCTGGGATGAAAAAGCTGACGTCTTTGCTCATTGGCTGGCTGGAGAGGATGGTGAGACTGTCACGGGCTGAGCGGTTGCGGTTTGGCGTTTGCTGATGGATCCGAGCCCACTTACAACTGGAGAGTTGCCTGTTCGGGACACTTCCTGCCCGGATGGTTGGTTCGCCACCGATCAGCCGGAAACAGGCCCGATGTCAGGGGACAGTTAATCGCTAGTCATGCGGCTCCTGTCTGCGTCTGTTCTGACAGTCCCGTAGAGTTCCGGCAGCAAAAGATATCTGCCCTCCCCTGGGCAAAAAAAAAAAAACCGATACACCCAAAGTACACAGAGCTATCTTGATACGATATTTCTCGGCCAAAACGAAGTGGGGTGAAGTTCTTGACTTTTTGTCTTCTTTCTTTCAAAGTATTATTTATTTATCTTGTTGGGTAGTTTGTACACAGCTTGTTCGGAGGTGTGTTCGTGATCGGGACTTGGAGGTGGGCCTACTGGAAGTCGGTTGTTGGTGTATCAGTTCTTTTGACCAGAGGGAGCTGCAGTGCTCGCCGTGAAAAGAGCAGTGGAGAAGACAACCTTGGAAGTCGATCAACAATCTGGATAGATATCCCAGGATCAAGATCTAAACCTCTTCCCCCACATGCCGGAGCCTCGAGAACCCCTGGTTTTGCCGAGGAAGGTTGCATCCACACGGGTCCGAATCGGGACTGATCGTCGACGGGACACTGCGATGCGACTGCGAGATGCCACGGTCAACCGGGGGGTTAGTTATCGGCCTTTGTCTCTGAAGCGTCCGACGAAGCTGAGATACAGGCTGCAGCAAGCCTTCGTGTGTGCGGGTTGGGGGCATCCACGAGGGTATCGGCAGCATCGCGACGCCTATCACCATCGGCTTCGCTCCGTGTGTTGCCGCTGGGATGGGACTGCATAGATTGCTCCGGCTCAACAAAGGGAGCAATGACGGCCGGCGAACGCCGCTCCATGCAGGTCGACGGCAGCGAACTGCATGGCATTTGTTTTTTGCTTATCCGCCGGCGATTCTACTCGCCGCAGTGCCCGTGACGGAAAGCTGGCCGTATGGACAGGGTGCTGGGACGCATTCAGGGTTCCGAGATGCCGTCATCTGTCCGAAAATCGAATGCCATGAAGCTGCCATGTGGCGCCCCAGTGTTGGGGAATAAAAAACAACAACAAGCTCCTGCAGCTCGCCACGGCCGACTCGGGTTTGACCATTCTTGTCCCACCTCGGACAGCTTCTCGGCTGCAGGAAGAGGCGCCTGCGCGGCGTCAAGGCTGGCGCGGCCAAAAAGGAGGCCATCCATCCATTGACCAGCTGCACGGATGCAGCCATCCAATGACCGCCCCGGACGTTGTCTTCCTTCAGGAACAATGTAGGTCCAACGGTGGGTCAAGTCGCTGTTGATGGGCGCTAAGTGTATGTAGTTACCTAGTCAGTTATCGCTATTTCTGAAAACCCCAAGAACCGAGGAGGAAGACGGCGAAGTTGACATGGAAGAGTCGAAGGGCCGGCCAGGTCTGAACGACGCTTGTCGGCACCCCCGATTCCCACATCTTGCTGCTGGCTGGAGGTGGTATTCGATCGGCAAATGTGGTCCCTGTTTCGGACTCTTGGGGTCACCCTGGATCCTCCCCCAGACCCCTCCACTTTGATGTTGGACCCAGTCCGAAAGTGCCTCGTGTTGGGGGAGAAACCGCCTGAAATACAGGAGATTAGGGGCCTGCATGGAAATATCGGGAACACGGCTGTTGATTCCTGCACAGCACAGCGACTCAGGGAACGGCGCCGAGTTGAAACCCCGAGAAACAACCAATAGCCGAAACCATCATGAGTTGACGGACATGACATGCAGCATCGAGCGGCCTATGGTGGGGAAAGTTTGCGAGGCGGGCGTGCGATGGGCCCCTTGTTCGGAAAGCGTCCGACTCCTCCACCACCGCATCCATTCTGGAAGATGGCAGTGGATGGATTGATGGGATGACCTGGAACGGAAACCTGGCTCCACTGCCCAGGTTGGAGAGGCCCGACGCGCTAGCTAGGGGACCGCCCACTACATATCTGCACCTAACAGGTAATCCAGAAACGGGAGGGGCATGGACGTTACGCCCCTTCCTAAAGTCAAGAAAGGAGTGGCAGGAGCAGGTGTTTCTACTGGGTGAATGTTTTTTTTGAGTGTTTGGCAGAAATGGTCTGGACTGCCCGATTCTGCGATCGGCCTATCGTCTGCTGCGATCCCCTTACCAGATTCGTTTGCGTGCATAAACACGACCCAGGAACGGCTGGGGCCAGCAAGGAGGCTAAGGACGCAGGGGCTTGAGAAGGGTGCCGCACCTCCTGCAGCTCAATTACAGGGGTTACTGTTAGGCCTAAATGCAGATGCAGAACGGCAGGAATCCAAGGAAACCTGGAACAAGAAAAAAAGTGAGATCCCACGACGACTTCAACAGGTGAAGCAACCAGACTCTATCTCTCCTGGTTTGTTGCCAAATCGTAGCTGAGACCGAACCCTCGAAGAATACCGATCGCAGCTGCGCAGCCGTGACCGCAGTTTTCCAGATCCGGACCCATCCGATCGTTCATCTCCGCCCTGTTCCTGTTCTGGATCCCTACCTCGAAGCAACAACTCACATCAGCCCGCATCAGCCCGCATTGCCTCACGCCTTGGTCACGATTCGTCCAATCTTGGTTTTCGATTAGGAATCTCGTGTTGGTACTGTACCGTCAGGTTACACGCTAGCAGGCGGGGGCCGTTGTAGCTGGCCGCCGCCGTTGAAATCGGGGAAACGGACCGCCGTACGGTTGCATCGTTGCACACAAAGTTTGCCGTCACCGACTCTGTGGTGGACCGACACAAAGTTTCGAAACTTTGCAGGACGGACAACAAACTCCCCGGCACTCACGAAACCGAGCACCGACTTAACCGACCGGACACAGCAACCCAGCCGAATAAAACATTCGAGGAGGTAACGGGAAAGAACCAAAAAGAGTGCTGGGAAAGTGATGTATCATGGACAACTCTTCCACACCACTCGCCGACTACTTCTGGATTGCCGGGATAGAGCACGTCGCTTACGATGATGGCTCGACACCCCAGCAACCCCAGCAGCTAGACGACACGATCGTCGAAGATGGCGAGGGAGAGGACACCGACAGCTCAGCAGCGACCCCATCGCGTGCCACGGCTCGGCATTCACGCCAGAGCTCAGCCAACCGCCTGTCCACCCTATCCAAACTCTCCCTGTCGCCCTCCCTCACCGGTGGCGATGGCCGAGCGCTGGAGGACATTGACGGCAACACCAGGAGCAACCGCAGCAGCGCGACCATCCGACCTATACCTCCGCCCAATTTTGGCGGTGGAAATACCAACGGGAACGGTTTTGCCGATCTAAACGGCTTTGGCGGAGGAGCGGGCATCGGATTCGACGGCTTCCCGGCCGGCTTTGACTTTGACGAGGCTCTCCTCAAGTTCGCCGCGGAACGAGAGAACTTCCTCGACGACCTCAGCTTCACCGCCGGTGCAAAGATCCACACGAGGCCCCCGATGGTCAACCCGAGAGCCGATAAACTCAGAGCTGAGGATGCCGACGCGAGTGGGAGGAAGAGCCCTCTTAGGAGCATCGGTGGCAGCATCCGCCGCAAGATGAGTTTTAGGGATATGAGCAGCGTGAGGAAGCAGCCCATGCCCCCAAGAGCCGGTACGTATTCAGGGAGATGTGACTTGGGTTAGTTGGTCGTTAATACTAATCTGTGTTTTTTAGCTTCCGTTCGTACGGCGAAACGTCTAAGCAACTACAACTCTGTTATCCCCCGCCCGAGCCGCTGAACCTAGACCCCGACATGCACCCGCTTAAGAGGCGGTTCGAACCGGTCTTGCTCGACAGGTATCCCCAACGAGACGCCTCGCCGGATGAGTTGGCCAGGAGGGGCAAGTTCCCAGACTATGTGCCCATGTTCGCCTTCCCCAACGATATCCAAATCGTGTCCTCAGACGAGCGCCCTCGCTCGACTTGGCACGGATTTACCATGACTTCGGACGACAACTCCAAGATCTACGGAATTACCATCATTGTTTGGGCGGCGCTGAACGCGGAGGTGGCTGAAGAGGTGGAGAAGCGGTGCGAGCTGTGGCGGCAACGGCACATGAGCAACGAGGAAAGGGAGCTCGCTGCCAGTCTGGGCGGCCGCCTCGCTGCGGATCGCGCACATCTCTCTCAGCTCCTGGCTAAGCTAGGCACCGTGCCTTCAGGTTCGGCGGCGAGAGACTCTATCGACGAAGAAATCAGCGCCGTGGAAGAGAAAATTGCGCTCATGACAGAGATGCTGAGGCCACTGAGACATGGCGCGGCATCTAAGATCGACGGTCTTACGGCGGGTGAGACCGGCCTCTGGACACCACGAGCGTTTGGCATTCTTGGTAGGGACCCCGCCAAGATGGGCTTCTGGAAGGAGTGGCTCAGGGCGGTGACCGTGCCCATGACCGACGGCGCCGTCATGCGGATCTCGCCGAGTTCCCCAAGGTTGGCCGTTGGCAGCCGCTGGAACGCTACGTCATCAACCTCTGCACTGAGGCTTTCAGCCCCCTAAGTTCGCTGACGCAGGTGGAGTTGGGTGTGCGGGAGTTGCGGCTGTATGCACGGAAGGAAGCGGTCAACGAGATCCCTGGATCAAGAACTATCGACATCTACGCCCTCTTCAGGTGCTTGTCGCTCGAGAACATCGTCCTTCTCCTCGAATGCGCCATGTCCGAAGCCCGTATCATCTTCCTGTCCTCTCACACCGGCATGCTGCATCTCGCGTGCCATGCCCTCGCAAACCTCCTGTATCCTCTAAAATGGGCGAGCATCTTCATCCCAGTGTTGCCCGCTCGGCTCATATCCGCCCTCGAGGCACCATGCCCGTACATTGTCGGAGTGGAGAGACGGTACGAGAAGATCGAGCTCCCCGACGATGATTATGTGCTCGTGGACCTCGACAGGGACTCCATCGACGCCACGGCGCATCCGGTCAGCTTGCCGCGGCAGCACCGACGGAAGCTTCTCTCGTTGCTGCAGGTTGCTGCTCCTCATCGCCTGCGGTACGGTGTTACAGCCGGGCCTCCTCCGTATGCTGTCGAAGCTTTCCCGTATGATGCGTTTTCGGCCGAGGCTGAGACCATCTTCAACCCGAGCACTGTCAAGAGCTCGCTAGGCAAATGGGTGACACAGAATTCGTCCACGTTCGGCGAACCAGACCCCCCTAACTCGATCCGCACCCCCCTCTTCAACGCTTTCGCCAAGGCGAAGGTCGACCCGAGCAAGATGGAGAGGCCGACAACGTCCAAGTCGAGCAAGGGCAGCCCTCCGTCGTCTGTGTCGCCCGTCTCGATGCACTTCCCGCCGATGCCCACGACGCCTGTGTCGCGCAGCGACTCGGGGTTCGCCCAGACGCTTAGAGAAAAGCGGTCGGGGCACTTCGACGACAAGTCTAGGCGCAGCTCGTCGTTCGGCATGGATAGGCACCATCCGTCAATGCACCGGCCTAGCCTTCCCTTCCTGAACGGACACAGCCAAAACCTGTCGATCTCAGCCATCTCGGTCGATTCGCAGTCGTCCTTCGGAGGCTACGCGCCTTCAACGTACGCGCAGTCGACGATTGCTGCGTCAACCATTATGCCGAATATGACGGTTCAACCGGTGCGGAACACGGAGAACACCGTCTGGGTGGAAGGCCACTGCTTCAAGTGGACAGCTTCTGAGCTCAACTCGACCTGCACCATATGCGAGGACAGGTCAGAGGGAGACGGCCTTTACAAATGCAGCGGGTGCAATTGCCTATCCCATAACCGGTGTCTCGGGTTTGTCTCGCTGGTATGTCCCGAGGCGTTCCACCCCGACCGCGTGCGGGCAGCATTTGTGCGCTGTATGGCCAGTCTCTTGTACACCTACCGCAAGCATCTTGGCCGACCGACCAGGGAGCAAAAGTCCAACGGTCAGCTATATGCCTTCGACATGGATGCCTTTATCCGCAGCCTACCCTACGACCAGCAAGAGTACGCCACCATGATGCGGGACACCCAAGGTATGTGCTTTTTGAACCCCTCCTCTCTCTATCTAAATCACACCCAACTAACGTCCCCTCCCCTAGCCTTCAACGAGTTCATCCACGAACGCGAGCGGCAACCCGCCTCGGACCCATCCATCCGCCTCTTCGACGAGATCATCCTCGCCAAGAAGGCCCGCGGCCGACCCGTCTTCTCGTCGGGCCTCTCGCGGCTCTCCACCCTACGCGGCGCCCACGGCCTGTACCCAGGCAGCTCCAGCGGCGGCGGCTTCACGGCCCCCAACGCCGCCGCCGCCGCTGCCGCGGGCCGCGCCGCCAAGATCCCCGGCTACCTGTCCGACACGGGTGACCACATCTGGCGCACCGCGTCGGTGCCCGTGCCGTCGGCCAAGTTCCAGGGCGATTACAGGAGTGTGGTGACCAGGGTGCCGCTGCGGCTGGATTCGGCGCTGATGAGGCAGCCCCGCGCTATTCAGGGCGTGCCGCGGCCGACGGAGCAGGGCAAGGCCAAGAAGCTGGTCAGGAAGCAAGTGGCTAGTATGCTTGGTCCGCCGGCGGGGTTTAAGGTGCCTGAGTGAGTGTGCCGAGGGAGGGGGTCATGAGAGTCGTTGAGGGTGGAGGAGGGGAGGAACAGTCGGCGGGAGGGTTATTGCCCATTCACCCGCCTTGGTTATGGCCGGTCAGCCTGGTGATGTCTGTGGTTTGTTTGTTTTTTAGTGGATGGCCGGTCCGTCCGTTCGTTCTTTTCAAGAGGCCAGAAGGGGACGAGCGGGCAGTGTAATATGTTTGTACGATAAGGCATTGTAATCTCTATTTTGGCCCTTTTTCCGTCTCGGGCGGGAAGCAAAGCATTGGATGGGAGGGGAGGGGGCTGGGATTGGCTTGGTGGATGGATGGATGGATGGGAGGTCATAAACACAAAAGGATAGTTTGCTGCTTGCTGCTGAGTATTAGCATTGATTTTGGCATGTTTGGCTTGGGTTAGGAAGGGGGATGTCGAGAACAGAAGGAGGCACTTGCTCGCCTGTTGGTGAGGGGTGGTGAATATTAGTATATTTAGAAGCATAGCACCGGCCTTGAGTTGGCGTGGGCACAAAAAAAAGAGAAAAAATACAACACATATCATCCAAAGCCGTGGCCCATTTCATGTTGTCACCGTAGACGTGTCATAAATGGCTGTGATGTGCATGATTTGATCGAGGGGTATCATCTTCTAAACCCTGTCATTCTGGCCGTCTTCCCCAAGGTCTTCACTACCACCCCTTCCACGGGGTCAGCCGGTGAGTGTGGTTGTAATCTAGGTGTAGTGCTCGGTAATACCCTTGCTTCAGCATGCCATCTGTCTAGGATGACCCTATCCCGGAGTCTCTAGTATATCGCGACCACTAACCAAGTCGCCTTGCCCATACCCCCCTTACCATGCCACTCCGCGAGAACGCCACGCCATTTTAAAAAACCAAACCATTCTATACCCCCAACCAAGCAACAACCACGCACTCAAACACCGCCTCACGCCCCCTGCGGCCCCAACGGCCCCCCCTGCCCAGGCACCCCCTTCCCCTTCCCTTCCCCATCCCCACCCCCACCATCCCCATCCTTGCCCGGCTTATCATACCGCGGCATCTTCTCGTACGCATTCGGACTCGGCTGGCGCTTCCTCCGCGGTTTCCCCTCGCCATTCCTACCCCGACGATGTGAGTGGGAGTGGTCGCAGTCGTGCGCGTGCTTGTGATCGCCGTCGCCGCCGCGACCCGCTTTCTTCCCGCTACCGCTCGCGCTCCCGTTCTCGCGGTCGGAATCGACGTCGGAGTCGGAGTCGGAGGAGTCGGATGAGGAGGAGGAGGAGGAGTCGCTTGATTCGTCGACGCTGCGCGGCCGGTGGTAGATGCAGCAGACTGGTTCAAGGGGGGGATTAAGTTAGTGACGTTGTCTTGGGGGGGTAGCGGGATGGGTAGGGAGAGCCGGCAGGTGGGTTGGTTGGTTTACCTTTGGATTTCTTCCTCCCTAGCCCTTCATTGTCAACCACGTCTGATCGCCATTGTACCGATCTCCCTGTTGGAGCATGTGCGCCGCGTAGACGGAGGATGGCTTGTGGCTGGGTATGGGTTTGTGGGGTTGTGGATGGTGTGGTGGTTTCGGTTTCGGTTTGGCTGGGGGCGGGGCGTGATGACTGTTGCTGTTGCTGTCGAGATTTGGGGGCGGCTGATGACATGGTGTCGCAAGGTTGGTGATTGCTTTGTGTTGGAAATGGGTTTGTAGTCGAAACTCGCCCAAGATTTGGGCTGGCTGTGGTGGATTTGGGGTGCTTGGTCACGTCAGTTGCCCCACCTCACATGCAGTATCGCACAGACGTTGTCGTGGGGGGAGGACCCCGGCGTTCCTGTCCCTGTTCCTGACCAGCAGGGGTCCCGCATGACAAAGCGATCACGGCAAAGGGGACGTCACTTGCCAACAAATTCGAACAGTTGAGATACCTATCTGGTAGTACTAGGACCAATCATTAAGAGTCAATGATACTTGAACCATTGGTCGTTTTTTTAGTTGTTTTTTTAGTGATGGTCTCTTCGTAGGCGCTGTCTTCAAAACTATGATGCACGAACAACCGGATGAAATCTATCTGTAAGTGGAAAGAGAGGGGAGAGGGGAGCAGAAATAGGAATACACATATTAGATAAAATGATCAGGGAGGCCAAGTGATACTGTACAATGTACCTTCATGTTTAATTGCTACTATGTAACTTATCTCTCCAACAGCTCTGAAACGGTACAAAGTTCCCTAAGTTGAGGTTGTTGAGCTAAATCCGAGTCACCTACGAAGTCTACCCAACGCCTTGCCCTCGGAAAAGTTCTGTTTGCTCGAGTTTACTCTTTCCAAAGTATCCATTTCTTATTCAGTCTCCTCCAATGGCTGTTGGGTATTCGATGTGAACAGCAGTGTTGTCCTGCTGCTTTCCGTTGGCGTGTGTGGGGGTGGGCTCTGTTTGGGTTAACACACAGCATTAAGCAACTATCAACCAACTTGGTATTGACCACAAAGCTTTTCAGATGAATTCACACTTGGTTGGAACCTGTGTTTCCTTGTGATAGACGAAGCGACTGTGAATGTGTTACAGGTGCCAAATTGTGAACCATCGGGCTAGTCGCCTGGTTACTCGACCCGACCTCGCACCTTCTTGCCCACAACCACAACCACCGACCTGCACCTCCCACTTTTCCGCCCGGTTTGTTTTTCTCTTTTCGGCATCGCAGCTTTTAACACATCAATTCTCAAACGGGTATCACATGTCCGCTACAGTTTTGACGGCCCTCCCGGTGACATCAAACTAGGTTGGGTCTCACTGCAGGAGACAGGCGGAAGGAAAGCAGCGCCCCGTCGTGCAAAGAGTCGACCTCTGGCCAGCACTGGGTTCCTGCTTCCATTTCCAATAGTAGCAGAATGAAGTTGCTCTTGGGCACCCAAAGAGCAGTCACGATCCACATCCACTTCTGCAGGTAAGCTAGTCAAAGTCAAAGCCGGATGCGACTGCCCTCCCTCCTCTACGCTCACGTTACTAATCTCAGACTGGACACTCGGCAGTGCCCGCTGCAGCCTATCTCGTTGATTTAAATAAGGAAGTCACCGGGGGTGAGCAGGTCCCTTCCGTTTCTGACGAGATGGCTGGCCATAAAGACGCCGAGACGCGGGCGACCGACGAAAATGAACAACCAACTACTCAGGCCCTCGAGGCGACAACCGAATCGGCAACTGAACAACAGTCAACGTCCGACGGCACCACCGCAGAAATGCCTCCTAACAAGCCACGGTCCAACGCTGTTCGGCGTGAAGCTGACCTGAGCTCGCTGCTGAACCCCAGTGAGAAGGCCGAGCTGACGGCACTGGTCACCCGGGTGACCGAGTCCATGCTCAAGCATGTCACCCTGCTCTTTGACCCTGTCCCCGACGGTACTAAGGTTGAGACATCCCGCAATACCGTCTGGAGCAAGCTGCCCTATCACCTCAAGGACTTGAGCCTGCACAACCCCATGAACGAGACCCAGACTCGGCTCGGCCAAAAGGAGAACATCAAACCTCCCCGCTCCAAGAAGGCGGGTCGGACTCGGGGCGGGCGTGGTGCTGCTCCCGGTGCTGCTGATGCTCCTAGCCAGGAGGAGGTCGAGGCCACCCCACGGCTTCAGGAGCTGAAGAAAGAGGCTCTGGTACACTTCAGGAAGTGGCAAACGGCTGTCCACCGAAGAGTCGGCGAGATCTCGGTCAAGAAGGGACCGGATTTCCAGCCCAGCCCTGCGTCTGCTGGCCCAAGAAGGCGCCCGCCCCCTAACAAGAGAGGGAAAGCAATCGGTAGGACCCTAGCGGTGAGGCACCCGGCTCCAAACTTGCTAACAGCTTGACAGCTCCCAAGCCTCTGGCCACGCCATCCATTAGCCTGGAACCGGACCCTGTGCTGACGCAGCTTTACCCGCCCGCCGCGACCACGCTCGCCTCATCGCCCGTGGAGAAGAGGTGCCTGTTACTTCACGCACTGCTCCTTCTGCTGCTCTCCATTGAGAACTATGGCGCTTATACCCGCGTCCTGCTCCAAAACATGGCGTCGGCCCTTCAACTGCCTCTTCGTGTCCTGACCGAAGACGAGGTTAGGGTGTGCGATGCCTTGGCCCAGATCGCCAAGGGCATCCCGCCTGAGCTTCTGATCCCGAAGAAGAGTGAGGATGGCAAGCCCATTAGAAGGTGGAAGGCTGGGTTCGCGGGCACCTCTGCCGGCTCTATCACCGGGGCTGGTGGTTTCACGGCAGCGCTCGAAGCAGCGCGTATCGGGTCTGTTTTTGGGATTTCCGGTATCCCAGGCGCGGCCGCAGCAGGTCTTCTGGGTATTATGGGCGAAAATAGCCTCGCTGTGGGCGCCTTGTTCGGCATATACGGCAGCAGAAACACCGGCAAAATGATGGACCACTACCTCAAGGATGTCGGCGACTTCGCCTTCCTGCCGCTCCGCGGATCGCCAAGCCAACGTTTGGAGATGGGCAAGGTCGACCCCGAGACCCGTCGGCTTCGAGTTGTCCTGGGCATTAGCGGATGGATGATGAGCAAGAACGACGCTATTAGTCCCTGGCAATGCCTGGGGGAGCAGAGCGAAGTATATGCCGTCCGATGGGAGATGGACGCGCTATACAAGCTGGGCGCATCGTTCGATACGCTTGTGCGGAGCGCCGCGTGGTCTATGGCCAAGAAGGAAATCGTTGCTCGGACCGGTGAGCACCATTCTAGGCCCTCCAATCGCTCTGCAGTGATGGCTAACCGGCATGGGCCAGTTTTCTCCAACCTCGCCGACGGTCGATGGCCCGCCAGCCTCCTTAAAATTAGCAAGATCATTGATAACAACTGGAATAACGGCATGGTTCGCGCCGACAAACTGGGATCCACCCTCGCCGACGTCATCATAAGCAAGGCCCAGGGTGAGCGCGGCGTTTCGTTGATCGGGTATAGTTTAGGGGCCCGGGCCATTTACGCCTGCTTGATGTGTCTGGCCGAGAAGCGCGCTTTCGGACTCGTCGAGAACGCCATCATGATCGGGACACCCGCGCCGTCCGACCCGATGGCGTGGTGCGCCATGAAGAGCGTGGTGTCGGGTCGATTGGTCAACGTGTACTCGGAGAACGATTACATGCTGGGGTTCCTTTACAGGACCAGCAGCATCGAGTTCGGTCTCGCCGGGCTGCAGCGCATCACTGGGGTTGATGGAATCGAGAACGTGGATGTTACTGCTAAGGTCAGTATCCACCCGAGATACCAATACCTCGTGGGCAGTATCCTGCGGCACATCGGATGGGAAGACACGGACACGACACAGATCACCCGGGACGAGGCCGAGATGTCGTTTTATGAGGACCGCAACCGCAAGCACGAGGAGCGGCGGGACGCGGTGGAGCTGGGCAAGGTGGAGGCCAAAAAGGACAACGACCAGGGGATTATCCGGACCAGGATGCGCAAGAAGAATAAGAAGTGAACTGCTTGGTGGGTCAGAATCAGGCTACAGTCGTCGGGGATGCCCAGGAAGTATGTTTTGGAGAGGTCGTCTTGGCGAGGAAGGTGGACGGCGTCATGTTGTCTATTTTAATGTATTAGCACCCGGCGTTTTAGCCTAGTTGGCGTTATCTGAGGAGACAAACCACATAGCAATCAGCATGGTGGTACTATGACCCGTCTGCAGCTGTTGAACGTGTGTCCTCCAGGATCCCCTCTCTGGTTCCAAGAAGCAACCAACCCATCATAACCTTCCTCCGCCCACTCCTTCTCTGCAGGTAATTGCATAAACATCACTCTCCCCCCTTCACTCCCTTCCCACTCCTCACAACGAAATACCTCCCCACCCTCTCCCCCGCACCCCCCAACACATCCCAATCCTCCACCCCCTCTATCCCACCACCCCCTCCCCTTCCTTCCTCTCCCCTTGCCCACCTTGCCCTCCCCGCCTCCTCGGCCGTCGACACCGCCCGTGCACCTCCTCCTCCCCCAGCGCCGCCGCCACCTGCGCGTCTGCCAGCCCGATCGTCGCTTCACGCTGCCCGGCGGCTGTCTCGTCGCGGATGGCGGAGAGGGGCGGGATGCCGTCTGTGTTGACTTGCTGGATGTCGCGCACGAAGTGGAGCTGCGCGTGCAGGGTGCTGAGGAGGGCGGTGGTGGAGGTGGGGGTGGGGGGCGGTGGGAGGGCGGAGAGGTTGAGGAGGTGGTGGAGTTGGGAGGGGGTTAGGGGAGGTTCTTGGGGTTGGGGTGTGGTAGTGGGGGTACTCGAGGAGGAAGAGGTGGTGGTGGAGGGAGGGAGGAGGGTGCGGATGGACCAGGTTGGTTTGGAGAGTAGAGCGTGAGGGTTGTGTTGTGGTTGTGGTTGTTGTTGCGGTTGGCCAGGTAGTGTGGTGGAGGTTTGGCGGCTTTGGCTGAGACGGAGTCGCCTGGTGAGGCGGGAGAGGGGGAGGCGTGGGTTGGCCATGTTGGTGACCTGGTCTGGTCGGGTTGTTGGGTGTGGTTTGAGGATGAGACGAGCTGAATGAAGCTGGGGTTGATGTGAATTGGAATTGGAATTGGAATTGAATTATTCGTTTTGGGTGGTTAATTAGCCAAGGCTAACCTATTCCAGCAGACGCTAGACTAGAACAGAATGCCTGAACTCGTAACAGCTGGCGTCATAGCTTTCCGCTGCAGACGTGAACAGTGAGACTGAGTTGGCCCACTGCCCCGCCTTACCTTACCAAAGCCCCCAACCAGCCCGCTGAGCCTTGTATAAATAAGACTGCAACGCGACACCACCCGATCATAGCCTCGTTCTCGATTCCCGTCTATCCTGAAACCTTTCCCGAATAACACCTAAACGACACCATGGCTCTCGACCCACGCGCGCTTGAGGATAAGGTGCGCCTACTCTCCAACCCCGCTACGCCCCTCGGGCCGCTGCTAACAGCTAGTTACCTACACAGGCGAAGAAGGCCCTCCAGGGCGCGTCCGGAGGGTTCAGCTTCTTCAGCAACAAAGAAGACAAATACCAAAATGCCGCCGATCTCTACATTCAGGCAGCCAACGCCTACCGGCTGGAGCGGATGAGTACGTCGCATGCGCCCAGCCAATCTCCAACCCGAACTCGCGCTGACCGCAGATAGACAAGGAGGCAGGACAATGTTTTGAGGCGGCGGCGGGTATTCACAGGGACAAGCTGAACGAGCCGGACGATGCGGCGAACCAGATGGTTGACGCATTCAAGGTCTACCGGAAAGAATACCCCCAGGACGCCATCCGCTGCGTCCAGGTGGCCATCAACCGCTACCAAGCGAAGGGCAACTTCCGGCGCGCGGCATCGCATCTGGAGAATGCCGCCGAACTGCTCGACGAGGTCGGTGACCGCAAGGGCGCCATGCCGCTCTACAGCGAGGCGGCGCGCTTCTACGACGAGGATGGGGCAAAGGCGTGAGTGGTCACATGTTAGTTTGGTCCTGCGCTTTATTGCTAACGCTGTTGGGGTAGTCTGGCGAACAAGAACTGGCTCAAGGTGGCTGATATGGCGGGGCTCGAGGGCGACTACTTCAAGGCCGTGGAACTTTACGAGAAGGTGGCCGACTCATCGCTCGACAACCACCTGATGAAATACTCCGTCAAGGACTACTGGATGAAGGCGGGGATTTGCATTCTCGCGACCAAGGACCTCGTCAGCTCCCGGCGTAACTTGGATAAGTACAGAGAGAAGGACCCGTCGTTTGCGGGCCAGCGAGAGTACCAGCTGCTCTCGGACCTAATCGATTCCATCGACGCCGGGGACCAGGAGGTGTTTACCGAGAAGCTGTACACATACAACCAGATGAGCCCGTTGGACAAGTGGAAGACGGAGATCCTGCTCCGGATCAAGAACCAGATCGAGGATGCGGACAACGAATTTGCTTGAGATACTCCCTGGATAGGTTTGGCGTTTTGGGGTTAGAGAGCATAATTGAGGGAAAGATTCGACGCTGTGGGATAGAGGACTTGGAAGTAACTCGGCCGGTGGAACGTACCAAGGCTTGAGCCAACAATTATCCCAACCAACTTACCGTGCCAGCCATTGCACTGCAAGTGTACCGTTTTTGCGTACCATTCAAAAGCCCTGAGCCCATGAACGGCCCTGACATTTTATTCTGATCCCGAGAGCAGGAACACCGCTCATTGTTTAACAACATCAGGTCTTAGGGGGAGGTTGGTCACTCGACACAGTCATGGTGGTTGAAGGGCCATTGGCGAACGCTGGTGAGGAGTCGTAAGCAGTATGTTTCCGAAAGTAAAACCCCGATGATACCTAAACATATATACAGGCCCTTCCCTCTTACCTTCGTGACTTTGTGAAAAGGAACATGTGTTCAAACCAAGGTTCAAACTCAACAAACCCCCTCAGCTAACCCTGAATTCCATCTCCTCCACTAACCCTTATCGGACCCTGCAGAAAGGTGGGGTTGGCCCCGATAAGCGATAATACCCAACTTTTTGGATTCTGCCTCTGAAATTTCTCGATTTCCAGACCGAGAGGTGCTTCGTCTTGCACACCGGACCTCAGATACAGACTGCCAAGATGGCTTCTCCTTCATTGAAAGAGAAGCTGGACAAGATTCGGTCTCCAAATCTGCAGAGCCAGAAGCAGGTATGTTTATAACCATTTCCTCCTTTTTTCGGACTTGTTCTTCTTCCAAAACCCAGTACTGACTTGATTGCGTTACAGACTGCCAGTATTCTCGAGGGTATCGAGTCTGCCCTCAAGGAACGCAACACCGAGCCCACCCCTACCGCCTACTTTGCTGCACTCCTCAGCCTCCTCGACAACAAGACACTCGCACATCCCGTCGTCTATCTTCTCGATGTCATCACACCTTTCGCTCCCGAACCCCTCCTCCGGGCCAAATTCACCCAGATCCTCACCCTGCTAGCGCCAGTACTATCCCAGCCCGACGCCGATGCGCCCCTAATCAGATCGTCAATTGGTTGCCTGGAGAACTTGTTGCTGGCCCAGGATGCGGCAGCATGGGAGATGAGCGCCGCCGTGATCGGCCCCCGCCGCGCCGTGGGCGGCCTGCTGAGCTTTTCCCTGGACCCCCGCCCGAAGGTGCGCAAGAGGGCGCAGGAGGCGCTGAGGAATATCCTCAAGAGGCCACCGCCGAGCCCTTCCCTCGATCACCCCGCCGCCGCCATGTGCGCCGAGACCGCCATCATGAGCCTGAACGCCGTGGCAGAGAAGGCCGCCCAGCTGAGGAAGGAGAAGAAGGGCTCCGAGGCCGTGCACGACCCCGAGCTGATTCACGCACTGCAGCTGGTCAAGACCGTTGCGTCTGCCAGCGGCGGATGGCCGAGCAAGAAGATTGAGTCGCTGTGTGAGCTGCTGCTTGGCATTGCCCGGTCCGGAAACGAGCACATGAGCATGTCGGTGTTCGATATCTTCGAGATGATTTTTGAGGGCATGGCGGACGACGTTGCGTCAGCCAAACTTCCGAGGCTACTCGAGATCATCAAGGAGCTGCGCCCGGCCGCCAACGATACCCAGCTGCTTCCCCCCTGGATCGCGATCGTATCCAGAGCCTACGACGTTTCGGCACAGATCTCCCCCGAGGAGACGTTCCAGGAATTGCTAGAGCCGTTCAGCATGGTGGCGGGATATCTCGAATCCGAGGCCAAGAACATCCGAATCTCGGCCTCGGAGTGCTTGGTATCATTCATGGCGAACTGCGTACCGAGGCAGGTGTTGGTGGACCCGTCAATATACGACGAGAAGGTCATCCAGAAACTGGTGAACACGGCAGAGGGACTTCTCACTGTAAAGTACCAGGCCGCGTGGCTTGAGACCTTCAACGTCATCGGTGCCATGTTCGACGCTCTACGCTGGGCAGCGGCGCCCTATCTCCTCGCCATAACGAAGAGTATCGGTGAGATGCGTGGCAATGACTCGTTTGCCGGGAAGCAGGAGGCCGACGAAGTGATTGGAAAGGCGATTCGAGCAATGGGTCCGGAGGCGGTTCTGGGCGTCTTGCCCCTGAATCTCGCCAAGCCGGCGAGAGGCCAACCGGGGAGGGCGTGGATGCTTCCCCTGTTGCGCGACTACACAACAAACACCAACCTCGCCTACTTCAAGACCGAATTTGTACCCTTGAGTGCGGCCATGTTCCAGCGCGTGCTAGACCACGGCGACGCTCCGAAGACGATGGAGATCAAGATCTTTGAGACAGTTGTGCAACAAATCTGGTCCATCCTCCCAGGGTTCTGTGATTTGCCGCTGGACCTCGTGGAGGCGTTCGACAAAGAGTTTGCCGAGATGCTGACAAGCCTGCTCTATGAACAAGTCGAGTTGCGTCTGGATGTCTGCCGTGCCCTCAAGGCGCTCGTGGAGTCCAACCAGGCTGTTGCCTCGGCGACAGAGGAAGAAGACCCTGTCCTGCACAACAGAGTAACCAAGGAGGCGGCGCTGAAGAACCTCGAGTACCTCGGAAGTGCATTCTCTGCCGACTTCCTTGCGGTTCTCTTCAACGTTTACAGCACGACCCTTCCCCAGAAGCGGGGGCCGGTTCTGCAAACCATCAACGCCTACCTCAGCATCATCCCACCGGCGCGGCTCATGGAGACGTTCGACCTTGTGTGCGAGAAGCTAGCTGCAGCTCTCCAGGAACCGGTCGAGAAGCCCAAGAACCAGCAGAGCGGCGAACAGGTGCCTTCCACCGCCCACACGCTGATGGATCTTGTTGTCACCATGTCCATCTACCTACCTAGGGAGAGCTTTGAGGCTCTGTTCAGGATCGCGTCACTCGTCGTTTTCAAGGACGATGACCCGCAACTTCAGAAGAAGGCCTACAAGATGATTCCGCGGCTAGCGGATTCCGAGATTGGCAAGGCCGCTCTTGAGCAAAGACACCCTGAGCTTCAGAGCCTTATCCTCTCGAGTGCCGAGAAGGTGTCTGCGCCAGCTAGGCGAGAGCGCCTTGCCGCGATTACCGCACTGCTCCCCTTTATTCCTCACACGTCACTCCACTTCATTCCCGCTGTCCTTTCCGAAGTCGTCATCAGCTGCAAGGAGAACAATGAGAAGGCTCGGACAACAGCCTTCGACCTCCTTGTGTTGATGGGCCAAACCATGGTGGCTGCGGATGGAGCGTTGATCGACAACAGCAAGGTCCCAAACATGCCCAAGGATGCGCCGACGGCGAAGGCCTCGATCGAGGAGTACTTCACCATGGTCAGCGCCGGTCTCGCAGGCAGCACGCCCCACATGATCTCAGCCTCCATCACCGCCATCACGCGCGTTCTTTACGAGTTCCGGGAGCTGTTGAGCAAAGAGACCATGTCCGACCTTGTGCAAACCATGGACCTCTTCCTGACCTCCAACAACCGCGAGATCGTCAAGAGCGTGTTGGGCTTCGTCAAGGTGTGCGTCATCAGCCTGCCGGCCGAGCTCATGACCCCGCGCCTCCCAACCCTGATCCCCAACGTCATGGTCTGGAGCCACGAGCACAAGGGCCACTTCCGCTCCAAGGTCAAGCACATCCTCGAGCGCATGGTGCGCCGCTTCGGCGTCGACACGGTCAACAAGCACTGCCCGGAGGCCGACCGCAAGCTCATCACCAACATTCGCAAGACCAAGGAGCGCAGCAAGCGCAAGAAGGACGCGGCCGCCAAGGAGGGCGGCGGCGACGACTCGGACGGCGAGGGCAGGCACAAGAGCCGCTTCGAGAACGAGTACGACCAAGCGCTGTACAGCAGCGAGGACGAGGACGGCGGCGGCGGCGGCAACGACTCAGACCACTCGGACGACTCGGACGCCGAAATGACGGGCCGCAAGCAGAACCGCCGGGGCGCGCACAAGGCCGGCGGCGCCTACATCCTCGAGGACGAGGCCGAGCCCCTCGACCTGCTCGACCGCAACGCCCTCGCCAACATCTCCACCACCAAGCCCGGCCGGCTGAGGAAAGACGGCACGGGCAAGCGTATGAAGGCTAAGACGGACCTCGACGGAAAGCTCATCTTTGGCGGTGATGATGAGGGTGGTGCCGGTGCGATGGATATCGACACCCCCGCTGCTGGTGGTGAGGAGGAGAGCGGGGTGGGTGCCTACGTGGCTGCGCTGAGGGACAAGGATGCGCCGCGCCGTGGCCAGCGCGGAAAGTTGAAGTGGAGCCGCGGGAGAAAGGGGGATGATGATGGCGAGAGTGATGATGAGGGTGGCGGCGGCGGTATGGAGGTCGATGAGGGCGCGGCTGCGAAGGCGTTTAGGGATAACAAGCGCGGGAATGACCGCAGGAGAGGTGGTGGGTTCGGTGGTGGTGAAGGAAGGGGGAGGGGAGGCGGCGGTGGTGGGTTTGGGAGAGGGAGGGGTGGTGGTGGAGGGGGGAGGGGAGGACGCGGTGGGAAGGGAGGGATTGCGGCTGCTTCTGGGCGGAGGGGGTTGGGACAGGAGAGGCAGAGGGGGTCTGCTACGCATGGGAGTCGGGTTAATAAGGGTGGTAACAGGCGGTCATGAGTTGGAGGTTTTATGTGTTAGGGTCTTCTTGAGTTTCTGTTATTGTCCCTTGGTGTTGGGGTCGGTTAAAACAGGTTTGATCTAGGGCTTGAAAGTGTTCGATCATGTTTTTGGTGTGAGCTTGCTCGTGAAGGTTAGCGAGGAGGGCTCGGTAAGATCCTTCTGTTAGCCCATACCTCATATCTTTTAGTTGGTATCTAGGTCACGGCCTTGCAATGAACATAACGTCCATCTTCCCCACCATGATACGTTGTCTTGCTGGGACAGGCTTCGAACCTTGTCGCTAATTCTTCCTTCAAGACTGTCCGATCACGGTTTCTCCTGGGCTAAAAGAATTCATCCCCTACCCTACCCATTTTATTGTTCTATCTATCTCTCTCGCCGGGAATATCTTGAAAGGAATAGGCTCTCAAACGCCTCCCTGTGCATTGTCCCCCTTTTAGAACTAGCAATGGTAGTGGAGAGATAGATAACAAGCATTTGCTAGCTCAGACATCGCAGGATTAAAATATCCAGACATATCTGGAATAGGGTGTAGAGATGGAGTCGACATGCTGGCAGATACGTGTGAACTTCGCGGTGAACATGCGGGCTAGTGGAGCCCGAAGTCGACGATGAATGGATACAAGGGAGTGGGGATTAGTTGCAGGATGTACATACATAAGTTGCCTATACTGTATGATTGATTGGACTTCCAAACGCTTTGGCTCGTCATTTTTTGCGCGCGTCTAGGCTAGTTAGTGCCCAACCTCGACGTCCGTTCATGCACCCCCTATTGGGCGAGAGAGGGTTGAGACACGGCGTTTCAACGACACATGGCTCGCTGCCTTGCATCAACCACGAAACCGCCGGCGAGACGCGGGTTTTGACGCCCACTCAGCCTTAATAGTTAAAACCTAACGAGTTCATGGCTTCTCTCTAGGCCTATGTCTTGATCTCCAAACGAATGAGGGAAACTGTCATAGCCGCGCGCTCTGCTCTACCCTTATTCTCTTCGCATAATGCTGTCCTAATGGCTTTATAAAGGGAAAGGGAAGACCCCTCTGGAACCCGACCAACCCAAGCACTTATACAACTTTGAAGCCAAGCTCAACTCCGATGGCTCTTGACAACTACACCCTCAACGGACGTTCTGTCCCCAAGTCAGACGTCGTCCTGGAGCTGGCCCTCACGCCCTTTGGACTACAACACGCGGATCTTTTTCTCGAGAAGAATCTATCCCGCATCGACGAGGCTGGCGATGTCAAGGAGAAAGTCCGCAGCGCCTTCAGGCGTACCGCCGGCGCGCGCACGCCACCCCTCGTCCAACCCACCGTCGTCCTGACCTTCTCCGACCCGCCAGCCCAGTCACGCCCCTATTTCACCATCGGCTACGATCCGAACTCCTGCGATGTCGTCTGCACCGACCCGGCGGTTTCCGACGTCCACATCAAGCTGGCGCTCGAAGGTGACCACGTCGTCTTGTACGACGTCTCATCTTCCGGCAGCCGTATCACCCTGGACGGCCGAGGTGTTCACCGCACCTACCCCAAGCCGGGGGCGCCGTACCGATGCATCTTGCCTCCGAATTGTGCGATCACCCTCCTAATCCCGGGCCAGGAGTTCATTATCCGCATCCCGTTCCGCAACCTGGCGGAAATCGACGACTACTGCCAGAACCGTGATGCCTTCCTCTCGAGCCGGTCAAGGGGCAAGTCACCGCCCGTCGGTTTGCCTGAGCTGTCCCAGTACCGGGGGAGCGACTGGCGACCCATGTACTGGTTGGAGTCGCGGCTCGGAAACGGCGCCTTCGGGGCAGTATCCCGCGTGCGTCGTCTCCACGACTGGGCCGTCTTCGCCGTGAAGGAGCTCAGGGAGGATGACGACGGGGGCCAGGGCTCCGGCGTTGACGGATCCGCGGCCGTGAGTCGGGCAGGTCGACGTCGCAGGTTCTCGCCACCGAGTGACGACAGCATCGCCCATGAGATGCGGGTGCTGCAGGACCTGCAGAGTCTGCGGCACGAGCGCGTCATCCGGCACACGGATTGGTACGAGGACGGCCCCGGGAGGAAAATGCTTGTGATGGAGTACTGCCGGGAGGGCAGCCTCGCCGACATGATCTCGGCGTCGGCAGGCCCGTTCTCGCACAGCGCCGCAACACTCGTCCTTCAGCAGATAGCCGAGGGCTTGGCCTATCTCCATGATAACCGCGTCACGCACCGCGACTTGAAGCCCGCCAACGTCCTCGTGCGGCAGACGAATCCTCTGTCTCTTGCCCTCGCTGACTTTGGTTTGGCTAGTCTGATGAAGAAGGGCGATTCGTCGTCCATACGCGGGGGATACGGGACGATGTTCTACAGCGCGCCCGAGTTGCTCGATAACCAGCGCTACACCAACACGGTTGATGTTTGGGCCATGGGCGTGATAGGAGTTGAGATGCTTGACCCGTCACTGACGCAGTTGAGGGCCAACGTTGCTATGGACTACCCCAAGGGGATCTCCGCTCGAGCGAAGGTCATGTATGAGAGAAGCTCATGGCCAATCCTACAGATCGTGAACAACATGTTGACATGGAGGGATTCATCCCGGCCCTCTGCCGCCGAGTGCGTCGACGATCTCGGCCAGCTACTAGAGCTTGAGCGGCCAAGCTTTGCTGAGCTAGCTCAGCTGACGAGGTCTAATGGCCACGGACCCTCTCCAGAGCAAGTTCGCTATTTCGCCATGGGCGCGGGCGCCACGGTACGGCCTACCACTACCGCACAACGCATGCCGACGAGGACCGATGGGTATGGCCGCTCGCACCGTTTTCCCCAGGGCGCCACGGTGTGATAGCGCACGGAGGGGGGCCATGGACGATGCCGTGGTCCTGTTCTGGTTATGTATGTTGAGTTTCCTTATTCCTCGAACCTCTCAATGAATTCCAACTGACAACAAGGTAGATGGAAAGCTGCTGCGAAGTAGGGTAGGAGGGGCAACAGTGCCTGGGACTCCCATGCTGTTACTATAGTGCCTAGGTGGCACCTTGTAAAGATAGAGATGGAATTGCAACCTTTCTTGTCAGCTTCTTCATTCTCGACTTTTTGCGTTGTCCCAAAACTTAAATTAGACACTTGAGTGCTATCACCCATGAAAACAGAACTTGACCAGTCGCGCCGTGCCCCCGTTAAACACCAATCTGCACAGGCATAGTACCGTGTCAAATCCGTCACCGACCAGCCCAATATTGCGCCGCCATCCCACGCTCCCCGAAAAGCCAAAACCAGAAAACACGCACCGGCCCCGCCAAAGCCAGCACCCAAGCCCAAGCCCCTTTACCAAAGCCACCGCCCCCTTAAACCGCCAACTCCCTAATCCTCAGTCCAAGAATATGCGGTGGCCTGGCGCGTGCCAGGTTGCCGTGGCGGCCGGCGTGATGGACAGGTTGATGTCCGGGTCAGAGGCGGGCTCCATTCGGCATGTAGTGACTCCTCCGAGATTCTTGAACGGCAGAATATCCTGCCATTTTCCATGGTCACTTGCTCAACGGGTCCTGGATAGCAACCCAATTGCTCCTCCTAATACCCAAATTATCTGGCACGGAATCTCCACCCCTCGGCTCCTGTATACCTTCCGCTGTTTTCTCCGTTTCCGCCGTTTCCGCCGTTTCCGCTGTAAATGTCGTTTCACCCTCGCCAGTGCCCGCTAGTTGCTCACATGTGTGATTTTCCACGGCCGTAAATTCCCCACTGAGGGCTGGATTGCCTCGCTCAGATTTCGTCTGGCTAAGGCTCTTGGGGGTTAATGTTGCCGAGCCCCCGCTAGAATCGAGAGTCTCCGACTCGGCGTCCTATTTTGCGTTTGGGTCCCGGTCCTTCTCGTTCTCCTGTTGTGAAGAACCAGCGGTTTCCGCGATCGTTTTTGCACCCAACGCCAACCGCTTCCCAGGTCTCAGGTCTTCCTCGTCTTCTTCTTCATCTTTGTTGGCGTCATCCCACTGCCGCTTGTGTCCAAACAGCGTCTCCAGCGCAGAATCGGTCAAGGACTCTTGAGTGCGGTTCCAAAGCTGAAACCAGAGCACGCGATCGGGAACATTGTATTCCTCCATGAGCCCCTCGAAAGTGACCTCGGGTACCTCGGATGCGCTCCCGTCCCCATTATCCTTCCTCAGCTGTTTGAGGAGGGCGTCAGCAAGGGGAAGGGTCGTCACAATGTTTTCTATGAAGTCTCTATGCCACTCCATGTCAAGATAGTCGGGCCATATCTCGCACCCAGGCTTAACACGCTCTTCCATATCCCTCTGAAGATGGCCTCGCAAGTAGGTGATAAAAGCAGTGACGGCAGCAATTGGTTCTAGGCTTTGGAGGCTGGACTCGGAATCTTGACTGCGGCGTTTTGCAAAACGTCTCCAAAGCCTCATTTGAGTCTGCCAATACCTTTCCTCGTCCATATAACGGAGCTGCATCCATCCTTCCCCGTTGTCGTCGCCCAATTGAGCATCAGTGAGCTCTTCAGCACGGAAGTCGATCCAAGGCCGTAAGGGTATGCCTCCCAGCTCAACGAGTTCATCAAAGGGTTTGCGAGCCTTTATGCGCTCCTTTTCAGCACTTGGAGTCTCTGGGGATAGGGTGCGTTGCCTGTGTCTGGGATTAGCTTGGTGCGGACTTTGAGAAGAATGGCGCGAGACGGCGATACACACCTGAGTTTCTCATTCACAACCTCGAGATTCAGGAAGCCAGGAAAAAGGGACGGAGAAGGAGGGCCAGGGCGACTCGCGGAGAAGAACCGGGCCACGCTGGGCTCCGGTCCGTCTTCACTGGCCGAGGGCGATGCCATATCCAACATGCTGTTCTAGCGGCTGAGGGAAAACGTGGTGAGCTGCGGACGCATCACAGTTGACGGACAGAACAGCTGCGAGCAAGACAAAGCCGGTGCAGTGTTGGTCTCATTTCAGGTTCAGACGTGTGAGCCCATGCGGGCCCCGCCCGAAGAGCCCGTCTGAAGGGGTGGCTGGCCAGGTGGTTGGTCGGTTGGTTGGTCGATTAGGTGCTTGGATGAAACGGGATCATGCAGCATCGAAGCCGGGCGGGACACCCCGGCGCACTAAGATGGTCAGATCGATAAATACACGTAAACTTTAAAGTCTAAATGAACCGACTATGGCTGCGCCAGAATCAATCAGGCAAGACTCTTGACTTATAGATAGCGCTGGCGGGAAAACGGCATCGAAGAGAGGGAGGGTAAGGGGACAGGAGTAATGGCGGGGTGTATGTAAGAGGCAGAAACGCAATATGCGTCCATCTCGAAGCGCCATCACCCCCAAACCGAGCTGCCACATGCTGAAGTTAAAGTTAAAATGGCACCTTCCAAATCGGGATTCGCCATACACCGTGCCACGGAACAGTACCTAGGGAGTTATTTATTACCTAGTTAACGTAATGTGTTGTGTGTGTTGGTATAAGTCAAGTTTTGCTGTCACTTCATTGCCGTCAACCCTTTGGTCCATGAAACTCGATAAACCGGCCTCTGTTACCCTCATGCATAGATAAAACCTGCAACCTCCTTTGTGACCCCCCCTCTAGCAACCCTCCCTTCGTGCCCCCTCGTCTCACCGAGTATCACAGCTTCCCCTTCTTCTTCTCAGTCCAACCAACTTGAACGGGCCTCGTCATGTCCCCCCAGGCCCTCACCCCCTCCTCCGTTGCGGCCGCCCCGGTCGAGCAGCGGCAGAACTTCACTCCCCAAACTTTTGGCCGCGATGCCGCCCCCTTCAGTTACAGAAGTCATCACCAACAATTTTCTTATCTCGAGGGGGCCCGCCATGGAAGCCAAAGACCCCCTATGAGCTGCGGTGCTCATACCAACGGGCTTAAAATCTCGGACACTCCAGAAGGATTGTGCCTCCCGTAAACCTTCATCCCATCACACTATCTCGTCATCTCGTGGTCCCATCATCTTGTCATCTCGTCTCATACTATTTTAGATGGCGCGCAAAGAATACGTTGTGGGCGGGCGCAAGGTGCTCCCACCAGATGTCGTCCTCGCATTGCAAGTACCGGCCTTCGAAGGCTGCGGACCTTTCGTTGAGGCCAACCGTTCCCGCCTCAACGAGAGTTCAAGCGGCGCGTTGCCCGACCGCTGTGAACGGGCCGGGACGGAAGAACGCGACTTAACTTTCCCCATCGTCCTATGCTTCTCTACCCCCCTGGGGCAATCGCGATCTCAGTTCGTCATCGGCCGTAATCCCGAGTGCTGCGATATCGTTTGCACTTCTCTTGCCGTCAACAACCAACATATCAAGTTCGCCGTCGAAGGTGATCACGTCGTCTTGTACGATATTTCCAAGGTGGGAAGCAGCCTCGCTCTGGGCCGTCGCGGTGAGCAGTGGACATGGCCAAAGTCGGGCATCCCATACAGATGCATCCTACCTCGGGGGTGCCCCGTCGATCTCAGACTACAGGGTGGCTTATTATTCCAGATCCAAGTTCCGTCTTTCACCGGCCCCGAACTGGAAGTGTTTCGCAGGAAACGCGATGCGTTTTTCGCCAACTGTTCTAACCTCGGAGGTTTGAGCGTTGCCTCCCAGATCTCAACAGAGAGCGCAACTCCCTCGCGCTCGGCGCTCGAGAAACGGCAATATATGTACTGGTTTACAAAAGAGCTGGGGCAGGGTTCGTTCGGCACCGTGTATATGGTGCGCCGTGTGCAAGACTGGCATGTCTTCGCCGCGAAGCAAATCGTCGAATCCAACCCCAGGTTCCAATCCATGTCCAACTCCCAATCCCTGTTCGAATCCAAGGAAAATATAGGTCCTGAAAGCAACAAAAGAGACCTGAAGGCGGAGATGAAATTACTACAATCCCTCAGAAACGAACGCGTCGTCGGGTATATGGACTGGTACCAAGACGTACCGGGCCGCTGGATTCTTGTCATGGAATATTGCCAGCACGGTAACCTCGAACAAATGATGAAGGATCGAAAGGTGCCCTTCAAAAAGCCTGAGATTGCCGAGATTCTCAAGCAAACGGCTGAAGGATTGGATTACATCCACAAACGAGGCATCACGCACCGCGATCTCAAACCCGACAACATCCTCCTGCGCAGCAAAAAGCCCCTCTCCCTTGCCTTGGCTGACTTTGGCCTGGCGGATAGAAAAAGCGCAAGCCGCTCCCGTATGGAGACGATCTGTGGTACCCCGCCTTACATGGCTCCCGAGATGTGGGGAGCTAGGTACACCAATGCCGTCGATATCTGGGCTCTCGGTGTGGTTGGGTTTGCCCTGATGAACAAAGGGCTGCCGACCCCGCCAGGAACCCGTCCGCCGAACTATTCAGAATTTGTTTTTGACGAAATATTATTATTATTATTTCCTACACCGATATGCCCTTGGGCGCGCCGGTCCTTCTACTGCTATTATACAAAGGAAACCGTGCCGTATAGGCCGGATGAAAACCTCTGCCTGCCCCTTACAGCCTACAGCTTCTGAATCCATCATACTACAAAAGAAAGGAGGCCCTTTGCCGGCCTCCGGGCTCTCTAGCCCTCCCCATCCACCGTTTCTAGTTCTAACCGCCTAGCTAGACTATACTCCGGTAGCCGGCCAGAGTCCATCAGCCAGCCAAGGATCCTCCTAACAAGCCTAACACTTCGGGCCCCTACCCCCCGTAAAACGGTCTGTAGGTCCCGCTGTGACCGAACCTCCTGGTGGTCCCACGGCCTCTGCAACGGTGGGTTGGGGCACCAAACCACTAGGTGCTCCACTGTTTCCCTCCCCTCCCCGCATACGCAAAAGGGGGTATAGACCTCTGGCACCTTAACCCTGAAGAGGTAGTCCCGAAGGCCTATGTCCCCTATGCGTGCTTGGGAGAGTAGGGAACTCTGGGCCTTTGTTAGGCCCTCGTGCCTCTCTAGGGCCCTGTTGGTAAAAAGGAGAGCTGGGGGGTCCTTGTCGGCTATCCTGTCGACTGGGCCCTGTTGGCCCTGCCGGCTCCGTGTTTTTGACGAAATAAATAATATGTTTATCCGGAATCCCACGGACCGGCTCGTGGCTAACGTTAGGAAGATGCTGGCCGAAGATCCCAGGGACCGGCTTCCGGCAGATGAGTGTATTGAGGACGCAGAAGAGTTACTCGACTTTCTGCGTACAAACAAGGATCAGGACGGCCAATATAGCGGTCGATCGTCGCGTGAGCCTAGCAACCAGAGGTTCGGATCGTCCGAGCTTCGGGCAATCGAAGAAAAGCATTTCCAGACATCGAAATTCCGAGCCGCCGTCACAGCTGGTGCGAGAACAAAACCTCCGGGCCAGAATCCCGTCCAAAAGCGAGGCACTGACGCTCTTCCGCGGTCCAACTCACTGGAAGCACCGTTATCCAAGGCACTCCGTATCAAAACACAGGACCACCTGGAACAAAAGGGTTCTGGCGTTCCGCAGCGCCCCAGCAAAACCCTGGCCGCAGAAGTGCATAGCCTCCCTGGAAAGAAGACCACCAGCGTTCTTCCACAGCTCAGGCCCACGAATGTACGACGGACTGAGCAGCCTGCTGCCCTCGCGCAAAAACGGGCAACGGGCCACCAATTGCGCCCCGGACCACCGAGCTTAGTGCCCCGGAATCCATCCTTTGCGGAGAAAACAGTCCGCAGAATACTGCCTTCTGTCGAGGGGGGGGATGAACGGCCCGGGCAAGAGGGGAGCACCAGAACTCCACCACCGACGACCAGACAAGGCAACGCTACGGGTGCCGCAGCGCCAGCCAGGGGTGGCAACACAACACAAACTGGGGGCGGCAACGGAACGAAAAGTAACCCGAGAAGATAATTGGGCTTTTGGGTATGTGCTTATTTCCATTTTCTCGCCTCATTTGATTTCGTTTTCCAAAGCAACGACTAACAGCGAGGGGGGTTGCTAGGGGAAAAGGCAAATATGTGGGGCTAAAAGGGGGAAAAGGGGGAAATAAACAAACAAACAACGCGAAAGATGTGGTAACGTTAGCGTAAATAATAACGGAGATGGTTGGATTTTCTTCTTAGATAGATACTTGTCAGACACTTTTATGCCCAGCTCCTAGCTCTGATTTTCCATAGTTACCTAGGCCCCATCTAAGCCCCAACCCTCATCTGGGGGTTAGGAGGGCTGCTCGCCATGGTATCGTTTCACGCGGTGGCATCGCTGGATTTTTAATCGTTGATCCCGAGCAGCCGCCATTCCCGGGGTATATGTGGCAACTCGGCCGCGTCTTTGGTGCATGCTGGAAAGGACGCCATGTAACAGATTTTAGCGAGGCGCGGGTACGAGAGGTCGTAGTGCAGATATGGAGAATAGGCAGGGCGTTCCTAGGCGATATGTCAGGCTGTATGTTTTGAAAAAGTAATCTTAAGATACATTCGTCACAATATCGACATCAATCGCGTAGTTGCCCTAAAACTAGCCCCTAGCGAGTGACGCGGTCGACGTTGTTTTATTGTCCAGGATCGACCAACATCCTCGCTTAAAGTTGCGGGCGCCACGAAGGAAACCAAGCAAGGGCCCTTGGTTATGGCTGGGTTTGTGGGTGGGAAGTGGCAGTTTTAGGTCGGCTGCCACAGCCTCATGTTTGATAGTTCCGGACTTCAGGACTTGAGGTTTGTTTCAGGTCTCAGAGTCCGGCCGGGCCAGGGATGTTCTCGGCCGTGCCGCAGCAACGCGTCGCTGCCCCGTATCCCCGATGTTCATTATCGGTCAAACGCCCTTGCGAAAAGTTAATTCCGGCCAATTTCGACTATATTCAAAAAGGAGAGGTGAAAACAAAAGTATAGCCGTGTTGTGTACAAGTTGCCGTCACGCGTTCCATAAACTCGATTCCCGGGTGTCTCTCAAAATAGGCACAGATCATAATTCCACCATGCTAAGTGTTGAATAAAGGGTTTCTTCTAGAAGTTGGGGGCCGAATCCCGGAAAGCCTGCGGCTTACTTGTGTATGTCTAGGGTAGCCGGTTGGCTGTTTGAGGCCCGCGAGGCTGTGGCTGTCGCAGCCTCCCCCTTTAGCTACGGAATTCAACGCGATCAAGTCACGATACTAAAGCAAAACGGATTTGTTTGCGGTGCAAGTTCGGGGGCCTGGGCAAACATCCCGGTCTTGCGGCATCGTCGGCCGGGCACAGTTAGCCAGATCTCTAACAATGTGAGCCTCTCACTCTGGCCAACGGGTTTCCCACCTGGCTGGGGCATGGCCTTTCCCTGTCATGGGAATGGGGATAGGAGTCATCTGGTGAGCTCAACAGTGTATAAAATGGGCACGTTGAGCCGGGTATGGACTGGCCTTTCTTTAGACATATAATAACACAACTCACAATCATCCTCTCTTCTATTTTCTCCTCCCACCCTGATCTACTGGCAGATCCAAGCATACAACCACAGCAGCGCAGAATACATCACCCCACCACTTGACACACCCAAACAACCCTCCTTCCAGACCAAAAAAAAAAAGAAAACGAAAGAAAACATGGCAACCTACTGCCCCACCTGCCGCGGCTCCATCGGCTCCCCGCCCCTGATGCGGCCCATCCCGCGCCGGTGTCCCGGCTGCCGCGGCAGCGGCTTTTGCACGTACTACGAACCCTGTCCTGAGAGCCACCATTATGAGCACCGGAGGGGTAGGAGGATAGGGCGGAGGGGGAGGAGTTGGGATCCTTGAACGTTTGACGTTTTGAAGTTGGAGGGTTGACGGGGCTGATGGGTGGCGTGGTGGTTGTGGCTTGATGTTGCGGGACGATGTTTTTGCTGCTGTTGCTTTGTTGGCGAGGATGGGCTTGGTGGGAGTTGGGTGACGTCTTGGGGGGGCGGGGGGTTTGATCTATGGATACTGCCAGCCGGTTTTGGTAGTATGCAGGTGCTCTGGAGTCTGGTACTCCAGCAAAGTAATCTGTATGTGGAGGATCAATCAAGACCGTATGCCGGAGCCTCAACATTCAAACTGAACCATGAGATTCGATTTGCACCCCGAGCAAGCCTTTTAGTTTAACTAGTCGCGCTTTTCTCTTTTATTCATCGATGGGAGATCGCCTTTAAAAAACCAGTACCACCTGACCTCGGTTAGCTTTTTAAGCCGAGTCTGGGAGACGATAGTTGAGGTCTAACTGTTGCGGATTCAACACCATGTTATGTTGTTGTCAAAGACGGAAAAGCCCGAGCGTTAGGGAGTTACAACCACGCAAAGAAAGACTCCGTCCGCCTTCCCAATAATCTGAACGTCTAGCTCCTCGACTCTGTTATAGTCAAGCTCTCGTAACTGCTAAAATGGAGGGCTACTACCTAAACGCGTACGGATATATTTATCGGACTTGTTAAGAAGTTCCATCCTTAACGACGGGCACATACGAAACTCATCTCTAAAGACGTTCCAAGGACGGCTAGAGACGTAAGACTTGACGTAACCATGATATAGCTACCTAAGTAAAGATATAAGTTTACCAAGGTCGCCTTCGTATTCAACTAGACCATCGATAAAAATAGCTAGGGAGTTGGTACCCTTGATCTGGGAAATGAATCGAGTAACATAGCCCCGGAGCTTTTCGATAGCCCACTTTTTAGGGACAGACGAATCTACTCCAGCAAGTTGAAAGTATGCGTAGCGTCTCGGGACAATCATGCGATATAGGTGTGGCGGCTGGCGAAGAAGCTGGTAGCGAATAGTACGTAGAAGGCTAGCCTGACTTTTCCGTCCTGGAGATTCTGGGTTCCAAAAGTAGACGCTGCATACAAGAAGCCCGAGCTCGCTGGACCACTCCTGGAGGTGAGACTGGAGCTAAGGGTATGTGCAGATAAACTTCATTAGTGTACTCTTTCGGAGGCTGGGCTCCCTGTAATCCAAAAAAGGGGTCTCGTTGGCTGGTAATTCGAGCCATTCCTGGAATGACGGTCTCATCTAACGCTTGTCTCTGCCGGAGCCTTCGTCACCAAGAAGCAGGAGATGCAGTTTGGAGGGGCGGAGGAGGAGGATAGGGCTGATAGATTCCCTCCGTTTTTCGCTCTAGGATGGCCGGCACCAGAACCGGCACCGGTGTGGAACCTAAGTTCGCCTAAATTGCCACCACCTATTGCCAGGAATACTCTAACGACTAGGGCAGTTGGAGATTCGGTCGAGAAGAAAACCGCACACCTCTCACTGAGCGCTTGCTCCCGAGCAGGATGGCGGGGGAGGATGACACCTTCTTGGATGCCTCCGCGACTCGTTCTCGCGTTCCGTACATCAAAACGACCGCTTTTGGACTTTGTTGTTGTTCAAAAGGTGTGGGTTCTTGTTTCATAGCTACATGTACCAGTTCTGGACCCTTCTAAGCAGACACAAAACCTTGATGAGCAAGACCCTGCCCGTGGAGTTACCTAATTGACGAGGTACCTATTTAATCTGAACGTTTGATTGGCTACTAAGTTAATATCAGTATCAATATGACTTACACAGTGACTCGCACGGTGTGACTGCAAAATAAAAGTTTTCCGGCCATGGCAGCACCCCACCCTTTTTTTCTCCTTTTTTTCTTCAGAAAGTTTACCCCCGGAGACGCAGAATTTAGGCCCGATGTTTCAGCGAACTGGATTCCAGGACTCTGTGTGTACATCGGGTTGTATTAACCGGGTAGAGGAATCGGCGTCCCAAGAATTGCTGCTATGCTGGTCCTTTTGGCCTGGCGATGAGTGAGCGATTCCGTTTGGCCTCGACATTTTCAGACCTGTGTTTTGAGTTGCGTGTGATGTGACGGGCATTGCCCGAGAAGTTGCCATGGTTGTCCACTCGTTTATCAGAAGCTTCATGTTGCATAAGCACGGTTCGGCGCCCGCTTTTGCTCCCCGAGCCGTTTCCAAGCATGCCATGACTGGTGTCGCACGGCATTGGAAGCTGGTTTTGTTCCAGGGCAACTTTGGTGTGTGATGTGACAGGTGTTAGCTCACCAAGCACCCAATCTTCGATAAACTCCCATCAGACCTTCGTAGCCAATATTCTTCTCTCCCCGGGATGTTCTGTCCCTTCGGCATCAAACCGAAACAAAAATAATGGTAGACAAGGCAAAAAACGTCACCTGTAGGATTCGAACCTACGCTCCCGAGGGAACTGCCTAGCAGCTAACTGTGAATTAGCAGGGCAGCGCGTTAACCACTCCGCCAAAGTGACTAATGGTAAAATTTGTAGCCTTGGCCCCTTTACGTATGGCGCATTGGGCTACTCGGGGTCGACCAGCCAGAACATCTATCCCGAGGACTCGTCCTTCTGATAGTGAAATGGCTTTGTTACAACCTGTTACCCGACATATGTAATTACCTAGGGAATCTATGTACATACATACATACATACCAAGGTAGGACTTCGTAGTTCGAGAGACCTCTTCTGCATATGGTGTGATTTGTGGCGTCCCACTTGCCAGGAAAAAGGGAGCCACGACTTGACAGGGCTGGCAGCGATGTGGGCAAGTGCGATTGGGTCACGGTCTTTCTGCGCCCAGTTTTCCGACCCAACTTGCCAACCTCGCCAACCACAGAATATTCTCTGATGGCAGCCCCCGGCTTTTCCAATGCTGCGCATCAGCATCAGCTCTGCTCCCCAGGCCGCTAGTGTCTTGCATTTGCCTTCTTCAAACTAGTAAGGGGCTCTTTGCATTGACTTCCTGGTTGACGCGCACACGCCGGGATTCACCCATTGTTCCCACCCAGCCCCAAGTCACAATGTGCATGTGCTGGGCTGCTCACACGACACTGCCATGAACAAAGTTCGTTTTATCAGAAGTATGTCCTCAACTATGACTCGTTGTTTATGACGCATAGTACATGACACATTGTCTATTGGGTCCATAAAATGTCGATATCAAGTATTGCCAGCCATTATCATCCCCTTTGTTTGTAGGTAAACGCTTTCATATGCCATGCTTGAGATCGATCATACCGCAGCCAAGATGCCTCCTGAAGAAGTACCCATGTAAGTCGAAATCCGAGGCTGTTCCGGCGGGTACCAATCCTTGATTCTTGAAACGTCAGTGGCTGGCATGGGCGACACGCCTCGGCAAACTGCTGGAGCTTTGGGTTGCGACCCGCATGCAGCCTGCATCAAGATCTGCGCTTCGCTGTTCTCGGGGCTGGGCCCGGGCCAGCTGAATACGACTGGATCCGGCTTTGCCAGCTACGTTGCGCCCAAACGCGCCCCAATTCGACGCCCAACAGCTGCTCGTGCCATGCTTCCAGAACAGGCCACTGACGATCCGCTTAGGCCGGGTAGCCCGAGTTCATATGTCTCACGACCCCGCCGCGGCCATCGAGTTCATCGAGTCCCGTTTACACACTTATACACTACACCCCATCCATCCCGTCCCGGCTCAAACTTTTCTCCCCACACCCCAAATACATGCCCTGGTACGACCATGCTGAACCGGGCTGACCCCTATCCCAGGAGGAAGGTTGCCATTGTCGGCAGTGGCTGCGCTGGAATCGCAGCCCTGTGGGCATTGAACCGCAGCCCTCACGATGTCTACGTGTACGAGGCTAGTGGGCGCCTTGGTGGGCATGCTCAAACAGTAGAGTTCACCAAAGGGAAGTACAAGACGATGGTCGACACTGGCTTTATCGTCATGAACTCCGAGACGTACCGTACGTTACCCTCTCCACCCAGTCGTGATCTTTGCTAACCCCTGAGCAGCGAACTTCCTCAATTTTCTCAGGCGAATTGGCGTCAAAACAGACCCCACTGAGATGAGCTTCTCAGTATCGAGGGACCAAGGCCGCTTTGAGTGGGCAGGCGCCAGCTTAGATGCCCTGTTCTGCCAGCGCGGAAACCTCTTTTCGCCGAGGATGTGGCGAATGCTCTTCGATATTTTCCGGTTCAACCAGTTTGCCCTAGATGTTCTGAAGGCAAAGGAGCCGACCGAAGAGACGATCGGGGAATACTTGGAACGAGAAGGCTATTCGCATGCCTTCCGTGACAACTATCTCATCCCCATGGCGGCCGCCGTCTGGAGCACCAGCCCGGACAAGTGTACGCTCGACTTCCCGGCAGTGACGCTGGTCCGTTTTCTGTGAGTAACTCGCACCATACGGTAACTTCTTAATTATGCTGACAACATGTAGATGGAACCATCACCTGCTCTCGACCTTTGCCGCTCGGCCCGAGTGGCTGACCATCTCCACGGGGTCTAAGACCTATATCGACAAGGTCGTGCAGGGCTTTCCGCCGAACCACCTGCGACTCAACACTACTGTGACGGCACTCACCAACGAGGCTAACGGGCGTGTGCGCCTGCATACCCAGGGCGGCCATTCCGAGGTGTTCGACCACGTCATCTTGGCAACCCATGGCGACCAGGCGTACTCGATCATCCGGAACTCAGCAACCGAGGAGGAGCGGTCTATCTTGAGGAACTTCCGCACCTCACCGAACGTGGCGGTTCTGCACTCGGACACCTCGCTAATGCCCAGGTCAAAAACCGCCTGGTCGAGCTGGAACTACCAGACCAAGTCGGCGTCGCCCAACGGCAAGGGCAACATCAACCAGGTGTCCCTGACGTACAACATGAACACCCTGCAGAACATCCCGCGCGACGCCTTCGGCGATGTTCTGGTGACGCTCAACCCCCTGCACGACCCCGATCTGAAGACGGTCCAGGGGCGGTACAGCTACCGACACGCCGTCTACAACCCGGAGACCATCCGCGCGCAGCAGGACCTCGACAAGATCCAGAACACGCGCGGCATCAGCTACGCCGGCGCGTGGACCAAGTACGGGTTCCATGAGGACGGCTTCAGCAGCGGCCTGCGCGTGGCCGTGGAACACCTCGGCGCGACCATCCCGTTCGAGTTCAAGGACTCGACCTGCAGCCGCGGGGAGAAGCCTAGGCTGTCGCTTTTGGATTATCTGTTTAGGTTGTTGATTGCGCTTGTGCAAATGTTTTTTATTGAGATTTTGGATGGGCTGTTGAACATGGCAAGCAGGTCGACGACTCGGAGGTTGGCGTCGAGGGTCAATGGCCCGGGGGGTATCAAGGGCCGGTTGCATGAGAAGGAACATTAGGTTGTATTGGATGGATGGGTGGATGGATTGGACATGAAATTGGATTGCCACGAATATGTAGCTACAGCACCTTTGATGACATTTACGAATGAATGACATATACCCCTTTTAGCATTTTGAACTTCGTGTAAGTGACGCCTGGGTAGGGTGATATGAACCACGGCGAGCCAAGCCCCACCAGCCGGCAGCACCCGCCAAGATTTCCATTCCACCTCCAAAGAAGCTCCCACCTTAAACTCCGTCCCAGATCGGATGATCCTACCCCAAGAAAACAAACCCACCTCCACCCCACGGACGGGAACTCGCTCCCTCCCCCAAGCTCACAACACACCCCGACAATGAATCCAATACCGCGCTTCACCCAGCGCATAGCCGCCGAGGCCTCCTCCAGCTGGTTCTGCTTCTCTTGCCGCCGCGCTGGTGCCCAATGGCAGCAGCAACCATCAGCAGCGGCTGGGGCTGGGGCTAGATCCGGCTCGAACCGTTTCTTTTCGAGGAGCTTTCCCAGACGTCAGCAGCAGCACCAGCAGCATGGGCAGTCACAACAGAGGAGGATACCGGATGGGGCGGCGCCGGGGATGGATAAGATGAATGAGGTTTATAAGAGGCGGAATCGGTCGACTGCGTAGGGACTTTCTTTCCCTTCTGTTTGTGGTTTGGGGTCGGTGGGTGGTTTAGTGGTTGGATGGTGGTGGTGATGGTGGTGTTGCATGGGAGGGATGTTGACTGGTGTGCTTCTATTGCAGGTACTACACCCTCAGCATCATTTTGGGGACGGTCGCGTTCTCGTATGGCTCGGTGCCTATGTACAAGATGGTATATCTCCCTCACCTTTCCCCCCCCACCCCCCTCCCCTTGCCATCCCAACCACCGCTGACACCCCCTACCCCACAGATCTGCCAAACAACAGGCTACGGCGGCCAACCCGTGCGCGCGCACGGCACCGCCAACAGCGGCGACGGGTCCCCCGAAGACCTCGCCTCGCGGCTCGAGCCCGTGACCGACGCGCGGCGGATCCGCGTGACCTTCTCCTCGTCGGTGTCCGACGTGCTGCCGTGGAAGTTCACGCCGCAGCAGCGCGAGGTGCGCGTGCTGCCCGGCGAGACCGCGCTCGCCTTCTACACGGCCACGAATAACTCGGATAAGGATATCATCGGGGTTGCGACGTACTCGGTGACGCCCGCGCAGACGGCGCCGTATTTTAGCAAGATTCAGTGTTTTTGCTTTGAGGAGCAGCGGTTGGCGGCCGGGGAGACGGTGGATATGCCGGTTTTCTTTTATTTGGATCCGGATTTGTTGAAGGATTTGAATATGCGGAATGTGCATACCGTGACGTTGAATTATACCTTCTTTAGTAAGTTTTTATCCCCCCCTCCCTTCTTCTTTTCGACAGCAGAAGTTTAGTTGTTAACCGCGAGCAGAGGCGAGATATGATGACAAGGGCAAGTTCCAGGGCGCGCCGGGGTTCTGAGGAGTTAGCAAACGAGAAGCGGAGATCCTTCCGGTTGCCATGTGAGATACAGTGTATGATGACATTTACTACATAAAAAGATGGTCTGGATAGACGGCAAAGGTCGACTGGAAAAGGCAGCCATGGTTGGCAAATAGAGATTATACCCCCCTCTCCGGCACGCATCAGGTATTTCACTCAATCCGATTGCCTTAGTCTTGCAGGTCAAATGTTTCTTGGGATATCAAGACATGTTTACAATATCATACAGTCATCGTACAGCCAGGCTATCCAAAAACAAAGAGTTTCACCTTTCCCATGCTCACTCCTCCCGTACGAGCTCCCTTGCCCTCCTCTCCCTCTTCTCCAATTTCTTCGCTCCCTTCATACTCTTCCTCGGCCGCGGCTTCTTCTCCGCCCTGGGCTTGTTCAACATCCACGCATTCATCGGCGACCGGTACCCAATAAACGCCCCCTCCGGACTATACACATCAATAACCGGCCACTTCGCCTGCACCCCGCTCTCCTCCTCATCCCTCGTCCTTCTCTCCTCCACATTCACCGGCTCCGGCCTCAAATCCAGCGTCTGCACATTCCCCCCTTCCCCCCCACCACCACCACCACCGGGCGGGAACAGCTGCCGCGTGCGCACCTGCACCACCAGCTCCACCCACCCGCACCCCTCCACTAGGATATCCAGCCCCAGCACCCGGTACGGCAGCTGATCGACCTTCAGCCCGACGGCCTCCCTGCGCGTGAGCGGGCCCGTGCGGGCCTTGGTCACATCGTAGCGCAGCTGGAAGGCGCCGGCGTGGCGGATCTTGGCGCCCGTACCCGGCAGCGAGACGTTCTCGACGCGCGGCGCGTCGTCCGCCTGCGTCTGCACGGCAACGGCCTTGTCGGTCGCCGTGGTGTGCGCCTCGAGTGGGGTGAAGGCGTACGCGAGGAAGATCAGCTCGTCGTCCCCCTCCGCGGCCGTGTTGCGTGGCGTCAGGCGGAGGAAGCCGCCGAGGAGGAGGGATTGGCCCGGTTTGAGGACTTGTTGCTCCGGGAGGACGCGGGATTTCATGATGAGGGAGGGGCGTTGCGAGGGCGTGATGTGGTACTCGAGATCGCTGCGCGCGAGGCCGGGGAGGTCGATTAGTTCGCCGCGGCCGGAGCCGAAGGGCACGCGGATTGGGGAGGCGGTCGTGCCGGGGAGGGAGGAGACGACGGGCATGGGGGGGTAGTTGGTCTCGGGTTGGGAGGGCGGGAGGAGGGAGTCCTCGGATATGGCGTAGGTTGGGTGGGGGTTGGTGTCATCGGAGGGGTCGGTTTCGGCTGTGGTCTCGACGGTTGCTTCGGCTTCGTCTGGGTAGGAGTCCGGGGTGGGTTGTGGCCCTGTTTTGGGATAGACGTTGACCGAGATTTGGTGCTTGGGAGCTTCCCATTCCATCCTACCCTTGGGGAAAACGGCTTCAAAGAGTTGGCTCTTGCCCACGTTGGCTTTGCCCACCATCCACCCGGCACCACCGCGCTTCCAAATCTCCTCCTTGAGGTCTTTCGTCCACCAACCCCTCTTCGCGCTGACGCAGTGCACATTCCCTAGCCTGACACGCCCGCCAACCCTACCGAGTGCCTCACGCAGCGTTTCCTTGAGATATGGCATCAACGAGTCCACCTGCTCTTTCCGGGGCGCCAGGAGATCGGACCTGCTGATGATGAAGCTCATCTCTATCCGCCTCCCGTGTTGGTACTTGACTGACTTCGCGCGGCGGTTCTGAGTGCGCAACGTGACATCTAACAGACTGTGGAGCCTTGAGAGCAATGACATGGGGAAGTCGGCGGCGTCTAGAACGTGGTACACGTGGTTGTGCTTGTAAGGCGACTCGTCGATGGTGTCGCGCAGGGATTCGATGCTTGGGTGGTAGATCGAGTTGCCGGCGGAGTGATGGATCAACTTGTGGCAACGGTCGCAGAGGGGAGGTTTTTCTGGCGCCGGCGCGGCTTTCACCACGGGTTCGCGCTCCGGGAGTAGGGCCTTGAGGTTGATGCCCTGCCGTTCTAGGGCTTCGACATCAACTGACTGCAGCGCTTGCTGCACGATCTGGTCGGCTTCTTGGGGTTTCTCCCCATCCGTTTCCTCCACCAAGCCAAGGTATTGCTTAACTACCTTGCGTGATACATCATAGTAGCCGGCCTCATCGGGGACGGTGGTTTGCGACAAAGCCCCGCACCCGTGGCATTGCAGAGGTAGTGTTTTGGTAGGTTGGTTGCTCAAAGAGGGCGGCTGGGCATTGGGTGATGCGATAGTTTCTGTATGTAAATGCCGTACTCGAACGGGGTTTGTGTGTGTTTGGTATGGCCTTCGGAGTGTCGTGTGGTCGGTGGAAAGCGAACGAAATGCAGGGCAAAGATACAGCGGCACCTCTGATGGCGCAGCTCTGCGCTCAATGTTGAAGACCCTTCCTAGCCATCTTGAGGGTAGCGCACGTCCTGGAACCATAGCGAATGAAGCCGTTCGGGAATATACCCAATTGTCGACTTGCCCACGCCTTCGGTACCTAAGAGCGTTAACTTTCTAGGGGCGTCCTATAACTCACTCGAGAGTCTCTCATCGAAATTTCTTGGGCGTCGAAACTGCTAGCAGGGGTCGCGGCAGGCAAAGAGAATCATGCCCCACATTGAAACTTAGACCCCTGTTCTTGAATCGGACGGGAACGGCTCCCGGCAGGCAATGGAAAGCGGTGAATCAGAGGTTCCAGAAGTCCGGCCCAAAAATTTACGGGGTTCCAAGCGGTGGTTTGGTCGACGTCGGCGCGCGATACGAAACATCCACGCCCACCTAGTCCGTTGTCTTGAGCTTGCCGGCTCGCAGTATTTCAAGATGGTGGGTGTCATCCGTCGTCTGAACCGTCTGACAGAAGTGAGTTACCCTGAATTCTTTGGTTTGCGACCAATTGGCTAACTTGGTTTTGCAGAAGGTAGAGCAACTCCGCATCCCCTCGTTCGTTATCGACTACCTCACCCCCGACCCCGCCAACCGACAATACTGACTCCTCCCAGCTCGTCTGGATAAGGAATGGCCCCGGAGCGGCAATCCTCCCGCAGGATGTGACGCGGATACACATGGACTTTGCTCACAAGCTCAACGGGGGGCACTTTGGGCCGAGGTACGAACGATCCTACCATGTTGTCGCGCACCTCATCTACCAAGGCTTACACGTGGGGATAGGAGAGTCTGGCGTGACAACCTACCACGGTTGAAGTACTGGAACCCGACGATACCCATGGTTGTCAACCGCAGCAACGATCAAGATGGCCCCGCCACGCTGTCAATTTACTTCCGTGAGCCAGGCGCAACACTCGCCTCAGATTCCCCGATGCCCAGCTCCGCATCCAATGGTTTTGCGAAAGCACCCCCGCCGGCCGCGGGCGAGCGCGTGCTCACCATCGACATGAAGGAGCGGCGGTCGGAGGCCATCTTGAAGGAGTTTATGGATAAGAGTGGTGCCGTGCCAGTCAAGACCACGGCACAAGATGAGGCCCTCATGCGCGAGATTGAGGATCGGAAGGCGACCGGCGCCATCGATCAGGAGCGGATCAGGAAGCAGAATGAGGCGGCGAAGAGGGAGAAGCAGATGATTGCGCAGGCGCATTCCGAGGCGGCGGCCATCAAGGCAGCTCTCTAAGGGTTCAGCCGGATCGACGTATGTGCTAGAAGATAAGGGTGTTGTTTTTTTGTGTATATCAGTTGTACAATACCCTGAACCAACGAGAAAGACTTGCGTGGTTCTTGCAAGGGCCTTGGTACCTTCTGTCTCTTCCGTATCACATACTATTATGTAAGTTTAACAAACACATATCTCCCATACCTTGAGAAGCCTCGTACATATGAGTAGATCCTCTCGTATCTCTTGTCTTGGAACATGAGCGGGACTCATCCCCAGGGAGTCGGGTTCAACACGGATGTAGCTGACAGACATGCGCGGGTATGCTGTGGGGGTCGACTTGCGAAACTAAGTCCTAACGTTGTGAACGTGATGTGAGGAAGTGCGCAGTTAAACAAAAGCACACTTCTTTAAACGAGAGCTTTGGTTTTGTTCTCATCTCGATAAGAACCTTGAGAGTACTGTGTAATATACTCCTTTAATCAAATCTTCGAAAATAGAAACCTGCCATGTGCAATGGAACGCTGTCAGTGACAGTCAGACAGAAAATGCTGGACTCGAAGGTGGAATGCTTTGCTACCAAACGTCCCATGTAGCTTAAAAGTAAAACAAGAGTTATTTAGATGACTCAATAATCCCCTTTTTGATTCCGTTTTTTTATGTCCAATTTTCCTTCTGTGACTTCTGCTACTCGATTTCCATCTTTTGGGGTACGACTTTTTTTGGCCAAAGGGTGTGGCTTGACGATCCGTAGCCTTCTTGACAGGGGTGGGATGTTTCCAAATGGATCTGGGCTGAGAGAGAGACAGGGATGGGAGTGCCAAGTCCGAACGGGAGGCTCCCTAACGGGCGAAAAAGGCCACGAAGTTGCATGCATCGTATCCCCTTTTTTCTCAGCTCAGCTCTTGCAAGCTCGACTTGACAGCGAGGAGGCAGCGATTTTAATTCTTCACCTTTCATCCTTTCATCGTGTTTCCTTTGAATTCGAGGGGACACAGTCGGTTGGGTTGCGAATCTACCATTGGTAGTGTTCGCTCGCACCGGCTTTTGCCGTTTTGACTTCGACTGCTTCGACACGCTCGTTTTAACCCCGTTTTATTATCCACAGCGCATATCAAGACCGCGGCCCGTCGCGACCCCCTGAGACGCAACATCTCAATTCGTCCCGATCTGCGCAAGACAACGAAGAAGGACAGCACCAACACCAAACACCATGGCTTCTGGATCCGACAGGGCCGCTGTCGTCTCCGGCGCCGACCTTGGCGATGCGGCCAGGAGACGCAACATCCCGGGCACGCCGCAGCAGGTTGGCGTTCCACCCGTCCAGCCCGTTGACGACAAGAAGAAGGCGAAGAAGCAGCCATCATTCATTGAGGTCCTCGATCAGTGGGAATGGGTCATTGCCCCCATCGTCTTCACTGCTCTCGCCTTCTTTACCCGTCTCTACAAGATTGGCCTCTCTCCCATCGTTACGTGGGACGAAGCTCAGTTAGTTAACCATCCTCCCTCCCTCCGCCTAGGCCCCAGCTAATCTCTTTTTCAACAGTTTCGGAAAGTTCGGCAGCCACTACCTAAAACGCGAGTTCTACTTCGACGTCCATGCAAGTTACCCTCCACGCACAAGCCTCCAAACCTCGACTAACCCGAAGTCAGCCCCCTGCTGGTAAGCTCCTCGTCGGCCTCAGCGGATACCTCGCCGGTTACAATGGATCCTTCGAGTTCAAGTCGGGTGAGACCTACCCGCCCGAGATCAATTACACCTTCATGCGCCAGTTCAACGCTTTCTGGGGCGCCATCTGCGTACCAATGGCCTACTGGACCGCCAAGGAGCTCAACCTCAGGCGCGCCGCCGTCTGGCTTGTTACTCTCATGGTCCTCTGCGAGAACTCGTACACCACCATCAGCCGCTTCATCCTTCTCGACTCTATGCTTCTTTTCGGCACTGTCGCGACCACCCTCTGCTGGGCCAAGTTCCACGGCCAGCGCAAGAACAGCTTCGAGCCCGAGTGGTTTTTCTGGCTGTTCATGACCGGCTTGAGCATTGGCTTTGTCACCAGCATCAAGCTGGTCGGACTCTTCGTCACCGCGCTTGTTGGCCTGTACACCATCGAGGACCTGTGGAACAAGTTTGGAGACACCAAGATGCCTGTGGTAGGTGAAACCTGTGTATTTCCTGCCAAGACGACAAAACTAATTTGATGCAGACTGAACTGGCTGCTCACGTTGCAGCCCGCGTTGTCGGCCTCATTGTCCTGCCGCTTCTCGTCTACCTGCTTAGCTTCGCCATCCACTTCGCCGTGCTCACTAACAGCGGCCCCGGCGACGCCCAGATGTCTTCGCTCTTCCAGGCCAATCTCCGGGGCACCGAGGTTGGCAGGGACAGCCCATTGGAGGTTGCTTACGGCTCTCTGGTTACCATTAAGAACATGGGCTACGGCGGCGGTCTTCTCCACTCCCACGTCCAGACCTACCCCGAAGGTTCCGGCCAGCAGCAGGTGACCTGCTACCACCACAAGGATGCCAACAACAACTGGTTCTTCTACCCCAACCGCGGCGACACCCCCTATGACGCTGCGGCTGACCCTCGTTTCATCGCTGATGGCGAGGTCATCCGTCTTCTTCATGCCCAGACCGGCCGCAACCTGCATTCGCACCAGATCGCCGCCCCTATCAGCAAGTCTCAGTGGGAGGTTTCGTCCTATGGCAACGCCACCATCGGTGACGCGAAGGACCACTGGAAGATTGAGGTTGTCAGCGACGCCGCGTCCCGGGACCGGAGCAAGGTCCGCACTCTCACCACCGGTTTCCGCCTAAAACACGAGGTTATGGGCTGCTATCTCCGCGCTGGCAACACCAACCTGCCGCAGTGGGGTTTCAAGCAGATCGAGGTTACCTGCACAAAGGAGAACAACCCCCGCGACGCCTACACGCACTGGAACATTGAATCGCACATCAACGAGAAGCGTAAGCACTCCTCCTGGAAACGGCTTGACCCGTAATACTAACGGTGATTAGTGCCCCCTGGTGACCCTGGCCAGTACAAGTCCCCCTTTCTGAAGGACTTCATCCATCTCGTAGGTCCCACGTACGCTGTTCGCCTAGAACATTCGCTAACAACATTAGAACGTTGCCATGATGACCTCCAACAACGCCCTCGTTCCCGACCCCGACAAGCAAGACGACCTGGCTTCTCAGTGGTGGCAGTGGCCGATCCTTCACGTTGGCTTGCGCATGTGTGGCTGGGACGATAAGATCGTCAAGTACTTCCTGCTCGGCAACCCCCTCGTCTATTGGGGCTCTACGGCCGGCCTCGGCATCTTCGCCGCGCTCGTTGCCTGGTACACGCTGCGCTGGCAGCGCGGCTACCGCGAGCTTTCGCAGTCCGAGATCGACCTGATCCACTACGCCGGTATCTACCCGGTCATCGGCTGGTTCCTGCACTACCTGCCCTTCGTCATTATGGCCCGTGTCACCTACGTCCACCACTACTACCCGGCGCTGTACTTCGCCATCCTCACCTTTGGCTTCCTGACCGACTGGTTCCTCCGGAACCGCAAGGCGGCTGTGCAGTGGGGCGTGTACACCCTGCTCGACCTGACCGTCATCGGCCTGTACGTCTACTTCATCCCCATCTGCTGGGGCATGACCGGACCCAACAAGCAATACAGCTACATGAAGTGGTTCAGCACCTGGCGGATGTCGGATGCTTGAGCGGGCCAAATATGTATGGGATGAGAAGGAAGAAAAAAGGAGAGGTGAAGGGACAAGGGGAAAGAAAGGGAAATCTAATGTCATTTGTCATTTGTCATTCGGCGTGTACGATGTCTGTCTAGAGTGGGGATAAGAAGCGGGACGGAAATCCGACAGCATGATTTGAACCGACTATGCCATGCCGTCCCTCGTCAGTATTACGTCGTCCTTTAGCAGCGCTGGCCGGGCTGGGTTGGGCTAGGCGGGGTTTGAACGCATCCAAGCGCAACCAATGCGTCACACGGAGGGACGAGCTCGGACGCAAACGGGGAGTTATGGCGACATGCTGTGCGACTTACTGTGCGGGAGTAAAGAGGCGGCGCCCATAACTGCACCACACTCTAATACGTCCCCTCGACTCTGGACTTTGGTCTCTCTCTTTTGTTAGACGGGGTTTGCTAGATCCAACATGAGGGGGTTGTTATGTCTCTTGAATTTAGAACGAACGAACTACTCCGTGATGATGCTATAACGGATGCCAGGAATGCGTGAATATGATATGCCCTGTGTACTCAATCTCCCCCCAGGATTGTACCATTTCTATGGTTACTGATTCCACTTCCCTCGTGGGTATGTCCGCATGCTTCCTTTCAAACCAGCGGTATTTTTCGTCCGCTTCCTCCTACTTGTCATTACTATTAATACAATGCAACCCCTGCCTTCACCCCAAGCTTCAAGCTTCTAGCTTCCATGCTAAATACCCTATCCTCACCCATGATACGATACACATCAAGAGGATAGATAATACACCAACCCCAGCAACAACCCCCTTCCAACACTTGCCACCCCCATCAACAGCACCCCCCACCCACCCCCCTCCCCGCATCGCTCGTCAAGCGCACCGCCTTGGCGGCAGCCGAGCCCGCGCCCCCGGCACTGGGGCCCTTGACGCCGGAGCGGCGGTCGTTCAGGTCGTACTTGCCGGCCTGGATGTTCTGGAAGATGCGCTCGGCCACGCGCATGAAGGCCATCTCGACGTTGGCGCCGCTCTTGGCGCTCGTCTCCACGTACTCGAGAACCCCGTTGCGCCGCGCCCATTCCTCGGCTTCTTGGCGGGTCACTTCGCGTTTGTTGTTGCCTTTTGCTGATGTTGCCGTCCCGCCGGCGCCGCCGGGTGTGTTTGTTGTTGTGGTGGTGGTGGTGCTGTCTTCGTCGTCGTCGGGAGCGTCGGGGGAGGCGAGGTCCGCCTTGTTTCCGACGAGGACGACCACGATGTCTGGCTCGGCGATCTGCCGTAAATCGTTCAGCCAGTCGGTGACGTGCTGGAAGGTGGATCGGCGGGTGAGGTCGAAGACGAGCAGCGCGCCCGACGCGCCGCGGAAGTACGACCGCGTCACCGACTTGTATGTCTCCTGCCCCGCTGTGTCCCACAGCGAGAGCTTCATGTGCTTTTGCGGCGGTGGTGGTTGCTGTTGCTTGGCTTGCTTTTCAACGGGGATGGTTGGTGGTGGGGGGAGGCCCCCGGCTTCGCTTGTGTTTGGTTTTGTTGTCGTGTCATCGCCGTTGCTGTTACCGTCTGCTAGAGAGGATGCGGCGGGCGTGAGTGTGTCGGAGTAGGGTGGCCCGACCGGCACGATGCGCGAACCGAATTCCACGCCGATTGTCACATCGTGATGCGGGACGAAGCGCCCCTCACAAAGTCGGATCGTCAAGGAGGATTTTCCGCAGCCTGAATCGCCGATGCATACTAGCTTCGCGATGTAGTCCCACGGAGCGGAGGACATGGAGACGGAGGTAGGAGGGCCGGGAGGTTGACGGCGGGGTTGGAAGCGGGGAATCGGTCAGCGATAGGCGCTGCCTCAATCGGTTATGGCGAGTCAGGTGCCTGATTGACGAACAAGTACGTCTACACACGATATGTTGTATCGTGAGTTGGCGTCGTAGTTGTAGGCTGGCGTTTCCTGGCGTTTGCTAGCGTTTGATTGCTTTCCCAGACCTGTGTTCCGCAATTGAGGGTAAATGGTGAGAGTTATTGTTCAGCTGAAACCCACTAAACCCCGCAAAATGTCCTGTTCAACCGAGAACGCAAAGGTGGTAGGTGGTTTCAACAATCGTAAGATAGGGTCAGACTTGGAGGTCGGTTATCAAACAAGAGGAGAATCGCACGTTTTCGGGCAGCCCTTAAAAGTTACACTTAGGCTGCCGTCGTTGAGTTGCAGTGCAGCTCTGAGGAGCTCCAGCCAATCCATGGTGGATAGCGGCGGATAGGAGCTCCGATGTTCCACCAAGTAACGATCAGCAGGCCTGGATCGGCAGCTGATGGTTCGCCTATCAGTGACGCAACCGTCCGATAACGACCCCCTGGCGCCCGGCATTAGTGTACCTTATAAAGCGGCCCGGGCGATGCGAGCTGCATTTGCATTTGCATCATGGGGCTCACCTCCGGTCTTTGTACTGACTATTATACTTAACAACAAAGAAATATAGGTAGAAGCTAGACTGCTCGATGGGGTGATGTAATGTAATGTAGTTTCCATTTCTTTTTATCTGATCCTTTTGTTGCCCGAAAGCGATGATCGAGAGAAGTTCTCGGAATTGGGCGAGACAATTACCAAGCTAGTTATGCATCAATCAGTGTTTCCCCAGACGCAGCACTTTCTCTAGCTGCATATCCACATGGGTGTTACGCCCACATCGGAACGGGTCAGTGGGCCCCCAGCCTGGTCACCGACTCCAGTCACACCCCCGAGTGGTTGCTTCCGCCTCGTGAGCAAGCAAACCCCCAGCTAGTGGCTGCCTGTGCTCATTCTCGCCCTGCAAATGCTTTTTTCCATCTCCTCCAACAAAATAACGCTGTCCAAGGTCATGAACCTATCGGCTTCAAAGGAATATATCGAATATACCACCATTTTCTTCGTCGCAGTTTTGCGGGAAAGAAGGATTCCCTGAGGCGCTGACTCCCAAACCGGATCATCATTACATCGGCGGCCCAACATATTGGCCAACACCACGCGACCTGACCCGTCACCCCGCAAACCACTTCCCCCAAGTCCGAACTCCCCCCGCCGAACCTCCGCACTACTGAGCTCTCGCCAACTTGAAGCCTGTTTGTGGAAATCAGCGCTCTCGCCACGGGGGTGACGGGAATACGCAAACATGTTTTCCGAATGTAAGTCCGCGCCTGTGTTTAGCAAGTCCGTGCTTTACTAATCCACCACTCAAAGACGCCTCCAAGTTCCTCGCGCAATCACAATCACGACTGTCCAACTTCGCCGGGACAGATAACGGGGACAGGACGTCTCGACCGACAGACTGGCAAAGTCGAGGATCACGGCTGGGAGGTCGGGCTTTCTTGGGGAGGGGCGGGGGAATCCGTACAATCCCAGCGGCTCGCGGTTTGGCAACCTAGCCACCTTTGGCTCCCGTTACGCTACCAACGACGCGCCGTTATTTCAGGCCACCCTCGAACACGACGACGACGATGAGGAGGAGGCAGCGGATCTGTTTGCGCTTCAACGGTCGCGGCGCGTCTTTGCCGCGAGCCGACTCGACGAAAGTGTCGAGACAGACAATGACGAGAGCCGGGCCTCGCTAGAGCGGAGCCGCGATGGCGACAGCTCGACCCTAGGGGAACGGCTTCTGGGTATCAAGAGCAGTTGGAATGGCGCAAAGGGCCATTCGCGCCGGATACCGGGAGAAGACATGGTCAAAGGCAAGAAAAGAGATCATCGGCGAACATTGTCAGGGGAGAGTGATGAAGACAGGGGAATGGAGGATGTCGCCCTCCAATCCACCATCGGCGGCAGCGAACCGCCCGAAGATCTGTTGATAGAGACTACGGGAGATAACGACCCGCCAGCGTTCCAGAAGTTTCAGTCTACAGCTGCGCCAACGCGGGTGTCGAGAAGGGATTCGGCCGCCGATTCGGAACTTGGTCTTGCCCGACCTCCCAGCTCAGTGGACACGAACCTGAACGGCGCACCGGCCGCGCCGATTATTGAGGGCGAAATCTTTAAGCACGATGCCTTCTTCGCTTGGCTGTATTTGATTGCCCAGGCATCCTTGTTCTCGACCTTCGTCTTGGTCATGCTGCACACAGACCGCGGGGACGGGCCGCTGGGAGACACCATCTACACCACCCTACGGGCTTCCTTTCATCTGCTGGCTGTTGATACGCTGGTATCCGTCATCGTCTCCTTTGTGTGGCTTGCGGCGTTGCGCTCATTCGTCAAGCCTCTCGTTGCCCTGATCATGATTGCGGTACCGGTCGTCTTGATATCTTTCTCGCTATACCCCTTCATCTCCAGCTACCAGTCGACCGACGGCAGCACGCGTCTCCAGGATACCGTCATGCGGTGGGCGGCTAGCATCCCCGCTATCTCTGCGGTGGTCTGGATCTATCTAGTGTACAAGGGACGGCACGCGATCCAATCAGCGGTTGGCATTCTTGAGTTTTCGAGCCGTATTCTGGCCGCGAACTCGGCCCTCGTCCTGGTTGGCATGGCATGCCTTGCTGTGGTGGTGGTCTGGACCTGGGTGTGGCTGCTCATGTTCACCAGGGTCTTCCTAGGAGGGAGCTTCTCGAGCAGGCTCGCCAAGTTCATCATCAGCACCTCAAGCTGGTGGCTTGGGGTGTATTTTGTGCTTATGTATCTCTGGACCCTGTCCATCATCTCGGGCGTGCAGCGGAGCACTACGGCGGCGACGGTATCCCAGTGGTACTTCCACCGCAACGCGGTGCCCGCTCCGTCTTCCAAGGAAGTCGTATCGGCCGCTCTAGGCCATGCGTTGACGACCATCTTCGGGACTATCAGCATGTCGACGCTCTTGGCCCTCGCCATCCGACTTCCCTTGCTGGTGTTGCCTCAGCGAATGGCTAACATTCTCAGCATGTTCGTCTTCTCGTTCATCCCGACGTCCATTGCCGCCCTCACGAACCCATTGACCTTGACCTACGCGGCTATCCACTCACAGCCGTTGGCTATGTCAGCCAAGGGGCTCAGCCAGATGGACTTTATCGCACCACAGCGGCCGACCACGACGCTCACGCCGGCGGCGCTCCCCAAGAACAACAGGCACTCCCCGCTACTGCCGTATCGGCTTGCCAAGCTGATCCTCCACGCGACGCGCTTTATCATGGCTATTGCTCTCGGTTTCGCCGGCTGGGTCATGACGGCTCGGCAGCTAAGAGTGGACCAGGGGAACGGGCTCGGTATGCGGGGCAGCGCTTATGCGTATGTGGTGGGCCTAGTTGCCAGCTTCATCGGCTGGGGCATTCTCGGCGCGATGGAAGGGATCCTGAGCGGGATTGTCGATGCCGTCGTTATCTGCTACGGCAGCGAGAAGCGCATGGCGACGGGCCCTGGCGGGTACTGCATGGAGGCGGCGTATCTTTTTGGAGACCGGCGGATGGAGCGCGAGAGGGATGATGATGTTTACTGATTCTTTACAGCGTGGCGTTATCACGGTATTTTTTATTGGGAATGGGATGGGTGGAGTTTGAGGTGGTCTGGGCAACCGGTTGGGGGCTACAGCATCCAGGGGGTAGGGGACTTGGGAGACTTACTAGATAAGAGAAAGAGATGGGTGGTTGCATTGGACTGAAGTAGTATCATTAACGGTACCTGAATAGGCTGCATAGGTATCTTTCTGCAAACTAGAGTTGGCTTTGGACATTTCTCATACCGCGGCAGTACGGAATAGTTCCATAGCAAAAAGCGAGACATCTTGGCGAGTAACTCACAGACGACCCTCCGCTGAGCCAGTTTCCTCTTCGGGCCATGCTCCGCAGCCTCGTCCTGGGAGTGTTGTCTCGGCGGTGAGAGTGGCGGGGTGCTTGCGGGTTGTGAGTGCGTATCTCGAGGTCATGCCGTTAACAGGCACAGCCCTGAACAACACGCGTTCCAGGCAGGTGCCACCAACGGGGGCGGAAACATGCACCAAAGATCGAAGGCATTCAGTTTGAGCTGACTATGACCCCACAGAGTGCGTGGTTGCCGTTCAGCACAAGGTCGGGTGGCGCAAACTCGCAGCAGACAGCCTAGCTCGACAGGAACCAGATATGGAATCCACTTTCCAACGTGAGCAAAGAGTAATTCAAACTGTCAACATCCCTGTCACCCCATCGGAGAGTCGGTTCCTGCTCGTTCCCGCCCCTTCCAGTCAGGCGGGTGGCTGTGCTGAAGTGGCCTCGTAGTTAGGCGATATTGCCCCTCACTTACATGCTCCTCTTGGACATAAAGGGAATTACCGCTCCGGAACCGCTTAACTCCCAGGGGCCACTGTTCTACTTTCCTTCTGCCCAGAGGAGTTCAACGGAGGCCTCCGTAGTTTTGTTGTGTTGAAACACCTCTCCGGCTGAGACAACCACCTTACTTCAACTACCCCGCCATTCCGACTCCGTGAACTTCGTCCTCCCCCACTTCAAACCCTCGACCCCATTTACACTTGTCGACCACCTTCTTTCGACACCATTCACGAAAATCATCTACGAAAAAAAAGCCAAGCACATTTCCATCGAAACCTCAACAATACACCATGGCTGATTTCGATGCGCCCCCGGGCCCTCCCCCGCCCAAGGTGCCTGACGGCTGGGTCGCCCGCTGGAACGACCAATACAAAGAATGGTACGCACCCCCTCCCACCACCCATCACCACCACCTCCCACCCCTTCTAACCCCATCCCTCCCCCAAAGGTTCTACGTAAACACCTACACCAAAAAATCCCAATGGGAAAAACCCACCGAACCCGCCCAGCCCCCGCACGACGACCTGGGCGCGCCGCCAGGCTACACCCCGGGCTCGACCCCCGCCCCCTCCGACACTAAGGTCAACCCTTACGACAACAACAATCATAACCACGGCGGCGGCGCTGCCGCATCCTACCTCAACAGCAGCGCCCCCGGCAGCTCTGCCGGCCAGCACAACCCCAACCCCAACGACGACGAAGACGCCCGCCTCGCCCGCCAGCTCCAGGCCGAGGAGGACGCGCGCGCCGCCCACGGCGGCTCCCCCTCGTACCAGCAGGGCCAGGGCGGCTTCCCAGGCCAGCTGCCGCCGCGGCCGGATGATAAATCGCGCTCGGGCGGCAGCGGCGGCGGGTTGTTGGGGAAGATCTTTGGCGGGGGGAAGAAGCCTAGCAGTGGTGGTAGTGGGGGGAGTCATGGGGTTTGCCGGGTGGGTTGGGCGGGTTGTTGGCTGGTCGCGGTGGTGGTGGTGGGCATCATGGCGGTGGTGGGTTTGGTGGTGCGCCGGGTGGGTATGGTGCTCCGCCGGGCGGGTATGGTGCTCCTCCTGGGGGATATGGCGCTCCTCCTGGGGGGTATGGCGCTCCTGGCGGTTATGGGCAGCCGCAGCAGGGATACTACCCGCCGCAGCAGCACGGGTATGGCGGTGGTGGTGGGTATGCGCCGCAGGGGGGTTACTACCCGCCGCAACAGCATGGGTATGGGCAGCAGCACGGCGGGTATAAGAAGTCTGGCGGCAGCGGCCTGGGCATGGCGGGTGGAGCAGCGCTGGGTGTGGGTGCGGGTGTGTTGGGTGGCGTGCTAATTGCGGATGCGATCAATGATTCGCAACAGGAGGCGTACCAGGAGGGTTATGGTGAGTACAACCCCCACTCCTTGTTGAGAAAGAGAGAAGTGGTGATGATTATGATGGCTAACGTGTGGGTACAGAGGACGGTGGTGGTGGTGATTTTGATGGTGGTGGTGACTTCTAAGGGGGTGTGGATGAGACAGTGGAGAGTTGAGGGTAGGAAGGAGACCAACGGGTTGCTTACGTCGTGGTGTGGCCGAGGAGGCATTGGGGGATTCGCCTCTCCCAGATGCCAGTTTGTTTTGTTTGATTTTGCTGTTTCTGTATCATGAATTCGGGCGAGCTTTGGCTGGTGGCCATCTGTTCGCTTGTTGACGACTGCTGATTCTGACGATGGCAATGCACGTACATGATTAATACACCACGATAATATGGCTCACCTTTTGCGGTGTATCAACCAGAACCGTCTCGTAGATGTATTTGCCGGCGTTGGGTGTGAGGGACATGGATGGCGATATTGGTAACAAATGACCCCTTTTTCTGGCAGACGCATTGAGGGCTCACAGGCCAGAGTTGCTCGTGGGTAGCGTGTAGTAACTCTAAAATCGACACTCTATATATATCGTTGGCCCTTCATACTCCTACAACTCCTGTATCGACACAGCTACCTCTTCTTCTTTCCATCACTCTTGCCCTTCGCACTCCCCTCGTCCGCCTTGTTCTCCGCCTTGTTTGACCCCGACCCCGCCAAGAAAGCCGCCATATCAAAGTTGCCCATCGGGTTCGCGTTCTGGCCGGACGCGGCGCCCATTATGCTGTTCATCGGGTTCTCCTTCTGGCGCTCCTCCCACTCGGCGCGCATCTCGGGGTCCACTGTATCGTCGTCAGCTCCATCATCCCAAGTCCTATGCTAGCTAAACGGGAGCCACTTACTGTTTTCCACCAGCTTCGGCATGCCAAAGAACAGCGCCATGCTCACCAACCCGAGCAAGATCATCGGGTTCTTGAAGATGCTCAACACGGAAACTATTCCCACCCTAGTCAGCAAACCACTCCCAAACAACAACAATAACAGCAATAACCAAGAAACGGAACCCCCATCATGAAAAAAAAAAAAACTCACAGCTACTCCTCTCCATAAAATACCCCTTCCCCCCCAGCACCCTCACCTCCACCACCTTCCCCCCATTCCCATCCCCATACTCCCCCACAGCCGCCCCCTCCCCCGTATTCGCCCAATCATTCCCGCGAAACGTCTCCCACGCCCGCACCCCCAATCCCTTCCCCCCCTTCCCCTTCCCACTACCGGCCCCAACCTCAACCCCCGCCACAGCAACGCCCACATCCACGCGCAGCGGCGCGAACGCGTGCGTCACGCAGTGGATGTCCGCGAGGTAGGAGCCCGCGCTGACGTTGCGGAAGACGAAGGTGTTGGCGACGGACAGCGGCGCGGTCAGGGCGCGGCCGAGGGTGGTCAGCGTGGCGCGCGTCGAGGCGGGGAGGAGGTGCGGGTTGGGAAGGAAAGGGGCCGAGGCGGGGATGCGGAGGGTGAGTGTCGTCGTCGTGTCGTGGTTGTGGTTGTGGTTATGGTTGTGGTTGTGGTCGGGGGTGGGTGGTGGTGGTGTGGAGGCGGTGGTCAGGGGGGTGAGGCCGGCGAGGAGGGGGAGGAGGAGGATGTTGGTGAAATGCATGGTCGCGTTTTGGCTGGACGCGCTGGGAGCGCGTGTGGTGGGTTGGGTTGGTGGTTGCGGTGGTGATGGCGGTGGTGGTTGATGGAAGGTCGGAAAGGAGCTGCTGGAGGTTTGGTGACGGAATGCGAATTGCAGGGGGTGCAAGGAGCGCAGGGGGTGTGATTGGTGCTGAGCAACAGCGGGTCACAGCAGCGGGTCACAGAAGCTGTTGTGCGATTCGAGCTCGCTCCCCTGGCAAAGACAACATCGGTCGGTGACGGCAGCTTCACATGTTACGAAGAGTGGAATCATTCAAATATTCATTAAAAAAGCACGCTACATCAGACATAAATTACACCACAACCGGCGCCTCCTCAGCCTTTCTCTCGGCCAAGGGCTTGTCGCCGTCCTTTGTTGTTACGGCCGCAGCCGCCTTGAATGCCTGGTCGAAGTCGGCGATGATGTCGTCGATGTGCTCTGTGCCGACCGAAATGCGGATGAGGTCCTAAGATTCTGTCAGCATCGAGTTTCAAGGGAAAAAGGAAATCCCGGCATAATGGATCACCAACCTCAGTCACACCCGAGTTGACCTTCTCCTCGTCGCTGAGCTGCTCGTGGGTGGTGGTCCACGGGTGAATAGCCAGCGTCTTGGAGTCGCCGACGTTGGCCAGGTTGGAAATCAGCTTAAAGCCGTCGACAATCTGGCTACCGGCCGCGCCGCCGCCCTTGACACCGAAGCTCAGAACACCGCCGAAACCGCGCTTGAGGTACTTCTTGGCCGTCTCGTGCGACTGGTGGCTCTTGAGGCCGGGGTACGACACCCACGAGACGTACTCGCTCTTCTCGAGGTATTGCGCCAGGGCCAGCGCGTTCTGGGCATGCCTCTCAGCACGCAGCGACAGCGTCTCGAGGCCGATCAGCAGCTGCTGGGCGCCGAAGGGGTTGAGGCAGGGCCCGAGGTCGCGCAGGATCTCGACGCGCACACGGATGGCGAAGGTGATGGCACCGAAAGTCTCCCAGAACTTGAGCCCGTGGTAACCCTCCGACGGCTCGACCATCTGGGGGAACCGCTTGGCGTTCTTGCCCCAGTCGAACTTGCCGCTGTCAATCACAACACCCGCGACGGTGGTACCGTGCCCGCCGATCCACTTGGTCGCCGAGTGCACGACGATGTCGGCACCGTGGTCGATCGGGCGCACAAAGTAGCCACCAGCACCGAAAGTGTTGTCGACCTAGACGTCTGTCAGCTGCCGTGATATCCGCTCGCGAAAGATGTCCGCCACTTACCACAACCGGGACGCCCGCGTCGTGGGCGACCTTGGCGATGGCCTCGAACTCGGGCACGTTGTAGCGCGGGTTACCAATGCTCTCGATGTAGACAGCCTTGGTCTTGTCGTCGATGGCGGCCGCGATGTCCTCGGGGCTGTCCCCGTTGACGAACTTGGTCGTGATGCCGAAGCGCGAGAAGAGCACCTTGAACTGGTTGTACGTGCCGCCGTAGAGGTTGGATGTCGAGACGATGTTGTCGCCACTGTGGGCGAGCGCCGCGATGGCCATGAACTGCGCGGCCTGGCCGGAGGAGGCAGCCACCGCCGCGACACCACCCTCGAGGGCAGCGATTCTCTTCTCGAAGACATCAACCGTGGGGCTGAGTGTGTCAGTCTTCCGAATCACTGTCTTGACTCCCGCGTGGTATCCGTCCGCACTCACTTCATGATCCGGGAGTAGATGTTGCCGAACTCCTTGAGCCCGAAGAGGCGGGCGCCATGGGCCGAGTCATTGAAGACATAGCTCTGTTCGTACCCGTCAGCTCTTTTTCCGCAGGGACCATTGAACAAGGCCGGCTCACGGTGGTGGCGTAGATGGGGACAGCGCGGGAGTTGGTGGCCGGGTCCGGCTCTTGCCTTGTCGCAATGTCAGTTTCTCGCTCTTCATCCGGTGTCGGATGGGAGAAATGGCAGCGGGAGCAACACGTACCCCGCATGGAGCTGGAGCGTCTCGAATCTCTGGTTAGACATGGCGGCAAACTGGGCTTTCGACGGCGAGGGGTATCAATGGGTATCACAAGGGCGAGTGCAGAAAGACAGCTCGACAACAAAGAAGGAGCGCGACAAGATGTGACGAGGACGGGGCAAGCAAGGGACCGGGTCCGAGAACTGGCGACCAAGCCCCTTTTCTATTCTTCCTCCCTTTTCCCCACGCCTAGGCTCCAAATACCTCACTAGCCGATCGCCAGTATGTGCTCTTTGTTAAAAAACGCCTTAGCCATGCCGCGGTTTGTCAATTGTTACAGACCACGCAGCGGGCTAGGGTCGGCTCCCGCCCAGTCGTGTGTGTTGAATTGGGGAGAGTGGGGGGTCTTGGAGCACGCAATTGCGCCATCGGTTGATGGCGCGGGGCAGCTCCCCGCGGCCCCTCCTTCGCCCTCAGGCTGTACGGATGCGCACCCAATCAGCTCTGAAAACGCTCTTGAATTGTGAACTACTTCGTTTTTGAGGTATTCGCCATCGCGCTGCTTAAAGACGAGCCTTTCCCTCACGTCGTTGTCGGTGGGTTGGTGTTGAAGGCCGACCTAACCATCCAAGACATAGCCGATCATCGGAGCCCGACTAACACCGCCAGGCGGACTACCTCAAGGCATAGGTAGGTAGTCATGGCCTCTAGAGCAAACCCCCTCCCTCTCCGGCACAATGTGTGACGGATCGGGCTTGGCATGGAGATGAGGTGATATATGAAAAACATCCCACATCCGCGTGCTCTCGCCTGCTGGCGGCAGCGCGGGGTAGCTCCCTATTGTCAGTTCAGAGCACCCCCAACGAGGGGTCAACTCTTTGTCAATCCGTCTCGTGCTATGTGCTCTACATGCAGATGCATGTAACCCTATCCGTCGATCATTTGCACTGTTGGAAGCGAGTGTGGTTGGGTAGCCGAAAGGGTCAAGTCTCGTAGTGCTTTTGGCAGCGTGCTGTCATTAATGGTCAGCATTGCGAATTATTAGACGTCTTCGTGATACCCACTCGGCTGTGGAGCAGAGGGGAGTTGCTAAGTTTTTATACTAAGTGGAACGACGTTCGAAACCTCGCCGATAGGTATCTAGGTAGTATTTCTCAATCACATCGCCTCCTCCTAAATGTGATGATGGCCAGCACCTACCAGCAAATCCGTCTCTGAACTCCATCACGGTTGTAAACAAACATTCATCATGTACATTTACTACCCCTTTATGTAAACAGAACACCTCCTGAACACGCTCTAAACCATAAAACGCCTGTCCCTCGTTACTCGCCGCGTCAGAGCGTCAGAGCAAGCCATCAAGGCCATGCTAACTGACAACACCATGAGCCAACCGATATCATGAGTCTTAGCATCCCATATAACCTCTTTCGCGCATCGTCGCCCAGCGGCTGTCCCATGAATCCGAGGATCACTAATCCCATCCCAAATCCAACCCAAGCGGCACAGATAAGGTGCTGACTGATCCCTCAAACTCCCGACGCAGCGGCCCGGCCCGGCGACCCCATCCCATCCCCCATCACAACAGACTAACCTCCACCCACCCCCTCCCACCACCATCCTCCTCCTCCTCCTCCTCCTCCTCCTCCTCCTCCTCCTCCTCCTCCTCCTCCTCCTCCTCCTCCTCCTCCTCCTCCTCCTCCTCACTTCAAACAACCGCCTCCTTCTTCCCCGGCCACGGCATCGCGCCCGTACCAGCAGGCTTCCCAGCACCACCCGCACCAGCACCAGTAGCAGCCCGCCTAACCTTGACCGCCTCTAGACAGGTGAGCGCGGCGGAGGCGGACCAGACGGCGAAGGAGAACGCGCCGAAGGCGGCGGCGGCCTGGGCGGCGTGGCAGACGTCGCCGTGGCAGAAGAGCAGGCCGTTGAGGAAGGCCGCGAGGGCGGAGAAGCCGGCCAGGTGGAAGAGGGCGTTGGTTAGGTCGAAGGGGGCCGTTATGTAGGGTTTGGGGACTGGGAGTGAGGAGGGGGGGGTTAGTAAAGAGGGGGGTTGAAGGAGGGGGGGTTGGAGGAGGGGGCGTTGGAGGAGGAGGGGTTGAAGGAGGGTGGCATACTGCGTGGGAGGAAGCGTGGGAGGAGTTCTATGCAGGCGAGCGAGATGGAGGACCAGATGCCGCTGAAGAGGAGGAAGTTGATTTGTGATGGTGACGAGTAGGCGGTTGCCGTCCTGTACCAGTTTGCGACTGTGAGGGGGTTGCCGTGTTAGCTGGGTTCTGAATCCTGTCTGCACCGCGCCGCCCGTGGGGAGGGTTGGTTCCTACCAAATCCTGATAGGATTATTACCAGCAGGGCGAATACGCCCTGTGATACCCTGATGAGGAGCATCAGGGGGAACGACATGCTTGTGAGCTTCATGATGAACTAGAAAGATGACGATGCACAGCACAGAAAATCCAGAGTAAACAAGACGAAGATAGAAGAGAGCAGCCGCCAGCCAAGAAGAAACAGAGAGATGGCGGAACTAGAGATGGGAGCGAAACGAGAGACATGCACCAGAAATGAAGAACGGCGGCGTCGAACAAACGGCAAGCCGACCCGAGCCTTGAATATCTTCATACTGGTTAATTGGTCTGTGTGACCAATGAAGCCATTCTGAAACGAAGATCCCCAGGAACCACACTCTGCATGATATGGTGGACGGTCGGCAGAATCAACCGGGCCAATGAAGGCGTCGCAACGACCAAATTGAGGTCACAGCGCATCGTGAGGTTGGCTTCGACGCCGGCAGTCGCAAATCCGGCGGCTTGGCGTGAGCGTGATCGCTGTCGTGATGGTGGTTTCTAAGTATATCTAAAGCCAGTTCACTCGAAACTGCCAGACTTGTACACAATGGCGCCCCCTCGTTTGAGAGTTGAAGCTGGGACGATGCGCCTTGGGTCTCTTGCTTCAGAAAAGGTAGGGATATAAAACCCCACGGGGAAGACGAGGCAACAGTTGTCGATGACAACTCTCTCAATTGCCTCAACGCCGCGCCTGCTCCTGCTCCTGCTCCTGCTCCTGCTTCTCGACGAAATGGCAACTCGAAACCGGCAGTCACGGGCTGAGAAGCCAGGGTGCCATCGGGTGTGGAGATGGGGATGTCGAGCCCAGGTTGTTGTGTAGGCGTGAACGTGCCGAACATTGATACGCTCACCGGTACGTCCGCCCCAGTGCCCTATTGTTTCCATAAAGAAGCAATACTGACTGCTGAATCGAAGCACAGTACGAAGTATTGTAGTCCTTCGGCGGTGTTCTGCTCAGAGTTTCAGCTCGCAGGTTGCTTGGCGTTTCGGCTAGGCTTTGGAATCTTCGAATCGCGCTTTCTGATAACTGCAGGTGGCCCGTGCATTCATGCCAAGTCAGTACCCCAGTAAATGAATCGCGGGGTTAGAGGCTCGGCGTCGCGGCCCCACTCCAATTATCTGCATGCGGGTTGCTAGCCGAGGTCAATCTCTGCCCGAGGCAGCGATAGACCATGAGACCTCGCTCTAGCGCGCTTCACAGTTTGTGGTTTCGTCACCTGTCCAGGCACATGTCAATACTGCATAACATGCTGACGATTCTGTTCCTTGTTTTACTTCTGCAGTAGTTGAAGATGCCATTCAGCGGCGACAATGATTCGAGAAAACAAAACAAACATCATGTGGAAATTGCGGACAATGGGCAGTTGTGCTCACAAGGAATGGTACCTGACGGAACCACCTGAGGTGGCTCTAATAGAGTTTCCGTTCAGGTGTCTCACTTTCGTCGTTGATCCGCGCCCCTCGCGCGGCATGGAAATCCCCCGCATGTCGAGCCTTGACAACGCTCTTCGACATCTCTGATTTCCCCATTCTCCCCAGTCTCCCCAGGAAATGGGATGCCTTTTCTGGCTGTCGCCGCATGTCATGCAGGTCGCGTCGCCAGTAATGGAAGTCGCGCCGTGCAGAGGGTGTCCTTGAGAGGCTCGTCAGGGATCCACCTCCCTCCAGTGACCCGCCGACGATTGGAAAAACCCGCGTCCTCCACAATCATTGCCCCGACCCCACCCCTGAAGCATGCCAGCCGAGGCTGACCCTCGGTGCAACCGGCCGATGAGGTACGCTGTGTTTAACAGCATGTTTGAAACATTCTACAATATTTTGGTTGACAGCAAAGCCAAAGTAATGGTAAACGGACCAACCCAAATAGGAGGGTTTGTGGATATCGAATCTCAGGTTTGAACACTTCAATTCCCTCTAGTGAGGATGGGCACCCTACGAAGAGTACCGCTTCCGAGTTGGGAGGCAAGTATCTCTTGCCGGGAACCCCAATTTGGCAACATCAACCGCTTCCAGCTTGGCTTCCTATCCCTGTCGCACTCGGCCCAGGACACCTCCAGGGCGAGACCACCTGCAGCCGAATGCCGACCCTCCGTTCGAAAAGGGGACCATCTTCCAAACTTTTGGCTTTTGTATTTCGTCTTTGTTCCCCTCCAAGCAGCCTCCACTCTCTTGGTATTGACAACTGGAAGAATCCTGTGACGTGACCATCGCGCGCAGAACTTCCGTCCTCCTCCCTCCCTCGGTCGCTCCGAATTCTTCTCTCGCTTTGTCTAGCGCTCCTCTTCCGGGCCGCCTCATAAGCAATCCCTACCCCGAAGCTCAACGACTTCAGTCCAAACTACCACCGACTCCGCGACCATGGCCCCCAGCAAACAAGATACCAAGGCCTACATCAGGACCCTCGCGACGCCCCCGCCGCCGGGACAGCCCTACGCCCTCCCCATCCCTGGCACCGAGCGCCCGAACCGCACCCCGATCTACCGCCATTGGCGCTTCCAAAACGGCCCGTTGCTAGAGACATACGACCCGGCACAAAGAACCGTCCACGATCTTTTCGAGCATGCGGTTGCCCAGGGCCCCAAGACCAGGTGTTTGGGATGGAGGCCCTGGAATGCTGCCACCAAGACATTTGAGCCCAAGTACACCTGGTTGACGTATGCCGAGGTCGCCGAGCGGAGAAAGAACTTCGGCGCCGGTATCGTCGAGCTGCACCACCAGCTTGGCATCAAGGAGGAAAAGTATCCCGTGGGTCTATGGGCGCAGAACCGCCCCGAGTGGCAGATGACCGAGCTAGCGCTGCTGTCGCAGTCATTATGGCCGGTCTCTCTGTACGAGACCCTCGGCCCCGAGACGAGCGAGTACATCATCAACCACAGTGGCCTGTCGGCCATCGCCTGCTCGCTGCCGCATATCCCGACCCTGCTCAAGATGGCCCCGCGCGTTCCCTCGCTCAAGCTCATCATCTCGCTCGACCCGCTCGACGCCAGCGAGGTGCCGGGCCACTCGAAGCGGGAACTGTTGAACGCCACCGCTGCCGCTGCCGGCATCCAGGTTGTGTCCATGACCGAGGTGGAGGCCCTCGGCGCTCGCTCCGGACGCGCCATGCGCCCTCCCACGGCCGACGACGTCCTGACCATCAATTACACTTCGGGCACTACGGGCGACCCGAAGGGCGTACTCATCACGCACAAGAACGGCGTGGCCGGCATCAGCGCGGCTCGGTCCAACGAGACCGTCTTCGCCGGCGATGTCCACATCTCGTACCTTCCCTTGGCGCACATTTACGGCCGTATGGCGGACCAAACTGCGCTCGCTGAGGGGGCGAGCATTGGGTATTTCCACGGCGACATCACTACGCTAATCGAGGATATCAAGATCCTGCGGCCGTCGGGCTTCATGTCGGTGCCCCGCCTGTTCAACCGCATCAACTCGGCCATCCAGGCGGCGACCGTCGAGGCCGACGGGTTCAAGGGGACGCTGTCGCGCCGCGTCATCGACACCAAGAAGGCCAGCATGAAGCTACCCAATGGCCAGGCCACCAACAAGCACTTCCTATACGACCGTATCTGGACCCCCAAGGTGCTCAAGGCGGTGGGCCTGCAAAACACCCGCACCATGGTGAGCGGCAGCGCCCAGCTCGACCCGGACGTCCACCAGTTCCTCCGCGCCGCCTTTGGCAATAACTTTGTCCAGGGCTTCGGCATGACCGAGTCGTACGCGGTCGGCACTGTCCAAATGCCCGGCGACTTCACGACAGGCAACATCGGACCCCCGTGCCCGTCGGTCGAGCTGTGCATCGAGTCGGTGCCCGAGTACGAGTACACGGTCGAGGACAAGCCGAACCCGCGCGGCGAGCTGCTGATGCGCGGGCCCATCATCTTCCAGGAGTACTTCCGCAACCCGGAGGAGACGGCCAAGGCGATCGAGTCCGACGGATGGTTCCACACGGGCGATATCGTCGAGGTCGACAGCATGGGGCGCTTCAAGATCATCGACCGCAAGAAGAACGTACTCAAGCTCTCCCAGGGCGAGTACATCTCGCCCGAGCGCATCGAGAACGTCTACATGGGCGCCACCAACCTGATCGCCATGGCCTTCGTGCACGGCGACCCCAAGGAGTCGTGCCTCGTCGCCGTCTTCGGCATCGACCCGGTCACCTTCGCCCCCTACGCCGGCAAGATCCTCAAGAAGCCCGTCCCGGCCGACGACAAGGACGCCCTCCGCCAGGCCGCCAACGACCCGCGCGTCAAGACCGCCTTCCTCAAGCTGCTGGAGCAGATCGGCAAGCGCCACAAGTTCAACAGCTTCGAGAAGGTTAAGAACTGCGTTTTTGAGATTGAGCCCTTCTCGATCGAGAACGAGCTGCTCACGCCTACGTATGTCTTCCATCCCTTCTTGTCCGTGCTTACTCCGCCTCCTCTTTTCCATCTCGCAAAGGAGGGAAGGGGAGAGGGTAATTCAGACCATAGACCGTGATGCTAACATGAGACAAAACAGACTCAAGCTCAAGCGGCCCCAGACCGCGCGTGCCTTCCGGAACGAGATCGACCGCATGTACGAGGAGATTGCAGCTAACGCAGTCTCGAAGCCCAAGCTCTAATCATGCGTTTGTCTGGTACCTATCTTCAAGGTGCCTGCGTGTAAGTAAGGAATGGATAAATGCGCGGCGTACCTCGTGGGGTGGTTTACGTATTCCGAAGCGGGAGGGGTTTTGGCTTTTCTGTGAGATAGTTGCCCGCACTGGTTATCGTGCTTTGTGGTTTTGTATACAATCTTCTAGAGGGGCGTGTCTATACAAGCGATTATATATTGTTTGTTGGTATTCTTATAACGAAATGGTACTGTGATTCTAAGTAATTGGAATGGAAGCTTATAATTAAGTTTTGTTTGCTTCGTAGTCTTCCCCTGTAAATTCACCTAGGGGTATGCGTATACACGTTACTTGTATCGGTACCTCCTACTGCTATAGTAATCTACTTAGCTTTTACGGAATACAGGTTATACAATCTCGCATTCAGCTGAATCTCGGAAATATATATACAAATAAGTCGCAGGGTCTCGAAGTGTGGACCTGAGTGCCTGAGTGCCTGTGGGGCCTCGAGGTCTGAGAGCATCTACATGGGACTTACATGTGATGCAAGGGAGCAATCCATCCAAGGATTGAAGGAACCGAAGAATGAGAGGCGGAAAGAGCGCATATAACTCGCCGCCTTTACTGTAAGATGCCCACCTTATGGAATAAACAGAAGAAGCTTAATGAAATGGTGGCCTGAGTACAAAGGGAGAAGAACAGAGCAATAAGTCGTCTAAACTACTGGAGGCTGCTAGTGTGATCTGGAATGAGCGTCGTTTCCAATTCGAGAGAGGGGACACTTTCCATATCCGGTTCCATTGATGACTTGCTTGGCCTTTGTAGTTAAAACAACGTGGGAACTGCTGCAACGTAATACGAAAACAACGAGCAATGTCATCGATGTCTGTATAGCTATAGAAGAAGACTACAAAACGACAATGGGATTATTTCTACAATAATATCGACAATGACTTTAGAATATATATGAGGAAATGAAAACCTTATTCTTTACTCTATTTAATAATTCCTATATTATAATAAAAACCAATAACTATTATACTATTAAATATTAAGTTAATTTTAATTATAAGATAGTTAAATTTAAATTTAGTTTTAATTTTAATACTTAATAATTAAATTTAATATAAGGTTTTTTTTTTATAAAAAATTATTCATAGCCTTGCTTAACTGCTTAATAAGAGTCTTAGATACTTGATTTCTTAGCTTTTGCCTAACTACTAAGCTAATTACCACCACCCTAAATAAACACACGTCTCTCATGGAATCTCGGTACGTAAATAACCTACACGTAAATCAATGTATAACGCGTCTCTTCCGATTTATAAGGATTATCTAGCGATATTATACGAGAATCGCAATGTTCCAGCGTCCTTCGGCATGAGCCCGACGGCCATCACGACCGCATCTTCGCCTACCCACCTACGGATCCCAACTATATCGCCAGTGACCGAACCGCCTTTGTTAACTAGTTTTTCCAGCCTAGGCTCGAGCGGTGCCCCTGGAGACCTGACGAGGGCAGACACCGACCTCCCACCACACAAGAAGGTACGGCTCAACCCTCCGACCTCTCAGAAGCAATTGGTCGCCTGCCTGCAAAGGCAGGTTTTCCCCCACGTCGATAGCCAGATCGCCACACTGCCGAAAGATCGGGTCAACACTCTCGCGATTGGCAAGCAAGTAAGTACATCCACTCCAACCCCATCATTATATACTGTGCCCTACCGGCTATCGCCTTTCAAATCCTTACACACATACTCTTATCAGGTCGTTGCCATCTTGACCGGCCAAGATTTCTCCCGCGAGTACAACCGGCGGGGTGATGGCACAATAAGCTTGGAATTCGAAGCCAAGATTGCGGCTCTTGCCGCCTCACATGTTCAATCGCTTGCCCGCCGCCTTGTAAAACAGTCCCTCAAAATCATAGCGAGCGACGTAGATACTAATTTGCACTGCTTGTTTAGGGTTACCAGCTGGTTCCTTCCAGCAACCCCCCCACAACTCCGTCACCAACGGCAGCGCCCCGAGTCGAGACGCCAGTCCCAATACCCAACCCGCAAACCATCCCGAGCTCAACCCCCATCCCACAATTCCAATACCACCGCCCGGAACCACTCGATCCGGCCTCGGTACCCTCGCGGGTACCAAGATTCTCGTCTTCGCCGATTTCCGTTCCTGCTATCCCGATAGCCAGCAAGAATGAGCATAGAGGGCTAAACGGGACTGGCGCGGTGTCGCTACCGGCTAGTGTAGGTGTCTCGAGAACTCCACCTGAGGTGATTTTCGTTGATGACGACGTCGATCCCGGGACTCTCCACGAAGGGCCAGTACCTGTCGGGACGCCGGTAGCCACACGGCCTTCTGAACCTCGCAGGTCCCTGCCGGCCGAGGAAGCTCTGGGATATCCCTCGCCCAAGGCCACGGCATCTCCGTTACTCGCTCTTCGGTCGTCTCCAGTCGCAACTCGAACACCGCCCCCTCCCGTGCCGACCCCTCTAATACCTTCGGTTCCCCCAATACCTTCGGCCCCTTTCCCGCCGGCCCATCCCCCGCCTATCACCCCGCAAGCTCAATCCCCGAAGCAAATCGTTCAGCGGACTCACCAGGACGCCCCGCAGGATTGGAGGAAGGAAGCTCATGCTTTAGTCTGGCGAGGGAAGGGTATTACTACGGACCCAAACGAGCCCAACCAACCGACAAAATGGGCCCCGGGGCGGCGGCGGCCGTACATTCCAGCCTCGGAAAGAACCCTAATGGTCGAAGGCACTCAACCCGCCGTCAAGCTTGGACCAGCTAGTCTGGTCGACCCCGCCACTTTTCACATCGATTTCGCAATAGAGGAAATCAACCAGCTCCGAAACCTGGCTAGGCGTACCCTGAAATTATCGCGAACAAAAGGAAACAAAGATGCGAAAAAGGATCTCGGGAAGGTCCTTAGAAAGAACCCCCGTTTTGCCCCAGCCATCCTAGATATATTTGAGCGGGAGGGCCAGCTTGCTGGGCGAACGAGGGATGATGTCGGGAATTTTTTCCAGGATCTAATCAATCAGAAGACAACCTCTCAACCGGCTATGCTCTCCATCAGGAGAGACGATACCGACCAGCGAGGGGATCTCGTCCGCTCCAGCCGGGTTCATTCCCTTCTCCTGGCAAGGGAAGTTTGTGGCCAGCGACTGGGCGCGACAAGGTCGCAACGGAACTTCTACAACGAGTTCCGTGCGTGCCGCGAGGATGAGCTGGAAAAGAAAGCGGAGTGGACGGGGTGCGCCGGCGACATCTTCACCATAACGTGGGTTTCGAATGACAGTTTTTTGTGTGGGACCACCGAACACTCGGACGCACATAATCAACAGTACAACAAGCCCGGCAACCTGGTCCTCGGGTCTTGTCCCGATATCACGCTCCGCGCCTACCCCGAGCACCGCATCGTTCGGCCCGTCGTCGAGAAAGGGGAGAACTCCACCGAAGCCATGCGGCAGAGCCAAGACCCGTGGCTTTACTCTTCTGTGGTGTCCTCCGACTATGATGAGGTCTACGACCGGGCGTATACCTGTTCATTCGATAGAACGGTCAAGATCTGGAAGGTGCAACAGTCTGGGTCATCGATGAGCCTCCTGGGCGAGTGGAAGCATGACGGCAACGTCAACTTTGTTGCTGCTTCGAAACATGAGTCCGGCATGGTTGCTACGGCAGCCGACGTTGCAGCTGATGCAGTCCGCATCTACAATGTGGACGGTACCAGCATATCGACAACTCCTTTTCGGTCTTACTCGTGCTCTCGCGTTACGGACGAGAGAGGGAATCTCGTATCTACCGAAAAGTGGGCATACTTCCCTGCTACTATGCAGTGGGGGCTCTCACCTAACGCCAGACACCTCCTGTTAGTAGGTTACTCGCCACGAAGCCGGACAGGGGATGATAACGACATCCCCGAGCTTCGTCGGGACTCGGGTGAGCTGTGTTTGTGGGACGGGATTACCGGGGAGAGGTGGCGTGTCACATCTGCCACAACGCAGAACGTGTTCGAGGTCCTGTGGCATCCATCGCAGGACTGTTTCATCGCCGCCACGTCGCCGCTCGGCCTCGATCTAGAGCCTAGTGTGCGTACACAGATCAGGATCTTCCGGCCCGCCGACCAGGATGAGTTCGGTGTCAAGGCGTACAGCCCCATCAAAACGCTCGACTGTACAGCGATTGATATCAACGAACTTACGATCATGTAAGTTATTTGCTGTTTTCCTTCACATTATGAGGTTTAAAGCTCGGTAATTTCTTGCTTACTAACTCTTACTTCACTTTTAGGCCGAACAGCTTCTCGTTCTGCTATGTCACAGCCGGCTGTACGGACGGCAACACGTACGTGTGGGACACGGCCCGAGGCGACAAACCTATCCACGTCCTTCGGCACGGACGACCGATAGATGAATACCGGGGAGATCGGGAACGGGAGGACGTGGGAGTGAAATTCTGCGCGTGGGGGACCACCCCGGATCGGTTCTACACAGGCTCATCCGATGGAGTAGTCAAGGTCTGGAACGTCCGCTCCCTAAACAAGCCACTCGTTCGAAACCTCCTACGAGCCCCGGCGCCTATCACAGCAGGCATGTTCTGCCCGGACAAAACCCGCCTCGTAGTTGGGGACGCCAGTGGCCGCGTCCTCATGTTCTCGGTCCAGGCAGAGAAAGAGCAGTTAATGCCGTCCATTAGGGTCCCATTACCAGGAGGGGGCTTCAGAACGATCCAACAACCACCAGCCATTACCCCCCATCCAGACCCTCCAGCACCGACCCACGATGCGGAGGGCCGCCTCACCATATCGGAATCCGGACCTACGATAGGCCGAGGCTACCTCGATAGCCAGCGACTTAAACGGCACTCCAACCCTACCATTGGCATTGTACAAGGTCCATTGTACGCCGACACAGGCCTGTTCCGCCGAGACATGCATTTCAATGGGGACTCAAACCAGCCGTTGCTTGCACAGTGGGAGGCTAAGCAGCAAGAAGCCTTGAAACCATCGTGGAGGTTTATAAATAGGCGGGGAGACCAACGAAATGTATCTAGGCCCCTGAAGGAAGTAGAAAACCTTGAAGAGAGGCATATCAGAAATAAGGGGTTAGATCTCGACGTTGAGGCTTTGACTGAGGAAACTCGCCTTAGCTTCTATAGAGATGGGATTGATCTCGAATTAGGGGTTGATTATCTTCTCGGAGAGGAGGAGTAATCTACGATTGGGAGGAATTGTCATTGTATTGTACCTTGTGAATATGGGAGCATGGGAGCATAAAGAGTAAGGAGGATAGATACTTAAGAGGGTTGATTCGAATATTCGTTAATTATTTGGCATATGTCTTTCTCTTTTCCTTACTTAAGTGATGTGAAACTTGAGTCTTTAATAGTTACTATTAGCTTAGATTTATTAGTTTTTCTTTGCTTAAATTTATTATAATTTTATAAGGAGGCGGGCGTTTCGGACTGGTGTTTGTCGCGCGGGACTGTACCACGTGACTTTTTTTACCATACCTAACCCCAACCCTGACCCGCGTGCACCTCCTTTTCCACCCAGATCATTAGTTAAACTCAATTGAAATCAATCAACGACGTAAAAACGCGATAAAATCCAGACCTACAGAATCTTGTTTTTTTCAGTCATGTGACTCGCCCTCCTGCGTGCCCTACCCGGCGCCCGCCCCCCTACCTCTACCTCCCCGGCTCCCACGGAGCTGGCCGCGTGTGCTGGCCGCTCGGCTTGAATGCGAAAGGTTTGAATGCGAAAGATTGAATTCAATGCGCGCGGGTCAGGGTTGGGGTTATGTATGGGGAAAGTCACGTGGTACAGTCCCGCGCGGCCAACCATCACAGTCCGAAACGCCCCTCTCTAGATTAAACACGAGAATGTTTGTCCTAGCTAGGTCCCAACAAGAGTAAACACTAAGAGTAATAAATAAGGATTCGTATAAAATAAGTAAAGGAGGTTTGTTTCTCGCTTTATACTATATAACCCCTACTATAGTTAAGGTATTGTTAGATGTACTATATTCCTATAAACCTTCTACCATACGTTCTTACCATTCCTCGCACAATCTCTTAGGTTATTTTCTTTCCCACCAAATGAAACAAATATAGGAACGAGGTCTCTAAGGCTACCAATACAAAGCTGTCTCTCTCTCGCTTATCGAGACGAACATCATCCCTAGACAAATCAAGATACGTGATACCAGCAGGGTGCTAGAAGTGTTTCGTCTCGTCCTTGCCTCGCATGCTGTGATAAGAGCCCGAAGATCGGACATACGGAACTTAACAAGCTCGGTCCGTTGGTGTGACCTTTCGGTCCGAGGCACCGGTCCTCGGGGTGTTAGCCCGAACACCAACATTCTCTCTTCCCTCACACCTCCAAGAATAATATCAAGTCATAATACATCAGGCGAGACTTCCCTTTTCGCTTAGCTGCAAGTGGTTGCCTGTCGAGCAAGTGTCATGACGGGAACTTTCACTAGGGGGCAATTATAGCAAGAAGATCACAGTGGTATTTCATGGAAATAGATTCACGCTCAGTGCTCCACCGCCATCCGAACCTCAAAGCATTAGTTTCCCCCCCTAACGCCAAATCCATCGTCTGAAAGACACAGAAACCCATCGCAACCACAACCACCTATGCCACATGAAGTCCGTGATGGTGCTCAAGACGCAAGAAGAAAAGTAGTGTATACAAAGTAGCCAACAACAGTGGCGGATCAAGGTAAAGAAGAAAACGCGGAAAGAATCACCGGGTACCATAGGCCGGGCCACTATCAGAGCGCTCCCGCTGGGCCCCCTTGGGCAAAAAGTCCAACCCCCCAAACGCCAGAAGCTACATGGCATCCACGCCCACCATGGCCCAAATGCACCACCACCATTTTTTTATCTGCACGGACTTCGCAAAGCCCCTAGACCCGCCGTCAAGCCCCCAAACACCCCCATGATAACACCACGCCACCCAACCCCATTAAGCACCACCCAAGTAGTAGTGCCCACGGCCATCACTAGCCTAGAGGTGCGACCCGCCGAAGGCGAAATTGGGCGGGTAATTGATGCCGTTGGGACCCATAGTGATACCCGCGGGCAAGTCCATGACGATCGGCTCGTCGGCATTGCCACCACCCTTGTTGTGGTGGTGGTTGTCGTTCCGATCGTCACCCCCCCTCCTCATATCGCGCCCGCCACCGCCGCCGCCGTGATGTTTCTCCGCGCCCTTGTGGCGCCACCGACCGCCGGCATTGTTACCAGCGTTGTTGTTGGGGGGACCGCTGGGGCCGCCGCCGCCCATGTGTCCGTGAGGGGCATTCGCCTGCGGATTGACGTGCCCGCCAAAACCGACGGGCGAATCGTCCTCGGCGTGTCGGCTGGACTTGGGCCCGTGGTTGCCGCCCTTGTCGGTCTGCATGCGGCGGCTGATAGCCTTGGACGAGACACCGGCGCCTATCTCGATGTCGGGCTCCTCGACAGACAGCCCGCTGACGATGGGGCGGCCGCCGGAGCCGCCGTAGGGTGCGGTCAGCATCCACTTGCGGTCGGCTTCAGTCAGCTTGTGGATGGGAATGATGCTGACACCACTCTGGTAGTCGCTGCAGTCACGGGGCCCAAAGCCCACACCCCATCTCGTCTATCACGGGGGATATGGTTAGCAAAACGGAGGGTTAATAGAGAGGAGAGGACGAGGGGAGGCTTACTCTGAGTTGGAAATCCTGGCTGCGCATATCCTCCATCGCAGTCTTTGCCCGATCAGCGTCCTTGCGGAAGAACATCTTGACAAAGGCATGGCGCTTGTCCTTGTTGACAATGCAGGTTTGGACTTGGCCGAAGCGGCTGAAGATTCCACGGAGCTCGCTCTCGGAACAACTGGGGACAGTTAGCGGACGATATTTATCATATGTGAGGGATGCGCAAAGATACGCAAGAGCGGTTGGTACTCACGTTACACCGCCCACAAAAAGGGTCCGGCTATACACCTTGATGCTGCCGCTCGGAATGTTGCTGTCATATTCGACCCACTTCTCTTGTTGGGACGGTTCTTGTCCCGGGCTGTCACTGTGGCGCCCGTGGGGAGATCGCTGGCGGTAATCCGGCATGTGCCCGCGCCGGTCCCGATCATCTGCACGACCCCGGCCAGGTGAGCCAGGGCGTCCGTAGTCAAAGCCACGGTCATTGGCACGCGATCTCGGAGAACCCCGATTATCCCAACGAGAAGGAGAGCGCGACCTTGACCTGCCTCGGTGCCGGTTTGGCGACCTCATACCGTCATGATAGCTGCCACGATCACGGGCCTCGTCGGGTCGAGGTGCGTCCCAGGGAGCAGGGCCACCGCCGACTGGGGGAGGTGCTGCATATCCGGTCTGGGTGGGCTGGGGCATCTGGGGCGGAGCTGCGGCGGGCATGGCGCCGGTTTGGCCCATCATCTGGATTACGCTCGCGATCTTGTCAATGGGAATACCCTGAGCGGCCAGGGCTGCAACGAGCTGTACGGTCGCAGCAGCCGGATTACTTGCACCGCCTTGCTGCGGCGGGATACCGCCCGGGGCAACCGGAGGCCCTGCCTGTGCCGGCATGGCCGATGGAAATGCGAATGGCAGTCCTGGTGCATTTACAGGATGGGCAGACGCTTGAGATGTCGGTAAATACGAAATGCCTGGCTGTGTTGGAAGGGGCGCCGGAGCGGCCTGCATCGCGGCATTACTAGGCAGACCACCGGGTACACTAAACACGGGTGCCGTAGCCGGGGTGGATGCCGGAGCTAAAGCTGCCAGGCTGGGATTACTCTGCGCAGACGAGGCATTCTGTCGGGCGATGCTTGCAAGCTTGTCCAGAATGATGTTCGGGACTGCTTGGTTTGACGGTGGCGCTGTTGCTGCCACTTTGCTACCAGAACCAAGCGAGGCTAAGAGGTTGGGAGGCGGGCTGCCAGGAGGTGTTGTCGATGCATCTGTCGACAGGGGTATGGTTAGAGCAAATTGTATGTCGAGGCGGCGTGCGCCAGAACAAAGCGGTGAGGGCAATGTCGGGGGTGAACCTACTCGTGGGTCTCGGCGCATTCAACCTCTCCTTGAATGAGTTGACCATAGAAGTAGGGAACGTCTGGCCCTTCTCCCAGATATCAACCAGCTTCTTTATCTTTTCCTACGGGTAGCGATCCTTGTGAGTGTCTATCCATCATGAAAGCGAAAGTACGAGTTCTCAAAACGCAAGTGAAGTAAGTCTCGAGGCATTGTCCTCGCGGCAAGACTCTTGAGTCGCGGTGATCCCCGGGTGGTGGTCCCGTGAATAGGGTCATCCGGGCGGCTCGCCTCACACACTGCTGGTTCATCCCTAGGGATCAGGTGGCATTCAATGCAATGTTCTCTGCGTACCTTTTGGTCTTCCGGTGTCGTGGCAATGATGTCGTTCATCAAGATGGGGATCAGTTCTGTTACTCTATTCACACCCGCAGCGAATGTCCCGTCCGGCGCTGAGATGCTCGGTGTCTGCCCTTGAGCTTTGGCCTGATCCAACCATTTCCTTGTTACAGAGTCTACGACGTAGAGTACTCCCAGTTTGTGTGTGCCGGGTGTTTTCTTGAAGTGGGTGAATAGCTTTTGTATCAGGACCGATTCATACTGTGAAAGAGGCCATGTTAGTACAACAACCGTGCCGCACAAAAATGTCGCGTGGATGCGCGTGGGTGGCTTGTCATTGCTCACCTGAACGTTGGCGACGCACAGCGCCGTAATATTTGTGATGCGGGATCCGGATACTCCTGGTGGCTTCAGCGAGAGCATGCCCTGCAGGCCGGCTTCCAGCTCTGCTACAACCGATGATGCCATGGCGAGACAATGGCAGTCGATGTCGGATTAAGACTTCTTTGATGGATCGCGTGTTTTTCGCGATAAGTAAAGTACGATAATCGCCCCAAGTTGTCAGGCGAAAAGGTCTATGCCATGCTCTTAATAAGTCACGAAAGTACGGTGCCTGTCGAGGAGCTCCAGCCTTCGTTGGTGCAATCCTTTGTGGGAATGCAATCAACGGATTACGAAACTTCGACGCGAGCGAGGATAATGACGCGAAGGGCCGACTTAGAGGGGTGGTGAAAAGGCGCAAAGGAAAAAGATTTGGCCCGGAACACTGTGACGCCGCTCTTGGGAAAAACCGCGTCGGCACCAGCAAATTCTTCTGCCCAGTGCGGATAGTAGTATTTCAACCAGCTGTACCAGTCACGAGGTCGACCTCTAGACTAGCAAATTTGCACCGGGGCTACTGTGATTTGTTTGGAATTGATGAGGATGTGTTCGGATAGAGCGCTGTGGGAAAATTCGATGGGTTCGCGACAAGCAGCAACACCAGGTTCTTGTGGGATGGAAGAGGAGGCGGGGCCTAGGAAGGAGAACTGAGGGCGACCTTTTCACTGCCGCTGGTTTGTTCGACCCACATTTGTCTGAGCCAGAGAACACCAGGTCTGCAGGTGTCGGTTGACTAAGCCAGATGTCTGGCGGCTGGTGCCAGAACCTCCGGTCGCCCAGGAAAAGACCGAGAAGCCGACAACACAACCTTCACAGGCAAGACAGGATACGAATACAGCAACCATTTTAAACATACACAGTATGTAACTATCCGTATCCGTATGTTCAAGCATGCAGTTGAAGAACAGTTTTCTCGGGCCGGGCCCGTGGATGTCAATTGATCCCCCATTCCACATCCAATAATACCAGCTCAGCCTGTGAGAGGGAGCATCATAATACATAATATGATATTCCTAACCCTGAGTTCAGAGGTTTGCGGCTTCTATTCGTTGTTGGGGGGATGCGCCTCTTTCATCAAGCGCCGTGACGTCAATGGCCACACCTGGCAGCAGCTCAAAAAAGCATGGACCTCCTGTGTTGTTGGGAAAAAAGTGTGAGCTGCCCGAAGAACCTGGAAGCCGTCAAAAATGCAATAATGAGTACATTTTCTATTTTCCGTAGGTAGCTTGTGTCAACTATCTGGTCCCAGAATGGGCATTTTCTCGATCCAAGGGACCCGTACGGGTAAGTTCGGGAATTGCGCCTTGGGTACGGTGTAGGATGCGGGAAACAGTAGGCTAGGTGTTGGCATTGCAGTTGATGTTTTGGGGGGGCCTTCCTTGGTCCCGAACCCCGGTTGGTCCGCGTGTTGCAGGTGCCGCCCCCATGTGTCCGGCCGGGAGCTGCGGTTTTTTTTTTTTAACTAAGCTTGATCGCCCGAAAGTTTTCTCCCCTTCCTTCCTCACCTCCTTGACAACCACTCAAGCCTCACACCCCAGTTACCAAACATGGCTCCCGCTATGCGCCTAGCGACCTCCACCATGAGGGCCTCCCTGAAGGCACCCTCGGTTTTCTACAGGAACACTGCCTTCACGGCCGCCAGATGCTACTCCTCCAAGAGCCAGGTACACCTCGTCCCGTTCCCCCCTCGGCAGCCTGACATCATTCATTGACCGTGTAACCTGCATGTAGACATTGAAGGAGCGCTTCGCCGAGCTTCTGCCCGAGAAGATTGAGCAGATCAAGGCCCTGAGGAAGTATGGAACACACCCCTCCCCCCCCGCCACTCTCTTCCCATCTGGCTGGTTGGGCGCGATCGTGCACCTTGCTAACTCGCTGTCGCAAATAGGGAGCACGGTTCCAAGGTCATCGACAAGGTCACCCTCGACCAAGTATATGGCGGCGCTCGTGGTATTAAGTGCCTGGTGTGGGAAGGTTCCGTCCTCGACGCCGAGGAGGGTATCCGTTTCCGCGGCAAGACCATCCCCGAGTGCCAGGAGCTCCTGCCCAAGGCCCCCGGTGGCAACGAGCCTTTGCCCGAAGGTCTCTTCTGGCTGCTCCTGACCGGCGAGGTCCCTACCGAGCAGCAGGTCCGTGAGCTGTCGGCCGACTGGGCTGCGCGCTCCGAGATCCCCAAGTTCGTCGAGGAGCTCCTCGACCGCTGCCCTACCGACCTCCACCCCATGGCCCAGTTCTCGATGGCCGTCACTGCTCTCGAGCAGACCTCGTCGTTCGCTCGCGCCTACGCCAAGGGTGTACACAAGAGGGATTACTGGGGCTACACCTTTGAGGACTCGATGGACCTCATTGCCAAGCTCCCCACCATCGCCGCTCGCATCTACCAGAACGTCTTCAAGGGCGGCAAGGTCATCCCCGCCGAGAAGGACAAGGACTACGCCTACAACTTCTCCAACCAGCTCGGCTTCGGCAACAACGCCGACTTCATCGAGCTCATGCGTCTCTACCTCACCATCCACACCGACCACGAGGGTGGCAACGTCAGCGCCCACACCACCCACCTAGTTGGCAGCGCCCTCAGCTCGCCCTTCCTGTCCCTGGCCGCTGGCCTGAACGGTCTCGCCGGCCCTCTGCACGGCCTCGCCAACCAGGAGGTGCTCAACTGGCTCACTGAGATGAAGAAGGTTGTTGGCGACGACCTCAGCGATGAGGCTATCACCAAGTACCTCTGGGACACCCTGAACAGCGGCCGCGTCGTTCCCGGCTACGGCCACGCCGTCCTCCGCAAGACCGACCCGCGTTACTCTGCCCAGCGCAAGTTCGCTCAGGGTAAGCCGACCTCGAACATCCCCCCACCCCCTCCCCCTCCCCCTCCGCGACGGAGCCGCCAAAAAATACGTATGAAAATGGTTACTGACCCCCTCTGCAGAGAAGATGCCCCAGGACCCCATGTTCAACCTGGTCAGCCAGGTCTACAAGATCGCCCCCAAGGTCCTCACCGAGCACGGCAAGACCAAGAACCCGTACCCCAACGTCGATGCCCACTCTGGTGTTCTCCTCCAGTACTACGGCCTGACTGAGGCCAACTACTACACTGTCCTCTTCGGTGTCTCGCGCGCCATTGGTGTGCTTCCCCAGCTCATCATTGACCGCGCCGTTGGCGCCCCCATCGAGCGGTAAGCGACCCCCACGCACATAATGCGACTCTGAATAGTTCCGCTGACGTGATTATGTGTGCAGTCCCAAGAGCTTCTCGACCGACAAGTGGGTCGAGATCTGCAAGAAGCTTTAAAAAGCTGTAATATTGGCGCAATGCGCGCATAGGGTTAGGTTGCTGGGCACGGCGCGTAAGGGTTCGTTTACGGTTTACGGTTATATCATGTATAGAATGGATGGGATATCTGAGCGGTTTCTGCAGCCCGGCGCGGAGGTTGACTGGGCGGATGGCTATCCATTGCGATTGTACGATACAGTTTCCGTACTCCGGGCCCAAAAGATGAAAAGTTTATGGCGAGTAAGCATTCCGACTCCGATTCCGATTCCGACTCTCCGAGCGTAAGATGCAGCATGACGCAGGTCCCCAATGCATGCACCGCTGACCGCGCATGGCGACCCTCTGCCCGTACCGTACCTATCTCCATTTTGCGGTCCTCCGGCCTCGGGGCACCGAGAGCATCGCCCCGAGGGAGCGACTCGGAGGATTGCCCGAAGGGGCTTCGCCCCGCTCGGTTTGAGCTCCTGTCATCCCGCCAGCAGAGCTATCTCGATCAGCTTGATCGGCTGGATCAATTGAAGTCGGGACACGTTGAAGGGCAGAGTTTTCTTTCGCATACGTGTAGAACAGCGGTCTAGATAATTCATAGGCGGTGATGCAAACAAGCCCGAAGTCGCACACAAAGTCGGAACCCAAATTTCTAAAAATCGTTACCCCAAATCCCGGTCCGCGAAGATCGTCCAAGCCCCAAGCGGATTTGCGTTGAGCTGCCGAGGGAGGCGTTGAGAGACCAAGGGATGGCCAACCAATGAAAGGCGTCTGTTGAGGGTGATGCCGCCCCCCCCTGGCACTGCACAAAGGGCCCGATGCGGGAAAGCACCATCGCCCGGTGCCCGACGTCCCCAAAACCATCAGCAATTTTTTCGGGTGTTCCAGGGTGTCAGCCTCAAAAAGTACATCCCGTTCGGTCCCCCGACTGTTCCCGATTCTTTCACAACCATCGCCAACTTCCTCGCTGTCAAGCATTTGCATCAATCGCTCAGAATCCGCATCCAAGATCATCTCGACTGTAAGTGTGGACCCTGAGTTGTCGCATTGCCCGCATTGCCCGCTTTGCCCGTTTTGCCCGTATTGCCGCGGGTATACAAGAGCCTCACCCGGGGTACTCCTCTTTGGGCAGCGCGGCGGCCGGTTGAAACCCACAGTGACGGGCTCCCATCGGTAACACGTGCAAATTAGGGTCCCCCCTCCAGCCGATTCATCAAGCAACCCGCCTACTTCCCGAGTAACCGTCCATTTCGTCTACTTCTTCCGGAGAGTCGTTGAGACGCACATCCGCCAACCCCTCTAGCCACCACATCGCTCCCTAGGCTTCGCATTTCTCGCACCACCCCGCGCGCTCCCCCTCTCGCCCGCGAAGAAGCAACCTCCTCCCTTGGTCAGGGCCCCTTTGTCGCAACATCCGCATAGTCATGTCCGCCGCTGTCGCCCCCGCCCCGGCCTCGCCGCCGCAGAAGCTGGAGAAGAAGCCCATCAAGTTCTCCAACTTGCTGCTGGGCGCTGGGCTCAACATGTTTGAGGTCACCACCCTCGGTCAGCCCCTGGAGGTCACCAAGACCACCATGGCCGCTCACCGCAGCGATGGCTTCGCGACAGCTCTGGGCCGCATCTGGAACCGCGGTGGTATTCTCGGCTGTAGGTTACATCGCCCCGGTTCACACATGATTAGTTCCGGATCGTTTTCGCCTCTGGGCCGCTGCTAACCTGGGGGCTTCTCCTTCGCAGTCTACCAGGGTCTGATTCCCTGGGCTTGGATCGAAGCGTCGACCAAGGGCGCCGTGCTGCTCTTCGTCGCCTCGGAGGCTGAATACTATGCTCGCAGCGCGGGCGCCAACGATTTCGGTAGCGGCATCTTCGGCGGCGTGACTGGCGGTGTTGCCCAGGCGTACGCGACCATGGGCTTCTGCACCTGCATGAAGACGGTCGAGATCACCAAGCACAAGGTCGCGGCCGCAGGCCAGAAGGCCCCCGGTACCTGGGCCACCTTCATGGACATCTACCGCCGCGAGGGTATTCGCGGCATCAACAAGGGTGTCAATGCCGTCGCCATTCGTCAGATGACCAACTGGGGCTCCCGCTTCGGTCTGAGCCGGCTCGCCGAGCAGGGCATCCGCAAGGTTACCCACAAGGAGCACGGCGAGAAGCTAAATGCCTTTGAGAAGATCACCGCCTCGGCTCTTGGTGGTGGTCTCTCGGCCTGGAACCAGCCCATCGAAGTCATCCGTGTCGAGATGCAGAGCAAGAAGGACGACCCCAACCGTCCCAAGAAGATGACCGTCGGCAACACGTTCAAGTACATTTACGACAGCAACGGCATTAAGGGCTTGTACCGCGGCGTCGCGCCCCGCATCGGCCTGGGTGTTTGGCAGACGGTGTGCATGGTTGCCATGGGTGACATGTACGTCCCTTTCTCCATTGCTGCCAATTCCGATCTAGCATTGCTGACTCTTCAAAACAGGGCCAAGACGTATGTCGAGAAGCTTACGGGTGACCAGGTCACGGCGAAGCACTAAACGGCGTCCGCCTTGTGACGCGGCGGGGACGGCATGTGTTTGACCCCTGGACGGGGTATACTAATCGCCGATTCATTCCTCGCTTTATTTTTTTCAGGAGCGAGCGGTTTGGCAGGCTCTATGGCTTTTATAATACAGGCTAGGACCGGTGGTCATGCCGGGCTGGACGAATATAGACTTTTCGTTTTTTCTGTTACTCAATCCGGCCGTTGCTTGTTTCGTGACTCCAACCGGGGACACACCCCATCGTAATGACTAAACGGCACACAGTCTTGGTTCTCCCGATGGACCGATGTCAAGCCGTGCACACCTCGTGTTGGGCGTCTACTTTTACCCTCACCCCCTTATCCTTTTGGGGTTGGCCAGTGAACCATGACGAGATACACTACATCGTCCTGTGAAATCCCATGGATATCCGTTGTTATATGTTCCACCCCCCATCCCCCACCCCAAGAGATCTGTTCCTTGTTGTGAAGTTAGTTTGTATACACCCACCTCAGGTGAGGGGCGTTGGAGACGAGAGGTATCGTGAAGGCCCGGGGGGTCCTCTTGGGTTGGGAATCTACACAGCTGAGGTATTCTGGCGTTGGGGCCGGTCGACTTCTGTGGGGGTGAGGGCTTAGAGCTTGAGGCGGGAGGAGGTTGGTTTCGGGTGTTGTAGACTGGAGAGACTGGAGTAGAGAGCGGTGGGGATGGTGGGTGGGATCATGTTGGGTGGAATCATGATGGGTGGAATCACGATGGGTGGAATCATGATGGGTGGTCGTGAGTGATGTCAAGGTCGGTGAGGTGAGTGTGGGTGGTATCGTTTACTTGGCCCGATCGCAGTGAAAACGGTGAAGTTAGGTTTGTGACGTCTAGTGAGACGTTGTCAGTAATTATGAACGGGCAGCTCAAAGACCGGGGGGGGGGGGGTTAGGTCTGGTGTTGTTTGTCGTATGTGTTATGTGTTTAACTCGTAGTAGTTCCAGGCAGGCGAGGCCACGGATATGGGCGTAGTGCAGTTCAGTTGAAACGAAGAATGCTGCTCTAGTTGAGTTTAAAGGGATGTAAACGTCAGTATCTAGCTCGGTGTTTACGGATCTGGTTGTTATAGCTTTTGCATAGAAACACCTTAGATGTTTTTAACAACGATCGTTAAAAGATGTCTGCTCATGTCCAGTGCGTTGGTAATGATGAGTTAGTCGAGTAGGATTACACTTGACCATGGTATTGTACCTATCTTCAAGGAGTATAACCTACCGGGGGCCTGCGTGATGTTGGGAAGGTTACTCAATGCCAGCCGAGTTGCCTGTTAATGTTATGGGGTGGGCTGTTGATGCCCCGAGAACCATAGCCTGGGCTCAAGAAAAGAAGTCAATAACATACCGGGTCGCCGAGTGTAAAAGATGGAAGGCCACCACTGTGGCTCACGAGACCTCCAGCTATTCTTTCTTGTAGCCGAGACACATCAAACTGGAGGGGTTCTTCCGCGTCTCGATCTCTTGCTTGATATTCGGGGCAGCCTCGAAACTGGAGAAAGGCTTCCAGCTTGCAACGGCATAATTCTTGTGGGTAATATGAGTATACAAAGATACAAAAGGTGTTTCCCGAGTTGTCGTGCCCAATACTCTCATTTTCTCTGGGCGAGAAATTGCTAGCTCCCACCTATATGTCTGCCCCTCTCACTCGTCCTTTCAACACAGTCGTTCAGCCCGCTTCTCTATCTTATATGTTCTGTCCCCTAACATGCGCCCCACAGTGCTCTAACTGCCCATACAACAAGCTTGGAGCCCAAACCGTGCATCTTTTGGTCTTTGAAGGCCTGAGAGCATCAACCCCAACAGATGCATATATGATCACCTTCCTACTCATTGTTTACCCCATATTACTAAACACGAATCAGGCTTCGTGTTTGATCCTGAGTCAGTACTCTCGACGTCAGCAAGAAGCTCTAGGCAGACGTCATGCTTCATCCCCAGGAAGAACCACCATGGAGCGGGTACATCCGCAGAACGGTCGTTGTATGTTCTATCAGCATCCTTGTTGTCTCCGGCCCGAGTCTTGAAACAGTCAGGTTAACCTCCAAGTTTCGCATGCGAAACAACAACGACCGGCTGTTGGGGCCTACATCAGAGTTCGTCCGGGTTGCCACCCGGAAGCCCGAGTCAGGAGTCGGGCCGGCGTCTGCTCCCGGCCTCGGAGCCGCCGACCTATGTAGAAACAGGTCGATGATGAGACAGACACGGACCTCTGACGCAAACATGAGGCAATAGCTGGGCGCCCCAACGACTCCTGGCTACGATTCATGGACGATACCGGTGTTGCCGACAATACTGAGGCCCCGGCTCTGAGGCGGAAAGCAAACAGCAATGCCAATCCATGGAAGTATCACGAAAAATGGTATTGCCACAGTCTCTTCTGAGATACCATGCGAGAATGGTTGGAGTAACTGGATTCCCTAGAACGCGGAGTTGGCAGAAAAGCCTAACTTCCAACTGGATGAACTTCAATAAGTGCTGTGAAAGGAGTCATGGTATTGAGGACCATACCCGCCCTTGATCACAAAGTAACCAGCCCAAACAAATGATAGAATAAGAACTGGGACATACTATACTTGACACAAGCAGACACAAGCGAAGACACGCGTATAGTTGCTCAAAAGATTGAAACAATGGGACCCATCTCCGAGCTTCGGCGGTGACAATCCCAGCTCAAGACAAGACAATACGGGACAACAACAACACGGTCAGCCTTGCTTCAGCCATAAAGGCTATACTCAAATCACAAAACATACTCCTCTCTCCTCCACCCGGGTGTTTTCATTTTCCCCAGGCAGCACCCCGGCAAGGTGAACTAAGATGACCCCGGTTTATATTCATCAAACAGCTCGGAGATGGCACGAACATCGAGAAGGAGCAAAAACAAGGGGGCTCCATGGTGTTTTGGTTTCCACTTTCTTCATCACTGACCGAGCGGAGCGGAGCGGAGCAAACGAAGCCGTGCAAAGAAAGATCCGAGTCGTTTTGTTTCCAGAAGCAGCCAACAGAAACAAAAAGGGGAAACACGACTCCACGCACCCGCAAAACTGAAAATGGGGCCTAGGTTCCTATCATAGGCAATGAGTGACATGACACACGCATTCACGTTTTTCCGGCGTCTTGGGAACCAGCGTTTCTGAGAGGCGAAAAAACCATCCGATACGTTTCCCTCGTTTCCTCGTTTATTACCAGGATGGCAATAAACCGGTAATAAAACTCCCCAGAACAGGAAACGCGAGCCGGAGAAAGCTCACCCAAACCGGAGAATTCCATCCACTCCAACCAACAACACCTTCGCGGAGAAGCGAAAAAAAAAGGGTACGTGCCCAACCAATCCCGAACTCCGACCGACCCAATTCCCCATCTCAGCCATTTTCCGCCTTGTGAAAATAACCTTACCTGGGGGATATCGCCGAAGTGCCGGTAAGACGACGAGCGAGCGCCGAAGCCCAGCTCGTTGCCACACCGACCCTCCCACCGCCGCGGAAGCGGAAACCGGCACGCGACAGCGCCGATGGCCCTCTCCCTCTTCTGTTCGTTTTCAATATTTGCCTCGTAACATAGTTACTGACAAGGCGACGGTTGACCGAGACTCCTCTTTCCCCCAATCGGGCCGCTTGGTTTAACTGCTTCCCCCCCTGGTGCATAAAGCGCGCAAAATGAGGTCTTTTCCGAGCCGAGCTGGATACTGGAGCTGGCCTCCGGGTCTGGAACCAGTCACTATTGCGCTGGGCTGAGGAGACAGACACGGGAAGCATGAATGGTTTACTTGTTGTAATTTGTCTTGGTGTCGTGTACTAGGCTTAGGCTTGCTCGGTCAGGGTGGGTTGGTTGGAATAACAATCAGCCAGAAAATGAGCTGATAGGGTAAAATGTTTAGGTCACGGAAGGAGTGCTAATTGCTGAATGTCGGCGGCCGATAAGCGAGGCTCTGCGCTGCGAGACAGACCCCTGGATTCGATCCCGGGGGTGGGGGAGGGGCACCAGCTCAGTGCCTCGAGAGTTGGGGGTCGTCGTCGCGAATTGCCTCAGACACCGGTTCTTTCCGTTCCGGCTGGCTTCCTGCTTGGGGTGAGTGAGGCGAGGCGAGGTAAGGCGAGCGGTGTCACCTGCCCGATGATGCCCCATCCGGCGTGGTGTTGGTGGTAGCTTGTCAGCCCCGAGGAGAAACTACCTGGCATTTGGGTGCCTGGTAGGCTCGGTAGGCCGGTAGAATGCTTCCGGGGTCGGAAGCAGGCTTTATACATCCAACCACCTTTCTTGTGAGCTTGCCTCCCTGAAAATAGAGCGGCTCCTGCGGATGACGGCAAGGCCAGAGGTTTTCAGCCCGCCCATGGGGAATACAACCTCATCGGGACGCCGCCGTTCGGGGGCACAGCCGTTGACTAGCGTGTTTTGCGCCTTGTCACTTTTCCAGCCACCCAAGTCTCGTGAAGCTCTTCACTCGAGGGTAAGCTTACGGTGAAGCTTCCCTCGCGCTGAACTATCTGTCTGATGAAGGCTGGGGATGACAAGGAGGATGGCCAAGATGGAAGGTCTGACGAGTCGACGCCCAGGAGCAGCCAAGCCCGACCGTCGATGCCACTATCTAGACGAAACTACTCGTTGAACATGAAAAAGCCACAAGTCTAGACCGATCCTGTCTGGGGATGTATTGCGTTTGACAACGTCAGTCTTGTGCCACCTAAACCAAGCCCCAAGACCAACACCAACGGAGCCAAGAAATTGAATTGTGAACCAAAAGCATCGCAACCTCGCCTGCCAACGCAACGCCAATGACAGCCAAACAAGCGCAAACGGCGGAGCACAGTACGGAGCGCACCACGACGGTCCGGGTTTGATGGAGAACGGGAGGAGACGGACGGAAACGCGTACCTGCATGTGGTGGATTTGGGACATGCGCAAGCGCAGCCCATTTTCGATCGGCGAATGAGCGCCGGCCTCGTCACTCGACAGCTTCCTTCTTTGGGCATGAGGAGTCCTGGACGACCAGAGGAAGGCCGGAGAAACCAAACCAAAGCCAAACAAAACAAGAACCTGACTTCCATGAAGTCCTGGCCCACTTTCACTAGCATGCCACCTCCCGGGGAGACGGGGCTCCATCGCGAGCACCCAACAAATCCCGTTCTTTGGAGGTTCGTTCTCCCTCGCTCTCGCTCGCCGGCGACTGGCTCGTTTCAGCGAAGCGGTTCCATCGGGTTTTGCTCACCGTTCGCGAGGCTAAACGAGTTGGGCCGTCGGTGATGCACCCCACGCCAAACGGAATGCGGCCGGTCTCAGTTCCGCAAGGTTTTCTACCGCCATTTTCTGGCTTTGACGCCTCTTCTTTGCCTTGCCCTGTCGCTTGGCTTCGAGCCGATGACATGATGGGAATGGAGAATGCGGGGAAGGCAAACAAGGGGGTTTGGGGTTCTGGACCCATCTTGGCGATGGGATTGAGGGAATTGGCGATTTCCTTTTGAGCGACGGTGAACGAGAACACCCGTCTTGGAAGCCATCTTTCTCGTTTCTGGCCGTACGCACGTAAACAAAAAACACACCGGCGCTCGCGAAGGAGCCTGGAGCGCGTCGACACACTGATGGACACGATTGCCAATGTCCGAGGATGCCCGCAAAGCGGGCCCAGGCAGCTCCTGAACTGGATGGCGAGTGGGAAGCTCGTGAAATTGAAACTCCTCCTGCGGCAGAGCTGCCGAGCAAATGGCCGCCGGCAGCATCGTGAAAGTTGCAGCAGGCAGGGTCTTCTTTGCATAAGTGGGGACAAACGGCTCCACCACACGTGGAGAGTGATTTTTTTTTGTGCAGACAGCTCGGATCCGCGCATATTTTGGTGGGGCGGCGGGTCCTCTTCCTCCAGGCTCAATTGCCAAAGAAATCTTGGCCATGGTCCGTGTCACAACGGGGCCCAGGGATCCAACCACACCGTCGCCATTATCGAAAAACGCGCTCCGGCCGTTCTTGTTGGTCGTTCTCGAACGTTTGCTTCCGTGGCGAGCGACAAGCCATGGCTCCTTGGCTGCTTGCGATGCCGTATCCCCTCCCCTCCCGGGGGTGCCGCCGAGGATCGCCACTGGCGGAAGCGACGTCGGTCGCTGGCCGAAGGCGGCAGCAAAACTCGCCCCCCACGCCGCACGGGATCGGCAAGCGACAACTCGGCGTCATCCACCGTCCAGAATGGTTGGGGGTGATGGGCCGGTGAGCCGGTCGCTCCGTGCAGGCTCAAATGCATTGCTGAATGAAGCCCCGTTGCCGACGACGCCACCTCCATGCGGCCAGATGCCCAAAATATTGTATGCGGCTATAACTCTATTGCGTTGAATCGGGGCATGGTGTTTGGACCACCGCCCGCTCTAGCTGCTGAGCCGCCCCCAGTTCCCCAAGACTATGCGAGGTCGTTCCCCGCAAGCAGGATCAACAGAAATCCACTTACGCTGGAACGGCCGCCGCAACCCGCTGCCATGTTTACTCGATTGGTTACCGGAGAGTTCTGGCTGGATTCAGTTGGCTAAAGGTTATGAGAAAAGGACTCAACATTGCACATAACTTCTCAGACCGCCATTTGCGGGATAATGCGCCGCTTTTGACGGGATTGATCGCCTGCAACCCTCCGTTCTTACGTGGACTTGGAGGCTCGGTGCACCCAGATTTGGGGGTTCCGATTGCCGCAGGTAATCTGTCTTCGCAGACAAGCACTCTGCCAGATCTCGGCACCAAGAAGCCCAGAGCTATGTATGTACGACTACTGGCCGACGGGACACAGCTGGTCGCGTGCTTGGCGGCCGCAGTGTGAAGATCGAGATAATAGGATCGAGCAACGGCCAGTTAGATGTTCTGATAAGAGTTCCGGTTGGCCGCCTTATGCTCACATCCCAATTTCATCCAAGGTGCCAAGCGGGCTGGCTACGCGCCTCTTTGAATCTATAAGTCTGGGCGTTGTCGCACCCCAGACGGCGACAGGCGTCTTGAGAGTTGGGAGAGCCTTCGGTCCCCCAAATCGGCATTACACGTTGGCCTTGGCTCGAGAAACCTCCACACACGCCATCCAGTCAACGTTATTCTTATCTTGCTTCCATCGAAGTCCCTGATCGTTTGTCAAATCCCGCTGGGCTCTTCGCAATATCCCCCGGCCTTGTCGCTGTCTGGTTCCGGCGCCACGACTCGGGTAATGCAGCCACAATCGGCCGGCACTGACGACCCCTGTGGGGGAGCACGGGGAGCGGGAGCTGTTCGATTCGAGTCTGGGGTTTTGGAGGGGCAGGGCTGGGCAGCCTCGAGGGCTTGGATGCAACAGATGTCTGGCCAAGAGAAGGTGGCGGCGAATCACACTACTCGCCGACAATCGGGAATTCCGAGGATCAAAAAGAGAAGGGGAATCGATATGAAGCGGCGAGATGCGAAGAGGCGCCGACGTTTTGAAAAAAAAATAAAAATGAAAAAAGCCGATAACGCGCCGGAAGGGTCGGCCTGTCAAAGTGAAGCGTGAAGTCTCGAAGTCTCCACGATGCAAATGTGTGTGGTGCGGTTCGAGGCGTTGGTTGGGGCAACATGTAAAAATGACGTAGGGAAAGCGGTCATGGCCTCGGCACTTCCGCTTCAGCCGATCCTACACACCCTCTTCGGGCGGCGGCACCCAGGATCCGGCTGAAAAGCCAATTGCGCGAATTCGCCATGACGTTCGCGATCGCTTCCCCCGGCGGTTGGTGGTTCGCTGACGGAAAAGCCATGCTGCGTGGGCACCTGGGCAAGGTGGTGTTAGCTGGGCTGGCTGGGCTGACTGGGCTGGCGTTCTTTTGTCAAAAGCGCGCATGGCAATGAACCCATGGCACCTGGCTCTCGGGTATGCCCGCATGCTTCACCCGTTCTTAATTGATGAACAACAAACAAATGGCTCGTTGCCCCATCCTCCCGTGGGTGAGTGAGCCTCTGGCTCCACCGTCGGATCAGTCAGACTCGCGGGGACCCTGAACCTGGGATGCGCCGTGCCGTCGCGAAGGACGAGGGGGCGAGAGCGAGCGAGCAAGCAAGCATGCATGCAATGCGGTCTGTTCGATTGGTACTGCTAACCTCCTTCGTACGCCGGTATCGTATTGCAGGTTACCGAGCTTGTTCTTTACTGTATCAATATGCCGTTGTTTCTAGCAAGGATGGCCTCTTGAACCAGTAGGAAAACGGCATTGCGTGCTGCCATGGGAACCTCGCCCAGTCACAGTCAAAGCGATGCAACTGCTTCATGGGTGCTCCTCGCCCAGGGCTTCTTCCATGACGAACAGGCAAATGTGCCCCAAAGCTTGTCGATTTTCATCGGTCCGTGCGGTTTCACGTTTCGCCAAGAGAGCGATCGAGAGTTGATGCCCCAACCCCAACGGGTAGCAGGCAAGTTGTTTGCCGGGCAAAGAAACGGTGAAACCTGCCCTGGCAGGTTCCGTGAGACTATCAATTGGATTGGCTGGGAGCCAATCCAGCTTCAACCGGCGCGAATTATTAAACCGCTCTGTCAAAGCAAACGCGCCTTGAAAGAGAAGCGAAGCCGAGCTCACACCGCATCGTCACGTAAATTCTTCGGAAACCCGTGTACATATTACTGTGTAATGTACGCAAAGAGCCAAGGTCGGTAACCCGCCTGGGCGAGATGCACACGGTTGTGGGCAAGCTCGAGGAGGAAGCGCGGAGGCACAGCCAGAAAATCCCGCAGACTGGGTTGGTGAGGCGGTACCTCGGAGGGAGGCTGCAACCAGGTACCGACCGCGAGAGATTTGCAGCCAAGCCAAACATAGAGTGGAGAACAGCTACCAGTTCGGCTTGCACGGTTCAGGTAGCTCACTGGACATTGCGACTTGCAGCCGGGGTTCCCACTTTCTGTCCTGGCAGCCGGGGCCCCCGGTCCAACCCCCAATGCTTGGGGTCACATCACATCGATTTCCGGCTGTAGACAGTGTGAATTGAAAACCAAAGAAAAAGCCCGAGACAGCTCCCGCCCAGAAAACCCGCGAGCTGGGCCGGGCCGCGCCCAGTGCCAACAGAGTCGCACACGGTAGGGGCTGGAGATACCCGACTCGCATCAACGCCGCCAGTGGCCGGGCGCCCAGGTGCCATTCTTCGGCGCAAGACGGGGGATCCACACCTCTCCAGTGGCCAACCTGGGAGCGTTAGGAAAGGGTTCGCTTGGGGGGCACTGGCGTAACAATCCCGCGCCGTGGGCGGCGTTGGAGCGAAGAGGGTAGCGTTTTATCGGTACAGGGACTAGGTGCGTTGATTACGGAAAGTGGAAAGTGAATTGAGCTTGTCGGGCGTGGGCCGAACGACGAGCCTTTCTTCCCGTGGTTCGTGCAGCGAGCAAGCAAACGTTGAAATACGCCGGCCACCCACCCGCTCCCCCCCCAAAGCTCTCTTTCCTTTCCTTTTCTCCTCTACGCACGGAGGTCCTTCTAAAACTCCCTTCGACGTGAGGTCTCGCTTCTCCCCTCGAGTCCGCCCTCTCCGCTCTCAACCGACACCGTCCGGTCTTGGTCGATTTGGGCGATTGCACCTGACCGCGGCCCTAATCAAAACGGTCATCGTCTGAAAAATTCCTCGCGCTTATCACCGACCACCCGCCCACATAAATACCTCCGTAATTCGCGTGGACGCGAGCTCTCAATAACACCCACCCCGATTTACCATCGCCCTTTAATTCTTCACGCGCCCGATTCTGAGCGCCCCAACCCCCCGTCGACAACCCCTGAGCCCTGCGCAGAGCTTTATCTGCCGCAACAACCGCGCCAATGGCCGAACACTCGACTACCGGCGCGCCCGCGCTGTCGACCGACATTGAGAGCGGAAAGTTTGACGAGAAGGCCGCCCATCACGTCCCCGCTGCTCCGGCTGCTAAGCCGGGTATCGAGGATGAGGAGGAGGACGAGGACATTGATGCTCTCATCGACGACCTCGAGAGTCACGATGGCCACGACCAGGTAAGCAAGCCAATTGAAACCACGCACACGCCGTCTGCCCCGCGCCGAGCATTGGTACCACCCAATCACGAGCTTCAATTGGGCAGCGTGTCATCGCCGCGGGCTTTCGCCCAGAACACTGCTGGCGCGTCGCCGTCGATCGGCTTGCTCTGCCAGATGGGACGCGCGGGCTGGCTGGCGCCATCACATCACATTTGCATCACTTCAATTGCAATCAAATGCTGACAATTGGCTTTGCAGTTCGAGGAAGAGGAGGAGGTCACCCCCGGTGGCGGCCGTGTCGTCCCCGAGGACATGCTCCAGACCGACACCCGCGTCGGTCTCACAAGCGACGAGGTCCTCCAGCGCCGCCGCAAATATGGTCTCAACCAGATGAAGGAGGAGAAGGAGAACCTGATTCTCAAGTTCCTTGGCTTCTTCGTTGGTCCTATCCAGTTCGTCATGGAGGTATGTCGAAGCCCACAAGGTTGCTGTGCCCTGGCGCAGCGACCTTGAAACGAAACATTCCCCACTTTCCACCTTAAACTTTATGCTAACCCATCAAACCAGGCTGCTGCTGTCTGTACGTATCCGTCCGACTTGTCGTCTCATATTTTCCCCACACAATGCCACGAGGCTGCATGTCGGGGAGCCAAATGGCTCTCTTGCATGCGGCTGAGAGGCACCCCTTGGTGCTCAACCGCCAAGCTCATCGCGCCGCCAACCAATTGGTCCGGGGATGAACATTTTTGCTGACCGCTTTGACTTACAGTGGCTGCTGGTCTTGAGGACTGGGTTGATTTCGGTGTTATCTGCGGTCTGTTGCTACTCAACGCCGCTGTCGGTTTCATTCAGGAGTACCAGGCTGGTTCCATCGTCGACGAACTCAAGAAGTAAGCCTGCCTTCTCGTTTAACATTGCATGCACGGAACACCCATCACTAACCCACTGCAGGACTCTCGCTCTCAAGGCTGTCGTTCTCCGTGACGGTACCCTCAAGGAGGTTGAGGCCCCCGAGGTCGTCCCCGGTGATATTCTGCAGGTCGAGGAGGGTACCATCATTCCCGCCGATGGCCGCATCGTTACCGACGATGCCTTCCTCCAGGTTGACCAGTCTGCCATCACCGGCGAGTCGCTCGCTGTCGACAAGCACAAGGGCGACCAGTGCTACGCTTCCTCCGGTGTCAAGCGTGGTGAGACCTTCATCGTCGTCACCGCCACTGGTGACAACACCTTCGTCGGTCGCGCCGCTGCCCTCGTCAACGCGGCCAGCGCCGGCACCGGTCACTTCACTGAGGTGCTCAACGGCATTGGTACCATTCTGCTTGTTCTCGTCATTCTCACCAACTTGATCGTCTGGGTTGCCAGCTTCTACCGCTCCAACGGCATTGTCACCATCCTCGAGTTCACCCTGGCCATCACCATCGTCGGTGTGCCCGTCGGTCTCCCCGCCGTCGTCACCACCACCATGGCTGTCGGTGCCGCCTACCTCGCCAAGAAGAAGGCCATCGTCCAGAAGCTCTCCGCCATTGAGTCCCTGGCTGGTGTTGAGATTCTCTGCTCTGACAAGACCGGTACCCTGACCAAGAACAAGCTCTCGCTCGCCGAGCCCTACACCGTCGCCGGTGTTGACCCCGAGGACCTCATGCTCACTGCCTGCCTGGCTGCCTCGCGCAAGAAGAAGGGTATGGATGCCATCGACAAGGCTTTCCTCAAGAGCTTGAAGTACTACCCGCGTGCCAAGGGCGTCCTCTCCAAGTACAAGGTCATTGACTTCCACCCCTTCGACCCCGTCTCCAAGAAGGTCACCGCCGTTGTCGAGTCTCCCCAGGGCGAGCGCATCATCTGCGTCAAGGGTGCCCCTCTTTTCGTTCTCAAGACCGTCGAGGAGGACCACCCGATCCCCGAGGAGGTTGACCAGGCCTACAAGAACAAGGTTGCCGAGTTCGCTACCCGTGGTTTCCGTTCGCTCGGTGTCGCCCGCAAGCGTGGTGAGGGCTCCTGGGAGATCCTCGGCATCATGCCCTGCTCCGACCCTCCCCGTCACGACACTGCCCGCACCATCAACGAAGCCAAGTCCCTCGGTCTGTCCATCAAGATGCTTACTGGTGATGCCGTCGGTATCGCTCGTGAGACCTCGCGCCAGCTCGGTCTCGGTACCAACGTCTACAACGCTGAGCGCCTTGGTCTCGGTGGCGGTGGTGACATGCCCGGCTCTGAGGTGTACGACTTCGTCGAGGCTGCCGATGGTTTCGCCGAGGTCTTCCCCCAGCACAAGTACAACGTCGTCGAGATCCTGCAGCAGCGTGGCTACCTCGTTGCCATGACTGGTGACGGTGTCAACGACGCTCCCTCGCTCAAGAAGGCCGATACTGGTATTGCCGTCGAGGGTGCCTCTGACGCTGCCCGCTCCGCCGCCGATATCGTCTTCCTCGCCCCCGGTCTCGGTGCCATTATTGATGCGCTCAAGACGTCTCGCCAGATTTTCCACCGCATGTACGCCTACGTCGTCTACCGTATCGCTCTGTCGATCCATCTCGAGATCTACCTGGGTCTCTGGATCGCCATCCTGAACCGCAGCCTGAACATCAACCTCGTCGTCTTCATCGCCATTTTCGCTGATGTCGCCACCCTGGCCATCGCCTACGACAACGCCCCCTACAGCAAGACCCCCGTCAAGTGGAACCTGCCCAAGCTCTGGGGTATGTCGGTCCTGCTCGGCATTGTCCTCGCCATCGGTACCTGGATCACTGTCACCACCATGTATGTGCACGGCCCCGACGGTGGTATCGTCCAGAACTTCGGCAACATGGACGAGGTTGTGTTCCTCCAGATCTCGCTCACTGAGAACTGGCTCATCTTCATCACTCGGTATGTGTATCCCTTGTCATCTGACTACCCTACGATATCCCGTAATGTAATACTAATACTTGTACAGTGCCAACGGCCCCTTCTGGTCCTCGCTTCCCTCGTGGCAGCTGGCTGGTGCCGTCCTCATCGTCGACATCATCGCCACTCTGTTCACCATCTTCGGTTGGTTCGAGCACGGCCCTGGCCGTGACACCTCGATCGTCGCCGTCGTCCGTGTGTGGATCTTCTCATTCGGCGTGTTCTGCGTCATGGGCGGTCTCTACTACATGCTCCAGGACAGCGTCGGCTTCGACAACCTCATGCACGGCAAGTCGCCCAAGGGCAACCAGAAGCAGCGCTCACTGGAGGACTTTGTCGTGTCCCTCCAGCGCGTCTCGACCCAGCACGAGAAGTCGCAGTAAGCGACTCGTGGGCGAGCGGTGGCTCGTGCCGTGCCTCCAATTTACCCCGGCGGCGTGAGCGATGCTATGGCGTGGGGCTCATACTACCCTACCCTACCTGCCTGCCCTAGATGGCAGCAAATAAAAATCCTCGGCCGCGGGCGATAGATAGGAATGGACGGCCGGGGATATCTATTTTTTTTATTTTCTGAACAAGTTCTGTATGGACTTTGGTATTAGGGGCTAGAATTACCCCGATTTCCTTAGACAATCTAATATAAAGAGTAAAAAATACTGTGTCTTTTGTATGTGACATGTGGGAAGTGGTGGTGCGGCTAGAAACGTGACCAAGGTTTGGTGTTTTGCCTGTTGCTGGCCCATTGTTTTTTGACATCACTCCGTTGCAACCTTGACCTGACAACAATTTGAAGGTGCCAAGCATTACACCAGGAGCAGTTCTATCATCGAATTGCTGTTTTATACCACGGTCCATCTCTCAATGACTGCCGTTGAACGCAGTAAAATTGTTACTATTTTCTTTTCTGTTGCTCAATCATCTTCTCTGTCCTCCTCCCATTTCTCACTTTCTCGAAAGTCGATTGCCGCTTTCGCACGTCTGCATTGACCCGAATCGAAAGCGCTTCAACGGCCACTCAACAGGTTATCTCTTGAAAATGAATCGAGAAATACCCGGTTTCTACTATGGTTAGTTCCCTTCTCCATCTGTTCCCCCAATCCGTTCAATCCGTCCATACAGTACTTCCCGTCACGTCCAACCCACCCGAAACAGACCTCCTCTAACCATCTCCCCTAACCACTTCACCACCTCCCCTCCCAAACCCGAACCCAAACCCAGCCTACCTAACCCTCCACTCATCACTCATAAAAAACCAAAAAGATACCACAAAACGCAAATACTTCCGCATCGAACCATCCCGCACCGCCCCCCCGACCGCCGCCTGGTCCGCCCCCAACGTCAAGCGCCGCGCTCTCGAGCAGCGCGAGGAAGAGACGCGGCGCGAGCGATTGCGGCGCGAGAGCGGGCGCGTCAAGAGGGCGAGGGTGTTGCTTTCTGGGTTGGGGTCGGCATCGTTGCCGGGGGAGGAGGTGCTTATCGGGGGGCTGTTGGGGCGGGAGATGGGGGTTGTAGCTGCGGGCGGTGGTGGGTTTGGAGGGGGACGGTCTAGAGGGGTGGGAGGTGTGGATGGGGCGGAGGTGGTTGCGAGGGCGTGGGCCGGGGGGTTGAAGCGGAAGGGGGAGGTCGGCGGCCGGCGGCAGGGGTGGATGGGGAGTGTGGTCTCGGCGATGTGGATTGGGGGGAGTGGTGTGAAGAGTGGGTTGGGGCTGGCGTACGCGGTGTTAGATGGCGCGTGTCCCGTGGCGTCGTATATTCCGAGGGATACGGAGGATTGGTGAGTTGTGATGTTGTTTGCTTGGTGGGCTGGGGTTGGGGATGGTGTTGGGTTGGGCGCTGACGGGGAATAGTATCAATTTCCAGGACGCTGCGGAACGGTATCCCCAGGTCGATTTCCGGCTTCGGCATTTTGGGCGGCAGAACCAGCGGCACAACACAGCCATCAAGTTCCATGAGCCGTCCTCCAAGATGCTCATGGCGTGGGAAGGTATCACGTGTATTGGCATCAAGCACTTCACACCGCGGACTCGGGACCTAAGCGAGCCAGGTCCGACGTGGGTGATAGAGGGCGGTACGTCTTATAGTCCTGCCTGCGCTGCCTGCGTATCTCCCGATTCTATCTGTAACACTACTGACTAAATAGCACACACAGACGGGGAAGGGCTACAAACCAGGGAGTCAATCCTCAGTGGCGGTTCCGCCACCGCCATCAACGCACTGCAGCCAGCACCGCCAGACTCGCGACTGACCTGTATCGCCGGCACCAACGCCGGCATCTTGCAACTACGAAACGACAAGCTCACCTGGCTCACACCACCCCCTCCACCCCGCCACCGCGGCCGCAAAGGCGCCGCAAACACCGCGGCAGCCCCGTGGCAAGGCGACGTGCTCTCCGTGGACTTCCTCGGCCAGAACCCAACCAAGGTGATCCTCGCGGGCACGCGGTCAGGACACGTCTGCGTCCTCGACACGCGAGTCCCTCCGCGCGAGTGGTCCGTCCACAGCAACACCTTCCGGCACGTCAGCAGCGCAGCCCACGTCCGCTCCGTCGGCGACTACGGCGTGTTAGCGGCCGGCCCCCCCAACGCCATGGCACTCTACGACGTCCGCTACTTGCGGCAGCGCCAACAACAACACCCCCTACCACCACCACCACCACCACAACAACAACAACACCACCACCGACAAAAACACCGCAACTCCCCCAGCATAGCAGCAGACAACACCGCCCGCCCCATCGTGCTCTTCCCGCACTACCAAAACGACGCCAACATCCACGCCGGGCTCGACATCCTAACCACCGCAGGAGGAGGCCACGGCGGCTGCGGGATCGTGGCGACCGCACACACCACCGACATATCCACCACATCAGCAGCTGCGGCAGCAGTTACGCCGACGCTGATGTGGCAGCAACTACAACAGCAACAATCACAAAGGGCGGGAGGGAACACCACCGCCACGAATACAGGAACAAGAAGAAGAACGGTGGAGGAGGAGTATGGCCCGCGCTACGGCGTGGCGCTGCACTCGCTGCGGGACGGGTCACGGGTGCCCGGCGGGGAGGTGGATGGGATTCGGGCGCCGGCGGTGGTGAGGAGTCTGGTGTGGCAGACGCTGCCGGGGGATCGGCACCCCAGTTTGTTTGTGGGGGAGGGGGCGGGGATCGGCAAGTATTCCTTTTGGGCGTGAGTGACGACGGGGGGATTTCTGGTTCTGTTTTTTTCTTCTTTTTCTGGGGGGGGGGTTTGGTCTGGGGACATACATACTGGTGTGGGTTGGGTGTGGGTTGGATAAACTATGGGAGGGGGACGGGACAAGGAAAGAGTCGGTGGTGGTGGTGGTTTGTGAATGATTAGATTTTGTGATGCCAGTCGGACGTTGAAGGTCCCGGCATCAGTAAGGTATGTATGCGTTGCCACATCCAGTCTCTAACGATACTGTAACCGACTATTACACGCGAATATATATCCCCCCCCCCGTGCCCGTCAATGCTGAGCCCAGCACAGCAAACGACCGCCCCGCCTGTCCCAATCAACGCCTCCTTTTTTTAAATAGACCCCCCGTCCTCTTCAAACCAAAATATCCCCTTTGTTTCCATGTTCCATACCCACCCCCCAAGCGTAGGAATGCAAGAAAAAAGAACACCACTTGTTTCCTGTCAATGTATATAGCCCCCACCCCCCCTCCACCTCCGCAGTATTCCACCCCCTCTGATTCAATTTCCTCGGAATCAATCCGCCTTCAGATTAAAAGCCCCGACCAGCGCCGGAAACGCCCTCTCAAAAGCCGGCCCAAGCGTCCAGTTCTCCAGCATACAGATATGCTGCTCAAACACGGGGTTGATAACCAGCTCCTCGCTATTCGGGCTGGCCAACAGCACCAGGGTGTCATCATACGGCCAGTTCAGGCTCAGAGTCGACGTGAACGGGATAAAGAAGTGATCGAAGGGGAACTTGCCCTCCTCGTAGGCGCGCACTAGGCGGGCGCGCATCTCGGGGAAGGGCAGGTGGTCGTACCAGGCTGGGTGGTCCTTGGCGGTCTGGTCCGGAGTGGGGCGGAACCAGTCCGGCAGGCGGAGGTAGTTCTCCTCGGTCGGGGCGACCTGCCAGCGCATGTGCAGGAACATGACGTACAGCACGGCGACGCGCTCGGGCAGGGTGGCCAGGTCGGGGAAGCGCGCCAGGATGTCGGTGAAGACTTTGGAGAGCGGGTGCGAGTAGGCCGACACGGCGGGGTTGAGAAGGGAGGAGACGGAGGGGTAGCGCGGGCCGAGGATCTCGGACGGTGAGAGGCCTTCGGCGGCGCGCTGGCGGCGCTCGGAGAGGAAGTCGAGGAGGAGGGAGTCGAGGGGGCAGGTGGGTGTGCAGTTGCGTGGGACGATGCTGTAGATGGGGGGTGGCCTTGTTACGGATGGTCCTCCTGAGGCGGTGGTAGCAATCGTGGTGGCGGGGGATTGGGAGTAGATGGGGGTTTGGGATTGTGGCTGGGTTGGCGGCTGTCCCTGTATACCCGGTATCATAGAGATGGTGTCGCCGTTCCAGTCGTGCTTCATGGGTACGTGGCGGTAGCGTGGTGAGTCTTGAGCACCGTCGGGGCCATCCTTGATCCTGGCGACCTCGAGATTGGGGTCGATTAAGAAGTTGAGGCCCAGCCGATCAGGGCCTAGATCTAGGCCGTGGACTAGACGGCGGCGTTGTTGCTCGAACAGCGCCATCTCCGGGGCCGGCTGTTGCTGCGGCTGCCCGTCGATGCTCATTGTGGGCGCAACAGGGGATAGACTGTTTTGCCACCGGCCGTGGGTCCCCACAGACGCCGGGGAGGTGGTGCTTGTCGGGGTCGTATCAGTGTTGTGGCCCGCTGGTGCTGTAAGTGGGTTGGTAGGCGCATGACTCTGGCCGGGCGGCCGGTAGACTGCCGCTGGTGACGTGTGTTAGCTTGAACTGGCCGTTGGTAGTAGCGAAGAGACAAAACGTACCAGCGCCCTCGGGGCCACCGAGGATGGGCTGGATCATGGCCACGATGACAGCCATACGCCTCTTCACATCGGCCAGCTCGGCCTCGACGGCCTCCTTCTGGCGAACGGCGTTCTGCAGCTCCTTGTAGGGCTGAGTAGCCTTGAGGGCGGCGATCTCCTGTTCGTACTGTTCCGTCTTGAGACGCTGGCGCTCCCGGATTGCGCGTTGTGCTTCACGGTCTGCATGGGCGTTAGGGCCGGATTCGGTTCGACGGGGAGATTACCCGAGACCGGGTTTGGCCCGGGGCTCGGGGCCGGCTCGGCCCCCCACTTACCGTTGGCTCGTTTCCGCTCCAGCTGTTCCGGGGTCAGATGGGCCACGCCGCGAGCCCCCCGGCCGGTCTTGCGTCTTTTGGACCCAGCGGCACCGCCATCTGTACTTCCTGGGGTGTCGGCATCTTGCAGATCGGGGCTATCGCCATACCCCGGCTGTTGTTGGTACTGCTGCTGTTGCTGTTGTGCTGTTGCCGATGGCGACCCGTATCCCGTCCTACCCGACTCGGGATGCTGCTGCTGCTGCTGCTGCTGCTGCTGCTGCTGCTGTTGCTGCCGTGCGTCTCGGTCCGTAACCATAACAGTGTCAACGCCACCGCGTCCCGGGCTGTTTCGTGGCCCACCATAGGTACGCTTCCGCTCGGTCCCGATCGGGGGCGGCGGTAGCGGCGGGTGATGGGGGTGGTAACTGTGATGGGTGGATCTCGGACGGTCAGGGTATGGCGGGTGGTGTGATGGTGCTGGTGCATCGATGCTTGTATTCGTAGTCTCGGCTATGTTGACTGGAGTGGTCGAAGACGCCATGGATTTGATCGGGAATTTGGGATGGGTCCCCCGGGTCAAATCAAGTCGTCAACACCAAAAAACCAAAACAATTGAAACAAAGATACAGCACAATCCACAAAGAGGAAAGGGGACGAATAAAATCGAACAATTCGATGCAAGGCACACCCACAACCGCTTGGCCCTTTGCTACCTCGGCCGTTGTCGTGCTGACCCCCTCCGCCCCTCGCTCGGGTCTGTGAGTTTGACAGGTTTCCAGGTTGCTCTCTGCTCTTTGCTCGGGGGTTGACCTGTTGGTTGTGCTCTCGCAGCAGCGGTCAAGGAAACCTGGAAAGGCGGAGTCCGGGGAGAATTGGCAGCCCAAAGCGAGGGGGAAGCGACTCAAGCATTTGAGCTTGGAGGGCAGGTCTCGAGTCAGTGCACGACAGGGGCCTGGAGTGCTGAGAGTGACAGCTGCAATCTGGTTTAGGCCCTTTTCAGGCCCACTTGGGACCGAGCCTTCTCTTCACTAAAACGATCTGCTTTAGCTGCCCACTGCACACCGCACGGATCCCAATCTCACCGACGGCATGGGCACCTATCATATCGCCGACATCTAAGACACTCTAACCGTCTGTGTAGTCCGGTGGCCCGAGGGCACGGTCGAGTGCGAACCCGACAGCTCTCAACGGAGTTGACGTTACATCAAGCAAGGAACATCCCGTATGGTATCAATTAGTGTCGGCAGTGGTGGTAGGTTGTTGGTATACGAGAATGACTACAGGTTGTGTTGTGTTGTGTTGTGGGTACGAAGTAGAAATATTGCTTGCGGCCTAGCCTCGGGCATTTAGGTCCGGACAATGACGCCGTTGGTGCTGTTGGTGCCGTTGGTGTGGGTGGCAACACAAGGAGGGGATGACGAGGTGCAAACCCCAAGGGGACAGGAACTAGTTAGTTGTTAGGCTGCGTAGACAGACGACGTTGATACTCTAGTATCGGCAACAGTAGCCAACTTCATACACCGTACCACCACTTATCTTCCTCGTCCCCGACTCGAGTCTACCCATAACCAACCCCCCCTAACATTCATTACCCGCACCCCAACTCACAGCCCCAACCCCACCCTTCTATCCCCTCCCTCCATCCCCATTCCACACCCCCACCTAATCGGCCGACGCCCTCGCCAACGCCTCATGCAGATGCGGCGGCAAACGATAGCGCAGCTGACTGGTATACGACGTCAAATCCACACTCATCTGCTTGAGCTCGTCGACCATCTGGCGGGCCGTCGACTGGTTGCCGCTGAACTGGCCCGTGACGAGGCGCTCGCGCTGCTTGGTGCAGCAGATGACCGTCCACATGAGCAAGTTGGGCACGTTGATGGCTACCGGCTGCGAGAGCGACGAGAACTTGGCCGCGTACGCCCGGATCACGCTCGGGTCGCCGCGCGCCGTGAGCGGGAGGATGTCGAGGGATCGGATTTGCTATTAAAGGTAGTCGTCGTTAGTATTTCTTTTTGGTGATAGGAGTGGGAAAATAAATGGTGCCGCCGAGGACAGAAAGGGGGAAACTCACGTCTAGACACTGCGGCCACTTGCCCTGCTCAACCAGGTTCTTGATGTCGCTCATCCTCAGCAGCACCGTGCACGCCACCCGGTTCGGCTCGCGGATCTTCTGCCAGAACATGTGGTCCCTTTCGTACATGCTCATCATCGTCTTGGCCAGCTCCACCGGGTCGTCGATGGCCGCCAGGCTCAGACTGCTGCCCCGCTGAGCAGCATCCGGCTCCGCGCCGCCCTCGACCCGCGGCTTCACCGGCACCAGCCGCAGGGACTCCTCGCCAATCTCGAGCGAAACCGCCTCGCTCAGCGCCCTGCTGACAATCGACACGACCGTGTCGTAGTCCTCCGCCAAATGGTACAGCAGCACCGCGTCGGTCGTGCGCCCGTTGTCGTCGGCGAAGCTGGCCGCCTGCAGCGTGATGGCCCGGATGAAGTCGTCTTCCTGGCCGAGCGCAATCAGCGGGCCGCGGTCCTCGACCACGCCCCGGATGCGCTGTCCGTCCGGCTTGATGTCGCCGATCAGCCGGCTGAACTCGCGCGACTCGAGCACCAGCTCGCGCAGGGCCTCGTGGCAGAGTGCCGCCTGCTGTTGGCCCCCGGCTTCGTCCGCGTTCAGGCATATAAGCACGAGATAGTCGACAGCCGCGGCGGCGTTAGCGGCGCGGAAGTCGCGCGTGTAGTAGCCGAGCATGCGCCCAAAGTTGATCTGCGGCTGGCTCCGTGTGTTGTGGGACAGCAGCTCGTTGGCCGTCGACTGCGCGTCCGCCGGGCGCAGGAGGCCGTAGTAGCTGAGCGCAATCGCGAAGTGGACCGCGTCGACGTAGGAGAAGGGGTAAAGGTAGGCAATTGCCTGTTCGAACATGCCCGACAGCACCTGCAGGTAGAAGAACATGCCGAAGCTACCGTTAGTATCCTCGGCCAACGTCTTGGGGAAGTGCTTCAGGCCGATCTCGCGAATGCTGGTCTGGAGCTCAGTGAGGCCGTACGACTCGCCCGCGAGCTCCAAGGACCGGTCCGTCTCCCGGGCCAGGTTAAACTGCAGCCAGATCCAGTCGTTGACATCCGTCTGCAGCCCATCCAGGCTCCGGTTGGTGAGGTCGCAACGGCCGATGATCTTGTAGCAAGCCATGCGGAAGGGATCAATCGAGCCCTCGGGCGCGTTGCGGATCCGCTGGTTGTACTCGCTCATGCACCGGTCCTGCATCTGCCGCTTGAGCCGGCGCTCTTCGCTAGAGGCGTAGCTGTTGATGTACCCCGAGAATGTCCGGTCGATGCTGCGGAAGTGGTTCTGGTTCTCGTTGACGTACTGTGCGGCCTCATGGACAAAGCCCGCCCGCAGTAGGTAGAAAACGATGGCCCAAATGTACTCGTTATTCGCCTGCTGGAGGTCGACATTGTCGGGGACGAGCGTCTTGCGGGCGATGCGGAGCCGGATGTAGGCCTTGATTTTGCTGACCACATCTGGTAGCCCGCCCAGGTTGGCATCCTGCGGGTACTTGGCGATCAGCGAGTTCACCTCGTTCCAAAACTGCTTCTCCAAGAACGCGTTGGCCCCGCTGAGGATTTGCTTCCGCATCGCCACCGCGTTAGCAGAGTGATGGTTGGGATCCAAATAAAGCTTGGCGTATTGCCGTTCCTTGGGCGTTTCTTCTGCTTCGGGGAACTCCCCAACAATTTCCATCATCGCCCGATACGCTTCGACAAGGTGTGGCCCGTGACGATCTCCAGACTTGGACTCCAGCTCGGCCAAGTCGCGGCAGATGTAAATGGGCAGCGACTGCTGCCGGGCATTGTTGAACTCGTGGATCTTCTCGGCCAGTTTGCCCTGCTTCTCGCGCAAGAACCGATCATCCATCGACCCGGCCCCAGACCCAGCCGCAGTCTTACGGGCCTCGACATCCGTAAACTCGCTCGCGTGCGATCCAATCTGGCTGGGGGTCCCAATAACAGAGCGCTGCATGGCCGATCTACCCAACACGCTCGCCCGCGGAGTGGCCCGGTCACCGCCGGCAGCCTGGCTCGCCTTGCGCCTAGACCGCCCAAACGTACCCTGCCCGTCCTTCTGCGGCGTCGACGCGCGCGCTGCAGCCTGTGCGGCGGACCCCGAAGCATCCTCTCGGGGCTTGATTCCAAAATGCTGGTAAATCCGCTTCCGCTGTGCCTCCCACTCCATTGTTACGTTGTCCTCGAGGAACGTGTCAAAGTCCCGCACCGACCGGTCCAGTCCGTCTGCGATCATGCTCAGCGTCGTCTTGGTCTGCAGGTTCGAAAGGTATGTCTCGACATCAAGCTCGCCAACGCCACCACCGAACCCCGAGCCTTGGCCGGCACCGCGCTCCCGTGCCTGGAGTCCGAAGGCGCCCAGATCGCGCACCGCCGCTCCGGGGTCGACGCCCGAGGCCGCAAGGAAGTAGTGCGCCTTTCCATGTTCGAAGGGCTTGTCTTGCGAGGGGCCGAGCGACCTGAGACGCTGACGGAGATCGCCCAGTCCCAACTGGAGCGAGGGTAGCTCTCCCAGTGCGGTCTCCCCCTCCGCTTGTTTCTTGTTCTTAGCGAGGAGACTGTCGAACAGGGCGCCGGTCGGGAGGGCGGACGGCGGGCCTTGTTGCTGTTGCTGTTGTGGCTGCTGGTTTGTTGACGCACCGAGAGTCGTGTTGGTGGTGCTGCCAAAGCCAAGGCCTCCCAGACGCAGGCCCCCTCCCTGAGGAGCGGAGAGTAGGCTCGCTCCAGCTGGCTGCGTAGTGGTCGCGGTCGAGGCACCCAGGCCCAATGTGCTTCCAAAGAGGCTGCTCCCGCCTGTGGTAGCGGCGGGCTGGTTCGTCGCTGTTGCTGTTGACTGGTTGCCTCCGAAGAGCGACGCTTGCGGAGTGGTGGTCGATGTGCCGAACAATGAGGAACCCAGGTTGAGCGCCGCAGGTCGAGGCTGGGTTGGGGTTGTCGTACCAGCTGCGCTGTTCCCGAAGAGAGAATTTCCTGTAGTCGTCGAGCCAAAAATGCTGTTACCGGCTGCCGGAGCGGTGCCTTGGTTGGCGGCTGGTGTTGAATTGCCCAACATTCCCGTCGAGTTTGCCGCCGCGGGCGTCCCCCTTCCCATGAAAAGTGACATGGCAGCGATGTGTTTCTAACGCCAATTCTTTGGAGTTGCTTGCGGCCAAAGACGAGGGCGCGCAAGATGGCCCGTTTGTGTGAGGGAGGGTTGGCGAGAAAGACCACTGCTTGTTTTTTCCACACGTTGTTTTTCTGATTGTTGACCCTGCCGTGCCTGCCTTGAACCTGAAAATGCTTTGGGACGCGCCTACAGGGGATTGAGTGGGGCGGCCAGCAGGGTATTCATTCACTGGGTTGGTGAGGTGGGAGCTTGGGCCACATGCAGCTCTCTCAAGCAGTTGACCCGCCAATGAACTCTCCATCTTCAATGTCCTCCAGAGGACCGACCACGCACAGCACGCACAGCACGCACAGGAGAGAAAGAGTCGGATTCAATTGCTTTCATCGTGAACCTCACCTGCATTGTCGCCCACTGACAGCTGGAAAGTTGCAGAGAAATTGTTTCATTACCATGAGTATCTCTACCTAAACCGTCTAGCTAAATCGAAATGAAAGTGATCAAGCCACGCAAAGGTCAGGCATCTACCGTCATCCACCTTTCCAGGTTATCCGTCGTCATCATCCTCGGCTTTACCGCCTTTCCCGGTCATCAATAAATTAGTTAGTTGCCGGCCTCAGCATCCAGCGAAGACCCCTTCAGCGCCTCGTCGATCTTCTTCCGGTAATCCTGTTGGGTCTTGCACTGGTCCAAGAACACCTCATACTTAGCATCCAGCAACTTCTTCTCGGCCGGGTCGTTCCGGCACCAGACGACCTTGCCCGGCTTGCTCATGCGGTCCATGATGTCCCACAGCGGCTCCGTCTTGCCCTTCTTATCTGCGCTGGCCGCCTTGGCCCCGAGCATGGCGGCGCCGTGCACGACGGCCGCGTTGACGTAGCGCGGGATCAGCACGGGCATGCCGCACGCCGTGGCGATCAGGTCCATGAGAATCTCGTTCTGACACTGGCTGCCGGACATGAAGATACTCTTAATACCGTGTCCGGAGTTGTTCATGGCCTCGACGATCTGCCGCGTCTGCAGCGCGATGAACTCCATGGTCGAGTAGTACAGCAGCGCCATGCCATCCTTGCTCTTGTCGCTGCTCATGCCGATAATGGCGCCGCGCATGTTAGGGTCGGCGACCGGCGATCGGTTGCCCCAGAGGTCACCGTAGAAGAAGTAGTGACGGACGAGGTATGAGATGGAGGGCGCCTCAGTCTTCTCGGCGAGGTCCCGGAGGTGCTCGTTGAGGTAGTCGTAGATGCTCTTGCCCGCCGCCTCGGCCTCTGTCAGCGTGTCGTAGTACGCCGCGTGTGTCTCGAGCATGTGCTTCATCAGCTCGCCGGTGGCCGACTGTCCGCCCTCGGCCATCCAGAAGTCGGGGATCAGGACGTCACGGTAAGGGCCCCAGACGCCTGGCACGAAGACGGGCTCCCTCGACATGGCCAAGTGGCAGGTCGACGTACCTGCCACTGAGGCCAGCCGTGTGAAGGCCTGAGAGACGTCGTTCGGCGCGACCGAATCGTCAAGGCAGTCAGGGTCCAGCTTGACCTTGGCTCCGACCGTGCCGATCCAGCCGGCGTAGGCGTCAATGACACCGCTTCCGATCGCAATGCCAGGCGGCAGACCGAATTCCTTGGCCGCCTTTTCGCATAGCCCACCAACTAGCTCGCCCGCGCTCAAGAACTCGCCATTCTGTCACCAGTTAGTTTACCGTTCCATTAACTCCCCTGAGGGCCAAAAGGGAATGGGGGAGGAAAGAAAAAAAAAAAAAAAGAGGCAATACTCACAACGCCATTAACACCGCCCACACGCTTAAACCCATCATCCGCCAACTCCCCCAGCCCAATATCCCTATAAAAGTCCTCCTGCCACCCCTTCACGCTCCCATCCACACCCACCGGCACATAGCCCTGCTTGCACACGGCGCTACAAAAGCTCCTCGTCTCGCCCCCCGTCGCCAGATGCGTCAGCGCATCGGCCAGATCATAGAACTTGCAGCGCTCAAACAGCTCCTTCGGCATATGATTCTTCAGCCACAGCACCTTGGGCATCTCCATCTCGACGTTCATCTTGCCGCCCAGGTAGCGCAGCAGATTGTGGCCCGTCTCGTTGATCAGCTCCGTCTCGGCCAGCGGCCGGTGGTCCAGCCACAGGATCACGTTGCGGTCGGCCCCGTCCGTGTTGGCAAAGTCCGGCCCCGTCACGGGAACCGGCTCGTCCGTGTCGTGCGTGAACACCGCCAGCGAGCACGTCGCGTCGAACCCGATGCCCTTGATGGTGGAGGGGTCGGTTTGGGAGTCGGCGATGGTCTTGCGCACGCAGTAGGCGATGGCGTTCCAGATGTCGGTTGTGGATTGTTCCTGGTGGGCATGGTGTTAGTTTTTTTTTTTTCTGGCTCGTTATGGGTGGCTGGCTGGCTCCCTGCCCTCGGCAAAGGTAGGGTGGGGGAAGAGGTGAGGATTGGGACTTGCATAGTGTGAGCCGGTGTAGCCGTGGGCGGGCTGCCAGAGCTTGATGTTCTGGCTGGCAAGTGCCTTGATCTCGCCACTGGCGTCAATGATGCAGGCCCGCGCGGAACCTGTCCCGACATCTACGCCGATGTAATGGTCCTGTGGTAACATGGTGAGCAAGGCGTTATTCGGTACCGGATTCTATTGTGTCGACCAACCCCGGAAGCCCTGGGTTGAGGTGAGGTTAGCGATGCTGTGGTGTTGAGGGGGTGGGTTGACAGAGTCGACTTACATTTCTTCTGCTTTGTGTTGAATCGTCATGAGTGTCATGATGCGTCGAGTCCGAAAGCTCGGCTTTGGTGTGACAGGAACACTGCCTCAGAATTGGGCCTTGTTGCACGGTGGGAGGCGAGAAGCCGAGACACGGAAGAGGAAGGGCAACTGGAATCACTGGTGGCAAGGCTTGGTTGGGAGAGGAAACGGGGAATTGTTCGAGTTCAATTTTCAGACGGTCGAGCTCCCTTAAAGAAGGAACCGTCCCATGTTCTAGAGCTATAACAATGGCATTCATGGATGGCATTGGGTAATGGGAGAAAGGGGGGGGAATGGGGGTGAGAAAGCAGAAATCCCATGGTCGGGATGGTTCCACCTGCCTCGTCATCCCAAAATCCCGTATCTTGTCGACTCTTGGAAGCACACCATGGAGTCTCGGCACGCGGGGGTCGCGAGGGGAGCTGCGGGCGGTATGCAGGGAAGAGGTCGAGACCCGTTGAGGTTCTTAGTTTGCCAACTCAGCACTCATCAACTCAACCCAGCCTCGAGCCAGCTCAACAAGTCAACCGGGAGGGTGGGATATCGTGTGTAAAAGTCTGGCCATCACGCGTTGTCACAGCACCAGCAGGATCAGCAATGATCAACACCTGTGGTACACGCCTTATCTCTGAAGTCGGTAAGGGGGTTGCAGCGACCAGAGCTTGATGTGCGGGTTCCCCGGGGGGCAGCATTGGGAGGTGCAGCGAAACCGCAACCTTTTTGCAGCTTTTGCGGGTCCGACATGGAAGGCCTCTTCCCGCGTGACATGCAAAACTTTGTTCGGGTCGGGCTAGAACCAGGGCCACACGCGTCTGGATCGCCGCTCCCCCACTCAAACAGCATCTTGTTCCTTCCCCGGAGCTCTACCGAGCACTCGACGCGAAGCTGTGGGTGTGCGGCCACTAAGTGCGGGGCTACTTTTTTGTGGGCGAGAGCGGGCGGCCCGGGCTCCCCGGAATCCGGGCCCGGCAGGGCTGTCGCAGCGCCTCCGAGGAGTTGGAACTTGGAACGTCCACCGCCGAGCTGAGAGGATGCCGATCGCGGACAATCTGCTGTGTTGTCCGTTGTTGTCCGTTGCTTTCTGGTCCGTTGTCCGTTGTCTGTCTACCCGGAGTGTCTTTCGATCAACCCAAAAGACAACTCAGCGAGCAGGGAGGAGTGGGGTTGTAGGGTTGCTGCCATTGGTGCTGGACTCTCTTCCCGTCTTCTGTCACGTCTGTTTCCTGTTCGTTGTGATATCCTTTTGGTTTCTGTTTTCTGGGACGAATCGAGTGAGTCGATGCATTGGTGCGGGACCGGGTCAATCTAGCCCTGGGTAAACATCTCGATGATGGTTTCGCTCGAAATGCGGTGTTCGCCTTGCTTTCTTGTACTTTATGAGCAAAATTGAGAGTTGAACACGGAAACCTGGGTTAGTGATGATGAAGATGTGGGATGGAAGTTTTAGGGGATGTGACAGAATGCCAGGCAGCAAGGTTGCGGTTAGGTTGATTAAGGAAGTGTTTTCGATTGCGAAAATGAGCTTCTGAAAACTTCCACCTTACAACACCGAGGCCTCCATCAAAATGGACTCTGAAACGGCAGCAACCCACGAAGAGATCTGGGACGACTCGGCGCTCGTCGATTCCTGGAATGACGCGTTAGAGGAGTACAAGGTCAGTGAGCGACCAGTTTCGAAACCGCGACAGATAGCTGCACGTCACGTTCAAGGCTGGCCCAGAGACGCTGACACAACGCAGAAATACCACAGCATCCATGCAAAAGGCGGCACAGTCGATGACATCCCAGCCAGTGCAGATGAAATGTAAGACCAGTGCCATCCCAAACGCTCGGTCGACGGGACCAAGAGGAGGGCGTCGGGCCATGATCCCTTTCTGATGGTAGGGTAGGACCGGAGCAAATGCCGATGCCAAGCCTGAAACAGGCAAGCTCAAGGAGCCTATGGCAGAGGACGAGGACGAGGGAGAGGTAGATGAGACGATATCCATGGACGAGAGCGACGAAACATCGCACCCGACAATCTCGGATGCTCAGGGCTCCGGGGACGCGAAGAAGGTACGGAGATCTGACCCTTTGACCTGCAGGAGGAGAATCTGGGAGATCGTCAAAGCTTGGCATCAAACAGCTCCCTGACCCATCTTCAAGTTGTTTCGCACCGATTAACAAATGACTAACGGTTGAATCCGAACAGGCCGGTGGAATGGCTCCCCCGTTAGGGCCAGAGGCATTTCTGGGGACTGGTGAGTTTGGGGTGTGGGATTTCGAAACGGCCAACCAAGCTAACATGCCGATGAAAGTCCAGGATGGGGAGCTCAAGAAACTCTTGATGTCGTGGTATTACGCCGGCAAGTTTACTTTGTCCAACACTTCGGTTCTTCGACTAACTGTTACAGGATACTACACGGGCCTCTACGAGGGCAAGCAACAGGGCAGCCAGCAAGCAAAAGGAGGAGGCTCGCAAGGTCACTGAGAGTGTTGTTGAGTCGGTTACTAGTTGTCTGGATGTGTTTATCGAGCGAAACACATTAGCTACTTCGAAGTGTCTCCTCAAGTGGACATGCAGAACATGATAACTTAATGCTCCGAAGTCGACCAAATATCAAAATCCCCGAGAGACCTAGCATGTGCGGAGGCGAAGATGCAGGAGCATGCCCCACAATCCACGAGAAGAGGTTGAAAACTGGGGTAAAATCATCTGGAAATGTTCAAATTCAGGCTCTTGGCATACAAATCGGGAAGCCCCGGTCTCCAGGCCCAGTCCAACCCTGATCGCCACCGAAAACGGCGTCCTGCGACGACTCGCGTTCCAGAACCCCGACTTTTCGCACGGCTTCCCAAGTTCCACGTCTGAGCATCGCCACGGCATGTATCAACTCCACAGCCTCTTGCGCGCCTTGCCTCGCTCTCTAGCATAGCAGCCAGCCAAAGGGTAACGAACTTTCATCCCACGGAAAGCAAAATCCGGCATCCGTCCACTCCACTCCCCTGCCTGCTCGCCGGATGAGCTGCATGCCCGCGTCGTTGTCGAATGCACACGCAGAACATCGAATCACCCCACTTGCATTCGGCATTCACGGGGACACTGAACATCTCCGTGCTCACTTCCTTCCCTCGCCCTCCAAGCAGTGGCTTCGTTTCATGCACGGGCGCAACGCGATCCTCCTTCCCGGATCCGTTGGCTGCCTCCCGTTTACTCATCCAGCTCCGGGAATCATCTAGTTTGTGAACACCCTCCGGCCATGAGCCTGCCAGCCTGCTAGACGAGAGCCGTGCCAAGCCCAGGCTCGGAGGTCCAGACCGGCAGAACCCCCGGGAGTTGCACAAAGTGGGCCGCTCCATCACTCTAATTCGGGCCCGCAACCCAGAAGCCAACGTTTATCTTGACTTCGACTTGCCTCTTGAGGGGAATTCGAACAGGCCCTCAGCAACATCTCCAGAATCCTGAAAATGTCGTAAAAACTTTGTGATTGCAACATCCCTGTGTGGCGATACGACCTTGAGATGGACGGGATGGCGCTGCTTGTCGAGTCAAGCGAAACGCCCACGCTCCCGTACCAAGAAACAAAGAAGACGCCCGAAACAGGATAGTGGGCCGCCACCACTGGCCGCGATGGTTATTCAACATGCCGGGCGGTTGCCGTTTCCTCCGGCCTATGGCTGCCGTCGTCGAGGCCAAGCGGTTATTAAGCGCGCCGGCCTGGTCCGAGGTGTCGGCCGCATGTTTCTGCAGTGCCCAGAGACAGGTCTGACATGACGATTGCGCCGAGGAACGACGAGACAGGCTTGTACGCTGTTGCATACGGCCGACACGAATCGCTGCGCACAGTGGGCAACCTCATTTTGGCACATATAGAATAGGTCAAAGTCTGATAACCCTTTTTTTTTGCAAGGAACAAAAGACTCAGGGTCTCGCAAATGTCGCCTTCCGGGCCAGGTCTGGGGTAGAGAAACCCCTGCTCGGCTCCTTCGTCCCATGTTATCAGTCCGTGCACGCTAAGCTTGGCGACAATGCCAAACGCCATTCTGAGACGATTGTGTCACAGCCGACCTCCTGCTTTCAACCCCCTAGGTCTGGGCCATTGTCGCCTTCGCTGCACTACTGTGTAGCAATTACGGCATCGCCTCACAGTGCAGTCCGTGATGTACGGATGACCCCTACCGCCCCCCTCCCCCCAGCCGGGCGTGGCAGGGACGTGGCAGGGGAAGTCGCTACCACGGTGATGCCTTCCCGAAGTGTTTCGACTCTCTCAGGACTTTCCCCCCTTCTCACCCCTCGCTGGCCGGGATCTTCCTCCATTTCACAGCCTGGGACGCCGTGTTCGAAGATCATCATGCTGCGATATAAGCCGTGATGGGCCCCCTCAGATGGCCACTCAAGAAGTCTTGTTTCTTCTCTACTCATCCCCCTCTTCCACCATTGCCTTCTCTGTGTGTCTTCGCTCATTTGGTTGATCCGTTCTTTTCTTCCTACATCTTTCGCTTCTACACGAGCAGGGACTCGCTTTGGCATCCAGATTATATATACCAATTCTTTCCGTCATATATTTCCCTGGCGGATAAACGAAACGACATCTACGAAGTAGGACGATAGACGAAAGGCACAATGAAGTTCTCTACAGCAGCAGCGATGGCACTGGGCATGGCGCCCCTGGCGTTGGGCAAGGCAGTACACAACGCCTACCCCGTTCGGCGAGACGGCCACAAGGTCGTTGCCGTCGGCAGCGGCAAGAACAGCGTTCAGGCTTCCGATCAGCAACTTGCCGAGCTCGCCCGTTTGATCGGTCTCAACCGCGGCTCCGGCACTTCCATCAACTTCCTCTGGGTTAACATCGGTGGCGGCGCGGCAACCACTGTCGTTGGTGAGGCTCAGACCGTCACCGTCACCCAGACGGTTGGCGGCGCCGCCGGTGCCACGCCCCCGCCCGCTGTCGTAACGGATGGGGCTGGCTCGACTACGGTTGTCGCCCCGCCCACGGGCACCGTCGGTGCTGGCGGCGCTACCCACAGTGTCACTGTTGGTGGTCCCCAGGGTCTCTCCTTCAACCCACAGCAAATAAGCGCCGCGATTGGCGACACTGTCATCTTCAGCTTCCTCAGCCAGAACCACACGGCTACCCAGTCCGCTTTCGACACCCCCTGCGCTGCCCTCGACGGTGGCATGGACTCGGGTTACCAGGCTAACCCCAACAACACCGTCAACCCGCCGCCGCAGGTCGCGATGCAGGTTATGGTTGACACTCCCCTTTGTACGTTCCAATCTCACCTGCCCGTCTCTTTGGCGAGTCCAAAAACTAACCAATCGCGCCTACAGGGTTCTACTGCCGCCAGGGCAACCACTGCGGCAACGGCATGGTCTTCAGCATCAACCCCACCGCCGAGAAGACGCACGCCCAGTTCCAGGCGCTCGCCATCCAGCAGAACGGTAAGGGCGCCGGCGGTGCCATCACCGGCAACCCACCCAACGCCGACCCCAACGCCGGCACTGGCGGCGCCGCTGATGCGTCCTCCTCCGCCGTCACCCCGCCCGCCGCGACCCCCACCGATGCCGCCGGCGCCGTTAACACGGGTATTGCCACCGGTGTCGGCCAGGTCGGCGCCGACGGCTCGTGCGTCTGCGCCGTGCAGTGCAGCGTCGGCGGGTTCCCCAACCAGGCCGTTCAGGGCCGCGACAGCTTTGGCGGGTTTGGCGGTAAGTCTTCGCTCTGAACTCTCTACGCTTCTACCGAGAGGACGTGTGACTAATGAATGATGAATAGGCGCCATCCCCATGGCCATGGTCGAGCCTGCGGCTCGCAAGGCATAAAGCGGGCGTTAAGCAAGCATCATCTTTTGTTATGAGGCTATGACTTTTTGCCTGGCGGTTGGCGGTTTATTTCCTGGGTGGTTGTTTAAAGGGTGATGGGATGGCGGAAATACCATTAACTGTAGATTTTACTCGTTTTCTTCCTGTCGCTTTTTTTTTTTTTACTGTTTTTCTCTCCTGCTGGCCCAACCTGGGTGTTGTCGGCGCAGGGAGGTATATGACTGGCTCGTATTTTCTGGATGCACAAATCTTAATATATCACATTGAGGTGGAATCATCAGTCGTTCGAACTGTGTCAAGTCATGATTTTGTGTTTGGGTGCCAACCTCCAAGTTGGCCTTTGCCAGCGGCCGCCTGGTCGAATGCGTTCCGCTCAACACGGTACGATTGCCTAGAAGCTGCCGGATGCGGTATGGCATACAAGACTAAAGTTTCCCCTGGTTTTGGCGTTCTGCTAGTTTTTTATCCGATCGTTACAGCATGCAAGATGGAATAATGAGTGACGCTCCGAGGTCACATAGCAAAACATGTCACCACTTTACCCGTGTCCCCTAATCGTTATCGTTCAGTGAATCCGAAATTGTAGATGCCAAGGTGAAGCCTTCGTGGTACCTTATTACTTCCCTTACCAGCCGGCTCGTTTACAGGCGTCTGACGTCCACATTCCATCATCGTAGTCATCGAGGGGCGCATATTCAATTTCTATACTTGCTGGTTTTACTTAGGGGTTTTAATAAGCCACCGGTTTTACACCAGAGGTGCTCGATATATGCATCCCGTGATGGCCGTTGACTGGGTAACGGTACTCCCTCGCTTCTTAATTCTCTTTCTTTGTCTAGTTGGAGATTCTTTGGCGTAGCGAGGCAGGAAAGGATTACAGCAATGCCTCACGAGGATAAGACAAAATAAGAGACTGGAGGTCGCTCTAACCACAGTAATGATTGTTCGAGGAACCAGGGGCAGGGGCTACGATAAGCAACGGAAGAGGAAGATGCAAGTTGTCCTACCCAAATCGCTGCGCCTACTAACACCAGGGGCGGGGGTTAATCAACCCGCCCACACAACATAACATGCCTTCGTCTACGCCTAGGAGAGAGCATAGGGAACATGCCAATGCTCTCCCCTGCCTTGACGCCGGATCCAACCTTCCCATCCATGTAGTTCGTCTTAATCAAGCAGAACGCGGTCGCTATGTGTGGGACGTGTAGTAAAATATGTCGTTTCGGTCATTGATGATGATGATGGTTCTTGTTATTCATTTCTTGGCAGTAGCGGTCTCGGCCTTCTTTGCGTCGGCTAGAAACTGGGTCAGTACGGCCGGCTGGAGCGGCGGGAGAGAGTTCGGAACCGGGGGGGACGGTCGGCGCGTACCGGCTGCCTGCTTCTCGCGCATCTTTTGCGCCGCAACCTCCTTCGCCTTGGCTAGCTCGCTACCGCTCAAACCGTGGGCCTTTTTCTGTAAAAACGCGATACGCTTGTCAGAGGCGAGCTTTGATAGTGTTGGGGTGGTGCCCGGCTGCGGGCTACCGAGGCAAAGGAAGGCGTACCGCGCCGGCCTGCTTCTTCAGGTTCGCCTCGCGGGCCTTGTCGCGCTGGTTTCCACGAGCCATGTTGATGCTGGGAGCGGATTCGGGTTAGCGTTGGATGCAGTTCGCTACGGAGACTCGAGTGTTGTTCGCGCTTCGAGGATGCGTAAGGCGTGTGGAGTGCGGAGGGTCGATGAATGGGGAGTTTTTGCGGTCAGCACAGTTGGGAATTCGAGAAGGCCGCCTAGGAATCACTTGTTGTCAGTTGGCGCCGGACGAGGCTGTGCTGCCCCACTTAAATCGAAAGTCTTGCTCGGCGCTTCCCCGAGTGGGGCTTTAGGAAAAGCCAAGCCATTCAACACCACCTTGAATCTTCACCCAATCAACCCCAGCGTTCGCCTTTCATAAACGCGCGCGGGATCCTGCGCTTCCGCGTTTGTGCCTGTGTCAGGTGTTACTTGGCTACTGTTACCCGCGGCCAGATGGGTCAACCTGAAAATAGCTTTAGAAGCGACCTGGAAGGCATGGGGGTATGGGTACACAGGAATAGCAACGAGGTCAGGGCCCTACGAAGTACAAGGTGGGTTTCGTGTTTCTTTGGGGTTGTTCATGAGCACTATGAGCACCGTGAGCACCCTGAGGGCAGCTGGTTCCAGGCGAAGCAGCTGAACAATAACCGGGAGACATCCTTAGTAGGGCATGTTGGCAACTCACCAATGAAGCCGCCAATACCTGCACTTGTGTCTCCTATGTAAAGAACTTGAAAGCGCTTTAGCACGTGTTCAAGGATTCCTAGTTCAGCCCTAACCCTATGAGCATGCACCACCATGAAAATGCCCCCCACCTCAACACTCCAACTTGCTCTTCGAGAACCCATGCGCAACATGGACATTCGGCGCAACATGCGATATTAATGTTTCTAATTGTGTCCCTCCCTTGCGCAGGCCTGACCCTCTCAAAGACTGAGATTTCAGTTCAGAAAAATGCAGCACCTGGTCGGTGGTGCCCAAGGCTAAAGGGCCTGAAACGACCTTGGCTTGCTCGTAGCCAATCGATGCATCGCGCAGGCCTGGATTTGAAGATGCCCTGCCGAGTTTGGTCCGCGCTTTTTCACCCCGGAATCTGTTTGAAAGGCGGCGGCGGTTCTCGCCTCAGATGGATCCATCTTAACCATTGGACGACAGTGATCGACAGGTTCGCGTTATGCGCTGCCAGCAGAGCATCCACCGTCCTCGCGTGGGATCGCGGGGCCATCGATCGTCGCATGCCGCCTTGAACCCCGGCTCTGCCCTCTCTACCGACGATGGAGGGGCAACTGGGAGCATGCCGCCGACGCGATGAGACGAAACCGCGGAGCTGCTGTGCTCAATGTCGCGGCTTTCCCTCCGATACCCGCATGGTGCCCCTGTCGACCACATCCTCCGTGGAACGCAGTGGGCAAGTCTAGGTGCCGTCGACCATGAGCCGGAGTAGCGCCTATGGCTTCATTGGCCAGAAGAGCAGGAAACATTCTTGCTTAATGCGAAACGCTCATGGGGGACACCCGCGAGCCAGTTCCTTACCCACTCGCCCCCTGCTTCTGCCCTCCCGCTCTTTTCTTTATTCGGCATTGGGCGTTCAACCTTTTATGACAGTGCCAGCTGCTCCTATTGTTATAAGGCCGCTTGCCACCACCGCCCGTCAACCCAATTTATTTTGACCATTCACCTTTGTCGGGTCCTATTGTCTGCCTCTCAACAATGGGAATACTGTACTATTGATCTATTTCTCCGCTCTTTTTTTCCTTCGTCCATTTCTTACCCGGCACGATCTGGATCGTCACGCCTCATGTTACCTTGAACAACACTCTCTTCGCTTTTTCCAACTTATCATCTCGACATCCAACCATCTGTGTATCTGCCAGCAAATCATCACGAGCATTTTCGACACCTTGAGCACTGCAGGGCAGTCTACCGATTCAGACCACACACTCTCTGTAAGTACATATACGCTGTTCGCCCACTGTTCCCTCCTGAGCACCAAACTCGGGGCAATGTTTTCCGGAACTATACCCACCCACAACCCAATTTGGTCGACTCGAGGAGTCAACGCCGCGGCATGACACACGCTTCTACCCAGACCAGGCGGCCTTCGACGCCGCGGTCGGTGGTCTCTGCACTTTCGGAGGGCTCTACCGATTCCTCGGGGCATCATTCGATGGTATCATTGTATGAAGATGCGCCAGGCTCTCCTATGTCACTAAACTCCCCAACCGGAGTTCGTCCTCCGACCCCTGGGCCGTCTAGAGCGCGATCAACACCACCGAGGGCTCTTGGGACCTCTACTCGAGCGCCTGACTGGCCACTGGCTAGTCAGGCGCCGGCTAGTCGGCCAGTGATGAAGCCCACGTCCACCGAGGCCGGGTCATCTAGACGCCAAAAACCATTGCTACCCCTTCCACCCCACCCAAATATATTATTTACACTGCCATCACCCCCCCTACGAGGACAACCGGCCCTTCGGGCGAGGGCGGCCGCTGGTAAAAGACAAAACGCTAACAAGAGATTAGCCAAACCTCGATACAAAATGTTTCGCCTCGGGCAGGACTCGAAGCTTCTCGGCGCCGGTCACGTCGTTCTCAATGTTCTACGGGCTTTCAACATGATCGGCCTGGCTGCCGCCATGGTGGCCAGCATGGTCATGCCCGTCCTCTCCGGCATCAAAGGCCACTTTTACTTTTTCGACATGATCACTCACATCTTCGTCTTCCTCTTCGCTACCTTCCTCTTCGTCTCCGAGCTACCGGTACCATGGAGGAAATTGAAGGGGTACTACGAAAAGAACTGGCCGGTGTTTGGCCCTGACCACTCGCTCGCGTGGCTCGGCTGGGGCATGGTATTCATCGGCTTCCAGATCCTGGGCGATGCCTGGAAGCCGGCGTACACGGTTGAGACCATCGGGCTGGACTGGTGGCGCGCCATCCTCGCCGCGGCCATCCTCTCAGTCACCTTCGGCGTCTTCAACATCTGCGCCTCCGTCATCTTCCGGACCTCTATCGACGGACTCCGCGGCGAGGTAGTTAAGGTCACCTCGCGCCAGATCCGCACCCACGGCAACCTCTCCCTCCAGAACGCCGCCAACAAGAACGACGACATTGAGCACAGCTTTTCGTCCCACTACTCCTCGCCCCACCGCGACAACTGGTCGGCCCAGAGCTGGTCCAAGGAGGAAGAGGCCGTGGGCCCATCGTCGGCCGTCAAGCGCCTCACGCGCGCCTTCAACCCGCGCAACTTCAACTTCCGCAAGTCGCGCATCCAGATCAGCAAACCTATCCCGCACACCACGGCGGCGGACGACGTCGAGCGCGGCCACTCTAGCCACAGCCGCGGCGACAGCTTCGATGACAACCTGACCGGCCATGGCGAGGACCGCGGCAGCCCCATCATGCCGGGCCTCCAGCGCCCGCCAACCGAGCTGCACCCCGCTTACATGCCCAAGTCTCGCACCAGCTTGTACAGCACGGCGCATATGGATCGGTTTTGAGGGGCTGCTCGGTGGAGGCAGTAACACAACACACACTCCCTCATATGAGATTTCCTATTTTGTTATAGACCGGAACAGTCGCTACACTGCTCGTACATGGTGGAATCAGCATGATACATGGCAGAGTGGGGGTGGGGTGGATGGACGGGCGTCTTGGGGTTTAAGGAGTCATGCGTTGGTGGTTTGGTGGTTCGCTGCTTTGTAATGTATACCCGCTGGCTTTTTTTGCTTGGCTTTTCGGTGGGATGGCAATGGGAAATAATATTACTGTCCAGTTGCTCAGACTTTGAAATGATTTTTTGTCAAATCTGGGCTGAAACTTTCCTCTTACATTTGGGAGAGCACAAGCTCCCTCAAGGTGGCTTGAGAGTGGGCTGGCTCTAACAAACTCTGGCGATATGCCACGTGATGGTTGTTAGTCAACTAACACCGACTGTCTTTGCTCTGGTTTCTGGACGCCGACATATCTGCAAATAGATCATGACTCATCGAATAGGTGCCTGAACCCAAAATCTGGGAATCATGTTTGATCAGGGCCACCACTTGGTGTGTAAAACCCCACAACTGGAAAACAACCGGAGTGTGCAAGTGCAAAGCTGGCAAAGGACGTACCAAAGCACTTGACAGCCCTTGCAGTTGTGGGCAGCTGAGTGCATGGTCCGTGCATTTAATATAGCCCTTTATCGGCTTGCTGCACTCTTTCCTGCTGTCATCCTGCGCGCCCCATCCCTTCACAACGACGACGACATTGCGCGCACGGCTTCTTCGCTCCCAACTGTCACTTGACCCAGGCGACTCGTTCCCACAGCTATAAATTTCTATGATCCCACGCAGCGTTGTGATTTACGCTGCGATTCTTTTTCTTCCTTTCGTAACACGACAGTAGCCAAAGCAGCACCTTCCTTTCGACCACCCACTGTCTTCTTTCCTACTCCCACCACAGCGATCACCACAACACAACCTTTCTCTCGCCTTTCGCTCATTTCTGCTCTTGTCGACAGGCCCACAACTTTAGAAGGAGACGGCTGTGAATGGTGTGCGCATCGTGACTCGGGTTCTGTGTCCAGAAACGGGCAATCGGGTTGGTGGAATCTGTGGCGGGTTTTGCACAGGCACCCTGGTGCTGGGCTGGTCCTCCATTCGCAGAGGGAGATAATAGCTGTTTTCCGTCTATTGTTCTCGTGGCCTGAATAGGGGCCCACCTCTGAGATTTCCCTGCTCCCACTCGTGACTGGAATCGCTAGAGGAAATCCTTTTCTGCGCCCTTCTTCGCGGCAGGACTCTGTGGCTGTCGCTTCCATTGACACTACCTGCCCGTTGATTGACCTCTCGACCCATCGTTACACTTCTTTGCTCGACATAACAATGGCAGACAACGCGGCCGAGGTGGCCGAAGACTACCGCCAGGCCCTCGAAGACCTCACGGTCAATTCACGTATCGAGATCGCTACGCTTACAAACATCGCGCGTGAGAACGCACACCACGGCTTTGCCATCTCAGAGGCATTGGCGAACCACATCAAGAAGGTATGTCTGGTTGTGCTAAGAGGCTTGGATGCTCCATGACGATGGCTGTGCGAGTGAATGTACAAGAGCTAACTCCGACCAGGTACCACCCGCACGGACACTACCAGCACTCTATGTCCTCGATTCCGTTGTCAAGAATGTCCCGACACCCTATGCGTTATACTTTGGCCCGAAGCTCTACTCGGTCTTTATGGGCGCCTACACCAAGGTCGACAATGCGACAAGACGGAAAATGGACGAGATGCTCAAAACATGGAAGGAACCGGTTCCGGGCTCCATCTCAACGAAGCCCGTTTTCCCGCTCGAGCAGGTCCGGCCTATCGAGCACGCCCTGATGGCGGCCAGAAACGCCGCCTATGCCGCCCAGCAGAATAGCTTTCAAGGGCAGCAGCAGCTCATGCGGGGTCGCCAACCCGCCCCCAGCCGAGACACTCCCACGCCGCCCACTACCCGCTCATATCAGCCTCCAGCGCCCCAACCTTCTTATCCTGGGTCTAATGGGCATCGGCCGGATGCGGCTCAGCGGCCGTATCCGACGCAGCCGGTCAACGTAAGTCAATTCCCCCCTTGAATCGGCAACTCCTGTTGCTAACGACCTCCACAGGGCCCAGGTACCATGTCCCACCGCTCGACACCGCAGCCAGCTCCGCCAGCCGGGTCTTACCCCCCTTACCAGCAGCCGGCCGCGGGGCCCGTCTATGGCGCTCCCCAACCAGGAATAAGCATAGACAAGCTGAAAGATGATATCCAACAACTGATCGTTGCGGAGAAGGCGGAATTTGCACAAGATCCACTTGATACTAGTAAACAGACCAGACTGAAGGCGTTGCTGGACTTGCAAACAATAATCCAGAGCCAAGACATGCCTCAGGATCAGTTGATGATCATAAGAGATCGAGTTGCTGAACTTGCTGTAAAATTCCGCCCGCAGCTACCAGTCACTGCTGGTCCTGCTGGCGGTGGTGTTGCTGCACCCAACACCGTTTACCCGGGAGTCTCGTACACCAATACTCCTACACCTCCGGTTGTGTCTCAGCAGCCGACCCCTGTGCCCCCCGCAGCCGCGGCGGTCGTTGCGGCAGCTCTCGGGCGTCCCCCGTCTGCTGCGTCGGCCCCTCCCGCTACGGGCGGAGGCGTGTCGATTGACTCGCTCTTTGGACAAGGCGCGCTGGCGGCGTTGATATCGGGAACTGCGCGGAATTCGGCCACACCCCAGCAAACTCCCACACCACAACCTCCGCCGCCCGCCCCTGCCCCGGCCCCGGCGATTGGACCTGCGGCGGCGGCTGCGATAGCTGCTGCGTTACGGTCGCCGCGTCCACAGATGACTACCGAGCCGCCTAAACCGCCGGCTTCTGCTCCCCCGGCCTCGAATCCGTCAGCGTTGCTGGCCATGTTGAGGCAGTCGGGTCTAATCAAGCCCAGCGGAACGCCGACGCCTCCTCCAGCGGCTCCTTCACTACCCGGTTTTGGCCAGCGTGGCTACCAGTCGCTTGCCGGTTTGACATTAGATGCCAACCCCCAGCTCACGCCTGCTTCTCTGAAAACGTAAGCTCATCTCACTATCCAGACATATGACATATGAACGCGTGAAACTAACGCCGCCACCCAGCTTCCGCCCGCACATGATCTCCAAGCTCCACGAAGACCTCGGCCCGCCGTGCACCCAGTGCGGTCGCCGCTTCAAAGCCAACGAGGACGGCCGCCGCAAGAAGACGGCGCACATGGACTGGCACTTCCGCGTGCACCAGCGCATGACCGACGCCGAGAAGCGCGGCCAGCACCGCAGCTGGTATGTCGACGAATCGGTACGTATCCCCCCCATCTTCCTCCCCACCCCTACAACATACTCACCCCCCCCTCCCTCCACAGGACTGGATCCACACCCGCGAAGCCATCGACACGGACTACACCCACCCCGCCCAAGACCCCTCCTCCACCTCCCTCGCAGACGACCACCTCTCCTCCGCAGCGGGCGCGCACCACCACGGCGGCGCCACCCACGCCAACAAACAGGGCTCGGCATCCGCCGCCGCCGCGGCTACTCGGACGCCGTACATCCCCGTGCCCGAGGACAGCGCCGGCGTCAACAGCGCCTGCCCGATCTGCCAGGAGCGGTTCGAGATGAAGTGGCTGGACGAGGCGCAGGAGTGGGTGTGGACCGACGCGCTGCGCGTCGGCGGGCGCGTGTTCCATGCGAGCTGTCATCGCGAGGCGTATGGGGCGCAGGCGTTGGTGCAGAGCAGCGCTGCGCAGGGGCAGGGGCAAGGGGTGGGGCAGGGGGTGTTGGGGAAGAGGAAGGCTGAGGTATGTTTTTTTTTTTTTTTCTACTGTCGAGATGCGGTTTGGTGATGATGGTGTGTGCTGACTGTTTGTGATAGGATGATGTTGGCGGTTTGAGAGGGCGGATGAAGATGGAGGGGTATTGAGACTGGGTTGGGGTTCTGCTTGGGCGTGGCGGGTGGGTGGGAAGGGTGAAGATGCATTATCAGGCGCGGGGGTGGAATGGAAGTCGTTGCTTGTTTTGGGTGCTTTTGAGACAAAGTCATTATGATTTTGCTTGTCTCTGCTTGATGTCCCTGGCGAGTAACTCTAGTGCCTCTGGATTTTAGCATCAATGGCCGGTATGCTTTTTGACCTTGGGAGTGATGTCTATCGTAGACTGGGAAATGTTCGTTGTGAAAACGCAGCTAATACGGATTGATCGGCATGTTGGGATTATTTGAGTGAATCCTGCAGTTTTTGAACCATTACTTCTGTGAGAGGATGAACCATTGGATGTAGAATCTCTGAAGACAAGGGCCAGACCAGCCTTGATATTGCAAGCTCCCATTCCTCTTGATACCCAGCCCTTCACATCGATATAAACCTAATCCATAGTTTGTAGACCTAACTAAACCAGTTTGGGCGTACTATACCGCCCAAAACCCATCAACAACCCCGACCAGCCTCCCTCGCACCCCAACATCATCACCCCTCCAAACCTCTTCATCACCCCCTCAGACCTCAACCACCACCCCCTCTCCCTCACCACCCCCAACATCACCAACCAACCCCCCAAACTCCCTCGCACAGACCTCCCACTCCCTCCCCCCCTCCTCCGTCCCCCTCCACGCCTCCACCCTCCCCACCACCCCCAAATCCTCCCTCATATGCGCCCCGTCCCCCGTCCCATTCAACACCACCACCCCGGCCCTAACCATCAATAGCGCATACCACGCCCCGGCCAACGACACCCCCGCTCCCCTAGCCACCCGCGCCACAAACCCATCCCCCTGGAGAGGCTGCTGCCAGATGCCCGGGTTGCCCGTCAGCGTCCAGAAGCCTTGGTAGGCGGCGCCGTGCGTGGCGCACCACGTGCGCACGGCGAGGTCGAAGTGTCGCTCGGCGGCGCGGAAGCGGTTTTGGATTATGGAAGGAAGGGGGAGGGGTGGGGAGGAGGAGAGGGCGAGAAGGGTGGGGAGGGTGACGTTGGAGATGCCGAGGCGGAGGACGCGGCCGGTGAGTGTTGGCGTAGGGTTGGTTGTGGAGGCGGGGGAGGTGGTGGAGGTGGGGAGGTACTGGGCTAGGGCGGTCCAGGCTTCGAGGGTTTCGGCGGTGGTGGGGAAGGGGGAGTGCATGATCAGGGCGTCGAGGTAGGGGGGTTGGTGGTCGGGGGTGGAGAGGTTGGCGAGGGAGGAGGTGAGCGAGGCGTGGATCTGGGCGGGGATGGGGTCTGTGGGGGAGTGGGACGGCGAGGAGTCATCGAAGGGAGTGAATTTGGTTTGGATCTGGGTGGGGGCGTTGGTGGTTAGAGGGGCGGGTGATTATAAATGTGAATAGAGGGTGAATAGTATGTGGGCGGACGCACGAAGAGGTCTTTCCGGGAACAGATACCCTCGCTGATTGCACGGCGGATGCCTTCGCCTGTACCGGCCTCATCGTAGTGCTTCTTCATTGCGGCAGTGTCGATGCCACGGAAGCCGGCCTTGATGGCCTCATAAACGAGATCGGCGGTGCGCTCCTTCTTCCAGGCGGTGCCGTACATCATGGGCGGCATTTCCGCCGTGGACTCGGGGGCTGCCATGCTGTTGCTTTCTAGCGGGGACAAGGGCCGATGAAGGGTACGGTTAAATGAAAAGAGTCTACGTTGATGATGCCAGACACTGGGGGGGTTGAGGCTCGGTAGCCTTGAAGGAATGAACGATGCTCCTCTCTTCCAAAGCACGCAGTCCATTGATAGGTTAAATCCGAGAGAGGGTGAGGGGAAGCTGCGTTGCTCAATGAGGAGCTTGGGGGGTGGCCTTGTTCAATATTGACTGCTTAGGTAGCCAGAATATGGTCATAATTATCATTTGTTTTTCACGGTTAGCTTCTGCGAATTATCACAACAGCTCAACCATCAAAAACGAGACATCCTGTCAACCACGGATGACGTCGTCAAGACCCATGCAACATCGCCAATCTGTCCCGGGGAAGCTCTTCCCGGGGTTCGCTGAGACATCCCGGGGGAGCGGTCTCGGCGCGTCTTGATTCGCTCTGGTTCCCCTGGAGCGGGCCGATACCAGGTTATTGTAGCACGGAAGGAGTTGGAGACTCAGGGGTGCTCCCGCTATTCCAGCTCTGGCTGTTTCGGGCATTTACCCGCAACGCCGTCGCTGCCCCGCCATGAGCCCCATCGATGGAGGGGAAGATGGGGGGTCACGGCCGACAGCAGCCTCTTGCTCTCGGGTTTAAGAGCCAGGCGCCGAGACGTTGATTATAAACTTCGAATCTTGTTGTCTCCCCTTTCCAAGTCAGCCATCATCACAGAAACACAAACACCAAGTCATCTCACAACCACAAACATGACGTCGTCAACCCCGTACACGGTGAGGTGGGGTATCATGGCCACGGGCTGGATTGCTGAGGGTAAGTGGACTTCCATGCCCGACATCCCATTTCCCACACGCCGCTTACCTTGTGCTCGCAGTCTTCACCAAGGACCTCCTCGCCAACCCGGCCCTTCGTGATGTGCACGATGTCCGCCACGAGGTGGCCGCCGCCGCCTCCTCCAGTTCCAAGGAAAGGGCCGTCGACTTCCTCACCAAGGTCAAGGCGCCGAGCTCCGCCAAGGCATACGGCTCGTACCACGAGCTCGTGGCCGACCCCGACGTCGACATCGTCTACGTGGCCACCCCCCACAGCCACCACTTCCAGAACGCCATGCTCGCGCTCGAGGCCGGCAAGAACGTGCTCTGCGAGAAGGCCCTGACCGTAACGGCATCCCAGGCCCGCAAGCTCGTCGACACGGCGCGGGCTAAGGGTGTCTTTTTCATGGAGGCCGTGTGGACCCGCTACTTCCCTCTCAGCATCCAGGTGCGAAACCTGATCTCGTCGGGGGCTATCGGAAACGTCTACCGCACCATTGGTTAGTTGAAACCTCTACTTTCCTACCTACCATACAGTTAGTTAGTTCCATGCTAATACGAAACCCAACCAGCCGACCTATCCATCGGCAAGGAAGCGGCGGACGGCAAGATCGACTTCGCGGACACGAACCGCATGGTCAACCCGGAGCTAGCGGGCGGCGCGCTCCTCGATCTCGGCATCTACGCGCTGACCTGGGTGTTCCAGACGCTATACCACGTGCAGCCGGAGGAACAGAAGGAGGCCCCCAAGGTCGTAGCGGCCGTCAACAAGTACCACACGGGGGCGGACGAGACGACTAGCATCATCGTGCAGTTCCCGCAGCACAAGAGCCACGGGATCGCGCTGACGTCGCTGCGCGTGTCCAGCGACGTCGACGGCAAGAACAGCGCCGGCCCCGCCATCCGCATCCAGGGCTCCGCCGGCGAGATCCAGGTCATGGGCCCCGCCTACTGCCCGCTGCAGTACCGCGTCATCAAGAAGGACGGCGCCGGCGAGGTGCAGGTGGTCGACTGCCCCATCCCCAAGGACCCCGAGAGCGGCTGGGGCCAGGGCATGTTCTGGGAGGCGGACGAGTGCGCGCGCTGCTTGCGGGATGGGCAGAAGGAGAGCAAGTCGCTGCCGTGGAGCGAGAGCGTGGCTATTATGGAGGTCATGGAGGAGACGCTGAGGCAGGGTGAGGTCGTGTACTCGGATGTCATCTCGACGGATGTGTATGATGCGCAGAGCCCGCTGAACACGGGCAAGCGGTAAAATTGGTAAGCTCGGAATGGAGTGGAATGGAGTCGAATGGGATGTGATAGTGATAGTGATGGGCTGAGAAGATGGGCTGGGCCTTGACGGAGGGTTGCGTCGTCGTCAGCGCTGCTGGTTCTGTTCGGGATGGGTTAGGCAAAGCTGTTGTTGTTTTTCTTTTTGAACCTAACTACATACATACCTACCTAACTACATAGCCACATGTGCCTAGCCAAGAGATACCTTAGTGATGTCCAAGTCTTGAGGTTTGCGAGGCTGACATGCCCGAATGTTTCGGATTTCCCATGCATATGGCTTTTTGGCTTGGGGGATTGTGACTCGAGAGTCAAGCAACCAACCAGATGTCGGATCTGTCTCTCCTTTCTCGGCCCACCCCTCACCGTCACTAGAGGAGAGGCTCGGGACTGGGCCCGTTGGGGATACTGCGGCTATTTGTCAGGAGTACAAAGCGCGGGTCGGATAGGTGGTTGTAGGGCACGGTCAGAACGGGGAGGGTGTCATCCGTGCATGACAACCATGACAACCATGACAACCCATGACGACTTGGTGCTTCTGGTGCTTCTGCCAAGGCGCTTTCCTCGGGCCCGGATCCCTGGGTGCTTGTTCGCTGCCATTGCATCCAAGTACCGTGTACATACGTGCTAGTAAGTGCCTGTTCTTTCTTCCCGTTGCATCATGATATCGGAAAAGGGCCGGGGCAGGGGGAGCAGGAGGTGAGGCGGATGACGGAGATGCAGGTCCGAGACACGCAGAAGGAGGGTTACTTCAGGCCATCCATACAGTACTAGCACGATCGGCGGAACTGCACAGAGACGGAATTGGGGTATCGTGATGCAAGTCATTGCAGAATTTTCATGGAAAGTTCGTCACACTTTGTGCGCCAAGTTCTTTTTTTTTTTTTTACTCCTTCCTCGGTTGCGGCATTGGGGATAGGTAGCCCGGCAGGCAACGAGTGAAGGATGAACTGGGGAGGGTTTGTGTGCCACTGGCAGCCATCAGCCAGAGAGAGGTGAAGTTGTGCTGCGAACTGCTTACCTTGACCTATGCCTTACCTTAACCTACCCCACCATCCATCCACTCAATCAACGTCAGAATGTTTCAGTTCAGCCCACAACCTCCAGTTCTTCGACGTCCAACTCTAACCCAACCGCACGTTATACCAGCAGCTCCGAACCAATTGACCGATTAACTAAGCACAGCGCCTGATCTTGGTATCCTCGTCCTATTTTTATTTTTATTTTTTATTTTGCTTTGTTTGATCGGCTGGAGCTACCCGAGGAAGCAACTGTGCTGTGTACCTAAGTGTGAGCTTTCCGCTGCCCTCTTCCACTATTTTTGTACCATGTATGCATGTACATGTACCCCGATGTATTCCGTACTTTGTCCCTCATCCGCCGTTCGCGCCCTTCAGCCCTGTCCGGCCGGGGCAGTTGTGCATGTGCTCGAGCGGAACTGCACACCACGGATCTAGCTTGGAACCATGTTTCTATCTTTTTTTACCTTTTTACCCCTCCAGTTGGCAGACCCGGGGGCCCCAGTATGTGATCGCCTCTCATCCGATTTCTGCGCGGGCTACGACATTAGGAGCGGATAATGGATCGGATCGGGCGGTCGGCAACTGGCTTCCCCCCCCCCCTGTCTTTGCATCCCCGAGACTCCCACATGCGCACATCGACACACTACGGCAAGTGCAATATGCGTGGTACATATCTGCAAGTCGTGGCAGTCCCCTAGCTCATGTCTACCTCGACCGCCACATTCCGAAGACACCCTTCTCCGCTCTTTCACGCGCTAACAAAAAGAACAGGCGGTCAAGCAAAACGAACCACCGAGAGAAGACGCACCAGGAACAAGAAAATCTTCCACGTCCTTCGCCTAGCCGGCAGCTGTGACGCAGCGGTGTGTGAAGAAACTCTGCGCCTTGACTTGACGAGCACGAGAGTGACCAATCCTCAGTCCGCTTGGCTGTGTCCCTCCTTTCCCCCTTGCTCGACCCGCGATTATCTGGTCACCGCGCTGTGCGCCACGCCAAGTTGGGCCTCAGGGGAGAGCAGGACCTCGTCTCGACCGCCGCCCGACCCGGAAGCAGGAGAGAGGAGTGGCTGCCCGAGCTATTGTGCTCATGGCGTCGTCGTCGTCTGCCACGCCATCCGCCCTACCGTCCTCCTCGGCGGCTGATGCGGTTGCCAAACTAACAACCGCCCCCACCGCCGCTGGTACCGAGACGGGGACCAGCGAGCCAACAGCGGCCGAGGCCGAGGCAGAGGCTTACGAGCGCACCCACGTCCACGGCGTCTACGAGGCCATCGCCCCGCACTTCTCGGCCACTCGCTACAAGCCTTGGCCTGCCGTGGGTTCGTTCCTGCGCTCTCGGGCAGCCGGCGCCGTTGGGCTCGATGTGGGCTGCGGCAACGGCAAGTACCTGGGCGTGAACCCAGACGTCTTCATGGTGGGCTCCGATCGGAGCCCGTCGCTCATCGCGCTTGCCAGGGACCGTTGCATGCAGCTCCCAGCTCAAGAGGGTAATGCAGCCGGGCCAGGAACAGGCGGGGAAGCCGGCGGTGGCGTCGCTGCGGCCACTGACGTCCTCGTGGCTGACGGGCTTTCGCTGCCCTTCCGCGAGCGCGCGGCAGACTTCGTCATCTGCGTGGCCGTTGTGCACCACATGTCGACGCGCGCAAGGCGGCAAGAAGCGATCCGGCAGCTGCTGCGATGTGTCAGGTTGGGAGAGGCCGGTCAGGCAGGGGTCAGGTCCTCGTCTACGTTTGGGCGCTCGAGCAAGGCGCCAGCCGCCGCGGATGGGACGAGGGCGGCGAGCAGGATTTGCTGGTGCCGTGGGTCTTGAAGTCCCAGCAGAAGCAGCCGAAGCAGCAGAAGCCGCAGCAGAAAAAGGCCCCCAAACAACCCATTGGTGGCGGTGATGCCGTTGCTAAGGGCGGTGAAACACCGCCTACACTAACAACAGCTGGCCCTGCCGAACCAGGAACGCCGCCTAGCCACACCGACCCCGTCTTTCAGCGTTACTACCACCTCTACCGCAAGGGCGAGCTGGAAGAGGATGTGCTGGCGGCAGGGGGTGTTGTCGTCTCCAGCGGCTACGAGAGAGACAACTGGTGGGTGGTTGCTGCCAATGAGCCCGTCCCCCAGGCTTAACAACAATGAGGCCTAATCTGAGGTACATCCTGGGCGGCCAAAACAAAGATTTGCTTGTCACTGGGTACGAACGAAGTAGAGGCCGCCTCTCTCTCCTCGACGCGTTCTACTCCATCATCTCACGAATGCAGACTCTCCCCTCGCTTGCTGTGTGACTGCTGCATCTCATTCGGTAATCTGTCTATCCTTTCCCCAGGGTTGCTGCCCATTGGCCTTTTCTCCCCATCCATACTCTCTGCGAGCGCCACGGCCATGCCTCATCGGTTCTGTTATTTCCCACATGATTGATTCCTTGCTTGTCTTCGTACCCCAACCCAATAGAAGGAAAACAAAGGCTGTTTCAAGCGGGCCTCTCTCTGCCCCTGAAATCACACCTGCCTCCCCCCCCCTGGTAAACCTCCAAGTAAACGGTAAACTCCACTGGCGCCCCTGCCGCCCCCTTTTTTTCCCACCCTCTCGCCGTGACCAACAAACAGGAAACCGGTCTAGCCCTTTGCTTTTTTTTGCCCCCTTGGTACCGTAACTACTTAGTGTAGCTCCAGCAGACGCCGTGTAACACCAGATCTTGATGTGATGTGGCTCTGAGAAAAGGTGATGGAATTGGAATTAGGAAGCGACAGGTGTAGAAGCGGAGCGAAAGGGGGTTGTTTGCCCACCAGCCGGGACTGTTTTTCCCGAAAAGAGAAAAAGGAAATGGAGGCAAAGAAAGTAGGGGAGAATACAGGTATGCAGTTAGTTAGTCCCTCCGACGTTTCGTCATCGTCGCCATCGCCGCCGTGGTCGTGGACAGTAGTTGATCCCGAGTAGGTAAGGGAACAATAAATAGTGAAATGGGGAGTACAGAAGAAAAAGAGTGGCGATGCCGAGGGTGCCGGTCATGATGATGGTGATGTTGTTCCATCCCTGCCGTCGTTCGTTCCAAGTACTCGTTCCGTTTGTCCGTCCATCCCGTCCATTCCATCCGTCCCGACCATGTCCCCGTAAATATCCACATCCCATCGTCCGTCATGTCCCGTAAATATCCATATCCCAACATCCATCCATATCCCATACCAGTGATGCCAACGCCCATACCCACAAACCATACCCATACCATGCTCAATCCGCCATATCCCATCGCTCGTAAATGCGTGACCCATGATTTTCTTCTTTCAGATCAGATAGAAAAGTAAAACAAAAAAGAAACAAAAAACAAAAGAAAAAACCTCCACACCACATCACCACATAACATCACAACCCATGTCTACTCGTCCCCGTCCCCCTCCGCGCAGCCATCCCCGCGCCCATCCCCATCTCCATCCCCAACCCCGGAAGCCCAGGCCCCATCCCCGGCCCAGAGCCCATCCCAGACCCAGGCCCAGGCCCCACCGCAAACCCCCCCGCCAACGGCTGTTGCTGCGGACCCGGCGGCGGCGGCGGCGGAAGAGGCGGCAGGTATTCGCCCCCATCGCGCACGGCGGCCGCCGACGACGACGACGACGTCGAGTACATGTGCTGCTGGTGTCGGCGGCGGCTGGTCTCGCGGGGGTCGGGCGGGCTGGCGCGCCGCTTGCTGGATCCCGAGCCCGGTGCCGGTTCCGGTTGTGGGTAGGGCGATAGCGCGGGGAGTAAACCGCCGCCGGCGCTGCTAGGGCCTGAGCCGGGGCCGGGGCTGGCGGTGGCGCTGCTGTGGATGGGGCTGGTTGTGGAGCTCGGTTGCTGCTGGTGGTGGTGGTGGTGGTGGTGGTGGTGTTGGTAGGGTTGTTGAGGGTGGGGGTTGTGGGTGTGGTAGTGCTGCTGCTGGGACGGGGTTGGAGGCGGGGCCGGGCCGCCGCCTTGGGCGTAGGCCGGTGTGCTGTAGGGGCTGACGCCCGTCGTCAGCTCGGTGATGCCCGGGAGCATGCCGCCGCCGCTGCTGCTGTAGCTGCCGGCCGGACGGTCCCCTCCTCCTCCTCCTCCTCCTCCTCCTCCTCCTCCTCCTACGCTGCTGATAGAGCCGCGGCTTTGACCGAGGGAGGAGCCGCTGGTTTGGATGGGGGCGAGGCCGTAGCCGTAGTCGGCCGCGTCGGAGAGGGGCGGGCCGAAGGGGGCGCGCGAGGGGAAGCTTTCGCGGCGGGCGGAAAGGGGGCGGCTGCCGGCGGAGGTCGGGGTCGGCGGGGGATTTAAGGGCGGGAATTGTTGAGGGAGCGGGCCGGCGCCTGGTGGTCCCCGGCCATAGCGTGGCGAGGGTAGGCCGGAGAAGTCGCGTGGGACGCTGCCTTGGGATTGCGAGTGAGCGTGGCCGCCGCGGGTCGGGGAGATTCGCTGCGTCATCGAGCCTTGGGGCTCGTTTGAAGCTACGTTCAGCGAAAAGGGAACCACCCCAGCCCGCCGCGCCATCTCGACCTCACCTAGCTGCCAGTGCATTGCTTCAGCGGCCCGCCACGGAACTTGCATCTCTTCGGCTACTTTGGCCCACATCTCGGGTTTGAACCTAGGAGGGAGGAGTTGTTAGTGATGTTTAGGGGGCAGATGTGTGTAGATGGCACTAGAGATGGCTCGACTTGGCTGGCGGCGCTTACCTCTCGTAAAGCCTCGCGAGTTTGTTCTTGCGTTCCTCGTCCCACTCGCTCCGCCGCTCCAAGTAGTTCTGGTAATGAAGGCGGCAGCTGATGGAGCTCCGGCCGGGGAGCCGCTTCGAGATGTCGTCCCACTTCATTCCACTGCCCCGGAGTTCGATGATGAGGCTGTCCTCCTGGGACGACCACTTGCTCTGCTTCTTAGCAGGCGACTCGAACGTGTGCGGCGGCATGCTGCGCTTCCCACCACCGCTCCTAGGACGCGAGCTCCTCCTTGAACTTGGTGTTGGGCCCGAGATGCTCGGCGCCCTGGCTCCGGTCCCGCCCGCCGCGTCAAATCGGGGAGACAACGGGCCGGTTGCTACGGCGAAAGATACCGGTTGCGGGCCGCTCGTAGGTGCCGTCGATGCTGTGGATGCCGGGACCGTGCTAAATGGTGTTTGCTGGGTTGGGGACACCGTCGACTCATTTGAGTCGGAGTCCTGGAGAAGAGAGGCGATATCCACGATGGGCTATATCTCGCCGGTTTAGCCTAGAAAGGCAGGGCTGTCATGGGCAAGGGGGATAGTAAGATGGCGCGCCTTGATGGAAGAGGTATTACTCTGTGCTGCGGAGGAGGTTAGATGGTGTTTTGGGAAAAGTCGAAAGTTGCAGTCCTGCTCGATTCGGATGGCAAGGTCAAGAATTTGGAGCTCGTGTCTCGTCGGTTCGTCTGAATATGGGTAAGTGTCCGTGGGCCAGGCGAGGTCGATGCGCACGAAGCACGTACTTTACTAGCTGTCCTCCGTGAGGTGGTGTCGAATCAGCAGAGCGGACCAGGTGTTGTTTTCGGAGTCGAGGTCCGAGGGAAAGGTGGTTGGAGGAAGCTGGAATGGGATAAACGGGGTCCGTGATCCCTGGGAGCCACGGAGAGGCGTTCGAGGACGGACGGTGCTGAAATGGGGCCCGTCTGTCCACAGAAGGAGCGAGGGTCCCTTTTTAGATGGGCCTACTGGCGTTATAGCTTTCCTCAAGAAGCCGTTGCCCGCGTATCTGGGGTGTTTAACATGGTGATTGGTTCCTGTTTGGCCAATGAACGTGACAAGATGGGCAGAAGAAAAGCAGACAATGGAGACAAGGGGTGCTCGCAGATGGATACGTCGGTCAGGCGAGGTTGGCGGAATCTTGCGGCTTGAGGGGAGTTGTTTCCCTCCTCTCCATAACCGCCAACTGGGGAAAGAGGTGAGCAACAGGGAAGGGGCCTGGAGCGGAAGGGGCCGGGATATCTCGATGACGCCGTGCCTGTCGAGATGGTGAGGAGGTGTGGGGGACTGAGCCGGGGTCGAGGGGACACGAAGCTGGATACAACCAGGAGGGAGGAAAGACTTAAAGATGAAGACCTCAGAACGGGAGTGTGCAGAACTAGTTTGCATGCCATAGAGAGATGGCAACGGCAGAGGGCCTGCTGGGCATACCGGGAGGGGTGTGAAGAGGGAGCGAGCCTAGTAAACTAATTGTGGAGCGCAAGGAAACAGAACAGTAGATGTGCGGAGGGTTCAGGGCTTGGATGTAGCAAGCCGCGCTGGGCAATCGGGCCCCGGGCTTGCATAGGGCTTCGGTAGTAACTGGTCACTGGTAGCATTACCAGGGGCCTAGATGTACAATGCAGCGGCCCCCATGCCCGCCAAACGCTTGGTTTTTTTTTTTTCTCGGAGAGAGATGCCGTGGGAGACAAGTGATCTCCCGGAGAGGACAACCGTCATGGCTCGGTAAGCAACAATACGGCTTCCGCTAGCACCTGGGGGTTCTGGTAGGGTAAGATCTAGCGCTGGTACCAGCATTGGCCTCCCCACGCCGCGTGTTCGTTCCGGGGATGGGAAGAACCGAAACTTACTGTTCGCGGACCCGGTCCAGCCGTTCACGGCCACACGAACTGCACTGCCTGGACAGCGAGTCCCACGGTGGCTATGTGCCCGTTTTTGCGAAGAAGCACCGGGGTTACTTGTGAGCTTCCTTACCCTATTTGTGTGATCTGACGAGAACAAAGGGAGCTCTGGAGGCGACAACAGCTCCCAGGTCAAACACACAGATTGGCAGGTTGAAGCTCGCCTTGCGAGATGCCGGCCGGAAACATATAGGGTGGTCATGGGGTGGATGTATCATTCTCTACTGTTGGGTCTGCGTGAGTCGCGTTCAGTCCGATGGATTGGTGGATCCATGATCGGAAAATAGAGATAGGTTGGAGCCCTCAACGCCGAAAGGAGGCCCTGCGAGAGGATCGGGTTGCAATCCGGGGTGGCTGACTGCCGTTGGGCTCGACCGGCCTGTATCCTCTACTTCCCCCACGAGTAGCCAGCGCAATCGGTAGCCTGTCGTGCGCCGCCTTGGAGGTTGGGAATGGACGGTACCTGCTGCATGAAGAACTGGTGGCGTCGAAGAATGGCAAGGCGTTGGCCAAGTCAACGCTACATCTGCATTGTCCCAGCACTGTCCTGGCATGATCCTCGTCGGGTCTGGCGGCGAAGGTCCTAGTCACGAAACCAACGTGGAGACGACGGAGAACAGGACCGCAACGAATGAGCGACCACGGGTGGTTAGAACGGAAAAGAGAGTTGCCCCATGGGTTCGAAACCGCCACTTGACGGGAGGGGAGGATTGGCGAACGGTGAACGGGGCCAAACCAACTCTTGGTCCATGCCTCGATTTGAGACCTTTCTGGCCCCAACAGTCTGGCGGCCTGGTTGTTTCCTTAGCGGTGTTCTGCTCTTTAGGCCCGGGCACTGTTGTCGGGCAGTGGCAAGGCCGTATTTGGCATCGACAAGAAGAAAGGTTAAATTTGGCGGGCGAACAATGTGACTAGGAAGGTCAGAGGAGGTGATGCTTGGGGAGGCTCGTGCTGGGGTCCGAATAGAAGAGCGGGATGAAGAGGCTCGCTTCGATCCGCATCTAATCTGTACCCAGAAACGGACGTCCTTCGGCTCACACCGTCGGCCGGGTCACAAATCGGGTTTGAGATCTTAACCCTGCCCCCGTCACCAGGGTCCTAGCCGCCTACCCGATCTGGCGATGGCACGTTGGGAGATCTCTGCTTGTTTTTCGAACCCCCGTGCGCAGATAAGGACATGAACGTGTCTCTCCTCCCTCTCTTTAATGCGATCGACCCCTGTCGAGCTGTGCAGGAGGGGCCAGAGAGAGGCTCGACGCATTACTTGCATGGACCAACGGGGGCAAATGCCCTAACATCGTAACATCCACCGAACCTGGCCCCTCTCTCTTCAGCGGCGGGAGTGGCAGGGGTGAGATGCCGGTGCAGCGAAGAATCGGGGTCGAGCACAGCCCGCTGCAGAACTCAAGGAGCTCTTTGCCGAGCTTTGAAAGCTTGGTCCGATGTCTGTGCGGCTCCGGAGCAAGCGCCGGATCACACAATGCTTTTGTCACATGCCTCTTGCCTCGACGACGATGGTTGAACAAAGGATGGCCACATAATGGATTGTCAGCGTCCGCGTTGTCGAAAAACCCTCGACTAGCTGAGACGGCCAATTCCTCTTGAGTGACGAGATGGCTAGACTAGCCAGGTTTCTTTCTGCCGACGAACTGGCGGTCAGCTTGCATGGGTTTCTTCCCCGCATCAGGGAGGATCAGGGTTATTATGGTAGCATGCCGGAAAGGCGATCATGAATCGCGTTTCCGTTTTTGGGTCCTTGCGTTCGAGAATTCCCCGGCGGAAGAGTGCTCCACTCGCTCCTTGAACCAGGACTTTTTACTTCATGGTTCCTCGGTTGAGATGCTTGTCTCGGCTCACGGGCCATCAGACCATTGAGGGCATCAAACAACCCAATCCCAATTGGATGTTGGTCAAGGTGGTCAAGACAGACAGAGCTGATGGGACATACTCAGCCTCCCTTAACTAATGCCGTCGTGGGGGAGGGGGGTCGCATGAGCGGCGGGACCGCCTTCTAGGGTGGGACAGAGCCACAGCGTAGGACTGGCGGGCGCTGATTCTGCGTTGTCATCCAACGTCTTCGATATGGTTCTCGTGGATACGTGGACTCCATGACCTCATCCGGCCCTACACAGTCAACGTACGTCGCGGTGGAAACGGCAGCAAGGGCGATCCGCGACAGGGATGGCGGCAAGAAGCCGCCCGATGAATCTAGAGACCGCTTGAATCCAGTCTGGAGCAAACGGGCGGGGGAGGAGAGGTTTCTCATCGTCGGCTGTTTTATCGCCCGCGCGGTGATGTTCGCTCACCTTTGTGCATTCAACACCACAGAGGTTGTGGGTTTGGCAGGTCCAGTTCGAACATGGGCCGTTCGTCAGGTTCAGCAGCTGCCAAGTCAAGTGAGACGAACCTCATGTACGTCGACGCTTTCAACCTCTCTGCCAGGGCACATTCGAGCCTATGGGAACCGCTCCAGCCACCGCCAGATCAAGGCGGTTCGATCGCTTTATCCCCCGCCGAGGTTATTGGGCGGTTAAGAAACCCAGAGCTCTCAAGCCAAGACAAGTGCTCATCGGTGCTCGTCTTTGGCTAGTTGCGGGCGATGTGTTGGTCTTGGCGGCTTCATTTGGCTTGGCGGCGGTTGCTCCGTGTTGTGGCGGGCCGGTAACATGGTTTCAAAACCACGTGTGGGAGTAGAAAGAGGATAGGACTTCGTACATACCAGATCCTCTTTCCGGTGTCTCCGAAACCGATGAGGGACACTCGTTGCATGTGCCTCGAATAGAGGGACGCCCGGGACGTTTCCATCTGTGGTCCCCTGGCTGGCCCATCATGTCATCATCCCGCCCACGTCAGAATACCTGTCAACAACGTCACAAGATCTTGTTGAGTAACACAACGTGGCGGTGAATGGTATAGGAACAGATCTTGGGTAGCAAGTATGCATGTCGTCTCCGGCCTGACACTTGTTTCGAGCCCATGTCCCTGTCATGCTTGACAAACATGCGTGGCTAACTGAGTAATGATGCGGCCAGGAAAAGCCTCCTTTTTTCACTACGACGCTGTGGGCGCAGACGAGCTTCATCGTCGAATGGACAGCGCTGGCTGTATATGCATGATTTTCTAGGCGGTCAATTGCATGCACGGCAGAGCGGTGACTTTGGTAGGGGCAGACTTTTCCGAGGAAAACGGAGGGAGAGCATGTTAGTGGACAGGCGAGACAATGTCATGCTGCTCTCGGGTACAGGCTTCGCGCCGCCGCCTCGTCCTGTCAGTCGTGCTGGGCAAAGGGTGAGGCAAAGAATGACTTGTCAGGTGCGCGCCGCATCCATCCATTGTCCAGCGGTTCCGTTTGTATGGGGCCAGGGCGGACACGGACGGCTCGTACCGGCTGGTAGTCTCCGCCTCGGCTTCGGGCATCGATAGTTAACGACGGGAGGCCGTCAGACGCGTGGACGAGTCCAGCATCATTGTTGCGGGTTCAACCAATCGTGATTTGCAAGGCCGTTTGACTTTCAGCTTGCGGCGGGATCGGGGGTCTGACCGCACCAATGCCGAGATGCTCCAAGCCGATGGTGCTTGGGACATCTCCAATGGGACGGTGCCTGGCGAGGCTGCAAACGGATAGGACCTAGATGATTGGAAGCTTCTCGGGAGAACATTCGAGTCGTGTCGGTTTCCGTGCCGGGGCGCCGGGTTGTGTGCTGGCGTCGGGAGGCCGCAGGGGCCAGGCTTGTTGCAATATGCATTGCATTGTTTTGGTTAGAAAACCGATCGTTGCGGCTTTGGAACGATTGGGGGGGAATACGAAAATGGCAGAAGGCGAAAGAATGAAAACAAGTTGAAAGAGCGAAGTAAGGCAGGTACATGTAGTTAAGGGTTTTGTTGTGAGATTGCGAGTCCCAGGATGGAAAGCACAATTGCCTAATTAGGTACGTTAGCACAGCCACCGCCAGAGATGCCGTTGTGGCTGCCGGGTTGTATGTACATACATGTATGCAGTATACTGTGTAAATGTGGCGTCACTCTCTTCTCCACAAACTTCAGCCAACCCCACACACGGGCAGATCAGGCAGTTGCGATGAGAAAGAACCCCAAAACCCCATCTCACAACAAAACATCTGCATTTCGCTTTCTGCATTCTACAGCTACAGCGTTCAGATGGGCGTGTTCTAGTTTTGAATAATCATTTTCCTCTCTATTGTGCAAAGACGTGATAGGGGCAGTCCTGGCAAGCGAGCGCCGGTTGCCTTCGACCCCTTTCTCTCATTTTACTAATTCACTCGGCCCACGACGTGCAACATTTCGCACGCGTTTTTCACATTTTGCTTCTCACCGAAACACTAAAAGACCTAAAAGGCATCAATCTACGCAGCCATCCCCGCCGGGGCCTCGGACTTCAACTATGGCAGACGTTCCTCTCTACGTGGTCTCAGACTACACCTCGTCCGAGAGACGGATCACTCCAGCTTGGTCCATCTCGCAACTCAAAGCCAAGCTTGAAACCATTACCGGCATCCCTCCCTCGTGCCAGCAGATCTCTCTCAAGACATCATCCGGTGAAAAGATTGCGGTTGAGGCTCCAGACGAGGAGTCGGTTTATCTACAGCAGTTTCCCCTCACTCCTTATGCCGAGTTGCTGGTTCGTGCACCCTGACTTCAACCCCGGGCACATCACTAGCCTGACGTAACGGGATATAAAGTGGGAAGGAAGCTAATGAAATAAACAGGTCGGCGATACGAGACCCGCCTCGGCAAGGCCCAATTTTTCAAGCACGGCTGGTGTCGAGAAGTACGTGTTGCCTGAAGAAGAATACGAAAAGAAAACGGATTCTGTTCTAGCATGGAAGAAAACGGAGAAGCTGGGGCGCTTTGACCCTAATGCTGCGGGCCATGAGCAAGCAAAGATATCCGCCATTGCTCACGAAATCGAAGCCCGGGGGATTGCCGTGGGGAAGCGATGTCAGATTGGCGAGGACGAGTCCAGACGAGGAGAAATCAAGTACGTGGGCGACGTGGAGGAAATCCCTGGCCTAGGTGCATGGGTCGGCGTCCAGCTGGATGAGCCAGTTGGCAAGAACGATGGGAGCATTGGCGGTTCCCGCTACTGGGGCGAGGAATCGCAACTCAAGCATGGCGTGTTTGTCCGCCCGGATCGGGTCGAGGTTGGCGACTTCCCAGCGCTGGATGACCTCGAAGATATGGAGGAGATTTGAGCGGCTGGCGTCGGCGCAGTTTCCCGCACAATGGAAGCGTTATAACGCCTGGCGTCATCCATATTCCCACATTGTTGGCTGCCACAACGTTTGATACTTCGCGCCCTCCTTTCAGTCCCGCTTCTGCGCAGCTGCCCGTTATGATATCGCCCTGGACATACAAAGTAAGTTTGGGCACGGCAGGTCAGTAACCAACCGCCTGGTATCCATCTGAGAAGGAGTTCGAAGCTGACTGTTGCGAAGTTCCACCGCGTCGAAAGTGGTAGCCCCCTTTCTTTATATTGTCCGCGAAGCGACGCGAGCTTGGCTGCGTTCAGGGGCAATGGGACAACAGCGTCCTTCACAATACACAGTTTCGACAGGCACCAGGGCTCGGAGAACACAAACAAATGTGCACACTCGGCACTGTAACCTTCATTTAGCCGCCGCACCTGCCGGTGTTGTTGCAAGGATGTGGTGCTGTAACACCCCCTGTGTGATGTTCCCGTCGCTCGCCAATACCACGCCACAGGGCATGATCTGTGAGTTACCCCTGGCAGCTCAATGATGTGGAGCTCGCACGACATGTCCAACCCACGTCCAAACCCACCAAGACGTTTTATGATGCGAATAGCAGCTTGGATTCTTCTCTTCGTTATTAAACGGCTCTGTCCGCTCTTCTTTCAGACTTCCAGGGTGATTTGTCAACAGAAAATGACATAACAGGGTAAACTACCTCTTGTCTTGGCTACCAGGCTCCTAAAGCACCCTGTCAGCAACCCGGAGAGTTGTGCGTTCAGCATCTGAGACGTCGACGGGTGATCCCTGAGCCCCGGCTGCCGGCGTCCCGAGAAAATCTCCGAACCGAAACAGTGTGTTCTGCTGGGCCGTTGTCAGAGACAGCTGTCAAGTGCGAATAGCAAGCTGAACCCGGGAAATGCAACAAAGCCCCACAACAACACAGAGCCTCAGCTGAAGGTTGGGCAGTACGTACGGATGGTCACCACTTCTCTCACCTACACAGTCCGCAGTACACGGAGAAAACCGGATCATGTTTCCCACAGACTCGGTCTCGGCACCATCCGATAAGGTAGCCATTCGGACGGAGATGCTATGGATGATGCAATGAATGGGATTGGATCACTTGGTGAGGCGCTAACGTACCCCGCATGCCTTCTCCATGATGCAACCCGCAGCGCTCGGGCACGGGGCTTATTCGTACTTCGTACCGTCCATGGATTGCTTTAAGTCGCCGTAGGCACTAAAACATATTCCAAACGCTCTGTTCACCGATCCACCATACCCCGTTCTTGCCCAGCTTTTACTCCTGTGTGCATACAGAGTACTCCATTTCCCCACACACCTCTTGCCATCTGAGAAACTCCAGCTCGGTTTATGCCTACAAATCGATGCCCCCGGGGAAAGCGCACTATCTCACACGAGGCGGCAGAACGCGCATACGTTGTGGGATTCTGAATGGGCTGTGTCATCCGGAATATCCGGCGAACGCGCATTCGGTTCTCTTCGATACGCAGTTGAAGGGACAGCACCCCGCCGCCAGCGAAATAACGATAGCACACATACCTTTCCTCATTCCGCATTCCGAAACTTGCCACGCTGCTTAGACCTGTTCCGTTCCGACTGGCTCGACCACGCTCGCCTTTGTTCTGACCGATCAACCGGGGCTATCATCCGAACCACCCCGCCTCTTAGCATACGCCTTACTCCCGGCGATCAGGAATCGAAGAAACCAAGGATAAGCGCCACCAAGCAGCAGCCGCAGCATGGAGCCTTTGCCCGGATAGTCGACGTGTGATGTGAAATCTGGTCCACCAAACAACTCCCGCCCCAGTCATTATTTCCGTCTTCCCCTCCACCACCTACCCTCTTCAGGCGGCATTCCACCATCCCCGCCCTGGCCTGAAATCGTCGAGGAAGCATACCCTCGCCATCCTGTCTCTCATCTCGACCGCAGCGACGTCGACCGTCGCAGGCGATGGGAAAGATGGCCTTGCTCTGGTGCTTGTTCCTCGGCTCCTTTCTTTCAGCCCTGCCCGGGGTCCGCGCCGAGGACGCGAGGATTGCACCGGCATCCGAAGTGACTGAATGGGAGTTGAACTCACTCATGCACCTGCAGCTCACCACTCCGGAGACAGAGGCCCTGCGAATCACCTATAGCGTTTACCCGCTGACGGAACCCGCGGGGCTGAACCAGAGCGACAGAAGTGTGAGCCTCGCCTTCTCTTTTTGTATTAACAACGGAAAGTTGTTGTCACTGACACACCGACAGTCTATCTGGATCCGCGGGAGCTTGGTCCCGGCCGAAGTCTTGGCTGATACTGACCTGAAGAACGACGAAACGATTGTGCTTTTCAACTGTGGCGGCGAGAACGCGACTGAAATGGTCAACCAAGTCATGGGTGACAAGCCCCTGGCAATTCTTCTTTATAGCGAGGATGCCGCATCGTGCAGCCTCGGGGGCGATGATCTAATCTACCACTCCATTTACACAATGGGCGACCCAAATGAGGCACGGGACACCATGAACAACACCATCCAAGCCGGCGGGGCTCTGCGCGCAACGATCACGGGCGGCGAGAACATGACCAGGACGGAGCCTGAGAGCCCGGGGCAGAGGGGGAACAACTCGGCGGTTGCTATGAGCATCCTCTACAGCATCACGGGCCTCATCACGCTACTCTTTTTGGTCATTATCGGGACAGGGGCAATCCGAGCGCACCGTTACCCCGAGAGGTATGGCCCACTGACAGCTCTCGGCGGGCGGCCGCCGCAGAGTAGGGTAAAGGGGCTCGCTCGGGCCGTGCTAGAGACACTACCGATTGTGAAATTCGGTGACCCTGGTCCGCCGAAGCCCGATCCGTCTCTCGAGCTCGAATCTCAACCGTCGGCGACCGCACCAGATCCAGCGATGGGCACACGGTTATCGGCAATTCCGGAAGAACCGCGGACGCCGCAAGCCCGGCGAAGCGCCGCGCCGATGTCGGGTGCATTACCCCAGCCCGAAGTAAAGAAGACCGATCCCTCCAAAGAAGGCGAGGCGGATACAGCCGGCAGCAAACCCGATTGGAACCCGGCGCAGGACCACCTCGGCTGCTCCATCTGCACCGAAGACTTCACCGTCGGCGAGGACGTCCGGGTTCTGCCCTGCAACCACCAGTTCCACCCGCCCTGCATCGATCCCTGGCTTGTCAACGTCTCCGGGACCTGTCCACTATGGTAAGCCCTCCCTCACCCCACCCCCGCCCCCCATACCAACCACCGCTAACATCTTCCCCCATCCACAGCCGCCTCGACCTGCGTCCACAAAGCCGCGGAGCCAGCAACCCCAACCACAGCAGCTCTTCCGTCCCGCCCTCGCCCACCGCAGCAACCGCAGCAACCGCAGCAACCGCAAGCCAGGATACCACCAGCACAGGACACCGGCGGCGCTCCCTGCGCTTCCTCGACCTCCACCGCCTCCGACACGCATCGTCCATCGAAGAACGCATCGCCATCCTGCGACGGCACCGCTCGCACCACCGCGAATCCACGGCCGCCCCGGGCCCGGCCCCGGAACCGGCCATCACTACCACCACGCCTGGCGAGACGTACCACACGGCGGTTATGAGGAACGGGGCGCGCCGCGGGCAGGATTGGACTGTGAGCGAAGGCGCGGCGGCGGAGACAGAGAGAGAGACGGCAACGGGAACGACGTCGGGAACGGGGACGGTAGCGGTAACGGAGACGAGGGCGGGGACGGAGACGGCGGCAGAAACGGTGGTGGAGACGGCAGCAACGGAGACGAGAGCGGGCGAGAGAGCGGGTGAGGGAACGGGGTCTGCAACGAACTAACCCCGCCAATCACGCCCCGCTTTCCCCCTCGCTGTCTTCTTTTATTTTTCTACGTTCTTTTGTTTTGCTTTTCCATTTGAGATACCCGTTACTTTACTTTACACATAACCCAGCCCGGGTCCCGGTTTCCTGGTCGGCCGGATGGAGACACGCCGGAAAATGTAATCGATGAATGGTTAATGCTGCTGGCTGGTATTACTTTGGGCTTGGGGGTTATCTCTGGAACTGGAGTACGGGGTAGGAAAGGACTTTTGGCTGGGACGGGAAGGCTACGGCTCGGAAAGTTCAAAGGACCGTCTGGGCTAGACGCTGGCGTTTTTTGGGGGGCTGGCTGGCTGCTTTGTCTTTCCCTTGCTGTTCGGTTCGGCATTTGGCTTTGGTATGGTTCGGTCGGTTTGGTTTGGTTCGGTGTGTGGTTGGGCGGGTGTCGGCACTGCATTTACATGGTTCGTTCAACTTTCCTTTGGGAGTAGTTCGGGTTGGGTTGTGATTGTTTTGTTTCTGTTTATGTTGGAAGTTCAACACCAGAATGTATACGCTATTTAGGGGATGTAATCTAGTTATTGTTGACCGTCTACTTGGGAGCGGCGGCCGGACTAGGAGGTATCCGGGGAGTTGATATCGGAGGTTCGGCTTGCCGTTGGTAGAGCAGAAAAAAAGCAGAAGATTTTGACCACCGCGTGGTTCGTATCAACACATATATAATTTTGGAATCTGTCTCACACAAAATCATGGATGTCCCTGCCTCTGATGGTGACATGTTTCTGGTGCGGCTGTGGAAGCATTGCAATTCCCGGGGTGGCACAAGCAAATCCAAGTTCCCCATAGCAGTTATTCCCGTAAGACAAGCCGGAAAAAGAAAATAAAGTTGTGATACGTCCGTACTCCCATGCCAGGCCCTGCTCAATCCCGACTTTGAGTGCTGCCAAAAATGTGAACTTGACAGGGTACTGGGGTGAAACCGTTGGTGAAACTGAAGGTGTAGAGGTCCGAATCATATTTATAACATCGCTAAGCATAAAAGTAAGCGTTAAGGTCTTAGCATGACGGAAAACCTGGAGCTCGGTACCAGGCTTGCAGTCCAGGTCCGTTGATGCATTGAGGCCCACCGCAGCATGGCAGATCTCTTGCGCTGTGAACCGGGGCAGTGGGGGTGCTGCGATATGCCAAGAGAACCCCGGACTGATCGGCGCTGGGGTGTTTTGCAAGGGGCCCTGGAATGGGCGCTAAGCCCATTTGAATGGGTTACATGTACTGGCCAGAGGGAGGGTCGCCGTCCATGACAGCTCATTATTACATGTATGTATTCGTACATGTATCCTCTTCGCAATCACTCTCGGTAGGTAACTAACCACCGGAACCAAACTCTTCTTTCCCCGTCCATCACAAAAAGCAATCGCGCATCAGTGCATTGCATCCACAGGCCCGTCAGCCTCGAGCTCCTGATTCGAGGCCAGTTTACAAGTTCCATGCTCCCAGCCTCTCACAAGCCGCGGGGTTCCCAATTTTCTCAAAGACGAACGCAGACGGCGTACGCATAATGCCTCGATGCGAACACGACGATGCTTTATGATGCGCGTGGCTTGGGGGCGGGGTTGACTCGTCGCGGATCTGATTTATCAATTCCGCCGCCCAATCCAAGTTCTGGATTTCCATCTCACTCCCACAGTGCATAGCGCCATCGAGAAACAAACCCTACCTGCTGGCGCATCCCGCTGTCTCGGAAAGCAACCTTGTTGAAGCCGCAAGGAAGAGACAAAAATAAGAAGCAATGGATGAAATATCCCCCTCCAGATCAAGCCACACCGATGACTCGTAGTACGCTAGCTGGCTATCGGTACCCCAGCCGTGTTCTAGCTGCTGGCGCACTTGATATGCTCCTTCTACACAGTACTCTTCTCATATTTCTGTTCGTTCAGGGCCAAACCGCAAACGAATTCCCAAAACACCAAATTCATATTACCTTGCATATTCTCTAACAAGCCCTGGGGAAACAATCCTCCATACCAAAGCCGTTTGATTCGTGTCGGCCCGGTCTGCAAGCCCTCATGGCCCCCGCGGGTGTTTGGTCGGAGTGCCAAGCAGAAAGACAGGTTGACAAACGACAGCTCCCGGTAGCTTGCAGTTAAATAGCGTTGCCCTACCTAATAGGTGCCCTTCGTTTGGCTCAGGAATTTCCCATGTCTGGGACTCGGGTGGCGAGATTGGACTTGGCCTGCCGCCTCCCGCCGGCTTGTTCAGCCCAACTGCACGTTTGCGCCTTTCCCTGCTCCGTACGATGTGGGCAAATTCCCGGGCCTTGTGTGTCCGGCGTGTGATGTGTGTGTTTAAGTCCGGGCACACCGCTCGGTGACCAGGGAGGTGGAAAAAGTGATATTGGGCCGTAGAAAACAGTTCTCTTAAACATCTATCTTGCGTCTCTCCCACGTTTTTATCTGCAAGAATGCTTCGAGGCTGGCTGTAGATCGTTTCCCGAGTCCTCTATCCCTTGGCCACTCCCTCTCCTCCTCAGCCCACCGAGGGCTCGATAGCCATGGCCCCGAATCTGTCTCCTCTCGCCGCACGTTATGAACCAACCCGCGGAAGTAGCGAGCCACTCTTGGGCTTGGTTGTCAGCGTTGCGCTATCGATGCTGTCCATCTCGGCCCTCTCTGCCTTTACAAGTGAGATGGCAGCCCGCTCCTGAACCCACCCACGGCTCCGGGTTTGCTAACTGGGGACGGTGGTGGCGCTTAGCTCAACGATATCTCGCGGTCAAATCCTGGAAACAACTCCCCTTTGTACAATGGCGTATGGCACCCGCCCCGCTTGCGGTGGCAGGATGCGTTCCATACTGACTGTGGGGTCCTTCAGTCGTCTTTGCCATCTACACCGACTCGTTCATGTTTGTCTTCGCCACTGCCATACTTCAGTTCGGGTTTGGCGCTGGGTACTCGGCTGCGGCTTGCGAGACCGCCATCCTGCTTTGTCTAGTGTGCTATGTGACGACCAAGGTAAGTTCGTTGCCAGTGCTCTTCAGGGTTGGTCTGCAGAAAAGATGCTAACAGTTCTCTCACATAGATCGTCGGTACTCCACGCAGGCTCAGAAGCCAAGACTGTCAGAACCACAGCTGACTCTTTTGTAGCTCATATACCTGTTCTTGGTAGAGAAAGCGGTAAGGCTCACGGCATTCGTCGCCGGAACTGCTCAACTGATGCTGGGTAGTACATAATACGATCCAGTAACAAGAAGCCAAGGTTCAAGTCCAAGCTTTACGTCTTCAACTCGTTTGGCATGATTGGTAAGAGTCCAGAAGTTTCCCCGCCCGTCAAAGTTTGCTCACCATTCTCAGGGGCATATTGTTTGGTGGTGGTGCCAAATTTCATATTGTAAGTCCGCAACCCCTATCGCGGTATTGCCACAACTCTCACACCGATAGTCAGACGTTTCGCGAGAGTAGAGAACGGCGAGTGCATCATTGGCATGCAAAGACCGGCCATGATACCTCTGATAGTTTTTGACCTTCTCGTCAACGTAAGCTACCACGCTGAACCTGGTAGTTGTGCTATTTGCTAACTTTTCCAGGTTTACCTGACTATCATCTTTCTGAAACCTCTCTCAAGTCTGTCTATCTTGGCCGGGGTCATCGAATGACCCGCTAACGTCTCGCAGGTCTCTACTCTTACAAGAACTTTGATCGGGCGCCCGGTAGCCGAAGACTCAAGACCATGGCTACGAGAACGTTTATCGGCTGCATTTGCACCCTGACCAGCAGCATTGTGTAAGCCGAACCGCCTCCCGAGCCACTTGTACCCAATTAACGCGCAAGTAGCAACCTTTCTGTCCTGGTAGGCCTAAATGGCGAGCCAGGCTGGGTGTGCCTGATGTGCTGCAACAGCGACAGTGCGGTTCCCATCCCCTACCGACATACTGCAAACTGACAGCTCCCGCTTATCCAGTCCTCTTCAGTGCGGTGGTAATCCACTGGGTCACCTCCCGCGATAGCACCACTAGCTCGCAGCCCTCCGAAGACACGGTCCCCTCCTCCGGGACGCCCAACCTCCACAACCAGAACCCCGGCGGCGGGCTGAGAGAACAAGGCGACGAGCTCAGCGCCATCCCGCACCGGGCAGCCCGGCACATGCGTCTCCCAGACTACGACGACGACAACAACAGCCCAGCCACCGCCAAAGCCAAGCCCACGCGCAGATCCCACCTCACCCTCAGCACAGAAGCGGAAGCAATCATAGTCGACGACGCGGCCAAGATGTCCGGCACCCCCTCCTCGTCCTCCGAAGGCGACGACGACGGCCACGGCGACACCTCACCCCGCACAACCACCAGCGCCGGCAGCACCACGACCATCACCACCAGCGCCCTCCACGAGCGAGAAGGCGCTGGCAACACACCCTTCAGCATACTTCCCACAGAACCAAACCACAACTCGGTCAACACCCACCACCACCACCGCACCTCCCTCCACCGCCCGCTTCGCCCCCCCTCCTCCTCATCAAAACACGGCACCACCACCACCAACACCACCACCACCACCGCAACCACTCCATCCCCTAACCACCTCCACCCACACCGCCACCCCATCCCAATCCCAACATCCACACCAACGCCACCAACCCCAACCCCCCGCAACCGCGCCGCGTCGGAAGTGCGCATCGACATCGACTACGGCACCACCACCACCACAACCACCGCCACCACAACAACACCCACCGCCGCCGGCGATGTCACGGCCACCCATCATCATCATCATCATCATCATCATCATCCAAACGGGGAGGTGGCAGGGGATGGGTTGAGGCTGGGGAATGAGGTGGTTATTAACTCCGGGGCTGGGGCTGGGGCGGGCATAAATCGTGGGGTGGGAGGAAATCCTGGGGCAGGAAGGGGAAGGCAGAGGGGGTTGGGGGATGGGGATGGGGTGGGGGTAGGTAGGCCTCTATTCTTTTTTTTCTTCTTTTTTTTTCTTGGGGAGTCTGCTCTGTTGTCCTGGGGTGGGTGGTGGGAGGGGGGTTGCTGTGGTAATGGTGGGAGATGTGACAGGCTGAGGAGGGGGGTTGGGGGTTTAGAGGAGTTCGGGCGGTTTGGCTTTTTGGATTAATAAGGGGTAAAGGAGTTTATAGAACTGGTTGGTTTTGCAACGGGTGAGGGTTAGAAAGGGTCGAGAGTTTGGAAGGGGACGTCAGTTTTGTTCATTGTGTTTAGGTGCAGTTGGGGTACGTTCATACAGAAGCATGTCAAGATGGGGTCAAGTTAAACGGTGGTTTCAGTTCTCTTCAGATGCAAGTGATGAACCCCCGCCCGCGTGTTGTTGCCTGCTTAATTTAGGAATTCTGAACGTTGGAATGTTGGCGGTTTCTTTCAGCCCTGTCCTTTGGCGCGGAGATGCCGTGCCGGCCCTCGACGCAAACAAGTTGTCCGAGTCCTTTGTCTAGGAACTGGGCTAAAGGAAGAAACTGGCAAACGTACTCTCGAAAGCCATGGGTGCACGCCCAGGAATCTGCGCTTGAGTGGCGTTACCAGCACAGGCATCATATCAAACACACAAACACAGCAAATATAGCTGGATCAATTTTGATACCCGTTTCATAGCTCGTGAATCTAGCCCGACCCATCTAGATGATTGTGTGCCATGTCCATCCGTGTGCCGACTCGGTCGGTATTGCCTGCGCCGTTGCCAAATCACATGTACCGTAACCGTTGACCGTTGACCGTGAAAATCGTACAAAAAGTGAAAACAGAAAACCAAATCACTGCCTCCATGGACAGTAAAAGAGTGAAAAGAAGAAAAGGTCGTCAAATATGTACAGGGAAATGAAGCGAATCTATGACAGAAAGCTGATGGCCAAACATGTTCTCCTCTCCTAATTTGTCTGTGGAGATATAGCCCGAGGTGAAAAGGGTCCTTCCAGGCGTAGCCATGGAAATGGGATGTAGAATCGAAATGTTGGCATAAAAGCGAAAGGGCGGCTAGGCGCCGTCTTAAGCGCCATAGGCAAAGGTGTTGCCGTACACGCTAGGCGTGTTGCCCTTGACCATGGTGCCGTCTTGGACCATAAAGTACGAGTAGCGCTCAACGAAAGAGTACGTCGCGTTGGTCTCGATCTGGTCAATGACTGTCTCGAGCTGCGAGTTGATCTCGTCGTCGGAGCCATCAAAGGCAAACTCGGTGATCCAGACAGGCTTGTTGAAGGCGGCGTGGACGTCGCGCAGGTGGCTGAGGAAGGTGTTGGTATCAACGCCATAGATGTGGATGTTGAGGAAATCCACGGCGCAATTGCCACCACAAGCGGTGAAGAAGCGTTGCAGCCACTGGATACCATGGTCAGGCCCGCCACCGTTGGTAATGGCAGGGGAGCCGATCCGGGCTTTGCCCGCGAAGGGATTCATGAGCTCAATGTGCTTCTGGGCGGTAAGCTCCGGCGGCATGTTGGCCTGGGCCTCGAGCTCGGGCTCGTTGAAGCTGAGCAGGCAGTTGGATCCGGCATCGATCGCCTTCTGGGCGTTTGCGGGCCACACTTGGGGGAAGTCAAGCTTCAGGCCCCACAGCATGGGGCAGAACTCGAGGTCGGTGTCCGAGTCATCATACTGGCCCCAGTTGTAAGCCCAAGAGACCTTGGTGCCAGCGTTCAGAAGGGACTTCAGCAGCTGGGGGTTGTTGTATACGAGGCCACGCTTGCCGCTGGCGCCGGTGTTTCCACCAGTGTTTCCGCTGCCACCGCTTCCCTCGTTTCCACCACCAACCTCAACGATAGGGACGGGAATCTGAACAGGCTGCGCAGTGGAAGAAGGCACCGGCGGCGGGGGAGCCGGGGTGTTGATGACAACAGCCTCGGATGTGGTGCTCGGTGGCGGGACAGCCTCAACCACCGGCGGCGGGGTGTTCTGCACCGGGACAACGCTGGTCGATGTGACTTGAACAACGATGGTGGTGGTGGGAACAACCGGAGATGGGGCCGGATCAGAGGTCGTGGTGCTCGCAGAGCTAGACTGGGGCCTGAACTTGTGGGAATGGGTGTAGAAGGCCTTGGGCTTGGACGTGGTCTCGTCGCCCTCGTAGACAGTGACGGTTACCCAATCCGTGACAGTCACCCGCTCCGTAAAAAGAGCCTTCTTCTCGAGCGCATGCCGATCGCCATAGCCACGGGGGCCAGCAATGGCTTGGCCAGAAAGGGTGGCCGCCACCATCGCGACAAGGGTCTTGGTATACATCTTGGTGATGCTGGGTTGGGGGTTGTCAATGGTAGCTGTTTGACTGATGTTGTGGGGGTCGGTTGGATTCTTAGGGTGTTCTTGAATGAATGTTTGACTCGATTGCTGTCGAGTGATAGTCCTCGAGGTGACTCGTCGGGGCTGTGGTTGTTGGGAAGAAGCGCAAAGGTGCGAAAGGATGGCCAGCACGACAAAGCGAGGAAGGAGTGGAAGGGCGGAGTATCGTGGGATAGTACGCAGCAGTTGCTCCAAGCCACACTAGGTGGGTAGATAAATGAAGGTGAATTCGGGGGCCGAGCTGGCGTTACCGGTTGGTTGTGTCGCTGTCTGTCAAAGACGCAGAAGGAATGATGCGAATTTGAAAGTCCAAGTGGAACGAAGACTGCAGCCGTGACCAGAAGGCGCCAAAGATTCGGTGGTTGTACGACGGTTGAAGCTCGCAACCAGTGTCGAGGCGAATGGAAAGAAACAACGAAACTGTGGCTAGAAAGGAAGGGAAAGGCCCGGAAGCGTGGGTGAGGAAGGAAACCAGAATCAAGCAGGCATCGTGGAGGAGCGGGAAGGAGTGAGGGCTGGTGCTTCTAAAGGGGACGGGAGAGGACCGGGATGGTCGGATCGTGGGAGGAAGGAACCTGGAAAGAACGGTAGAGGCAGGGGGGGGGGTAGCTGACGCGGGGTTCTGGACCGTGGTGGGACGAAAGTACCTGCAGGATGCGGATGCAGTGGAGAAACCACACTCACACTTTGTGTCAGGAACAAATGGGCTCGGTGCCTGGGCCGCACTTAGTGTCCCGGTCGGAACCAGACGACGCACCTCGTCACAAAAATACAAGCTTGGGGATACACAAGGCGCACTCATTAATTGCTCGTCACTGTAAGCTCCTGTCAAGGGTTGACAGGTCATCCAAGCTCGTTTATCATCTACGTATACCGTGCCTCCATCTCTCTTTGCGGGGGCAGTGCCCGGGGCATCACTGGGGATTTGTTTCTTCATGTGGGTTCGTTGACCACAGGGCAGACCACAGGGCAGCAAGAGAATGGACCGACCCCATCAGCAAACATGCTCACCGTCCCAACTTGGATGTATGGGATGCAGTGAGATGGGACGACGTAAGCTGTCAACCAATATTGCTCCACCAAACCCCTCCCATCGATTCGTTCTTCTTCTTGCACAGTCTGCGGTCAAAAGCATGGCCTGCCAGGGGTCAGGGATTTTTCCTGTGAGCGATTTCGAAAATCGAAACAAAAGCTCCGACGTTGGCGCTGCAACAGCTGGCGCCTGGCCCCCTTTGATGTGGGGCAATCAGACGAACCAAGGTGGTGGGCTCGCAACATCTGGGCCCATATTTACCCGCTTGTCAAGCATCCCGCCAATCGCACGCAGCTCCGATCCCTCATGCAGGTACGGAGCCATTGAGAACCATTGAGAGCCCTGCGAGGGGCTGCCGAGGGCTGCTGAGGGGGCAAACTCAGGCACGCAAGCTGCAGGAACGCGGCACTTTTTCTTCTCTTGTTCCTTTCTTTTTTTGGGCACACACAAGTCCACTAACAAATCTACAAACAAATGCACAAAAATCCGGATTTTTTTCAGTTCGGTCCAACCTGGAAGTTAGGTCTGCCATATTCGCCCGCATCCGGCCCCCTTCCCGGATATGATGGTAGTCTGTATCTCCGACGGAGTGCTTGGGCGCTTCCCCCGATCAGGCCAATGATCGGCTGCCATGTGCGTCCGCATCGTGAAACAGGGTTTCGGGGGAGCTAACCTTGACTTGCAGACAGACCACCCCTGGTCGCACAGGAAACGTGCAGTGAGAGGGTGAGACAGCGCCCACCCCCCGTTTGCTCCCGCCAACGGTCCTGGCCAATTTCGGTGGGAAACCTGGCAAACTGCACTTACACAACACACACAGGAGCTGCACATGCACACATGCCCGATGAGTGACGAGACGAGAGATATTTCGATATCACAGCAGAGATTCTCTATCTTTGATTTCTGACTCGTTGGCTCTCCCACGTGCACAGCTGCACAGGTGCATATTGAGGACCCGATGTAATTGACGCCAATCCTGACTAGTTCCGAGGCTATTACGGTGTAGAGAGTGCTACCCTTACTGTGCCGCGTCCTACTATTACACGAGGACCCGGCTCGGGAGCTACCGACGAAATGAGACTCGAAACCTGGACCGACCACCGAGCCGGCGTCGTCAGCAAATCAAACATGAGATGGAAAGTGTTCGAGTTTGGAAATGAAATCAATCACTGGCTCCGTCCACCAACAGACACCGGGCGGGAAGTGACACCAGCCATCATTCGATTTCCTCAAGCCACAGCTGGAGCATCTATCGGCGGGTGAACGAAGGCGGCGCAGCTAGTAATAATAGTATCAAAGTCACATCGAATGACTGTGCAGGCAGGTGGATACCTAGGTAGATAAGCCAAAACCCCAAACTCCTATTTCCAATTCGATCTATCCTGCTAGACGACGACACCGTCCCCACGTAGCCAGGGACCAGCCCCAAGTAGCAAACAAAGTCACTGTTTACCGGGCCACCTACCATCCCATCACAATACCGAGCCACTACCTAGAGATAGAGAGAGAGAGAGAGAGAGAGAGAGAGAGAGAGAGAAGAAGTCTAGCCAAGTTGGGCCATGCCTTGACCCGCCCAACCCAACCCTCCACATCAAATCAACCAGGCCAGGCCTCGCGCTCTCGGAAATCATACCAACCGGCGGGTGTACCCGTTGTTAGGAGCCCCCGTCGGGTTGGCGTTGGTCGGCGTGTAGCGCACGTCGTTCTCGCCAAAGTTCCGGCCGACACTGACGTTGCCTGTAAGTGTACGGGTGGCGCCGGCGACCGAAGACGTGGCCGCGGGCCGCATCGTGAGCGTGCTGGTGGCGCCGGCGGGGGTGGTCGTGGCGGTCGTGCCAGAGGAGGTGGAGCGGGCGGCGGGCGGCTGCGGGTGGTGGGAAGGGGAGGGGTTAGTATTATTGGTATGGGGGAGGGGAAGTTGGAGTTGAAAGTGAGGGATGGTGTTAGGGTGGTGTGTGTGTGGGGGGAGAGGGGGGGTGGGGTGCTTACGTAGGGTTGGCCGTGATTGCGGTAGTTCTTCTCGCGCTCGTTGATCGCCGCCTCGTCGAACATCCTCGTCAGGTCATCGTTGGTGTAATTTGCGTAGCATTCTTCAAGCCAGTCCCTGAAGTCCTCGTCTTGGCAGGCCGCAGGGAGCCTGGTTGTCAGGGTATTGTTTAATATGGCGATTAACTCGGGTGTGTTGAGGTGCCTCTTCCCTAGACTCTGACTGGCCGTGTCGAAGTTGTACTCCAAGGAGGCGACATTTAGGGTGACGGCAAGAAGCACGCGGTTGATGGCCGTCTCGGCCGAGGCGACTCCGGCCTGACGACGGAGCTCGACGGTGTGGAGCTTCTCGAAGGGGTTGAAGCTGGTCGACCTGTACCTGACACTTATCTCGGGGTCGTTCTCTGAGATGGTCATGGTCTTGGCGAAGTCGACGGCCTTCCCTGTCCGTGCCGCGTTGGCAATCTTGGTCCAGACGGGCTGCCAGCCGTTCTGGCCCACGGTCCAATACTCGTTCGTTGCGAAACAGCGCCAGTTGGCGAGCGCATACCTGTTCTCCCTGCGCTCCCGCGGCAGGAGTTCTCTCAGGGCGGCCTCGAAGAAAAAGGCGCCCTTGGCGACCTGCACCAACTGCGGCAGGGTGTACACGGCCTTCTTTCCCGGGCCGACCGAGACGTGGACGTGGCAGGCGCAGTTGTCGTTGGTCCAGAGGTTGAAGGTGTCTGTGATGGAGTTGAAGACCTGGTGTATCGCCGCCTGCCAGTCGGTTCCCACGGACATTGGTGGCGAGATGATCTCAATACCCCCTATGTCTACCGTTAGCCAAACTTGTACTCCCGGGAGCAACCAAATACCTCGGCAGGTACCTAACGGCAGCAAGGCAGTAGGGTATAATGGGGAAACTTACACCAAGAGCGGGGCTTTTGGGGGATCGATAGCTGGGCCTCCTTCAGGCTCGCGTCGGGCATGCATGACCAGCCATGATTGTCGCCGAGGGTCTGGTCGAGAATTCCCATGATGGCTTCGCCCACGAGTTTGCGCTGCTTAGCCTTCTTGTCCTGATTGCCTGGTTCATTGCTGAGGTCCCACTGCCACTTCTCAAAACATTTAGCCACCTTCTTCTTCTTCTTAATCCTCTCTTTGATCGTCTTTTTGACGCTATCCCTAATCTTGACGAAGATCTCGATCTCAATGCCAAACCACGGGTTCGCCGCGTAGACAACGGACCCGGACGCTGAGGAAGAAGCCATAGGGGCGGCGGCGCCGGAAGGCGGTACGTCGAAGGGGTGACGGACAAGAAATAGGAAGATGTGAACCGCGGACCACCGCGCAAGGAGGGGTGAACAGGAAATAAGTAGGCACGATCTATTTTCTGGTGAAAGCAGAAAAGCCTACAACAACCAGTGTCGAGGCAGATAGACGGGACGATGAGGGAGGTAACGTATGAATACCCTGGCTACCTGCAACTCGCGGCGAGGAAACCTATCTTTATACAGAGAGCTTGCGCGTTGTTGGTTGGGCCTTAGTTTCCCGAAGCGAGCATAGGCAGATATCAACCACAACCATGTAGCGGCACGAGGTCTCCTGTAGTGGCCGCCGCTGCTTCTCCGACATTGGTGCCATGCCTCGCTCTCAAAGAGGAACATCAGACCATCTACTACAGCTTATGGTGGGGTAGTAAACTACTAGTCGTGAGATAGTTGAGCCCCGGGTCGCAGAATGGAGCTTACCATATGCTCCTTCACTCCTCCATAGGCGAGATTCCAAAGATTTGGAGCGCTAGAGAAGGACCGGAGCCCGGCGGCCAGGATGCTCACCGTCTCCAACCTTCCCTAAACAAGCGTCCGCCGTCCTCGCTCGCCGCTACCGCCACCGACGGATTTGTGACTAGTCCGTCAGATTAGATCCCAAAAGGCCCCCAACTTTCCATTGCCACTTAGTGTTTGAAACGGGAAACAAACCAACCCCTTCAGACTATGTCAGATTATAAGCCGATCCTCCAGGGCTATGCCAAGGGGTGCCTTGTCCCATAGAGAGCCCTAACCCTGTCAACATCCGTACCATAATCCCCCAGGCACCGAATGATAGTGATGCTTAAGTTAAGCGGAATGGTAGAAAACAATCTGAAATTAATATGTAGTAGAAGGAGAAAACTGGCGCAGTGTAGTATCAGTAGTTCGAAAAAGGGGTAACGGGAGAGGGTTAGGGTTGTGTATGAGATCTTCTCCCAACAACCCCCTACTGGGAGGCGCAGCTTGCATGTACCTTTTGCAGGGGGCGAACCTCCGAGGTGAGAAATGGTCTCACCTAGTACTGTAAGCTTGGATTGTGAGCCTAGGAAGCATAACTGGGGCCTAGACCCAACATATCATTTCCTACCAGGATCCGGATCATCGGATCATGTCATAATGGGTCCGGTCATGATGGCTTAAGCGATCCATTGTTTCACAACTCGGTCTTGCTGTGCCGCCATGAGTACATGTGGGGAGTCTGATATCTGGTCTACTACGGGGCTGTGAAACTGGCTGCAGGATTGCCTCCACAGTACTGTCCTTTGCCCTATTCAGTTCCTCTGCGCCGACCGCCCTCTTGGTCATGGTATAGGTAGTATAAGAGGGCGAAGAGCCTCCGAGTATCAAGCGCCCCCGATTAATCAAGTTCTCGAGTCTGAGCTCTAACTGAACCGTATCCGGCTTTTAATTCTTTGAACACCGATTTACCACATCGGTTACCATATCTACCTTAGGTTTTACAGCTCAGACTTTGCGTTCTCTTATTCGTTTAGTTCCCGCTCATTATCGACCCAATCTCAGCCAGGTTTCTCGAGCAATCATGTCCAGCGGCGGGAACAGGAATACCCCGGCGAAGACGCCCACGAGGGGGCCTGCGCCCGCAGCCTCGACCTCAACGGGTCCAGCACGCACCTCTGCTCCCACGAGCACTCCGGCACGCACCTCTGCTTCCACGAGTACTCCGGCACGCCCTTCGGCGTCCACAAACACCCAACGCGCCTCCGCTTCTACAAGCTCCCCGGCACGCACTTCCGCTCCCACGAGCACTCCGGCACGCACCTCAGCACCAGCTCCCTCGGCAAACACCCCCCAATCAGGCCCTCCCAGAACCGTCAACACGTCCGGCCCCGACCCGGACGCAGCGGAAGAGGCAAAGAAGGACTTGGCCATGATAGATCACTGGCTGAAGGAGCTGCCGAATGCCGGCAAGGAGTACAGCTACCTCGTTGCCTTCGACCCGGCCACAGCGGCAGCCAAGCCGCTGATCGAAAAGGCGCTCAGCACGACGCTTAAGCTGGGCAACGCCACGCGGATACCGGCCATGTGGGAGCCCGACACGGACCACGACACGCTTGGCACCGTGCAGGTCGGCGCCATCGACGGCGGCGACATGGAGACGCTCGAGGGTATGGGCTACAAGTTCAAGCGCATCCTCATCGAGGTCGGCCCCAAGGAGCGCGTCGCCCACATGCCCGAGCCGCCCACCGCCACCAAGAAGCCCGCCGCCGCCGCCCCTCAGAAGCAGGCGGCTACCAACAACGCCCCAACTGCCGCCGCCTCTGCTCCTGCCAAGGCCAATGCTACCACTAGCACCGCTACCAAGGCGACCGCGGCAAAGGCCACGGCCGCGACCACGACTACGACCACGACCACGGCCACTTCGGGCGGCGGAGCTGCCAAGAGGACGGCGGCTACCGCCGGAAACGCCACGAGAACCAATGCGAGCACTGGCGGCGGAAACGGTACGAAGACTGGAGTGACTCAGCGGTGAGGTGCGGACGTTGGTTTGGCTCGGTTGAGGGGCTGGGGCGCAGTGGCGAAGCAGAATGTACAGCCGTTGCTTCATGATTATTATACACGGAGTTTTGGGTTGAATAGGTTGCTAGTTGAATTAAAATAACCAAGCCGGTTTTGGAATCAGTCGATGAGTTTGCAGAGCCGTGAACATGAAGATTCGTGCTCCTCTTTGACAATTGTAAACCTAGTCCGTTGGGCCGAGATCAACAATTTGCAACTTTTTATTTTCCAGCCTACCTACCTAGTACCTACTAAGACGCTGTTGGGCAGAGCACGCCTTGTCTCTATTTCCTTGGTATGTACGTAATTTGACCATTGTACTAATTTCAGGAATTCAACCTTACCTACCTAGCTAGGTATGTACCTGGGAATTCATTCCTTGTTTTTTTTTCTCGACTTTTCACCACATCACTGGTATGGAAATGCATTGATTCCATCGTCTAATGATTGATTTCTAGGCATAAGCTATGCCCTTCCTTCGGACTCGAGCCCGGAAACCACGGTAGGGCCCGCTGTTTCACAACGGCGACTTGCCTGATTTATAGTGCTTACTTGAGACGGTCGGCGGGTTATACTAAGGTACCTAGGTATGGACATACATATATACGTAGTAGTCCCCGCACCCCAGGGCAAAGCAAAGTAGTGCTTACCTTGCTGATGTTCCTACTTGTGTCATTCTGGCCAACAATCTTTCCTAGGTAGTTTAAGTAGTAAAACTTCACCTCCAGGCAAAAAGTACATCCACCCCTGTCCGGGCTGCTTCTAAAACGAGCAAGACTGAGCGCTAAATGATACTAGCCTCGGAACTGAGAGCGGCCATTCTGACAATGGAAATGTTTTGACTTGTTTTCAACGGGATCACTTGTTTCGTGGCTGCCTGTCTGTGGTGGAGATGGTTTCACCTGGCGTTGTACCGGTAACTAACGCTGCCTGCTGGCGCGGCGTGCAGGTGTAATGCTTTAATCAGTAGAATCCATTCCCGTCCTCTAACCCAGCTTTCTGTCCCTCCCGTCGTTTTCAAAACTCAGCTTTGTACGTGACTTAAACGGCACTCCCACCGACGGGGCCGCAACGACGGACAACCCAAAGCCCAGAAGCAGGCCAACGCATTCCGATACACAAAATCATGTTCACCGCCCCATGCGGGTACGTTGAGTTTCAAAAGCTAGTGACGGCTCACGTCTTGGGAGGTTTTCGTCCTCCTCGGAGCCCCCGGTTGGCCCGACATTACGTTACTTTTTTTAGCCCACGCTTTCTATAAGCTATCCAATTACATAGTACTGTACCCAAGCGCCGCTACCTTCGAGAGCAGTCATTTCACGGCTTAAAGGCCAGGGAACGAACGACTGATGCCAGTCTGCCTTTGGACAATCGTTCCTGGGTGCGGGCACATGTCTAAGGTCCCGACGGAGTGGCTGAGCCAGCGAGCTACTGCGGCCCATGCTGCCGGGATTAGTCAAGACGGCAATATCGCCGTCGATCAGGAGTTTCCGGTCCATGCATAAGATGTATAGGCCCATTCCGGCCCGGTGATGTCCGTTTAGGGCTGATGGCTCGATGGCTCGGCTCCGTAGGCCACGCGGCTCTCGGAGCTCGGTGCTAGGGGCCGGAGAGAAATATGACCCGAGCAATGCTATGGGCGCCAGTTCTGAGTGGCCGGCCCTGCGAAAGCCCCTGCTTCGCTTGTTTTAAAGCCCCACCAGCCCGGAAACGGAAAAGACAAATTCGATGACATGCTATGGTGAGGCGCGGCAGCCGAAGAACTTGGGCGCGGGTCCAATTCGGCCAATATTTAGACGAGCTCAAGAGGGAAGACGTCATCTCTTCATCTCTCATGAAACTTCCTTCCCCTTTCAAAAGAACGTTGCGATGCTTCCGTCGTGGGCCTTGCCATCAGCCTCGTGGAGACGTTGATCGACACTGCCTCATCCACTTTCAGAAAAGGGGGGCGCGGGGGTGTCAAGGTGCTTGGCATGGTGGTGTGTGGATCAGCACGAGAGAACGGGACGCTGTTGATGAGCTGTGTGTCAGATGTAAATGCTGGGACGTCCCCCTGCCGTGCTCACCTGCGTGCCACACCGTCGGAAACTTGAATTTCATCAGGATCAATAGCCTCAAGCACGGGGCAATTCAACTGTCTCCCACAAATAAAAAGAAGGAAGAAAGGCGGCTAGAAAGGCAACTTCAGGATGCAGGCCTTACCCAACACCGGGCCCATGCCGGCGGGCTACGGCCAACCCACCACAGCCCTACCGCTTCTTAGCTTTGACAACGGCGAAAACGCCGAGTTTGACTATTCCACCTTTCTCCAGGACCAGCAGGACCTCGACTACCTCGCCGAAGACAGTTCGGGGTCCACAGGGGGCTTGGCCATCGCTACACCCTCGCCGTCGTCCACCTTTTCGGACCATCCTCTCCAAACACTCGCGCCGCGACAGCAACAACAACAAATTTCCCCGACCTCAGCCCGTCAACAAGGCTATGGCCCGAGTAGGGATAGCAGCGGTGGGAGCACCGAGGACCGGCCACAACCCAGGCAGCGGCTGGAGCGGCGGGGGCATACTAAGAGCAGGAGGGGCTGCTTCAACTGCAAGCGGCGGAGGATCAAGGTGAGTTGAAGCGAGAATAGTGTAGGGAGAGGCTGCTGACCGACTGAACCCCCGCATAGTGTCAAGAGACGAAACCTGCATGCGGGCACTGCGTAAAGCAGGGTCTCAAATGCGAGTACCCCACGCTGCCGACGATCGTGCATCAGGTATGTGCATATAGACATGGCGTTCCACTTGCGGCCCCTTTCTTATTGACAACAACAAACAGCCGCAACACCAAGTCCCCCTCTTCAGTCTACAGGACATGCGCTTCTTCCAGCACTTCCTCCTCAACTGCTACCCGCACCACCCGCTGGGGTCTGAGAGCCTCTGGACGCACGAGATCCCATGTCTCTCTGAGAAGGCATATACACCCCCCCCCCAACCCGACCCAGTTGTTATTACTTGCAGGACCAACGACTAACAACACCCGCCTTAGTACGAATACCTGATGCACGCCATCCTAGGCTACTCGGCCTCAGAACTCATGGCCACCTCGGACCCCTCCCTCGCCGAAGCCGCCATGTCGCACCGCTACAAAGCCGTCAAAGCCATCAAAAAGGCGCTCACCCCACCACCCACCTCCCCCGCCGCCACCGTCGCCGGCAACACCACCCCCCCCTCCAGCAGCAGCAACAACAACACCGCCACCAACAACAACAGTAACAACCGCACCTTCGACGAAACGATGTTCGAAGAAGGCAACGCTCTCATGGCAACCTGCTTCGCACTGACCTACCAATCCGTGCTGCTCGAAGACGGCATGACCGAGTTCATGACGTTCATCCGGGGGATCATGATCGTGGCGATCTCCATGTACTGCCGGGGCGCGACGCTGCTGTTCGGCCCGCTGCTGGGGGACCGGCAGACGCAGCTGCTGGAGCCGCACATGAAGGGGCTGGACCTGATCGACGCGGGGTTCGCGGCGAGGGCGGTGGCGGCGGTGGAGGGGTTGAGGGGGTTGGTGGAGGGCCCCGCTGGGGAGCCGGTCGAGGGCAGGGAGGTGGAGTGGAAGTATTGGGAGATGATTGGAGGGATGGCGGGGAATTTGGCGGTTAGTTCGTGGAAGGGTAGGTTTTTCTTTCTTCTCTGTTTGGTTTTCCTTGTCTGTCTGGGTGGGAAGGGAAGTAAGGGGTTTGTTTGGTTTGCTGACTGCCATATTCCGTCTAGCCTACTTCGCCCTGACAGAACACTACGGCTGGTGGATGATGCTGCCGCACGCCAAGTTCCAGCCGCTGGTCGACCCCAACAACCAGGTGGCGTTGCTGCTGAACGCACACTGGGTGGCGCTCGAGCAGATCATGGCACCCATCTGCGAGGCGGAGCTCAAGGTGTCGGCGGCCATGTCTGGCGGGCGGTCCTCTAAGACGGGCGCCAGTCTGGGCAACATCCGCTGGCTACGCTACATCAACGCTCAGATTGACGCCGAGCATAGGATGTACAACGAGTGGCCCATGTGGGTTGAGGCGCAGCTCGCGAGGGATATAACGTATTTTGGGAAGACGATGTGAGGTGGAAGGGGAGTGGTTGGTGGTTAATATTATTATTATTATTTCCTACACCGATATGCCCTTGGGCGCGCCGGTCCTTCTACTGCTATTATACAAAGGAAACCGTGCCGTATAGGCCGGATGAAAACCTCTGCCTGCCCCTTACAGCCTACAGCTTCTGAATCCGTCATACTACAAAAGAAAGGAGGCCCTTTGCCGACCTCCGGGCTCTCTAGCCCTCCCCATCCACCGTTTCTAGTTCTAACCGCCTAGCTAGACTATACTCCGGTAGCCGGCCAGAGTCCATCAGCCAGCCAAGGATCCTCCTAACAAGCCTAACACTTCGAGCCCCTACCCCCCGTAGAACGGTCTGTAGGTCCCGCTGTGACCGAACCTCCTGGTGGTCCCACGGCCTCTGCGACGGTGGGTTGGGGCACCAAACCACTAGGTGCTCCACTGTTTCCCTCCCCTCCCCGCATACGCAAAAGGGGGTATAGACCTCTGGCACCTTAACCCTAAAGAGGTAGTCCCGAAGGCCTATGTCCCCTATACGTGCCTGGGAGAGTAGGGAACTCTGGGCCTTTGTTAGGCCCTCGTGCCTCTCTAGGGCCCTGTTGGTAAAAAGGAGAGCTGGGGGGTCCTTGTCGGCTATCCTGTCGACTGGGCCCTGTTGGCCCCGCCGGTTCCGTTCCCACCGGGCCTGCCAGGCTAGTTCCACCACCTCTTTTGTGTTTGACCCTCTTTTGTTGTCACTCCCAACCTTCCACCTCTGGGTGGCCCACTGGGCTACTGTTATGGCGGCTGCTTCTGTGGTTGTAGGGCTTTGTGGGCCCTGTCGAGGCCTCGGGCCTCGAGTTCTCGTCCTCTTTTTAAACCTCTTATAGACTTTGTTACAGGCTTCGGTTATTAGGTGGCCTATAGAAGTTCGTTCCGCCCCCGGCCCAGCCCCTGACTGTAGGACTTGTTTTTGTAGCCGGCTCTCGAAGTCGGCTAGTCGTTTGTTGAGGTATAGGTCTAGTGGTGGCACCCAAGCCTCTGTTTCTAGGCATCGGATAGGGGTTGACTGGTAGGCCCCTACTACTATTCGGAGGCTCCTGTTCTGGGCCTTTGATAGGGCTTGTGCAGGCCCCCTCGGCTCTGTGGCCCCTGGGTTTGTCGGTTGGTGGAAGCTGGAGGCCCCGTAGGCTATGGCACTGCGTATGCACTTTACGTAGACCTCTCGGGCCCTGGATAGGCTCGGGCCCCACGTCTTCGCTGCTACTCTGGATAGAGCAAAATCCTGAGTCCTGAGTTTTCGTTCCACAGCTCGCTGGTGGGCCTTCCAGGATAGTTTCCGGTCTAGCCAGACCCCTAGAAACCGAGCCGACTCTACTGGCTTAACCACACTGCAGCTGCTAGAGCCATTGTGGCCACCGCTGTTGTTACCGCTGGTCCCCGGTTGGGTGAGGGCCACTGGGTTCTTCCACTGTTTGCGGCCTTTGTTGAAGTGAATAAGTTCACACTTTTGAGGTGCAAACGCCATCCCCCGGGTGCTCGCCCATTGTAGGCAGGTCTTCCAGGCCTTTTCTAGTTGTTGGGTAGTAGCCTCCGGGGTTTTTCCAAAGGCTAGTAGGTTCGTGTTTGGTGGTTAATATGCTGGGCTTGGTTCTTCTTTTTCATCTCGAATATTTAATGAACGAGGTGGTTTTTAGAAAGCTTGTTGTTGAAGACCTCGATGGAGATTCGGTTCTGGATAGAATGAATACGAGCGAGGAGGAAGCTCTCGTCCCTTTCCCGTTCTTGACACTCCTAACCCTTGCTTGGTAGGGACTGCCATCTCGCTTTGCTGTGTGCTATCCGATGGAGGAAATGGTCATGTCGGAGATGCCCGAGTTCGGTGGTCAGTGTTTGGTCAGAAACAGTTCAAAATGCCCCGTGGAGAGCCTGCACCGTGGTGCAACTCGACTGCACAGCCCCACCTGCCCACGTTCAAGCTGTGGGCTCTGCCGGGACCCACCCACTGCCACCCACCGTATTTCGCATTCAACATAAAGTGGGCCTTCACGCCTTCGAGAACCGCCAAGGTGTCCCGAGAAAGGCAGGCCAAAGCCCTGAACAGCGATCGTTGACCGGGGTTGACCAGGGTATTTTGGAGGCTGACGACAGGTCGCCATTGTCATGATGAAACCGAGCAAAACGGAACACAGCCCGGCTGCGCATGGGCGGGGCCGTATACTTCGCTTTGGGGATTGATTGGCGGGATCGAAGCTGAAGATTGGGCAGCGCTTCGAGATTGACAACACCATGTGGACGTCGGTCGGTGCTTGCTTGGGCTGGGCTTGTGGTCTTGTCGATATATAGGTAGGTAGCTTTGACGCCTGTGTCACCACTCGTGCTCTATTACTATTATCTCCATCACATACATACAGCATCGCTCTGACCATACTATACCAAGTGTTCTGCAAAACATACCTCGACCTACCAAGTTCAACCCGCCAACCCCCTATACGCAACACAAACACACCTACAACACCCAGTCCACCGTCGTCGCCACAATGAAGACCTTCCTTTCGCGCCCCTCCACCGACTCCCACTCCCCACCACGCTACACCCCCCAACAAGAAGTCGAACTCGCCCGCCTCGACAGCACCTCCACCGCCCCCCCGCCCTACGGCGACGAAGAAGACCAAGCCAACGCCCCCCCAACCGCCGGCACCTTCCACCCCACCGTACACTTCCAAATCCAAACCACCGGCAAACCCTGGCTCTCCCTGCCCCTCCCGCAAAAACCCGAGCCCATCCCCATCTACGCCCTCCAGCCCACCGACACCGCCCTCACCACCGCCGGCCAGACCCCGCAACTCACCTCCATCCGCCCCGAACGCTCCTCCGGCAGCTGCTACCTCACCACCACCACCACGGACCCCACCGTCGGAGACACAACAGCCTCCACGACAACCTACCGCTTCGGCCCCAACCGCCCACCCATCGTGCGCCTGTTCTCCCCACACTCTGCCCCGCTCACCCCCGCCGCGCGGAACCATCTCCTTTTCGCGAAGGACAAAGACGCCACCACCACCACTTCCCCCGAAAACGACGGCGGCAGCGGCGGCGGCGAGGACCACGGCGCATGGGACGTCTTCACGGTGGACTCGCTCGGCCTGCTGACGCGCGCCGTGGGGTTCCGGACGCGGCGGCTGGGGACGTTCCGGTGGCGGTATGCGGGGCGCAAGGAGCGGCATGCTTTTGCCGCTGCTGCTGCTGCTGCTGCAGCGGGGGAAGGGGGGTTAGGGGGGTTGCACGAGGCCGGGGTGGGGGAGGTGGCGAGTTTGTTGGTGCTGGAGAGGGTGGTTAGGGTGGCGACGGATCTTTCGGGTTCTTCTTCTTCTGCCTCGGGGAGTAAGGGGAAGGGGGGGAAGGGGAGCGGGGAGGAGGAGGTGTGCACGGTGGTGGCGCAGTTTGTGCGCGGGGAAGGGTGTCGCACGCCCGGGAGCGGGGCGAGCGCGGCGGGGAATGGGGGCAGGCTGGTGATGGATTTGGGGGTGTGGGAGGGCGGGGATGTGAAGGTGGAGAGGGAGATGGCGGTGTTGATGGTGGTTACTACGTGTCTGGTCATGTTGAAGAGGGAGGTGGACCGGCGGAGGGCGCAGCAGATTGCTATCATGGCGGGGGCGGCAGGTGGTGGAAGCTGAGGGGTTTGAAGGGGTGGGAGTGTTGGGCGGGAGGGCATATAGATTGTTCACTTTCGGTTTTGTTTTGTGTCTTCTTTTTTCCTGGTACTTACCTTTAGCTAGATAGAAGTCAGTTGATACCACAATGCAACCTGGTTGACCGTAGATGCCATCGACACATCCAAAAGAACCTGCTTATCCAGCAATGGCCGGTGACAGCTTGAAGTATAAATTATCCGTGGAAAAAGGCGACGACTGTCTGTCTTGCTATGTAGGCTACGTAGTCCTCTTCCGTTGTTTCGGTCACATGTCCTTGCATTTATCTCTTCCTCCTTAGTCACACAAAGGTGATAGATCCTGATGCCACAGTTAGGCGTAAAGCCCCCAAATCCGACTGCTCTCCCCAACACCGACACATCTGTAAGCCGTTGTATTACTCCGCATGTTTATCCCCAAAACCGGGATCTATCAATGTCTATACTCCTCTACCTGACCATGTTTGGACTCTTAACCCCGTCACAAATCCGTCGCAAGCAAAACACCACCAGCCATCTCGGCAACTGCTTTGCGTCGAGTAACGCTGCACCCACGGCAGCATTCTATTGAGTCAAACCCAGCCATGGCAATGAAATAAAAGACAAGCCCGTCGTCGGCTTCAAATGCTCGGAGCTCAGCCGCTGAGCCGAGAAGATGCAAACCCCGGTTTGCCCACAAGCCTGCCCAAGCTTGATTCCGTCCTCCGCCAGTACTCCGTGTCCCGTGTGTTGTCGATCTCTCGTTCCCAGGTATCAAAATTGCCGACCCTGACCCTTGTATATGCGCCATAATAAAAAAATAATTCCATTGTTCCCGAGTAACCTTCAAGATAACCGCCAACGCCAGTGTCGAAGATACAACACCCCATGTTGAGCTCATGCGTATGCATATGGGGTGCGATCGAACCAGCGACCGCTCACGAGTTCCTATCCACCGTTCTCTGCGGCTTGTAGTCAGGCATCTCGTCAAACCAGAACGTCTCCTCGTTGTATCTGTAGGCGTGGAACTCGATGCCATACGGCTTGGGTTCAATGGCATACAGAATACCAAGCGGTAGATCAAGATCCGCAATGTCGTCTCGCGTAAGGTCCATGAAGTATGCCATCAGGACGCGGCAGACCGACCGGTGCCCGATGATGAGCACGTGGTCCGTGATGCGCTCAATCTCGCGCACCATATCTCGCAGCCGGCTGATGATCTGGAGGTAGCCTTCACCTCCCACCCCGGGGTAAATGTACTGAAGCTTATCCTTAGCCCGCTTCGCATACTCCTCGGGGTATTGCTCGGCAATCTCCTCGTAAGTCATGCCCTCAAAATCGCCCGCGTTCAGCTCGTTCAGCATCTCCCATGCCTTGACGTCGTAATCCTCATCCACATCAAAGTACTCCGCAGTCTCCACACTGCGCTTGAGCATCGACGTCCAGACGCAAAAGTTCTTGTCGTCCAGCTCCTGGTTCAGCTCCGGATACGGTGGCGTGTTGTCGCCGGGCTGCGGCGGAAATGTCGAAGAGGCAATCCTGTTCTTTTGGTGGATGAGCCACTCCTTGCGTTTGTACGTGATGAAGTTGTACAGAGCTTGCCCATAAAAGTGGCCGCGCTCCGTCAGCTCCGAATTGCCGCCAAGCTTTTGTATTCTGTTATCCTCACTCTGGCCGTGGCGGGTGATCCAGATCTGCCTCGGAGAGAGGTTGAATGTCGTGAGGTACGAAACAATGCCGCCACTCAAAAAACCTCTGAGGCGGTGTTGGACGATCTTCCTCCCGACATCAATCATCTATAACCCCATTAGTACACGCATATCCCCAATTCGGATCGAAGTCGTGACAAACCTGAATGTACTGAAGGTCGTGGTCCTCCTCCCACTTCCCGAGCGGCTCGTAGGCGCTCTCGTACGCCTTCACTCTTTTCTTGAAATCCTCCAGGGCTTTGTGCGGGTCCTGATCCTTGTAATCAGGCCCGAACAGCTTGAGCCGCATGTTTGCCTCGAGGAGCTGGGAGTGTGTCAGCCGTGGTTCGGGGCATAGGAAGAATGGGCTGCATCACGGACGTTTTGGTCATGGCAGACGCTTTCGATGAAGAGAATGCCCAGCTTGGGCTCCCTCGCCTGGATGTGGTCTACGAGAAGCTTCCGCCGATGAATGGTGCTGTTAGTCGCATCCAGGATCCCCACAGCACCGCCCTGGTGGAGGAGATATGCGAGGAGCTCGTCGAGGGTGTCAAGCGCCACCTGCTCGCGGATCTTGGCCGCGGTCTCATTCTTCGGGTCGAAGAAGCTGGCTGACTGATCCATCTTCTCCCCGGATTTGGCTTTGTTGAGGTCGAGTTTTGTCGGCTCGTCGTCCAGTACAATATCGGGTCCCTTAGTGCCCTTCGACAGGATCGTCGCCGCCTGGCTCGGCACATCGTGCCTGTTGGTGGTCGAAGTCGGAGACATGTCCGCGGGATTGGCCACGCCGGCGGCAATACGTCGGCGGTTGCCCACGTTGAAGATCTTGGTATTGTGTTGCTGCCAGGACAGGTAGCGATGGAGCTTCTTCGTGATGTAGGACTTGCCTCTAGCCGGGAGTCCGACCATGATGATGACCAACTTGGCAGCTACATCTCTGTCCGGAATGCGGCCGTCAGGAGATGCCTTCGAGCGTGTCATCCCTGGGATGTTGAGTGTCGTCGCATGCGGACGGACTCTTGGGGTGTGGCTCCCCGAGTTTTGTCGGACCGGCGGACTGTGCGGCTGTCAGCGACGGTAACACAGGCAAGCGGGTCGTGCTACCATAAGCGGCAGCAATGCACAGGGCGGTTGACTTACATCCGGGGTGATGCCGGCGCCGTGGAGGAGATGCTGTGCGAATAGGGCGAGTCATAATGGAGGCCGTTAGGGAGTCCATTGGGAAGGCCAGGTACACCGGGGTCGGAAGTTTTCAAAGTCTTTAGCGCATTCGTCAGGGCCGGGGGTGGTAAGTCGGCGTGGAGATGATGCGCATCCGCATTGCGGCCATCTGCGTTGGCTTGGATCGTAGGCGAAGAAGGACCGGAAAACGTTGCACCCATCCGATGGCTCATAGCAAGTTTACGCAGCGATTGGTCTTGGGACTGCGGCGCGACGGCAACAGCGTCTTCTTCGATATGTATATGGTCAGCCGTGATGCCGGTGGTGGAAGGGAGATAGATGTAACAATGTAAGATGATGAAAGAATTGAGACCTTTGACTTGGAGACTCGGTTGGTCGAGGAATGAAGGCAGATGCCGTGACATGGACGAAGGACGAGATTTGGCGAATAAAAAGGACCGGAAGTCCAAAAAGAAGGCTGCAGGGGGGGTTACAAGGATCCTAGGGCGGGGTGCAGCTGAAAGGGATTAGCAAATCAGCGAACGCAAGAGGAAGCAAGGGTAATCAGATGCCCGAATAAATTGGGGAACAAATGCCACCAAAAAAGCCCGGAGCCTTCGGTCTCAAAACCGTGCGACGAGGGGGCAATGGAACCCAAACTGGCGCAATTCTGTCTGGTGTCTCAAATCTGTTGGTCTCGCTTGGGGGAAACACCCGAGTCCGCAATCTGCATCGATCGCCGCGATGGGGACTTGGGTATAAAAACAGAATTAGAAACAATACTCACTTTGTGACAGTTGCACAGATTGCATAGATTGCACAGATTGTACAGATCGCACGTTTTTTTGTCTGCACACAACAACAGTCTTGCGTCGAATGTGTGAGGCAAAGGCGAATTTTGGTGCGATGGAGACTTGGCTTTCGGGGGTTCTGGGCACGGGGGTCCAACTTGGAAACGAGATGACGTAACTTGACTCGCACCGAGTTCGCTGGTGGAGTGACTCAACTGACAAACCGCCTCGACTGGCCGCCTGCTTGTCGAGTTGGAGCCCGTCCTGCGAGTGCGGCATTGTTGCGCCGGCTGATGCCAAGAACGACAAATAGGGGACTTCGCCGAGACAAAGGTTGATGAGGGAATGAGAGTGAGGCGATGGCAGATGACTTGGGGTTAAACCCGGTCGCACCGCCGCGGAGCTCGTGACTATGGAAAGTTGGCAAGCCCGGTCTTTTGGCGTTTGCTGCGTGGTCCGGACGATTTTGGGGGCATGGGCTTCCTGCTTAACAATATTTGGTTGGAGTCACTTGCTGGCGATGGAGTCGTGGTGGTGGTCCGAGTGGTGATGGTTAGAGACGCGATGGTTAGAGTCGCAGAGGACCCGACTATGCTTATAGATAGGTAGCTGGGCACGTATTTGGCCTCATGGTGGTTATCAAGAACCTATTTGTAAAGCTATGACAAAAGTCCTCTGCCTTCTCTCGGGCCGAAACTCTACTCGTCGAACAAGACGCCCGCAGGGCTGCTGCTGGTGCCAGTTTGGGCCAGTAAGTCGGGGGTTTCCACCGAGCCAGCTGCATGGCTGTCCATCGGAGTTCAAGAACCCTTTTGGAATGGCCGGCCCGGACTGCGAATGGACTTTACCAGATTGAACCTCATGCGGATCCTTTCTCCTTGCAGAAAACCGCCGACTTGGCTTTTCTTGGTATCTAGAGATCTGTTGGGCTCATCAATATCACGGTCGCTCAAGAGCAAGCCGTTGGAAGGACCAAGACCGGATCTCCGGTGAAGGGGGATGCGACTGATGCCGCCACCAACTCGCGGGGCACGAAAACAGACCAACAGGCGTATATCACGCATCAATTTCCCTCATCGCACAGTAGGCTGGGCGATCTGAACTGGACAAACCGTGAGATGTCAAGCAACCATCCCCCCACACGGAGGCACCGCGACCGGGTTGGCGCCAAGGAGATGGGCACTTGCCGTCAACGCCCTGCATGTCGGGAAACAATCCGGTGATCCCTCCTGCAGGCGCCCGGCTGTTCTCAGGTATCCCCTGCAATATTTTTCCAGATTGCGGGTGCGTCGGTAGGAAGTTGAGGAAGTCGATCAAGAAGGTCCTCAAGAAGTTGAGAAAAATTGTGTTGAAGAGACGTTGCCGCAGAGACGATCAACAAGGCCGTCTTTCAACGTTCTGCAGTGAGGTGGAGCCGGTCTGAACAGCGCTGACTTGACTACCACCCTGGCTAATGAGGGGTTGGTCGGAGGTCGGAGACCAAATCGGAGCTACCGACGAGGGTTGAATTATTTGTTGGGGCAAGCGACAGCAGCTCGATTTGGGGCACGAGGCTCGCGAGGAAAATGAAACGCAGAATTCAGCCTTCCCAGAAACCTGGCATCCGGAGGCGCACCATTCAGCAAGCAGGTGGAGACATCTGTGACGGCATCTAGCGTCGTTGTGAATCTGAGGTTGCAGTTCTTGACTTCTTGTGCAGGTTTGGGAAGCATCCAGGATGGAGGCCGATGCCGCAAGAGGGGTGCACAATGCGGGGTAAGTTAATGTTGCAACAGTTGAGGCGAGAAAGGGCAACTGTGGAGGAGGTGGGACCGCTAACAGGAAGCCCGCCTGCAGGGCGCCTGCCATCCCGCGTGCGTCCCAGGATCCAGGGGAAGGGTGGGGCTGCCAGTAATTTTTTGTCGCAACAACAAACCCGCGCAAAAGAGATGTTGTCGCTTCTGGCTTCCTCTGTATGAACGGAGCTTGTTCTTTCCTGCGCGCTTGGGCTGCACTTGGCACCCACTATGGTCCCTCGCTCTCTATTCCTTCATTTCATTTCCCCCGCAGCCGATTCTTCCGTTCTTTAATTCGCTTCCCCGCCTCCACCAGGTACTCAGGTACTCTCGAACGAACCCCGCTGCGACAGCTTGAAGACCGCCGGGGACTCCCGCTCTCGTTACGCTGCTCCCGGCACGGCACCCGGCCCGCGCATGCTTTTCTCGACCATAGCTCCGCTTTCTGCTCCGTACATCGCCGTCGGATAGCCAGCCATCTGGCCCCGACCGCAGCAGCCGGCAAGATGGATGAGGGCGACAGGTCTATTAGGAGATCGCTTGCCGCCCAAGAGCCCATCGTCCGGGAGCTTCTCCAGGAAGATGTCGAGCACGGTGTCTTGATACCGTTGAAGACGACGCTTGAGTTGCGTGATGACTACCAGACGGGACACGTGCTAATTACTCGCACACCGACCAAGGCGGCAAACCCAGCCATCCTGTACGTCCGTCGCCTTGCTCCCTTTTTGACCTTGCTTCCGCCTCTTGCTGACAGACCCCAGCATGCTGCGCAGCTTGCTCCCAGATGAAATCATTAAGGGTGTCCCTCATCTCCGCAGGTGCGCCAAGCCGTCGGACCTGCCTGCTCATCTCAAAGCTCAGTTCATGAACGAATCCCCACAGAGCCGGCAAATACATACGGGCAAGTCGAACTGGATCTACATAATCGTTGGCCCGGAGAATATGCTCAACCGTGACGAGGTCATCAGCGCGCTGTCCTCGGTAGAGGGGATGGAAGGGGAGGTATTCCTCCGTCGCATCCCGGTTCCGATGGTATCACCAACATCGCAGGTCCAGGCCGCCATGTGGTCGCAACACTTCTGGCCCTCGCTATACCGAAAGAACAACCCGCTAGGACCGCATCCTTCCATGATCGCTCGCCAAACGGACGAGATAGCCGACGACGCTGCCATCTGGATGACGCTAGCGCACAAGGTGGCGAAGGAATCCCACGACGCGGGATATGGGGAGCCCATGGGGGCTTGTGTGATCCAGCGGGATGAGGGCAAGACCACGCTAGTTGCGCTCGCCGGCGACTCTCGCTGGTGCCACCAAGAAAAAACCGGGTGCGCCGGAAACCCCATGGCACACTCGGCGATGCGCGCGATCAGCATAGTGGCACAGAAACTCGTCCGAGCCGAGAACAGAAAGACGCAGACCCGGCAAACACCCATCCTCGAATTTGAAGCCTTCCAGGACAGCCCAATCGCTGGCGACGAAATGAAGGTCTTTGAGTTGGAGCACCCGAACCCCGACGGCTATCTCTGCCACGGGCTGGAGATGTACCTCACACACGAGCCATGCGTTATGTGCTCGATGGCCATCCTTCATTCGCGCATGGGCAAAGTTGTCTTCCGTCACCGTATGCCGTTGACGGGCGGCCTCTGCGCCGAGGATCGTGGCCGAGATCATCCCTCCCTCAAGGGCGCCGACGGTGGCCGCGGGCTCGGCTTATTCTGGCGCCGGGAACTGAACTGGAGCATGGTCGCCTGGGAGTGGGAGTCGAGCGGCTGTTTACAACCGCTTAGGGTGGACAGGGCGGTCCATGCTTAAGTTCCCGTTTCCTGTTTACTCGGCTAGTCCGGCAAGGCGTGTAAATTGTTAGGGGCCCCATGTGCATTATATTGCTTTTGGTTGGCGAAGCAGAAGCCGGAGGAGTTAGGTAGTCCTCTCGTCGGTTTGGCGGTATGGCGCAGTATTTTTTTGAGCAACGGGGATACTCGAGGCGGGCGTTAGAAAAGCAGTCATCGCAAGCCTGGCGTTGCCGGATATGTTATACATAGATTATTGGGCTGTGGGGACCACAAGAGGTGCATTGTAGGGATTAGATGGCGTTGGCGAATATCATGCATCCTACGAGGTCGACAATAAGAGGACTTGGGGATATTTATTTTATCAGTTCACTTACAACAATCCTCACATGGGAATATTTCGAAACATAACCCCCACGCGGCAATCCTCGGCTTTGCCAGCTTCAAGAAGTCCCCCTGACATTGATCAACCACTGATGTCAGAGGCTGGAACAACACAGACAAATAAGCTTTCGAATTTCTTGGCTGAGCTTGGCCAGAAAGCTTATGCTCTGAGAACCAGAGGAGACAAGTGGAATGGCTCTCTTGGGGTTGAGCAGGATATTAATGTGATGTCAGGACTCCCACAGCATCTTCTAGCTAACCCTTGATAAGCCGGTGACAGCCTCGAGGCCCCGTTGTGCCCGCCCGAGCGTTGGGTTGTGGGTCACCCCCAGCGCCGATCAAATCCGAAAGGCAACGAGGCAGCGCACCCACCTTTCATGGCCAGCCACCCAGCCTTGATTCGGCCGCCCCCCTCACACGTGCCTCCCTCGTCCCGACAACCTGGAAAACTCAGGCGGCTGGCTTGTTTGAGTCAAACACTTTACCGCTCGCGTGTTACCGTTTTTCTGGGTTACTGACTTCAACCGCTTCCACCTCAACTCCCAGCCATCAACACGCCCTCGTCTTATCCATGCCAGTTGCCATCCGAACTGAGCAAATTTACAAAACGTGGCAAGCCTTGCCAACCTCGTGCCCCATGCTGACCCGCCGCATTTGCGATTGCTCGATGCCCACGGTTCAATAACACGGGCTTTATATTGGTGCTTCCTCGGCATTGATACCTAGAAAGAAAGTAAAGTAACGCCATTGGGAAACAGTCCCAACGAAGACATCGCGAACCGGGGTTTTCTGGTTGAAGTTTGACCTGCAACCGTTGGTTGCGAACCAGCTAAGATGCCGGTGTTAGCGACTACCAACTTTAACATCATCCTCAGCGTGCTGGGAGGATGGGTGTCGCTCTTTGGCTTGGTTTCGTACCTCTGCAAAGAGAGCTTCTACCTCTCCGAGGCTCGTACGTAGCGCCTCCTTTCCTCCTCCAGAAAACCCCAAAAATTAAATATCTCTGAAAGTGATTTCCCTCCTCGCCGGCGTCGCCCTCTCCCCGCACGCAGCCAACTTCATCCGCCCACTAGACTACGCGCTCGGGTCCGAGGAGAACCTGGCGGCCATCACGCTGGCCTTCTCGCGCCTGGTGCTCGGCGTGCAGCTCGTGCTCGCCGGCGTCCAGCTGCCCAGCCGCTACCTCAAGAAGGAATGGAAGCCGCTCGCCCTGCTGGTCGGCCCCATCATGGCCGCCATGTGGATGGCCACCAGCCTGCTCGTCTGGGCCCTCGTCCCGGGCATCCCGCTGCTGCACGCCCTCGCCGTCGGCTCGTGCGTCACCCCCACAGACCCCGTGCTGTCCGCGGTCATCGTCAAGGGCAAGTTCGCCGACCACAACGTGCCCAAGGACCTGCAGAAGATCATCATCGCCGAGTCGGGCGCCAACGACGGCCTGGGCTATCCGTTCCTGTTCTTCGCGCTGTACCTGATCAAGTACGTCGGCGCCGGGGCCGCGCCCGACTCGGGAGGCGCCCGCGCCGCCATGGGCATGTGGTTCGGCGAGACCTGGGGCTACACCATCCTGCTGAGCGTGGCCTACGGCGCGGCGGTGGGGTGGCTGGCCAAGGAGCTGCTGCACTGGGCCGAGGAGCGCAAGTTCGTGGACCGCGAGAGCTTCCTCGTCTTCGCCATCTCCCTCGCGCTGTTTATTGTCGGGACCTGCGGCATGATCGGCAGCGACGACGTCCTCGCTTGCTTTGTGGCCGGCAACGTTTTTACCTGGGATGACTGGTTCCGCCTCGAGACTCTCGACGACTCGCTGCAGCCCACCATCGACATGCTGCTGAACGTGTCCATCTTCATGTGGTACGGCGCCGTGTGCCCGTGGGACTTGTTCTTACACAACGAGGTCGTATCGATCGGGAGGTTGATCGCTCTGGGGGTGCTGGTGCTGCTGTTCCGCCGCCTTCCGTGGGTGTTTCTCATCCACAAGTTCATCCCGCAGATCGAGGAGGTGCGTCAGGCCGTGTTCGTGGGCTTCTTCGGCCCCGTGGGCGTATCGGCCATCTTCTACCTCTACGTCACGCTCGAGTTCCTTCATACTCTGGACGTGGACGGCGAGGCGAGGACCGATGTCAAGGCGCTGCCTGAGGCGGTTCTCGTGGTGGTGTGGTTCATTGCTATTTGTAGTATTGTGAGTAAAGAAGGGCTATTGTTGTTTCTTGGGGTTGCGGTAACTAATGCGGTCTACAGGTCGTCCACGGGCTTAGTATTCCATTGGGCAAACTGGGCTTCTATCTCCCGAGAACACTCTCTCGTTCCGTCATGTCGCCCTCCAGCGAAGGTCCGGACAACGCACTTCCCTTCTCACTCGGTAGCAGGGTCACTTCTTTCAGTACCCGTCAGCAACCGGAAGGGGAGTCACGGAATGATGCCGGAGAGGGTAGTAGGCGTTCCGTGTTCAGAATCGGGGGCTCCATTATCCCTCGCCGACAGGAAGCAAGGGGAGACGTGGCGGCCGGCCAACATGACATGCCGGATTCCAACAAGAACTCCCCCACTGATGTAGTCGGAGGTGGAGAAGATATGGTAGCTGAGAGTTCGGTGCAGTATATTGCCCGGACCATTCGGTTCCCTGACGAGCCGCCGACCGCCGGCACGCAGGTGGCAGCTGGTCCAGGCCTTTCTGGGCAATGATACCGCCAAGATGGCCGGACCGTTGGCACTGAGGAGTCAAAGGTCTCGCTGGTGATACCGAACCAGACTTGACTTCGACACGTTTCCACTTCTCGAGCCCACTGTTTCAAGCGAAGATTATCTTACCATAGATCAGTATAGTTACAAGATAAATGAATATGCTTCGCTCGACTGCTCTGTCTCCCCGCAACTACAGTGTTTTGATTCAGGGGGATTAAGCAAAGGGTGACCCCTCTTTTGGTGGAGAGCTATGTTCTTGTCGGTGGGCTTCTAGACACGCCATTGGGACCACATCCTACTTTGCTCCGCTCCAGCTGTCAAAACTGGTGCACTAAATTAGCGTCGTCCGCAATCTCGTGGCGAATTCCCCGGTCTGGTGCCCGGGCTTCCATTCGGTGATGAAATCGGATGGATCTCATTCGTTTTTGGCACGCACGGCACGGATCAGACACACACGGCACATCAGATCGATGGTGGTTTGCCGACTTGAACGCCCAAATGCCTCTTCTTTCCCGCTAGGTAAGGACAAGACTGTAACCAGCCAGCCACTGCCAGAGCTATTTCAGAAAAGAAATAAACAGGCCCGCTCTAGAACGGCCAAGGAGAAAATCATCCACCGCTTAATCACGTTTTCCGTGGGCTTCATGGCAATTGGGTGGCTGGTGGTGATGTGGCGGGAATGCGCAGGGCAACCAGCTCACCGCCATCGTCGCGTAGTCGCTGGCATCTTTGGGCTGCTGTTGATACCTGCCTGTAATCTAGAGTTATAGTTATGCAATTTGAAACATACACAGACTTCAAAGGTAAAAAAAAGACTAAAGTTAGTTTGCGGCATGCGTCGCGTGCGTGTTGTGTTATCGCTCGGAGAGACTACGAATATGCAATAATCAAGGTGCATACAAAATGAGATGAACCAGGAACCAGCAGGTGTCTGTGCAGAGATTCCACGTTCCCACCAAGCCGGTAGGGCTTGAGATTCCCCCCCCCCCCCCGATACATGCATCTCTGACTGTGCAGCCACCCTGGCTCGTCCCTGGCCCAGCCTGTTGCGTGGCCCTGCTCAACCTTTGGGTTTTGAGGTGACCCGAGATTACCTTGGCTTCTTGGTCGCCATTTTCCTTACCGCGGGGAGGAAGGAACGGCACTTTTCGTCCAGCTTGCTTTTTTTATCGCTACCCGACCTCTTCCAGCGCATCTTTCATTCAATTCTATACCAAACATGCCGCAGTAGTTGCCGGAGTCGCTTTACCCGACACTACCTCAATTCTGCCTCCATTTATTTTCCCTTTTCCGCGTCGCCGCCACCGAGAACCGACTGCGTTGCATCAATCCCACCAATATTCCCAGTCGGTCGGCCGCTCCCAACAAAAAATGGCCGGCTCAGCACAATGCGAACCCGACTTCGACATATCGCATTACATCAACGAGTCGCATTTCGCCAACGAGTTTATCGATTCCGATGAAGGGAGTCCGCTTCCCGACCTGCTCGAGTCCGATGTTGCCAGCCCCCGGCCTCACCGCCCGCACAGCTCCGGCGCCGACTCATTCCACGCCATGCCGGATGCCCCGCAAGATTGTGGCTCCCCCTCGGAAGCCCTCGGGCTTGTAAGTACGGGCTCGCGCTCCAGGGACGGTCATCATGGGTCTACGTTTGACTCGGGGTCTTCGAAGCGGACCTCGACTACGGCCCTGACACAATTGACGGCGGGCGATTTGCGGATGAATGGCGCCAATGGCAAGACGGATTGGGATATGATGGCGGACGCCTTCCCGGGGCCTGACACCAGCGTATTTCCCATGGGTGGACAGACATTCGAGTTTCTAAATGGCCGTGCCCCCCCCGCGCAGTCCCGGATGCAAAGCCCAATGGATAGCCCTAGTCCGTTTGGGTCCGCTCTCACTGCGCTCTCTCCCGACGCTATCATGGCCTCGCCGCCGTCTGGCGACGAGAGCTACCTGGTAAGTTTGTGTGAGGCACGTGCCGCTTGTCGCATGCTGACCAGCCGGAAGCCATTCACATTCAAAGCGCCAGGTCTGCGGCAGGATGCGACGGCCGAAGGGCCGTTATGTATGCGCCCTTCCCCAGCGCCGGCGGCGCTGAAATACGAGTTCCATGGCTCACAGGAAGCAGGCGCTGGTTCGACCAGCATAGCTGGGTTCATGGACGCCCTCTACCCGAACACGGGCCAACTCGCCGCAGGGGGGCCGTTCTTCCCGAATCACGGGCACATGCCCTCGCAACTACCGGTCGACTATCAGCCATATGGCCCCGGGCCATACACATTAGAAGTTGGTGCCACCAACACCAAATCCCGGGTTGAAACGCAGATTACGATCAAACTCAGGCTTCCGCAGCTCCCGCTTGGGGCCACAAAGGTTCATCTTCCCAAACATACGATCAGCAAACCCAAATTCTGGACAAAACCGCCCCCGCAACCGTCCCCGGATACTCTCGAGCTGCATGTGATGCTTGTTTGTACAAGCGCGATGCAGGTGCAACAACAAAGAACAGCGGCTTTGCAGCGGGCGCAGACAACTGCAGGGTTGCGAAAGAAGAACGAGACCGCAAAGTCGGAAGAGGAGGGCGAAGAGGTGAAGACGCAAGAGGGGGGCGAGGTGCAAATCTGCGAGAATTGCATAGGCAGGGAACGGAAACGCGCGGGTCGCAAAAAGTCAAAGCACCCGCAGGACGAGGAGGCTTGGAGGCAGGACGAGGCGAAGCGGGTTATCGTCTTCAACACGCAGGAGGTCAAGGAGTGGGCCTTGCAGAACCACCCCGAAACCGGTTCCCGGAGGTATTGGCAGGTGGAGGCACCTATGAGGATTGCCTGTTACTGTCGACACCACGCCGAAAAGCAGGGGTTTCAGATCATCTTCACCCTGACCGACCATCTCGGCAAGCTCGTCGCCCAAACCATGTCGGAATCCATCATGATCACCGACGACCACAAGACGACGAGCCCTAATCCGATTTCTAAGCCCGCTCCCGGAGTGCCGGCCGCAATGCTCACCCCGCGGGAGGAGCTGCCCATCCAGGTCGCTCCAGGCCCCGGGCCTTCGTTAGAATCATCCCCGAGCCTCGACCTGCAAGCCGCAAGACGGAGTTCTTCAAGCTCAACGCCCATCTCGGCCGTGCCGCTGGAGCAACTCCAGCCGTCGTTGACCGCTCAGCATCTCTCCCGCCCTGCGTCCCCTTCATTCTCGACTGGGCCAGCGAAACGGCGGAGAGCCAACAACTCGACGTTGAAAATACCCAGCGACTTAGCCATGACACCGCTCGATACGTCGTTCTTGTCTGCTCCCCGGATGCCCAACTCTTCGACGAATTCCAATATGATCACGCCGGCATCGTCATCGTTTTCTCCGACGCCTCCCCCATCGTTCCCGCCGCCCGCAGAACTGCAATTGTTTGGTCCTGGCCCTAACATGTCTGAGGCATCGACGAATCCGTTCGCAAACAATCCACTCTCGGGCGGCAACAATAGCCAGCTTCTTTCGCCCAACCCGAGTAGGGCGCCTAGCCTGGCCAACCTGGCCATGTCTATGTTTGGCCCACCTTCATCGGGACGGCATAACCCCGCTGTCTCCTCGGCCAATGCTCCCGCTCCACCCCGCCACGCACCGCACGCTGCCCCCGGTCAAGGGAGGAATCAACAACCCCAGACGCAAAGGGCTATTTTTAAGGTCATCCCCGGCGAGGGGCCTGTTGCCGGCGGTATCGAGGTTACTTTGATGGGCCAGGGATTTGAAGCTGGGATGCAGGTCATGTTTGGCGACAAGCAGGCGCCGGGGACCATGTATTGGTCGTCTGAGAGTCTGGTGTGCCTGCTGCCTCCGTCCGAGATGGCAGGCATGGTACCTGTCACTATCAGGGGCCTGAACCTGGGCCCTCAGTGGTTTCGATACGTGGATGATAGTGAGCAGCAGCTGCTTCGCACGGCGCTCATGATCCTCGGCAATAAGATGACGGGCGGATATGAGGATCCGACTGAATTCGCCCGCCGAATTATCAAGGAATCTTCGAACGGCTACCCCTCCGGTGGCGGCGACATATCCGGCGTAGAGGGCTCCTCCAATCATGCCATGGACAACTTTGAGAACCACCTTCTCAAGCTGATGGAGCTGATGGACCTTAGCAACAGCACCCGGAAGCCGCGGCTCAACCTCAGGCGGAGAGTGACCGGCCAAACCATGCTGCATCTAGCTTGTAAGATGGGTCTACACCGCTTCGTTGCCGGTCTTCTAGCGCGAGGTGCGAATCCGGACCCGCGCGACAACGGCGGCTACACGGCATTACACATGGCGTGCATGAGCAACCAGCCCCAAATTGTCCGGCTCCTAATCGCCCACGGGGCAGACCCGACGCTGCGGACCTTGTCAGGTTTGACTGCTGTTGACGTCGCCAAGTCAAAAGAAGTTGTGCGCATCATCCACCGCTTCGAGCAACATCGTCGGTCGCAGAGTGACAGTTCGTCGCATAGCCGCGTCAACAGCGTTGCGAGCTTCAAATCGATTCGGGCGGCCGTGTCCCAGGAAATTGCTGATACCTCGAGCGACGAACCGGGGCCGGAAGCGGAGAGCTCGGAAGAGTACTCGGAAGCCTATTCTTCGGATATGGCCGAGGAGACTGGTGCTGTCGATCAGACGGAGCTTCGCATCCGCCGGAAGAGCGCTGTCAACACGCCTGCGCGTGCCAGGAGCCCGTCTCGTCCCCGACGACGCGGCACCGACGCAACGGGTGCTCTTATGGCTGCGATCAAGGAGCAAGTTGCGGCTCAGTTCCAGCAGCTGCATCAGAGAATGGAACCGCACCTGCAGTATCTACCGCAGCTACCTCAGCTTCCCCAACTTCCTCAGTTGCCTCAGTTCCCTCAGTTCGCGCAGCTGCCCAACTTCCCCCAGATCCCCAACATGCCACCGCTCCCCGAGTATCAAAACCAGGTCCTACAGCGGCTTGCGACTATGATTAGCGGCGCGAGGCCAGGGCCGGGCGAGGATGAGCCCCCGAATAGGGGTACCGAGAGCACCTGGCAATACCTGTCACCCTTCGCCGCCAGGGCCACCGCAGCGCCCCCGGCCTACGACGAGCTCTTCCCTCACCAAGGCGACCTGGACACGAAACGATCATCCGCCGCCCAAGCAGCCGCCGACGCCGCGGCAGACTCGAAATGTGCCACGCTGTTCGACCAGGTAGAGACTTCAGCCTCAGCAAGCGCCGAAACCGCCGTCGCCGTCGTGGAGGACACTGCGGAGGAGTCGGAGGGCCAAGAGATCCCCGCGCTGTTGCAGATCGGCCGCAAGGATGCCATTACCCAAGAGCAGCAGGCCACGCTCCGGCGAGCGCACGCGCAGAATCTGAAGAGGTTGAGCTGGGACCGGAACCTGTTCTTCATTTGGGTATGTCTCCTCGCCTGCTTTAACGTGTTTTACCCGGGTAGTCAGCTAACAGATGTCGCTAGATTCCCCTGCTCATCCTCATGATTGGTGCCATGGTCTACCACGGCATGCCGGGTTTTGTTGGCAAGGCCCGTAACCCGATCTCGCTCGTCCCGAAGGCGCAGGTCGAGGTGCCTGTGGCTGCTCCTGCTGTCGAGGTGCCTCTGGCTGCCCCTATTGTTGATGTGCATCATGCGGCGGGCGTTCCTGGGGGTGTTGCCGCTGCGGCGGTGTAGAAAGCGGACTTTTCCTATTAATCGTTAAGGAGGCCGGGGGTGGCACATGTATTCTTTCAGAGTTTCTTCCATAAACCTGGGGCGCGAGCTCGAATGTTGCGAGGGGCGCCGGCGTATGAGGCATGGGTGTGGGCGGATCTACCTTTTCTTGGATGGGTGAACGGGTTACTTTTTAAGATCAAATGTTACGGGATGTAAGGTGTCTCGTGGAGGGTTAGAGCGGTGGACTCGGCGGTTACGAGTACTGGAGGTTGTCTGCTTTGATGGCTGCTGTGGTTTAACTTGGACGTGTCTAGACAGACTGGTGGGTTTCCTAATAATCGTGGATGGGGATGGGATGTGTGGATGAGGTTGGCCGGGGGGAGGTAGCACTAGCTTTTGGGTATCAGCCATGCCTTCTTGTATATAAAGATCTGAAGATATTCAAGAGCGTTACGAGCGTGGCGCTGGGCTTTCATCGACGAACTCTACGATCTTGACTGCGCCGACTCTTTCTGCTGAGCGACGACGATCTTTGGGGGAGATTATCAACTTGTAAACCCTATCTACCATATACTAAGCCTACACTTCTCTACCTAGTACGGTGCTTTACCGGTGCTAGGTGTACATACACCCGATTATTCTAACACCATCGTCCTGCCAGTAGTCACCTCAAACATCACGGCCCACCGTAGCATCCTTTCCTCCTATTACTCCCTCGCCGCCTCATAACACCCCGTCGACAACCTCCCTCTCCACCCCCAGCACCGCCACCGAACAAAACAAAACGACGGAAGGCGAAGACGGATACCGATGGCAAAGAGGCAACGCACGCAGTGTACGCAAAGGGAAAAAAAAAAAAGCCTCCACGCCACAACTCGCCCGGTGACTCGCCCTTTTGCCCCCTTTTGGCGCCTAAATCTTCACACAAAGTATGTAGCAGCAGGTGATACCTGCCACCACCACGTACCCACCCACCCACTACCGAGCAAGGTAGGTAGGCAGGGTAGTGTAGTTGAGGTGGTATCACCCGACAAAACCAAAACCGAGCATGGGGCATGAAAACAAATAAGGTGTGGCGTTCCCGGGGGTTAGGGGGGGGGGCCTAGTGTGGTGTGGTGTAGTGTAGCTACTGTGGTGTGGTGTAGCTACTGTGGTGTAAGTTGGATGCCGTGCCAGCCTGATACTTGAGTTGCTTGCCCGGGTCACTGGTCTTTGGGATTGTTGGGATTGTTGTGTGACTGCCTAACTGGTATGCATGTATGTATGTACTAGGAAGAGGAGGGGGCGATGCGGTGTTTGTTGTGCGACTGACTGACTGTGTGTACTGGGAAGGAAAGAAGGGGGGGGGGTGTTGTCTGTCTGTTTGTGGTAGGGGACACGAGGGCATCTGTTTCTTTCCGTCGCTTCGGCGCAATCACGGCGTCGGCTGGCTGGCTGGTTGGGTTTTGGGTACACGGCTGCTAGCTGCTGGCTGCTGTGTGCATGCGCATCTCCCGCGGGGGGTACGAGGTGAGGTGCATGTGGTGTTTTATGGGGTTGGTGGTACGGCCCGTTGTCTTTCTTGCTATCTACAGTGATGACGAGTGAGGAGGGGGTTGGGTAGGAGACTGTGTGAATGGAGGTTTGGATGGAGAGCTTGGGAGTCATTCATAGTAGACCACGTATGACTACGTCGAGAACCACCATAACCCGCAAGGTGCCGTACATGCCGACCAGATTGTAAGTAACCTGGTCACCTTCCCTGTTACACCAAAGGCAATATCTGAGCTGTCTCCTACCTTGATGAACAGATCCTTGATGAACAGATTCAAGACGGATGTGCTGCTCCCTCACCACGCAGGTGCCTAAATGACAGCGTGGGAGCACGTATCTCATAAATGTACTTGGGCATCCTCGGCACACAGACTTTGCGCCGTGCCGGTCTGTCTGGTCCAGGGGCTCCTTTGAGGAGAGTACTGTGTATGAAACACGGGGCACCACGGCAAAGAGCAAGCCACATCCGAGCCCTCGGCACGGGTGCGCACGAGTAGGCTGCTTCCAAGATGCCGTTGGCCGGGGAAAAGACGCGGCCGGTTGCATTGCCGACGGCGTGTGACGGGATGGCGCCCGTTGGTCACCTCTCTCGGCCGGCTAGGCCCTGGTACTGGTATGGTGTGCCATATCTCCATTTACGGAGGAGGAGCGCACCATGTCATCGGATCTGGGGCCCGGCGCTTCATGAAGATGCGAGACTACACAGTAGCAACGCTGCCCAGTCATGGTGGAATGACTCGTCGGTTGGTCGTAACGCAACAGCAGCAGCACGGCACATAAAGCCGGAGCGTCTAACCGGGCGAAACCACATAATTATCCCGTGCCTGTGCCGTGTTACTCTGCTCCGAGTTGACCTCGTACATGGCACACAGCACACTGCGCCGCAAGTCGGTCGGGTGTTTGGCCACGGCGTTGGTTCTGCGTCGCCGAGGGGCCACCGAGGGACAGATCCGACAGGGCTACGCTGGTATGGAGCTGGAGCTGCATGTCGTTTTTAAGGAAGCCTCTCAGGTGCAGTGCATCGTCACCCCGAAATAACCATCTCATGGACCCCGTCCCCGCGCTCTCGCTTTCGGCATCCCCCAACCTCATCATGAAATCGCAGAACACCACCCCCCCCTTGCCCCCCACCTTCGTATTAGATTGGTGCTGCAGCTAGATCAGCCACAGGGTAGCAATGCAGCATGCGGATTCCGGTCGTTGGCGCTCCCCCATCCCCAGAATGGGCAACAGATGCAGAACCATTTTCTTTTTCTCATTCAAGATTCAAGAAAAAAGAAAGAGGGAAGCGTGGTGTGCTGGGTGGGCTTGCGCGCGTGCTTTTTCGATGCCACGTTTATTTGGACGAGATCAAATCGCAGCCTTGATAGACCGCAGGGGGGCATTGCTCGACCGTTACGCTAGGTATGCTGCGGGAAACTGCCGGTGCTTTTTTTGCGATGACACGGATGGGAAGTCGGCCTTGACATCTATCGGGGATATGAGGTGTACTCTCGGGATGGGAATAACAAGGTCATTGCTCGGTGGTTCAGGCTGAATGGGGTGTCGAAGGGGGTGTGGACCGGTAGTGGCCTGCTTGGTGGTGGTGGGTGGGCTGTACTGTCTCACGACCTACCGACCTCTAAAGAAAACTTGGGAGTCCGGCTTTTTGGTAGGTCATTTCAGTGGCAAACCCAGGGAAGATGCCACTGGTGCCGGATACAATTTGCTTCCAGTGCATCCAGGCTGCTGCCAACTCTCCTGCATCGTGGGGGCACATGTTGTCAAAGCGCGGACAAGAACCTGGAATGGAGGGAGGCCTGAAGGAAAGCGGGAAATGGAAACTTGGGACACGCAGAAGCACCCAAAAGACGGCTTGATCTTGTATCAGTCATTGATCGGATCTGGAACCGGAAACGGGTGTTGTCGGCCGTGGCCTTCGGTGCCGAGAGTTGGGGCTTTACATTTCCGGGAACTCGCAATGAACAAAGGGCCTATGAATTCGGAACCGGAATCGAGACCATTCTGCCATCCGCATGGCCTAGCCGGAACTCGCGAGATAAAGAAGCCCACAGGCATGGCCCCGGGTCGAATGGGCCCCGACAATTATCGGGGACTCGGAGACGGGAAAAGCCACGTCATGAGCTTTGTTGTCGAACGATATCATGGGCTGACACGCCGAGTGGCCGGCATTCTCCGTCACTAAGAGAAACTACTGTGTAAATCTCAATTCTCAACATGGCTTGCCGTTCGTTCTCTCATCAGTCAGTTAAAGACATTACTACGTTAAGTTAGCGCTGGAGGGCCTGCACTGTGCTTGTTCGTCCCGATCCCACGGATTACGCAGCCACAGTGCGAGCGTGTCTGCACATATCCTTTCTCTCTTTCTCTCTTTCTCTCCCTCTCGCGCAACCATCTCGGGCTAACTATGTAGTTAGCATGTGGGTAGGAAGGAGGATGCCATGTGAATATGTAGCATGCCATCATCACCGAGCGTGCTCATGACTGTCCAGCTTCTTGGTATGCTCGTCCATCAGCCTCTTCGCCAACGCCACAATAGGATTGTCCTTGTCGGCCTGCTCCAGGGCGGCCTGCTGCTCGTTCGGCTGGGTGGTCTCGGCGAACAGATCGCGCACCCTGCCCGACCCGGTGGCCGTCTGCACCACCGCCAGCGTGGTGGCGAACTCGGTGCGCTCCGCGGCGCCGAGCTGGATGGCGTCGAGCATCAGCAGGGCAAAGTTTTGGCAGTTGTTGCTGATGAGGTTGTAGGCGGCCTTCTTCTGGCGCATGGCGTAGATGACCATCTCGCCGGCCTGGCGCAGGGCCTCGTCGTTGAAGCGCGTCTCGCCGACGCGGAAGGTCCGCCACTCCTCGGCGTCGACCCGCCCGTTGACGTAGATGATGTCCAGGTTCTCGTCCATCCACAGCTCGTGGCAGTAGTCGCCCACCAGCACCGCCCAGTGCTGCGACGGGTCCGGGTACCGGTGCACCTTCTCCGTGATCCACGCCCCGAGCTTGGTCCGCTCCGCGAACCACTTGCCCGCCGTCCCGCCCACGGGGTGCCACCCGATCTCGACCGTCCGCGCCCGCTGGTTGGTGCGCGGCTCCGCCGCCGGGATGATGTTGGGCTTGTGGCCCAGCCCGAGCGAGTGCTCCAGCACGATCCGCCCCTTGATGAGCTCGTCTTTGCCGCGCGAGAAGCCCGTTTTGCTGCCAGGGTGGTTAGTGGCTACTGCCATGGTATGGCATGGAGGTGTATCCACGCCAAGAAATTGAGTGTCGTAACGGGTGTGGTGTGGTGTGGTTACGAGTACTTACAACAACGACTTCATTCGCTTGCGCTTGGATTGCCCGCCCTTGTCGGAACCTGATTCTGAGCTGCCCATGTCGGCGTAGGTGTTCAGTGGAAGTCGCAGTGGTACGACGCTTTGTGCCTCAACCCAACAGAAATGGAGTTTGATTCACGAATTCAAGACCGGTGGCTGCGCCAGAGCTGAGGATATCCCCAGATGGCAACGCCAGCTTATGTCCCACCAAACCCCCACTCACCCCAGCTCAGCCCCAGCGGGCATGGCTGTGCCGCTGCCGCTGCCGCTGCCGCCTTTCACCCTCTTTCAGCAGCAGCTTCAGATTTCTTTATAGCATCGCCAACAATAGACTGCCCGCCCACAGCTTTGGATGAAAATGCGACCCAAGAGCTTAGTGGCACACACTTCGTACTGGTCGGACATTCCTCTGAAGCTGCACGAAGCGCCCTCGGCGCTACTCGGCGCATGGCAAACAAACCCGCCCATTGAGGGCGCTGGCCGCTTTGTGTGTGCGACTGAAAACACAAAAGGTGGCCCGGGAACCCCGGCCGACCTTGTTTGAGATGTTGCAGTTCCAGCAGCAGCAGGAGTTAGCAGCAGCAGCTCAAGGTTGAGGGAGTCACTGGGAGTTCCACCACCCCCGAAACTCGATCGATTCTCCAGCGCCAGGGCGCTTAACGGGAATGGGTTAACAGCCCCGGCTATGCCGGAAAAGGAGCTGGGGAGCGGAGGCGATCGGCACACCTCGGAGCTTCTCGACTCCTCCTGCACACCGATCTCGTGCCAAAGCCGCTAGCTCCCTTTCTGCGGCCCTTGGCGCTAGGTATGAGGACATGGACATCCCGCAGCGCATGACGTTGCTCGCCTTGCGGCCCATGGGAGACCAGGTAGTTACAGATTACAGATTTGTCACTTAGTGTGTACGTCTGGAATCTGTAACTATGTACAGGTTCTGCAGGTTCTGCAGGTTCTGCAAGAGACAAATAGATGACGGAAAAGCTAGGCTACCCGCCAAGGTGTTTTAATACTGCGCAGAAGCTCCCGAGAATGCCACGGCCGTTCTTCGGCCAGCAGCCAACCGGGTGTTTGCAGGCGTGCACGGCAGACGCTGAGACGGGCCCCTGGGCCGGGTTGGATTTTGCGGAATGGTGGCTGGCTGGGCGTGACTGACGGCGTGTGATTGAACCAAGCTCTGCGTCCATGTGCCCGGCTTGACCCAACCGAGAGTCGGGGGCGTTGCAGGGGGTGTGGGGGATAGGATTGTGTGTGTCGGGTGTGGTTTGTCCTGGGACTCGGTGGCCATTGTCAGCTTTTGCACCCATCGCACCGAAATGATTCTCATTTTTCATCCCGTTGGTCATCTTTTCGAACAATCAAGCAGATGGCAAGACAAGGCTCAATCGCACAAGCGATCGATCTTGTCGCCAAGGGGTCTGGGGCGGGGCGATTGAAACGGCCGGCCCAGCGTCTTTGATCTTTGGTCGGGAAATCCATGGTTCGCAGTCGCACAAACGGTTTGGCATGGCCTGGCCTGGAGCAGAGCTGCAGACTGGGAGCTTCTGGGCGGCAGAACCTGAACCCTGGATCGGAAATATGGAGCCGGCCCGGGCTGACCAACAGGAAGCAGTTCTGTTGGACCCCGAGTGGCGGAGAAAACGGCATTAGTCCCGGATCAGGAAGCCTAACCCCAAGGGTGCGGTGCGGTACGGTGCGGTGGTGCACTGTGCTGCTCCACGGCCTGGGGTCCCCTTCCCGCTGGGCCGGGAATCCGTCTCGGCCAGTCAGCGGCCCAGCCGCCCACCCACCGGGTTTTGTTGGGCCAGCGAGACGAGATGACCAAATCGACACATTCCCGTCACTGCCATCCCGTCACTGCCATTCAAGCTCACACAGTGCCGAATCTGCCCACCCAAAACAGTGCCCCCGCAACAGGCGGGCGGAATGATCACCGCGACTGCCCGGGGGGAAGGGGAACACTCGGGGCTCGACAGACCTCCACTGCAAGATGCACCTGTCCCTGCCCTGCACCCGCTGTGCTGTGACATTGCGCCCGCCCTCATTTCCATCCCCTGCCTTTCTCTGCACATCCCAGCCCAGGGCCGGGTTTGTTCTTTTCTCGCTCACCCCGACTCCTGCATCCTGCGTGCCGAACCCGAACCTCGAAACCCTTTCCACTTCTTTCCTCCGCCTCCACACCGCGAAGGAAACGCGGCGCGACTTTCACGACAAGTTGCGAAGAAGGATAGTGAGCTCACTCGCAAAAAGAGCGCGGCAAAGCGAACCGGACGATCGGACAGCGGCAGGAATCCATGCCTTAGCGGTCCCACTGGCTGAGACGAACCACGCAACGCTGCCACAAACCTGCCACCCACCCAATAACAGCCCGTCGGGTCCGACCGTGCTTTTCAGCTTTCCCGTCACTCTGGTTTCTGGAACCGCCGGGTCCTCCCCTTCTCTCCACACGCCCGCCCCCCTCTCCGTCAGTCAGTCACTCAGTCAACCTTCATCCGACCGTCAGACAAACGAAGGATTGATCGGTCGTCGTGTGTCTCCCTCAACTCGGGGCTTGATCAAACCCGTATTGATACGCGGTCCCCGACAATTTATCGATTTCGCAAACCTTGGTTGTTCGAATCGCCAAGCGAATCACGCACCCGACAGCGTGTAATCGGGACGTTGCACGATTGAGACGTATTTCGCTACTTTCTTGTGGTACTCGGGACTTTGGGACTGCCGATTGTGAATTGTTTGTTCGGCCTTCCGAAGTCGTCTGCGCTGTGACGGGCGACTCCCTGCATCACGGTGTAAGTGTCTGCGCACAATATTTTGCCATTTCCACGCTCTGGTCCCTTTTTCGCATGGCACCATCAGAAGACCATGCCTTGCACACGTGTTGAGATGCAGCATCGCTAACTAGCAGGTGTTTAGCATCTGATAACATCGGATAATCCGGTGGTCTGGTGGTTTTGAGAGTTGGGATCGAATCTTTCACGTCAAAGATGGGCGCACCGATACTGGCTTCGGCCGCTCAGGCCATTCCGGCACTCGAAACTGGCGGCCACACCATGGATGCTTCCATCGTCTCCAGAGAAACCAAGGGCGGCCGCAGGTTATGGTACAAGATGAGGGTCATCCAGCAACCGGAGCGTGCTAGAGCGTGCGGCTCTGGCCCGAAGTGTAAGTGAACCTAATATTCGTCTCATGCGATAGATGCGAGATCTGACGGACTGCATGCAGCATCGGCCGACCGCCGCCCTGTTGACCCGCCTCCCGTCGTGGAGCTGCGCATCTATGAAGGGCAAACATGGGACCAGGCCCAGGAGAAGGACATCACTTTCGTCTACAATGCTAACTTCTTTCTCTTCGCTACGCTCGAGCATGCCCGCATCATGGCCCACGCTCGCGGCTCGGCGTCTTCTGCTAACACGCCGCCCGTGCTCACTGGTATGCCCGTCTCCGGCATGGCGTATCTGGACCGGCCGCAGGAGGCTGGCTATTTCCTGTTCCCGGATCTCTCGGTAAGGCACGAGGGCCGCTACAAGCTGACCTTTAACCTGTACGAGGAGACCAAGGAGGATAAGGACAAGGACAAGGAGCGCGACGTCGAGAGCCAGCCGCCGCTCACCGGCCTGAGCCCCGCGACGGGAGGCTCGTTCGATTTCCGCATGGAGGTCAAGTCACAGGATTTCATGGTTTTCAGCGCCAAGAAGTTCCCCGGTCTGGCCGAGAGCACCGCGCTCAGCCGTGTCGTTGCCGAGCAGGGATGCCGCGTCCGGATCCGCCGTGACGTGAGGATGAGGCGTCGCGATGGGAAGGGTGCTGGAGACTACGACAACGCCGAGGACGAGTACCGCAGGAGGAGAACGGCGACGCCGGATAACCGCAACAACGATTTTGCTGCCCGGGCGCGATCGATGAGCGGGAGCACGGAGCGCACCCCGTATTCGGCTGACCCGCAGCGCCGTCCGTCCATGGCCGACTACCCGTCTCCGTATTCGCAGAACCCGCCGGCCGGCGGCCATCTCCAATTCCTCGGTGGAAACGCCAGCTCGCAGTACCCTGCTGCCCCCTCGCAGCCGTTTGCGCAGCCTCCGTCGGTCCCCGCATCGCCAGTGTACCCGCCCACCCAGGCCGCCGCTCCCTACCAGATGCAGGCCTCATTCCCGCCTCCCCCGCCGCCGCCCCCTGCGCCGAAGCCGCATAGCAGAGAGCGGACGCCTTCCCAGTCGGGCTATGCCCCGATCAACCCTGCGCCTCGTCGCGAGAGCATCCACCACGACTACCGCCCGGCCGGACCCGTACAACTCCCACCGTTGCCTCCTCCGCCCTACCACCCGCCGACGCCGCAGCAGTCGCACATGCCGCCGCCGCAGCCGCCGCAGGTCCTCCCCCCTCTCCAGATCGACAGCAACAGCAGCCACAGCAGCCACAGCAACCGCCTCCCGATGCCGAGCCCGACAGCTCTGGCCAGCAGCGCCCCGCGCCCTCTCGCGTCGCTCGCCCCGCTCGCCCCGCTCATGCAGAGCACCAGCAGCAGCAGCAGTTCCGGAAAGGGCCCCGTCCACCCGGCTACTCTCCCGCCGCCGGCCACGTACGCCGGCACCAAGCGCGCGCACGACGAGTCGTTCTGGTACGAGCCCGAACGCGGGCGCTACCAGAACGGCGCCCGCGACAAGGGCACCTCCGAGGATATCGCCGGCAGCCACATCACCATGTCCTTCAGGCGTGCCGATGGCTCCAACGCCGACGGCCTTGCGTTGCCGTACTAAGGCTGGGGATTACGAGGGTGACTACGAGGGGGTTGTGTGCGTTGTTGGGGATGGGATGGGGGTTGTCCCGGGCTTGGTGTTGGGAGTTGGAGTTTTTTTTTTGCTCCATTCGCTTCCTTTTTCTTGTTTCTTCGCCTTTTTTTTTCTCCCAAAAACGCCCGTATGAGTCGACGATCGGTTGGCTTGCTTGCGTGCCGGCTTGCTGGCTTTGATTTCGTGGTGCATATTGCTGGCGCGCCCCATTCTGGGTATCACACGAACGGGGGTGGAGGAGGGGGATAGGGATGGGGCGGCCAGCCTTCTTCAACAACTTGGGCTTTGGCTTTGGCATTGACATTGGCGCTGGTTTTGCGATGGATGGGTCCTGTCCTCCATGACCACACACTCGACACTCGACACACATTCTCTGCAGATTTTTTTCTTTTTCTCTTTTTGTTTCGGTGCGGATAGCTCGCTCGATACACGACGGACGTCGTCCTGGTTTTTTGTTCTACGTTTTTGTTTTTCCCCAATCCATATACATTATACAGCATGGGGACGCTCCGTGGAGCTCTGGTATACCTTGGTCTTGGTGCTTTGGGGCAACTTTGCAAGTGAGCTATCGCGCTGGCCGGACGAGGGAAGATTGATGGATCTATTGCGGAGCAAAGGAAGGAAGGAAGGAAAGGATCGCGTGGGGTTTTGGGCTCTTCTATGTTTGAATAGGTCTGGTCTGTCTGGTATGAAATATTAGGTTCTCACATGCGTTTAGCGTACATCTGGATGTACACGGTGATTGTCCGTAGCGTGGCCCGACTTGTCCGACAATGATACTTTGTAATCTCGAGTCCGTCTCATGAGAACTTTGAGAAGCCCCTTCGCCATGGTTTAGAGCGGCGCAGTTGGTGGGGTTTTCTCGGGGTTCGGTGCCGCATGATTGGGCCGTCCTGTGCCTGGCTTCCTGCGAGCGGGCCGTTGCGTTGCGTGGGAGTGTGGGAGTGTGGGAGTGTGCACTGGCAGACTGGACGGTGGTTGCCCGGTCGGCGCAGGCGGCAGGGTGTGGACGGGCCATTGGGGGACGTGGCCAATGTCAATAACAGACGGCTGCCCACTGCGTCGGCTTGCCCCCTTTTTGAATTTCCCCCTCTTGCCCGTCTTGTCTTGTTTGTCTTGCTTGCATTTGCACAACTTTGGAACGAGGAAGTGCATTGTTCTTGCACTGCCAGTTTGAGTGTGGTTTTTTTGGTGCATTTTCCTGTTTGCAAGGGGACGATTTGCACCGGGTTTTTGCTTGGTGTTGGTTGGTTCGGTTGCTGGGTAGGTTGCTTGCCGGGGAAAGAAAGTAAACAAAACATTCCTGACCCTCGCTCCCAGTCGTCGCAACCGCAACCGCAACCGCAACCGCCATTTCGACAGTCAACCACCAAGCCACCGACAAGCTGCACGCAATTGTCGCGCCACCGCCGGTAACACGGCGCGCAAATCTGGCAGGCTGCGGAATTGCAAGCTGCATTCTTGAGACAACCTAAATCAATCAATCAATCAATATACACAAAACAACCACGAGAAGAGGAAACACGCCATCATCGTTTACATGCCACCCACCGAGGTCCCAACCACCACCATCACCACAGCCAGCCCACCATGGCCTCCTCACCAGCCTCAACCTCCTTCCGCACCCGCCTCCAACAACAACAACAAAACCAACAAAATCACCACTCAAAACACACCTCCCTCCCCCCCCTCCAAATCCAAACCCACAACATCCCCCCCCTAAACACCCACGCCCTCAACAGCGATACTCCCACCAGCACCGCCAGCCCATGGCCCACAAACCGCCACAACCACAGCCACAGCGCCGTGCTCACAAGCGCCGCCCTGTCCCTCAGCGCCGGCCCCGTCTCCCCGGCCTCCGACCGCCTGCGCCTGCGCCACGCCCACCACCGCCACTCGCTGCTCAGTGGGTTGCCCGCGAGCGCGCACCCTTCTAGTGCTGGTGCTAGTGCCGGTCTCGGCGGTGGTGGTCATGCGTACTCCTATTCAACGGGCGGCATTGCGTCGTCGTCGTCGTCGTCAGCAGCGGTGGGGGGGGTGGGCCGGCCGCCGTTGTCGCCGAGGGGGTATTCCGCGGCGGGCGCGGGGATGAGCAGGTTTGTGGAGGGGTCGATGAATGATCGGGTGTCGGCGGCGCCGCCGAGGGGGTTTTTGGATCGGGAGGGGGAGGGGGATTGGGATGATGAGTTGGATGTCCCGGGGGAGAGTGGGAGTGGGAGTGGGAGTGAGGGGGGCAGGGATGAGGTGGACAGGGATGGGGGGAGGGATGTGAGGGGGATGGATGGGCTTGTTGTTGGGACGGTTGGGGGGGTCAAGGGCATGCCGGTGGAGAAGCCTTCGTTGAGGGTTGTGGAGAGTAGTGGGAGTGGGAGTGGAGCGGGGGATTGGGAGGATGAGGACGCGGCTGGGTTTGAGTGGGGGTATGCGAGGAGGAGTGGTGCTGATGGGCATCGTGCGAGGGGTGGTGGGTTTGCTACCGCCGGGAGAGGAGGTGGCGGCGTGGGTACTTCCACGAGCAGATATGCTCTGCGCAGACCCAGGAGTACCGCCGGCTGGGTACGCTCGTCGGCTGCTTCGATTGCTGCCCCTACTACTTCGGCTAGTGCGAACAGCCAACAACAACAAAGAACCGGCGTGGTCAAGAAGACGAGTTTCCTCGCCCCGCTGTGGGATGGCGTCCGCGAGAAGCTGAACCTTAGCAAGTCGAAGTCGTCCGGGAGTATTGGGAGGGTTGTCAACTCGGTTGTTGGTGGCGGTGGTGCGGACAAGAAGATTGACCGGGAGAAGGAAAAGGCCAGGCTTATGGGCATCGAGGAGAAGGATAAGGTCGCTTCACCTCCGCCGCCGCCAGGGCCAGCATACCCCAGCCGCGAGGAGGTCATGGAGAGTTACAAGAACCTTGTTGCCTCCGGGTTCTTCGAGGCCCATGCCATCCGCGGCGGGAGACATCCCTTGCGGACAGGCGCTGCGGGCAGGCCCTTTTCTGAGCAAATGGCTATCCCGGAAACGTCGCCAGCACCGAGCCGGAAGTCTTTTTCTGAGCACATGGCCGAGACTGGAGCCAACGGCCCATCGCCGGCCAGGTCCTTCGCCGACCACATGGCTGCGCAACAACCACCGGCCCCGCCCCTCCCGTCGCCTACACGGAGACCTCCTGCCCCTCCACCTAGAGGGTCGTCTCAAAAAAAGTCTGACCCCCTATCCTCTCCACAGCGCGGCACCAAGCGTGGCGCGTCAATGGACCTAGCCGGCGACGCCGAAGTGGTCACCCGCAAGCTCGTCAAGAAGCTGCGCCACTCGGCCTCGCGTCTGTCGATGGAGTTGACGGGTGCTAGAGACAACCACTACTCCTACGGCACGCTCCGTTCCCGCCCGTCCACTTCTTGCGGCCCCCCCGGCCCGCTCTCCCCAACATCCTCCGTCTTCAGCGGCATCACCTCCCCGCCGTCGACCAGGGCCTCCATGGACGGCACAAGATCGCCCAGGTACGGCAAACTAACCAAGCCCAAAGACGGCCGCCGCCGACGCATCCTCGGCCTCAGCCGCCGCAACCGCTCCCCCATGCGAAGCCCCGCAACCGCCACCCCTGCTGCTGCCGCGGCAGCAGACCCGGACGCCATGATGATTGACGAGCCGGAGCAGGCCACAACAACCACACTACCGGCCCAGCCGCCCGCCGCCGCCATCACAACAAGCCCGGGCCCCAAAGTCCACAGAAACATCACCCCGCCGCCCGCCTCCTTCCGCACCAACCACCCGCGCAGCCTGCGCAGCAGCGACACCCCCGCCAGCAGCAGCAGCGGCGGCGGCGGCGCCATGAGCGCGCAGCACGAGCCGCTGAGCGTAGTGCCCGACCCGAACCAGGGCATTCCCTTCGTGCCGCGGATTCCGCGCGAGTTCTGCGATGCGATGGCCGCGCTGGTGCCGCCGGCTGCGACCGCGGCTGCGACTACGGCTAGCACGGTGGTCGTGGTGGCTTCGGGCGAGGGAAAGGAGAAGGAGGGCGAGGAGGACGGCAAGGGGAAGCAGCCGGTTAACCGCGATTCGGGGCTGGGCGAGGATGTCGAGAATATCCCCGTTTGGGGTTGAGCTTGCGCTTCTCTTCCACGTCCTGGGCGGTTGGCTGGTTGGCTGCCTTGCCTTGAGTCTTTCCGTCCTTTTTTACTCCTCCTTCCTCTCTCTGTCTCTCTCCTCGGCTTCGGGCAACATCTACGAGCCGACAAAATTGTGTTTGCCCCCACAGCCCGGTATCACTGGACGGTTGTGGCTTGGCGACGGCGGCGGCGGTGTTCTGTGTTTATTATATATTCTCCTTTGTCATTTTTCCTTGCGTCTCTCTCACAACCTAACCAACCTACCAACCAACCTACCGACCGGGCCAGGGACAGACGGGCGGGGAACACTTCCCTCGTCCTGCTCTTCCCTTCTGGGGCCCGGTTTGATGACAGAACCCTTTATGACGACCTTGACGACGACGTTTTCGGGACGAGGGCGCTTTTTTATTTCACGCGGAGATGGGAAAATACATTACGGGGTGCAGGGCTTATGAGACGAGGCACCAGTACAAAGTTTGGGACTGGGCTGTATGTACAAGTTACTGTTTTCTGGATGTGCACGACCTGTTTTCGGCGGGGGCTTGTCACAAACAAGCCTGTTTTTGATGGTGCTGGAGCGTCCTGCGGCGGGGCATTCTTTCCCTGGGATAAGGAGAGGGCCTTGGCCTTGTTGGGGCTGCAGACAGACAGATTGGTGTTTGGAGATGGAGAGTGTTGTTGGTGTGGCTGCTTGGGGACGAGGGGCGGCTTGTTGTTGTGGTTCTTATTATATATGTACCGTACGTACCTACCAAACAGTGGCGGCGAGAATAGCTGTCAATGATGATTATGACCTGTTATAACAACATCTTGTGGCTGCTACTGATTGGTGTGTCTTGACTCTGGCTTGCTACGCTTCCCCCTTATACGGACGAGTTGGCTGAAGTAGTGCCTTAGACGGGAGCGAGACTACTTGGGGTCGCCAGGGTTCTGGAATAGAGCCCGACAGGCGGCAATCTAGTGTCAGTAAGTACTTGGGTATTCGCTGAGTTCGCGGAACGGGTGGGGAACGATTAAGGAGTATGTTGTGGATGCCCTACACATAAACACCTTGACGGCCAACGGCAGCTTAGGGTGCCGGAATTGAGATGGCGCTACGCTCATCGAAAGCTAGTGTTGTTGTTTGTTCGTCAAGTCATTCATTACATTACCCAACCCATCTCTATGTATGGTATTGCCTGGGACCCCTCGCCTCTCTCAATGCTCGCCCCCTACCCGTCTAGTCTATGCATGCATGCTACTCCCAAGAGCGGTTGCTAAGCAGCCCGCCATCCCAACCTTTCTCGAGCCCAATAAATAAGCGAGGGGATGGGGGCTTTCGTCTCAACGCCTGTACCTCCCCTCACCTCATCATACAGCTCACGCGCCAGCCCACCGCAAAACAAACTCATAAACGCTCATAGTAACGATGGACGCCGGGATGGAGCGCATCAGGTGCGGCGTCAAGCCCCCGTACAGCGCCGACCAGCCCTCCTCGGCCCGGATCGAGCGGACGCAATGGACTAGGCCGACGTACCTGGGCACGCCATTCTCCATGGGCTGTCGCAACCTCGTCGTGAGGACCTAAGTGGCGGCGGTTTATTAGCTGCAAGTGCTTTTTTTAAGCGAGATAGAGTTAGTCGGTCGGCATACCTCATAGGGATACGTCGCCAAACTCGCGACCAGCTTCGCCGCGCCCGCCGCGCCGCTGCTGCTGAGCCAGTGCCTGACCTCGCCCCACCAGATGGCGGAGGAGGCGTCCTGGGCCGCGGCGGACCCGCCCAGCGCCTCGTGGGAGAGCGACTTGAGCCGTTCGTACGTCACCAGGTGCAGCGCCGTCTCGGCCGTGCCCAGATAGCTCGCGCCGAGGCCCTTGTACAGCCCGCGCACGCCCTCCTGCCGCACCACCTGCCGCACGCAGTCCAGGCTGTTCTTGTACCGCCTCGCGGCCTCGCCGGTGCCGGCGCTACCGGCTTCGGCCTGCGCGCGCGACGCGTCGAGCTGCAGTCGCGTCTTGACTAGCCAGATGGGGTTGGTCGCGGTGTTGGTGGTGATGCCCGCGGCGACGGCGGCCTGCGCGTGGACGAGGGCGGCATCCTCCGGGCGGTTGAGCAGGCGCGCGCCGAGGGTCTTGCAGTTGCCGTAGACGTAGAACTTGATGGCGGTCGCCGAGACGATCCCCGACAGGCTGGGCCCGAGGCCGCGGAAGAAGGCGCGCCAGCCTTCGGTGCGGTGGATGGAGCGGAAGATATGGGCGGTTTCGCGGACGTGCCGTAATGGGGCGCCGAGGAGGCCGGTCGCGGCGGGTGTTGCTTGGGGGTGGAAGGTGTGCGCCCCTCCCGCCCCCGCGGGAAGCCGGTAAAGGTCGGATTGGAGGCGTGTTTTCAGGACATCGAGCGGAGAAGTTATTATCGAAGTGACCAAGCCTCCGGTCCTATTGAAGGGTGCTGGTGGATCAGATGATGCATGACTCGCTTGAAGGGGCCCAAGGGGGTGGGTTGGGTGCGGAGAGAGAGGGGTTTGGGCAGAGACGACTCACGCTCCAGCGATCAAGTGCACCAAAGGTTGTACGCTTTTCTGTTGTGCCGATTCTCGTCTCGGGGTGTTTGGCGACACCGCCTTGACTCTAGATTGAGCTGTAACGTCCATTTTCCATTTTGCCGACTTGAGGGTTTTTTGGGAGGCAGGTTGAAGTTCAGTCTCAGCAGCTCAGCGTTTCTACAGATCTGTATGGCTTGCTTTGACTGGGATGGGCCGACCAGGCCGTCGTTGCTTTCTGAACATTTGACATTTGAGCGAAAGTCGACATGACAGTATTTCAACTCCAACATTTTCTACTCAAAAAATTAAAATTCTAATTATACCAATCTGCCTGGTTTACTCAAGACCGATCTACTTACACTAGGCGTGACGGCACCCGGTATCTATCGCGTTGAAGATGAACTCTGAACACTTGTAGCTCTGTTTAGTTATCGTTGACCGCAATCGCTCAGCATGTCACCATCGCAGATCGCCCTCGGCTCGCCTTGCCGATTGCTTAGCGCCTTGGCGGCTTCTGGCCCGATTCCACAGTCTCTGAGAAGCATCATTGCATTCTATTTTTACAACCTGTTCGGCACTCGGGAACCAGGTCCACGGGTATTTGGATCGGGCCACCTAGGATGTACAAAAGTTTCACTAGTATGATGTCCTGACCTCTTTCTAGCATAACATTGGAAGTAATCCTTACTCCTCATCTCTTAGAAGCCTCCGTTTTCGAGCTCAAGCCTCCGTCTTCGAGCTCGTGCCCGGCCCCCCGCGGCTGCGAAGTCTGCCATGGTGGGATAGTCCGTCCGGTCCAACACGCACCACCTCTCCCTCGCATCCCCGGCATCCGGTGAGAGATCTTTGCGTTCCCATAAGTCGCGGTAAATCCCCGTCGTGCTGATCGGCTCCTCTGGGTCCACACGAATGAGGTTGTTCTCGTCGCCCAGGATGGGAAGGGGGCTTGCCGAGAGGGGCTCATCAGCCAGGAGGAAGTCCAGTAGAACGTCCCGCTGTTCTGGTAGGAGTTGGTAGATGCGGTAGGTAGTTTTGTATCGGTCCGAGTGGAAGTATATTGCATCCGGATCGGCATCCCGGGTGGTTTTTGGGTTGCGCCGGTCGAAGAGGACAACGCCGCCCAGGATGCGTGCTTCGGCCCAGTAGCCCACCATGTCTGCAACATGCCTAGGATACTGGTCATGATCGGTGTACCACCTGTGATGGAAGAGGGATGGGAGCGGTCCATCGGGGTGCCACCTCCAGAAGAGGTCCTCCGATTTAGGCGGGGCCCAGTCGATGACATCGTCGTTCTTGTGGACGCTGGTATCAAGTTCAAAGAGGAGGGCGCCAATCTGGTGGACGGCAACAGCAACCAATTCGATCAAACGCGTCTTGAACCCTCTCGACCCCGGAGAACAGGCGCAGTATCCGTGGAGGAGCTATCACTAGACATTAGTACCTGTCAGGTAGAAGTCATCGGGATGTTAAACTTACCTGCGAGTCAAAGGACAAGATCTCAAGCCGAAACCCCTCCTGAAACTCGCGCGCCCTGTCCAACATGCCTGGACACAACTGGTCATGGACGTTGTCGATCGGGTGGGCGCCATAAGGCGTCATCACAGCGTCGTAAGCGACATCGCCTGTGGGTAGACCGTCGATAATCTGTGCGTAGGTAAATTCTGCAAGCTCCGTGGTGAGAATCCTTGTGATGGCGCGGACGAGGAGCTGGCGGTGCTCCCCGTCAAGGTCTAGAGTGGAAAGCTGCCTGCCAGCTGGAGTCTTGGCCATTCTGTTGGAGGGCTGGTCGGGGGTGAGGAAGAGGATATGGAAAGGGAGAGAAGGGGGAAAGGAAGAGGAGGCGGAAAAAAAAGAGGAGGAGGAAAGGGGAAAGGGGAGACTACTCTTCGGCGCACGGTATAGGATATTTATACACCGGGACACAGCCTGTTGGCTGCGCGTTAGATGTCACATGCGCTCCCCCGTCACCAACACCTCTTCCACCTACCAATCAAATCCACCCGCACCATAGCTTTAGTCATTTGTGATGGACAGGGCGTTGCGCCGAGGCTGTATCGTCTCTCAGATCAGAGAGCATGTGTTGCTGATACCTTGCGAAAAGTAAAGTCGATCCCACGGCTCAAACCACGAGAGCCAACATGCCAAACCCCCCCCATGTCTCTAACTATCACTCCACTGCATAGATGGACCCCAAGCTCAACGCAACCCAGTCTGTTCATACACTCAGTGATGCTATCGCCAACAATGCCACTCTGCTATGCTGCTGTGTAGGACTACTCGTATAACCATGAACCAAAAGCCATGCGACCCCTGACAACTGATACCCTAAAGAAAGAAAAGCCAACAACCTCGTCCGTGATTTACACCGTGAGATGTAACCCCACCGACATATCCAACTCCACCCCCCGATTGACAAACTACAAACTATCCAACTCACCATGGCATCAGACCACCCCCTATCCGGGAGCACCCAGCCCCAGCCTACCTTCCACCCTTCATATGCGCAACTCCCCCATCTCAGCAACCACACTCGCCTTGGCCCCAATACCAGCGCCACTCTCACCAAAGCCATCACCCGAGAAAGCCTTCCGGTACTGCCACAAACACACACAAACACGTCAGCACGCCACACATTCCCATGCTTCAAGAGCGCGCGCGGGGCGGGGAGGGGGGGATGGGGGGCAGAGGTAAAAACTCACAGCAAACACAAAATTAACCACCAACGCGACGGCCAGCGCAACACTGACCACCAGCGGTCCAAGCAAGAAATCAAAGTCCTTCCCGCTGCGCTGGACAATCATATCCCTTCTCTTCTTCACGACCCAATAACTCCACGCGCCGGCAAAGACCGCCACGCCCACAAAGACCCCGCCCATAACCTGGGCCAGCGCATTCCCGCTCCCGCCCCCGGCCGAGTACAAGCTGACGGCCAGCCCGCCCAGCAGCACGCAGATATGCTGCCACTTGAGGAAGGTGCGCTCGTTGGCGAGCCAGACCTTCGGCTCGATCTGCAGGGGGCCGGCGTTCTTGATCCACTCGGTCGGCTCGACGACGCCGGGCGGGAGGGTGGCGGCGCTGCCGCGGCGCTGCCGGGCCTCGCGGGCCTGCTTGGCGCGGGAGTACTTGGAGAGCGAGAAGCCCGGGAAGACGGAGGATAGCGTGCCATAGTTGAGGCCGGAGCGGCCCCCGTCTCGTTCCGTCGTCTGGGGCTGCTCGGGTTGTTGTTGGTTGTCGGGCTGGGGCTGGTTGTGGCCGTTGTTGTTGAGCGTGCTCGGCTCGCCGGCTTCGTCGGCTTGGGCGACGCTGCCTCGGGGGAAGCGGGCTGATTTGGGGGTCTGCGCGGGGGTTTCGGCTGCGAGCCGGTCGGCGAGGTAGGATCGGGCGACGGGCGAGCTGCGGGTGGGTTTGTAGGAGCCGAGCTTGGTGCCGAGGAAGCTACCGACGACTTGCTCGTTTTCGGCGCGCTGGGCGCGGCGGGACTCCTCCGCTTCGAAGGCAACCTGCGGGTCTTTGCGGATGTCGGTATCGAGATCAGAGAGCCAGAAGGGCAGACGGTTGACGTAGTCCTCGAAGAGCGAGGCGGTGCCGTGGACGAACTTGGAGAAGCGCGGGCAGGGGTGGACAAGATGGGAGCCGGTCAAGTCCTGAATCCAGGCGGGGCGCTTGCCGCGGTTGTCTTCCCTTAATTTGATCTCAAGAACGGCGTAAGGGAAGCGCGATACTTCGCTCTGGTTGATATTGCTGAAGGGGTACGTCATGTTGCTGTTGTCGATATCGGCGCGGTGCCACTCCTTAGGGTCTCGGCACGGCCGGTCGCGGTCGAGCGTGTCTTCTCGTATGAAGGCAATGTCGGTATCAATCGATATACGCACACGGTCGTCGCCCGGCTTCTGGAAGGCGTTTCGCTTGTAATTGGCCCTCACCACGGGCTGAAGCTTGTTCGCGCGGGCAAACTCCTGGATGGCATCCGCGGTCGTTTGGAACGCCTCGACGTCTTCCGCCTTTTGTCCCTTCCTCTCCATCTTCTGCACCGACTTCTCCATCTTGTACTCGCCGTCCAGGAAAGGCTTGATGTATTTCTCCTTAATGGCGAACTTGCGCTCCTCGCTGGTGCCGTTATCGTGTAGGATCTTTTGCTCGAAGGAAATCTCGGGCCGTGAGCTCAGCTGGCCGTACCAGCGCAGGCGCAGGGACGACGCCTCCGTCTTCCGCTCAACCTTATTCAGGTAGAGGTCGAACTTGGGGCTGTCAAAGTAGAGCGACGTGATGGTCGGGTCCTGTTGTCCGTCGACCTCCTTGGCGGACTGCTCGCTGTACACCAGCGCCGGCAGCCGGCGGAGGATGTACGTCTTGACCTCGAGCAGGTTGTCAGGGTGCACCCAGAACTTGTGCGCCGTGTATTTCTCCCCGTTGTGCGTCTCGGGCTGGCTGTTGGGGTCGATGGGATAAGCATCGCCCGCGCCAGGCTCCTCGAGCTGCTGGCGGATGGCGAAGTACATGAGGGACAGCTTGTTGAGCAGTGGCCAGTAGGCCTGCTCCGAGTTGAAGGGCCGCTTAGCGAGGCTGACCATCATCATGGGGCGGATCTTGTAGCGGTCGCCGCGCTTCCGGTCATGCTTCTTAACAATCTTGAGGAAGCCCGTGTAGTTGAGGTTGCTGTACTTCTGCAGCTCCTTGACCTCGTTCGTGATGGCGTCGAGCTCGGCCTCGAGGTCCTTCAGCTGCTGCGGGTCGGTGTCTGGCTTCGGCTTGCCCTCCTCGGCCGCAGGAAGCTCCTTCAGCTTCTCAAAGGCGGCATCGATGCGGCGACGCAGGTTCTCGACCTGTTCTGCCTGGAACTCGGCAACCTTGTCGAGCTGGACGTTGAAGATCTCCTCGCAGAAGCGGTTCTCGTCATCTTCGGTCCATGGCGTCTCCTCATCATCGGGCTCGTTCTCGCGCAGGATGCTCTTGAGCTTCGCATAGTCGATGTACTTGTCCTGCCATGGCGGGTAGACCGACAATCGGAGCGTCTTTCCGAAGCGCATCGTCGCGAAGCCTCTGGGCTGTCGGTGTGGACTAAAAACGTGGATTGGCTGGCGGTGTGAATATTCAAATAATGATAAATGATGGGATATGGAAACGCCCGCCTAAACCTGGGCAAATCCACCCCTATCGTACAATTGACGAGCCGGGTGTTGTCAATGTCAAGCTGTGAAAAAGTAGAAAACTGAAGGAGAGAGCAAGCTTGCATTCCGAGTCTCGTCATTGCCTCCAACCTCCCCCCACACACATGGCACGGATCTCGGAGACTAGCCGAGTCCCCACAGCAACTCCTGCAGCACCCTGCAGAACCCGCAGCCAGAGACTTTGATCCAGCAACATCATTACAATCTCTTCCCAGGGCTCAGGCTTATTGTCAAGAGAACCGTGCGACTTGAGCACTACACAGTATACCGCCAATGAAGCAAACCTTGATAAAAGCCCATGTGCCATTCCTGAAGTTTTCTCTTGTGCATGTTGCCCACGTCAAGCTGAATCAGTCCGCTAAACAAAGTAACTACCACCCTTCTGTAACGGTCCCGAGTTACGTATGTACCAATTGCGGTGCCAGCAACACCGCTGCCATTGACCAATCGATGGTCCCACGTGCTCCGTAACAGGGCCCACACCAGCAACAAGCTTTCAGCTGCAGTGGGCACCTTCTAGACCACCAAAAGGGCCAGACTCCAGAGCTCTAGAGGAAAAACAAGATCGAGAAGAGGAAATCGAGTAAAAGAAATCGAACAAAAAAGGCGAGTATAGGAACCGGAAGAAAAGAAATTAACTAGCCAAAATATAATAAAAGAAATTAAGCAAAACAAGAAACATTCTCTAGCATCTTCCGTTTCTTTTGCTCGGTTTCTTTCCTTTCGCTTCTTGTGCTCCGTTCCATCCTAGTTATTCGTTTGTTAACAACATCGAGGCCGCAAGAAGCTCCAGCCATCGTCGTCGCATGATTCCCATTCTTGGTCGAGCAAAGCGGATCCCCTCTCTCTCAATGGGTTCAGAACGAGTAAAGCCTTATAGTGTAATGGAGTTCTACAAGCACCAGGACAAAGGTGGAGAACTGGATAAGAGCAGTAGTGGGAAGCTACCGATCAAGGCGCCAGAGAATGTCCTTTATTTGTTTTGTTTCTCCAGTTGAGGTTTGGTCGACATCCACGGTTGGAGTCCAGCTATTGTTGCCCACGGGGTCTCCTGGGCCTCGACCGTCGAGTATGGGGCACCATCAAGGGTTTCCACACCATAACTACACAACCACAGCAACGGAGGAATCATCGGAGTCAACATCTTGTTTACAGAATAGTATCAGAATCATAAAATGCAAAAGAAGTAAAGAAAGCTATGCTAGATCCCCGCTCATGAACCCATCCATGCTCATCATAATATGGCCATGCTCATAGGAAACCAATGCCTCGTAAAGTAAACCAACATTCATATCTCATCCAACCCGTTGAGCACCTTTTCTCCTTCTGGGTGTGCACTTCACTGAAGGCACCTACCTCCCCTCACCTCAAGCAGCGACCGGCTCAACCGCCGCCACCGCCGCCGCCCCAGCAGCAAACACCTCCTCGGCAGTGTGCTTGACAATGCCGCCCGTCACAGGCAGGTTAGTGCACTTCTCGAGGTAGAGATCGACCTCGCGCGCAGCCTGGCGACCTTCGTTGATGCCCCTGAAAAAGCGTCACCGTCAGTATTTATTCGTCTCATTCAAGCTTCACATTCGCAGAAAAAAAAAGGAGGGAAAGTAACTCACCAGACAATCAACGACTGGCCCCTGCGGCAATCACCCGCGGCAAAGATGCCCTCCACATTGGTAGCATACCCGCCAGCGGGCGTCTTCACATTCTTGCGGCCGTCCTTCTCGATCTCGTCGCCCAACACCCTGCCCTCAGGACCCAGGAAGCCCATCGACAGCAGGACCAGATCGGCCGGGAAGAACTGCTGGGAGCCCTCGATCTTGTGCATCTCCCAGCCCCCCGCAGGCGTCCTCGTCCACTCCACGCGCACGGTATTGATGCCCTTGACGCGGCCGGACCCGTCATCAACAAAGTCCTGCGACATGATGCAGAACTCGCGCGGGTCTTTGCCCATGTGCTGGCGGACCTCGCTGTGGCCGTAATCGACGCGGTACACGCGCGGCCACTGGGGCCAGGGGTTGTCGTTGGCGCGCTCGGCCGGCGGCTGCGGGAGCAGCTCGAAGTTGATGACCGACGCCGCGCCGTGCCGCACCGACGTGCCGATGCAGTCGTTGCCCGTGTCGCCGCCGCCGATGACGACCACGTGCTTGCCCCGCGCCGAGATGTACGCGCCGTCGGCGAGCTCCGAGTCGAGCAGCGATTTGGTGTTCTGGTGCAGGAACTCCATGGCGAAGTGGATGCCCTCGAGGTTGCGGCCGGGGATCGGGAGGTCGCGTGCCACTGTGGCGCCCGTGGCGATGATGACCGCGTTGTTGTTTGCTTTGAGGTCCATCAGCTGGACGTCCTCGCCCACGGTGACGCCCGTCTTGAACTGGATGCCCTCGGCCGCCATGAAGTCGGTGCGCCTCTTGACGACGCGCTTGTCGAGCTTCATGTTGGGGATGCCGTACATGAGCAGACCGCCAGCGCGGTCGGCACGCTCGTAGACGGTGACCAGATGGCCGGCCTTGTTGAGCTGGTCAGCGGCCGCGAGGCCGGCCGGACCGGATCCGATGACGGCAACGGTCTTGCCGGTGCGAACCTTGGGCGGGTTGGGGACCATCCAGCCCTTCTCGAAGCCGCGGTCAATGATGGCGCATTCGATCGACTTGATGCCGACCGGGTCTTCGTTGATGCCGAGCACGCAAGCGCCCTCGCAAGGAGCTGGGCAGACACGGCCAGTGAACTCGGGGAAGTTGTTGGTCATCAGCAGACGGTCCAGGGCGTCGCGCCACTGGCCTTGGAATACCAATTCGTTCCATTTGGGGATGATGTTGGAGATCGGGCACCCAGAATCCGACTGGCAGAAGGGAACACCGCAGTCCATGCAACGAGCAGACTGGTACTTGAGCTCGTCCTCGTCCAACCGTTGCGATAGCTCGGCCCAATCCTTGGTCCGCGTCTTCGTGCTGCGGTACTTCTCGGACCTCCGCTGGTATTTCATGAAACCACGAGTCTTATCCAAGACAAGAGCTTTCTTCTTGTCGGCTGCGTCATCTCTCACGCTCTCCTCAATGTCCAAGAGCTTGGCGGCCTTGTCCTTCTCCTCTTTCTTGTGGTTGGGACCGGAGATCACAGGGAGATTGTACTCGGCACGCTTGGCCGCGGCCGCCTTGGCTGCCTCTTCCTCGAGGACGCGCTTGTAGTCTACCGGGAGAACCTTGACAATCCGGCGGAGAGCACGGTTAAAGTCAACGAGGATACGAGCTGCGAGTTCAGAGCCCGTGTAGTGGTGGTGGTCCTCGATCAGGTTACGGACATAGGCGATCTCTTCGGGGTCCTCAATACTGCCGGCTTCAACCATCTCCATGTTGAGCTTGGAGCGGAAGTCCTTGTTGACGTCGAGAACGTAGGCGATACCACCAGACATACCAGCCGCAAAGTTGCGGCCGGTACTGCCGAGAATGACAACGCGGCCACCGGTCATGTACTCGCAACCGTGGTCACCGACACCCTCGACGACAGCAATGGCACCCGAGTTGCGCACAGCGAACCGCTCAGCAGCAACACCGCGGAAGTAGCAGGTCCCCGAGGTGGCTCCGTACAAGCAGACATTACCAATCAAGATGTTCTCCTCGGCCTTGAAGACTGCCGACCGGGGTGGGTAGACGATGAGACGGCCGCCAGACAGGCCCTTGCCGACGTAATCGTTGGCATCACCTTCTAGTTCTAGCGTGACACCGGGGGCTAGGAAGGCACCAAACGACTGGCCGGCAGAGCCCTTGATATTAACATGGACGGTATCAAGCGGCAGCCCTGCCTCGCCGTACCGCTTGGAGATCTGGTACGACAACGAAGTACCCATGGCACGGTCGGTGTTGACAATGTCGCACTCGATACGCGAAGGCAGCCCCTTATCAAGGGTCAACTCAGCCTCCGAGATCAGCTTGTTGTCCAAGCGGACATAGAGGCGGTGGTCCTGCTTGCGGACGTTGAACGTCGCAACTCCCGGACGCAGCTTGTGGGCGGGCGTGAGAATGAGCGACAGGTCAATGTTGGCCGTCTTCTTGCCCCTGATGTCGTCGCGGATCTTGAGGACCTCGGCGTGTCCAATCATCTCGTTTACCGTCCGGAAACCGAGCCTAGCCATGAGAGACCGAAGCTCGTTGGCGACATAGAAGAAAAAGTTGATGACATGCTCGGGCGTGCCAGTAAACTTCTTCCGGAGCTCAGGATCCTGCGTAGCAATACCGACAGGGCACGTATTCAGGTGGCATTTCCTCATTAAAATACAGCCCATGGCGATCAAAGGAGTTGTAGCGAAGCCCCATTCCTCAGCGCCGAGCAGGCAGGCGATGGCTACATCGCGTCCCGTCCGCAGTTGGCCGTCCGTCTGGACGACGACACGACCACGCAAATCGTTCAGCACCAGCGTCTGGTGCGTCTCGGCAAGGCCCAGCTCCCAAGGCAGACCGGCATATTTGATGCCCGTCCAGCGGGAGGCACCGGTACCGCCGTCGTGGCCCGAGATGAGGATGTGGTCCGCCTTGGCCTTGGCGACACCCGACGCGACGATGCCAACGCCCGTCTCCGATACCAGCTTGACCGACACACGCGATCGAGGGCTCGAGCACTTGAGGTCGTAGATGAGCTGCTTCAAGTCCTCGATCGAGTAAATGTCGTGGTGCGGCGGCGGGGAGATCAGGCCGACGCCAGGGGTCGAATGCCGCGTCCGCGCGATCGGCTTGGACACCTTGTGGCCAGGAAGCTCGCCACCCTCGCCCGGCTTGGCGCCCTGCGCCATCTTGATCTGGAGCTCGTCCGAGTCGGCCAGGTAGGCGGAGGTGACGCCGAAGCGCCCAGAGGCGACCTGCTTGATGGCCGAGCGCATGGTATCGCCGTTGGCCATCCGCTCAGAACGCTCGGCGTCCTCGCCACCTTCACCGGTATTAGACTTGCCCCCAAGCCGGTTCATAGCAACGGCAAGGGTCGAGTGGGACTCCATCGAGATGGAGCCATACGACATGGCACCGGTGCAGAAGCGCCGCACGATCTCAGTCCACGGCTCGACCTGGTCGATCGGGATAGGTGTGCAATCGTCGAACTTGAAGTCCAGCATGCCACGAAGCGTGCAGGACTTGATTTGCTCATACTCGGACAGGGAATAGGCCTCGTACGACTTGTCGTTCTTATTGCGGACCGCGTCCTGGATGTTGGCAATGGACTTAGGGTCGTTGACGTGCGCCTCCCCACCATCACGCCAGTGGTACTCGCCGGATTCCGCAAGGCCGGGAACGGTAACAGTCTCGCGGGAAGGGAAACCACGCTCGTGGAAGCGGAAAGCATCCTCGGCAATGAGCTCAAAGGTAATGCCCTTGATTCGGGAGGCGGTGCCCCGGAAGCAGCGGTCGACAACGCTGTCGTCGACACCGAGGGCCTCGAAGATCTGCGCGCCCTTGTAGCTGGCAAGGGTAGAAATACCCATCTTGCTCATGACTTTAAGGATACCGCCGTCGCACGAGTGGATGTAGTTGCGGATGAGAGCATCCTCGGTGAGCTTCTTCTTAATAAGCCTCTCCCGGTTGAGCTTCAGAATGCACTCGATAGCCAAGTAGGGGTTGATGGCATCCACGCCGTAGCCAAGCAAGACACACATGTGGTGCACTTCGCGGGCCTCGGCGGTCTCGACGACGATCGCAGCCATGGAGCGCCACTTGTTCGCGACAAGATGGTGGTGGACCATGCCAGAAGCAAGCAAAGCCGAAACGGCAACCCGATCCTTGGAGGTGTTCCGGTCGGAGAGGACAATGATACGGTCCCGTGCCTCGATCGCGGCGGTGGCTTCGTTGCAGATATAATCGAGGTGGTTGATATATCCTTGAACGCCGTCGGTCTTCGGGAACGTGATGTCAATCGTCTTAACGGTCCAACCAGGGTGGAAGGTTGACATGTTCTTCATGGCGTTGAACTCTTCGGTGGAGAGAATGGGGCTCGGCAACAGCAGCCGACCACACTGGGATGCATCCATTTCGAGAAGGTTTCCTTGCGGGCCAACATAGCAGTCCAAAGACATGACGATGGACTCACGAATCGGGTCGATGGGCGGGTTCGTGACCTGCGCGAACAGCTGCCTAAAATACTCGTAGAGCAGCTTGGGAGCATCCGACAAGCACGCCAGGGGCGCGTCGTTGCCCATGGAACCGAGCGCCTCCTTCTCGTCAGAGGCCATGGGCGCAAGTAGCAAGCTCACCTGCTCAAACGTATAGCCGAAAGCTTGCAGCAAAGGATCCTGCTGTAGCTTCGTGTCGCTCGGCTTCGCGGCCAGATCGAGGGCCTTGTTCTCCGACACCTGGTTGAGAACAGCAGGCATCGTGATCAGGCCCTCGTCGAGCCAAGCCCTGAAGTCATGGCGGCTCGAAACAGCGGCCTTCAGCTCACTGTCATCAATGATACGGCCAGCTTGGGTGTCAACCAAGAGCATGCGGCCGGGCTGCAAGCGGCCCTTCTGCACAATCCTCTCGGGGTCCACAGGGATGGTGCCAACTTCCGAGGCGCAGATGATGCGGTCGTCGTCCATGACATAGAAACGGCATGGTCGGAGACCGTTACGGTCAAGGTTGGCGCCGCAGAAACGGCCATCGGCGAAAGTAAAGAGCGCAGGGCCATCCCAGGGTTCCATCTGGCAAGCAGCCCACTCGTAAAATGCAGCCTTCTTGGGATCCATCAGTGCGTTCCCTTGCCAGGCTTCGGGAACCATCAACATGACGGCCTCGGGGAGGGAGAGCACGCCGTTGATGGTGAGCAGCTCTAGAACGTTGTCGAAAGCGGCCGAATCGGAACCGCCGTCCTCGACTACGGGGTAGAGCATCTCGAGCTCATCACCGAAGATGTCGGATCGCATCACGCCTTCACGGGCGCGCATCCAGTTCTTGTTCCCGCGGAGGGTGTTGATCTCACCTGGCGAAATGGTTAGCATCTACCTACTTCTTGCTGAGTTAGATCTACTACTTACCGTTGTGAGCGGCCCATCGTAGAGGTTGGGCACGGTCCCATGAAGGGAACGTATTGGTAGAGAAGCGCGAGTGCACGAGGGCAAAGTGAGCCTCATAATCCGCATTCACCAAATCATGGTAGTATTGGTAGACCTGGACCGGCGCCAACTGCCCCTTGTAGACAATGTTCTTGTTGGAAAGGGAGCAGATGTAGAACCAGTTCTGAAGCCCCACAGTATGAGTGGCTCGCTTTCGGAGGACATAAAGCTGCCTCTCAAAGCGCCTCTCGTCAAACTTCTCTGGGTCCGTCACCTCGGGCGCGTTGCCCGGGCCGTATGCGGAGTGCAGTACGACGAAGGGTTGAAGAACGGTGGGCTCCCGTGAAAGGGCAGCAGGACCAAGGAGAGAAGAATCCACAGGGGGCTCTCGCCACCCCAAGACCCTCAGGCCCAAAGACTCGGCAATATCTTCCAACTGCCGCTTGCATTCCTGCACTGTCTCCTGGTCGGGCTTGAAGAACAGGTTCCCCACAGCATACTGGCCTAGAGGTGGGAGCTTGATTCCTTCCTCTCGCTCAAAGTTCTTGATGAAAAACTTGTGAGGAATGGAGGTCATGACACCCGCGCCATCGCCATCCCGTGCATCGGATCCCACCGCACCGCGATGGGTCATGTTGCAAAGGAGGTTTCGCGCTGTAAATGCTAGGTTAGCATTTTGTCGCCGAGGAGAAAAAAAAAAAGGCCTACCATCGCTGACGATCTTGTGGCTAGGTTTGCCCTTGATATGGCTTCAGGCTGTTAGTGCGAGAGCTCTTTCGGGCCGATACATGAAGTGCTTACCAGGCAAAACCGACACCACAAGCATCTTTCTCAAGGGATGGGTCGTACAATCCCCTACAAGAGTAAGTAATTGCTCCACAGGGATCGGGTGGTGAGAGGGAAAGGGGGGCATACTGCTTCACCGGGAGAGCACCCGCCCAGGAGTCATTGTTCTCCGTCTGGTACTCATAAGGATGGTATTCCTCTTTTCCGGCGTCAGTGTGAAGTTGTCGGTCATCAAAATCCTCAGGGATCCTGACGGCACCCATGCTAGGCAAATTACTTGGTAATGCCCGCACGGGAAAGTCGGAGTAGTATTCGGTTGGCCTTGGTTATTGTGGCCAAGGTTTGGTGTAAAGAGGTGGTAATCGAGGTTGCTGGGACCGGCGAGGCAATCTAGATATGCGTGGGCGAAAAGTTAGCTCTAATCTATGAAACGCATCTGTCCAAATCAAGTGTGATTTAAGTCGGTGCTGGCCATGATGACGTGCAGGTCTCGCGGGTTAAGGTTCAGGGAGATCCAAGCGTGGCCCCTCTTGGTCTCGGTTACGCAGAAAGCAAGCAGCCCACATGGAGAGACAAAGATGCGGCGGCTTGAAGATCAGGACAAAAAGCACAGGTCGTTGGACATGGAGATGCCAAATCATGGTGCTGAGCCGATGTGGGTAGATTCCACGGCCGGCAGTAACCCATCCAAAGCACGCGGTATGTAGACGCAACTTGTCCGCCGCTTAACCAAGAAGAGTTACTGTGTAGACCCAAAGCCTGCCAGCAGTTGATCCCCTGGTGCCCATTCGTAGGTAGAAAAAGATAGCTTTTCACCAGGCCCCTCTGACCGTTCCCCATTGGATCTCTCGAGACCCCGTGGGGTTGCAATTGCCGCAACGTGAAGTGGAAATGCAAAGTCGTTATTGCCTGCTGCTCTCGCTCGCGTGCGGCATCATCGCCAAGCCGTAGCATCTGCTGCAGACACACCCGACCAGCCAGCTTGACGGCTGCTGATAGCCTTGCGTTGCGGATCACACCCCGACTGTGATGCAATGCGAGAGCAGCTGCAGCCAACCAATTCTGGGTGTGCCCACTCACATCCCCCCAAATCCGACGCGGGATGACGACAAGCGTTGCTCGGTGCCTTATCGCGCCCATGCGGCGAGGGGTCCGCTGATAGGACGCAGAGCCCAGATCCGCGGTGCCATATGCAATGTATGCAATGTATGCAATATAGTTGTGGCAATGTGCCATCGTCGATATTGCACAATTGCTGGCTATCTGGCAAGATGCGTGCGGCAAGTCGTCGATAATGTCGAGTGAGGGGTTCGGGGCGAAGCCAAGAACCGGGGAATCGGAGGGGTATTGGGGGTGGGGGCGACCAACCCCCACCAAGTCGCCGGCCGAGCACATGCCAATTCAGCATGCTTCTGGCCCGATCCGGAGCACCAGGCAGAAAATACGCCCGCGGTTTCGGTGAATCGCTGCGTTGTGCGTCGGGTGGTCGGGTCTGTGTCGTGTGCTCGTTCTCATCGTCGGAGCGCTGGCCGAGATGGCGAAGTGCTGGGAAATTGTTTTATGTCTGCAGTCCTCCGTTCACTGACTTTGAACGTGGGACTTGGATTTGCGGGACAGCAGTGAAGTCGACCAGAAATGAGGGCTTGCTCCACGCTGGATGGCTGAATAACCATCACCTAGAGGGGGGGGTTGTCGACGTGTTTCGTGCTTCAAGCTATTTCTGAGAGGTCCACGAAGAGACCAGACCATTGGGGTCGCTCGAATCGCATCTTGTCCTCCCGCGAGAGCATGGTGTTTATGGGTGGAGGGGGGGGGGGACGTTTAACGACCAGGAACTTACCAATTAGCTCGATAGCAGCTCTCGGCCAGAGTCGCTTGTTCGCTTTTGCTATGGCAGACTCGGGTAAAGCGCGAGGTCGGTGCCGGATTGGTGAGATGAGACTTCGCGCGAGAGAAAGAGAGGAGGGGGAGGGGAAATGAACTGGGGAGAGTGGTGGCGACTCTGCTTTTATGTGCCAGTCTGTGGCCGAGTCGGAGTTGGCAGCTGACCCTGACCCAGGTGTGATGTGCCTAGTGAATGTGAGATGAAAACGAATGCCTGGGTAGATCTCCTGTTGGATATGCTTGGCTCCGCGTTAATTGGGCTGGGCAACAAGAGCGGAGTAGGAATGGCCAAGGTGAAGCGTGAAATGCAGGGGAAGATGGAAGAACGCTGGCTGCCAAAGCAGTGGATGGAAGCTCACATGCCCGGGTAGGGCTCGTGGGGTCCCGGTCTGCTCCGACGGTTGGATTGGGTTTTCATCCAGTGCTGTCGTTCATCAATGCAGCCGCGCGGCTTGTTTGCCCGTTGTGTCTTATACTTCGGGCTCAACCATACTTTTTCAAGATCGGCAGGTAAAAATGTCGGAGCCCCGTGCAAGCCAACAATGACATATTATGATATATACAAGAAATGGAGAGTTGGGCCCGTTAAGTCATGGGGGGGTTGTCCGAAGCAGAGAAGCAGCATTACCCCGGGTCCTTGATTTGGAGGATCTTTCTTTTGACTTGAAAGATACATTATCAAATTATTTGATGTTTCAAGCGGGTTCCTCGATTTTCTGGTCCGTGGTAGTTTCCTAACGGAAGTTGGAAGCCCCATTTGTTCAGGGTTGATGAGGAGTCTTGAGAATGAACTTGAAGTGACACTGAGTGCCCAGCTTTCACAAACGTACCCCACACTAGGTTGCAACCTCATATGTCTAAAGACGGCTAGCGTAAGATCCAAACATCGGCTGCATGCAACAGCAGCATGCGGATCCCTGCTAGACTGCCGGGGTCGAAAGTTGGATGTCGGCTTTCCACAATCCTGTAATCCAATCAAACGCATCGTTTTGCTAAGGCTGCGAGCCGATGTCGCTGGACGTCGGCTCGGGATGGGGTGTGGAGCGGTGCCTGCGTCGCCCTGGCTCCTAGTAAGCTTCGAGAAACGCCCGGTCTGCCTCCCCAATGGGTAGTATTAATTCAAGGATTCCAGGGAAGAGCGGAGAGAGGCGGCTCGTGTACGAAGAGTCTACACTACATACATACAAACAGTCGTAGGTGGGGTGATGTCTAGGAGTGATGGGATTAGTCCATGATGTCGACTTGGGAGAGGCTGCTCTTCCGAAGAATGACTTGGTGCCTGCCCCGGCGGCTTTTCGTATCGTCGCTCTTCTTTAGGTAGGAATACGCAATGATCCTCTTTCCGTCAGGAGACATCGGTGTGGTTAACTTAACGCCTCTGCATACGAATTTGAAGAACGCGGGGCGGACGCGGGGCACTTCTCGCGACATAACCGGAAACGGCGGACATCGGAGCATCCCATGTGGTCTCCATCATCTCATGCTTCAATATCCACACGCCTTATTTTACAATTTTACAATTTTACAACTGTGAGCTGAAGGTATTAGCAAGCCGCGAAGAATGGTGTTGTCAAAGGAATTTCTGAAATGTATGCACCAATCAGATGCGCCAGAATCAAGGCTTGCTGCTTATCTTGCAGTGCCCAGCCTATCCAAGCACGGGGTGGCGCTGCAGGGTGCAGTGGGGACAGAATCGTGAACCTCCATGGCTTGACCCGGCCGGAAACTGAACAAGAAACCGCTGAATTGGAATTGGTGGGGTACGCTACCCCGACTGTCTGACCAAACGAGTAAACAGGGGTCGAGCAGATTTACATGGTTTGGGGACATGCTGTATAAACAGAAGATATTGAATTGCATTTCAAGAAGCGACCAATGGCTTATTTTCCACATCGACGCTGGATCTGTAAATGCGTGCCACGAATGTGGGATGTGGAGGTACTTCGTAGGGCAAGTCGAATGAGGACCAACCACACACTGGCACTCCACTCCACTTCCATTCGTGGGGGGACGTGGTGGGTGTCTGCACGAATACAACGAAACCACCTCCGGCTTGGCTTTCGAACATCAGACCAGATAGATGCCTTCGGCACTTTTCGCTCCCACGGCGTCATTCCATATGTGTCTCTTGCGAATGCACATCGGCAACTTCTCGTCACCGAGCTCCCCCTACGAAGACCGGTATCGGCTCCACCCTATCCGGCCTCATTGGGTTCAAGGGCTGATCATGTGCAGCCACTGACAGCAGAAATCTTACAACACCAAATTTGAACATCTTCCAGCCAGTCAACAACGGCAGACGGACGTAATAGGCCGCAGATTCGCTGGGAATTAGGTAAACCTAGAAACCGGCCAACGCAGTGGGCGCCGTGTTCAGGCTTGCGTCTTTCGACGTTCCTCCGAGAAATCCCGAAACTGGATCCATTCGCATGGGTGGGCACGAAAACTGGCGTACCAGCCAGCACCTCGCCCAGCGGGATGACAAGTTGATGGATGCGAGCAGGGCAGGGTCCAAAGACGACGTGTCAACGGAGGCAGGGCAATGCGCCAACTGCAAGGGGTTGATTGCAGAATTACCTCACAAAAACTCCCAGCATCAAATCGGCCCCGCGAGCCATGGGAATGTGACTTCGTCGCTAAGAGATTCAACGGTAGCTACCGTAAGGGTAAGTCAAGCCCGGGGAAGCCGACCCATGCGTACCGGGCGGTACCGCCCTGGCGGCGGGAGCTACACTAGCAGTTTCCCTCGCCTGCAATATGAGAAAAACTATTTGGGTTATTTTATTTCTTCGAGTCTGGACAGCACGACCTCGGAAGAGGCAAGTCGAATAAAACCCATGAGGATCATCTGATTTGGGTAACTTAAGTCACTCGTTTGGCCCTCTTTAACACACGAGACTCAACATCGAAGCCGGCCTCATTTGACAAGCTACAATACCCTCCTGAAATCAAATATGCGACATAATAGTGGCCAAGGCTGCCGTTTCGACAACATGAACCGACAACGGGGAGCACGTGTGGAGGGGTCTTTGAGGTCCTCCTCGGCCACGAGGATCTGAGATTGATGATAATCCCTGCTTGCGCACGGACTATATTGACAAGGCCGTTTTGTGGGGAAGGCCCAGATGCCGAGACATGCATGGTGGGAGCTTCGCGCTCAAGTGAATACTTTCATGTCGGCATATCCCAGGACACGCGAGATCACGGAACTTGCGCAAGTGCGTCAAGCTTGCCGACAAACGAGACCACAAACGCGATGGCCACCGATTTTCAATGCCGTTCATAGCCAGTTTCCTAGCCGATTTCACCCTTCGTAGCGATTCTGCGATTGCAAGCAATCCTGGAACCCTCGAAACTACGAAAGAATACCCTCGTTAAACCACATCCCAAATAGACCACCGCAACCATGTTTTCCATGCTCCCAGACCTCACCCCGAGGGATGTAAGTAGATAGACATCTCCCACCCCACCCTCACCCCTCCAAAACGACCACTGACCCCAACCCACCACCAGTCCCACTCCCTCTGGTACACCTCCCGCCGCAACCCCTCCTCCCTCTACCTCCTCGACCCCTCGCATCACAACCCCCTCGACGGCACCAACCCAACCACCAACCAACCGCCCACCGCCACCACCCCCAACCCAACGCAAAACACCCCCGCCCCCACCACCACCGCAACCGGCGCCGCGGCCGCCGCCTCCCGCCAAAACAACGGCCACTCCGCCAGCGCCGCCGCCCAGCGCATCGAGCGCTCCGTGCTGGGCCGGCTGCAGGCCGAGGAGCAGCTGATGGAGCGGCGGCGGGCGGCGGTCAGCAACCTGGGCAGCACGTGGCTGAAGCCGGTCGGGGTGGCCAAGACGCTGTTCCAGATGCGCGAAGAGCGCCGCGAGGCCGAGGAGCACGCCGAGGCGATGCGCCGCGAGATGCTGGCGCAGGAGCTGGCGGATGCGGAGGCCGAGGCGGCGGCGGCGGCGGCGGCGGGGCGGGCTGGGGGGAGGTTGGGGAGGGGGAGGATGAGGTTATGGATGATGATGATGATGAGGATGGGGTTGGGGGAAGGGATTTGGATGCGGATATTCCGGATGAGGATGCGGGCATGGGGTTTGGGTATGATGGTACTGATGAGGAGGAAGAGGAGGAGGAAGAGGAAGAGGAGGAGGAGGAAGAGGGGGACGGAGATGAGGAAGAGAACGAGGAAGAGCAGGAGGAGTTGAGTGAAGGCGAACTTGAGCGTCGGCAGGAGATTGCCCGCATCCATGCGAGGGAAGTGCGCATGCGCCAGATCACGGAGCAGAGTGATGCCAACCTGAGACGGTCCGACGATATTTTCGATTTCGATGAGGAGCCCAGCGAGGAGGAACGAAGCCAGATGCTGGATGAAGAGGATCTTGTCCGTGGTGGTCCGAACCAGCAGATGGGATCACAGGGGCAGGGGTCAGGCGCGGCTGGCCACGACATGGACATGGACGCGGACCTAGATGGCGACATTCCCGAGGCAGAAGGAGGCTATGAGCATACCGACTCCGAGGCTTCGCTTGACAGCGAAGAGGATGGTCATGATATCAGCTATGCTAGGAGCGCACGGGTACGCCGCGATAGGACAAGCCTTCGGCGTAGTGGCGCGCCGAGATCGAGCCTCGACATCAGCGGGCTTTTGTCGAGAGACGGTAGTAGTATGATGGGAAGTAGTCCGCAAATGCGGAGGGGTAATTACTAGCGCCAGAGCATGCGAGAAGGTGGCGGATGTCGGTTTAGGAAGCCATGATACTAGCATTGTTAGGCGTTGGGTGTGGTCATTGTATTTTTTGAGACGGCTTAGGAAGGAAGACGAAAATTCATGTTCAGCATTACAACATATGTATCAAACCAACCTCCCCGCCCGTAATGGTCCGCATATGAGTGTTGGTACAACAACATCATGACAGCAGTCGTACCCCAAACAAATCAAGCCAAGATAGGCATGCTTCCCAAACTCCAGGCACCGATGCAGCCCGCCTCTCGGCGTAGAAAGCGACCGTCTCTAATCAAGCCTTGCGGCAACCCCCCGCCCACACGCACCCTTGCTCTAGAATAGCCAGACGTAAATAAACAGGAAGATGACCGCTGCAAAGAACGCAAGCCACACCCTCCAGCCCACGCCCGTCCGCTCCGCCATGACCATCATCCTATTCATAGTCCGGCCTAGCCGCAGCCGTGTCTGATCAAACCCATCGTTCATCTTTTCCGCCAGGGCCGACGAGTCGCGGATCTCATCGCCAATCGCCACCGTCATCTGTCGTTGCGGCAACCAGTCAGCTCAGTGCATCATACCGCAGAGCAGCAGCAGGGACTTGACGTCAACCATGCGGCAAGAAAAAAAAACTCACATCCTTCAACAGCCGAACCTTCCCCAGAATCCCGTCCACCTGCTGATCATTCTGGCTCTCGAGCTCGTTGAGCACCGCGTCGCTGTACTGGCCCCTGTCACCACCACAGAATCACCCGGTCAGCATCACCGACTCCTACACCCCCCCTAACCAACCAACCAAAGTAGCAACCGCAACCCAAAGAAAGGCAGAGAAACATACTTCCGATTCGGCGTCGCCGGCCTGTACCCACCCACCCCCGCCACGCCGAGATGACTGCTCCCGCTGGCGCCGGCACTCCCGCCTAGCCCGGAACTGCCACCGCCCGGCTGGTACCCGCCATACCCGTAACCGTTGCCGCCGTTGCCAAACTGCTGTTGTTGTTGTTGTTGCTGCTGTTGTTGGGGCTGGCGGTTGGGGCTGGCGCTGACTGTGCGGCTGGCGCCGCCGCCGGTGTAGCCTTTGAAGAGGTCGCTGCGCGAGTCGCGCTGGTGGAGGGAGGAGGCGCCGAATCTGTGCGGTGCGGTGGGGGAGGTTAGTGATGCTGTGCTGTCTGAGTATTGCTGGGTAGCTGGGTGGTGGAGGGTTCGTGTGGGTTTGGTGATTGCGCATAGGGGGGCAAAGGGCACGCGAGGTGGCGGGTTGACGGTAGCTGTGCTTCTGAGGCTGGGAAGCCTCGGAATGTCGATGGTTGTCAAGTGGTGGGAATGCGCGGCTGCGATGGGCGTGCGCTGGCGCAACAAGGACTCGTTTTGGTGCTGCCGTGGTGTCGTGCGCCAGCACCCTGCGGCCCAATAGGTATGGATGCCATGCGGCGAGATTGGTGGGATGACGAGACTAAGCAAGACCCTGAACTGAAATACTGGAACTTACCTCGAAGCCATATTGTACGAGTCGAAGAAAAAGAATAGTATTAGGCCAAGTGCGATCTTTCCATGGCGCTCCGGCAAAGTACACACTCCGGCGAACAAGAAGTGAAGCCTGGAAGCTTTTGTGGTGTTAGGGTGATGTGGACTCGGTCACAAGCCCGGTTTATGTGTCTGCGCCTTTGTCCAACTGTCCAAGTGTCAAGAATTTGGTGCATCCAGATTGGCCAATTGCCGGAAAGCCTCTTAAGGAACACAGGGGCAACGCAACGCTATGTTTGGTTTTCCGTGGCCAGGGACGAAAATCCGACTTCGAAACCTTGCTGCCAATCATTAAGTCGAGCCCCTGCCTGCATCTGTTTAATTTGAGGCTCGGTCGAGAGCAACCACAACAACACAAGGAGCTCAGCACAGTGTGGGCCGCGCGATTGATGGGGCGGCAGTTCAGACCAGGGGTTGCATGTCTTGGGAAAGTGCCGAGGGACGATGCGCGGCGCATAGCAAGTAAAGTAGAAAGTCGTGAACATTCTTGGGCGCAAGTGCTCTGCTGGCCGACGCAACTATCGTATCGCAACCACGAGTAATTCATGAAAGCAGTCAGGTTCATAGCGAGCGCCTGTTCGCACACGAGAAAGGCAACCCTGGGTTGCGGTTGAGTGTGCTAATAGGCCGGCCATAACTAACGCCTCCCCTCGAACCAGCCGAATAACAATCAAGTATCCAGCATGGTAACAAAGGCCCGGCCATATCCATTCATAATCTCATACATTCGTCGTCGTCTTACTCGGTCTTGGACTTCTCGACAGTCTGCTTGGCAGTCTGCTTGGCAGTCTGCTTAGCAGTCTCCTCGATAGTCTGCTTGACAGTCTGGGGCGTGGAATCCTAGTCCTCGTCCATCTTGCTGTCCTCCTCAACAAAGTCATCATCGTCGTCCTCATCGTCGTCCTCGGCAGGGTTCTCCTCGGCGGCCTTGGCGAAGTCGATGACCTTGCCGCGCGTGCGGCGACCGATGACGTTGTCAAGGTCGATCTCCTCCATGTTGTCGTCGTCAGCTGTAGCGTGGTTAGTCGTGGCACGTCAGGACTATCGGTGAACAGTTGGGCATACCAGGCTCGGGCTCCTGTGTAAGCATTGTTAGCGATCGACGAAACTTCTATGTGGCGACGATTCCTGCTGCGCGGCTTACCTCCTCAGGGTCCTCCTCGTCGTCATCTTCGTCATCATCCTCGGCCATGGAGGCATCCTCGGGCTCTTGGGCAGCCGGAGCCCGACCCTTGCCCTTGGGATCGGTTGCGCCCGCACCGCCGTTGTCGGGGTTGGTGGCGCCCATGGGGTCGGTGGAGTTCTGGCCGCTCATGTTTGCGGTTGATGCGATTTTTTGGGTGTTGTTGGGGTTGATCGCTACGATTATGACAAGGCGACCGCGATATTTGAGGCGGGGTCGAAGTTGGGTTGCGAGAGAAACGAGGAAAGGAAAGGAAAGGAGAGTCGATCGGATAGAGGAAGGAGGGTCAGGGCCGTGTTCGACGAGCCTTCTGAAATTCCGACCCACAGTTGCCCTGCCTGCTGTCAAGCTGGAGAATTGTGGGTCCAGACTTAGCGGCCCGTAACCAGTAGCAACCAGCTGTCAGGGGGTGTTTGAGCTGAGACAAGCTGCCAAAGCGCTTGAGCAAGCCGATGAAGGGCAATCAAAAGCGGCGGGGACGAAGGGAAGCAGCAGAAACGGATCTGCGGTTGCCTGGAAGGGGACAAGGGGAAACTTGGGTGCTGCAGCTGGCAGAAAGAAGAGACAAGAAACACAGTGGTTAGACAGAGACCCGTTTGTATGAACACATCGCATCATACACACTTGGATGGACGGCATGGAAAGGAAACAGCACGCCAAATACCATTAACAGCCCCGAGTCTATTATTTCTGGTCTCCCCCCCCGGAAAGCGATAATACCACTCCGATCGCCAGCACCCACCAATACCTATTCCCAGCAGGTTAGCACACGCTCCAAACAACACAACAACCTACAACCAAAAAGAAAACACCCCAGCAAAACTCACTTCTGCAAAAAGCTCTTCTCCACCTCCTCCACCTTCCTCCCCTCGGGGCTCAGCACCACCGGCTTGCCCAGCGCAGGCTGAGCGCCCGGCGCAGTGCGCAGCACGACGGCCTGCGGGCCAAAGTCGCGCGTGACGCCGGCGTCGATGGCCACGCCGCGGCAGGCCACGCCCACGTAGTTCCCGTCGCCGTCGACGGTCACCGCAAAGTGCGGCGCGTAGCCCTTGGCAAAGTTCGCTGTGGATGCGACCGAGGTGGAAGATAGCCAGGCGCGGGTGGAGGGGGAGTAGATGCCGATGCGTACGAGGTTGTTGTTGGTGGTGGCGTCTTCGTCGTCGTCGGGTAGCTCTGGCGCGGCGTAGGAGAGGACTTCGGCTGTTGTTGGGGTGTCGTCGTCTTCTCCCCGCGAATTGGGTGTGGATGGGGATGGGGAATCGATGTCGGGGATGGCGACCTCGGCGAGGAGGGAGGGAGGTGTGGACGGATCGGCTAGGGGCTGGATGTAGATTGCTGCTGTGCGGGTTGATTCCTCGCTGGCCAGCGCGAGGGTTGCGGCGCCGGCCAAAAGGGCGGATAGGAGCGCCGGGAGCCTCATTGTTTCTGTTCGGCGCGTCGGTGATCGGTTGGCGCGGGTTGGGAGGGTCGTGGATGGAGAGGAAGCTCGAAGCCACCAAGGTGCAAAGAAGCTGATGTGCCAAGCGTTTGGTGGTTGTTGCTGCTAGTCTTGGCTTGACCCACTGTTGACAGGGGCTGTCCCTCGAACTCGGACAATGGACCTGCCCCACTACTTCGCACCGAGACGGAACTTTTGCACCGGTTTCCTTACTACCTTATTTTAGGGCTGCACGCGAATGAATGGCGAAGGCTCAGTCCCAGAGTGTTACTCGGAAGCCCCAACTCAGATGAATGGTGTGCTGGCTCCTCAGGTGTGCCTTGCCTCTACGGGCAATTTATAGAGTCAAACCGAACCTGCCTTCTGGGCGGTGGTTTTCTCATATGAAACCCAACTTCAGCATTCCAATGTGTCGATTGTTTTTGTTGTGCCTTGGCCACCTCTAACTATTAACCAGACAACCGTTATGCGCGTTGTGAGTATTGGGGAAATACCACATGCTACCCTCATAGGGATGACTAACAACTTTGAGAAGTGGTAACTTGAAAGAACAAGGGTTGGCACATATCTGGAGGGGAACTGCATGGTAAATGGGTTGTCACTGATCACTCCCAAACTTACACACAAGTACAGCGGAAAACTCGTATTCCTACAGGTTCCCTATGGGTATGCTGTTAATGCCAATGTCGTAGGTCTCCTTTGAGACCCAAATTCCAAGGTAATTCCAACCAAACGCCGCTCGGTATCTCCATGTTAAGCCGCCTCGTCCATGCAAAATATCCCCCGTCCTGGCGTCCCACGCCGGCTTCAAATAATTGAATCACCAGGGGCTCCTAACGCTCAAGGTTAAGTGGCGCTTAGGGATGGCCTCCCCCGGCGTCCTCTGGCCCTGATACCCCACTTCCTGAGGACATCGCCTGCCCTCCCTCAGTAATATCGTCGTCATCTAGTTCGTCGCTATCATCCAGAGCGTCGCTGTCGCCAATATCGTCGTTGTTCTCCGGTCCCTCGAGGGAGTAGCCCGGACATCGCTCGACAAGCCCGGCATAATATGCGACTAGGACTTCCGGGTTGGGCACGATCTTCCAGTCGACCCGGTGCAGGAACTCGAGTTCCAGCATTTTCAGCTCGGCGACCTTGACGCCCCCTACTCTGGCATATGTCGAGTTGTTCCAGAAGGCGTCCGACAGCCCCTTGGCCGCAACGGTGGCGGCAGTAATGAGGAATCGGTGGACAGTAAGTGTGTTGATGGTAAAATCGGGGTACAGCGCACATAAGCGGTCGATGTAGTAGACCATCGAGAGGAGGAGGGGTGGGGTGAGGGTTGCGTGTTTCGCAAGGCGGTGAAGGTAGTCTGGTACTGATATCCCCGGAGCCGTTCTGTAATCAAGTCAGTGCGGCTGTGTCATGTTGAAGTTGTGGGAGACGGGCTTTGTAGTTGGGGGAGAGGGGGGAGGAGCGCATACCGGGAGTGGAATCTAGTAAGGTGCCCCGATTTTAGGGCAAGTGAATCATTGGTCTCGATAAGTTCTCCGAGCATATGCGCAATAAGGACTACCACGTCTTCGACCGCGCAGAACTCATATTGCAATGGCAGGACTTTGGGGGGTGCTGAGTCGGGTTTCATCCGCTTGGCGAGTGTTGAGGGGTTTTGTAACGGTTCAGTCGCTAAAGCGCTTATGCTCCCGGGCCCTTGCGAGTTTCTCCGCTTGGATGGAGAGGTCGGGAGAGACGGGGCTTCGATGCGCTGCTTCGGGCCGGAGGGCACTGGTTTGGTGGGCCTCGCCGGTGGCTGCACGGCGACGGCGGGCCGCTCTTCGGGGGCGGCCATTGTTTTCTGCGCCTTGGATGAATGGCGGTCGGAGTTGGTGGGTGGTACTCGCGGGAGCAATGCGCCGGTGGCGTAGTCCATAGGCTCCATCGGCGAGTACTGAGTGGCAGCATCGACGGCTACATATCGATTCGGCTGCGAAGCGGGCGGCGGTACTATTGCGGACACGGAAGAGTTGGACGACGACCGGCGAGATTTGGCGACGGCCGGAACCCGGGGAGAAGAGTATCGCGGCGAGGGCGCAGGGGCATAGTGGAAGCTGTGGAAGCTGTTGCGAGGAGATGCATTGGCTGGGTTTGTTGTGGGAACGGGAGACCGTGCCAACATCATCCCAACCTCCAGAATCCCCTCCTGGAAAGCTTAAAACAACAGAAGAAGTTGGCGAGAAGTCCTTGTGCGGCAAGCCCAGCCGGAGATGGTGGGGCGTTTGGCGAGACCGGCCCACTACGAACGTGCTTCGAACCTTCGGGCTCCCCACAGCGCAAGTCGCACTGGCCGGTGTGCTCGCTCGGTGTCCGGAACCAGCACGAGCTAGCCCGAAAACTAACACACAGATGAGAGGCAAACAAAATTTGAGCCGCTGTCGTGGAATCGGGGTGTTCCCAAGTTGTCGCGCAGTCTTTAGGGATCACAGCAGCGATGACAGATATAAGATACAGTGGGTGGCGAACTGGATTCCTGTTGTGGTATGTATGTATCAAGGCTGGGTGTCTTTCTGCAACCGCGGGGTTTGCAGGTCTGCAGGTCTGGAGTGTGCAGGGGAGCCGTGTTACCGAAAGGGCTGCTGCGACGTTGTCTTTGAATGTGAATAAAGTAACTAGGTAGCAAGAACAATCAATGATGGGGGATCAAATCCGGTCAGCCTCGAAGGGCGCTACTGCATCACTATATATGAAGACCTCGGCCCTGCACCAGCGCTCTGGGTCGGTACGAAGGTGTGGTGGGACATCGGCGAGAAGCCCAATTTCATCCCTCGACCAGCAATTGCTTGGACGCCCAGTGGGCCGAGCGAAAGGGACCGACCATACGGATCACGTTGGTATGCGAGGGACACCGAGTCGCCGGGAGCCATGAAGGTGCCGCGAGATGCGTTGCGCCTCGGTGATTGGCGACGGCCGAGACCTCGAGCCAGGAGGCGGGCTTGGCAATAACGTGACAGCGGACCAGGGCACGAAGCGGCGGTGGACGGCAAGGAGCCGGATACCATGTGGCTCTCTTCTTGGGCCGGCTGTGGTACCGGACGACAACAAGGGGCGAACGTTTGGCTCAGATCGATTAGACATCAACGCAGTCAGCGGGTCTGTCTGGAGCCCACCGGTCGAGTTGCCGGGCTGAAGTGAGAGTCGGTGTCTGGAAATGGCAATTTAGCTGTCCACAAACTCAACGGCCAGTGGCGAGCTAATCTTTTATCCAAGCGGCCCGGGACATGCTGTCATGGAACTGCCCACGTGCGAGTTGTGGTGTACCTCATGGTAACTCCATCGATACCTTCCGGCCAAGAAAACCCGATCCAAAGAGACGAAGTTAACATAAAATGGTCAGGACTCGGAGAAAGACAACGGATCGGATAGAAGAAAGCAATTGAATAAAAGAAGCTAAATGGAGAAATCGGAAAATACGGTTAGTTCCCGATACGCTGCTGCGTAGACGTTAATCGGGGTCAAGCCTCCCAGGTTGCTGCTGCGATCTTGGCCTCCCATGGTATGTACCCACATGTGCAAAATGCATCTTATCAACCTAACCGGGTGTGTGCGATTTTCTTCTGGACATCAACTGGCTGGCTGGGCACCCATTGAATCTGTCGGGTGAGAGTATGTAAAGATAATAATAATAAAAAAAAAAAAAGTTGCTAGGCCTGCCAATCGACGCCAATCGACAAGCCAACTCAGACCCAACCCCGGTCTAAAATGTTCGACAGGAGCCGGGGGAGCCCAAGCAGCCTTCCCGCGGCACCATGCAGCTCGGGTGGGGCAAGACTCGCCATTTGATCCTGCGTCCTCACTCAATGGATTCTCTGGAGTGCATCCACCATCCATTCATGGCATCGAGTCGACTAATGTTATCAAAATGACATCTTGACGATAACCAACATATGTTGTTAGTTTATGCATCACACTAATTCAACCCAGCCTTCCATCCATCCGAACAGTCGACAACTACAATAGTTATCAACTCTTCGAACGAACACCGGGAATACGGAACTAGCCGGAAACAGAGGCACGAACGAGCCAACACCGAACCATCACCATCTCCATCTTCTCCGTTGCCGACGACTCAAGATTAAGCTGGAACATCGTTTAATCACACGGTCACATAGCCTCCCGCCCCCAACATATCGGTGTCGACTGTTCTTTTGGAACTGGCGGTTCAGTCCTACGACGTACCAACAGTCGCGACAGAGCACGACCCGACACTATGGCTAGAGTCCAAAGTCCACCACTTCTCACACAAATACAAGTTGCGAGAAGCTACCCGGAACAAGCGACCGCTCTTCGCGCGTTGAGGGATGAGATAAATGGACACTCTCAGCGGAAAGAATGGTGGATACAAAACGGCGTGTTGGAGTTGCTCGTCAAGCTTCTCGAGAGCAATGACCTCTCGCCGAAAAGCTCGAGTGGCAAAGAACGCAGTCAAATAGGGCAGCCCGTGGGGCTATCGGAAGAGGTTACCGTGAGGTTGTTGTCTTTACAGCTCATTGCGGGCTTCGCATATGGTGAGTACGCCATAAATCGGCCGGTCAGTGGAGTCAAGTTTTCGGTACTAATTTAGTCCAGGCGGTGCCTCATTTCTTCCTCCGTTATATTCCGTCGACATAGTCCCGACAATCGTTCCGTTTTTATACCCGGGGAGCAACCCGCCGCAAGTCGTGTTGACGGCCCTCCGGATTCTCAGGAACATCACAGAAGCCACCCGGCTTGCAGTCCCGGGTGCCGAGGATACGACAAGCCTGTCCGAGGCTTTGTTTTCCGCCAGGTTGCTCCCCGTCTTGTATGACATTCTTTCCCAAGAGTCAAGAGATGGCGTGGTACAGGAACAGAAACGCTTGGTGGCGAGCCTCATCATCAGCTTATGCAAGGCTCCCACGCACCAGAACGCCCTAGCCGACTCTGGTGTTATGGACGCGTTGGCTACAATGCTGGCAAGCTTCGTGGTAGCGAGGGGGAAGTTACTCCAGGAGCAGAAATAGCCGGGCGCAACGACGGGCTAGCCGGTCTGATCCCGGCTCCTGCGCCTCCTGGTGCCGATCTGGCCCTGACGCTCCAGGCCCTGTCCACCATCATCGCCAACTCGCGTTTCCGCTCCTACCTGTTGCTGTGTTCTCCAGCCATCGTGGCCGTCTTCTCCTCGACCGGAACTATACCTCTTGCTTCGGAGTCGAAAGCAGCCTGGAATGCGCTTGAGATGAGTGGGTTTGGCAGCATCCGGGCTAGGGAGCCACAAGCGATGGACTGCCTACTTCCCGCCATTCCCATCCCTCAGGCCAGGTCTCAATCGAGAGGTCTCACTGAGTATCCACCGCTAGGCTTCTCCTCGTCACGGGAAGATCTCGCCGCCAGCAGCAGCCAGGGGTCAACGTTCAAGTTTACTGGCGTGGGCGTGGGCCATCCCGATACTGCTGACGAGGGTGAGGAGGCTGATGAACCGGAAAGCCCTCTTATACCATGGCTTATTCATCTTGCTCGGTCAACCGAGGGCCTCGAGAGAGTCATGGCTGCTTCCCTCGTGACATCGCTATTCAAGGCTGGATTTGCGTGTCCGGAGCGAGAACAAATGCTAGCAGTGGTCGTCGTTCCCCTCCTGGGGCAGCTGATGAAGGAACATGATGAGGAAACACCCGCCTCCGTTCAGCAGTCCGCTACCGTTGAACCTAACGTGGCTAAGCGTTGGGCGATTCAAGAGCGGACGCCGGATGTTCTGGCTCGGCTTGTTGGGGAGAGCGAGGTCCTGCAGCTGGCGTTACGTGATTGTGGAGTGCTGAAGATGGTCGTAAAGCTCTTGAAGGATTCGTATAAACCTCTATCAGTGCGCTCCGCCCCTCAGCAGTGGTCCAGCAAGCCCGCTCGAGGTGCGGATACTGAAGAGATCCCAGCTTCCTGCCGACTCGGACCACCTGGCCGAGTACCCGCGTATGGTCACAAAATAAACACGCGGGAAAGCGCCCTGAAACTTATGGCAGCCATGGCCACCCTCAGCAACGACTATCGGGAGGCACTGGTCGACGCAGACGCCGTGTCATACATTGTGGAATCACTCTCTCCAAATCCCGGGAAGCCCAAGAACCCTAGAGAACTATCATCCTCAGAAAAGGGACCTGAAGAGGGAAGTGCTGGCGGGTCCTCGGCGTATGGTCATAACCCCAATTCTGTCCTCATGGCGGCATGTCACGCTATCAGGGCGCTGGCGCGGTCGCCGAAGATCGTACGGACCACAATGAAGGACCACGATGTCGGAAAGCCAATCAATAAGTTGCTGAGCCATCCCGACACCGAAGTTCAGATTGCTGCTTCCAGCGCAGTCATCAATGTGGTGACCAACCACAGCCCTGTCGCGTTGGTAAGTTTCTACTTTTTTTATTGTTTACCTTGTGGTCTAGTCTCGAGGCATGATACTAACGGGGGCAGACGCTGCTTTCATTTGATGTGGTCCAGACGCTGTGCAAGCATACGCACTCGCTCAACGCCGGCTTGCAAATAAACGCGCTCTGGGCACTCAAGCACCTGGTACTCGAAATGGATAATAGCATTAGGAAGCCATGTTTAGATACCCTCGGGTCGGGCTGGCTCGTCCAGCTCATCAGCGACGACGACACGTCCGAAGGGGAAGGAATCCGGACGCGGTCGCGGGCGGGACAGCGGACCGCCATTGACGACGATGACGAGGATATGGACAAGGAAACGCCTGGAGGAGAGGACGATGGCGCACACAGCGAGTGGACCTGGGCCGCCCAAATCCACACCTCGCAAGTCTCTATCTCTGCGCGTCTACGACAAGCTGCAGCCAAACTCGAAGTCCTCCACGAGGCGGAGCTTAACCCCGCTCGCAAAGCCCGGGCTGACCGCCTCGCGATCCGGGAACAAGCCCTCGGGTTCATCCGCAACTTCCTCACGATTCCCACGCCGACCGGCCAGCTGGATATGGTCGACTACCTATTCACAGAACTAGGTCAGGATCGGCTGTTCTCCATCCTGGCGGATAGGCTCAAGGTCCGGGTGGTGGGCGCGGTCGGGCGCCGAGCCTCATCCGCCCGCGGGGTCGGGCGCGACGCGCTGGTGCTCTACCCGCAAGCGCGCATCGTCGAGAACGTGGCGTACATTCTCGTGCACATCGCGGCGGGCCCGCCGGCGTACCGGCAGCTGGTTATCGCCCAAACGGAGCTCGTGAAGCTTCTCGGTGGGCACTTCAACAGCAAGGACGCCGGCGTCCGGCGCGCGCTCTGCCAGCTCTTTATCAACCTGTGCTGGGCCGAGAGCGAGACCGACTTTGAGCCCTGCGCGCAGCGCGTCTCGGCGCTGGAGCAGCTTGGGTTCCTGGCCAAGCTGCAAGGGTTGCAGGCGGAGGATGCGGACTTGGGCGTCCGCGAGCGCGCCAGGGCCGCCGTGGGCCAGATGAAGGCGCCGGCTGTGTAGGATGGCAGCAGCCAACATACCTTTGGTCCCGGATCTATATATGTACCGCGCTTCCAGACGATGAGGGATGTGCAGTTTGCGTGATCTTGTTTTGGCGGTGGCAGGGGGTGGGGTTTCTTTTTTCGTTTGGTAGTGGTTCAACATGGGCATGCGGGTTATGGTTGCGTGGGTTGGGAGTATATACGGATGGTTACAATGTATACATGCCATTCACTATGGACATGGAATGGGCTGGCCGGTCGGGACTACGCTGGCTGGCTGGGCAACACGGCAGATGGATGGATGGATGGATGGGACGGTACAACCACGGTAACTAGCGCGGGTTGCATTGCAATTCCTTTTTTTTAGCGATGAGCAGAGGAGAGGGACAATGTGGAAGCACCCGGGCGTGCCGAGATTGTCCGCCTCTCTCAGGCCTCGCCCTTGTCTCGGGCACCGGCGTCAATGGCGATGCTGGCACGTCCGTGGTCCGGGTATACACGGCTACTGAGGGGAGCAAGCTCGAGTCACGAGGTCTGTGTGGCATCCCTCCCTAGCATTGGTCTAGTCAAAAAGATCGTGGGCGGTAAGAGCATGGCAAAGTGGCTATTTTAGCATGTCTGATGTTAAGCGTGTTTTTGACGACGGCGTCTTTCTTGTGTTCAGTGCGGCTGGTGGTTGCGATATCCTCAATGGTTGTTCCGAGTCCACCCCCCCCCGCCCCCCCCCCTCTTTCTTCTTCTCGGTGCCGTATACCGACCGGCTTGGGCATCTCTGCTCCGGTTTTTTTTTCATTTTCTGCCGGCTTCCTCCATCATTACCCTCTCTATTTCCTATTTCTCCCGGCCACAGCTCGACAGCCTTCGCAAAGTCTGGACATCGCTCGGAGATTCGGGGGGCGAGCTTGAACCCGAACGCCAACATTCGCTCATATCTCCTCGCCAATAGGAGAGCTCGGAGCTACCCTTGCCATGCCGCCCTCGCATTACCTAACTGGAAGCCTTTCTTTGCCCCGTCCCCCTCCATCTTGTCACTTTGGTAATCGAGGTAATAAAGGGAGGTGGCGTGACCAGCATGCAGTGACGCGATCACCGCTTCGGGCCAGTCAAAAGATGGGAACCGGATGATCGGACTGTCGTCCCATTCTCTTCTCCTCGCTGTGTGAGTGAGTGACAAAAGTTGAGTGCCGGCATTAGCGATCCTTGGCTCGGCGATCGGCTTGGCTCGCTTCGGGATGTTGCAGTCATCGATATTTCGAGGGACGGGACGGGCACTTACTGTGTAGTTCCATGTCGTGGAAGCTAACAAGGCGTACAATACACAAGATGTCGGTCACTCAATCCAGGCGACTAGGCTGGAGTGTCAGGTACTGGGTTGTCAACTATCTCCCGATCGCCACGTTCCGGTGTAAATGGTCCGGGGCGGGTGAAGTTGGGGTTCCTCGATATGAAGCACGACATTCGATCGGCTTCGAAGTAAATCGCCTCTTTCAAATCGAAGTCCCTTATTCATCACCATCATGAACATCATCACTCATCATCATGTGCCGCCACTGGTCCACCTCCCACCCCTCTCCCGAAGTTTCCGGTTGATCCGCCATTGCATCTCTTTCTATCCTTTTGCTGCATTTTCATCTCATGCAGCCAGCCATCCAGCGCCCCATCACGCCCATCCAACAGCCACCGTCATGTCATGTGGTGTACACTAAAAGCTCACTTCACGTCAACGTATGCCAAGCATCAACCCGCCATCGTCATGGCCCATTGGCTCACCAGGGTCAAACCCGGAGACGTCGTGCCATCTCGCGGCCGGCCAGTCGTTGTCGTGCGGGGCTCTGTGGCTCCGTCCAATTCCGTGTAAGTGTGGTGTCACATGCATGACAGTCACGGCAGTCTAGACGTCAAGGCTCCATAGGGCGTGGTGTACCTCTGTACTTGGGGCCCATGCCGTGGTTTGTAAGAGGCTGCCGGGGCTGTCGTCGGGCGTAGGACACACGGGATTGTGCATAGTGTGTTGGGGAGCTTCGGTGTTGCTGCCCGGGGGGTGAGTGAAGGAGGTTGAAGTTGCTGGTGGCTACCGCGGGTGAGGGTTTTGGTCCATCAGTTCATCTATCGGGTCGAGGCAGAAGGCTCGGAATGGAAGGGTACTTCCCAGTTCGAGAACCTCGCTTAGTCTCCTTACCTACACGCCTTTCCGGCTTGGTAAGGCTCATTGGAAATGGCGTGGTGCCCATGGACCAGAGGTCGGAGTCATCGGAGTTCGAGCCGCTTCGCTTTCCCGGGGAGGTGCTGGTGCTCCCGGGCCTTCCCCTCCTTGGCCCCCTTGCGTGCTGTGTTGCGTCGAGAGACATCATACCGATGCTGGGCAGCATGACACGGCTATAAGACGGTGGCCTTCCCCTCCTTGAACTGAACCGCTTCCTTTTATATCCATCTGATCATCAAATATTTAGCTGTCCTTGATACCTGGTTGGGTATCTGTGCTTCACCTCTCGTCTCTCATCTACCCAAAACTACAGCTCCTAACTCCTGGCAGAACTGAGAAGTAGCCATCATGGCATTGTTCCCTCGTAATGACGCCTTGAGGACCAACCCACCGGCGGGGGATCAGCAACTATCGACCAATGGCTCCAACTGGTTGTTTGCCGTCACGGCCATCTTTGGCTTCTCTCTTGTAAGCCCCACACACATATACACCCGTGGGAGTACCTCGACATGTGAGATACTAACCGGCTCCAGCTCGGCTTCTTCGCCTTGAAGTTCCGCGCCAGGTCCGGCGAGCGCTTCTTCCACTACCTCTTCATCATCGCCAGCTTCGCCGGGCTCATCGCCTATTATGCCATGGCCTCTGACCTCGCCTGGGATCCCGTCCGCCAGTCCAACCAGCTCGTCCGCAGCGGCGCGATCCGCCAAATCTTCTGGGCCAAGTACGTCTTCTGGGTGATCTCCTTCCCCGTCATCCTCATCACCCTCGGTATCCTGTCGGGCGTCTCCTGGGCCACCATTGTATACAACGTCGCCCTCTCCTGGGTCTGGATCATCTCATACCTCGTCGCCGCCTACACCCCGTCCAACTACAAGTGGGGCTTCTTCGCCTTCGGCTTCCTCGCCCACCTCTTCCTGCTCTTCTCCACCCTCCGTCACGGCATCCCCAGCGCCACGCGCGTCGGCTCCCGGCGCGACTACCTCACCCTCGCCGGCTGGGTCAACTTCCTGTGGCTGCTGTACCCGCTCGCCTGGGGCCTGACCGATGGCGGCAACTACCTCGGCGTCACCCCGAGCTTCATCTGGTTTGGCATCCTCGACCTGCTGCTGGTCCTGGGCGTCGGCTTTGCTGTTGTACTCCTGTCCCGCCGCTGGGACTATGGTCGTCTCAACATCGCCTTTACCCAGTACGGCCGCGTCCCGGCCCAGGAGGGGACCTTCCCCGAGAAGGAGGCCCACGCCGTTCCTCCAGCTGCCGCCCCGGGTGGTCCCGCGACGGCTACACCGGCGGGTAGTGCTGCTGTTTAAAGCTGCCTTTAGTGGTTAACGGCTGGTAACTCTTCTTTTAAGGGGTGATGTTGAGAGGAGAGGGTTGGAACGGGGTGATGCTCAGTTCCCCCTGTCTCCTTTTCTGGGGTGGACAGGATCCAAAGCACCAAAGCACAAAAACAGAGACGAAATAAGGAGGAATAGGAATACCCTGGGTGGCGCTCTTTTACATGTTAAATATCGTTTTATCTCTTTCACAGATACCCACGCTCGCTAGGATGGATGGGGATGGTTCAAGGGGGGAAAGGGCCTTGGCCAGTCCGGGATAATGTATAATTCATGATAATCATGAAGTAGCCCGTCGTTTTGTTAACAGCAGCACAATGAAACCAATACCCAGTTGGCTCACTACTTAGTATATACATAGGAGGGGCAGTTTTATATAATGCTCTACTTTGTGTAATGAAGCGGGGGCTGCCAACCACACGCCGCGGCGACAATACCCAACATTCCAAGTGTGAATAGCAACTACACAACTATAGCCCTCATGAAAGGTCACCAAAAGCCCGCCGGCCACCCCCGCCAGGGATGGCCCGTTACGAAACCCCCAGTGGGGGGTTTGCTCCTTTCTGGCGGCGTCAGCTCAGAAAGATCCTCCCCCGGGCAGCGCGACTGTTCTTCCTCAGCGATTGTCAGGTCATAACCCCATTCACTCGGTTCTGGTATAGACTAGATAAAACAGACTCCATACGAAATCACTGCTAAGACTTGGGGTATATCATCGCACAAAAACCATCGCCAAAGCCAAGTCAGTCAGCCCGGGCCAACAGCTCTGTACTCGACCCGCGCATCCCTATCGCCTCCACAACTTCCGTTCAAGCATTTTGTATATCATCCCCATTCTTCGCACTAACACCCACATTTCACCACCCCTATCGTTATGTCATCATACCCAGAAAGCAACACAACACAACGCAACGCAACGCAAGCCGTTATCCCCAGTTCATCCCCTATCCACGCTATGCACCATGTTTTTACACACATCCCCGGCTCTATCCCCATACCCAGCGCTCGCCCTCCCAATTACAAACCACATAACCAAACCAGCCTACTCCTCCCGCCCATCCTGCTCATCATCCACCAAGATCACCACCGTAACCGTCGCAGCATACGCTTCGCGAATCGCACACGCCATACTACAAAACCACCACCACGTTAGCACACATATCCCAACCAAACCAAACCAAATCAAACCAAACCACACCACACCCAACCGCACCAAACCACCCACCCACCCAACCAACCAAAAGGAGAGAAGAAGCAGAAGAAGAAGAAGCAGCAAAAAAGAAAACAACTCACCACGTCCGCCCCAAATCCGCCACCACGGCGCTCAGGCCCCAATGCGCGCACCACGCGCGCGCCAGCACCTCGTTATCCGGCACGCCGAACGCCTCCACCACCAGCACGCGCTCCTCGTCGCCGCCGCTCAGCGTGCTCGGGCTCGACACCCCCGTGGGCCGGCTGTTGCTGTTGTTGTTGTTGCTGTTGTTGTTCGCGCCGCCGCCCCCGGCAGCGGTCGTCGGCGGCGTTTGCGCGTTCGAGTGCGAGTGTGAGTGTGAGTGCGAGTGGCCACTGTTTCCGTACAAACCGTTCCAGTCACGGACTTTGACCAGCTGGTCGGCCTTGACGGGGGTGTAGACGTAGTCAAAAAAGAGGGGGTGGGGGCCGTCCGAGCAGGGCCAGGCCGAGACGAAGGAGACGTCGAAGGCGAGGCGGAGCGGCCACGAGACGCCGTCGATGGCGAACTGGATGGAGGCGTCGTAGTATTTCGGGGTCGTTGTGGAGGAGGAGGCTGTGCTGGGTGGTGGGCCGGGGGAAGAGGGGTTGTTGTTATTGTTGGAGGAGGATGGGGGGCGCGTGTCGTTGCCACCGCCGCCGCAGGGGCGGAGGTTGAGGAGCTCGATGCGGACGAGGTCCGTTAGGTAGGCGTCGTCGTCGCGGTCGGGCGCTACGAGGGAGTATTCTTTGACGGGGAAGACTTGGGTTGGGGGGCCGAGCGGGTCGGAGCGTTCTGACATGGAGCGGATGTCTTCTGGGGTGACGCGGTTGGAGGGCGGGCGGCGGGCACGGATCCGTGCGATTTGGTTGCGGCCCAGGTCAACGGTTGGGCGGGCGGGGCCGACCCAGCCTGCTAGCGAGCGGCAGGTGGGCGCGAGGACCTTGCCGACGATGGATGTGGCCGTCCAGTAGGTGTAGCTGTTGCGGTACTGGAAGCCGCAGCTCGGGTGGGCGTGGGTGAGGAGGGTCAAGTCATCGGTGGCCTTGCCAGGGTCGATGTCGATCAAGGCGTTCATGATCAGGAAGGGGAAGGTTGGACCGGGCAGGACGAGCCCGCTGAAGAAGGCCATGGCGTGCGAGCTGATGAGGTCAAGGGTAGTGTCCTCGTCGCGGCGCTTGAGATTGTCGAGCGTATCGGTGAGGTTGGGCCACTTCATCATTTGCGCGAAGCGTTTGAGCATCTTGACCTGGCGCCGCTTGAGCTTGTAGCGGAGTCGTATGTGTTCGGGTGTGGCGCCGTAATCGTCGACGCGGATGTTGTCATGCCACCTGCGAGCTAATGCGAGATTCCACTGTATCGTTGGGGGTATCTGGGCCAGTAGCTTTTCCTTTGCGTCCGTCATGTGGTGTCTCGATTGAATTCGGAGTTCTAGTTCGAGGCTGAGAAGCAGCTGGTGGCAGAACTTTTGGTATGTCTGACTGTTCGTCGAGCTGGTGTCGAATATAAACTTTGTGACAACCTGATTCTTCGGGCTCGTGAAATCTAGCCAGCCCGGCCCCGAAAGAACCATAATCAAGTCCGTGATTTGCTTGTCGAGCGTCTTGTGCGGGCTCGCATACTTGTCCGGATCTTTGAGCAGCCGCTTGTAGAGGTTCCTGTACATCAGATCCTCGTCGTCGTCCTCCAACCCCCGGTCAAGCTCCCTGAGCCGTCCAAAGAGGGTCTCGAGGTCGATCTCGCGGGGCTCCACGCCCGAGTCTCGCAAGGTAATGGGCGGTGGTGTGACGCTCGCAAGACTTACCCAGTGGTTAAGCGTTATGGTGCCCGCGCGCTTGCCGTGGCAGAACGAGTAGCTGGGCTGCTCCAGTGTCTCCCAGGGGTAGGTGGCCGGCTCGGACTCGGCGAGGCGTAGTGTCATGAGCTGCGTCATGGAGTCGTGTTGGTTTGCGGCATCCGTCTCGTCGCCGCGATTCCCGGCAGCGGTCGCGAACAGGGCGTAGTAGTGATCCGAGGCATGCGGGATGGGCCGCTTGTGGCCTTTGAATGCTGGGACGCCTCTGGAGATGAGCTGCATTGCGGGGCCCAAGTTCAGCTCCTCACTGCTCGACATGCCCGAGGGCGGCCATTCGGTCAGGGGCCCCAAGTCGTATGAGGCGCTGTGAGGGTCTTCACGACCTTTGCCCTTGGTAACGTTCGGGTCGGTTCGCCGTGGCCTGCGGCGGCGGGTCGGGGGCTCTTGTGGACCCTCTGGCCTCTCTGGCCTCTCTGGCCTCTCTGGCCTCCTGCTACGGCTTCCGAACACATCGGTATCGCTCATCGTCCTCAATGAGTCTCTTTCCTGAGGAGATGGTCAGCAGGTTTTATGATGTCATCCCTTAGGCAAGGGAGAGGGTATATTCTGGCTTCCAACATACTCCCTTCTTGCTCGCCGAGCTCTTGGACCTAAACAGGTCCCAGAATTTCTTCTTCTTTAGTTCCTCCATCTTTAGAGTAGATACACGGCAGCTAGCTGGTTTCAATTTCGCTTTTCCCTATGTTGACTGGTTTGGCAGCTGGGCGCGCCCAACAGTTTGGTGTGTGGAGCGGTCTGCGAGGCTGAGTTGCACAAGCACGCGTGTCATGGTATGCGGCTGCGCATGCGCCCAAGTCTTAACTAATATGCATGAGACAGGCGTAGCATTCGAGTAGCTCCCTCCGTCGTCGGATCCGTTGTGCCGGGACTTGTTGGGGACTTGGCCGGTATAACAATGGACAATAGGCGGCGTTTGGCGGGTTATGAGAACTAAAAGCGAGATGGCGGTCGAGATAATTACCGAGCCGATCGGCTGTTTGTCAGATGGATTTGAGTTTCCGAAAAGCGATGGAATGGAGAAGACGGTTTCTTCCAGAAGGCACAGCTTGGATGATGAAACAACTTCTACACTTAAGGTGTCCCGTGAACGGTAAGCATGTGCAGTGGCCCGCCTGATCTGTCTCGTTACCACAGTAAAGGGCTTTTGAATGCCAGTGTCGTCTCGTACTGCGTAATTGCAAGCTGCAGAGCATGCCAGGGGGGATCTGCCCGCTCCTTTTAGGCCCAATCACTTTCTCTCAGCTCAGCTCGGACAATGCACTTCTCCTCCGCCTTGCATGTCCAAGTCAGACAATCAATCCACTGCTGGAGTTGCCAGGTCATCTAGCGGAGAAGGGACCGTTGCAGTCCCGCTTGACCTAACGTGGAGCTAGGGACTGCGACTGCGATGGAGGTGCAGCTGCCTTGGTAATGGAAATGCCCCGCATCAACTTGCAGTGGTCCGGTTTCAGAGTGCTGCGATGCTGGAGTCAAGAGTTGAAATGATTAAAAGAGAGGTAGAGGTTGCGGTTGTTGTCGAACCGCAGAAGGCCTCGGCACTTCGGTTATTTTTGACCGCTATGTCATCCTGATATCCAGTTGAGAGACGCTGGATACGGAGGCTGAGATGGTGTTGTTAGTGGGTGGTTTCATCGCCCAGAAGGAAAGGTGGGGCGGTAAAAAAAGTACGCTCACCGCCCCCGGCGCATCGGGCAGAATCCAGAAATTTTCTGGACTTGGAGCGACTTGGAGCTGCCCCGAGTCTCCAAGACGCTGGAGAGAGGCCGACGTTCAATCCACCCCATACCCGCAACCAGACACAATGGCCCCCGAATTACGCAAAAGGAAGTCGAAGCGTAGGTGCTCAATTATACGGCCTGTTTTTACGTTTGAAATGCTAATCAATTGATTCTAGCTGTTGTGGCAGAGCCTGAGCCTGTCGCTAAAAAGAGCAAGCCGACAAAAACCACCCCCAAGGCTGAGAAGCGGAAAGGTTAGTAGCATTGGTACTCCCAAATCGGTACAATTTGCTAACCCTTTGTCTTTTCAGCTCCTGAAGATGCTTCCCCTGTCGCCGTGAAGAAGCAGAAGCCGGCCAAGGATGCCACCAGCAAGAAGGCCGCTGCTCCTGCGGACAAGGTTGCCCCGAAAAAGTCGGTGTTGAAGAAGGAGAAGCAGTCCCCGAAGGCCAAGGCCGCCACAAAGAAGTCCAAGAAGGAAGAGCCAGAGGAGGAGCAGGACGGCGATGTGCCGTCCGATGTAGAGGAAGAGGAGGTTGACGACGACACCAACGCTCTTGTTCAAACTCTGGACAGCGGCGACGAGGACGAGGCGGAGGCTCAGGTCAGCACATTTAAGAAGGGTCAGGATGTCGGCAAAGTCCCCAAGGCGAAGAAGTCGACAAAAGCGCCCGCCACCAGCAGCAGCGGCACGCCAGGCGTCATGTACCTTGCGAGAATCCCTCACGGTTTCTACGAGCACGAGCTACGGTCGTATTTTGGTCAGTTCGGCGATATTACGAGACTCAGGGTTGTGCGGAACAAGAAGACGGGCGCCAGCCGCCACCGGGCCTTCATCGAGTTCGCCGACGACGAGGTGGCCGACATTGCCGCCCGCACCATGGACAAATACCTACTGTTCGGCCACATTCTCTCCGCGAAGACCGTCCCCCCTGCGCAGGTGCACCCGGACCTATTCAAGGGCGCGAATCGCCGCTTCAAGGTGGTCCCGTGGAACCAGATGGCCGGTAAGCAGCTCGAGCGGCCGCTGTCCGAGTCCCAATGGCAAGTAAAAATCTCCAAGGAGGAGCAGAGGCGCGCCGCTAGGTCCGAGAAGTTGAAGGAGATGGGTTATGAGTTTGAGGCCCCGGCACTCAAGGCCGCCGAGGCCAAGCCGTTGTTGGAGAACGGTACCGAGGAGGAACCTAAAGCGATCGAAGCTACTCCTGCCGCCGAGACAGCCGAGCCCAAGGAGGAAGAGGAGGTTCCGGAGGCGGAAGTGGTCAAGGCCAAGACAACAAAATCCTCGGAAGAGGCCACCCCGCAGAAGAAAAAGGGCAAGAAGGGCAAGAAGACAAAGTCATGATCAAGTAGTCACAGTGTTGCAGTTTGTCACTGATACCCGCGGCTGGGGACAATCAAGAGCCGCTTCTGGACCGAGCCATCGCCCTCCTAGTTTTATGTGTCGGAATGTGTGCACCAAGCGAACCTGATAGACTCTTGGAAGGAGCTGGTGCCCCGAGAGATATCAGGATTATAAAGCGCAGACTACTGCTCTACTTCTGCCCTGGTATGAAAAAGCCAGAATTTTGCGGTGTGCAACGGCAGATTCGATGTGAAAATCGGGCGAAGAGAAATATGTTGAAGAAAAAAAAGAGAAAATCCAGCTTCAATTTCTTGCATCTGCTGGTTTAAAATGCTTGGCTTGGGATGCTTGGCTGGTCCGTGACCCTCTCGAGTTACGTAACACAGTGTTGTTCAGACGGCCAGCATGGTGCGCCGAGCAGGTTGGTGGCTTGGAGGATCAAGTTTCGAAACAAGACACCGGGCAGTTGGGGGCTGCGTGCTTGCATCTGGAATGCTTTTGCATGGTAAAATCCCCCCAGCCGACGTTTGGGAGGAGTTGATTGATGGCGAGCTGCAACGACATGAATCAATTGCTTTTGTGAATACTTCAGATAGTTACATGACACCAACCATTAGTTACTACAGTACCTAACAGTACAGACCTGTATCCTTTGGACGCTCCAAGGACCCTTCATCCCAACTGCTGACTGTACCAACTATCCGTACCTGTATCTTACACCCACCGATCGATCGTAGGCCGTGTGCGGGATTCAGGGACCTGCCGCAGTCAAGCAGGGTCCGGTTTGCGCATTCCCATCGCGAAGAACCAACTGCTACTTGGTAAAGGAAATTCGGAACAAGAACCGACAGCTTACGCCGAGAATACGAGAGACAGCAACTTGGCTGCGGCGGGTCGGCGCGGGAGAGTCCGTCCATCCATCCCATCCATCCTGTTGTAGTTACGTTTTTGTACGCCCATTTGCCCACAAGCAACGAACACGATCGGGACAAGAAACACAGGGACACACACCACACCTTGGCTCTGGATGCATCCGTGTCCACCCCAACCACGACACCAGCAATACCACCGCCAATTGCATCTAGACCATGTCGTCTTCGGCCGCGCCAACCACCGCTGTCCAATCAGCAGGCCAAGGTACGTCCCAAAGTGGGCTTGAGGGGCATGTCATGCACTGGCAGACCAGGTGCAGAGACCAGGCCAGGCCACATCACCACCCTTGGCTTCCTCGCTATGTGCATTTGCGCTAATGGAGAAATAATGCTTCACGGTAACGAACAGGCCCCGCCGCCCCCTCCAATAACAAGAAGAAGGGAAATAGAAAGAAGAAGGGCAACAAGAACAACGCTGCCGCCGGCAACACAACAACCTCTGCCCCGAGCACGCAGAACCCCCCTGCGCCCGAGCCAAACGCAACTGGACAGAAGGATGGCGTTGAGAGCGAACTGGTCGACGAAGTGTCAGAAGAGCTAGAGACTCTCGATTTGGTACGCCTATCCAGACATCTTGCCAATCTGCATGCGCTCTGCCCCCCTTGGTTTTCCATTGCCAATATGGGCTGTGTGCGTTTCTATTTCCCGGTCTGACCACAATCACGCATGTAGGATACCACCGACCCACCGCCAGAGCCACACGCTGCAGTAGACCGGCCGGGGACGGAACTGAGCGCCCCAGAGGAAGAAGGGGACGAGGGAACGACGACTGGACCGGCAGCGAATACCGAAGACGATTCGAGACCTACGGCGAACGGCCATGCTCGCGCAAATAGGCATTCACCAACCGGGTCAACATCAGGGGCGAAAAACGCCAAGTTAGAAGCCATGCCACAAGACCACGATGCCCTACAGCTCGAGGTCGAGCAGCTGCGGAAGCAGCTTGAAAGCACACAAGAATCGCATTCCCAGGAAACCGCGCAACTACGGGCCGACCTGGAGGATGCCGAGTCCGCGAAGGAGTACGCCGAGACCCAGTACCAGACACTCTTAAATCGCGTCGAGAAGATCAAGGAGACGCTGGGCGACCGCCTGAAGCGTGACAAGGCCGAGCTGGAGGACACCAAGGACCGTGTCGACGAGCTCGAGAGGCAAAACGATGAGCTACAAAGGGCAGTGGCCGAGCGCGAGGAGGAAGCAGCCCGTTTGAGGGATGAGGCACAGGAGCAAGGGCGCGAGCTGGTCGGCCTGCGCAGCAGGAGCAACCTCTCCCAGCAGAATTGGCTGAAGGAGAAGGACGACATAACACGGCAGATGCAGAATCTCAAGGGCGAGCTCGAGTCCACAACGGCCGCCATGGGCGAGTGGGAAGTCATTGCCATGGAGGAGCGCTCCCTGCGCGAGAGCCTGTCGGACAAGGTATCCGACCTCGAGGAACAGGTTGCTACCGCACGTGAGGCCTACGAGCGAGCCGAGTCGGACCGCGATGCGCAGTCACAGGCCGTCGGTCGTCTTCAGCGTGCACTCCAGGAGCTCCAGGACACGCGAAAGAGGGAGCTACGCGAGATGGTCGAGTCTACAGAGGAGCAGGTGCAGGCGCTCAAGAAGATCGCTCAGGAGGCGGACACACGAGCCACCGAGGCCGAATCGGCCAAGGAGACGCTATCAAAAGAACTCGAGCGGACAGCGCCGTTCGAGAAGGAGGTCAAGGAAAAGAACCTGCTGATTGGCAAGCTACGGCACGAAGCAATCGTGCTAAACGATCACCTCACAAAGGCGCTCAAATACATCAAAAAGACCAAGCCAGAAGAAACAATCGACAAGTAAGCCACCACACCCCCCCTTCCCCACCACCCCCCATCACTGACAACCCCTTTCCAAATAGACAACTAGTAACCAACCACTTCCTCCAATTCCTCACCCTTGACCGCTCCGACCCCAAGAAATTCCAAATCCTCCAAGTCATGGCCAACCTCCTCAGCTGGACCGACGACCAGCGCGAAAAAGCCGGCCTCGCCCGCCCCGGCGGCGCATCCCTGGGAGGTGGAAGCGGCAACACCCTGCGCCTGCCATCATCGCCCTTTCACCGCACCCCCAGCTCGCCCGCCCTCAGCACCGAGTTCCTATCTGATGCCGCGTCGTCGTCGGGCTCCGGCTTTGGCGGTGGTGGCGGGGGCGGGGGCGGGCCGAGGGAGTCGCTTGCGGATTTGTGGGCGAGCTTTTTGGAGCAGAGTGTTGATGAGGCGACGGGGAGTAATGGTGGCGGGACGTCGTCGAGGAAGGATAGTGTGGCGAGTGTCAGTACGGCGGGGGGAGGGAGGCCGGATACGAGGGGGCATAGTTAAGAGGGGGTAGTGGTGGTGTGGTGGTGTGTGGTGTGTGGTGGTGTGGTGGTGTGGTGGTGTGTGGTGTGTGGTGGTGTGCGGTGGTGTGGTAGAGATATGCATTGCATTGCAGGACTGTTGCGAGAGGTGTTACGAAAAGCATGCTGCTGCATCTATCGATGTTGTGTCTAGAGTAAGAGGTGTTAGTTATAGCGGCGTTGCAAGCGGTGAAGCCGGGCTAGACAAATAGCACTGTTTAAGTTGGGGGGTAACTGGGAGCAAGTGGTTGAGAGAACTTGAACTCAGTTTCACATCATGCATTCGTTTCCCCGTCATGGGTGCGAGCTGTCAGAAGTGCACAACGCGTATACGGTTGCTAGGTCTATCGATTCAAACGAGCCACAGCCAAAAAATGATGGTCTATTGTCCCGTAGAAGGTAAGAGAGGCCTTTATTGAAAAGTTGACACCAGATCTACAACGGACTACGTATCAAAACATCACATCTAACATCAACCAACCACTTCCTCGTTCCCCGCCCCCGGCGGCATCAACACCGCCTTCGCATACATCTCGGCATCCCTCTCAATCCCCCGAATATCAATCCGATTCAGCAACGCATCATTCACCCCCTCCACCACCTCCCTCTCCTCCATCATCTCCCTCATCAACCGCACCTCATGCGCCCAGTACGCCGTGCTCCGCCCCCGCAGCTCCTCGTCCCGCAACACCGTATTCTTCACCACCCCCGCCGCATTCACCACCCCCTTAATCGTCCCCAAACCACGCACCACCGCCTCCACCCTCTCCGCCGCGGAGGGGGCCGTCACGAACGCGCGCTGCGTCGCCGACAGGTACAGCACCGCCGCCAGCAGCCCGTCCACCAGCGCGACGGCCCCGTACCGCGCCGCCCGCGCCGTCCAGAAGAAGGCGTCCAGCTCCCCCAGCCGCAGCGCCCGCGCGTTGGCCGTGTGGTTGTACGTCGCCACCCAGTACAGGTCGACGAACGCGACGGCGACCGCGGCGAGCGAGGCGGGTGCGCGGAAGCGGCCGGCGGACGCGGATAGCGCGCCGCTGCCGCCGAGGAGGAGGGAGGAGGTGGCGAGGGCGATGATGATGAGGTTGAAGAGGTGCGGGGCGAGGAGGTCCGGCACGGCGTAGTAGAGGTAGGAGCGCGGGTCGTCCGAGGTGCAGAAGGGGCAGGTGGCGAGCACGGCGGGCCCGTGCTGGAGATAGAGGAGGCGGGACTCGAGCGAGGCGAACTTGGCGCGCAGGGCGAGGTCGGTGGCAGTGAGGGTGTTGGCGGGCCGGAGGGCCGAGAGGCGGTTGAAGAGGACGTCGGCGGGGATTTGGAGACGGGATTGGGTGGTTTTGAAGATGTTCTCCGGGGAGAAGATGGGGAGGGTGCGGAGGAGGAAGATGGAGGCGACGGCGAGGAGGATAAAGATGGCGCGCGTCATGGGCGCGGGTAAGGGGCGGACTTTGAGGCCATGGATACGCGGTGCGGCGCGCACGCGGCGGTAGTAGCCGATGGCTTTGGGGAGGAGGAGGGGGCCGAAGAAGATGACTAGGGACTTGATCCTGTTTGAATGAGTTAGATTTTGAATGTTTTGGGGGAATTATCGATTATACTTACGTCCCCCAGGGTATCGCCATTTTGACGGTGTTGTTGCTCCCTCGAGGGCGGTCTTTGTCGAGGAATGGAACGAAGCATTCGTTTGTTCGAGATGCAAGGTGTTGGACGAGGCTGTATGAACAGGGGTAACGACTTGAAAGTTAATGTGGGGTGGTGGGGCCACGCGCTGGCTCAGCCTTGCGTGGTTTGAAAATTATAAATTTTCTGTCAACCACGACTCCCGATTCTTCACATCTCTCCGTTCAACGATTTTCGATTCCTCCGAGTGGAATATGGCAGAACGTCGACACTGCCGCCACTTTGCACATTAAGGTCTTTAGCAACAAAACAATATACGACGTTACTGTTTCACCCTCCCTTCAGCTCGCGTGACTGTTTACACCGTTGGCACTATCGAAGCTTTGGCGTCCCTCCCATGGTCGCACAAAGTCAATGTGTTGCCTAGATTGAGCCCAAGTACTCTGCCAAGAGTCATCTCACGTAGTGTTGCAGAATTCTAGCTCCGGCGATGAAGGATCATTGCGTCAAATGCTGAGAGACATTATTTCAAATCTATTATTACTATGTGTCTGTATTCACAGTTCCTTCTTGTTCTCCCCGTTCCCGGCTCCCGCCGCTGGGACAGGCTGCTTCTGCTTCTGCTTCCCTGACTGCCTGCTCGCCGCGATGAAAGCCAGTATGCCCACCACCGCGTTCATAACGAGCGTCAGGATGGCCGTGCACGCGGCCTGCCACGTCACGATGCTGACGCTCCCCAACGGCGCCCGCGGGAATGATGCGAACCACTCGACGTAGTAGGGGAACCACCCGTAGGGCAGCCAGTACATGGGCAACTTGCCGTACCACATCGGGAGAAGCCACTGCACGCCGCGCGTCGAGATCAGGCGGACGGCCGTGAGGTAGCGGTCGAACTTTGTGCGCGAGGCTTCGACTCCAGATTCTGTAGGAACGCTTAGCAAGAGCTTGCTTCAGGGGGCAGCAGGGTCCCTACTCTTCTTCTCCAGCTCATCCAGCAGCTTGTCATGCTGCCGCCGCAGCTTCGCCCATTTGGCAAACTCGTCTTGGCTGCTCGTCGCGTTGAGCTCGAGACGAACTGCCAGGTACTCCTTCTGCTTCTGTCGCTGTTCGGCGAACTGCTTGGCAAGCGGTGTTGGGATCGAAAGATAGGCGCGCCATATCTGTAACGATGACCGAGGTTAGTATCCATCCAATTCTAACAAGCGCGTATGGTGGGAGGAAAGGTGAGGGAAAGGCTACGCACGAGGTTGTTGATGGTGGTTGCGCCGATAGTGTTGACAAGCTGGACGACCAGCTCGATCACGAAAACGACGACCAGTAGCGACGGCATGTTGGCGACTCGGGGAGACTAGAGAGATGGATCGACAGCTTGGATGAGCGTCAGGGGGAACGATGCTGTCATCGCTGTGTGTTTGGGTCGCCAGGCTGCTCGAGAATCCATTCGACCGTGACGATGACGGAACTGCCAGCTCACACCACCCGGCAACGTGGTTTGCCAGTCGCCAATCCTCAAAAGAGGGTTAGGGTAGGTCGGACCTCAAGCCGCACCTCGCTCCTTGGGCAACCCCCACTTGCCTGAATTGTTGATTGAGATCACAGTTCCAAACAGTTCCAATTCTGTGAGTGTATTATTCTACGCCCGGCGAGTCGCCTATTTCTCACCGTTTCAGCCTCGCTGCAGTTAAAAGGGCCGCTTCAAGCGTCAAAGGGCTGGACCCCGGCAAGAACGACTTGATCCCGACCATGTCACGAGCTCTGGATCAAGAAACGGCGGCGTCTTTAAAACGGGGAAACCCTTTAGGAGCCTACCAGGCAATCACCGACGCCCTAACACCGCCGCCGGATGATGGCCTTCTTGAAATTGAGATCTTGCCCAAGAGTCACCTCTTTGAGGAAGGCCAATACATTGTCCGGGATGGGTGTGCCGTCGGCATCTCGAAACTGGGTCTTGTCCAGGCTTTTATGGTTGCCAGGCAAAAGTTGAGGGAACATCTCGACGGAGTCAGCCCGCAGACAGCCGACAAAGTGCTCGCAATGACGGCACTCATTCTGCTCTTTGACCCGGAGTACCTCACAGCGGCCAACTCGAGGAAGCGTGTCATCCAAGCCGAGATATCCAATAGCGGGGCGGCACGCTCGAGTCTTCAGAAGGAAAAGCGTTTTCTCGACAGCCTGCTCACGAGCAGGTTGCACAGGCACACCAAGTCACCCACCCTCTGGAGTCATCGACGCTGGCTCATCAACACGTCGATATTGGTTAACATGCCAGTGGACATCCTTGGCGATATCAGGGACGTTGTATTTGTGGCAGGGGAGAGACACCCACGAAATTACTACGCCTGGTGTCACGCACGGTTTCTGGTCGGCTTGAGACGAGATAATCCCCCAGAAACATTGGCAGCGGTGCAGGGCTGGTGTTTTCAGCATCACACCGATATATCTAGCTGGTCGTTTCTTTCTTTCCTCCTCAACGCCGAGAATAGCCCGGCCGCGGACTCCGGTTGCTCGACGTTCACAGAGGTTCTTAATTTGGCCAACTCACTTCGGCTGGCTAATGAGTCGGTCTGGGTGTTCCTGCGAACGCTTGCAGCCTCGCGACTGGTTGGTGATGAGCAATACTCCCAGTTCCTCGCCGTCCAGGCAGCCGTTCTTGACACATCAAAAACAGCAGCAGATCAGGCGGTCCTACGTGCTGCCGTGAACTGGTGTGAAACGTACCGGTCGGGAACACATCCTGCGGGCGGTTGATGAGATACCAATACAGAACCTGAACTGCCACCACGGCCGCATACCCTCGCAGTGCAAGTCGCTGCATGAAATTCGGCCGCTAAGTACGGCCAACGTCCGGAGACCGTTGGAACAGCCGTATATGCAGAGACTCGGCGCCAACGGTCGAGACACGGCTGGGCACGGAAGGAACCGCTTGGCTTGGTCCCGGGACGTCGGCCGCCCTCGCCATTCGCCGGCGCGTTAACTATTTGGGCTGCCAACCAAAACCAAAGCAAATATCCGAGATGAAGAATGCAGAGTCCAACCCGTTTTTCACCCCTCACGGCCGTGGCGTGCTGCATACTGAAGCACAACACGAGCATAGCTATCCCAAGAAGCGTGATAGTTAATCACGCACGAAGGGTTTGCTCCTCATGAGCTTGACGGTCCTGCATCTGACAATCACGAGTTATCGGGTGACACTGCAACTCGCGATTCAGCCGAGAGAGGAGCGTCCGCATCGGGAAGCAGATACATGGATCCAAAATTGGATCCGATCGACGAGGTGTGAAGTCAGTTGGACATCGTACTTCCTGATTGAGTACATACATACCGTGTGTGTACATACTTGGTACGAACAGTTGTGGGATATCCCTCTTGCGGTCTTGTTAAGGGGCCCGCGATAGCGTGACAGTTAGCTAAAGATCTTCGGATCTACCTTGGGCGAGAAGCATCTTCCCGGTCGAGATGAAACAAGCCTACAGCTCAGCCTCGATGATCCGATCTCTCTCAGACATTGGGCGCCGTGGCGGCTCGCCTTGATATCAGCTCTCTCTCATTGAGCGAAACTCACATTCATGGAGTCCTTGCCGCCTCGAGATTCTGAGCGGCACAGCGCCTACTTGATATGCACATGTCGCCGTGTGGCCCGTCACCGATGACCGAAACCGATTGGGCCAACTTTGGACGGTCCCAAGTCGGTCCTTGGCACTGCATGACAGGGGATAAGGTAGCACTGTTGTCTGGGGCGAGTTAGCGCCGGGTCCCCTGGTTAAACCCGCTTGGCCCCTCGGTCTTGCATCTTGCATCTTGACGAGCGCCAACAGCATATTGTCTGCAGCGGTTGTGGCAGGATTGCGTGTGTTTGTATCTTCCAAAATGAGGATCTCGCGGCTACCCGACGAATGTGTTGTTTGAGCTATCCGTGCGTTACCGCGAGCGACGCGGTCTGGCCAGAATCCCAAGTCGTCCAAAATCGTTGGACCGGGCGTTGGCAAAGCCCGGAAAACCGGGGCTCACAAATTGGGATGAGAAGCCCCCCCACCCGAGAGCTTGTTAAACAATCGTCCAATCATGGCGCGACTGCAAGATTAAACGTCGACCAGCCCCACGATCCAGAAGGTGCACCCGGGATTTTGTTTGCGCACGGAATTCATCAACCCACGCGGCTCTTCTTCGTTCCTCTGCTTCTTCTTCTCAAAGCGTCATTCTGCCAACGGCCGATCAGCACCAACTGGGGTCCCAACCGGATTAGAGGGTTACACTCTGAAGAAACGCTCCGCTCCTCTCCACACTGAGCCGAGCCTGCCATACTGCATGCAGAACACCCGCATTTCGTGTCCAATGGCAAGAATGGGTTGAAGACAAGAACCATTGCTGCCAATCGACGATGTGCCCTCGCCGTTGTTCAGCGCCAGGCCAGCGCCAGGCCAGCGCCAGGCCAGCGCTCCATCATCTCTCAATCAGGAAGGAATCCTCGAAACCCTAGATAGTTTGCTACCTCCTGATATTACCGTAGCACCAAGCCAACGCCATGTACCGCACCAACAGCCAGCCACCAGGTTTGTCCAGGTCCGCACCCCCAGGTCCAGGCCAAGGCCTGCCTTGTCTTCTCCACGATGGGCCCGGCTCCGGGCGTTCATCAGATCCACATCCGCCGCCCGCTGCTTCACTCCTTTCCCTCTCCTCCGCGATCTTTGCTTCGGCACCTTACATCTACTCCCCCCTCCCCTCCACCGGCCGACCTCATTGGGCTGTTCATGGTGTGTCCGTCCGCGAGGGGTTTCTTTTTACATACTTTGCATATTGCATCCTGCATCAAAGCCTATTGTTGGTTGTTTCTCTCTGTCCTGTCTTGCATCTTGCATACACTACTTCAGCGTCTCGCCTGAGGCCGTGTCTCTCTCTCGTCTACCTTATACATACCTTACAGACCTCGTATCTTCCGATTCCACTTGTCTCGATTCTTTCCAGCCGCGCGTTTTCCGATTGCTTTGTTCGACCCGTTTCGTGTTTTTTTTTTTTTTTTTTTGGTAAATCCCACATTCCGCCATCATCGCCATTTCTTCCTTGTCTTGCCGATAATATTGTTCAACGGCCTCAGCTCGACTTTTTGGGTGGAACACCAATGCCGCCCTCCTAATCGCTAATTACTCTAATACTCCCGGTGCAAGAGTCTGGGACTCGCCGCCAGGCAAATTGGTAGCACCAAGGTCTCATACGGTCCTCCAAATCGGTTCTCGCTGCTCACATGATCTGAGCAATCGTCAGCCGTCCACATCCGAGCTCGTGCCCCGAGCATACGAATCCCCCGGGACCCATTGGCGACGAACCATCCCTCACTGACAACGGTGTGGGAGTGGTGAGGCTCCCGGTGGTGCTTCTTCATCATGACGAGAGTAGCAGCTCTGCTCCTGCAGCTGACGCTATGGGTTGCTACCGCCCACGCCTTCTTCCCGTTCGTCCCGAAGGGCCACTGCGCACCCGATGAGGATGAGTGCGGTCCTGCAAAAGTCGGGGGGAGGAAGACCAATGATGTGACAGAACAAGCAATTCAGGGAGGGTTTACCGTCGACATCTACCACAAACCAACTCGTGTATGTTTCCCCGGCCGTTCCGCCTGCCCTGTGCCGGAACCCGGCATCATGGTCCGCCGCATGCCTGTGCTGACATCTTCGATAGCCCCATGATCCCTCCAAGTTTGACCCGATAGCCGAAGCCGCTACCCGGCTCACACGCAAATTCGGGAAACCGCAAGCTGCATCTGGGTCGGAGTTGAGCAAGAGGAAGAATACCTACGCGGTCTCAAAGCCCGCCAATCCGACTGCACCCAACAGCGCTGGCATCTATCAGTATGGGCCCGACTACTCGTACTTCATCAGGGTCCAAGTGGGCGCGGCCCAGCAGCCCTTCTACATGCTGCTTGACACGGGTGCTTCCAACACATGGCTCATGGGTTCGGACTGCACCTCGCCTGCCTGCGGCCTGCACGACACATTTGACCCCAGCTCTTCAAAATCGTTCCAGACAGAGAAGAAGCCTTTCATGATCCAGTACGGCTCGGGGAACCTCACAGGGACTGTCGGCCAGGATACGGCCACATTTGCTGGGCTCACGCACAATCTGTCGTTTGGGCTGGCCAACTACACCACGGACGACTTCAAGCACTTTGCCTTTGATGGCATCCTGGGTCTTGCCACGAGCCCATCTGTGACGGGGACGTTCCTGCAGACGCTGAGGGAGAAGAAGGTGGTGGACTCGCTCATCGTGAGCATTTCGATGAACCGGGATTCGGATGGACAGAACGATGGCCAGGTGACGTTTGGAGGCATCGATAAAACTAAATACAAGGGCGACATCACATACCACACAATCGGACCTGACCAGAAGTCAAAGGGCGAGTGGGCCGTCACGTTGGACGATGCGAGCCTCAACGGCAAGTCAGCCGGCCTCAAAAGCAAACTCGCCTACATCGACACGGGCACGTCCTTCATCTTCGCCCCGCCGGATGACCTGGAAGCGCTCTTCAAGCTGATCCCCGGGACGAGCTCGTCCCGGAACGGAGATTACATGGAGTATCAGGTCCCGTGCGACACGACGCTGCCGATCCACCTCACCTTCTCGGGTGTCGACTACCAGATCTCGGCTGAAGACTGGGTCGTGCAGAGAGAGGCCAACAAGTGCATCGCTAACCTCTACGGCTTCGAGGTGTACACGGGCACTTGGCTGATCGGCGACACCTTCCTGAAGAACGTCTACAGCGTCTTTGACGCCGACAAGATGCGTATCGGTTTTGCGGCCAAACCGGCACCCCAGCCCAAGCCGACATCCACGTCGGGTGGCGCGTCTGCTACGACCCTCGCGCCCGTGGCCACGTCGGAAGCGGGAGGCGACGACGCGGCGCACCCCATCATGCCTGGGTTCAGCGGGCAGGAGCCGCCCCCGTCCGGGGCTGCCCAGACGTCGACGGGCTCAGGGCCTGCGCATACGGAGGTCAATGCCGGGACTGTGTTGCGGGGCAGCGTGTATGGCTCTGTGCTATGCATCGCCGCCGCCGTTGTCATGATTGGGTGAGGGGGTGATGAATCGGGACACAGTCTAGTTGACAGTACGGCTGCTCTCCTCAGTTTGAGGAGCGAGCGTACGGGTGAAAAGGAAAAGGAATATAGCCAGCCGCAGATCAGGCCGGCGGGAAATGCTGCCACTTGAGTATGGTAGTTGTGTGTTGTATTGTGTATTATGGTTCGTGTCCATGCCTGGCAAGCGAGAGGGCAGTTGAGTTTGCAACATGATACCCCAGGAGAAAGGCGTGGGACAGACACGGACACGGTGAGCTTGTGGCTCAGATAAGGAACCCAACATGTGGCTCGCGGTTAATGGGAGCTCTGGATTTGTCTGTACTATCTTATAATAAGATTCTGTGAAATAACACAGTTAAAAGTTCTCTTCGCATTTTGGGTCGTCCATGAGATACTAGTTGTCGGTATTCCGGCCATGTTTGTCCGTTGTGTATGTATGACGTCCGGATCCATCCGGAGTCTGGAGGTCGTTTGTTTCAGCTGTTCCGCCAGGCTTGCAACGCAACCCCCTGAGCTGGCCTGCAGCACCCAACAGGGGTCTAATTGGCCGCCCGGGATTCAGGTCTGGGCTGATTGCATTTTGTAACGCTGCTCCAATTGCCCTGAAAGTCACTTTACACGACTTGCACATTAACAAGTTAACAACCTCTTGCCGAGATCGACATCCATCTTTTTGTTTTTTTTTTACAAACCACCCGCCCTACTCCCAAAATATCTTGCCCTGTCCCGCACAGCCAGAGGCCGAGACTAAGACTGACCCGGCTTGCGACTGCGCAAAATGCCCTGAGTGCAGCAGAATGGCCAGGGCCACATCTCATGGCGCTCTCGCAGCTGCCAATGCTACTACCAACCGACACGGCGCATCATCCCCTTCCGCAGCGGCCGGGCACACCAACCAAGAGGCCACCGGTCTACTCTCCCCGAACCCCGACCACGAAGACGACGGCGACGGCCTCATAGTCCACCCGGGCTCTCCCCACGACAACAACACCACCACCACCACCACCACCCTCACCACCACCACCAACCCGCGCGGCCCTCGAACCCCAAACCGCGTACGCTTCGACCTCCGCCCGACCTTTGTCGACGACAACAACCACCCCCATAGCAACAACAGCAGCAATGGCTCCGCCGCCCACCCCAACCCGGACACCTACCCGGGGCGCGAGAGCTTCGACACGGACTTCTCCCTCGACGACGAAGCCGACCCGCTGACCACGACCAGCCACGACCAGCACACACGCACCCGCACGCAGACCCAGCAGCGCGTCCCCCTCCTCACGGGCATCGAAGCCCCCTCCGTAACCGTAGCGACCACCGACGGAGACCCAGGCGACGACGCGGAAGCCTGGCTGGCCGCGGAGCGCGCGCGCCCCAAGTCGTCGCTGCCGTCAGCGTTCATGAACATGGCGAACAGCATCATCGGGGCGGGGATCATCGGGCAGCCGTACGCGTTCCGGCAGGCGGGCCTGCTGGCCGGGGTGGTGCTGCTGGTGGTGCTGACGGTCGTGGTGGACTGGACGATCCGCCTGATCGTGGTCAACTCCAAGCTGAGCGGGGCGAGCTCGTTCCAGGGCACAGTGGAGCGGTGTTTTGGCCGCACCGGGCTGGTGGCGATCAGCGTGGCGCAGTGGGCGTTTGCGTTCGGGGGCATGGTCGCGTTTGGCGTGATTGTGGGGGATAGTATACCCAGTGTGCTGAGGGCGGTGTGGCCGGGGCTGAGGGAGATGCCGGTGGTGGGGTTGTTGGCGGATCGCAGGGTGGTGATCGTGGTGTTTACGCTGGGGATCAGCTATCCGCTGGCGTTGTATAGGGATATTGCGAAGGTGAGTTTTTTCTCTGGTCGTTTCTGGGGGGGTGTGGAGGGAGTGGGGGTTGGTGATGATGGCTAATGGTTGCGTGAGGGTAGTTGGCTAAGGCGAGCACGCTCGCGGTGGTGAGCATGGCGGTGATTGTGGTGACGGTGGTGGTACAGGGCGCCATGGTGCCGGCTGAGGAGAGGGGGGTCCTGAAAGACTGGCGGATGCTGGTGATCAATGACGGGATATTTCAGGCCATCGGGGTGATATCATTCGGTATGTCTCGATCTATGCTCTACCCCACCCCCTTTAATCCTTGGTAACTAACACAGCCAGCCTTCGTCTGCCACCACAACTCCCTCCTGATCTACGGCTCCCTCGAGAAGCCCACCATCGACCGCTTCGCGCGGGTCACGCACATCTCGACAGGCGTCTCCATGGTCGCCTGCCTCCTCATGGCCCTCTCGGGCTTCCTCACCTTCGGCGACAAGACGCAGGGCAACGTGCTCAACAACTTCCCCGCCGACAACACCATGGTCAACATCGCGCGCCTCTGCTTCGGCCTCAACATGCTGACCACCCTGCCGCTCGAGGCCTTTGTCTGCCGCGAGGTCATGTTCAACTACTACTTCCCCGGCGAGCCCTTCAACATGAACCTGCACCTCATCTTCAGCTCGAGCCTGGTGTTTAGCGCCATGGTTCTGAGCCTGTTGACCTGTGATTTGGGCACCGTGTTCGATCTCGTGGGCGGCACCAGCGCTGCCGCCATGGCCTACATATTGCCGCCGCTGTGCTACATCAAGCTCACGACCCGCTCGTGGAAGACGTACGTGGCCTGGGCGGTCGCGGCGTTTGGGTGTATAGTCATGGTCATGAGCATGCTGCAGGCGATAGGGAAGATTATTAGAGGTGAGTTACTATCGTGTTTGAAGATGGTTATGACGTGACAGTGGCTGACGACGGGGTTGCAGGCGAAGGGGATACCAGGCAGTGTTACTGAGGCTGGGTAGACTAAATTAATATTTTCTGGACTTGTACATATACCGGCAGCATAATAGAAGGGAAAGGGCGGGCAAGCGATCCAGGGTTTGATTGGTAGCCCTAGCGTTGGTCCAGCATGGCGTCAGGCTTGCTCAACTATCAGGTATACATCATATATTAGACTTCAAAGTGAAGCAGACCGATTCAGATCGTTGCGCCGTGATCCCAGTCACCTCCGTCACGTCACGTCCGCAGTACCCTGAAGAAACTAGACACTTCATGTAACCTTGTAAGTTGGCGCCCCATGGGAAAGAAGCCAGATTCCAAGTGTAAAAGCTCGAGTTGTAGGAAAGAAACAATAGTTCCGGAAGTCTTAGGGTCTTTTTACTCGATTTTTATTTTCCTCATCTCTTCCCTCTATCTCTTCTTGTTTCCTAATGTGTTTTACACAAACTTAGTTTCTTTTTGAGTTCTACTTTTTTTTAGCCAGAGTGTAGTTAAGTTTTACTGAACAGTATCCATCCAACTTTGTTTATAGCTAAGGTGGTGTTACATTACGCAGTATCTACTTCGTATCTACGAATTGTAGTTTTGCTCCACTCAACCTCCTTGCCCAAGTATTCTCCTGTATCTAGTGCTCTTTCTCTCTCTCGTCGGGCCTTGCTCCTCGAAACCCCGAACCATCTCTTAACTTCCAGCTTGTCTTAGTTACCTAACCAGAGGGTTGTGTTCCCCCCCAAGCCGCCATCTCGACCGGCCACGGGATCTCCCTCGCATCTCCGCCGGACCAACTCACTCACTCACTTGGCGTGGGGAACCCGTCTGCCGCCTCGGCGCTTCGCGGCGCATCACACGCTTCGCATCACGAACACACCCCGCACCCTAACCCACCTGCACCCGCCTGATCCCGCCTGATCCCGCCCTTCGGCGTATCCCGCTTATCTACAAAGTACATACTGCCGTGGCTCTAGGTACGTGGAAGAATGGGGCTGTTGGTTGGCGGGGGGGTTGTTTGGCTGGGGAGGTACGCAGTACTTGGTAGTAGGTTGTCGATGCCCCGCTCTCCAAATCACGGGGGTCATTCCACACATGCTCAGAGGATGGAATGGAGGAGAGGGGTTCGGTTCCTCGGTGTGCGGGGTCCGCCGCCGGGTTGATGTGTGTGTGACGCCGGTAGGTGCGATGGGGGGATTCAGGTAAAAGGTCATTCGGGGAATTTGGATTCGATTTGCAAATGCAAGCCCGCCTGACTTATTGGCGGGAGGGTGTGGAGGTGGCTGCCTGGATGCAGCCTTTCGGTTCGTTCGTTCGCTGGAAAGGGTTGCTGCGTGGGCGGCGGGTGGTTCGCCTCGTGCAGCAGCACGGCGGGCTTGCTCCCCCGCCCTCCCACTCGAAACGACCTACCGATAGGTGCAGCAGAACGGGGCGTAGGAGGCTCCCAAAACGGGTAAGAGTAGAGTTCAGTTGCGTGGGAGGGAGGGTGGTTGAGAGGAAAGGAAGGCCCGGGGAAGGGACGGGGAGGTGGTTGTTAAAAGACCCCGCTCTCCCACCCAGAAGTCGAACTTCGTGTTGAACCCTTCATTCTGCTTGAATCTTACCACACAACACGAGACTTCGGAACCGAGACTTAGCCATAACCACATACCTACCACCCAACAACACAAACACAACCCAACCCCAAGTCACCATGCACGACAACAGCTGCCCCAAGTGCGGAGCCTCGGGGGACGGTCAGAGCAAGTCGTGCGGTGCCTGCGGTGCCGTAAGTGCTCCTCGTGTTCCCTCTCTACCCAATCTCAGTTTTCGCATTCCCAATACGGGTGTTGATCTAAAGGCGTGCTATCGAGCTAACCCATACCAACAGAGCTGCCCCGTCTAAACCCGGAGTATATAACCACCGTGCCTGTGTCCTCAGTCGGTCTATTCTATCAGCCACCGGGCTACGGCCTATGAACAGTCTCGTTTCTCTCTCACGTGGTTCAGTCATGTCGACAGATGTTTTCTCGTGGTTTAGGGAGATGCAAGGACGGCATTCTAGTGGTGGTTTTGGCTTCGGATTGAGGAGCGCCGTCAATGAATGAGAGATGATCACCCAAGTCTTCTTCCAAATGGCTGTTCTCGGTGTTGAACAAACCCGATCGTTGTCGTACACAGTACTGTGATGTAGAGCGACCATGCATAGTCAACAACACCCCAAGGTCTCCGATCTGGGGGGAAGATGCCTCGACTTTGCCAAGGTGGGAGCACGACGTCAAGAGGGACAGCAATATGGGATTTATGTGAATGTATTCAACCCACCAGCAGAAGCCAGACCAACGAACCAGAACCTCCAACACACACACAAGACACGAAGCCTGGTCCAAGAAAAGCGCATGAATAAATAGATAGCTAACTAGTAAAAACGAGGATGGGAAACCGCGGTACCGTCGAGTAATCTGAGACAGAAAAAAAAAGGACAAGATAGAAAGGGAAGAGGACGCGTTGGATTATTGCATGCCGCCCAGTACTTGCTTAGCCGGCCATCCCCAGCTCAGCCGAGACTTGGGGCCTGCGTGGGCAGTACCCCAGAATTACCCACGATGCTCGTGATTGCATCCTCCCTTTCCTCGGCTCGCAGCTGCCAACGTCGAGTTCTCGTTTCTCCATCCTCACGTCAGGGACGCCTGCTTACCACCATCCGGGAGCACGCGGCCGTTCACCATTCGGCGTTTCTCGCGCCGGCTGGGAAAAGAAGTGTGAGGAACTCTATCTCTCTTTCTAGGGCCAAGGACCCCATCGTGACGGGCGTTCTGTTGCCAAAATGGTCCATGTCGGACAACAGCGGTTGGCAGCCGTGAAGGCGGCTATTCGTGACCCGCCTACGCTTAGGCGATGACGCACTTGCTCTTCTTTTTCCCGGCCTTCTTGAGGAGAGCCGCCCGTGTCGCGAACTCGAACACCTCGCGGACACCCTCGTTGGTCTTGGCCGAGCACTCAAGGTACTTGGTGGCCTTGATGTTGTTGGCAACCGTCGTGGCCTATTACCGTATCGCGTTAGTGCCCGCTTCCCTAATGTGGACAGCCCGATGCCGCCTCTTGGCGGGCCATTTGGGGGCCTCATTCTGATGCGGCTTACCTGCTCAGGGGTCACGGGTGCCTGGCTGGTCTTGCGAAGCTCCTCGATCGTCTTCTGGTCGAAACGAAGGTCCTTCTTGCAGCCAACCAGGATCTTGGGGACATCGGGGCAGAAGTGATGTACTTCAGAGCACCACTATTGAGGAGTAGCGTTAGCCAATCTGACAACTGTGTGCCGCGTGATGCGTTCATCCGAAAAGTTCTGGACTGAAACTAACCTTCTCGCCAACGTTATCCAAGGAGTCGGGCGAGTCAACGGCGAAGCAGATTAAGATGACGTGGGAGTCGGGGTATGACAGGGGCCGCAGGCGGTCGTAGTCCTCCTGGCCAGCCGTATCCCACAGCGCCAGCTCAACATGCTTTCCATCGACCTCGACATCGGCAACGTAGTTCTCGAAGACAGTGGGGACGTAAACCTGCATCCCATGTTAGTCGTTGAAGCGCCAAGCTTTGTTTGGGTTCAATGCGGTGAAGGAAGGAAGGCTGGCCGAAGCAGGGGAGCCTCCGGATAGGGGAGCCGAATACCGAGGCGGTCTGCAGCATTGCAGGGCTCAAGGACAAACGGCTGTTGTTCAGGTGTTCAAGGTGCGAAACTGAAGTTGAGGGAGCCGACTTACCTCCGGGAAGGTACCCTTGGAGAAAACACTGGTAGCAGAAGCGAGTCAGTACGGCGACGCGTCGATCACGAGGAAATGGCGGCAAAGCGTCAAAGATGTCCCCCGACCGACCGAGGTCGAACAGGCGAAGCGAAAGGCACTCACATCAGCAAGCAGGTCTTGCCGCAGGCGCCGTCGCCGACGATGACCAGCTTTCTGCGCAGCTCGGCGGCCATGGTTGCTGGGAGACTGGAGCTGTGTGATGAAGAAGGGTATCGAGGCGGGTTTGGTGATGCGGCAGCAGGATGAGCTGCAAACAAGGCGCAGGATTTGGGAAGTCGCCGTAGAAAGCAACAACGGCGGTCGCGGGTCGCAGTGAATGAGGGAAGGCGGCAGGCGATGCCTCTAGGAAGAATCGGTCGCCGGTTTGTTGATGCAGTAAATGCAAGAGAGATGGAAAAGGTGAAAAGTGGAGGAAGTGCTCGGGTGTGGAAAAGGGCCAGAAGTCAGCGGTCGCTGCAATTGATGACAGAGAAAGGGCGACAGTGCTCAGTGCGCTGGGGGAATGGCCGAGAAGAAGGGGGTTGAGTGGGTGCCGCCTAGAATGGGGCGCTCTGAGTGGACAGGACCTTGCTAGGCTTCGGGGGGCTTGCCCAAGTGCTGTTCGCTTGGTCTGCGCTGATAGGACCTAGGCAGGGCACCACGACCAAGTGTCGCTCTCTTTTCGTGTTTTGTTTTTCGGCACTTTTGTAACGAACCAACCTAACAAAGGGAAGCGATGCACAGTGATGCAATGCGAATAAGGTAGGCTTTTCAATTGTCCTCTAACGGAGTTCTACAGAATACCTAGAGCGGTGGCAGGACTTCTTTTCCGCTTCTTATCGGGTGAGAAGGGGGCTGCGAAACGGGAAAGTCGTCATCAGATGGCTGCGGTCTGAACGGGACGGACCACTCAGTTTCGCTTGATGCTTGCTTTGTCGATCGGGGCCCAGGAAGGCTGGCCCAGGGCTGGCAAACTCCGCAGCAAACGATACGGCAGCCCTGAAAGGGTTGCGGAGCTTCTGGTGGTGGACCTTCAACACTTGTCATTCATTTGATACGGGATTGGAAGTCGGTTGACTTGGTTGACTTGTTCGTTTTCCAAGCACGTGAGGATGACTGCAGTCCCGGGTCCTGTAACCAGATGAGTGGCAGTCAGATGTGATTCCTGCCGGGCAAGTTCTCGTTCCAGAGTTGCCCCCCTGTTAGACATGTCGGCTGAGGTCCCAAGGAAAACTCTAGGCTGGGGTCCCTAACTCTCGAGAGAGGCTTGAGCCCTGGATCTTGGAGCTGCGGAATGATTCCTCAAAACCCCGACACAGCGGTAACTACATAGTTATTACAGTGCGGCGAAACCGAGTTGCTCTAACCTCTCTGTTGTCACAGATCATGGTTATAAAACGGCGGCCTCCGCTTGGGTATCGGGGAAGTGGACAAGTGTGGAATTGGAGACCTCCCTTCCGCAGCTCCATGTGCTTGCACCAAAACCGGGATGAGCAGCAGTTGTGGCGCGTGCCCCCGCGTCCTGGCCACGAACGGCCCGCAAAGTCCTAGGCCATAGGACTTGGGCCGCCTGGGGACCGAGCTTTCCCAGCAGGGGAGGCCGGCGGAACGGCGGTGCAGATTCCAGCTTGTGAGCACAACCTAGAGCCGCAATGGTTTCGGGGACAACCTGAGAAAGCCGCTCCCGCTAGGTCGTTGCAAGACTCAGAACTGCCCGACGGCACAGCATCACGAGCATCAGGCGAAACGTTGCAGAGACGCGGATCGTGGCCATAAACTCTCATGGGTTATTTAGATATTCCTACCGAGGTAATAAGGAACGTGATGGGACATATGATTGCAAAGACCCTTCTTGAGTTGCGCTTGTTGATGATGGCTCTTTCCAAACAGTTGTAAGAACCCTGCATCTGGACAAGTTTAATGCAAGTGGTGCATGAATGGGCCGAGGAGATGCATGAGAGATCTTGCCCAGAAACCAAGACTTGTCAGCGGAGCCTGCGAGACTGCTCAGCTGGCTGTCAGCTGTCCCTAAATATCGCCAGCCGTCCCTAGATATCGCCAGCCGTCCGAAATAATGGGTCTTTGAGGTGGGTTCGTAACTTTTTCGAGATGGCGGCGACCTGGGTACCTATCGTCGAGACCAAATAGGCCGGGATTTCGGAACCCCTCTACGACGACATTGACCGACATCGACCGGCACCGCTCGCCCGCTAAATACCTACCCGGCCAGGCAACTCGATTGGCCTGACTGCGGCCCCCTCCCACAAACCACTCGCCAGCGCCATGGACAAAATTCTTCGCCGTGTGCGCATGGCTGAGCGCAATGTTGCACGGCGAGCTAAGCGCAGGGAATACGCCCTCAACGGTGGGAAGCGCCGCCAGAACATCCAGGAAATGGGTGTTCTGAGGAAACAAGCCGGTGCTGAGCTTGGGGCTGCTATCAAGGCCCGGCACGAAGATCTCGAGCTTGGTCCTCTCGCACCAAAACGCGACATCCCCAAACCCGACCGGTTCAACAACTACTGGGGTTCGATCGCCCCCGACCGGGTTTCACTAACTCCCAAACTCTCCGATGCACAAAAGGAGGCCCGCGGCGCTTGGGCGGGCGGGTCGAAGCTACTCTGCCTGGCTGTCGGCGACAGGGTCGTCGTTACCGAGGGCCCCTACAAAGGCCAAATTTCTGCAATTAGCTCGATCCTCAAGTCTAACATGACGGTCGAGCTCGATGGCAACGTCGGCATTGTAAGCCCCACCCTTACATCTAACGTCTGCCGTCACGGCCTCACACATGGAAACAGACGAACATCAGGGTGCCCGAGTTCCTCATCGAGGAAGGCCAAACTGCTATCCAGCAAATGAAGGAACGCATCCCCATCTCGGCCATCCGGCTCGTACACCCGCTCGAAGACCCAGCAACCGGCACGATCCGCGACGTCATCATCCGTGAGCTCAAGCCCGTTTGGGTGAAGCACGACCGGCCGACGCGCAAGGTCTTCTTCTCGCGCCTGGTCCCGGGCCTGAACGTGCAGATCCCCTGGCCCAAGGTGCCGCCGACCCTACAAGAAGACCACGCCGACGACACACTCCGCCTCGACGTCGAGGAGCGGACCTTCGTGCCGACGCTCCTGCGCCCGCCCATGCCCGAGAAGGTGCTCGACGAGCTGCGCAACCGGTACTCCAAGTTCCGCACGCGCCACACCCCGGAGTACGTCGCCGAGGTCGAGGCGCGCGAGGCCGAGAAGAAGGCCCGCCAGAAGGGGGCCCGCGTCGACGAGATGCTGCTGCCCGTGCAGGAGTACAACCGCGAGATGCGCCAGCAGCGCCGCCAGCGTGGCGTGCCCGAGCTGTCCGAGGAGATGCTCGAGAAGATTGGCGAGGTCATTATCAAGAACAAGTTGGCCAGGTCACAAGGGGGTGCTGTCGCACCCGCGGAGGCGGAAGTGGACAAGGTGCAGAAAGCGGTAGAGGAGCTGTCGTTAGGGGGCGATGGGCAGGGTACGACTGGCGGGGAACAACCCAGGCAATGAGCGGAGCCACGGAGCTGCTCTTGGGACACGGCTGTTTTCTGGGAGCCAATATCCTTCACCTTCCGGGCAACATATGGGGATGGGCCTTGGGAAAAAAGGTGGGCTGTAGCATAGTTGTCACGGCGGCGACCTGTGCTCCTATTCCGTGTAACGATAGTGTGGATATAGAGCATATACCTGGGGCCTTTGTCCCGATTTCGACACCCACATATATTGTTCGGACTCCGCTCGAAACTTACAACCCAAAACGCACGCAACGATCCCGTCCATAACGGCCTCTCCGAGCCGAACCCATCAATGGGGGGCCACGCAGCAGCATCAGCAGCACGCACCTCACCTCGCTCACCCAAAGTGATGTATAAATAAATCCCAACACGGCCATATCCCATCCCTCCATTGGCCGCCTCCCCCAACCCATCCCAACCAACCACCAACCAGTACCCAAGCAAAGCATCCCAGACCGGACCAGGCAGCCCCAGCACACCGAAAACCTTCCCACGCCTTGGAACTGCATTGCCACGGCGGCACCACCTTTTCCCTCTTTCGTCACGCGACAAAATAAACACCCATACCTGGCCATAAAGACTCCGATAGGGCTGTGTCATCCGGCTGGAAGGGTTGCGGGTGGCACGATGGCAGGCTGAGATGCAAGGCATACAGCGACACGAACGCGACACAGCACGCACGCAAAAACAGGGCGGGCGAAACCCACTCAGCAGGGTTATACTCCGCCCACCCTGTATGGAGGTAGGAATCCAAGGCGAAGCAGGCCTCAACGCAACGCGTGTGCGTCGTGTCAATGGAATATTTGGCTCGTGTGATTGTGCCTGCAAAGCTCGTATGATGGAGAGTAGGTCGGCTCCGGGCGTGCGTTCGTAACTCCGGTTGTCGCCACGCAAGGCGAACTTGGGACTTAGACGACTGTTTGTGTCACCTTGTTATTGCCCACAAGGCGGTCAACGTGAGAGGAATTCGATTTTTTTTTTTTGGGAGGTCAAGTCTGTTTTTTTTTTTCTTGACCCCTGCGAGGTTTCTGATATTGAGACATACAGCATTCGGAATTTCCCTTTCCTAGACAAGACCTTTTTTAACGAGATGATGCCCTAACGGCGCCCTAACTTCGGTAATGACTGTTCCCTCCGCCACTTTCAAACCCCCTAAATCCTGGGACCTCGTCCTGCGAGAAGAAGCACTGTTTACTCCACGATCCGAGACCTTCCTGCTGCTTATACCTCACGTTTACCAACAGACTTCAAGTATGAGCCCCCGCCAGACATATTCGACCAGCCGAACTTCCAAACGGAGCCATGCGTGGCAGAAGAATAACCAAGAAGAGACCAAGCAATAGCCGACGTGTATACTCTCGGAACCCGAGTTTTGTCGTGTCATTTCGTTCACCCACCGACGCAGGCCATCAGGCATTGTGGTGTCCTGTGATCCAAAACCGCTTCGAGCTTCAGGACTTCTAGAAGCCAGCCGAGTTATATAAAAGAACAACATTCGACAAACAAGCACTGAAGAGAGATTTTCAACCCAAGTTCCCAAAACCGAGCTCAGTCATCATCATGGAAAAGCAAAGCAAACAGTCAAATCCGAGAGAAGACACGGTCCCTCACAGAGGTTACTGGCCTCGCCGTCCCCGATTCCCGACGAAACAAATGAAATGATCGCCCCCTAGTGATGCGGTCTGGGTCCGGTCTCATGTCTGTCGATATGACGTCCCGTCGTCTGCAGTAGTATAAATGGGGTATCCGGGACAGCGAAGCAAACAAATGACCCCCTGAAACCGAACGAGACTTGCAAATACCCAACAACGACGCAGGAATCAAAACCAAGAAAAAATCACACAAAGAAAACCTGCTGGCCCTTCGGCGACGGCTCCAGCCAACGGACAGTATTTGTCTCGTCGGAGACGGCCAAGTCTCTGCGCCCGGGATCTGGGGTCGACGGTCCGGGGTCGGGCCGTTGGTTGGTGGGGCGACGGCGGGCCCGAGCCCCCGAGCCACAAAGAGGAGGCGCGTCGTTGTGAGCGCGTCTCCCCTCCTTTCAGGCACACCACTCCTCCTTTCAGGCACACCACTCCTCCTTTCAGGCAAAAACGTCTCCGCTTTCCCCTGCAACGGATATATAAAACTGACCTTGACAGCGCGATGACGGTCTGACGCACTCGCGAAGCCGTCAAGTCGAGTTTGTTCGCGGTTTGTTTCCTCCTCCTTATCGTCTGCGGCCGGGCCTCTGTTGCTGCTTTTGCCTGCGCCGCTCGCGTTCTTCTTTCTTCAGGTCGTGGAATTCCACCCTTACAGCTTGGCCGAGTGGCTGCTGATACGACGACGACGACGGGGGGTACGAATGATCGCCAGTGAGGCGGTACAAGTCGGGTGTTTCGTCATACTCCATGGCGACCTTGAACTGGTCGGGATTGAGGATGCCGTGATCATGCAAGTGCGTGACAAGGCGCAAGTCGCGCCGCGTGTGCTCGCTCGTCCAGTGATCATCGAGGATGTGCCCTCTCACGTGCTGCATGCGCTCCTCAAAGTTGGCGAAAGCGTTGCGGTGATCTTTGACTTCGAAGGGGACGTGATCGCAGAACCAGCACATGAGCGTCCGCGGGAAGCGGTTTCCTAGATGTTCGACGTGGTGCTGGATCCATTCGGCTTCCTCGTCAAGGCGGAACCTCGCAGGGCATTCCAGGAGCCCGAAAAACTCGCACCAAAGTATTTGGCCGGGACGCAGTGGACCGGTGCCGGGTGTATGAAATTGTTGGACAAATGTCAGCGGAGGGTTATCCGGGCCTTCTGTGGGCGTCGTGATATGGGTCATGTTTCGCCGGCTGTGTCGACTGCTTCGACTGCTGAAACCAGAGCGAGAAGCGCCAGATGGCATCGTGGACGTCTCCGAAGTTACAGTTGACGCGGTCGAGTACTCTAGCTGGTCATCGTACTGGTAGTCGTACTGCGCATTGTTGGCGTCGTCCTCGGATTCGTCGTCGTCCTCCAGCAGGTTGCTAGCTCTCAATGACGGCGCCCAGCGGGGTTGATTGCCGTAGTTGGCAAACGTCGCTTGGCTATTTGGATAGGCCGGGCTGCGGCGTGTCTCGAGGAACCGATAAATATCGGCGGAATTGATGTTGGCCCCCATGACGGTGGTGTGGTATGGTAGCCGGGCGGTTGATTGGGGTGCGCCTCAGTCTGGGCGGGGTGGCTTAGAGGTGGGGGGTGGTTGCTGACCGGGGGTCGATCCTGCTGAGAGCCGACCCGGAGCTGCAGCACGAGCTGACGTCTGGACCACAGCCGTGTGGTGCGACAACGTTGAAAAAGAGGCGACTCGGAGGTTTGGCACTTTGGGCCAGCAGAACGGGTAGAAGGCAAACAAAATGCGGATGGATACTTCGATCCCACCACTGTGGCACTGATGTTGCTATTCTCGGCAACTCTCTTTCGCAAAACGGCAAGCGTCGGTCACGTCGATGCCCGAGGTTAGGTGGGCAACGCCGATACGAAGACCACGGCCGTGGAGGTATGCAAGAGTGATGCGAGGATTGACACGGTGGGATATGGAATCAGGGTCGGAGATGGGGAGGCATTGGAAGCTGACAGGAATTACCACTCAGTGGGATTTCAAGTCGGGGGGGCGGGGTCGATTTATGTTGTAACGAAGTGAGTTGTTGCTTCCCATTCCCGCCGGCTTGCTCCCTCCATCTCGCTCTTTTCACACACGCACGGGCAAGACTCAGATCGGCCCGCGTTACCTCCTCCCTTGTCAGCATCCATCATCCACGCGTCGGGTTCATCCTGGGATACCCTCCGGTTTCCTCGGTTGGAAGTCTCCCTGCTGCTGCCCGATGGTGAGATGTGGGCGCGGGAGCGGGGACGCGGACGCTAAGCAAACCAACTGCATGCACGCAATTACTACCGAACCATACAACTTTGACGGATTCCCATCGACGACCTAGTACCAACCTGTCCCATTTTCACGCTTGACGCGCTTCGCGTCCAACTCGATTCAATCCACGACACTGGGTCTAGGCATGCCTGGCCAACGTCTACCCTCCCATTATCAACTCCGTCCAATCGATATCGCGCGCTCGCGCTCATCCGCACAGGTTTCCCACTGGCTGCCAGCATGATGCAACTCGCGGGACTTTGGCCGAGGGGTTTTCTCCTGCGCCTCGGCTTCACTAGCTAGCTGCCGTGTCTGCGGCCCGCCCCAAACCGTCCCACAAGACCCTCGACTGGAGCCGGAAAGGGGCAAGTGCCCGTCCCTGTCGCACAGCGGTTGCAATGGCAACCATCCGAGGAGCGCTTTCTCACCGCAAATCCAGCTGCCCCTAACCCCGTTCCGCGCGAACTTTGTGGTTTGCCTATCTACATCCGGGCTTCTCCGCAGATGCGGAAAAAGACTTGGGAGTCGAGTTGGAGACGCGCCGGTACACACACACACACACACACACATATGCGTCATCGCACGGAACCTATCAACAGGTGACACGCCGTGGGAACTGTGCGATCAAATCTTTGTTTGACGGTTTCGGGGGTCGAGGTCGTCTTGCGGAGGTTCACCCACCGGTTTTCCGCGGTTGCGCACAAGCACGTGTGTGGTGCCGTGCGCAATCAGCGGACCACCGAACCAACCCGGTCGCTCATATCTTGCCTATCATCTCTCGTACGGTTATGCCTTTGCCTATCACATGACGCAAGCGGGTTGCGAGTGAGGGCCTCTACTTGAGCCTCATCGTCGGCGTATCTTGTGGATGTCTGCCGAGTTTCCGAGAGGAGCGAGCTTTGCGATGGAGCTGGGAATGCATGCATGGCGTCGTGGTCGCAGGAGTTTGGCGTTTCGTCTATCGCCATTCACGGAGGCCAACACCATCGTGTTCATGTATCACAGCAGCTAGTTGACGGCTAGTTAGTGCGAGTCCATAGGATATCTATCTATTCCCGGCTGTATCTGATAACGACTCAATCAAAGTAAATATCACTCCTTCCGAGACAAGCTTCGGTCGTCGGTATCTCTGTCTTGGCGTACATGTTACCAGACTTGAGCGTCACGGTCCCCCCGGGTGTGTGTCTCGCAGCCCGACATCGATGCTCGTTTGGGTGCTTAATAACTCACACACAGGATGACGCCGCCATGCAAGCCACCGGACCAACCATTTGCCGTCATGGTAACAAGCAGAGCATCGATCGCTGCTGCAGCAGCAGCCAACGGGTCCCACAACGAACCAGTCGCGGTTCCCGGCCACATGGCTCCCCCGAGGGAACAAGGCTCTGGATGCTCATGCAAGCAATGCATGATACCACCCTCAAGACCAAAATGGACACCGGTGAGAACTATGATCTACATACAAGCCATCAGTGTCGTGGCTCGAGAGGAATGGCTGAAAGGCCCAGACCGTGTAGTTGGGTAGTTCGATTATGCCGCGCCGTTGGTTGGGATGATTTGATCTTCTTCACCCTCATGTCTCGATGCGTGGCCGACGAGGATATGTCTCGGATACAGGCAGAGAGACATGGCACGATCCGCAAGGGCTCTGTTGGAAAGACCTCGAACCCTGTGCATCGGCCACGCCGGTTTCCCGGATGGGGGGAATTTGGCGGCTCTGCGACGCCAATGACGTCCCGGCTCGCTGGTTACATCTCAATATGGCCATGGCCGTACGTCCTGCTGTAACCCTCCCTCGGGCAGGACGGCAGGACTCCGCTTCCCCCGGGCAGCCAGACCGGGAGATAGCCAGCCAATCCGATTCGGCGCGAGCTTTATAGTCAATCAACTCGGGCCATCTACCGTCCAGTAAAGGCCGGGACGGAGGCATAGTTCCCTATATACCGCCCTTTGTGATTTGACGGCGGCAATGACGCCGCCGACCAACCAGCCCAGCCCAGAACACACCGCCAGAAACTGGCCGGCAGCCATAACCTTTGGCACACATGTCGTCCGGTCACGGAAAGAGGGACCGAGCCTCCCAACCCTCTCTATGCCGCTCTAGCTTGGAGCGTAACGGCCCAACCGCTGAGCCGCCCTACTCCGGACTGCAGAGCACCTTGGCCTTGGAGATCACGTTCCGGTACTGCAAGTGCCCGCCGCTCTCATCGCCCCGTTTGATGATGCCCGGGAAGGTGACGCAGCAGATCTCCCTCTCTGCCAGGCTGTCCTCGTCTTCGCCGCCAATATCTTCCATTATCTCGCCGTTGAACATGGTGCATTGGTGGGGAAGGATGTCGGGCATCTCGATCTTGAAGACCGCCTTTTGCACAGCGAGTAGCCGCGAGAGTTCGATGGCGCTGTGGACGAGCGCTTGTAAGCCTTGATCGCGTGCCTCTGTTGATTTCGTGTTTGTTAAAGGGTCAAGGAGGCCGTTAACCTTGGAAACGACGGTTTCGACAATCTTGGAGGTTTCGATCTCGAGCTTCTCGCTGGCGTCCTTTTTGATGGTGGTGAGTGTGAGGGAGCGCCATTGGTTGACCGACTCTGGGGACGATGCTGCGAGGGAATGAGTATTTTTCTTCCACCTGTCGCCTGGGTATCTTACTGGAGGAGAGGAAGGCCTCGACTTGCTTGATCTGCGCTGCCACATCGGTGGAAAGGCCGATAAAATAAGCGTCAAACACGAGCTCCACAAGAAACCGCGAGACAACGGATTGAAGCAAATGGATTCTCGATGTCGAGGCTAGCTCTTCGTACATGGGCACCAGACGGGCCAATTCCGATATCGTATCCTCATGGGCGCTGGATAGGTCTGCTGCCGTCAGTGCCCGTCCGGCCCATCCCGACCCCGCCCCCCAGAAACACTTACCAAGCTTGGCCCGTCTAAAATTCACCAGCACCCAGTTCTGCAACCCGTTCCCCAACCGCGCCATGCCCTCCCCAAAGACCTCGTCGCTCGTCTGCGTTTCCCCGTCCGCCCGCGTGCTCACGCTGACCCATTCCTTCAGCCCTCGAACCTGCGCCTTCAGCTCGGCGACCTCATCCTCCTTCTGGTCGAGCATATCCCTAACCCGCTCCCACGCGCCCCTCATCTCCCTCAGCTGCCCGTCCATATCCACGCCATCCTCCACAGCCCCGTCCCTCCCCCCATAAACCTGGCCCAACCCTTGCCCATGCCCCAGCCCCTGACCCTGACCCAGCCCCAGCACCTCCCCCCCCGCCACCTGCATCACCGCGACCGTCTTCTCCAACGCCGCGTATTTCGCCTGCCAAAAGGCCGCCGTCTCGCTCTCGGCGCTGCTGAGCTTGTCCAGCTCGCGGTGGAACTCGGACTCCATCAGGGCGAGCTCGCGCTCGAGGGAGGCGATGCGCACGTCCTTTTCGCGGAGGGCTGACTGGCAGGTGGCAATGGCGGCGGCGGCTGTTGCTGTTGTTGGTGCTGTTGCTGTTGGTGGGGACGTTGTGGACGTTGTTGTTGGGAGCGTTGTTGGGAGCGGGGAGGGGGAGGGGGAGCGGTTGCGTGAGACTGTTGATGTCGGGGCGAGGTGCGGACTGTCTTTGGCGGTGGTGTTGGTGTTGGTGTTGGTGTTGTTGCGGGGGTTGTCGGGGGCTGGGGAGGAGGTGCCGCTGAGGGCGGCTCGCGGGGGGGGCGAGATGAAGGTGCTGCTGCTCGGGTTGGTCGTGGCGTTGCCGGTACTGGTGCCGGTACTGGCGTTGCGGGTGTTGGTCGGGGAGGTTCGGGTCGGTCGTGGGGGAGAGCGAGGGCCGTTTGTACTGCTGCCTTTGGGCCCGGCCCCTGGGGGTGGACGGCGTTTGGCGGGAGGAGTCATATCTTTTCGGGGCATGCCGTGACGGTAAAGGGGTTGCTGGCTTCGTTCTTGGTATCCTCTGCTAACCGGGAGGAAAGCTGTTGGGCTTCAGATCGATATGATCGCGTTGAGGGATTTGCGGATTAAGAACTGCATCGCAGCATGGCACCGGCCAGCGGTATATGTGCTTTTTAACAGAAATTGCTGACCAATGCCGGAGGCGAAGCTTCAAATTTTTGTTGCAGCTGCCTGGCCGACTCATGTGAATGGCGGCGTCTTTGTCGTGGCGTGGTGGAATGGGACGCTAGGCGACAAGTATGAGCTCAGCACACTCAGCCTTGTCCGATCTGGCGACCAGGGTGTTATTCAGCGCTAGAAGCCAGCTGATGCGGGGGTGGTCCGAGCTTGTTCTAGGGGCCGTTAGAGGTACCAAGTGGGGCAAGTCCCTGAGATGCGATGCCCTTGGAACGTTTCCGATCTGTAAGTTCCCATTCACTTCGTAATCTGTATGTTACCTTGGGTGACTGTTTTTCGAAGTGATGCTGCCGCTCCTTTGAAAGATCCGGCGGGGACATCTCGTCTGGTACCACGAAAACCCCGTGGGGCCTAAACTTCTTGCGGTACATCTACCAGTACGAAGTATTTCGACTCTATCAGTCTATTATATTGGACATGTTTCCACCAGTGAATACTTCTCGTCTATCCCTTTACCATTGCCAACGTCGAGCGAGGATAATGCAGAACCTGGAATATGAATATGGGAAGCCATCATTGTTAGTATGTTTCCGGCCCGGTCGATAGAACAATACATTGGTTAGGGCAGGGGAATAATTCTTTCCAGGTTCACTAGACGAAAGTCGAGATCGGGCAGGAGAGAGTTTCCAAGAAAGAACTAGCGACGGATGGTTCGAAGTCTGTTCTAGCAGGGTAATCTGTTCTGGTAGATAGAATGGATGTCAAGCCCAGTTGAGGACTGCTATTTACCGCTAAAAGTCTATTTGGTTCTCAGCAGCAAACCCAAAGCCCCTGGGCTGGGTTTCAGGGGAAGGCTCAAAACTTAGCCCATTACCTATGGGGTATGGGTTAAGCATCCTTCACGGAGATGCTCAGTTCCATCTAGGTGGACCGATATAGAGCGTTTCTCGGATGAACTCTATTCAATTTTACAGCCCCGATGAGACGCCGTGCCAGTACCCGGGTTAGAACGCAACCTCGGCGACGACTTCATACGCCTCGTCCTCTTCCCCGCCTATGACCACCTTTCGTGCTCCCATCTTACATATCACAACCTTTTCGAGCGGTATATCCTCTACCCACACCTGATCCTCATACCGGTCGATAATATCTGTGGCATCGAAAACCAACCGCTCCCGCTTGTTCCCCCCTCTCCCTCTGCCTCCTCTACCTCCCCGCCCCCTGCCCCCTCTATTTCCTTTCCCCTGCCCCCTGACATATATTGTATTCACCACCGTAGCATGCAACAGTAGCGGCCGTCCTTCGTCAGCCATGAGCTCCGCGTCTTTAAACACGTCCCGCACCCTTTCGCAAAAGGCCTGGAGCAACCCGAACTGGTCGACAGGAGCCGCGTAGAGCACCGCCGCTCTATCGGCCGGTTGCATACTCGCCAGGCCTCTCAGCGTGATCTTGGGCACCTCCTCCTGCTTCTCCTTTCCCTTCCCCAACCCCCCGTGCGCCCCCTTCGCCTTCGCCTCCACACCAAGACCGCCACTCCCACCATTCCCACCTCCCACATCCCGCCCCTGCGCCTTCATCCTCGCCCTCCACTCCTCAACCACCCCCCTCCAAACCCCCTTCAACCCCACCCTCGCCAGCACCTCCCTTGCCCTCTCCAACCCCCCCTCCGCATTATCACCCTCCTCACCACCCTCCTTACCACCACCCACCACCGCCCCCCCCTCGAAGGAAGAAGACTCATAACCCCCAACGTCAGATGCAGCGTCCCCACGGGCCTCACCGCATCGGGCGGCAGATCAGCAGCAGCGGCGCCGCCGCCGCCAAAACCGCCGCCGTGTGGCACACCACTACCACTACCATCACCATCACCACATACATCTGCGCGGAAAGCAGATAGCGAGGTGGCGAGCTGGGCGCGGGCGCGGGGGGAGGTGGCGAGGGGGATGCAGAGGAAGTGCGTTGGGGGAGTGCGTTGGGGCGGTGGTGCTGCTGGCGGTGGTGGTGTTGCTGCGGTTGCGGCGGTTGCGGCGGTTGCTGCTGCTACTGGGTGGGTGGGGAAGGGGTTGGGGGGCATTTTGGGGTGTTTTTGTTGGGGTTGGTGGTGGTGTTGGTGGGTTGTTTGTTGGTAGAGTAGAGGCCTGGATTGGGCGTGATGGGAAGGAATGTTGTTTGCGTGGGAGGTGATGTTGGAGTTGATGGATGAATGGGATGGTGAACCGTGAGTGGTGGTAAAGTGGGGGCGTGGCAGGCGACGCAACCTTGAGGCAGGTCTTTGGGTAGGTTTTATCGACTGTAAATGGTTACAAGTTGATACAACGCCTTTCATCTCATTATTTCCAGTTCTTGGTGTGGAGGTGATGTGATGTAAATGGGGATAATTCCGGCTCATGTCACCATTGAAGAGCAATCGAAACATGGTCTGTGCTTCCGCTCGCTGTGGCGTGTAGGAAAGGGAACATTTCCAACATCGCTTTGATGATCACACTTTTCACCTCCTCTTCACTAGATTATTGTGAATCAGCAGAGATCATAATATGTCATCAATGGTGGACGAGGCCACAGCAAGAAATCTAGACTACCTTGCACCAAGACAGCCCCAACTTTGACAGGCTAGGGCCATGCACATATGGCTGCCCATACCCAGATAGACCAGAGCCCCAAAGCTGTTTTACAAGCAGTGAAATACTTCACACCCATTATGCACATATACCCCGCATATCTCCTAGGAAGGCCCCTCCTGCCCGCTGGTATCTTGACTCGTTGAAAACATGGCTCGACCGGCCTCGCATTGCCCTCCTGCCTACTAAGCAACCACTTGCTGCTGCCTGCCCATCGACGTTGTGCACCCTGCCTGTCCTAACAGAAACCGGCCGTCGCTCCCCTTGTCGTCCGTAACCGGCTGGGTGTTGACCTGATGTCCAGTCGAGGGGGGTGTTGCCACAAGCGTCGAGATCAGTGCAGGTAGCTCGCCCAAGTGTGCTTCCATCACTCCGCCACGTTAAAAAACTTCTTCATCTGTTTCTCTAACTCCTCCGTGTCGACCTTCACCTTGGAGAGGGCCTCGGTGATCTTTTTGAGGCAAACCTCCTTGTTGGGCTCGTTGGTGCCATCGACGTTGAGCCCATGACCGTATTGCTGGATGACGTTGCAGCTGTCCCTTATCTTGTTGAACCCGAGAGTAGCGGAAGAACCCTTAAGAAAGTGACCCAGGCTGGAAAGGTCTTCCAGGTCTTTGGCTTCTCTGTTTGTTGATATGAGGTTACAGTTAGTCCGACTCTGGCTTTGTTTTGTTTTGTTTCTCTGAAACCACGTCCTTTCCCACCCACTTCCCTTCCTCTTCTTGAGAAATTGGATTTGGCTGCCGTGAAAGCTGCCACAGGGCTGACAGGTGGTGGAAACAAAAATGACCCGAAAACAAGAGACACCACCCACACCACGCACGGGAAGAACACTTACAAGGACACCTCCATTTTCTCAAACGTCTCTGTGGCTTGGTCAAAGAAGTTAAATACTAGAGGCTCGCTGAAATCACGGTCTTCCTCGTTTTCGTCCATCTCGAGAATCTGTGAGAAGGTCGCATCATCGACGTGGTCTCCGAAGCTAGGAGGAGGAGCCATTTCGTCGAAGCCTGGGCTGTTCTGTGCGCACGCAACTCGTGTTAGCAACCAGCATCGTTTTCCATATCGAAGCCACACAGACCCTATGGTCGAACCGGTTCATGGTTGCGAAGCGGTGTACGATGGCGACCCTAGAACGGGAGGGAGGGGTATGGAAGCGGGGGGTGGAAACCAACAACGTGGTAGAGAGCCGAACTGGGTAGAGAAGGTCCGAAACTGAAAAGAAAAGAATCAAGGAGTAAAGCGAAACAAACTTGGGTACTGCCCAGAGCTGCTGCAGCCACGCTTGTCCCAAGACCTGTACTATTGCCCAAGTACCCGGACCCCTGCTGCAATTGGGAAAGGATGTCGCGTGCTACCTTGTAGGATGGGCACGCACAAGAAATAATAGTGGTTGTGGAGGTTGCGGTGCTAGTGGCGGTAGCGGTAGAGAGGGACACGCGATGGGTTCACGTAACCGATGAGAGGATATGACACCGCGGGGTAGGTACGGGCAGGTAGATGGGCAATTTTGCAAAAAAAATCGACATCTGGAGAATGGGCTTACAGGAAACCGCGTTTATCGATATGAAAAGCACGGACACAGAACACTGGCAAAGCTTCCAAACGGAGGTTGCCAGCAGCCAGCGACGGTTCTCAACGTTCGGTGTCCGGAAGGGACCGTGGCCAAGGTGGGGATGTTCTCGGGAGTTGGGAAGCTGATTCTCGCGTTAACGATGGGCCAGCAACCAAGAGCGGAGTGAGGTGGGGTCCAACCTGTCACTTGAAAGAAGGGGTGGAAGAATCGAGGCGCGTTTTGCGATGGAGAGGTGGAGGGATGGCGGACATAGAAGAACCGGCGCTCACAGATCGTCAACGTTAAGCAGTGACGGAGGTGACGATGGAGACGCGAAATTTTATGGCGGGGTGGGAAAGGGAGGGGCAGATAGTGCTTGTTCTGGAGAGGGACCTCCGAGAGGGGACAGAATTTACTACAAGAGGAAGAGGACTCCAAAAAAGGATTTGGTCAAAGTGGAGGGTCGAACCGTGGTGGGGAGGTCGGTGGACGATCAGGATGGTCGGTCGGGGATGGTCTTCGCAAGGCCCCCAGAAGCCTACAGCAGTTGGTGGAGGTACCTGGTAATCATGCACAAAGACCAAAGACAGATGCCACTTTGACCAAAGTGTGAGTGTGGAGAAGCAAGTGGGATTCCGGAGTTGCAGCAATTTCGATTATCAAATACGTACCCAACAGGGAGGTGTGATCACCCTGGAAAAGGGCTCTGCCTTGTCCTACTCGGCCCTCTATAAGCCCTCTCGGTGCGGTGAGAAGAAATCCATCATCCCAGGGCGCCACCAAAGAAAAGCCTTTGTTCTTTTTGGTCACCTGGCAGAATTAGCAGATGCCATTGCCTTGTTCTTTTTAGTCTTCGGGCTTCGAGTCCCTGCTCGTGTGATAGCTCTCCGATACATGCACAGTATGGGAGGTAAGCTAAAATAGGTCACTTCCGTTTTGAGGTGTGACGTAAACGAGTGGGCTGACATTGGACCCTTGAAAGTACCACTCGCACCAGATTCGCTGTGTTTGTGACAAATGTATACTGTCTCAACCCATCACAATGGACCTCGGGCTGTTATCAATGTGGGATCTACAAGAATTCCCAAAGAAGCTCCTAGGCGGGTTTAACCTTTAAAATATCTTTTTTTGTGCATCTTCCAAAAATGCTTGGTTATCATATCATGCAAGGCAGGGGTTTGCATCCTCTCCACCGGTACTCCAATATTTTCGATGTATGTATCGTTAAAGCGGGTACATTCCGGTTGCCCCGCATTGGTAGCTCAACCCCGCAACCGCACCCTTCCATCTTGAATATTTTTGGATTGGTGTTGGACCGGCGTGAGTTACGTGGTGACCTGAGCTTCTCGCCCTCGCCGGTTTATTAATTTGATTAGGCAGCTGCCCTTCACGTGCCCCGACCATTTTTCAAAAGGACAGGGTTTCAAACGGGCCGCTCCTGGGATCGACAATCAAACACGGCTTCCTTCCCTCGACCATCAATCCCTGTGAATTCCGTACCTCTTCCCATGGAACCTGACCGCCGCATCGAAACGTCCAAACGTCCGGGAAGAATATTGGATATATATAGCATCCAGCATTGACTCTTTAATAAACGACACCCGATCGAACGGATATTCGACCTCCGTGACAGTATTTATCCGATCTCCTGCTCGCTCCAGAACACTCAACACCCAGCCGTGTGACAGCCTGGTGTTTCCACGCGCCAGAACTTTCTCTCGTGGCCCCCCAATGGCATGGAGGGCTGCTCGACGCCGGGCAAATGCAGGGACCGATTAGCCCCCATCCCGGTACATGTATGTGCTACGGTAGGCCTCCAATGCTAACAGATCGCCGGTCCCTCTGACGTTGTCCTGCATTTACGACCGGGAATTGCGGCTAGCTACACAACCTGCCAGCCAGCCCTGCTGAAGCCGGACAGACTCTGAAATAATCACCGTGACCCCAGACGGGCATTTACCGCTGACTGTCCATTCGATATCTTCAGCGGTATCCCCAACGAGCGCCAACCCTGGCTCGGCGCCGAGAAGGCCGACCGTTATGCGATCGACGAGTGCGATACCAAGCTGTAACCTATGTACTTCGACGGGGATCTGCAAGGAGTGAATCCCCACCTCGGCGAACAAACCCAACACCGGCTACCAGATGCCATCTGGCGAGCGGGAACGCCTCCCTCAAAGGGCTCTAAGGCACTCTTGCTTTCAGAGTGCGGATGGTCAACCAGACATTAGAGCTTATGGACAAGACCTCGTGCTCCCCGTGCTAAGCTTGTCTTCCCTTTGCGCTGGTTATTCGTTTAGGCGAGTGCGGGACGAGGTCTACGCCAAGACAACCCCACGGCGTCTGGACCCCTTTCCCGCGCCCATCATTGCCCAGAGTGTCCATCCTTTAGTGGGGCAGCACAAGTTCATCTGTTTCCCGACGTCATTCCGCAAACTGTCGTCATTGGGAGCACCACCCCATCTGGGACGTTGCATGCATGGGTCCCGAGGAACCCACACCGAAAGAAGTTTGCTCGCCCGGGAGAAAACTCGGCGCTTGAGGGGGGGGGAAGAGAGCTGCCAGCCATCAACTGGTCAGCCATTTTCCCTTCAGAGAACGATGAGAAAGTTGCTGTTCTTAATCCAGAGCAACCGTTCTTTCGCCACCGCTAAAGGTTCTGGAACGCGCCGCCAATGTTTCGGTGGGGGGCACGTCGGAGCGGTTCCTTGGAAAAAGCAGAAGGTTGCAGGCGCCGCGTGCGCTGGTGCCTCGTTCGCCCCGACTGGCCGGATATCGGCACGTCGCTGGCTCACAGAAAGGTCAGTCAGAGACATCGAGAGCGGGGTTTGTGGCTTCCGCAGTTTCTTCCTACCACGGGCTTTTGAAAATCCAGGAACGGTTAGGCTAGCGAAACGGAGAGCCGTTACTGTGTCCAGTCCTGCCGCCCCGTCGGATCTTCAACAGACGTGGACCCTGAAGTCGCCAAGGGGGCACCCTCTGGCCAAAAAAACCCGTACACCAAAACAGGTATTTTGTCCAGAAGCCAACGACGTCATCCGTGCACTTTTAAGCTCTTGTCCATCCACCACAGCATTTTCCTTCCCAATTTCTATTGTAAACAGTTATCAATATGGGTATTGCACACCATTCAACACCAAAGAAGTCCAGGGTCGCTGGTACCGTTGATTTTCTTCGTCACAACGGTTTACTTGGAGCCGGTCGGCTTACTACTAAGGAACACGTTTTCCGGTATCACAAAGTCAGCCACACGCAGGGCCACCGAATCCTTCGCGAATTTGGCCATTCAACACTTGAGCCTCGAACGTTCCATTCAAACTACCTTGAAACGCGTGGACGTAAACGGAAACTCGATCACGAAGCCCTCATACAAATTGAGAGGTGCATTGATGAAGGGGGCTTCGATGGCCGTACTCTTCCCTGGGAGGGTATTCCAGCCGCCGCCGGCCTCGACATTGAAGTCTCTGGCCGAACCGTTCGCCGCGCGCTTCGCGAATTGAACTTCCGGAGGTGCATTGCTTGCGAGAAGCAGTACCGTTCCAGCCAGTCAAAGGAAAAACGGGTAGAGTATAGCCGCATTATGCTCGAGAGGTACCCCGATCCGAAAGATTGGTACCGCGTTAGGTTCTCTGATGAGAGCCACTTTGGCTGGGGCCCCCAAGGAAAGATCTGGGTTCTTCGGCGACCTTGGGAGAGGTTTTGCCCTGATTGTATGGTCGAAAAGGAGGCTCCGGCTGAGAAAGATCTTCGGAGAGTTCATTGCTGGGGCGCTGTTGGCTACGATTTCAAGAGCCCCTTAGTTTGGTATGACGTTCCCAGCAATAACAATGGAAAGTTGAGCTTGACGGCCTACCGGGACCAAATCCTCGAGCCTGTTGTGGCTCCCTGGCTCCGGGCAGGGGAGTCTTTCGTTTTAGAGGAGGATAACGATTCCGGGCATGGTGGGAAAAAGGGGAAGAACGTGGTCACTGAATGGAAGAAAGAAAACGGCCTTGAGAGCTACTTCAACTGCCCACTAAGCCCAGACTTCGTGCCTATCGAACGGGCATGGCAGTTACCCAAACAGTACGTTCGTCGACGGCCCTGTTGGGAGGATCGTATAGTTAAGGAGCTTGCGGAGGAAGGTTGGGCTGCAGTGCAACAAGCCTCTATCAACCGTTGGGTTGATCAGATCCCACAAATTTTGAAGGACTGTATTGAAATGGAGGGAGCCATGACAGGGCATTAGAACGCACTTAAAATCAATAGATTTGGCCGCGTTTTGACTGAAATGTGATGCATTGAAGTGCTGGGTGATGGTTTTGGTGTACGGCTTTTTTTGGACAGGGGGTGGGGGGCTGCAGGGTGCTATTACCGCCGGCCCGGCACCTGGGCAATGCTAAATCGTCGGAGCCGGGCAATCCTCCCGATGGCAGTCCCCGCCCGCCTAACTTCTAACTACAACATCAACGAGGAGAGATTCTCCTGATCATCATCCGAACGTCGCTTGAGCGGCCACCGCGCGTAGCTAGTCCACCCTGGGATTGAAGCCGGTGTGTGCTACCGTTCCGAGGCTCGAACAGGAAGGCTATCAAGATCTCGACCCCCCCTTGCACGTCTGACCCGAGTCAGATCCCCGGCCAAGCCTAAACGGAGCGACAACCGCCTTTTCATTCTTGTAGCCGTGCAAGCACCGTGGCTCGGGGAATTTCGACGCACCTCCCCGATAAGCATGCCATCCTGGCTGCGCCCGGGACGCTCTCAAAATCCCGCGGAATTAGCCAGCCTTTCAGCCAGCCTTGCTTCTCGCTCAGCGGGGAGCGAGAGACGTTCGAGAACGCGAATACAAAACGTTCCTGTCCCGTGCTAGCTCTAGCGAGGATGCTCACCTCATCAAGCCCCTCGAACCTTTAAACCACCTAGAAACCATTGATCCTCAACAGCAGCCAACAAAGCCTTCCAGCCCTCTCAAGACATCCAGTGCCCCTCAGACGTTCTCTCCGGCCGTCACGAGACGTGCCCGAGTTATCTCCCCCCCACCCACCACAGGCAGGCAGGCAGGCGGGCGGCCCCGTCCTTCTCTTCACCACTCACCACCACCCGACTACCCAGTTCACCAGCGGTCACTTTCCATTTTCGACCGCCGGGAAGGGACACCCGCACAGCACGCCAGACCAGGCCAGGCCCCAACAAAACGGGCCTGCCGAGCAAATGCATGCGCCGACTTGCATAGTGACATAGTGTGTAGTGGCACTCCCCTTCAAAAAACAGGTTTTTGCAGCCCGCGACCGCCAGTCGTTTGCGGTCGTTTGCGTCCCGGTCTCCCCCCTCCCCACCGTGCGCCCCGGGCCCAGAACCTTTTTTTCTTTCTTTCGAGCCTCTCTTCTGTCTCTCGCTCACACATATTGGGGCCGGCCTTGCTGAGGTGGTGTGGTGTGGGCTGGCGTGCGTTGCTGCCTGCCCAATCTATTTGTGGTTGTGGTTTGTGGAATGTGGAATGTATATTTTGTCCCCGTCCCGAAAGGATGGGCAGGGCATGAGGGGGTTGGAGACGTGGGGTGAGTTGGTATAATTCATGGATGCATCTTGATATGGGAGAATGGGGATGTATTCTTTTTTTTTTTTGCCGGCCCTGGGGCGGGACGGTCGGCGCCGCGTGCATGGTTGGATGCACGGTTACGTTCGAAACCCTTGAATTGGGAGTTTGTTAAGTTCAACGCAAGGTGGTGACGGTGGGTTGGGGGAAACGTAGTATCGCGGATCAACAGGCGGTCTGAAGGCATGACGGCGGTAAGGTAGGCTGCAAAATGTAACAAGTCCCTAACATTGTCCATCGCTGCGGGCTGTCCAACACCCACGTGGGGGTTCTCAGCCCAGCAGATGGGGGTATACGCTGATAATAATTATGCTGAAGTAATGCGGCGCCGCAGCACCGATAGATAACTCCGGCCGGGCAGCCTTACGGCCGCCAGCCGAGCCAGCCTGAGCCAGCCTCTCACAGAAGAAGAGAGTTCTTGGCCACGTTGAATAACCACACAACGTCGGTCAACAACCCGCCCTCCTCTTTCGGAGGCTGCTCGTCCAACGGTACAGCCGAGGACATCTGGAGTTCCCTCAGAATCGCGGCCCGCCTCGCCTCCCGCTCCCGCTTCTCTTCCTCCCACCACTTGGCACGACCCTCATAGTCTTCTTCCTCCTCCCCCTCTTCCTCCTCCTCCTCCTCCTCCTCATACTCCCTCCCCGTCATCTTATCCACAATCCACGCCAGGACCCCCCTCTGCTTGGTCAGCTTCCGGATATACTCCTCGTCCGCCGCCAGCATCTCCTCCTCGTCCTGCTCCGCCATGCCAAACTCGCGCTCCATGTCCAGGTTCAGGAACGTCGCCCCGGCCAGCGGCGTCTGCTCCTCGCTCGACACCGCCGCCGCCACCTGCCCAAAGTAGTCCTCCGCCACCTGCGGATCGTCCTCCATCGAAGCCAGCAGCTCCGCCCGCCGGATCTCCGCCGGCGTCATCGGCCGGCGGCTGCGGCTGCGGCTCCCACCGCCGAAATGGCTCTGCGCGGGCGACACCAGCGCGGACGCGGACGCCGAGCCAAAGTAATCCCTGCTCCCGCGGCGACTGGCCTGGTTGCTGCGCGCGGCGGCGGCGCGCTCCCAGCGGTTCTGCTGGTGTTTGAGCAGGCGCGCCTCCGACGTCAGCCCCTCGTCGTCCACGCAGATGTACTTGCTGGCCTCGTCGTCCACACCGCCACCACCACCGTTGGCGATGCGTTCGGCGTGGTCGGGCAGGCTGGTCATGGAGTTGGCGCGCGACACGAGCCAGCCCTGGCCCTTGGCGTCGCGCGCCTCCGAGGCAATCACCGCGCCCACGTGGTGCATGAAGTCGGTGTTCGGGAGCAGGCTGCTGCCGCTGCTGTTGCTTTTGCGGGCGCGCGCGGCTGCGGCGGCGCTGCGTGGGGTTTTGAGGGCGCGGGCGCGCCAGTTGGGGCTGCTGCAGGTGTGGGTTTGGTTGTCGGAGGCATTGCTGATGCCGCTGCTGGACTTGGGGAGTTGGATGGATGATTTGCTCTTGGTGAGGGCCGCCCGGGCGGGTGAGTACGGGACGGATTGGTTTCGTGTCGCGGGGCGGAAGGGTCGTGGGGGGGAGTGCGAGAGGATGACGGGAGTTGTGGGTGCGGATCGGCGTTGGATGTAGGATGTGTGTGGCCGAGAGAGTGTGGTGGTGTCGTATTCTTCGCGGGGGAATAGGGTGGTTAACGGTGTGAGTGTGAGGTGGTCCGCTGCGGCGCGGTTCTTTCGTCGTGATGACGGGTTCTGTGGACTGGATGTCGGTTCCATTTTGTCGTGATGTGATGTGTGAATCGTAATGTGGGAAATTGTAAGTTCAGGTTGGGTAAGTTGGGTAAAAGTTTGGGGGTAAGGTTGTAGAATTGGATCTGGATGGGTTCACGGCGAACGATTAAGTAGACAGCAGACAGCAGACTGCAGACAGCAGACGTCGGAGCCGAGCACCGATGCGAATGATCAGAACTCAGCTTTGGCCCTCCCCGAGGTCATGGAAAGAAGCCAAGGAGGAGAGAGGTGCGAAAGTGGCCTGCTCCCTTGCAGCTGCTCTCAAACCTTGCTGTCAAAACTATTGCTCTCATTGGCTAATTGGCCGATCGGCAACGCAGCCATTGGACCACCGCCACCGAGATCCAAGGTCTGGCCCACGGCCAAGCTTGTAGCGTGAACTTTTACCGAGACGGAACCTTGCTGCTTTTTGGCCTCACCTTTTTGTACCCAGTACTTTTAAGCCACGAAAACACCGTGCATCCAAGCTCTGTCAAAGATGAGATGCACATGGATGGGGCTCAACTCATGAAACATGGAGTCAACCACCAAACAAGTCAAAGACTGCACAGACACCACCTGATTACTGTACATCTGATGCGACGAAGAACTCGCTAGACACTTGGTAGTTTTGTCTAATTAGGTTTGGTTACGGGCGGACCGTCCAAGGAATCCCCTCGATGAAATTTGCACAATAATTTTCCTCTTTTTTTTTGCCACTTTACTTCTCTCAGGTGGTTTCGAGATTTTTTGCAAGGGATACAGGCGGCCCGGACAGGTAACTGCAGGCTCCCCAAACTCCCCACCAAGCGCCGACAATTCCCGAAAACGAAGACAATTTTTAGAGAATGAACCGACCTGCCCACATAATTAGTACGAGCCGGGTTTGACTCACATACTTAATCATAACCGACAAGCCTTCCGACCGGTCGAGATGCGGAACCTGCGCAACATCGGGCACGGCGTCTTCCGGGTCACGGACTCATCCTCGGTAGCTACACTTCCCATTTCAGCATCTTGCTGGGATGTTGCTCGGGATGAGGTGATTATCGCATGCGGCCCGACACCCGGGGATGCCCGTATCGAGCTGGTCCGGGTTGCAAAACATATCCATCACATATCACCCGCACAACTGTAAGATTCACTCATTACTCATTATCCTATTCAATTTTTGATCTTACTTTTGAGGGGCATAGACTAAAACGTAAACCTACAACAATAGGCAGTCACAGGGTATCACATCATGGGATGCCTTGAGCCCGAACGAAAATGGAGAGCCAGATGTCATTGTGGGCATGCACTACTTCAGCGACACTCTGACAACATGTGTCATCATGGCTGGTGGTGACATCGTCACGGTTACTGAAGACGAAGAGGGCGTTGCCATCCCCGGCGAGGCCCATGTCGAGATTGTAGGCACTCTTCTGCCGTCTATCGCAGCAGCCCGCTGGTCTCCGGATGAGGAGCTGTTGGTCATTGCTACCGGCGATGCCAAGGTGGTGTTCATGAGCCGGAGCTGGCATGTCATCACCGAGGTCGGGCTCTCCGTCGACGACTTGAAGCTCTCCAAGCACGTCTCCGTCGGATGGGGTAAGAAGGAGACCCAGTTCCAGGGCAGAGGTGCCAAGGCCAAGGCACTTAGGGATCCCACCATTCCTGAGAAGGTGGACGAGGGTACGTTGAGCCAGAATGACGACGGCCGGTGCAGCATCAGCTGGCGCGGTGACGGTGCCTATGTGGCCCTCAACTTCCTCCAAGAAGGGGTGCGTCGTGTCATCCGCGTCTACAACCGCGACGGTGAGTTGGACAGTGTCAGCGAGCCGGTTGATGGCCTCGACGGGAGTCTGAGCTGGCGGCCCGAGGGCAACTTGATCGCCGGTATCCAGCGCCTCCCTGACCGCGTGGATGTGGCCTTTTTTGAGAGAAACGGCCTGCGGCATGGCCAATTTACCCTTCGCGCCCCTGCTGATAGTCCTGGCGTACTCGACAATGTGGCTTTGGAATGGAACTCTGACTCGACGGTCCTTGCTGTGATATTGAAAGATCGGGTCCAGTTGTGGACCATGGGCAACTATCATTGGTATTTGAAACAGGAAATACTCTGCGGGGATTCGGACAGCATCGATGCCAAAAATCAGCGGCCCCTTTTCTCGTGGCACGTCGAGAAACCCCTTCGGTTCGCAGCAGCGGTCGCGGGTAAGTTTCACCGGCCTCTTTTTCCCGTAATCTCGGCATCTGACAGTTGCCAGGCAAGGTTCTCGTGAATGAATACGCCCTCACAATATCCAGGGGGCCGACCACGGTTCCGCACGACCACGGGGCCGTGGCGGTTATCGATGGGCAAACCATCAAGTTCACACCTTTCCGAACTTGTAACCCCCCACCCCCCATGTCTATGTGCGAGCTCGAAGTCGAGTCTCCGGTCATCGATGTGGCTTTTTCGGCCGATTGCTCCTCCATGGCTGTCCTTCACCGGGCTGGTGTCAGCTTCTTCACCCTTGAGGCCAAAGGTCCCCGCCTCTCCAACCCGAAACTCTTGAACATGGTCACATTTGGGAATACAGAGTCTCAACTGTATGACGAATCATTGCTCCAGGTCGGCTTTTCTGGACCCAGCGAGCTTCAGGTCCTTCGCATGACAGACAATATCGAGTTGCTGCGATTCAATATTCGTTCTGAGGAGACCAAGTCATGGCTCAAAACGGATGCAAACTCCATCGCGACGATAGCATCACCCGGCTCTTCCTCGATAGAAGGTGTGGTAGCTCAGGATTTGTCTGGCGGGCTCAGCAAGATCTTTGGCGGAGAGCAAACGCCTTTGCCCGTCCAGTTTCCCACCTTTCTGCCATGGGCCAGCTGCGTCGTGCATGACGGGGAGCCCTTAGCGTTTGGTTTGTCGAGGAACGGACACCTCTATGCAAATTCGCGGCAGCTTGCGAAGAACTGTACTTCATTCCTCGTCACAGACAACCACCTCGTCTTCACCACCAGCAATCATTTCGTCAAGTTCGTCCACTTGGCGTCGGAACAAGGTCAGTAGCTTCCCTCATCACTGTGTGGGCAATCCCTAACCTTTGTAGACCTCGATGTCCCAGCCGATGATCCCGAGAAGGACGAACGGTGCAGGAGCATTGAGCGGGGCGGGCGGCTGGTCACTGCCGTTCCCACCAAGATGGCGTTGATCCTGCAGATGCCGCGAGGTAACCTGGAGACCATCTATCCGCGTGCCATGGTGCTGGCTGGCATCAGAAGGCTAGTGGAGCAGAAAGACTACGGCTCTGCGTTTGCAACATGCCGGACTCAGCGTGTGGATATGAACATCCTCTTTGACCACCGCCCCGAGCAGTTCTTGGATAACGTGGGCCTGTTCCTCGACCAGGTGAAAGATTCGGCCAACATCGACTTGTTCTTGTCGTCGCTCAAGTACGTGAAAGTCCTTTTGATGGTGTTTTACCATGTGCTGACTTATCATAGGGAGGAAGACGTGACCCAGACGATGTACAGGGACACCAAAACGGCCGGTTCGCAGCCACTCGACTTCAAGGCCGCCGTCAAGCAGGGAAAGACCAACATTGTTTGCGAAGCCGTCCTCCAAAGGCTTCAAGCGCATAGGAAGGCCAACCTCCAAAACATCATCACAGCCCATGTCTGCAAGAGTCCGCCCGCACTTGACGATGGCTTGCTCGTGGTTGCCGAGCTGATGCAGGAGGACAGCGCCCTGGCGGAGCGCGCTGTCGAGCACATCTGCTTCTTGGCCGATGTCAATCAACTCTATGACCATGCTCTGGGGCTGTACAACTTGGATCTCACTATCCTGGTGGCCCAGCAATCCCAGCGAGACCCCCGCGAGTATCTGCCGTTCGTGCAGGAACTTCACAAGATGCCAACACTGAAGAGGCAATTCACCATCGACGATAAGCTCGAACACTGGGAGAAGGCTCTAGACCACCTGAAAGCTCTCAACGACTTCGAAGAGGCCAAAAGTTACGTCGTTAAGCACATCCTCTACCAGTACGCCTTGGGCATTTATCGCCACGAGGAGCAGCACCACCGCGCCATCACCGACCTCTTTGCGGCGTACCTCAAATCCACCTCCCACTTCAAAGAAGCCGGTCTCGCGTACGAATCCCTCAATAACTTCGCCGACGCGACAGAGTGCTACCTCAAGGCAGGCACCACCTGCTGGCGTGAATGCCTCTACGCAGCGCAGCAACAAAACCCGCCACTCCCTCCCGCCAAGCTCTCCGAAATCGCCACCTCCCTCGCCGACGCCCTCCGCGAAGCCAAAGACCATGCCTCGGCAGCGACAATCCACCTTGACTACCTCTCCTCCGTCCCCTCCGCAATCCAGCACCTCTGCAAAGGCTACCTCTTCGCCGACGCGCTGCGCCTCGCCGCCCTGCACAACCGCGCCGACCTGCTCCCCACAACCATCGACACGGGCCTCGCGGAAGCCCTCTCCTCCTCCACCGAATTCCTCGCCGACTGCAAAGCCCAGCTCGCCGCCCAGGTGCCCCGCATCGCCGAACTCCGCCTCAAAGCCCGCGAAGACCCCCTCGCCTTCTACGAGGGCGAAAACCCCTTCAACAGCCGCACCGCGGACGGCGACAACAACATCCCGGACGACATCTCCATCGCGCCCTCCTCCCGCCTCGGCGGCGGCGGCACCTCCGCCAGCCTCTTCACGCGCTACACGGGCAAGTCGGGCTCGGCGGGGACCGTCGGCACGGGCGTCTCGCGCGCGACGAGCAAGAACCGGCGGCGCGAGGAAAAGAAGCGCGCGCGGGGGCGCAAGGGCACCGTCTACGAGGAGGAGTACCTCGTCAACTCGGTGCGGCGGCTGGTCGAGCGCGTGGCGGCCGCCGCGGCCGAGGTCGAGAGGCTTGTTTTTGGGCTGGCGCGGCGCGGCATGGCGGAGCGGGCGAGGGCCGTGGAGGAGCTGATGGCGGGCGTGCTGGAGGGGTGTAGGCGGGCCGTGGCGGAGGTTTGGCCTGTTGGTGGTGGTGGTGGTGGTGGTGGTGGGGATGGGGATGGGGTGGGGGAGGAGGAGCCGACGAGGGATCCGGCTGCCGAGGGGTACAGGCCCGGGGGCGGGGATGGGGTCTTGTTTGATAGCTTGGAGGCGATGCGGGCGAGGCAGACGCCGCCTGTGGTGGGGGCTTTTGAGAGGTTGTCGTTGTTGGGGAAGGGGAAGTCTGGGTGAGGTCGTTGCTCGGGGAGGGGGAAGTCCGGGTGATGAGGATGACGGATGGGGTGGGTCGGTCTGGGGGGTGGGGAGTAGGCTGGTGTGATAGGGTAGGGCATTTTGGGTGAGGTAAAAGCGTTGTTTAGTTATTTGGTAGGGGGGAAATAAAAGGGGGTTGTCATGTTAACAAATCTTAGGTCATCGGACAAGAATCCGAGTTCATGGGTTTGTTTTGGGGCGATTGACACCGAGAGTAGGGATTAGCTGAGTGAAATCCATTGCTTCAGTACAACAACACCTTCTCGATTCTTATGAATCAAGGCTTTCCTATATATTACCCAACGGGTCAGCCTACTCCTAGCGGTAACATCTCGATGCCTCCCCACAACGCCTGGCTCACTCTTAATCCAACCGTGCCCCCCCCCCCATTTATCACCCAACACCATCCACCACACCACCCATCACCACCCCATCAATGAAACTTCGCCTCCACCCTCCCATACCTAACCCCATCCACCTTCAACTCAAACCCCAGCCCCGCACTATCCACAATCATCTCGAGGGTAAAATCCAGGTTATCAAACTCGACGCCACGGGTCGTTGTTAAACGAGTAAACAAACTCCGGGGCACGGCGCTGAGGTCGGTGGTCAGGGTGCAGACGTGCACGAGGTCGCCGCTGGAGACTTGCGGGGGCTCATCGGCCTCGCAGGCGATCAGGTCGTCGGTCACGAGGAGGGATTGGCCCGAGCGGAAGTTGCGCGTGTAGTGGAAGGCGATGGGTTGGAGGGGGGATATTGCTTCGCCCTGTGGTGGGTGTTAGTATTTATTTGTATGGCTGGGGAGGGGTTTGAGGGAAGAGGTTGAATACTCACCTTGGCAATATGCCACTGCATCCGGTCTGAAACCATCCAGCGCTCCCACAGGGGCGACCAGTACCGCTCGGAGACCGGGTGCTTGGCCTCATCGTAGATGGTGGCGTACGACGTGCCGTAGTGCATGCGGGATTTGCGGGATATCACCATGTTGCCCTCGAGGCCGCGCAACACGGCGCCGCGCACGACGGCCGTCCAGGCGTAGACGGGCTGCATCACCTCGATAGAGGGGTGCTCCGTGAGGTCAGCGTTGGGGTTGGAGTTTGTGGGTATCTTGGTATAGGGGGGCGGGGCGGCGCTGGTGAAGTGGTTTTTGAGCCGGCGGTAGAGGTAGTCGCTCTGGCCGAAGCCGCCGACGAGGATGATACCCGAGACGAGGCCACCCTTGGCGCGGAGGGTGTCGACCTGGCCCTGGACGAGGTCGCAGACCTGTTTGACAACGGGGTCAAAGATGTCCTGGATTTGTTCTGCTGACATGACGAGGAAGCCCGAGTCGAGGCCGGCTTCTTCGTCGTCGGGGAGGCCGGGGAAGCTAGACCGTCATGATCAGTCAGGGGCTCACACGAGACTATTGGGAAATCACTTACGGAACGTTTACTTCCTGGTGCTCGTCCTCGTTGAAGTTGCGCTTAACGAACTCCTCAAAGTACTTGAGCCCCATCTGCCATGTCTTGCCTTTCTTCGTCTTCATCTCGTCAAACCGGCTCTGGCCGATGCGGCTCTTCACGTGCTCCTCAAAGCGGTAGTTTAGAAAAGCGCTTCCACAGAGCCCGCCCGTCCCGACCGCCGACTCCTCGACGCGGATCGGCTTCAACGAGACGATTTTGTAAGCAATCAGACTATCCACTCGTTAGCATACTGGCATCTTTCTCTAGCGCATCCGGGGTTCTCTCACTCGACAGTGCCACCGCCACCATCACAGACGATGAAGTTGTCGCCAATCTTGAGGTGATTCGGCTGTATCGCCTTCAGGGTGTAGACGGCGGCGGCCTCGGGCTCGCTGATCATCTGAATCTGCGACTGCGAGCCCATGCCAGCCCTCTCGGCTGCTTGGAGTGTTGTGTTCTTGGCGGCATCCGACCACACGGCGGGACAGGTCAGCACAAAGTCGACCTTGGTGGATGCCATGAAGGACTCGCCGTATCGGCGGCGGAGGGTGTCGATGGTGTGCTTGTATATCTGGGTTAGGTAGTCGCTCACGGCATCGACGACCGTCTTGTTGTACCGCTTGAGCTGGGCGGCCGTCTCCAGGGGGCTGACATAGAAAGGCAACTTCTGCGAGCGGTCAAGAAACAGCTTGATGCACCGGAGGCGCGACTCCTCGGGCCGGAACTGGAAGCCCCATTTTACCGTGGGCGCGGTCCCGGGAGCTGCGCCGGCTGGAAGGTCATAGGAGATTTCGGTCGGCACCTTGTCCGAGGTGATGCCATTGCCGCCCGGCCATGTCTTGATGATTTCGACGTCGTCCGGTGTCCCAGTGTAAACAGCAGCAACCCTGATGCTGTATTAGCCGACCAGCCCTTGAACTGAGACACGGAGCGGGCGCATAAGTGAAGTGGAGCAGCAGCCGAGCACTCACCCGGAGAAGGTAGTCCCGAAGTCGACGCCGACGATAAGCCGGTCGTTGATGGACGGCGGCTCCACGGCTAGCTCTCTAAGCGCACTGGCGGGAGTGCCAGGTGACGGTGTCGAGTTGTTTGTGAAGTAGTCCCTGCTCTTGCGGTTCCGCTGGCTCGGAGATGGGTGCAGGGGCAGGGAGATGCTCATGGTGACGGCGGACGATCTGTTTCCCTGGGGGGTACTATACTTTCATGGCATGAAGATAGAAAAGTGATACAAAATCTGCCCGAGGCACCAGCAGCGTCAGAGACGAGCGGGACGGCTTGCCGCCGGGTATCGTCTTAACAAGGATAACAAGGACAGGCACACAAGACAGCCTCGGTTGTATATATAAACCACCACCACCACCAACCAACTGGCAAAAAATAAACAATAAAAAGAGGGAATATGAAAAGACAGCAATTAAGATACCAACAGATACCCTCCCTCAATAGACAAACAATCCCCCAACTCAGCCTCGCGCACCAAGGTGACGCTTGGTTAAGGGAAGCGGGAAGCGGGAAGCGTGGAGGAGTAGAGGCAGGATGAGCTGAGATGGGATGGAAATGGCGGGGCTTCCTTTTGGTGGGCTGAGATGCCCGGGAGAGGGGCGCTGGCGGGCGGGCCCTTACAGCGTGGAACAGCCAAATGACGTACTGATACAGGGGCGGCGGGCTGGTAAAACGGCCGGCAGGACAAGTGTCGAGATGCTGTGACGCAAGCTCAACAATGCGGCTGGTGGTCGAGTCCTGGCGTATCGAATGCTGCTGCCTGTGTGATGCGGGATGCCCAGGTGCCGAGTGCAGTGGTGGTGTGTGCGCAGGGACTCGACCCCAAGGCCCAAGGCGGGGTGCCCTGGTGCGTGCCTGGGTGTGCCTGGTTGGGTCTGGCTCCAGCCTCAGGGTCAGGTCAGCCTCTGGTGGGCGTGCCTGAAAAGTGGGGTTTGAATCCTCCACCATAAGATCACGTGAGCACCAAACGCTCAATTCGGGGCATCGAGGGCATCTCCAACTTTTGCTTGGATGACACGGGACAGACAGAGGGAGTCATTTGATACTGCCGCGCGTCGATTCCCAAAAAAAAAGCGTCGCAAACCAGGCATCGTCGGAAGTAACTAACTGACCGTAAAAAGAAATGACTCAATGACTCGGTCAACCTCTTGTCGAGCGGAGGCAGAGCAGACCAAGGACCAAGGAAGGAAGGTGTCGATGAGTCAGGCAAATCTTTAGGTAGGTATGTAGTTATTTATGGAGAGAAAGCAAGCAAACAAATACCGAGCAAAAACAAGACCTGCATCCAAAAACGCCCCAAAAAGCGCCCCAAAAAGCGGCCATCCATCCTGCCTATCACCCAAAAAACGGAAGGCCACAAGATCTGATAAGTGACAAGTCCAAGAACAAAAAAAGGGGGTGGCGTCCAACAAGCAGAAGGAAACCCGAACGACCCCAAAAGCAAGCCACCCACCAAAAAAAACACCACGCACAGAATCCCCCAAAGCACAACTCGCCTCTCCATTCGCCCATTCACCAGTCCACAAACTACATACAAGGAGTTAGCGTGTGTGACGGCCGATCCAAAACGCCCCTCCCTGGCCGTTTTCCCCCCCAGTCCGATCACGCCCACTGTGCAGCGCAAATCTCAGTCAGCGCGGCCATGTCTCGGATAACCCACCGAGCCATCCCCCATCCCTGGGTCAGGGGGGCTAAATACACCACACTAACTAGGTAGTTCGTGAACTCGGAGTGGCGCCCCCCCGTGGTTTAGATCCTCTCATGGCCGGAATAGGCAAGAGGATCTCTTTTTCTCTCTCGAAAAGTGAGACAACGATCGTCTCCAAGGACGCCGCCCCCCCATGTTGCGGGATACTGTGGACGGATAGAGGACCTTGTGATGATCATTGATTTTCTGGCTCGCCACCACACCACCGTATCGTGCACGAGCCGAACTGAGCTGCCATGGGTGTGTTATGTCCAGACGAGTGCGTGACAAATAACTTGCCAAGCCAACTCGTTTGGTGATAGTTAACTAGTTATGGTCAAAGGTGAGGAGCGAGTCCGAGGTGGCGAATCGACCGTAACTATTGTGTTATTGATTGAAGTGTTCGTACATGATTAACCGCGGTATCCAGCGCGGTGCCAAGGTAAAACGAAACAAGCCAGTGAGAAGTTTGGTAGCTAATACAAAAACGGAGAAGTCGGCGAGTTTACACAAATAGCTCAAGCAAAGCTGACAAAAAGACGACAAAACGCTCCAGACAGATATTGCAACATGGGAACTTGATCGGAGCAGCGATGGTGATAATTGACGACGACGCTCTGGCTGAGGTTTCTCTCTGGGGACTGAGGACGGTAATAAATATGGACAAGGACAAACAATATGTGAGGTAAGTATGTGCGTGTGAGGTGATAGATATGTCGAGCGACAGTAAAGGACAGTAAGATCGATAAATACCAACAAATCCTCCTCCGCATCCAGCCTCCCCTCCGCCCATCCAACCCAACTAACCATGACAAATGTGTGTGGTGTGGTGTTTGAGAAAACGACAAAAGAAATATGAACACCGATATGATGTCTGCAGCGAGCAGCAGCAGCCCGTGGCGGGATAGGTGACGACCAAAGAATGTCCTATCCAGCCTTTTCTCCTCCAATCTATATATAGGGGGGTATTGTAGTATTTGCGACGGCAGAACGAATTGAAACGAGACAGGAAATTGATGACAAGATTATTAGAATCCGTACTTTCAACGAGGTGGGCGACAACAGACATCCGCCCCCAGGGTATTCGTGATATGTCGAAGTGAAACGCCACGACCAGGAAGCGTGGGTGGTGTGCAATGATGCGCGATAGGAAAGAGCGAGGAAATTCGAACGTCCAACCGTTGTGACAGACACCGCCGCAAGGAATCCGAAAGCCGATAGAGTAAGTCGAGAAATGAGCGATGCGACCGATAGTGTATGATGATGCCACCCAGGAAAAAATGAAAACAAGCCCCAACACCGTCCCATGAAACCCAGCCAGGAACCAGACTTTTGTGTTGTGTGCGAGAGTGTGCGAGAGAAAGCGATGCGAATCACAGCCGAAGACAACCGCCGTGCCGAGTGTTTAGAAGCGGTTGCCCGCAGCCCAGATGCTCGCCGAAGCCGAAGCCGCCCAGTCGCCCTCGTCGTATGGAGGTGTGGGCCACTTGTGTTCGGCCGCCGGCTTGTGGAAGTTCAGGGGCTTGGGGGTAATGGCCTCCTTGCCGTCACCGAACAGCATCACATTGCCGCTTGCAGACGGCGAGGGTGTCGGGTACGGGTCAACCATGCCAAGAGCGCCGACAGCTTGCCGTACCGGGTCATTCCTCTCAAGGCGCTTCATGGCCCGGTGGGTTGAGGTGAGGACTTCATCAAGGAGCTCCTCCTCCTCATCCGGGGCATCGTACTGGTTGACGTCGTGGACAGCGTGTGCCCTCCGCGTCCGGCTCGATACCGGACCCGTTGTTCGCGTCGTGGCGATCAAGTTATCCACAGACCTAGGCTGATGGTGGGGCAGCGAGTGATGACGCTTGAGATTGGTGGTCGACGTCACCTGGTGCGCTGGTGGTACGGGAGGCATGTCGGAAACTTGCAGCTTCTTGTCCAAGGAATCGTACGTGTCTTTTGGTACAGGCGCGGGAGGCGGGCTGTCCATCACCATGGACGACCTGTTACTCCCCCATGGCCCGCAGCCGGCTTGGGCTTCGAGGTCATCGTAGGCTGGCGAGATGGGCGTCTGATGCCTCCCAGAGAACCTCCTCGCACGCTTCCGCAGGTGGGAGAAGAAGCTCTCCTTGTGGCCGCTTGTTGGCGAGACAAGGCCTGAGTTCCCGTTGAGCGCCCGCTCGGCCTGTTGCCTGTGGATCTCGGCATAGTGGTTGGTGCTGGACTGCACGGACAGCTGACGGCCAATCTTCTTGGATCCCTTGTCGTCGACTGCCACAACCCTCCCGTTTTCATAATGCGCCCGGCTGTTTGCTTGAGCAGTAACGGCGTCGGACAGCGGGGAAATGGGGCGAATCGTCGGGAGGATGTTGATGGGCGCGACATTTGACGGGCCGTTTGCCCAGGTGGTCCTCTTCTGCGGGGGCGCTCTCGGTTTGGGCGCAGCCGGTTCCGATGTGATGATGGGCGAAGGACGTGCCGCGGGAGTTTCCTTAACCACGGGCTGCGGAACCACCGAGATGGCCTCGACGCTCTCTGTCCGCCCAATCAAGGATTTCCTGAACCACGACGGCTTCGACGAGGTCGGTGTCGAGGTGACGGAATCCTTTCCCCTGCTAACATCGGATTGCTTCCGCCCAAGAATCTTAGATGCGGACGACTTGGGCCGGAGCGGGTCAACAGCGTCGGCGAAATACTCGTGGGCGATCGCCTGCGACGATGTCGGACGGTTCTTCGGGTCCCACATAAGACACCAGGTGACAAAGCGCGCAAGAGAGGCAGGCCATTGCGGGGTCGGCAGGAATGTGTCCATCGAATGCGGCGCCATCTTGGGGAACGAGAAGCCGAGCTTCCCGGCGAGGCGGGTCCCTTCTCTCCACTCGCCACCACCGACCGGGAGGCCAGCCTTGTTGGTCCAGACTGCAGGGCTTCCCATAATCTCACATACCCTCCACACCTGGTCGACCTCGTTTCCACCGGGGAAAAGAGGCTTCAAGGTCGCTACCTCCACAGCCATGGCGCCGACGGCCCAGATGTCGACAGGCGCCGAGTACTCGCCGGCCCTCAAAAGTACCTCTGGCGCGCGGTACCACCTCGTCGAGACATAGGTCGTGTAAGGTAGTTTCGAATGTGTCTCGCGCGCCAGGCCGAAGTCGGCGATCTTAACGGTGTAGGTAGGCGGCGTGGAAGGGGGCGTTACCAAAGAAGAGTATCGCCTGAATGAGTTGGTGTAGTCGGAATGGGCCGAGGTAGAGACGAGGATGTTCTCGGGCTTGATGTCTCGGTGGAAGAAGCTGTGGGCGTGGATATGCTCAAGACCCTGCATGATCTGGAAAAGGATGCTCTTAACGCTGCCGTTGTCGAGACACTTGTGGTCCCTCGCCTTCATTAGCTGGTAGAGATTCCCTTCCATGTACTCCATGCAAATATGAAGCTTCTTGCTGAAGGGATCAAGGAAAATGTCGAGGGCCGGAACTAGGTGGGGGTGGATTGGTAGTGTCCTGAGGAAGACCACCTCCCTCAATTCCATGCATGCTGTGAACGAGTCAAAGGTCTTCTTCATCGTCTTAATGGCAATCTGGTGGGACGATGTTAACACACAAACTCAACAATCTTCTAAAAAGGTAGTGACATACCACTGTGCCCCGGCGCGCAACACTGGCACCGGCACTTCGTACCCGGGCGAGGACCACACTGCCAAAGCTACCATCGCCAATCTCCTTCAACACCTCGAACCTGTCCTCAAGAGCCATCCCATTGATGACCTGGGTGGACCCCCTGCGGGTCAAATCGTGCGCTACCGTCATGTTTCCCAAAAAGAATTAAAAAAAAGATATGTAGCTTTCGAGTCGCAAGGCGCGATCCGTGATTCAGGGTCTTCGTCCGAACTAATGCTGCACCTGCAGATGATCGACCCCTGACGCACTGCGGCGGGACGAACTGCAAGCAGCAAGCTCTTCGCAAAAGAGCCACAGACTGTTTAGCGGGGCATTCAAGGGCGACTGTAAACCGGACCAAGGCGAAACTGTCTCGAGAGGAGATGATGCCGTCGGGGAGGGGGGGTTGTGTTGTGTAGTGGTGGTGGTCGTCAACGGTAACAGTAGTGGGTGGTGTCGCACGAGTCGGAGGACCGTCGTCGGGATCGGCAGCGAGCGATCAAAGCGTCGCGATTGTGTTCAAGGAGCGAAAATAGTTGGAGATTCGAGATCAAAGGAGTGGACGAGTGTTATTGACTCAAAAAAGGAGCGGCATGAAATGATTGAACGGTGGGAAAAAGGAGGTCGGTGGTGGTGGCAGGGTTTTGGGGAGGAGGACCGAGGCCAGGATCTTTTCGCGTTGCGGGTGGGTGGACCGATGGCCAGGGCCCGTAGGAAAACGGAGCACTCTGGTGAGTGTAACAGCAGGCCCAGTTAGCGCGAACCGAAGCAACGGGTGCCAGAAAGATCGAAATTGGCTTTCCAGAAGAACGGAAATGCCCAGTCAAACGGCCTTGTCCGATGCGAGTCTGTAATAAAGAGCGAGGACGGGGAGGATGGAGTGTTGTGTGTATCGGCGTCGTCGGGACCTGGAGCTGAGGCGTGTTCCCAGAGTTCCACAGTGTCGGATCTTGCGGGTTTCGCGCTTCAGGCTGGCTGTCGGCTTTCGTGGTAGGACGAGCGGTGACAGGCAAGAAAATGAGACTGGAAACAACGCAGGCCAAAACGAACGAGCAGAACGGGCAGAATTCCAGAAAAAGACAGCGAGCTGCCCTCTCTCTCTCTCACGAGTCGCGGGGCGAAATGGGTCGACAGTTTTTGCATCGGTCGGGTTTCGAGACGCTGGGGGAAAGAGGAGCGCCTGCCGTTCTGTGGGAAATGGGCGTGTGTCCCCTAGCATGAATCGCCGGAGCCGGGGGTGGGCTTCTCGAAAATCGATAGGGGCCCCAATTTCGCTAGCGGCCCGTCGAGCTGTTGCTCTTCTCGAGCGCAAATTGAGCCTGGCCGGGGTTTGAAGAGGTTGGAAAAAGCAAAATGCGATGCGACAAAGATCAAGCCGGCAGTGCTTATTGGGAATCAAAAAGTGCGAATTCGCGACTTGGGTGAGCGTCCGGGTGCGCCAGGCCGGCACGCTGGTGGCACGCACCCACCGCTTGTTCCAGCCGCGGCGGGGGAGGATTCTTGGTGTACCGCTCTCGTGGGAAGGAAGCAAACGTCCACTTTGCTTCTGGTGTGGCTAGAGAGTTTACACGGTACACTACGAAGTACAGACACCCCTACACACGTCCTGTTCCTTTTTGGGGGCGTCTCATCGGTCCGGCGATACTTTTACCAAGTTCTTGACCCCAACAACGGGTGCGATCGTTGCAATCTTGTTGCCGTTGCTCGGCTCCGGGTCTCCATCGTTGATGAACATGAGCGTGACGCGGGTAACTCACACAGTCGGCAGGCTGATCCCCCCATCACCCGCAACCCGCAACGGGTGCGCTTGACCGTTGGACACTCGGCTGTCGCCAAGCTCGAGCTTCCCGTCCTCCCACATTCCCAGCATGTGCCCATTGGACGCGAAAACCGCCAAACCCGCTCTTTTGAGGGGAAATGGCTTAGAGTGGGAGGTGCGCCAATAACGATCTGACGAGAGCCACCGCGCAGCTCGCGAGCATGCAGATTCGTCGAAAGGGCAAGGTGGTTTTTGGTAGCATCGACTGTTATTCGCAACACCAAAACATTGTGTGGTTCGGTTCGTGTCAACGAAGGCACGATCGCAGCCCGATTCGACAGCGACTCCGCCGGCCCCACATGTCTCAAAACGGCCATCGTTTTTGCAAGGTTCCATGTTTTGTTCGACGAGCGGAAGGGACGCGCCGGCGACTTGGAACAGGAGAGGTCGGGAGGTGGGGGGCGGGAACGGAATTCTTCATCGGACGAAACAAGGACGCGATCCCGCAACGAAAAGGCAATAGGCGATGGGGGCGGCAAGCTCGTTAAGAAAAGCTGCTGTTTCAGGGAGTGCGCGCTCAAAGCCCCATCACGTCCTGCGACGCGGGCGAAGAAACGGTGTTGCATCAATGACGGAGCGAGCGACGCGGAGGGGACGGATACGGCCCTGAGAGGCCCCGGGTGTGTGGGGTTTCGCGACGGTGCAAGTGTTCCAATAATGCCTCGCGCTAATTTAGTTATTCACGTCTTTGGCCCCGCCCGAAAGGGGTGGTGCGGTCGGTTTTCGATCCCAAAAGAGTCGACTCGCCAAGCCGCCATGGCCCTGAAGAACGGTGAGCATCGAGATGTTTGACGGATTCTGCAAATGAAGGTCAACGAGTTTCGGCATCACGAGCCACGCGAGAGCGGGGCGACGAGGATGCAAATTTCCATCCTCCGGTGAATGTTTTTGATGTGCAATCCACAACAGGACTCACTCACATGAAGCTTCTCAAAGCTTCCGTGCTTCCCTAGTATAGCTCGTGGCTTGCCCCTCCATGGGGAACAACAGCCGGGGTCAATGGACACAGACGTGGACATGGGCCAGCAGCCGTGCCTCCCCAGCTCCCTTGGGCTCGATCCCGCTGCTCTGGTCGAGGCGCCGTCGGCAGCACAGGCCATCTCCTGTCCCGCGGCGGCGCTGGTGAGGGGCTGTGGCAGACAAGTCGACGCAGACTAGGTTCTGGAAACCTTCGATACTATCTGTCAAACGCCTCAAGTGGAGTGTCATTTGATAGCACCAGGGTACCGGTTACCTCGGGCACCATGCCTGTTGTGATTCATCAACACTCTTGGCAGTCGGCGGAAAGATCGTGAAGCAGTCCATACAGGCGAACATACGATTACCCTGCTGTGCACACAGTAAGGCTTTCGCGGAATAGGCTGAACTCGCAGCGTGACACCAGAACATGGCTTCGATGAAAATTCCGTCGATAGCAGCACCGTTACGACGCTGCAGTTGGGCGGGCGGGCTTCTGGAAAGGGCGGCACCCCGCGAGTGCCGCGCTCAGCTCCTCCTCGCATCAACGGTTTCGAGCCCTTGCTGATTCCCATCTCTCCTCCTCCGTCTGTAATCTGTACACAATACGTCAGCTCGGCGCAACAACCAGCGCGCAATGCTCCCGAACAGCACAGCGGATATTTTACGCTTCCATGTTCGTATCCCACCCTTCTTCCACAGCAACCGGCAAGAGGCGAACCGCAAGACCGTTCCAGGAGGATGGGAAATTGCAGCTCGCCACCCAACCTAGCCCCCTTGAGTAAGACCCCGGGCATCGATGGCAGGAATCCCCCTTGTTCGGCACGGCCGCCGGAACTTCCGCGGCGGCCGAGCTAACGATTCCCCATCCGTGAACTTGGGAAAGAAGTTGGAGGATCGATGGAGTCTTGCGCACGCGGAACCCTGGTCTTGTTGTAATTTTCCTCGGGAGGAGGGGAGGGAGGCCCCAGCAAAGCGGGCAAAACTCGAGGGGGAACCACTTCGCGGCTTGGTGGTTCGGCGAGGTTGGGTTTCGTTTGCCCCGCATTCTGGAAGACCTTGATGAAAGCTTTGCTCCTTCTGCCGTTCACCGTCGGCGCTTCATGCGAGCGGGGAGGCATCTTCCTGCAGACCCCCGGTGGTTGTTTAAACGGCATATCGAAGTTTATGCGCTATTCCCACCACGATGCGTGTCAGATATGCGCTGCGGCGGATGGAAAAGGCTGTGTGCGGTAATCCGTGGTAATCAGGCTGAGCTTTGAGCTTTGTCATTCTGGCGCTTGGTCCTCGTTGGCCAGAAACTTTGAGCAGGCAGTAAAAGGTGGGGAAGCCTGCCACAGCTCGGACAGCTCTGATCTGAATCAGAAAAAGTCCACAGTGGGTCTCCCAAATCCTGGCTGAAAAGCTGGCGTGGCTGGCCTCGGCTGACGCTAGCTAGCGAGCCAAAAGTCGATCTCTTGATTTCGGCTTCGCTCCTTGACCACCCTCCCCCGGGCCGTGTCCTTCAGCACTTTGCTCGGCCTCGTCCTTTTGGCCGAGAACCACTCGTCTTACTGTTGCTGGGCTCAATGAGGGGGACGAGGGGGCTGAGACTGAGACAACTTATTACCCGAGTATAATAAATAGATTGGTCCAAAGAGTGCACGTGGGAACCCAGGTATAATTACATGTACTAGCACGGGGTGGTAGTTAGGCACTTACTGGTTTACATAACCCGGTTATCACAGCAGGTCGAGCACAATTCCGGGAGACATTGGGTGGCAATACCCGATGCCTACCACTTTAATACGAGCACGCCAGATACAAAATTTGGAGATGCAGGCGGATCGTCGGTACGTAAGATATTGTCAACTGCGTTCTTGCGCCATGTCAAGGAGCCCGACACCAAAGTCAGTTCGGATGAGTGCTGAACCGCCGCCGCTGCTGCGGCCGCAATTTTAAGCGGCGGCCCGGGAGCGTTGAAAGTATGGTCATCAAGTTATTTCTGAACATGCGTTGCTCGTTGCTCATTTCTCATGATCCTTCCTAATGTGCTCGAGAAGCTGGCCTGGGTTTCCCTGGCCACATATCGGCATCTACCGCGGGAAGAACTGGTGAGCTGGGGGGTTAGGTAACCTAGAAGTATTCGTACTTCGTAGCCTTCCCTGAAATGCGTTTTTTGACGTTCCAAGTGACCTCGCCCTATTGTTAGACTCGTCAAATCCGAGGTCAACAGCCGAGTGTATTTCGATTCAGAAATACAACTTCTTCCATCCACTAGTACCCGCCCGGTCTTTTATCGACTCGATTCCTTTGCTCCGTTTCATGTCCTCGAGAATCTTCTCACTATTGGGATACCGAATATTCAACTCCAACCCCTTCATCTGCCGCAATCTCGCCGTCATGACTTCTCCAATCGCACCCTCGTTATTGGCCGTCACAACTTCTTCCCAGTACTCAATGTCAGGGTCGTCGTCGTCATCCATGCGCCCATTCTCCTTCCATTGTTGAATCATCTGTTCCTTGAACCAGCAGCTCGCAAAATCAATGATAAAGGGCGCATGAGAGTTGCAGTTGACTACGATATTGTATGGCGAGCAGTTATTGTTGAGCACCCCACGACTGTCAATCTCATGCACCGCCTCGACCGCGGCCTGTACTATGCCTGCCCATAGTTCCATGTCCAATGGGGCTAAATGGGAGGTGGGTAGGTCATACAGAGGATACCCGGGCACTCGTTCGAGGACGACGCCCTTGACTTCGAAATACCGTGCCGTATCCGGAGAGTCCAGGAGGTCCTGTGGCACGTTGGGGATCGGAAGCAAGAGACGCACATGGGCGTACATTCGTGGCATCGACTTGCCCTGGAGGTCTTTCAACCGCTCATAAGCTTGAGTCTCGCAGTTGAAGTTCTTCTCGCACTCTTCCCACACGGCAGCCTCAAACTCGGCATTGGGTTTCGAGTCTTTATTTCGAGGCGATAGGGGAAGTTGAGCGCTGACGAGGTCTTCGGGTGTCTTCGCCCCTTGTCTTTGCTCGTCCCCAACCTCGGGGTCTTCCGCTCCCTGGCGAAGAAAGCGCGCCATCATCCCCCGCCGGACGAAGGACTGGAAAGCCAGCTCGCGTTCCGCTGTATGGGGCACGTGTTCTCCCCGGTACCTGCGAAGGCGTTCGCCAAACCGACGGTCATAAAGCTTCAGTACAGCTTGAAAATGGAACCTGCGACCCGAGTCGTCGAAGCCGAACAAGACGACATTCAACACCGGAGACATGGTGACGCTGTAAATACCGACAGTCAATACACTGTCTGGTTGAGAGCCACCAGAAAATGGCCAGTCGCAGCAACTTCTTAGCACTTGAAGTTTGAAAGACTTTGCCTTTTCCCAGGGTAAAGGGGTCACAGTGGGAGTGGGAGTCATCTTTTCGTCTCTACATGGTGTTCCAGTAAGCAAGATGATTCCAGTAAGTGATGGCTTTACGCACGTGTCGGTGTCCATTTCATTGGAGATCTCGGTGCCGTGGGTGAAAATGACTCAATAAACAGGGCCAAAACCATTGATGATTTATTTTGCCTGCACGAAGCGGGGGAACACGAACACTCACAAGGTAGTAGTTATCATGTGATTATATTTGTGTAGTAAGGCCGGCGCTGAGTCATCCGGCAAGACTTGAGGTAAAGGGGATGGTTGAGACATCAGGTATCTTCTTACTTAGCTCTTTTTCTCTCTTGTTTCCATCCTCTAGGTTAACATTCGTTTTGGATCTCTGGCCCCTTGTACGTAGCATGCCAAGTGTGGCTCCATCTCGTACGTTGAGCAGTTGAAATCGAGGTATCGGGGTTGCAGAGCCGTATTAAAAACGGCTTGGATGGCAGGAATGTATGTTGTCATTTGCCTTTATATGTATTCCCTATTCAGAATTTCAGAGTTAAGGTAGCGATTATTGTTCAATGAAATCCCATGGCTACAAAACCAAGGTTTCAATTTCAAGCTGGGTGACTGCACCTTCCCAACTGATTAAGGTACCCGATCGAAATATTCAACGTTCTTCCACTAGTTAGCTCTTTCTAATTTTGAATATGGAAACATTACAGGTTTGTGTATTTTTTGCAGAAAGGGGCTGCTTCCTGACTTGTTTGATCCGAAAGCTCCCAAAGCCGACCCTTGCGCCAACCTTTCTTTGCCCGATCACGAGAGAGAGCCGGCGGCACCGAAATCCAGCTAGAGGAGGCCACAAACGCATGGCCAATCTAGATACACAATAGTAGGCGCATTTATTATTCTTCTCTGTCATCTCAAGTTCTGGCCTCGGCCCCCACCCTCCACACTCGAACCCTCCGAGTTCCTCCGGGCCTCTTTCCACCGCTTGGAGCATTGGTTTGCTCTTCCTTTCCGCAGTTCATTTTATTCCTAAGGTCAAACGAGCAGCTTGCAGTAGGTATCTTCCCTCCATCTTCCAACGTAATTCGGGATCCAAGCCCGCCTCCAAACTAGCCTCTGACACCCGACTTTAATCAGCGAATCTACAAATCAAGATCCGATCATGGCGCCCGAGAAGCTGCGCTGCCAGCAGGGCGAGTGGAAGACTCGCGAGGACTTTTCCAACCGACAGCTTGCAAAGTACGACCGAGACGCCCGTTACGCAAGTGCGACTCCGTTCAAGACCGGCATCCGCTGCATTGAGCACTCCTCCAAGCCCATCAATGAGGCGACCTGCAAGGGCCCTTGCGGTCGTAGAAGGGACATGCAGTTTTTCAGCAAGCGCACGATTCAGCATAATACTTTTGTGAGTTTTAGGTCTAAGTTCTGACACCTGATTATGTTACTTATCTAGGTACCATCCAGTGGTGCGTCGAGTGCACAGATTGGAAGCTCAGGACCGAGAATGGAGAGTCGCTGCCGGCTCCGGGCGCCCAGCTGTCGGTCGAGGAAATCGCCCCTCCGTCGAGAAACCCCGTGGCCGTTGACAACTATGGCGCGGACACAAACGATGTCGAGGTAACGACGTCCCAGATACGCCCACGGGTTTCAGTGTTCTTTGCTAACCGTTGACAGTCCTCTGTCGGGACTGAGGATGCTTACTCAGAGAATATGTCGACAGTGGGCGGCAACGAAAGCATCGCCGAGACGCGCTCGGATTACGGCAACTGGAACGACGGCTTGATCCCCACCCGTCTCGCACAGGTGCACATGAGAGCGCCACACTGGCTCATCCCCGATGTTATGGGCAAACCACTGACCGGATCTCAGTCAGAGACCTCTACGGTCGACAGTGCTTCAGTTGCTAGCAGCGACATGACCTCTACTGAGGGGGCCCGTACAGCGCCCGTCCCATTCAATGCCTGGGGCCCGAACGGCGAATATGCTCGCATGGTCAAGACCCCTACAGTCGTGTCAGGAAGCACCCGCACAGTGACCACTGCACGTCGCCAGCCCGTGAAGCAGACCAATAGTGGTTGGGTCAAGGTGGTGAGTGACCCTTCCAAGCGTGCCATAAGCCGGGCCAGCGCTAATCATGAGGTAGCCGAGCCGCAAGCATGCCCCCCAGCTGCCCGACTACTTGAAGTCCCAGCCGGAGGCCGGCGCGGGCAGCAACTCAGGTGGCCGCTCGGGCTACGACTCGGACGGTCTCGACCTGGGCTCTGATTCTGATATCTATGCCGACTAAGGATCTCCGAGACGGTGGCCACTTGCCTCTCCATTCGGTTTCTCTTCTCTTCTTGCCTCGTCTAAGGAGTTGTTGAGGAGGTGGGGGCATGGCCCTTCGCGTCACACATCACCAAGGACTTTCTTCATTCGACGGAGCACGGCAATGGGTTTCTTGGAGGAGGTAGTTCATATGGCAGACATCATTGCGAGGATAGGGCAGTCAGATACATCGAGGAACTAGGTCACCGGATTTCCCCACGAATATCGGGGCCAATTAGCTAGATAGCCATCGTGATATAAGCGCTGATTCTCAGTCCTACTACCTCAACAGGCCGGTGACCGATGTTCCGTATTTAGCAACCGAGACGTGCGGTAGCAAGCTAGGCAGGCAGTGAATCATTCCCTGTATTTCGGGACCGTGTTGCCCGGGACGTGTGAGCATGTCAGGATCGAGCCTGGGGGGAGGGGGGAGCTGGGGGTTGGTATCAGATGGCACAGCTTTGCTCACCGAACTCTGTCCCGGCCGGCAGTTGAAGCAGAGTAACAAGGCAGTTAGCTACATACCTAGTTGGTATGAAACGTGGAAGCAGGGTGTGCCTGTGTGACAACAACCTTCACGGTTTACGGGCGTAGTGAGGGGGTGGCCCCATGTAGGTATGTATGTATGTGCGGGGATGGGCTGTGGGGGGGGGGAGGTCTAGATGGGTTGGGGGAGGGAGGGAGGGCTGAGTGCGGAGAAGGAAAGTGCCGGGGAGCGCGGGTAGCGGTCCCGAGGGTTTTGTGGCCGTCTAGGCATGTGAGCTGCGGGTTGGGTATACTCTACTCTACCTATGTAGGTGGGCGAGCGGGCGAGGGAAGTGATAGGAAGCGGCTGGGTGGGGGGGGGGGGGCCGCGAGGGGATGGGGTAGGGCGGCGGGGGGGCATGATGATCTCTTCGGTTGCTGGCGTAGGTTGGGTTAGGTGCGGACGGGCTTGTGGTTAGTTGCCTTGCGTTATCTTGCCTTGCCTTGCCTTGCCGTGCCGGGATGTGGTGTGCGTTGGGCTGTGGTGCATGGTGTCGGGTGGCTACCTACCCACCGACCTTGGGATGGGGAGGCGGGGATGGGGGGCACATGGGGTCGAACGAGTTGATCGATCGGGTGGGATGTGAACGGCGGGAGAACGGTGGTGGCGAGTTTCATGGGTTCGATGTGTGGTGGGTGGTGGTGTAGTGGTATGGTCCGGGATGATGGCCATTACACGGCCTCGGTAGAGGTGAGTGTTACCTTACCTGGCAGCGGACGGCTCTTCATTGCTATTGAATGACGATGCCTAAGGGAATCGAAGGGTGCGGATGGCCTATCATTTTCCAGCGGCCTCCCTCCTGTCTTCCCTGGGTGTAAGTGCGCGGTGACGCGTTGATGCTGGGCGTGCCCGGGCAGCTTCATTGAACGGGCGTATATACTAGCTCGGCTGTTAATGATTGCGAAACGCGGGGTAGAGCAGAAGGAAACTCGATCTTCGAGTAGGATTGTGGCTGTGCGATGTGTGGTTGACCGGGCGTTCGGGTCTCTTTGATTAATACCCTAGCCGTTGCCCGGCTGCGGTGTGCATGTTGCTTTCCAAGCCTCGGACCGGAAAAGGGGGTGCGCCACTTCCGCCCCGCTTACTGGGAGACGCGGGACGACACGGCCGAGACGACACGCGGAGACTCTGGATGCCTTTTTGGTTCTTGTTGGAGGCAAATGGATTCGTGGCGGGATGGTGGAATGTTTGCTGCGTACTGCATCGTGTTGTGCATCGGGAGATTCTTGCGAGCTCAGGACCAGGACTACCCGGTCGCGGTTTCGGTTTCGATTGGGGTGGGCGCCTGTGTGTTACGCCGGGGAAGATGGAATCGAATACCGAGTTGGGTTGAAATTAGGCATCTGAGGCGAGGTGATGGATCACTCCATGTTTCGCCTTCTTTTCTTGGTCTGTCCTGATCGGGGGATCGGAATGTGGATGGGAAAAAAGGCGAGGCGGACAGCGCTGATCTTTGATGTGGTCCGCCTAGGAGGAGTCGTTGCCCGAGATGTGGTCGGCTCTGTCGGATGAGGGTGGTGAGGTTCATGGATGACGAGGGATGAGGATGGGGTATATCTGCGCTCGCGTCGGCAGGTTGCAGGTTTCCCTACTCGCTCCCCTCTCCACCTCCACAGTCCACTGCCCCAGTTATGTCGATACCCTTTCCTGAGCACATGCGTCTCGTTTCTGCACCCTAAACTCAACGACACCGTCGACATCTTCCGCGTTCAAGTCCGAATATGGCTTCGCAGACACCCAACTGGGTCCCTTGGCAAGGACCTGCCCCGCCGCCCCCCCCTGCCTCTTTTCTGGTGAACCGAGGCGCGGTTACTTTCCCACCGTCTCCCCATCCTACCATTCATGATGCCGAACACAACGATATGACGGATGGGAGCTATTCCGAAGACGACTCGCAGAATGATTCTGATGAGGAGATGGGAGATGGACCGGCGAAGGCCACACCCAACACGGGGCGACCAAGAGAATCCATGGCACCCACGAACCTCGCACACCAGGGCAACCATGGGGTACCTGGGCCTCCACTCCCCCCGGGGCAAGGACCACCACCTGGGCCTCCACGCTCCCTGGGGCAAGGGGCATCACTTGGTGTCCGCTCCGAGATCAGGAACATGACCAAAGAGGAGTGTATGGCACCCTCGTTATGTTTGATTTATGCTCTTATTGACGTCTTTTGTAGTGAAGCAGGTGCCGAGCCCAACGCCGCCTGAAATGAACGCCACCAGGGGCCCGGTGCAGCAACCGCCTGGGATGGCAGCCCCAAACATGTCGGCTTCCAGGCCGCAACCGATGCAACCGCCGCCTCCCTTCGCTCCCGCCTCACGAGGGTTCCCGCCTCAGCAAGCCCCGAACGCACCGCCATTCCCTCGACCCCCGCCTGGTGTGCAATGGAATACACCAGCACCGCCGCAGGGACAACCACTCAGACCTGAGCCAGGCTCGCCAAGGGAACAACCACTCAGGCCTGAGCCAGACTCACCAAGAGAAGTCAGTGCTATAGACAAGAAATGGGGAGTGCTGTTCGACCGGGATGGCATTCCCACCAAGCGATGGGACCAGGTTGTTAGAGGAATCGGCAACTACCTTGTGAGCATCCTCAGCGGCGAGAAGGAATATCAACTAACCATGTGTTGTAGATGGATGAGTTTATGCCGCCGAATACGTTAGTGGTGACACCGGGAAAAATGGCGGCGTTCTTCTCGCACCATAAGCTCGAGCTGGAGGCTTTTCCTTTTACAGGTTTGTCACCCTTGTCCTGATAGCTTCCAATACAGTGTTTGACAGTTGGCAGAAATATTCCGCGGCCGCCAGGGCGCACCACCCGCCAGGTTAGCAGAGCTGTACCAACAGCTGGCGTGTGAATATTATCTCGTCCCGGCCGAACCCAAGGCCCGGCCGACTGTACCAGGCTTGACCCTCGCGGGCTGGGCACGATGGATGACATTGGCCATGCGGGCCTACCCCAACGAGGAATCACAGCGGTTAGGCATGGTCGTCGCGGCCCTGCCCATCAACGCCGACGCTCTCTTCGACATCAAACCGGAGCGTCTGCCCAAACAGATCTCCCGCCACCTGCTGCCGGAGAGAGCCGACCGGCAAGCTCGAGTTCTCCTAAGCAGTGCTCTCAAGAACCACCTCGACGCAACAACACAACAGCCCCCCCCTCGCTCACCCCAAAAACCACCCCCAGAATTCATCCACCTCAACCCCGCCGACCCATCCAGGGAGAAGCGCGCTCCCCGCGCCCTTAGCCCCCGCACGCGCTACCGCCCCTCGGCGCTCCCCTCCCCACCCTCCTCCCAAGCCGGCGACGACAACGACGACTACCACCACCACCTCCCCCACCACCGCCGCCGCCCCACCACCACAGACCGCGACAACAGAGACCGCGACAGCAGAGACCACGACCGGGACCGGGACCGGGACAGGGACAGGGACAGGGAGCGCACCACTTATCGCGACGGCACCGGCCACGTCCGCACGTACGAGAGCACCCACGCCAACGGCCCAGCGCACCGCGAGCCCCTCTCCCCCCCACCCCCATATGCTTCGCACCCGCCCTCGGCGTCCGCCAACCGCCCGCCGCCGCCGCTGGCTCGTCGCAGGCATTCGATGTCTGGGGGCGGTCCGGCGGGGGTTGGGGAGAGGGGGCATGGGCTGCCGCCTTTGCCAAGGTCGTCGTCGGATTCGGCGATGGAGGGGGGTAGGAGGGAGAGAGGGGGGTGGAGGGAGGGGGGGCGGGAGGTTGGGTGGAGGGAGAGTAGGGATGGAGGGAGGGAGAGGGAGAGGGAGAGGGAGAGGGAGAGAGAACGGGAGAGAGAGCCGGGGAGGGAAAGGCATAGAGAGGGTAGAGATAGGGAGCGTGATAGGGAGCGTGATAGGGATCGTGAAAGGGACCGCGAGAGGGAAAGAGAGAGGGAGGCTAGGTTGAGAGGGCGAGAGAGCGGTAGGGAGCAGAGAGACAGGCCCCGAGAGAGACGGTCGGCGTCGGCTGCTGGGTTCCCGGAGCGAAGGGGCAGTGGTGGGATGCGTAAACCAACACCAGTGGTGGTGAGGAACGGAAGGAAGCCATCTCGGGATCGGAGCGGAGGTGGTGGCCTCTTCTCTGCCAAAAATGCCTTGACATTTTGTCGCGTTGGTTTGTCTTTGCTGGATGGTTGATTGATACTTGATTCGGAGTTCAAGGTTAGGTTGATCTTGCGTCACAAGCAAGAGCCAAGTCTGTAACAAATTGCGAAATTTAGTATGTCACATGAACCAATTCTCTTTTCTCCCTGTTTTGTTTCTTCCTTGTTGGTTGTCTGGTTGTATCGAAGTTGGGCCGAGTGAGCTCCGGTCGAGATGCTTTCCCATGGGGGTTCGACCCCATTAAACCCCATTAAACCCCACTAAACCCCACTAAATCAAACAGCCGAGAACCGGCAGTGGATCTCGCACTTCTTCAACGAAGAGAAGAACGAGGTTAGGTGATTGCTTTGTACTCTTGATCTTTCTGGAGCCTTACCAAGTGCTGCCGAACTACCTGCCTCGGAGAAACCCTAAACACCTGCCTACGCGAGCAATCAATCCGTACCTTTCAGCCTACCTTTCACCCTTTGCATATCCTCTGTGAGGGATTCTGCTGTGGAATGTGAAAATCAAGGGTCGAAATCCAATGGGAGATGCATTGTCCCCCACAGTGCCCACCCCCACGGGTAATCCGGCAGTGGTGCTTGGCTGAACTTGGTAAAAGCTTGTATCAACCCTGGTGGCTGTTGCCCTGGACCCGCCCAACCGCCAACCTCAGCATCGACGTCATATGCGGGTGTTGGTCATCTGAATACCGCCGCGCCGTCGATCTCGTTCCACAGGGGCAAATCATGCTACGATTCTGGAACTTCCAGGTCATCGAGGAGTATCCCCGATGAAGGTGGGGAGTGGCCGGTTTACCCGAGATATGCGAGACGCAACATCGTTTGCCGCCCGACTCAGGACATCGGCCATCCGAACACCACTCTTGCGGCTGCTCTTCGTTGCCTGTCCATTGGCGGCTGGATATGACGTCGATAGCTTCCTTCTCGGGAAGTTCGACACAACCAGACCCGCTTACTGAGAGGTGTGGTTTGTGTACCCGGGGTGCCGGGGCGCCAACTGGTAGGCGGGGTGCCCGAGAGAGGCAGACTCGCAAACCAGAGAAACCATGCATCACTGGCTGGCGCTTCAAGGCTGTGGAATTTGTTGGATCCAGGACCACATGCAGGAGACCGTTTCCGAACCCGGGGATCCTCGACATCCAGTGTAGACAGTTATAACTACTAAATCCCCCACGGATTAGGTTCCGACGTCTTGACTTTGCTCAACTCCTCCCTCTACTTTATAGCCTCAAACTCTCAATGGGCTTGGACTCCTGTTTCCACTCCATTCCGTGAACACTACCAATATCTCCTTCAACTTTCCTAGCATGGCATCCGAAAAGAAACACGAGCGTTCCCTCTCGTCGGCATCAGGGACCAATGTCGAACATGACGACCTACCACAGACCAGCGCCGATGGCTCGCGAGGTGCCAGTAAAAATGAACGGCTGGAAGCATCAAAGAAGCTCGCAAACCCCTTGGCCGGCCTCACCTCCGAGCGACTAGGGGCTATGGGGGAAGACTACGCCAAATTGGCCGGACTGACCAGCGACGAGGACATGCGGGCATTCCGCCTCGGCGCCATGATCGCCGGAGACAACACTCAATACGACCAAATCCCAGAGCTCACTGAGCGTGAGAGGGAAGTGTTGGAGAAAGAGACCACCCACAAGTGGTCGAACCCAAGCATGCTCTACTGGGTCGTAATCAGTAAGATATAACTCCCATCGAGCGAGCCATAACAACGACTTACACTCCTAGTTTGCTCTCTCTGTGCCGCTGTCCAGGGCATGGACGAGACGGTCGTCAACGGCGCGCAAATCTTCTACAAGGAGGCCTTCGGCATCGGCACCAAGAGCGAGCGGGACACCTGGCTCGTCGGCCTCGTAAACGGCGCCCCCTACCTCTGCTGCGCAGTTTTGGGCTGCTGGCTCACCGACCCCATGAACAGGGCTTTTGGCCGCCGCGGCACCATCTTCATCTCGTGCCTGGTCTCAGCCCTCGCCTGTTTCTGGCAAGCGTTCACAAACACCTGGTGGCACATGTTCATCGCCCGCTTCGTTCTCGGGCTCGGCATCGGCCCCAAGTCCGCGACCACGCCCGTGTTTGCTGCTGAATGCTCGCCGCCAAAACTCCGTGGTGCTCTTGTCATGGTAAGCACTGCCTCTCCAGCTCTATCTGACTATAACGATAACCAAAATGCTAATCCACTCCCCGCAGCAATGGCAAATGTGGACTGCCTTCGGTATCATGGTCGGCTATATCGCTGACTTGGCCTTCTACTTCGTCCCCGATAGCGGCATCGAGCTAGGCCTGAACTGGCGGCTGATGATGGGCTCGGCCATGCTGCCCGCCATCGTGGTCTGTATGCTCGCCTACAAGTGCCCCGAATCTCCGCGCTGGTACCTCACCAAGGACCGCCACCGCGACGCCTTTGACGCCGTCTGCCAGCTGCGCTTCGAGAAGGTGCAGGCCGCCCGCGACTTGTTCTATACCCACACCCTTCTTCAGACCGAGAAGCAGGCCATGTCCATCGGCTCCAAGAACCGCCTCCTGGAGCTGTTCACCGTCCGCCGCAACCGCAACGCCATGATCGCCAGCGAGATTGTCATGTTCATGCAGCAGTTCTGTGGTGGTACGTCAATTTTCCCTCTCCCCCCCTTTAACACCATCATAAACAGAACAGCTGACATCCCCCGGCCAGTCAACATCATCGCGTACTTCTCGTCCGAGATCTTCCGCGAAGCGGGCTACCCGGACGTGCCGGCGCTGGCGGCCTCGCTCGGGTTCGGGGTGATCAACTGGGTGTTCGCGCTGCCGGCCTTCTACACGATCGACACGTTCGGGCGGCGCAACCTGCTGCTGACGACGTTCCCGCTCATGGCGCTCTTCATGCTCTTCACCGGCTTCTCCTTCTGGATCCCCGCCGACAGCACCGCCCACATCGCCTGCATCGCCCTGGGTATCTACCTCTTCGGCATGGTCTACTCCCCCGGCGAGGGGCCCGTGCCGTTTACGTACTCCGCCGAGGCCTACCCGCTGTATATCCGCCCCATTGGCATGTCGCTGGCGACGGCGACGACGTGGTTCTTTAATTTTATCTTGGCGGTTACGTGGCCGAGCATGCTGGAGGCGTTTAAGCCCCAGGGCGGGTTTGGGTGGTATGCTGGGTGGAATATTGTTGGGTTCTTTTTGGTGCTGTTCTTCGTGCCCGAGACCAAGGAGAAGACGCTCGAGGAGCTGGATAGTGTCTTTGATGTGCCCCTGAGGAGCCAGGCCGCGTTTGGGGCGAGGCAGTTTGTGTATTTCTGGCGTCGCTATGTCTTTCGGCAGGACGTGGCCAAGCCGGTGCTGCCGCACGATGAGCCGGTTGGGTTTACGGTGGAGAAGGATACGGCGCTGAGGGAGAAGGTGGCGGCGGGCGATGGGGCTGCCGCTGCGTAGGTCGTTTCGGTTTTCGGTTTGTTTTGGGGTCGGTCCGTAGGAGGGGCGGGACAGCGTAATGTGGTATGATGGTATGATATCCGAATAACTATGGGTTTGGTTTTATGATTTTCGGTGGACTTTGGGTATGTAGGTACACACTAGCGAAGCCATTATTAGGCTGGCGTTTCCGAGTTATTCCGATACCCACCAACAAACATTCTTTGGCATCTCTTCAACTCAAACTGCTCCTCCAGTGTTCGTATCATCCTCATTATCGTCAGAAACACCATGTGCCCTTGACATTCCGTAAACAAACTCCTTGTTTTGCCATCCAGCGATGTGCCCACACACCAGCCATGCAGCCATGCAACCGTGCCAGTTGTACTGGGTATTACCAAAGCGAGAGACGTTATGCAGCCGCCGCCACCAAAATGCAAACACCCACCCCGCAGAAAACTCCATCCCCATGCCGCTCCGACACCCATTACAGTCAGTGAGCCCCCCGGTAAAACAATCAAAACCTCTTCCTCGGACTCCTCCCAGCAGCAGCAGCAGCAGCAACAGCAGTACCGCCACCACCACCACCACCCCCCAGCCCCAACCCCGAAACCGACATCGACAACCCCCCCAAACTGCTGATCGTCGTCTCCTGCTCGCGCTCCTCCAACGAACTGATGACGCAGCCGGCACGATGCAGGCGCAGGCGCCTCGCGCGGCGGTCCTTCTTGCGGTCCTGCATGCGGTCGCGCACGAGCAGCCAGTCGGCCTTCCAGTTCTCGATGCTGCGCACGAGGTCCGGGTCGCCGCCGGCCGTGTCCGGGCGCACCGTCTCCTGCCAGAGGGCCTCGACGGCGCGGAGCTTGAGGCGCAGGTGCCGCAGCTCGGACTCGCCCGACAGGATGTCGTCTTCGAGGTCGACGATCTCTTGCTCGAGGTCGAGGACGCGGCTGGCGGCGGCTTCGGCGCGGTCGATTAAGAGGGCGTGGAGGTGCTGCGGGGGGGTTGTTAGGGATGGAAGAGGAAGGGGGGGGAAGGGGGGGGGGTTTCTTACGTCGGACTCTTCCTTTCGGGCCTGCAGGTTCGTAACGACTTCGGCCAACTCGCGGTTCAGTCGGTTCGCTTCGGATGCCACCCGCTCGGCCATATCAATTTGGGCTTGGGCGGCCTGCTTGGCTGCCTCAAGGGCCTCGTTGGTGGCCGCAGCGAGCTCGGGGCTCGATCGGGTCGGGGATATTGAGAGTTCGTGGTATTTGAAGGTGGAGGTGAGCCATGGGAGGGGACTGGCGAGGTCGCGGATGTCTTGGTCTCCAACCCGGAGCATTGGCACGGGGAGCATGGCCGGCGACATTCCGCTGGCCCACTCGTCGTCCTGCCCGGATCCGGACCTGGACGGTTCCTCCCTTGCTTCACCCCCGCCCTCAGTTTCCAGTTCTTCCTCTTGTCCCGTTGGTCGAGCTTCTTGCGCTGCTTCCTTTCCATCCTTAGCTGTGGCCTGCGACTGTTCCTCTTCGTCGCCGGATTGTTCCTCGTCGTCGGCTTGTTCCTCTTCGTCTGCAGGTAAGGCCTGCCCCTCCATTTCCGCCGTGGCCTCCGCTTCGGCGGTCTCCTCCGCAAGCACCAAGAGGTCCTCCATCTCGTCGACTTTCACGTTCAGGACGTCGAGAACATCCGCTTCCAAACCGCCGCCAACCCTGACCGAGGACAGCCTCTGCACCAGATCGCACAGCCGCTCCATAAGCATGACTCTGCCCGGCGGGAGGGTGTCGGTGTCGGTCTCGTGAGTTTCCTCTATGATCCGTTCCAGCCCCCGGCTCCCGTCCCATTTTGATGGTGGTTCCCATTTCGACGGTGGTTGCATCTCCCTGTCGTAATCTCCACCATCCCCCAAATTCTCGTCCTTTCTCACACCACCCATTCCACCTCCAGACAGTTTTTCATCCTCATACCGGCCGGTGCCATATTCACGGTATTGCTGTCCAAGGTGATCCTTGCGTTCGGCCCTGACCTCATATCCCTGAGGCTCCACGTACTTGTGCGAAGGCACACGTTCAGGGGACGCCGCATATCCGCAAGAGCCCTCGTTGCTGCGGGGGCTATTACGTCCTTGAAAACTGCCGTACTCCTGGGGGTCCTTGTACCCGTCGGAGCCTTCTCCGATGTGCGTATCTCCCCCATCATCCACATACTCATCATAATCGAGAAATCGAACTCGGCCAGTTTCCTCTTTTACGGTGGCAACACTGTCCCAGCTATGCCGCTGGCTGGCAGTGCCAGAGCCGTTCTCCTCGAAGAAGCCGCCTTCCCCCTCTTCCTCTCCTTCCCCTTCCCCTTCCCCTTCCCGTTCTCCTTCCCTCTCCCTTTCTTCTCCTCTTTCTCCTTCTCCTTCTCCTTCTCCTTCTCCTTCTCCCCCATCTGGTCGTTCCACTTCACCGGCAAGGTCACTCCAGCTCTGGCTTAAACTCCGACTCGGACTGCTCGAATCTCTATTTCCCTCCCGCCCCCCCTCAGCACCCTGATCCCGGCCCTCACCCTTACCCTCACCCTTACCCTCAACCTTACCCTGACCTTGACCCTGACCTTGACCCTGACCCTGACCCTCCCCCCGATCATGGCCTACCTCCGTCACCACCCCCGTCCCCAACCCAACCGCCGGCCTCAAAGGCGAAAACCCCGACCCCGACCCCGACCCCGACCCAGCAGCCCCCATCCCCAACCCAACCCCCGAAACAAACCGCCCCTGCTGCTGCTGTTGCTGCTGCCGCAGCAGCTGCCCGCCCGCCGCCGCGGGCCTGCTCCGCCACAACGACGACTTCATCGCCGTCGCACTAGTCGGTAGCGGCGACACAGGCAGACCGGCGCCAAGGCCGATGCCCACCCCCGTGCCCATGCCTGTGTGCAGGCGCAGGCTGAGGGCGCTGCCGGCGCGGCTGCCGGGTTGGCTGGTGGTGGTGCTGTTGGGGTTGCTGGTGGTGCTGGCGCGGCTGTCGGCGCGGCTGCTGGTGCGGCTGGCGGGGGTGGCGGTGGCGGTGGTGGTGGCGGGGGTGTTGATGGTGGTGGTGGTGGTTGTTGTTGTTGTTGTTTTGGGGCGGGGGGTAGTGGTGGTGATGGCGGTTGTTGTGGTTGTGGGCCGGGGGGTGGTGGTGGCGGCGGTGGCGCGGGGGATGGAGGAGGTTGATGAGGAGGAGTGGTGGTGTAGTAGGCCTGGTTTGCGGCGGGGAGAGGTGGGCGGTGGGGTTTGAAGGTTGGGGACGGGGATGGAGATGTGGGAGTGGGCGAGGCGGGGGTTCACGAGTGGTGGTGTGCGCTGTTTTTGGCGGGACGTGTCGTGGCCTTGCGAATTGGTTTGGTTTCTGGGTTGGGATCCATGGTTTTGGTGTTGATGTTGTGGTGGTTGCTGAGGTCGCTGTGATGGCTGTGGTGGTGATGGTCGTGGTGACAGTGATGGTGACAGTAATGGAGACGGATTTCGTATTGGGTCGGGTCGCCCTGCGAAATCTGTGAAATGCTGCGGGAAAGAGTAATCATCTGGAGCAAATGAAGAGAGCGATGAGATAGAAGGCGAGAGTGTGATTTCCCAGTCGTCGCCTGAGCCTCCTGAGCCCCCTTCCCCGTCCGGGTCGTTCATTTGAGTTTGAGCTGATGTGTCCGTTTGCTCAGGCTCAGGCTCAGGTGAGTCGAGGTGAGGTATGTGAGTGGCGAGTTGCGGTGAGATTAAGGAAACCCGGTCAGCCTAGCCGACTCATATCAATCGTCTTGTTGGTTTCCCGTTGGATTGCCGTTGGATATGCTCAATTGAGGATGCTGTATATTCCAGTGTCAAACCGTACACAGTATTGAATTACAAGCATCGGGATGGAAGTTTCGAATGATGATTCTTTCTTCCACCTCATCCACTTCGTCCAACCTGAGCCCCACTTGGTGTGTTGTCCAGGTGAAATCACGGCGAGTGTTGAGCAATGCGTTTGCTCCAGGGGGTTCGGAGCCAATCATTCTGGCAAAAGTCCCCACAGTTCTGGCCAGGGGCTTTCCAGCCTTGCCATTTTCCCCTTTTCCCTGTCGTTTCTCGCTCTCCCAGCGCCTCGCATCGCCGTTTCTCCATGAGGTTGTCTCAGACTTGTTCATTGAATGTTGCTCGAATCCGATACGGAATGGTTATAAGAAGCTAAAATAGCTGATGGCCCCACTTGCGTTATCTCCTAACCTGGAAGGTATGTAATGCTATGTGCCAATGCACCTCTACGCCGCCGAGTGATCGGCGTGCGCTGCCGTGCAGCAAATAAGGTGGGAGTAAGGTGGGAGACCCGACCCTTTGCGACCGAGCTTTTCCGCCCACCCGACGGCACAACGGGACTAGACCGAGCGGCTCGGGAGTAATGTACGAACTAAGAAATGGAGAAATGGAGCCATGCAGGAAATCTGGGGTAAAGTTTGTCTCGAGCCCCTTTGATTGATCGAAAGCTTGAGATCGCTTACTCAGGTGATTGATGTCTTGAAAGTCACAGATGAACTGGTTGCAACGTGGCTTTCACAGTTTTGAAAGCTTCAAGTGGACAACGCTATGACGTCAGATCAAGACGAAGAGCGCAAATGCAGGTGGCCGTCTCCAGCATCCAACTTCAAGGCTAGGGTTTTGCAGCCCGAGATGCCCGAGATGCCCAAGATTCAAGAAACAAGCATAAGATAGGTGGTTACACCGCACGGCATGTATTTATACACTACATACTCGGGAGCTAGACCAGAACGCAGCGCATAGTTAGAGCGGCATTTGTTTAAGGGTCCTGGATGTAACCCCAAACTCCAACATCTCACAGTTGCTATGCAAATGTAGGTAGTTATTGGCAACACAGACAGTTGGTGACCCAATAATAACCAACAGAAATGAGTATTATTACAACCAACCCCCGTGAGCAGCGATAGTGTTTATTTGCGCACCCCGCTTCCCAGGTTGTTTCCTCAACGACAACCATGGAAGTTAGATGTCGACAACAGTCGAAGGAACAAGCCACGCGGGATGACCCCCAGCAGCGGTCGTGGGGTTCAAAGCTGCTAGATGCCAAGAAAGGGCGTTGAATGGCCAGAGCCCTGTCACGCATTCGGCTCGGCTTGTTGAGCACATGCAGCTAGCGAGGGGAAGAGTGTCGAGTGGGTGTGGGGCGACCGAGTCACTCTGGCTTTGGACAACCTTTGCGCCGAGCTCCAGCGGCACGCCCCGGAAAACGCACACGAGCATCTGACGCACCTTAGCAACCTGGAACCCCAACACCTACATAACAGAAGGTCGACTCGCATGTTTAAAGTACCTGAGCATCCCCTGCCCCGCCTTGCCCGCGCTCCTCTCTCCCGCAACTTTGAAGACGGCCACCTCCATGTCAGCACGTACGCCAGACTTTTTCGTGGCATAGCTAAGGTCAATTACTTTCGTTGTGTTGTTTGCTTGCCTGGCCCGGCATTGGTTGCGTCATTGGAGCGCCCCTGGTCCGCTTGCCTCGGCTTAACTAACCGCCAACACCGACATCCTCGTCCCGACTCTACGCCCGACACGCCCGCGCATTGAGCCGCCACCACACCCAGTCAGAGACGGCACACTAAACACACCACCGCCAACACCGCCCGGCACTTATGCTGCACGGTACAAGACCCGACCATCATCCGCCAAGCACAATTGGCGCAGCCTGAGCCGCCAAAATGGCTTGGAAGGCAAGCGAGCGGTTGATGGACACCATCCGGCACTATGCCAGCTTCCCTGCTACCGGCGTGAGCCTGCGCCAGATGGTGCAGTTCGGCGAGAAGCCGTCAACTGGTGAGCAGCCTCCAATTACCCCTCGCGATGACGTCCAGGCTCTTATTCTGACGTTGGCGTGCAAGGGACTCTGTTCCGTGCCTCGCAGTTCCTCGCCGAGGAGCTGCCCATCCGGCTCGCCCACCGTGTCCAAGAGCTTGAAACCCTACCGGACGGCCTCAACGAGATGCCCTCGGTGAAGAAGGTGGCCGAATGGTATGCACAGTCGTTCGAGGTACGCACCCACACCGCCGCCAGTGGAGAAGACGTGTGACTCACCAAGGTTGTCTGGTTTAGGAAATCACAACATTGCCCAGGCCCGATCTCGCCAAGGAGGTACGAGAGAGATTGATGCGGCCCTCGAGGATATCCGGGAGGAACACATCCTGGCTGAGCGAGGCGACACCGAACCCGAGCATTGAAGAGGGGCAGTACAACTCGTGGAACGGCAACGGCAACGGCAATGGCTGGTCCAAGGGCAGGTTCCCCGCAACGAGGCGATACTTCGCCATGGTGGACGACACGGGCGATTGGCCGCCCGAGCTACAATTGTATAACATGAAATTCGCCCAGGCATTACATCGCATCAAGAGGCGGCACGACAGCGTGGTCACCACCATGGCACAGGGCATCTTGGAGTACAAACGCAAACGGCAACGAATGCAGATCGACAGCAACATACAATCATTCCTGGACCGCTTCTACATGTCGCGCATCGGGATACGCATGCTCATTGGCCAGCATATTGCTCTGACCGACCAGAGCCACTACCGAGACCCCTCTTACGTCGGCATCATCTGCACCAAGACGTACGTCAAGGACCTGGCGCAGGAGGCCATCGAGAACGCACGCTTTGTCTGCGAGGACCATTACGGCCTGTTCGAGGCGCCCAAGATCCAGCTCGTGTGCGATCCGAACCTCAACTTCATGTATGTGCCGGGCCACCTGTCACATATGCTCTTCGAAACTCTCAAGAACTCGCTGCGCGCCGTGGTCGAGACACACGGCCAAGACAAGCAGGAGTTCCCCGTCACCAAGGTGATCGTGGCCGAGGGCAAGGAGGACATCACCATAAAGGTCTCAGACGAAGGCGGCGGTATCCCACGCAGCGCCATCCCGCTGGTCTGGACATACATGTACACCACTGTTGACAGGACACCCAACCTCGACCCCGATTTTGACAAGAGCGACTTCAAGGCACCCATGGCCGGGTTCGGCTACGGCCTACCGATATCACGGCTGTACGCGAGGTATTTTGGCGGCGACCTCAAGCTAATAAGCATGGAAGGGTACGTTTTTCAACCCTCTTTTCACATCATCTTCACCAGGAATACTAACAATATCGACACCCACAGTTACGGCACGGACGTCTACCTCCACCTGAACCGCCTGTCAAGCTCATCAGAGCCGTTGCAATAGCAATCAGCAGTCATGAGGGGTACCGGTACGTCTGCATCATCACCCCGAGGATTGACGCTGCCAATGCGATACCTGATGCGCAAGCGCCTTAAGAACCTGGCCCCACTCGAGATTACCGAGCGCAGGCAGGTCGGTGACGTCGAGGCTATTTTCAAGTCGTCGTCGTCGTCGTCGTCGTCGTCGTCGTCCGCCACCGCCGACGCGCAAACCCGCCAGCAGCACCACACCCAGCACTACCCCGCGAGGGGCAGCGATAGTGAGCTCTGATGAAGGAGTCTCCTATTTGCTGGTGGTGGTGGTGGTGTTGTGGTTGTGAGATATGGAAGCGATTCGAACTGGGGGGTTTTGGCTATTTGATATTCTGCTGTCCCCGCATCCAGCCCACTCTTTCCGGGCGGTTGATGGGGGACCTACATGGACATACACCATACACACACACACACACGGGGGCGCCGGCATTGCTGGATTGCTTATCTTGCATGGGACCTGGCGCTTTGTCATGGGACGGAGAGGGAACCGAGAGGCTTTTGTCCCATCTACCTACACATTCGGGATTGAGAGGGTTGGCTGCCTCTTGCTTTGCCACCCACTGTCTACGTTGTTACTGCAGTTGTAGAAAAAGAAGGAGAACGTTGTTGGCACGGACGGGCGGATTTGGATTGTGTCGACAGCAAGACAAGCAATGGTGATGATTAAAGAGGGAATGGAATGGGGGTATGGGAGAAATGTAAGACTGATATAGACCGAATCACAACATACAAAAAACAACGATCTCTACCTGTGCCGTTTGATGGAGGTGATACAATTTGATTACTCTCGCCTTGTCTACCTCTACAACAATTAACAATAAACTTGGTAGAGTTTAAACAAATACAGCCAACCGCCCTTCAGCCTTCTCCCCCTATTAGCCCTCTCCTTCCCCCCATGAACACTCCGCTTCCCCCCCCATGAGCACTCTCTCTCTGTCTCCTCCATGAACCCCCTCTGTCTCCCCCCCAATGTAAACAGTTAGGAAACATGCAAAATCAACATGGCCACCAATCCACCCCGCCCATCCCAATCCGAATTCCAATCCCGACCCCAAAGAAAACATCCCCTGACATCCACCGTTTCCATCTCTGATTCCCTCCCTCCCCCTTCCAACCCAACTTGATGACACTTCCGCTCGACGCTCGACAGCAGGAGGGGGACTGCCAAACCTGATGCCCCCCAAAGTGGCCCGTCGTCCCCCCCCCCCCCCAATCTCTCAACAAACATGGTACAGTCCTCTTTTCGCCCGCCCTTCGAACCCCAGATTCAATGCACCACCACCACCACCACCACATTCACGACCTCACACCCATACCCCACCCTCACCCACCCTACTTAACCACCCTACTTCCTCAAGCCTTATACAACAAATCCAAAAACCCGCTCGCCAAATCCACCACCACACTCTTATTCGGCAAGGACCCCGCAACGCCATACAACGCCGCCGCATCCCCCGCCGCCGCAGCCGCCGCCGCCTCGCCACCGCGCGTCTTCTTCCCCTCAGCGACGCGCGCCCTCTCCTTCTCGCGCTCCGCCTCCACAACACTCTCCAGATCGGCGGCCAAGCGCTCCCACACCTTGACGACAGGCAGGGTTACCGCGACATGGATGGCGGGGGGGTCCTGGAGGGCGTTGAGGTGCCACCCTTTAGCGGACATGGCGTCGGCGAGGTCGTAGATGTTGAGGGAGCGGGCGCGGAAGGCGACGACGCTGACGAGGGGGTTGCCGAGGATCTCGAGCTCGGTGGATAAAGTGGGGGAGGTCTGGATGTGGCTGAGCAGGCGCTTGGTGGTGCCGACGATCTGCGCGCACGACTGCAGGTAGCCCGCCTCGCCCACGCTCATCAGGCTGGCCCAGCACCCGGCGATGAGGGCGCCCGGGCGAGAGCCGGCGATGCCCGGGGAGGCGTACACGCCGCCGGGCCAGGCAGGGTCGACGAAGTATTGGTAGGTGCGCAGGGATTGGGTGCGGTAGAGGACGGTGCTGTTGCCTTTTGGGGCGAAGCCGTATTTGTGGGTGTCGCAGCTGATGGAGGTGACGCCTTTGAGGCGGAAGTCGAAGGGGGTGGTTTCGAAGCCGGCTTTTTCGAGGAAGGGGACGAGGAAGGAGCCGAGGCAGCAGTCGACGTGGAGGGGGAGGCGCTTCTTGACGGCGAGCTTGGAGAGGGCCGAGATGTCGTCGATGATGCCGTGCGGGAAGTTGGGGGCGGAGCCGACGAGGAGGATGGTGTTCCTGTTGACGAGACGCGCCACGCGCCGGATGTCGACCTGGTAGCTGGGGGCCGGGCACGCGACGAGGTGGACCTTGATCTTGAAGTACTCGCCCGCCTTGCGGAAGGCCGTGTGTGCCGTGTCAGGCAAGATCCTGGGGATATATTAGCAAGACGACCAAAAAGGGGGCAAAGGGCAATGGATAGAAAAGGGTGCTGCTTACATCTCCGGCTCGGTAATGCCCCGCTCAACATAGGCCTTCTGCCTCGCACTCAAGCAAGCCATCAAGATACTCTCGGTCCCACCGCTCGTGCTCACGCCCGCGGCACCTTTTGGGGCGTTGAACAGGCTCAAAACCATGGCCACGACCTCGGCCTCCATCTTCCGCACGCCGGGGAACACGTCCGGATGGATCGGGTTCGCCACGGTGAACTTGCCGTACGCCTCCGTCTGCAGCTTCAGCAGCTCGTCCTCGCCGTGGTAGACGGCGCCCGAGACGTAGCCGTCCTCCCAGCGCGTGTGGTCCATGTTGGCGAGCGTTTCGAGTTCCTTGCGTACGGCGTCCTCGGTCCAGCCCTCCTTGGGCAACGTCAGGTAGCGTGTCGTGTTGGCGGGGACGAGTTTCGATTGTAATTTGGTGAGGGCTTCTTCGACCTGCTTGCGAACCTGGGTCCGCACGCCGGGCATCCGGAGGAAGTAACCATACAGCACGCGGCGCACGTCAGTGTACCCCTCGATGATGGTGCCGAACAGGCCGCGGCCCTTGAGCTTCCACAGTACGCGGCGGGTCCATCGGAAGAGGAATAGGAAGAAGACAATATTGCGGATCCTGAGAACGGGGTTGGTGTTAGCGGGTGGCCATTCGAGCAATTGACTGGCTTATACTGCTTCTCGGGTAGTAGGTTGTTGTCCTGCACCAAGTGCCGAAGTGGGAGGGACGGGAAGGGTGCGGCGCAAGAAACGGACGCGGGAACTTGGCCACTCACAGATCCAAGTTGATCATCGCCAACGGGCTTTTAGCTGCCTGGGATCTCCTCCGGGCATTTTCGAAGCCCTCCCGCAGACTAACGGGTAAGCGGGATGTTCCTGACATATTTGCAAGAGTAAAGAAAGTAGACCTTCGTGGCGGTTACAAAATCCGACACTGAGGCCGTGAGGTGAAGGTCAGGGGAATTCGGGTACCGCGGGACGACCTAACAAGGCAATAAATCACCTCTGATTTGGAGCTCGGCTCTTCCCAATGACTGGGGGGCACCATTGACCTAACCGAACCCCGGCCCTTTTAGGTTCGCCCCATGCTCCCCCCAATCCTGAACCCGGCTCCCCGCGGCTCCCGCTTTGTGGGCGCAATACGCCCTAAATGCATGGCTTGGCACAGCTAATGCCATTCGGGGCTGCATAGAACCTTGGAATCTTCACATGCTTGAAACTCACTTTCTACCGGACCTCGTTTCTTTCGCGCCAATGCACCTTTGTGTGTCACTGCTGGGGAATAAAGCCGGGTCACGGACTCGTATCCCCCTCATTGATAGACACGGAGTCGGAGACGGGCGCAAATCTGGTATCCCCGTCCCCGGTGTGACCTCATCGGATGCAATGCTGTTGGGGAACCTTCATAGGAGAGACATGCATCCATATTATGTAGGTGGGTTTGGTTTGGTATAACGTAATTCTTACAATTGGTGGTTGGAGATGCATATGCGGGGGAGCTTTCCCAAAATGTTAGGTGTTGAGGATACAAACGAGGGGCAAGAAAGCCAATGGAACCGATATGACCTCGGCAGGTCTGCCGTGCAAATCATGCTAATAAATACATTATACAACTACCGCTACCTCCCATCCTGCCTTTTCGTGAGTCTCATAATAAACGTGGCCTACCACGTGGCTAGGTAGGTACCTTACACCCCTCCAGGGGTGGAGGCACGGCACTCCCTCGTGAAGTCTAATCCCCAGTAACTTGCAACCTCTATGCCATGTCTGTCTCCCCGGCGTGTGTTACCGTGAGGCATATAACCACCAATATAATCAGGGCTGTGCCAAACCCGAGCCCAAACCCAATAACTCAAGGTGCGATATCCCAAGGCCTTGACGAATAGATAAGCGGAATAGCTAGCGTTTGGCGTCGATAGATTGTCTAGCTGGAAATGGCTTGGCCGATATCATCCGCCAAATTCGAGCTATCATGTGTTGGCGGCAAACACCCTCCGCCACGCCTGTGTAAACACCTGGGACTCTGTTTCGCATGCCTGCGGTCCGGTGGATGTACACTCAGGGAACCTGATGACCAGATCTCCGTCCTTGTACTCTGAATCCTTGCCGCCTTTGGCATAGGAGTTGAGGATGCGCTGCTCAACAATGGCCATTCGGGAGAGGATAGTCGGGTGCCACTGAACCATGTGTTCCTGCAGGCGCATAAGGTTAATATAAACATGCACAGTGTAAAGGGGATGAGTGTTTCGTGGGTTGGAAACGCACCAACGCATGTGTCTCGGCCTTTTGAAAGTCGTAGCTTCGATACAGCGGGCTGAACCAGGTCTCGAGAAAGAAGCGCGCCCAGTCGCCGTTGCGCACAATGTAGCTGGCCGACGACAGCCCGCCCTTGTCCTGAGTGATCACAAAGTCCACGTCCTGCCCCTTTAGGTGGCTGAACGTCTTGATGATGCTGTCCGGCGGGACAACAGGGTAGTCCTTCTTCATGAGCTCGTCCAGCTTGGCCGGCTGCATGACATGCTCCTCTATCTTGAGCTTCGGGTTCATGATGAGGCCGCTCGCGTCCAGGTACCAGACGTAGCGGCAGTCCGGAAACTTGGTCAGCGCGTCTCGCATGGCGAAAATGGCCGTCCAGGAGAAGGGCGACCCGGCCAGGTCGTAGTCGCCGATCCTAGCGAGGAGGGTTTTGTAGCCTAGGTTGTCCGTCAGCCTGCGCATCCATATCATCCATTATCCCTGGTGGCTGGCATACCGTGCTTCTGGGCATACTGCAACCTGTTCTGCTTGACCGACTCCAAATACACCCCGCTATACTTGCTCGCATCCAACACCGTCACCAACACCACGGGTGGGTCACCCTTGGGCGCCCGCACCGCCGCACCCCGGCTGCCCGGTCGGGTGGCGAGGTATATGAGGGCGAGGAAAAGGAGGCCACCGAGCGCAATGAGCTTGAGGCGCGACCGTCGCAGGCCGGGCAACCGTGATGCGCGCGGGAGGTAGGGCGGAGGCTGCGACGTCTTTCGTGGGGGGAGTGCGAAATGCATCGCGGGCGAGCGGGAGGCCCGGGGAGTCGTCCCTAGGCCGAGATCGAGACCAATGCGACGGGGGTCGATCCGTGTGGTTATGGGATCGGCCGATGTGGGATGCCGCGTTTGTCGCTACGTGGCCGGGGACCACTGTCGAAACACAAGGGGTAGGTAGATGGTGTGGTGTTTGTGCAGGGTTATTCGAGGCGATCACTGAACGGCGGATGAAAGAAGCGCTCTTTCAATTGTCTTTCAATTTGCGAGAGGACGATGTTGAGGATCGAGATGGTTTGCTGGCCAGGGGGGACTTGAATCGTTCGCAGACTGGTCGCACAAAAGTTGAAATCAGGACATTGGCGAATTCGAGTTGGTTTGTCCAGCAGATTGCCTTCGGGCTACCGCAAACACCAAGCAGACAGAGACTGGACTTTGAGGTTGCCAAGGGGAAATCATCACGAAAAGGCTGGCCTTCCGGAGTTCCAAACGCGATAACAGAACTTCTGGTAGCGGAAATGTGGATGGTGCTGGGATCTGGGGCTTATCGTGTTACAGGCAGCATCATCCCTAACCCTGGCACGCCTGGCTAACTGTCTCTATCACCATGGTTGACTGCGAATAGCTTCATTAGGTCAGACAAACAAAGGGAGAGAGGCGAGGAAAGAGGATGAAAGGTAAAAATAAGACAACAAAAAACTCACCGACTAGCTCATTGGTTAAACCCTACCAAGGCACACCAAAGCGGTAGTCGGTTACGAAAAACTCGCGCGTATGTTTTTGCTTCATCAGCATCCGTTGAACCCAGGACCTCTTGGTGGGAAGTCTAGGGTCACCGTATCATTAGGCTGGTTTTGTCAAGCGCCTCCTGTTACCGCTAGGCTACTAGATGCCACTCGACGAAACTATGAGGTGCGGAACTTCTACATCTACCCAGTGTCGGGAGCGCTCGGGGCTTCCGTCCGAACTTTATCAAGGGATTCGTCATTCGCCCTAACTAGGGTTGAATCCGGTCCCACTAGAAACAGAATTGAGGTTGAGGTCAAATAAGGTAGGTGTATAGCTTCTATTAACAACCACAACTAGTTGTAGCGCTCCGTAATTAAGAACATAGATGTATCAACCCAGCCTCGGAGCAACCCTTCTAAAATTGGCAAAGAAACGCCGAGGAAGCAGAGATAGACTCGAGGAACTCTGAGGAGACCTCGATTGTAGGCATAGGTTCACGCTTTCGCGCCTGACCACGACGAGAACAGGACAAGACGCCCCGTTCTCAGGGCGGCAGCGAAGCTTCATCTCTGCACACAGACTAGTTGCAACAGCACGGAGGCGCAGCTGTGGCAACTTAAGAGTGTGCAGTAGGGAACGTAGGGGAGGCGACGGAGGCGACAGTCGGCAGCATTGCGAGCTTGATAAATCGATCGTCGTTGGAGAAAACAAGACTATCAGTACACACGCTGCCCACGATTACATTACTTATCCTTTCTCGACTCATCGGTCGCTGCCTCGGGCGCCGTGTCAGCAGGTACGGCATCGTCGTCCGCTTCGTCTTCGTCCGGCTCGTCCTCCTGGACATCCACGACACGATCCCTGGCGTTCTCGAGGGTCTTGGCCATGAGATGGTTGACAAACTTCCACGTTGCCTATGACACTGTCAGTACACCATCAAGAAGGTCGAGAGACGGGCACTTACCCCCAAGAAAGTCAACACTCCAATAAGAACTAGGCCCCAGTTGATTGTCTCCATCCTGTCTCTCCCGGCGGCCCGCCTCCGACGACCCGCGCCACCAAACCGCAGGTTGATCCAATTGAACGGGGACATGAAGAACATGGTCTTCAAGAACCCCAGAATCCCCAGAGAAAGGAACCCTCTCAAGAAATGGCCAGCCCAGCTGCTCGGTCCATCATCCGCCAATATCGGTTCGTCAAACTCGATATCCATAAGCCCGCCAACAATGCTGCCAAACGGATCATCCCAGAAGCCGAGGATGGGATCGGCGATAAACCCAAGGGCGAAGATGGTAGCCACCATAATGAAGAGGGTCAGGGTGACCCGTAGCATCCTGCTCGAAAGCCAACGGCCCCAGCGCAGGCGCTCGAGGCGATACTCAAAATGACAGGTCGGGCAGCGCCAGTAGTTGCGGTCCGACAGAGGGGATGCGTTCCTCCAGGCCTGCAGGCACCCCTCGTGGACATACCTCTGCGAACCCTTGCATTTGCAAGGGCTGATGAGGCGGCCGAGCTCCGGGTCCTCGGAGAGATAGCGCACGCGGGTCTTGTTGGAGAAGACGCGGCCTGCGAACGAGTCGTCAATCTCGGTCGTGGGATTGACGACCTCGAGGCAGATGCGGCAGGTCCGTGGGCTATAGCGCCGTTGCTTTTGTGTTGGAGTTGGCTCTGGTGGTGGAGTGTCCGAGGTGCCGGCAGCGCCGGATGCTTGCTCCTCCTCCTCGGGTGTGGGAGGCGTCGGCGCGTCGGTCCTGTGGTTGTCATCCGATGTGTCCGTTGCAGAGGGCCAGCCCCATCGCGGTTCGAACGATGTAGAGGCCATTGTGGAATTAAATGGCTGTGAGAGTCATGTATGTCTGAGGTTTGAGTGAGTGAGTAGATAGGTGAAGTGCTTCACTTGACGTTGAAATGGGCCATCAAGCATGTATGTAATAAAGCTTGGGGGCTTGGAAAGTCACCGAATGTGACAGGTGTCAGTCCGCGCCAGCTGGTTTGGTCAAAGTGCTGTCTGGGCGAGGTCAAGCGTTCCCGCGCAATGAGCCTCCCCATAGGCCTTACCTCCCTGGGCATCCCAATATAAAACATCCGTCAACAAAGAACGGGTTTGGGTTGGTTTCATCACAAAGCCACGCGGTGCCTAGTTGATGAAGGGTTTTGAACATGGAAAAAGAGAATCTGAAAACTGACAGCTTTTTTCAGTTTTAGGCCCGCTTCCCCTTTGCGGTTAGACTGAGAGCGGGTCAGCCTGGCGGGACACCCCCCACCAAACCGGCGACCGGGCGAATCAGCAGCTCCATCCATCAGCTGGTTGGCCCAAGCTCTCTCAGCGCTGAGGCCTGGCCATCGACGCGCAACATCGCTGTGCCTGGTTGCTGGTTGCGAACAACAGCAGCCTTGACTTGCAACGCCAACCGAACTTTGGAAATACAAGCAAGACAACCCACGATTATCAACCTGCAACCCACCTTGAGCCTTCCAAACCGGCACCATGGCGGACAGATACTCGTTCTCTCTCACAACATTCTCGCCAAGGTAAGCCAACCGCCCCCAGGCTGCAGTGTAAACGGCGATGCTAACAGCCCGACAGCGGCAAGCTGGTTCAGATCGGTCGGTCGCCCATTCCTGCGCTTTGAAGCTTGCGATAGCTTTCAGCTAGCATCACGAATGCCTTCTCTAACAACCACACAGAGTATGCGCTTAACGCCGTCAACCAAGGCGTAACAGCCCTAGGCATCAAAGGTCCGTCCCCTCCCCCACCTCCGGACCCCTCCTCAATTTATACCCCCCTTCCAAACACGCCGCAACAAAACACCACCACCCACTAACACCATGCCCGATCCCAAACAGCCACGAACGGCATCGTCCTCGCCACGGAAAAGAAATCCTCCTCCCCGCTCGCCGACCCTTCCTCGCTCGCCAAGATCAGCCTCATCACGCCCAACATCGGCATGGTGTACAGCGGCATGGGACCCGACTACCGGGTGCTGGTCGACCGTGCGCGCAAGGTCTCCCACACGGGCTACAAGCGCATCTACAACGAGTACCCGCCGACGCGCATCCTGGTGCAGGACGTCGCCCGCGTCATGCAGGAGGCTACCCAGTCCGGTGGCGTGCGGCCGTACGGTGTGAGCTTGCTGGTCGCGGGCTGGGACGAGGGCGTGCTGCCGGAGGAGGAGCTGGAGAAGGCTAAGGCGGCGGAGGGGAAGGGGGCGGAGCAGCGGGAGGAGGGGGAGGGCCCGAAGCTGAGCGATAAGACGGGGGGGATCCTGAAGGGCGGGCCGATGCTGTACCAGGTTGATCCCAGCGGGAGTTATTTCCCGTGGAAGGCGACTGCCATTGGCAAGAGTGCTACCACGGCGAAGACGTTCCTCGAGAAGAGGTACACGGAAGGGCTGGAGCTGGAGGATGCGGTACACATTGCGCTGCTGACGCTCAAGGAGACGATTGAGGGTGAGATGAACGGGGAGACGATTGAGATCGGTAAGTTTCACCGTATTTTTCCCTGGGAAGGACTGCAAGTTTTAACACGGCATAGGCATCGTCGGCGCACCTGCAGACCACCTCCTCGGCGTAGAGGGTGTGGAGGGCGCGGTGGGCCCCCGCTTCCGGAAGCTGACGCCGCAGGAGATCGAGGACTACCTTACCAATCTATGATTTCGAGCATGGCGTTCTGACGGGACGGGGTGGATGAATTATGAGGATCTTTCCGGGGTCCTTTCTCTGCAGGCAAACCTCCACTGTACACTAGACGACAGGGTCACGAAAGGTGATAGAGCGAGAGAGAAAGAGAGAAAGAAAAGAACAACCCGGAGCTACGCTTCTTGTTTACTGGCATTCCCCAGGCTGTCGCCGGACGATACGATCAGGAACGAGCTCCTCGGCCCCGCTGCCACCCCCGTGACGGTCTCCCCCGTGCCGAGCACAGAACCCAAATCGATGCGCGTCCAACTCCCCGTTGAAACCACCCCCGGCAAACCAAGCTGCCCATTAGCATTGCTCCCCACCACGTACACCCCCCATCCGCCGTCAGCACGAGCATGTGCGCCTCCCCCACCGCGACGTCCATGACGTCCCGCTCGTCGATCACCACGGGGCTGGGGACCTCCGAGAGATCCTCGAACACGGGCGACCGCCCGCCGTGGCCCCAGCAGTAGAGGTCGTTGCCGGCTGTCAGCGCGGCGAGCACGTACCCGCCTGCGGCGAGCTTGGTGATGGGGCCGGTGGGGAGCTCGTCGAGGTCGGTGATGAGGCTGGGGGTTGAGGCGGGGCTGGTGGTTGTGGGCGGGCGGGGGGGCGGTGGTTAGTGAGGTTAGGGAGGTTGGTGTTTGATGGGAGGGGTGATGTGTCGGGAGTGTAGAGTGCATAGTGCATACGTGTATGTGTGTGTGTGTGTGTGTGTGTGTGTTGTGTGTCTGTACATACCTGGAAGCGGTGGGCTCTCTGCCTAGGCAGGCCGTGTACCGCTCGTCACCCCATGTCCAGACGTGGCCTGCTGAGGAGAGGGCCGCGAAGCCGGTTTCGTAGGCGACCAGCTGGGTTACGTCGGGGAAGTTGGGGAAGCTGTGAGATTGGTTGGGTTTGGATAGGAGGTCGTGGGTGGAGGGGTATTGGTGGAGAGCTTCCTTGCCGTCGTGGACTGGTGATGGTCAAGTTGGCTGGTGTAAGTGATGCCCTGGTTCGTTGAAGATAGACAAGTGGTTCGCTACGTTACCTACTACGACCCCGTTGGATGCTTCGACGAAATTTGTGTAGATCCGTTCATCGGCCGTGCGTAATCTTGCATGGTTCTTTGGCATCAGGCCGGCTACTCGACATGCACCATTCTTGAGATTGACTAGGTAGGCATCCACCTCATCGGTGACGATCAGCCGCCGCTGACTTGGTAATGCCTCAGGCTGTCTCCCGTCCCACATCCCACACCGCACATGCAGTTATGACTCACTTACCTTGAGTGTATGAAAAGAACGGGTGAACGCACTCATCATCGTCCCCTCGCAACACGCAAGTAAAGCTTGAAATGTCATCGGGCTCGTTAGCACCGAATGTTTCGAACTGTAATTGGTTCCAGGCATTAAATCCGGTTGCGTACAACACCATAGCTGTTGGGGGTCTTCGCCCTTTTGGGCAAAGTGTTGAAGTCAAACAGATTCCAGAGCGATCTGCTCCGTGGGAGGAAAGCCGGAACAGGCAGGTGCAAGTTATGACAGCGAGGAGAGGATGACGAGTCACTCGAGTCCAACCTAAAATGGCCCCGCACTCGATGGAATGCCGCATCAGAACCCGGGAAGATGCATTCAATTGCCGTCTGACACCACGCCGAAGCCCGCAACTTCAGCACCAAAAGTCGGTCGGCGGCTCTGTCCCGGTGTCATGGTACCTCATTACCCTTTTGGGAATATTGAGGCATACCAACCCGTCGGGATGCGTCACTCGCGGTTACACGCAGCTCACAAATTTGCACTCCGGTAGGTTGTAAGCGCGCCAACCTCCAGTTGACAAACGGGTACCTAGGTTAGGATCGAGGAGTTGAGACAAAGCTCGGGAAAGAGAAGCTAGTTATTCCGTTCATAGCCTCGTGGCAGCAGGTATTCGTCTCAAGACAGTCACAAGCAGTGGTGGGCCTCATCGCACAATAAACATCTCGACCCAACTCAAAATTAGGCTACGGCTACCACTCAATGCCCTAAACGATGTGAAAAAGCGCGACCCCTGTGAACGTCAACCAAAGAATAAAGGTGAAATGCCATAAGCTGGTGTACTTTGGCACTTGTTTGACCGCTCACCCTTTGATATCGTTGGTATGTATGAACATGCAGCCCCCAAGCAGGAAGGACCCCGCTGATCGAACCCCGGCCATCACCAGGACCGGGACTGTCTGCCGCGTCACAAAGTACCTAGGTAGTCAACCCAAGAACTGTGGTCAGCGCTTGACTCTTCATAGCCAACCTAGACAGAATCTTTTAGCCGCGCAACTGCCTCGTGGCCTTGCAGATACCTGGTAGCACCAAGGCATACTTGCTTGGCCGCATGACGACCATGGCCTCCGACCACGGCAGTTCGAGCTCTTCGGACTCGGACGATGAGCCTCTGTATAAGCCTGTCGGTGAATCAGACACGGCTCTGTCGACCGGTGGCAGTAATGTTTCAGATGATGCCCCCTTGGAACCCAGAGAGAGCCCTCGCAGTAGCACTCCAGACGACGAAGAACCCCCAGTAGCAGTGACCATGACTGCGAGGGCTTACCAACTCGAGATGCTCGAGGAAAGCCTCAAGCAGAATATTATTGTCGCAGTATGTTGCCCTACCCCAAAAATGGAGACTGGCCACTTCGCTAACATGTTGCCTAAGATGGACACTGGTAGTGGCAAGACTCAGGTGTAAGTGGTAGGTACCACCATATAGGCAGAAACATACTGATAGGATGATCAGTGCCATCCTTAGAATGCAGGCAGAGCTTGAACAAAGCGACAAAGTCAGTCTGGCCCGAGTCATGATTGCTGCCTAATTCAAGAGTCAACAACTAACTGCTTAGATTGCTTGGTTTTTGGCCCCAACAGTATCCCTGGCCGAACAGCAATTCGAGGCCATCCGGGCTCAGATTCCAGGCGTACAATCCAAATTGATTCTCGGGTCCGACAGTGTGGACGCATGGTCGACTAAACCTGGCGTGTGGGATGCCGTCCTCCTCAACACACGGATAGTCGTCTCAACCTACCAGATTCTGTTTGACGCTGTATCCCATGCTCTGATCCCACTAGCTTCTCTCGGCCTCGTTGTTATAGACGAAGGTGAGCAATTCTTACTCTAGCCTAGCTTACCAAATCTAACCCTGATAGCCCACAATGCCAAGGGGAGGAACCCCATCGCAAGGCTCATGAAGGAGCACTATGTACCCAGCAAGACGAGAGGGCTCCCTGTGCCCCATATCCTGGGGCTCACGGCGAGCCCGCTCATGAGGTCCAACTTGAGTGACCTTGAAGTCCTCGAGCAGACGTTGGATGCCGTCTGTAAAACGCCAAGCAAGCATCGGGATGAGCTGATGGCCCAAGTCAACCGTCCTGAGATGACGGCCACTCCGTACGGAGCCATGATAGACCCCGAGGCTGACAGCAAGGCTACCCCGACCATGGCGAGACTGAAAAGCGTCTATCTGGAGCTCGACATCCGACAGGACCCGTATGTCCGGCATTTGTTAACCGATAATACGCCACGGAGCCGGGAAAAGCTCAAGAAGGTTCTCTTGACCAAGCAGACATACTGCAGGTCGCAGATGGAGTCCTTTTGTAGGGGAGCTTTGGACATTCGAAACTCCTGCGGTCCATGGGCTGCGGATTACTATATCCACAGGGTTATTTCTGCGTTTGTCAAAGGCTCGGACACTCCCAGCCGCGGCAATGACAATCTCGCGGAGAAAGAACGGAAATACCTTGTCGAGGCGTTCCTGAAAGTAAATGCTCAGGCGCCGCCTGAGACCCCAACAGCTCTCTCACCCAAGGTGCAAGCTCTGCTCAACGCGCTCGAATCCCACCAAGAAAACCCATTCGGGATTGTTTTTGTCAGGGAGAGGGCGACTGTCGCCGTCTTGTCACACATCCTCACCGTCCACCCCAAGACATCGGGCCGTTACCGAGTGGGCTCCATGGTAGGCACCTCGAGGGTACCGGGGAAAAGACAGGATTTCTTGGATCTGAGCCAAAAGGAATACTTGCTCTCGCTGCTGGCGTTCCGTAAGGGGGCGACTAACCTCCTGGTGGCAACGAGTGTGCTCGAAGAAGGAATTGACGTGCCGGCCTGCAACCTCGTCATCTGTTTTGACAAGCCCGACAACCTCAAGTCCTTCATTCAGCGCCGGGGCCGAGCACGGATGTTGGCATCTCGACTGTATCTCCTCGTCGAGGATGAATCAGACGGCTCGTCACGTGGATGGCAAAACCTGGAGCAAGAGATGAAGCGTAAGTACGAAGACGACATGCGCGAGAACCAGCGCCTCGAGGAAATCGAAAACGTCGAAGACTTGGATTACCCCGTCCTGAGATCCCAGGAGACGGGCGCTCAAATCACCATCCTCGATGCCAAGTCACACCTCGAACACTTCTGCGCCACCCTCTCGACGCGCAAGTTTGTCGACTGGAGCCCCTTTTACGTCGTCCACGACCTGGAAGGGAACCCGGTTGACGCCCACCAGCCGGGTCTGCGGAAGGCCACCGTCCATCTACCGGTCTCACTGGCTCCCGAATTGCGATCCTTTGAGAGTCTCCAAGCTTGGACTTCGGAGGCGAATGCTTGCAAAGATGCTGCATTCCAAGCATACGCCAAGCTTTACGAGGTTGGGTTAGTGAACCACAACTTGCTGCCCATCAGAGAGACGGACTTGATAAATGATATTGAGCCGCGGGCTGGCCTGGCTACTGTCAGGGAGCAGTTCAACCCTTGGCCACTGGTGGCTCAGGCGTGGCGGGACGGTGCCCCAGTTTCTCGAAGAGTGATGACGGTCTCAAGCCACGACGAGTCGGCCAGTGCCCAGCTTGAGCTAGCACTCCCCGTGCCGGTCCCTCCCATGGAGCCATTCCACTTGTACTGGAGTCATACCTCATCGTGGATCATTGGGATGGACTCTGACTCGCTCATGTCAAGCGTGACGGGCGATCACACATCTACCCTATTTGCCATGGCTTTTGGACACAGATGGCATGTCGAGGAGAAGCAGCCCCCTGTTCGCTTCACCTGTTTGGACCGAGACATAAGCCTCGACGACATGGGCTCCGAGGCGGCGAGCGCCGAGCTGATGGACAGCAAGTCGTCTGCTCATCTTGTCCGCGATATTTCCAACCAGAACCACCCGTACTTTTACCTGGGCTGGATCCCCACCAAACCTTCCATCGAGCTTGTAGGGAAGCCTTCCCGGGACTTTGAGGAGGCCCCCGAGGATAGCGCCTACGTGGCCGTCAAAACTTGGCCCAAGAAAGCGGGCGCCTTCCGTCCGCTTCATCAAAACGCGGCACCGAAGCTAAGTAGCAAGCCCTATCCCAGGATTCTACCTGTGGACCAAGTCCGAGTTGACAGCGTGCCGGCGATTTATGCCCATGTTGGCATGATGATCCCTGCCATCACGCATGCGCTCGAGGTTCATCTTGTGGCTAAGGACCTTCTGGAGTCCCGGTTGGAGCAAACGGGCATCACGGACTTGTCACTTGTTGTCACCGCGATCACTGCCAGCGCGGCTAGAGGCCCGACTGACTACGAGCGGATAGAGTTCCTCGGAGATTCGATCCTCAAGTTCTGTACGACCATCAACATTTCTGCCAAGTGTAAGTTCTGGTCTCGTGTTTGGGTCTGGTCTGAGCTGACATACTGGTAGACCTGAAGTTCCCGGAGGGGTGTCTGTCACCCTTGAAAGACAAGATCGTGTCAAACTCGAGGCTGTTCCGGGCCGCCGTTGATTTTGGCCTGGACCGATACATTATCCACAAGGCCTTCACCCTTCACAAATGGCGGCCGGCATACGTCGAGGACCTTCTTGAGAATCCGCCGTCTGCCACGGCGACAAGGAGGCTCTCGACCAAGATCATCGCCGATGTGGTCGAGGCTCTGATCGGCACCGCCTACGTGAGCGGCGGCATCCCCAACGCCCTCGCCTGCATGTCCCTGTTCCTCCCCGAGGTCGAGTGGAAAAGCATCGAGCACGGCCAAGAAGTTATGCACAACGAGGCTCCCGATGACGAACCGCTCCCCAGGACCATGCGCCAGCTAGAGTCCCTCATCGGATACACCTTCACCAAGAAGGCGCTCCTCGTCGAGGCCATGACCCACCCCTCCTGCAACGGCCCCGGCATCCGGGCCTCGCTCGACCGCCTCGAGTTCCTCGGCGACGCCATCCTGGACTACGTGGTCGTCAACAAGCTCTTCGCCATCTCCGACCCGGCCCCGCTCGAAAACTCGGCCCTGCACCTCCTCCGCACCGCCCTCGTCAACGCCGACATCCTCGGCTTCCTAGTCATGGAATGGGCCACCACCCAAGACTCCATCGAAGTCACCATCACAAGCGACTCCGACTCCTCCGACGACACCTCCTCCACCTCCTCCACCACCACCACAACCCCCCCCAACAAACCCGTCATCCACCTAACCCGCACCACCACGCCCCTCCCCCTCTGGACCTTCCTGCGCCACGCCTCCCCCGACATGGGCCTAGTCCAGCGCGCCACCGCCCTCCGCCACGCCGCCATGCGCGGCCCCATCCTCCACGCCCTCTGGCACGGCCCCAGCTACCCCTGGTCGCTGCTCTGCCGGCTGCAGGCGCAGAAGTTCTACTCCGACATCCTCGAGAGCCTGCTGGGCGCGGTGTGGGTGGACTCGGGCGACCTCGCGCCCGGGGGCGCGTGCGAGGCGGTGGTGGAGCGGTTGGGCATCTTGCCGCTGATGAGGAGGCTTGTGCGGGATGGGGTGCATTTGTTGCATCCGAAGGAGGAGCTGGGGGTGTTGGCGGTGAGTGAGAAGGTGGAGTATGTGGTGGAGGTGGCGATGGGGGTGGGGGGGGAGGTGGAGGGGGAGAGGGTGTTTGCGTGTGAGGTAAGGGTTGGCGGGGTGGTGTTGGGACGGGCGGAGGGCGCGGCGAGTCGGGAGGAGGCGAGGACCAGGGCGGCGGAGGGGGCGTGTGCGGTTTTAAGGGGGAGGAGGGAGAGGGGGGAGGGGGTGGTGGTTGGGGACGGGGGGAGTGAGTGAGGGAGTGAGTGGGAGTGAGTGAGGAGGTTGGAGGGGGTATGGATGGGTGGTTTATGGGGTTTCTGGGTGTTGGTGAAAAATGTAGCTGCTGGATAGAGGATAAATCTGGTAACTAGTCAATGTTAGATATCTATATATCTGTACTGTGCTTCTCTTCTGGACACTAAATCTTGACTTTTACGACTCCAGCCCAACTTCGCACATATATCTAAAACAACAATCGAAATAGCATCTTCCCAAATACCTATTCCCCAACGCGCCTTGAGATAATCTGAACAAGATGGCAAGGGGGTTCCTCTGGTTAAGTTGCCAAGCAGGGTTAGGGTATTGATGCCAAGATGCCCTGACTAAGGCGGCACCCCCCGGTTCAGTGAGCTCATGGCGGGCCAGGGTCTGGGCGATCGCGGTCCACAGCGCTGACGACCTCCGGAACGTCAACTGAAAGAAAGCAACGCAGCGACTTCGCGGACCCAACCGCGTCCCCGTCTCGGACTCGACTCCTTACACCGTGCATCGCTCCATCGCGAGATGCTACGTATTAGCAATGATAAATCAACCGGCTTGACGAATCCGGCGACCAATTCCTTCCTACTCGAAAGAGTATAACACCAATTCCCCGATCCCCTGTTTCCGATTCCCGCCCCCATCCCCCATTGAACCTGGAAACCCGGTCCTCCTCCCCAACCATGCCGCCCGACGGCCCCAGCAATAGCTTCAGCACCACCACCACCACCTCCTCCTCCTCCACAAGCCACAACAACACGAGCAACATCCGCGTCTTCGTCCGCTGGCACGAGCAAGTCGTCTTCGCCGGCGAAGAGCTCAAGTGCACCATCACCTTCAAGAATGTCGCCCGCCTCCCCACCGCCTCCTCCTCCCCCTCCTCCTCCACCACCAACACAACAACAACAACAACCACACCCCCATCATCATCAACAAACACCCTAAAACCCTTCCCGCCCAACGCCTCCCGCCACCCCAACGCCGACCACCTCCACCACCCCAGCCACCACCAACACCGCGGCCCGCGCCAACCCTCACCATTACACCCCAACCGCTCCGCCGCCGCCGCCGCCAAACACAGCACTTCTTCTGGGGGTGGGCTGGCGCCGCCCTCGGCCAGCACCGGCGCCCGCGGCCATAGGTCCAGCCTGTCGCTTTCGGTGCCGTCGGCGGCGTCGCGCGCAAGGGCTGGGTCTGTGGGTTGGTCGCCTGCGCTGGGCGGTGGGACGGGGAGTGGGAGTGGGAGCGGGACTGGTGGTTTGCGGCGGGGTGGGAGTGCTGGTGGGAGTACTAGTGGGAATGCGGGTTTGGGTGGTGGGACGGGGGGTGGGAGTGGGATGGGGAATGGGAATGGGATGGGGAATGGGAATGGACATGGAAATGGGCGTGGCCACGGGCATGGGCACAAGAGGTCAGTGTCGATTGTCTCGATTGGCTCGCTGAGTACCGTCGATGATGGGCAGGCTGGGGCTTTGTCTTCGCCGAAGCCGTCACGGCCGAGGGGGCATGCGAGAGCGTCGAGCTTGCAGATATTGCCTCGTGGTGGGCTGCTTAATGGGCCGCGTTCTGGTGAGTTTGATTTGGAAATGCTGGGGGAAAGAGGGGAGGAAGTGCTAACCGTTCCTTCTAGCGACACACCCGAAGGTATCCAGCTCACAATCGTCGCCCCTTTTCCACGCGTCATACCCGCCGGAACGGAGCATCAATGGCCGCCGACCGGGCACTGCGACCGCTCCCGACACCCCGAGAGCCGATTTCCACCGCCGGTCGCCCGTGTCACCAAACCCGCTCGCCGAGTTCAAGTTCCCCATGTCGCCCTCGCCAACGACGCCCGGGACCGTAGGGGGGCTTGCAGACGAAGACCCGACAAGCCCGACATCGAGTGGGCTACCAATAAGAACGAGGGAGCTTGTCCCGACGATAAACGAACAAGGGGTGGCACCGACGGCGAGGATTCTGTCCACCATGAGCATAGCCGGGACGCCCAGGAGTAGCGGCGAGTTCTACTCGCTCAGCAACAACTCCTCCGAGACATTGGCCTCGGAATACGTCACGCAGCCACCCCAGCGGTCACAAGTCCGTCCACCACACAACAGGAGAACGTCGGGCCTTGCTGCGAGTGCCGCGAGACTGCCCGAAACGCTGATGATGGGCTATGCCCAAATCCAGGGCTCTTTTACACTAGACGGGTCACTGATTAATATCGGGCCCTTTGAGGCGGTCAAACGGAAGGCTGTCGTTGGTGGCCAGGGCGGTGGTGTGGTCGGCCTGGAAACGCCAAAACGCGATAGTGGGTTGCTACGCGGGTTCGGATGGGGCAATATCACGAGCTCTATTGGCGAGCTATTGGGCGGCGGCGAACTCAGCAGCATCAAGGAGATGCGCGGGATTGCCAACTCCAAGGCGGTACCCCTACTATCTACGCCGCAGTCCATCTTATTTGTCGATCTACAGTTGGCACCCGGCGAGAGCAAGGCATACGAGTACTCCTTCAAACTGCCCAAGGGGTTGCCACCGACACATCGCGGGAAGGCGATGAAGATATCATACAGCCTCGTCATAGGCACCCAACGGCCCGGCGGCTCCAAGGAGCAGCGGGTCAAGTCCGTGGACGTCCCTTTCCGAGTATTAGGGAGCGTCAACAGCCACGGCGAGATATTAGGCCACGACCTAATGTCTCCATACATCCTCCTGCGGGATCAGGCCCGCGTTCAAACCGTCACCACCCCACAGCCGAAAACCAACGGCAAATCGACACCATCATCGGCCTCACCAGCCTCCACAATGGCTTCCTTCCTCACCTACGTAGACGACCTCCTGTCTCGCCCGCAACACAACCCCAGCCACGCAGGCGGCGCCCTCCTGAGCCCGAGCGCCCCCCTAACTCCCCACTCTCCGACCTCCTCCCGCCGCCCCTCCCTCATGTCCGTCTCAGACCACCACCCCTTCATGCCGCCGCCCACCGCCAAAGAAGCAATCGACCTCGCCATCCTCCGCTCCAACTTCGCCGGCGGCGGCGGTGGCCCTAACAACAACAATAACCAATCCCCGAACCGCTTCGAGATCGCCCGCAACGGCCGCCGCGTAGGCGTCGTCATGCTCACCCGCCCGGCCTACCGCCTCGGAGAGACCGTCACGTGCGTCGTCGACTTCCAGGGCGCCGAGGTCCAGTGCTATGCCGTGCACGCCGCGCTGGAGACGGCCGAGAAGGTCGATGCCAGCCTCGCCCTGCGCTCCGAGGCGAGCGTGAACCGTGTCACGCGGAAGGTGTGGGGGAGCGCGAGCGAGGCGGCCCTGTATTCGAGGCGCTGGGTGTTTGCCGCGGCGATTCCGGTGGCGGCTACGCCCGAGTTTGTGACGAGCGGTGTCGGGCTGGAGTGGAAGGTCCGGCTGGAGTTTGTCGTGCCCGTGCAGGTGGCCCCGGCCCCGGCGCCCTCGCCGCTGTCGTCGCAGGTGCTTTATGAGGAGGGCGGGGATGTGGAGGATGGTGGTGGTGGGGAGGGGGGCCATGCGGCTGCTGAGGGGGAGGGGATGCTGGAGGGGGAGAGGCGGCGGGAGAGGGAGGCCAAGGCGCAGCAGCAGCAGCAGCAGACGCCGCATCCGCTGCTGGAGGAGATCTCGAGGGATGATCGGGGCGGGCTGGTGCTGGTGGGGGTGGAGAATCTGATGTGTGAGAGCTTTGAGGTGGCGGTGCCGCTGAAGGTGTATGGCGCGGCGTGTAATGGGCTGGAGAGGTTGGAGAGGGATGAGGCGATGGATGAGGGGTTGCCTGTGTGAGTAGTGGTGGTGGGTGGGTGTTACGATAGATGATGGGCTTGAATAGAGTGTATGTGTGTGTGTGTTATCTGGTTTGGTGGCTCTGGGGTGCCGAGAGGAGTGTGAAGTTTTGGAAATCGATTACCTATGAACTAAGTAAGAGTATCTAACGCTACCTCGTCTATGTCAATCTCAGCCAGGCATAGTACAGCCTTGGTTGCCAGCAGCCCCTAACGGCCGGTTACGCATCACCCCTCTCCAATCCCGTATTATTACTCCCACCTGTTTCTGTGCCATTATTTTCCTCCCCTTCCGTCACATTGCTCCCGTCCGCTCCCTTCACACTATTCGTTTCCCCTTCCGTACCATTATTTCTCTCCATTTCCGTCTTGTTCATCTTAGCCCACACTCCCAACTCTGGCTCCCATCGATGCCTGCAGACCGTCTGTTAGCGGCCCCCCCCTCCACTTTCAACCACTCAGAGAACAAACTTACCCTACCCACTCGGTAAAAGCCAGGGCGCTCGCCCCATACTCACCGACCAACATACCTTGATACCCCCACGGCACCAAGGCCGGCACCCCCTCGAACTCGGTCTCCAGCAGCGGGAACAGCTCCTCCGGCTGGTAGCCATGGAAGTTCTTGCAGGTCCATATCCCGGGCTTGCGCTCGGGGTCCCGCTCCATAAGCACCGTGATATCCACGAACATGCCCGTCTCGACGTCGATCCACCGCGCGTCGATGACATTCTTGCCGCCGCTCCGTGTTGGGAGGGTGGCGAATGGGTTCACGTCGAGGAAGTATTCCCGTTGGCGTACACGGCGATGTTTCTTACCGTCCCCTCCTCCTCCTCCTCCTTCTCCTTCTCCCGGGGCTACCTCAACCCGGCCGTCCCCATCACCACCATCACCATCACCATCACCATCACCATCACCATCACCATCACCATCACCATCACCATCACCATCACCATCACCACCACCACCACCCACACCACCACCATCTCCACCCCCAAATCCAAACCCGTACTCATACTCCTCCTCATACTCCTCCTCATACTCATAAACATGCACGCTCTGATTCCACCCCCGCGCCAGCAACCGCCCCAGCGTCGCCCCGCTCACCTGCGCGTCCACGTCGGCGTCCCACGGCAGGATCCGCCCGCTCCACCACCACCCGAGCAGCGTGCCGTGCGCTAGCCAGGTCGGCAGGCGCAGCGCGTCGAAGGTCGTCAAGTAGGCGCGGATTAGGTGCGTTAGGGCTGTGCGGTCTGGGTTCACCATTGTTATTTTGCGGTTGTTGTTTGCGGGGTTGGAGGGGGGGGTGGGGTTTGGGTTTGGGATGATGGTTGGGGATGAGACGGGCGGTTGGTGGAAGGTGGGGGGGGGGAAAGAAAGAGGTGGTGGTGGGGGGGGGGGCTGCTGAAGGGGTGGAGGGGATGGGGGGTTGACGTACGCTGGTTGTAGGGGACGGGGCCTTGGTAAAAGCGGGCATCGTAGTCTAAGTGGGCGTGTTAGTTGGGGAGCCCTGATCGGGGACAGGGAAAGGTGCTGTACGGGCTAGAGCGAAGTTTTCGCCGGCTTCGTGGAAGTATTTGTATTCCGGTGCTGGTTCTGGTTCTGGTTCTGATTCTGGCTCTGGTCCTAGTTCTGGGGCTAGTTCCGGTGCCGGTGTTTGCTCTGGTGCTGGTGTTGGCTCTAGTGTTGATGCTGGCGGGGGACTATGCTGCGAAGACAGCGGTTCCTTTCCTGGCGAGGTGTACTTCTGATTCTGCTGGGCATAAAACGGTACCGGCTGGCCGCCCCCTCTCACCACGGCAGCGATGCTGATGAGGGTGGAGAGGGTGGAGAAGGCGGCGACCAAGAGAATGAGCTTCCGGGTGGAAAGATAGGCTGAGATGGGTCTCATATCTGGTTTGAATAACGACGACTGGAAGGTTTAGCTGCGTCGAGTCGGCAATAACGTTTGACTGTTCAATGTACGAACTGGTGACAACACGGAGAGCAATGACTGACTCCGGGCGGCAGCACTCGGTAGGGCGATATTGGATGCACACAAAGCCGCGATGTAGTAGCAGGTTGTCCAGAGTTCGTTGAAAAGGAGCGGAACAGCTAGCCTAGAGCCTAGACGGCGAAATATAGAGGAAGACTTGCAGAGCCCATGCGCATCGGCACGTTCGTCAACGCCCCGTAACCTTATGTTTGAGGGCGGGCCGCGATATCTATCTGGTCATGAGCCAGTTTATTGGAGTCATAGTCTCTGTACCGCTGGTGGTCTAAAGTAAAGGGGGGGTATCCTTGGCCTTTGCAGTTTGGGTTCGTTAAATTCCATCGTGGTGCAGATGCCCGGATGCTTTAGAGTTGGAACGGTATCTTAACAGTCCTCGTGGTAGGGATATCCTCGAAAAAGGATGTATCTAAACATCATTCGTAAACATCACACGGGGCGTTTCTAGAAGCGCCCTCATACCCATGTCAAATTTTAACCTAACTACGTATCTTCATATATGTATATACCAAGCTATAGAGCTACGTCAGGCCTGTATTCAAACCTTTGTCTCGGGCCCCTGATGTTGTTTGCTGCCGACTGGGGATAGCTCACCTTGGTTAATCAGCATCAATGAACCCATGAATCCGTAGCACGACGGCTCCTAAGCAAGCTCATATCAACTGAAATGTAATTACTATCTAGAGCAACTGATACGTAAACAAAACGGGGTATATAACAAAACACAACACGCAACCTCGCCCCATCATCACCTCCCAACCACCCCGTCCCAATATTATGTAGGTAGGCATACGCCCAAACACCCACCCTTTCTAGCCAACCACCCGACCCACAACCCTCACCCCTTATTCAGCGTCGCGAACGGACTCACATCCGTGCCATCCCTCAACCACCGGTCCAGAGTCGGCATACTCCCGCTCGAGACCCTCTGTCCCGCCCCGCCCGCCCCGCCTGCTGATGTCGCCACCGCCGTTGTTGCCGGCGTGGGATTGGTGGGGTTGGTAGCTTTGGGACTGGGGAAGAGGCTGAATTTCCCACCCCCTGCTGATGTCGGGCCTGTTGCGGTTGCTGCTGCTGCTGCTGCTGCTGCTGCGGTTTGTGCTATTGCCCTTGGTGGGGGTGGGTTTCCGAGCTGGAATTTGGGTGGGTCGCGGGCGTTGTTGTTGGTGATGGTGGTGGTTGTGGCGATGGTGGATTTCCGCGGGCCGTAGTAGCTGACCGCGTAGCCAACGCCACTCCGGGTGACGCCCTTCCTCGGTATTTCCGTGGCGGTTGCTGCTGGCCGTTTGAGGTCGGCGGGGAAGCGGAAGCCGTTGTCGTCGGTGCTGTAGGTGCTGCTGCGGCCGTCGTCGTCGTTGCTGGTGGCGTAGTCCTTCTTGGAGGAGGAGACTGAGTACGCCTTGTTGGAGGTGCCGGTAAGCTGGGGGTAGCCAATCTTTTCGTTGATGATGCTGCCCCCTTCGCCGCCGCGGCCGAGTCGGCGGCGCTTGTTGTTGCGCTTCCGGCGGAGGACGAGCACGAATACCACGCCCGTGAGTAGCGAGGAGCCGATGATACCACCTACTACTGCCAAGGCGGTTTGCGTAACTGAGAGTGCGGCGCCTTGGGCTTGTTGGATTTGTGTGTTGGCTTGGTCCTGGGATTCGGTCAGTCGCCTTATGCCCACTTATTCTTCGGTGTAGTTGTAAACCTACCCGCAAAGCCGTAGCATCGGCTTGTGCTTTCTGTGCCACACTCGCCGCCGACCTCGATGCATCCGCTGCGCTCTGACTAGCGAGCCGGAGGGCACTCGAGAAGCTGGCTCCCATGGAGCTAGTCAAGCTCGCCATGTTTTCGGACAGGGCACGACTAGCGCTCTGTGATGCCGACTGGATCGCCTGAGAGATGGCACGGTCCGCGCTAGCCCTTGCCTCGTCCCCCCGACGTGACGCCTCCGCCGAGGCCTGCGACATGGATCGCGAGGCGGATTCGGCGTTGCCCTGCTGCAGGCGGGCGCTGGCTAGCTGCTGCTCTGTCTGGCTGAGCCGCTGGGTGGCCTGCTGCAGCGACTGGCTGAGCTGCTGGCTAGACTGGCTCACTTGCTGGCTCGCCTGGCTGACGGATCGGAACTGGCCGCTGACCTGCTCCAGCTGGTTGCTAAGTGCCTGGATCTGACCCTGGTCTTGCCGGGCTAAAAGTGACGGAGGCGGCGTGATCATAGCTTCGCACCCGTCCCGGACGACATGAGCCGGTTCGGCGGGCGGCGACCGGGGATGCAGGACATCCCGACCCTCCAACTCGCCGGCTATCCTCCTCCATGCCGGCTCGGCTCTTCCCGCCCCTCCAACAATAGCCTCCTTCCCGTTGACCGGTACCAGCACCGGAACTGGCTCGGATGCTGCCCCATTACCGACCCAAGCACAGCTCGAGCATATTAGAAAGAGAAGCGAAAGACGCGGGAACAACAACGGCTTCCTAGCCATGGCGGGCGAGAGATCATAAAAGAAGCCAATAACCAAACAACTGAGTATTACCGCCGGCGGCAGAATCGAAGCAGAGTAGCACGAGCGACGGCAGACCTGGCGATCATCCTTTCAGCCAGAAGGACTGACGGGTGTGGGAAGGGGGGGAAAGGATGGAAGGGGGAATTAGCCAAAACGGGAGAAAAGAGAGAGAGGGAGAGGACAGAAACAAACAGAGGAGGGCAAGCGGGAGGGTAAAAGAGAGAAATGTTTGCATAGCTTTCTCCCGACTCGTCGTCCAGAGGATCAGGAGACGACAGTCCAGGTTTGCTGTGCCATCCAACACTAACGCAACCCGGAAACAAACTCGCAACCGAGCAGTGGCAGATCATCGAAGAGGAGGAGCAGGACCGGATTGAACGACAGACGGTAACACCCCCCACGCCATCATGCCTTGGTGCTGGCTGGGCCATCACGGCAGTAGCTAGCTCCCTAGTAGAAGCCACTAAGAGCCGCCAACAAAGCCCCGGCCCGTCATCCCACTAGACATCAACCAGACGGAACCCCCAAGAGAAAAGCCACAACCGGTGGCAGCCAAGCCTCTCCAAGCTTATCCAACACCCCGGAGCCTGGTGCAGATCGCGCCGGAGGCACACGGCACCGGGGCGCACGGATGCCCCGGGGTCGGCCGAATCGGGGAGTACCGGGGTGACCTGAGACGGATGGGCGCGGGGTGTTCAATGCTCGCTTGACTTCAAACGGCGTGGTTTTATGCTGGGTGTTACCTTTCCCGTCTTTCGCCGACAAAATCCAGGAAAAGAGAGAAAGGGTTTCCGGGTTCTGGTTTTGGTTCTGGTTCTGGTCGGTGCGTCTCAGATGGGGGCTCGTTACCGGTGTTGGCGGCGATTTGGGGTGATGCCGCGATCACTTAACTATGTAGGTATGTATACCATTCGGCTGCTACTTCACCCGCCGATGGGATTCGGGTCGGGTTACCCCTTTCTTGGCTTCACAACTCCCACCGGCTTGGCCAAACTCACTCGCATTCCCACGGGCACCAAACCCCTGAAAATAACAGGCGCACTCCCGATTTTTACACACAAAAACTGTTATCTATATACACCGAAGAACGGTTCAAACACAATATCCGAGCCCATAGCCGCCGCCGCCACCTCCGAGTCCGACGGAATAATAACCAGCCAACATCTCCGAACGCCAGACATGCATGTCCGTCTTTTCCATCCCCCCAACATTGGGAAACCATCTGCCCAAACCGGACGGCCTGATCCGGCTCACCGGCAGCCCAGCTTGTCGTAATTATGACATTGTCCCACCCATCCATCCATGTCATTCATCGTGCATTTCACCTTCACACCATCCCGCACCACATCACCAGACACAACAGAAACTAGGTGAGGGGTGTTGGCTTGCACCCAAGGCTTGTGATTCAGTCATCCTAGTCCATCGCCCTCTATCCTCCAATCCCACACAGCCAGCGCCTTAAACAGGCAGCTTAAACTTCTCGCCCTTCATGACCTTAGTGTAATAGATCCAAAAGAAGTCGCTATACAGCAGCGTCTGCAGCACGCCCGCGACGACCGCCACGGTATCCACCTTGTGCGTCGTCTCGGTCATATAGCGATAGATCCAGTTGGGGATATACAGGGCGCGGTAGGTGCCGAGGGCAAACAGGTAGTGGGCGGTGATGGCCTCGGCCTCGCCGGTGCGCTGCAGCATGAACAGCTGGGGCAGGATGGCGACGCTCTCGAGCCAGATGGAGAAGGCCCAGAAGACCTCGAGGACGGTGTAGCGCACGGGGAAGAGCAGGGCCAGGGCGACGGCGAAGCCGAGCAGGTACTCGACGCGGAAGGTGTCCAGGTTGGCGTCGTTGGTCGGCTTATACTCGCGCGCCATCAGGTAGATGGTGTAGAACTGGGAGCAGATGAAGAGGATTTTGAAGATGAAGTTGTAGGGGGAGTGCGTCCATGGGAGGTCTGCGGGGGAGGGGTTGGTTAGTTGGCTTGGCTCTCGTTGCGACTTGCGATTGAACTCGTGGTGCGCAGGGAGGGGGGCATGCCTAGGTATCGTGTGACGTAGACGATCAGGTAGAGAACCTGGGACTTGAAGGAGATGCCGGCGCAGCTCTATGCGAGTTGGGTGTTAGCATTCATGGGACGGTCGCAAGACAACGGCGGGGGCAATGCGCACCTTGAGCTGGATGATCTTATGCAAGAGGATAAAGATTGATGCCAGATGGGAGAAATCCCCTAATAAAGCCAATGTCAGCCGATTCCCTCCCTCTCCCAATCACCCCTCCTCGAGGTGTCCATACCGGCCACGCGAAAGAGGTTGAACACCATCTTGAAGAAGCGCTATCTCTCTCAGTTCGCCCCCCTGGCGCAACAAAGTAGACTCGATATAGCTTCGGGATCGTAGTGTCGGGCTGCCGCAGCAGAGCAGCTGTCGGATTGGCTATCAGGTAGCCAGCTTGGGGCTTTGTTTGGCGGTTGCGATGATTGGGTCGGGCGGGATTCGTCGTTGGTCGGTCATGGAATTCGAGGTTTCGGTTTCCAACAACAGCTGGCCTTGCTTGTTGGGGACACGGTCGCGCCTTTCAACGGCACGGCAGTTTGATGCAAGCTGTAAGAAACGACCCACAGACAGCTGTTGGCGAATCAAACGGACGGGAATCGCCAGGTGTCTCGGGAGCTGGGAGGGTAGGTCAGGGTTAGGGTACGTTTCAGACAGGCAGACAAATGTGACTGTGACCTGTTTAAAGACTATAGAACACACTACAGTGTGACTATGGCTGGGGTTGAGTTCCTCACCATTGAGGTGGTTTGGAGAAGGCAACGTTATGGCTTGTCAGCAATTGGGATGTCTCATGAAATTATCATTCTACTCAACTCCTGGCACCCACCACCTATATCGCCCGGCCTTCTATGTATGTACTTCGTGCTCGGGCCCGCCTCACATATCCATGCTCATCAAATAGATCTCAAATATCCTCATAAACTTGGCCACAAACGCCTCGAGGTGGAAAATCACCTTTGTGCCCGTCCGAATCCTATGTTCAAAGAAAGCAGCCCACTTGATGACATCCGCCTTGAGCGCATCGTCAATAAGCGGGATCAACTTGAACGTGAGCGTCCTGAGGATCGTAGTCGCGGGGATGCAGTGTGTCAACAGATCGTAGAGCTTCGACCGGACCTGGAGGATCCGGGCTGGTGTGTGCTCCTCCATGATCTCCTTGGCGATTTGGCCGATGAGGGCTTCCCAATCTGGGGGCGGTATTGGTGTGGTGTCTGTGACTTTTTCACTGCAAGGCGGAGGGGTTAGTATCACGCCGTCTTTCTTAGGTATCAGGGGTAACTTACTTCTGTGCATGTACCGCCTCAAACATCAGAAGCGCCTTGCGCAGGTTCCGCCCGCTCTCATTGGCAATCCTCTGATGCAAACCCTTCACCACCGGCCACCCCTCCTTCTTCGCCGATGCAGCCAGCACATCACTGATCTCGTCGTGTGTTGGGGCCGCGACCCGGACAAGCAGGGTACGCGATCGGATAGGCGCGATGATGTTCGCAGTCGAGTTGGCGAGGAGAATGAGCCGAAGGTTGGGCGAGTACTTCTCCATTGTCCGACGCAGGGCCGCCTGCGCATCCCTGCTGAGATGGTCGGCCTCGTTGATCACCACCACCTTGAACTTCTGTCTCGCTGACTGGTCGACCTGCTGTGTCTGCGCAACCTCCTTGAGCAAGTCCTGCACGACCACTCGGTCGTAGCTGCCGACATCTGAGGGGGTGATTTCGAGATGGTAGATGGATGCAACGATGTTGAACTCGAGTTTGCGGTTGCTGCTTGTTTGGAAGACACGCGCATCGATCTTGATCTTCTCGACACCGGGTCCAAATAGCTCTTTTAATGTTGCCACGATTCTTGTCTTCTTGCCTGCACCCGATGGGCCATACACGAGGAGGTGGGGAAAGTCGCCGCTTTGCGCCTATAAATGGTTAGCTGCTGGCTTTTGCAGGTATGAATTAGTCGTACCAGAGAGCGCAATCGTTCTGAGAGCTCCTCATGATATGTGAGGGCATCTAGGGATCTGGGCCGGTGCTTGTCGACGATGAGGGCCATTTTGAAGTCGTTGTTGTCAAGAGATTGGTGAATTGGTTCAGCAGGTGAGAGCGGGCTCGAGGAAGACGCGTCTGGGTGACGCGCCGTGCAGGAGTCGCCAAAAATCAATTAAGCGGTTGCAGGGTGTGCACGGGCCATACTAGTAACCGTAACCAGAATACAGAACCGAAACAAGCTGCTCTCTTTTAGGTGCACCAAGGTACATGTACATATCTTACCCTTGCCTTAGTAGAAAGCTGATACGCTGAGAAATGTATATGGTGACCGGGTCTGTTTTGACTTTATAGAATTATAAGTAGCAGTTACCTAGGCCAGCGTTCAAGTCTAGTGCATCAATGAGTTTCAGCGGACGTTGCAAGTTATGTTTGCATTGTATGCCCCTCACACGTCAAGTGAAGAACACAGGTAGAGCTGAGGCCGCAACTCTGTGCCAGAAACTCGTGAACTCAGCACATGGACAGTTGTGTTAGTCTACATATTATACAACAGAAAATGGCTTAGCCCGATGGCTATGAAGGAGGGGGCGCTGAGGGGGAGGTCTCTGTGGTCGACGGTGCAGGCGCCGCTGCCTCTGCAGGGAGCTTCTTCCATGGCTGCTTCAAGTCATCCAGAGTGATACCATCCAGCTTTGTGATCCCAACAACAGCCGGATCCCCCTTCTTCACGAACTCGTATTGCCCTAGATGACAGTTAGAAGCTGAAGATTGCCTGTTGTAGGAAATTCAGTACCTGGCAGCTTGTTCCCCGCAAGCCGGAAGGCATCCCGGATGACCTGTTCGTGCAAGATCCCCTTGATCTCAAAAACAACCTGGTTGATGGCAATTCTCGCAGCCCAATGGTCGAAAGAACCCTTTCCTTTACCCATTCTCATCTTCGCACCAGCCATGTCAGTGAATTGCCGGGCTTCATGGTGCACACCATAGACATACCTCATTTCCGCTGACAAACACACCAACGTTGCAAGCAACCCGCTTGTACAACCGATATTTCTGGCCACGCAACCGAGTCTTGATTGTATCCTCGGCCATCTTGAGATGCTTGGCACTGATTCTCCGGTGGTGATCACACATGCGCAAGCCGTAATCGCCCCAGACCACTGTTGTGCCCTTTGTTGACCCGCCCGTCGGCACTCTGGGCCGGCCCTTCATCATCTTCTTCTTTCTCGGCAAGTTGGGTTCCAGCCATGATCCCGCCTGGATCGCAGTCGCCGAAAATAACCTGGCATGCTGAGAAGTGAGGGTGGGTGCAACAGGTACCGAAGGTCGAAAGATGGTTGACGAGGGAAGAGAAGCTCGGAGCGGTGTCGCAGGTGTTATCCTTAGTGCTTGGAAGGCACTGAGGAGCCCTGATGAAGCGTTTGGCCTCATAGCGGTCGAATTGGCTGGGCTGGTCGGCCTCGGTGGTTTGGCTGGGTGTGTCTCCAGCGCCAAAAAAAGACCCCAAACAATTGCATCGGAGAAACTGCGGGACAGTGGTTCAACTTTAACCATCGGTACAACGATATTCACATAAACAGCCACTTCTAGCATGTCACGCCTTAGCGCGTTGCACGCCAAGATCCAAGCTCAACCGCGTCGCCCTTTTAATTACAGCGCGCCTGCGACTCGAAGTCTCACGGCCATTGTTCCAGGCTTCCGTCACCTGCCTGGACTCCGTCCGCAATACAAATCAAACGGGGTAAGGGTGCAGAAATGCGCTTCTGGACTCAACTCCTTCCTTGGTTTTTCCTTTAAATCACTCGGATTCACAACATCTACCACATCGCCGCCATGCCAGACATTCGCAACTTCTTCACTTCCAAGGGTGGTGCTCCCCCGCCGAAGCCTGCAGCCAAGAAGGTAGAAGAGCCAAAAAAGGCCCGCGGTAGTGCGTATACTCAACCATCCTTTTCGTAATGATTTGTTGACCTGATTGATTGTAGAAGGGCGCAAAGTCATTGAAGATAGCGACGAAGACGAGGTTGTCGAGTAAGTGCATATAATAGTGTCACTCAGAATTGCCAATGCCTAACAGACACTACAGGACCAAGAAACCGACCAGGTCCACCCCTCGTAAGAAGGCAACGTGAGTCGTGTTGGTTGGACCGCAGCACGTTTTCCGTTGCTGACCCAAAACCAGCGTCCTCACAGAGGTGGATGGCGAAGAAACCACTGCCGCCAAATACTTTGCGTCATCCAAACCGAAACCCGATATCACGAAAACTACCCCAAAGCCGGCCTCCAAAACCCGTCTAGCCCCTGGTGCCGAAGTCCGAGTGAGCCCCCGAACCAAACCAGCACCGCCAAAGCCGGCACCTGAACCAGCCAAGGCGACGCAGAACAGCACCAAGAAAAAGCCCATTACCGCTTACAAGAAGCACGATGACGATGCGTTTTTGGACGACGATGACGAGGATGCCGGGGATGATATCTTCGCAGCAGGTGTGAAGGGTGGCAACAAGCGGAAGAACGACGAATATGTTGAAGAGGACAGTGAGGAAGAATTTCTTCCCAAGCCCAAGCGAGTCGCCTCCCGTGCCGGTAAGCCTGTCAAGGCGGAATCCGACGAGGAAGTTGAACCGACACCAAAAGCGGCAGCCAAGAAGGGGCCGGCGAGGAAGCGCAAAACCCCGACTTCGGACAGCGAGGAGGACGAGGAGGATATCAAACCTGCGAAGAAGGCCGCCCCAGCCAAACCCCGCGCTCCAAGGGCCAAGAAACAGCCCGAACCTGAAACCGATGACATCAAGGCCATTCTCGACAACGTTCCCACGGTTGAAGCGCCTGACGCTCCCGCGCCCGACCCGAACGCCAAGTTCGACTGGCGGAAGGCCGGGGCAGGAGGTGGGAATGCCGGTGCCCCGCCAATGGCCGGCGCTGCCGATATCCCTGAAGGCGAGGATGATTGTCTTGTAGGTAAAAGTTTCGTCTTTACGGGCCTGCTCAAAACCATCAGCCGCGAAGAGGGACAGGCCCTCGTCAAGCGGTATGGTGGCAAGGTCACAGGCGCGCCAAGCAGCAAGACAGACTTCGTTGTTCTGGGAGACGATGCTGGTCCCAGCAAGCTCCGAAAGATCAAGGAACACGGGATCAAAACGATTGATGAGGAAGGCCTATTCTACCTTATCAAGACGATGCCTGCCCACGGCGGTAGCGGCAAGGGTGCCGAGAAAGCCAAACAAAAGCAGGAGGCGGAGGAGAAAAAGATTCGAGACGAAGCGGTTCGGATGGAGAAGGAAGAACAAGCTCGTAAGGCCGAAGCCGAGAAGGCGGCGAAGAAAGCCGCTGCAACACGGGGAGCCCCTCCGCCCGTGCCGACTCAGGTCCTATCCCAGCTGTGGACCACCAAGTACGCCCCCACGCAACTCAACCAGATCTGCGGCAACAAGGCGAACGTGGAGCGGATTCAGGGCTGGCTTGACAAATGGGCGACCCACCGAAAGTACAACTTCCAGAAACGAGGTGCAGACGGTATGGGCGGGTATAGGGCCATCATTATTTCTGGGCCACCCGGCATTGGGAAAACAACGGCTGCCCACCTCGCCGCCAAGCTCGCAGGCTACGACGTTCTCGAGAGCAACGCTAGCGATACGCGCAGCAAAAAGCTTGTCGAGAACGGCGTCAGCGATGTGCTCAATAACACGTCGCTGATGGGCTACTTTGCAGGCGACGGCAAGAAAGTCGACGCTGGCAAGAAGAAGATTGTCCTCGTCATGGACGAAGTCGATGGCATGTCCGCCGGTGATCGCGGCGGCGTCGGGGCCCTTGCCAAGTTCTGCAAGGAGACCGAGGTGCCCCTGATCCTGATCTGCAACGAGCGCAGGTTGCCCAAGATGAAGCCTTTCGATCACGTTGCCTTCGATGTCAAGTTTCAACGCCCGACCGTTGACCAGATCCGGTCCCGGATCATGACCATCTGTCATAGGGAAGGTCTAAAGATGCCGCCCCAGGTTGTCAACGCACTCATCGAAGGTAGCGGCAAGGACATCCGCCAGATCATCAATATGCTGTCCACGGCCAAACTCGATCAGACAACGATGGACTTTGACCAAAGCAAGGCCATGACCAAGGCTTGGGAGAAGAACATCGTCCTCAAGCCTTGGGATATCTGCCAGAAGATGATTGGAGGGGGGCTTTTCGGCCCGGCAAGCAAGGCGACGTTGAACGACAAGATCGAGCTCTACTTCCACGACCACGAATTGAGCTTCTTGATGATCCAAGAAAACTACCTGCGGTCGAAACCGGCGGCACTGACTGGGAAGAACTACAGTGGCAGGATGCAGAACCTCAAGCATCTCGAGCTTGTTGACCAAGCAGCTGAGAGCATTAGTGACGGAGATCTAGTGGACCGAATGATTCACGGCCCGCAACAGCATTGGAGTTTGATGCCCACACACGCGGTCTTCAGCACTGTCAGGCCAGCGAGCTTCATCGCCGGCATGTCCACCGGCCAGACTGCCTTTACCTCATGGCTCGGCAACAACAGCAAGACCGGAAAGCTCGGCCGCTTTGTCCGCGAGATCCAATCACACATGCGGCTCAAGTCGTCAGGCGATCATAACGAGATCCGCCAGCAGTATCTGCCTGTGCTTTGGCACCAGCTGGTCAAGCGGTTGGAGGTTGAGGGCAAGGAGGCTGTCCCGGAGGTCATTGATCTCATGGACAGCTACTACCTCACACGGGAGGACTTTGATAGCATCAAAGAACTCGGCGTGGGATACCAGTCGGAGGAGTTGATCAACCTTGACACCCAGACCAAGTCGACCTTCACCCGGATGTAAGTTGCTCATATCCCTACTCATGGCCGTCGTGGCACGACTAACTTAATTCCAGGTACAACGCGGCATCACATCCTGTGCCCTTCATGAAGGCCGGCAACATGGGCGTGGCCATGGCCGCGAAAAAGGCGGACAAGGATGTGCCCGACTTGGAGGAGGCTCTTGAGGAAGAGGATGAGAACGACGTTGCGGAGCCGGCCGAAGTCGATGACGAAGAAGAACTCGACCTCAAAAAGGACAAGTACATCAAGCAGCCCAAGGCCAAGGGCGGGAAGAAGACCGCCAAGAAGCCGACTAAGGCTGCGGCTGATGAGGAGGAGGAGGATGATGGTGGCAGTAAGCCGAAGGCCAAGGCGAAAGCCCCGGCAAAGGGTAGAGGACGGCCGAAGAAGGCTTAGTAGTGCCCGTAGTGTTTCTGGGCAAGGGCATGGGCTGGACACTCGCACAACATTCATAAAACCGTTTACATACATTTAGCTAGCTGCGGTAAGAGCTTTGAGAAATGGAGCGGAATCGATTTAGAAGTTAGCATTAGCTGGTCACCTATCAAAACAAGACTCGGTTCATCCAAGCTATGAACCCGTCCTCTTGCTTGGTAAAGTGCTGGCTCGCGAGTGCTCCTCTATAAATCATGCACTAGGCCGAGGCACTCGTCGTGGCGGCTATCATGCGTGGTGCTGCTGGGATGCATCTTGCTACCGGCAGAAGACTACAAGCCTCTTAGTACTTGTCAGCCAGGTACGAAGTCAATGTTGCCCCAGGGCCACCCGTTTACTTTGTCACTCCCGACTATCAACTAGTCGGCCGCTTTCCTAACCGCTCTACTGTTATTTTCCCCTGATAACTATTTTACCTTACTCCCACACTCCCACACTCCCCTTACTTTTCAAAGAGTCGCTTAGTCCAAAAAAGATACAGGCATACCCATATCGTGCTTTTTATCTGTGCCCTCTCCAGCGAAGTGTAGTGTAATGTGACCGTATTCTGCGAACAGGAGATACCACTCCTCGACATCGGAAAATAAAGGAGGGTGTGAGAAATAGAGATACATGGTAGTCAAGGAGACGACACTGGCAAGCACCTGAGGACAAGCAGTCTGTATCTGCTCAGGAGCTGATCAGTATGGGGAGTCACTTGCAATTGAATGCCGCACCCCTGAAATTGCCATTGATGTCTCCATCCCTGATGTCAACAATGCGGTTGGGTGGATGCAAGGCGAGAACAAGAACACACTGCTCTAATGAATGGAAGAGCCATAGCAAAGCTTACGAGCAAACTGCCGAATGAACCCGTGACTTCTGGACATGCCCGGTCCCGGTTTCAAGTTGCCTGCTTGCTAGTTACCCCCATCCCAGCGGTGTTATCCCTTGCCTTGGGACAATATGCAGATGTTTCTAGTAATGTTCCCGTGATTTGGTCCTGCAGGGCCATGTGAAAGACCAAATGTTCGTCTGCAAAAGAAAAAAATATAGCGAAATCGTAAAAGGGGAAGTTTTTGGCCAAGGAAAGCCTGCAGTGTGACCAGCTGTGCCAAGAAACAGAAGTGACAAAAATGATTGACCGAGGCAAAACGGAAGACGAAAGAAGAAATTGAGGGAATATCAGCCCTTGATTGAGGGTGAAACTTGGATGGGATGTGTTGTTGAATGTTCAAACCTGACTTGTTTAATGTATCACATAAGAATTTACGAAGTAAGAATATGCAGAGTAAAATCGCCGCCAATCATCCCCGTCATTTGCATTAGTAGCGTAATCTTTGTGCGTGTCCGAGGCTCTATATACCCGTCCAAGAGCAACCCGTCATCTATATCCCTTTTTTTCCGCATTCCATATGCTAAGCAGGTATGAACCGACATCATGAGAGGAGCATTATACATCTGAGACCAGAAAACAAAAACGCCCGCCCGCCCTGGTCCCAAGATAATGTGGCACGTGTGAATAAATCCAATAGTGGTAGTAGTACAGGGGAGGAACGGCCTCCCGGAGAGTGAAGTTTGGCGGGGTTCGAAAGCGTCGCTTAGGTGTTCTTGACGACGCCGACCTTGGCGGGCCGGAGGATGCGGCCGTTAAGTTTGAAGCCCTTCTCCTGGGTGTGGAAAACGGTGTTGTGCTCCTTGTCCTGCATGGGGGTCATGAAGGTGGCCTCGTGCTCGTTGGGGTTAAACACCTCGCCGTCGGGGTCGAAGCGCTCGAGGCCGTGCTTCTTCAGCGTCGATAGCAGAATGGTCTCAGTCATCTTGAGGCCGTCGTACAGGTTTACGAGGTCCTGGGTGTGCTCCGTCTTGTTCTCGGGCTTGAGCTTCTCCTGGGGCACCATGCTCAGGGCGCGGTCGAAGTTATCGACCGACTCGACCAAGTCCTTGGCGAACTTTTGGATGGCAAAGTCCCGCGCTGCCTTCATTTCGCGCTGGGTCCGGTCTTGCAGGTTGCGGAAGTCGGCCACGGAGCGGAGGTAGCGGTCCTGGGAAGCTGACGCATTAGCATGGCAGCCATACGATATGCGGGGGTATAATAGGGAAGCTTACCTTGAGATCCCGGACTTCGGCATCCTTGGTCTCTAATTGCTTTTTCAGGGCGGCTTCGGGGCTCTCGGCTTCACCGTTTGCCTTCTCCTTCTCCTCCTCCCCGTTCTTTTTTGCGGCATCCGTTTCGGAGCTGTACCATCGTGTCCTCGAAATGGCGAGTGGTGTCTGGGAGTAGGATTGGGCAATCGCAATGGTTTGCCTTTGGGTGCCGAGTCTGGCAGTGGAGCGCAGGGCTCTGGAGGTGGCCGAGATGGTTTGTCGTAACATGATTGTGAATGTGCTGGAAATATTCTGCTCCTAAAAGTCAAGGTTTGTAGCTCAATGTTCAAACTTCAAAGTCGCGTGGTGCTCAAGAAATTTTATGGGGGCGATGTTGCCGGCTTGGCTCCCAGGCCCTTTGGCCGACCGGAGCTCAACTTGCAAGCGGATCATTGACGGGCCGCCACAATTGTGTTGAGGCAGGGGCTGAAGCTTCTGTGGCGGGTGAAATAGCGTTAAAAGTTGTTGTGGGGCAAGTGAGCCGCTAGATTCACCCCACTATGTACCCCAGGGGTGCTTATTGCACACCATGTGATAAGATTCGGCGCGCTTTGTTCCCAGGCGGCCGGAGCCATCTGCATTTCTGCCACCGCCCTTAGCTCACGAGTTCGCGTTCGCAAACATCGAACTTGCACCACCACACCCCTCTCGCCAGTTCGCTTCTCACGGCGTTGTATCTCGCACCCCACATTAAAACCGCGATATTTCGAAAGTTACAATTAACACAACATGGACTACGACCCGATGGTGATGGATGACGCCGAGGCGCTGGGCCCGGTTGTCAAGATTTCCCAGGTATGTCTTTGTCGCAATACTCACTGCGTCCCCGCTTCCGATCCTGGGGGAACAATGTGATCTAAACGAGGTCGCGAAATCCAGGCAGACTCGGTTCGTGTCAAGTACGAGCTCTCGAATGCGGATATCGCCTTCGCAAACTCCCTCCGCCGCGTGATGCTCGGCGAGATCCCCACCATCGCGATCGATCTTGTGGAAATCGAAGAGAACAGTTCCGTACTAGCCGACGAGTTTATCGCCCACCGCCTCGGCCTTATCCCACTGAATGCTGAGGGCGTTGAGGCGTTGCTGTTTGCGAGGGATTGCGACTGCGACGGTTGCTGCGAGCATTGCAGCGTCAGGCTCACCCTCCACGCCAAATGCACTGGAGACGAAAACATGCATGTTTTTGCTCGAGATTTGGTACCGACGGGCGATCGGGTCAATCAAGTCCTCGGGACCCCTGTGGTCTCAGATGCTGAGGGACTCGGCGCCCTTATTCTAAAGCTCCGACCGGGTCAGGAAATCAAACTTGAGTGCATCGCAAAAAAGGGCATCGCGAAGGAGCACGCGAAGTGGGCGCCATCGGCCGCTATCGGGTTTGAGTACGACCCTCACAACAAGCTTCGCCACACCGATTTCTGGTACGAGACGGATGCTAAGACGGAATGGTGAGCTCAATTCCCCCGATGATCCTCCCTTACACACGCTGACTTGCCCAATACAGGCCCCCAAGCGAATATGCCGGGTGGGAGGAACCCCCGCAGGAGGGTGAGCCGTTCGACTACGATGCTGTCCCGAACCGATTCTACTTCAACGTCGAGACCGCCGGAAATCTCTCGCCCGATACGATCGTCAGCGAAGGCATTAAAGTCATCCAGCAAAAGCTTGCGGGGCTCATCCATGAGCTCGCCGACGAGGGTGGAGATGGGATGAACGGCGACTACAACGGCCCCCGCAGCCCAGAGTACGGCACTGGTGCTGACGGGTTTGGTGGGGGGTACACGACGCCGTTTGGGAATGGTGGCAACCAGAGCTCTTGGGGCGGGGCGGGCGCCGGTGGCGGGACGACACCGTATGGAGCGACGCCTTACGGCGCTGGCCAGAACAGCTGGTCGTGAGCGGCCGAGGGTTCTGCGGCTGGCGCACTATCACCGTAAGCCGCCAGCGATTTCTCTACGGCATCTTAGGCCATCCCAGGTCGTCGCGGATTGCAACAGCTCGCTCAAGTTCATGCGTATGAATGGGCTCTTCGTTGCGACGCCCGTCCGGCACTAGGTCGCCTATCCGCCGCCCACTTGACAACATAACACTCAGCCATCGGACACCTAGCGTCTAATGCGCTTAATTTCTAGAGACTCATGGTAACAACCTGCCTATTTCAGGTTGCATGACATGGATATATCAGCCGGAGTTTAGGGGAGCGGTAAAGAGGAGGGGTTTGGATTTTTTTGCAACACATCCATCTGACATCTCGAAGGAAATTGCTCTACGGTACTGGCTCTCTAACTCTCTAATCTACCATCGACACGGGTATAGAGAAAAAAGAAAAGGACGGGGAAAATATACAGGTGGGGCAATAAGCCCAGCAGAAGATGCCAGCCAACGCGGTTTTGTCCAACACCGGTGCCTGCAAATGCATCTATGCCCTCTAGAAAACACATTAAACGCCCTTCTGCCTCTATGGTTGCCTGCCGCCCATGACGGTGTAGACCCTATTTGCACTCAATGATAGCGTATCCAATCGTAGCTCGTGCCACCGTCGTGTCGTGGGCCAAGCCGCTCGTGACTCGGTTTCATACCGGTTCCTCTATCCCGTTAATCTTTCTATAAACCTTGCGGTGAGACTCCAAAAAGAGAAATGTACAAATCGTTTGTCTGCGAGGCGCATGTTACATCAGCATCAATCCTCAACTTCAAGATAGGGGGAAAGAGAAGGGGCAAACAACAAAAACTCACGGTCCCAGTCTCAGAAAACTCGGCACCCAGCCCTTAAACATCCACCGCATCCCCTCCTTGGCATACACCTCGCGCAGCACGCCCACCACCCCGACATCCCCCCCCGTCGCCGACATGACCCTCGTCTTAATAACATCAATCGGGCTCGTCACCGTCGCCGCCACCACCCCGGCCAGGAAACTCGCGCTGAAATGCGTGGCCAAGTTATCCTGCATCGGCGTCAGGCGCAGCAGCGTGCGCTTGAACACGTCGTAGCTCGCCAGCTGGCTGGCGGTCATGGCGGCGGCGCGCGCGCTGTTGGGCCACACGCCGCGGAACAGGCTGGCGGCGCCCTCCTCGCGCACCATGCGCACCAGGCCGTCGCCGGCGTGCGCGTAGTTGCGCCGCTGCGCCGCCGGCAGCGCCGCGTCGTGCTGCATGCGCACGTTGAGCACGTCCGCGGCGTTGCCGGCGATGCCGCCGATGAAGCCCGAGGTCGAGGCCATGGCGATGAGGAGGGGGAGGGAGGGGGGCTTGGGCTGGCCGGTGGTGGGGTCGGTTTTGTTGAAGCGGGATTTCATCTCTTCGTAGATGCCGAAGCGGGTGGTGGAGTAGGTGATTTGGCGGAGGAGGGAGGCGGAGAGGCCGTTGTAGAGGCCGCGGATGCCGTTGTGCTTGATGATGTGCACGAAGGTGCCGCTCATGGATTTGGGCATGTCGCCGGTCCGGGTTTGGAGGCGGACCTGGGAGTGGGTTGGTCAAGTGTCACTGGGCCGAAGGGATATCGAGGGGTCTTACTTTGACTAGAAGGCTGGGTTAGTATTGGCGAGTTGAATCAGGAGTCTTTCGACTTCAAGACTCTAGGCTTGCTTGGACTCACCTAGGTCTAGGGGATGCGTTACGCAGGCGGCCATACTGCTCGCGCTGCCGCCGAACCAGAAGGGGTAATGCACCGGCCGAGGCCTTACCGCTGGCGATGTGACCGCTTTATCCCCATCTCTCTTCTCCATCCTTGTGGTCGAAGCGGCCACCGCGGGGCGTCCTTCACTCTTGGCTGACTGCATTGTGCCCTGCCGTATCCATACAGACAACACGGGGTCACAAACGCATTCCGTTTTTTTAATTATGTGGGGGAAAGGGTCAAAAAAACTCCAAATGAACGGCTGACTATCACAAGCGAGTGGAAGCCCTTATGATATTGAAACAACGCTGGCTGCAACGGCAAAACTCGACCAACCCATCGCGAAGATAAAGTAAAATGGAAAGATAGGTTATCGGAGTTGGTTCGGCAGCCACGGCAAAGCAGAATCTCAGGGTTTTTCTTTTCGAGCTGGACCGTGCACGCTGGCTACGTCAGTTTCAGCCCACGGAATTCAGGGGTCAGGGGTCTAGCGGGGTCGGCGTCCACGACATACAGTCGAGGGTTAGGGGTACTCGGTGTTGGAGTCGCTACCTAGGCGAGAACATCACCATCTCTTCGTCTCCCAAGAACCTCCGGAGCATGGAGGGCAACCTCGTCCTCGTCCCACCCGTGCCTCTGTCTCTCCTCCATTGATTCTCCGTTCGGCAGCACGTGGGAAGGAGGCAACCAACCCCTTGGATCTTGAGAACCCTTTGGGGCTGGGACCCATTGGCCAATCATCCCAACGGCGCAGCGAATGGCACAGATGCCCGATCCCGGGTCCTTGGCGGGGAACGACCCACCCATCTTTTTTTGAGCTGCCTCCCGGGGCGACCTCAACCGAAGCTTTCGAGAGCGATCCTGTTCCCCACCATCAGGCCTCCAGGAGCCGCAAGCCGAACTTCAGCATGGTCGGAGCACGGGGAATTGCGAGTGCCCTTTGGCCTCGCATCAGGAGTCGGTCTAGCATCGCACTCCTTGTTCGACGAAGCAGTCCATTGACTAGAGTTAGTCTCTCCACACGCTGCTGGCGGGCAGTCTACTCTTCAGGTTAGAACGCGAAGCATATACACGTACCTCCCTCAAGTGAATCGGTCTTGCTGATAGGGACCTGGTAAAAAGAAGCCGGAACTTCGCCTGCAAATGTGACAACGAACCCCAAGACCGTCGAGATCAACGGCCAAGAATATGCGACCGATTCCTGGTTCAATGTCTCCTCCACCGTCCTCTCGCTGGTCTCGCGTAAACTGCACCTCCAAAAAGACCACCCTGTGGCCATCACACGCCAGATTATTGAATCTGTCTTCCCCGGCCCAACTTACAAGTACTACAATGAGTTCGAACCGGTCGTCTCGACGTACGAGAACTTCGACTCGCTGGGCTTCCCGCCGGACCACCCCGGGCGCGCCCGCAGCGACACCTACTACATCAACAAAGACACCCTCCTACGCACCCACACCAGCGCGCACGAAGCAGAACTCTTCCGCGCGAGCGCGAGCGGCGGGTATCTGCTCAGCGCCGACGTCTACCGGCGCGACGAGGTCGACCGCAGCCACTACCCGGTCTTCCACCAGATGGAGGGCGCCCGCGTGTGGGACCGCACCAAGGTACCCAACGGCGACCTCGCCGCCGCCGTGCTCGCCGACCTCGAACAGCTACCAAAACACAACATGAAGGTCGAGGATCCCAATCCGCCCTTCCACGCCGAACGTAACCCCCTCCAGGCGGACCACCACACCCCGGCCGAGGCCGCCGCCGTCGCCGCCCACCTCAAACGCTCCCTCGAGCTGATGGTCAACGAGATCTTTACGCGCGCCAAAGAAGCCGCCGCCGCTGCCGCCACCACCTCAACCACTTCAACCAACCCCACCATCACTGCCGACGACGACGAACCCCTCCGCGTCCGCTGGGTCGAAGCCTACTTCCCCTTCACGTCGCCCTCCTGGGAGCTCGAGGTGTTCTACCAGGGCGCCTGGCTGGAAGTGCTCGGGTGCGGCGTATCGCAGCAGGCGCTGCACGCCAACGCGGGCCGCCCGTCGCAGATGGGGTGGGCGTTCGGGATCGGGCTGGAGCGTATCGCCATGCTGCTGTTCCGGGTGCCCGACATCCGGCTGTTCTGGTCGCGGGATGAGAGGTTTTTGACGCAGTTCCAAGGGCTGGAGGAGAGGGGGCTGAGGGGGTTGAGGCTGTTCGTGCCGTTTAGTCGGTTTCCGGCGTGTTATAAGGACGTGTCGTTCTGGTTGGGGGGTGGTGGGGAGGGTGGGGCGGAGTGGCATGCGAATGATTTGATGGAGGTGGTGAGGGATGCGGCGGGTGATTGTGTGGAGGATGTGAGGCTGGTGGATGAGTTCGCGCATCCGAAGACGGGGAGGAGGAGTATGTGTTATCGGATCAACTATCGGAGTTTGGAGAGGACGTTGACGAACGCGGAGACGAATGAGATGCATGATAGGGTGGTCAAGGGGTTGGTGGAGCGTTTAGGAGTCGAGATTAGGTAGTCGTTGGAGTGGTACGTCTGCGGGTAAACGGTTGCCATAGCTGGCTATTCCGGCTGGTTGTTACGGTTGGTTGTTGTTGCTGGTTGTCATGACTGGTGATCACGACCGGTTGTGGTGACAAGCCGCCACGGATGGTTGTCATGTTTGGTTGGCTCGGAACATCCCATCTTCTCACCGCTGCGGCCGTTCCAGCGTCGATAGGAGGTGGCATTGTCATGGACAAACAGCCGGCCGGACATCAAAACAGAGAAGAGCACGAGATCTGGCCCGTCCCGAGACGGCCGGATGTCTGCTCAGCCACGCCCGGTGACACGCTGATGAGGGGATCTCTCACTTTCCCCTCCTCTCCCCTCAAAAACCTGGCTATCTTAATGGGCCTTTGTAACCGGAAGGCGTCTTGCCGCTGTATGTTGGGGGCTGTATTATACTGTATGCTGGGACAATAGGTAGACATGGATAGACGGTGATGTATGATATCAGACCCTTGCTCCCGGCCGCTCACCTCCTCGTCAATAGACTACCGGGCAGTGCAAAAGTTGTGGAGCCGCAAGTGAGGGGTTCGGGTTTGGGATGACTTGGATGACCAGTAGGTCAGCCTCTTACGAGCGGTCACGTCGGGTTATCAGATGGGCTCTCTTGGCAGATTTCGGCGGGCGGATGATCGTTCCTTGGTGTTGTGATGGCCGTTGCGGTGAGAAGGCGGCGCAGACGGCGATGGTTGGGTGTGTTGGCACTGCCGGACATTCATATCGGCCACCCACTTTGTGAGACAGAGGACCGGGGCAGGAAGATGATATGCCTCGTGGGGTAACTGATTCCACAGACAGACCCGAGTGGGCATTGCAGGGCCAATTTGCCCACCGCCAAGACTGACGATGGCGTTGCTCTCGGTGCCACGGGTTCGACATCTGCTGTGCCTCCCTAACACGTTTTCGCCGCTGCTGACTTTCAGGGAGCTCCAAGCTTATCCGTCATTAGACTTGGCTATCAATTACCTTATTTCTCCCTAGTGCAGGACGGGTCAACGGACGGTTATTGTCGTCTTCCGTCGACCTTCCTTGGCATACATCAGTAGTTACCTACGTTGCATCGGGAGTCGGTTGTAAGAGGCAGGTGAAAGGTCGGTCCCTCACTGCCCGTCTCTGTCTAAAGGTTTTTTTTTATCAGAAGCCGAATTCGGCAGGTCTTTGATTCTCTCCTTTGGAAGTCTCCCACGTTCCTTTGAGTTCTGCCGCCTCGCCGTTGTCTGACCCGTGAAATTGGTGGTGGCGTGGAAGGCTGAGCAGTGCCATGACAAGTGGACACCGAGACGACAAAAGTGCCCTGTTCGCCTGAAGAGGCTTGAGAATGTAGAGCCTGTGTTGAGATGGCGTATTCGGGATGGCAGTGACAACAAAAGTAATCTCGGGTCCCCGCCCGAAAGCCTCACTGCGGTTTTGGGCGGAGGCCGTTACAGGAATGCGAGGTTGAGACGGGGCCACCAAGTTGGCGACGGATGGAGACCCTGATCCTCATGGCTTGTGAGTCGCTGTCAGTGCTTGTCTCGCAGTCTGTCTCGCTCATCTGTTGTGTCCCAACGATCGGTCAATGAGGCTGTGCAAGTCGGAGAGAGCGGGCAGCCAATCATGCACCGGGAGGGCGCCCATTCTTCTAGCGTCACAAACGGATATTTTGCCGAGAGATCCACCCATGCATCGCTCCACCCGCAACCCGACTGAGGTTCTTGGCTGCCGTTGCTCGAGTTCAGTGGCAACAAGCGCTGGGGAATGGTGGGAATTTCACGATCGAGAATCCCACAGCCAACCGCTTGTTGGCCAGGCACGGCAGGGTCGAGACGGGGAAAAAGAGGCTTTGCAGATTGGGGAGGCAACTTTGAACGCGCAAACTTTTCGGTCGAAGCCACGTTTTTTACGGGGAGCCCAGCAGGTCAGTGCTGGCTGGTCCCGTCTCAGCAACGAACTCCGCCTCCTCATCCAACCAGCGGCGGCGTTGCGGCTTGTCAAAACGGCCCGTGATCGACCCGGGGGTTGCTGCATGCATCCAGCGCTGCAGCAGAACAATCCGCCAACTGAACTTATAAATCCATCCCGCCGCACCGGATTCCTTGCGCTTGTTCCATTGTCTGCATCTCAACACTACGACTCCAACAAAGCCTCGGACACTCAAAGGTCAACAAAAGAGACCTCGGGAATAAATTCGCCAACTACAGCAGCGGTACCACACAGCACATCGTTACCTTGCGGGGCTATCCACCTAACTACACGCACATCATCTACATCAACCGTTGTCAATCCGACCAGGTCGTCTGCCTATCCGCCGCAATGGAGCAACAACTACAGAGGGACCTGCCTTTCCGCGCAGCACAGCATTCAGAGGAACAACATCAATTGTCACCAGAACTCCCTCCCTCGCCCACCCGCTCATCGACAGGCAGCAGCACCCGCTCACGCAAGTCGACGCTAACCCTTGACCTCGCCAACCTCCCCCCGCTGATCAAGCCAACACCGCCCTGCAACACGCTGATCTTCACCAACCTCCAATCGCGCGACATCTTTTCGCCGGACAATCTCCAGCAGATCCGCGACCTCATCGAACAGAAAGCCCGCATCCACGCCTTCTCCCCACTCAAATCCCTCAGTCGCATCATTGTGTCGTTCTACAGCGATGAGGACGCCATCGCAGTGCGCCAGATTTGGGACGGCGAGGCCATTATGGGCGACCGCTGCCGTGTATACTTTGGCCAACCGACAAGGCTCACGACACAACCGCATAACCTAGCGCTGCCCGACGCAGGCAAGCTCTTCTTCATCTCGCCGCCGCCGAGCCCGCCGCACGGATGGGAGCAGACAATGGAGGATGCGCCCAACAAGATGGTGCACGCCGACGACCTCGCCGAGGCATTGGCCCGGCTGAGGCATCACAACAACCCCAACGGTGCCGAGGCCGCGGGTGCTATGGTGATGGGGTCGCCGGTGTCCCCGGCCGAGAGTGGCAGGGGCCCGCAGCGGAGCCGCAGCTCGACCCTGGTCTTCCAGCCGAACCTGGAGCTGGGGGCGAGCCCGGACCTGCCGTGTGTCATTATTCATGACATGACGGACGAGCCCGAGGAGATGAGCCCCATTGCGCCGCCGGCGGGCAAGCCGATCATGGCGCATACTTCCCGGCCGCCGGTCGAGTTGATGCATGATGCTTGAGGAGTCGGGAGATTAATAAAACGGTTGCATTTGTTTCTCGGTTCTATCCTTGTTTTGTTTTTCTTCTCATCATTCCGTCTTCTTTGGCTTTACCTTGTTATTGCTACGTTTGGGTAAGACGAGACATTGGGCTTTGGGTTCGGAGAACGGATGGCCGGCGTTGGGATCTCATCAGGGTGTGTGCGACAGGAGGCATTGTCGCAGACAAGTGTTACTGTATTCGTAGGGCAGTTTCGGAGTCGCGCGGTCACACAAAAACATTGTCATGGTGCATTGTACAACGGGTTAGAGCAAATTAATTAGCTCCATTCGGTTTCGCAATAAAAATGTTGCAACATACCTTCACTCAACAAACCGAGAAGTAATCAGAGTCCGGGTCCCAGCCTCGCCCACATCCCGTCGGAATAAAGAGCCGCGCAATGCGATGCTTAACCCCCCGACGTTTCACATCCTTCTTTCTCGGATCTCGAACTCACAACGACCCCACAGAAAGCTCAGAGCTACCCGAACCACATCCACCTGGCAGATCACCGCAGGTTCTGTAACAACACTGATCCACGTCTTGTAACCCTCAGCCACATGGCGCATCCCGAGCCTGCCCCCCTCGCGACCACGAACACCACGCCGGGGAGATTCTGCCTAACCAGAGGAGGCAGACCACCAACTCTCATCTTATCAACCCCGCCTGACCAGCCTTATGGCGGCGTTCACCTCTCAAAAAGCCTGCCGGCGCATATTGGCCGCATCCTCTCCGCGGCTAGCAAGAGCAACGCGGCACCACGTGTTATGAAACGGGACCATCACAGGCCCACGAGTTAAAGCAGAATGGGCCGCCTATGCATATGAGTAGCGGGTGGGGTGTCGTAGGCAGCCCAGGAAGCCTAGGCAGTCACGAGGTCTCGACAGGAGGCTACCGTTCTTGAAGTTCGCTGCTATTACCACGGGTTTGGCTTGCTTCACATTATCGTCGTCGCCATAGAGCCTCGAATCGGTAATGGAAATTGTGTTCATGTCTTGTGGAGGGCTAGGCGCTAGTATCTCGATTCCTCAGCTATAAGGTAGTTAAGGTAGCGGCCTCTCGGGGATTAGTATCCCGGGCTAGCTCTGTGAGCTGGGTGAGCTGGGTGAGCACGGTGAGCACGGTGAGTGAACTTGCAAACAGGTTGGTTCGGCGTATCATTGGGAATTATAACGTAGTGATGTCCCGTTGGAATGGAACGGTTGGTGGGGTTTGTGTCAGATGCGGCCCCGGCAGATGGCTCCACTCGCCGTTCCGACCCATTGATCGCAGACCAGGGTCCTGGAAATTTTCAGAGACGGCAACACCTCGTCTCGTTCACTTGCAACAACTTGCCCACCAACCTCTACCCAACCAATATACCCTGCTTTCTTGGTTTTCATACGATGGATTGCTCCTGTCGGACAGCAGCATTGAGAATTTTTGTCAAGAGCATCGCCCAAATCCACGCTCCTCTACGCACGACGACACCACGTGCCATCCAATACCGAGCTCCCTCGACGCAGCCCAACTGGGCATACACTCAAGGGACAGGCTCTGTGCTCACTACCACATCTCGGGTGTTGCACACGTCATGCCTAAGAAACAGCGCCGCGGAGGCCACGCGGCCCTTTGAAGGAGGAGGGAAAAGGACGAGCAGCCACAACAACCCACAAGCGAACACCCACGCATCCAAACCGACAGCCGGCAATTCTTTCGAACATCCGTTTGGGGACCCTCGTGCTAGACCAACGACACGAAATCGATCTTACAGATCGGGCGGCGACTCCGGCAGCCGTGGGCAGCGATACAAACCGGCGGGGGACGCCAAAAAGCCGAGGTGGCCCAAGCCAGAATCGAAGCCTGATAACGCCAGCGGCTGGGCTAAGCCCGATACCAAAGAAACCTGGAGGGTCCAGAAGGAAGCCCTAGCAAAAAAGTTCCCAGAAGGGTGGAAACCGCGCAAGAGGCTGTCGCCGGACGCGCTAGCCGGCATCCGGATGCTGCACCAGCAGTTCCCCGACGAGTACACGACCGAGACGCTGGCACAAAAATTCGAGGTGTCGGCCGAGGCGATCCGCAGGATTCTCAAGTCGAGCTGGACGCCCGACGCCGAGAAGGAGGTCGAGCGGCAGGAGCGGTGGCACAACCGCGGCAAGCAGGTGTGGACGCAGTGGGCGGCCCTCGGCAAGAAACCGCCCAGGAAGTGGCGCGCCGAGGGCATCGTCCGTGACCCCATCTGGAACAAGCCGAGGGGGCCGAACCATAAGGATAAGGCGAAGCGTGCTGAGGCGCAGCGGAGGCTTGCGAAGGGTTTGATGGGGTGAGCCTTTACGATATACGGGAAGGGATGATCGGATTTGTAAATCCCGAGGGACATACTACGAACACACAAACCCAACCTATGGCGCTAGTTAATAGCGAGCGTGTTAATATTGTATTATTGTATGTACATGTACTATTAGACGGGGGTGTACGAATTACGAAGGATGAGAGAAACGCCTCCTTTGGCCGCCATGTCTCAGGGACTCATGCCGAGAACGGCTGCCCCTCCGTCAATCAATTCGACATCACCAAGGCAACCATCCACGAGACCTAAAGTCGACCTCTAGTCGGTCCTTCTATCTATTTTATGATTCTCCGATAAGACATCCAAAAGCTTGTCGAGATGGTCTGAGCCCCTTGTGCGGTCCCAAGTGACAGGTTCCTTGTTCGGTACTCGAGCCCGATGGCTGCTCGATTAGGGGTGTCATCTCGCTCGCTGCAGGGTCGGCCCGCACTAATGCAACCTCGCGGCTCATCACATTGGGTGTGGGAGATGGCATCGGACTCAGCTCCTTTCACCACCACGGGCCACCTCGAGAACTGCGGGTTTGTGCTTCCAGCTCAATTCCCACAGAATACGTAGTAACTACCACTGTGGCATGCATGCACTGTGGCTCGTGTGGTGCAGACGGACCAGCAGTGACCAGGCGTGCCAGGTGGCGGGAGGTTGTCCAGATCTTCCTTTTTCTTTCCTCTTGTTTTTTCGGGACGGATTCTCTCGGAACCACTGAGGATCGAGGAAACTGGCCAGGCCCACTGATAGTCGTCCCGAAAGGGAAACAAGCTGGCGCGAATCTGGGCTGGCTGATGGCACGGGCCATATTCTCTACCACAAGCTCAACCCTGCACGACCAGCCTGAACCCACAACACAAGCCCAGCAGAGCAGGGCCCAACAAAAGGCCTGGGACGAGGCTTGCCAGAGATCGCAGCTGGGCACCGGGGGTTTGGTGTTTTTTTCCTCACCATCCCAGATCTAACGGCGTTTCCGCGACGCCTCCACGCAAATGTCGTGCACCTCACTTGGGCCCTAATCGACGTCGGCGCCGGGGCAATTGACTTTGTCTCGCTGCACGATCTTCATGTCACTGTAAGCTCCGAGTTGTTTCTGTGCCCAACGACTGCACCATTATGAGATGCCCGCCGCCTCCTGCAAGGCCATGCATCGGGCGCCTTCTGACCCGCAGATGCTGATTCTGTGCGTTTGTGCCTGTAGCTTTCAAACCGCCGTTCTGCCTCCATCATTCCTTTGGACAGCTTCGCGCGAGACACACGCATTCCAGACTCGATTCTCTCCTTCGCTGCGCTCCTTCTGCCTCTAACTAGTTGACTACTACCTTACTTCGTACCTCGTCACCATCACACACCGACTCTTTCCCCCGCCGATTACATGCTCCGACGCCCTCGATCAGCCTCTCCTCTCCGATTCACTCTCCGCCCCCGCTTTTTGGGTTGTTCTGATCAGTCAGTCCATGGCGAAGAGCGATGGCATCCACTCCCTCAAACCGGACTAAGCCTACACCGTCTAACTCCCCATTTGTCTCACGCCCCTCCCGGTCTTCCATCCGACCCCGAGCCTACTACGACTCCTGCCTCTCCTTGCAGCGCGTGATCGGCACCACCTGCGGCTCGCCCACCGGCTTCGACACGGTCCACTCATCCTTCGCATACATCGCCGGCGGCGCCGTGGTTGTGGTAGACGTCTCTGGCGAGCACTATGCGCAGCGCTTTTACCGGGCACGCCCCACCGCCGTCCCCCTCCTCAGCGTCTCCCCCACCACGAACAATTCGTCCACGCCCATCTCGACACCAAAAGCCAACGATAGCAGGAATAGGGCTGCTGCTTCTTCTCCCAGAGACTCCCTCTATGCCGAGTGGCCCGACTCGCCGACCTCCAAGACCTGGACGAGCCGCGAACGGATCAAGGCTGCGACCTGCCTGGCCCTCAGCCGCGATGGACGGTACCTAGCCGTGGGCGAGACGGGTTACGCCCCGCGCGTGCTCTTATTCAACCTCCAGGATGCCTCTTCCGACGTGCCCCTGGTGTCAATCAGCGAACATACCTTTGGGGTTAAGGCCGTGGCTTGGTCTCCTGACACCAAATATCTGGCCTCGCTCGGCGCCGCAAACGATGGGTTTCTCTACTTATGGAAGGTCGACTCCCGGACCGGCGCCGTGAAGCTGTTTCAACAGAACAGGTGCACCGCGTCTGTGAAGGAGATGGTGTGGATGGGCAACAACGTCATCACGCTTGGTGTCCGCCATGTCAAGGTGTGGAGGGTTGAGGAAGGGCTGGATATTACGCCCGTCAAAACGAAGTATTCGAACGACGGGGCGGGCCTCCCCCCACTCCCAGCCCAGAAGCCGCTACCGGGCAGAAACATCTTGCTCGGGTCGATGCTGGACGAAACCTTCTCCTGTGCGCTCCCGATATCAGACGAAAAGGCTATCATCTGCTCCGAAACGGGTTGTGTCTGCCTGCTCGATGATACCAACAAGCAAATGAAGCTATCGAAGGCTGCAGAGGTCGATTTCAGCGTCACCTGCATCTCTCGCCGAGGAGAAGATATCCATGTCGGTGGAAAGGAAGGTCAGCTTGCCGTCATAAGCCTCGAGGATATTTTGAGCGGCCGCTCCGAACCGACTATCCGCAGTTCACAGATGGCGGCTGGCCTCGTAGCTATGGGGTTTTTGGCAGAGAACCTTGTCACCATCGACACCAGACGATCGATCGATATCTGGAGTGCGGACTATACGCCCGGCAACTCTCTCGCCGAGAAATCACATATCCCCATCCCGGGTCTCGGCGACCCAATTGTTGGGGTACAGCCGCTATCCCCATCCAACACCCTTGACGCCAGCTTCTTTACGTGGTCTGGGCTCGGCAGGGTGACCATATGGAGTCTGGGGGGCATCATAAAATCGTCTTTTGACATACCAATCGAACAGCTGGATTCAAGTGCCGAGTCTGGCCCGGCCAATCAAGTCGCCGTGGTGAGAGCTACGAACGACGGAGCCATCTTCGTTGCCGGAGACAGGTTGGGTGTCCTCCGGATCGTCGAGGTTTCCACCGGAGAATGCCTGCTGGAAACAAAGGCACATTCTTCTAACTGCCAGGACATCACCGTCCACGAAGGCAAATCGAGGTTCCTCGTGGCCTCGTGCGGGCGGGACCGGACTGTCCAGCTGTTCCACCGCTCGTCTGTAGGGGTGTTTGAGCACTTCCAGACTCTCGAGTTCAGCGCCAAGGTGGTCCAGGTTCTCATACCGAACGAGGACAAGGTCCTAACGTGCTCCCTTGACCGGACTCTCCAGATCCACGATTTGGTGAGCAAAGAGGGCGAGCCCGATGTCATGGCAGCCATTCCATTCAAATCGATCTCCTTGAAGGCATCCCCGTCGGCAATGGCCGTGACGACCGACGAGAAGGCGGTATTTGTGTCTCTGTTGGACCGCTCCGTATGCCAGTACGACTTCAGTAACGGGCGCGTGCTCGGCACGTTCAAATGCAACGACGAAGCCGGGCTTGACTCGGTCGTGCTGGAATCGTTGACCCACAGCCAACCCGGGTCTAATGACCCCCCTTTTCTTCTCGGCATCTCCAACACGGACAAATCCGTGCGGGTCTATGACACCCAAGCAGGCTGCTTCATAGACCGCGAATGGGGCCATACCGAAGCTATCAACGGTGCCGTCCTCATCGACGGCGAAGAATCCGGCCGGAAGGTCGTCAGCGTGGGCGAAGACGGCACAATCATGATCTGGGCCCTCGACTTCGACGACTCAAGCAACGGATCACAGAGTCGCGACCCCTCACCAGAAAAGGCTCCCCAGCCGGCCTCCACCCGTCCACCGTTACGGCGGGTTCTTTCCAAAGCGGAACTAGCCGAATTTCAACGGCCATCTTCAGCCACCGGGCCCCCTAGCGGACGTCGTTCGCCTCCCCGGACCTCAAATCGCCGTCCCGCCAAATTTTCGCTTCCCTTCTCTTCCCTCCGGACCCCCAACCCCAGCAGCAACAGTAACAACAACAGCACCCCCGAAAAGCAGACAGCCTCCCCGACCAACACCACCGGCATGATCATAATAGACGACACCCACGCCCGCACCCCGTCCCGCCGCCCCTCCTCCGGCGCCGGCTCCCGCTGCTCCGACGACAGCCCCCCGCCCGAAAGCCCCAAAACCCGCTCCAAAATGTTCCGCCGCCCGTCCCTCCCCGCCCTGGGAGCAACCCCACTATCCACGTCCAAATCCCGCAAGAACTCTAGCTCCAACCAACGCGGCAGCAGTGGCGGTGGCGGTGGAGGCGGCGGCAACGGCGGCGGAAACGGATACGGCTTCGGCACCCTCAGCATGGCGACCGAGCAGACCTGCCGGCAGCTGCGCGCGTACCGCCGGAAGCTGGCCTCCGCCGACTCCCTCCACGCGGACGTACTCGCCCAGCTGGACGCCGAGCTCCGCCTGACCGCAGCCGCCTTGGGTGAGCGCGCCATCCGCAGCCGCACGGGGAGCGGGAACGGCAGTGGCAGTGGCAGTGGCCATCGGGGACATGGCGATCGGCGGGGTGATTCCGGCAGCGGCGGCGGCGGCGGCGGCGGGAGCCATCATCGTGGTGATGGTGGCAGTGGCAGTGGCAGTGGCAGCAGCAGCGGCAAGGTCAGCGAGACGCTGCTCAGCGGCCTGCTCGACCAGTACAGCGAGCGTCTGGTCAGCATGCTCGACGAGAAGCTCCGGCTCCGGCTGAGCGAGGAGGAGAAGGATTCCCTAGCCGCTGCGAGGGAGCGCCGCCCGCGCACGGCGGGCGAGGAAGAAAGGTCTAACAATGATGATGCCTCGTCTTCTGCGGAGGGGGAGGGGGAGGGGAGTATTAGTGGCGGGCCGGTTTGTGATGAGCCGGAGTCGGTGTGAAGGGGCGGATGAGCTGGGGTCTGGGGGAGAGCAGATGGGCTTGGGTCTGTGAGAGAGCAGATGGACCCGAGTCTGTGAGAGAGAGCAGATGAGCCTGAGTCTGTGAGAGAGAGCGGATGACGGTTGGTGGGCGGGGCCGGCACGGCTGTTGCTATGCTATAATACTTAATTTCGCCCTCGCGCGGGATGAGGCGCGGCGGGTGGTATAGAGGCGATAGATACCCCCTTTTTTTTTGCGGGTCTTCGCTTCTGTCATTCTTTTTTTTTTTGTTTACTGTACCCATATCACACTGCACACATTCTAGCGGCGGCGGCGCGGGGTTCTTGTTTTGTTTTTTTTTTTTGGTTTTTTTCATTCACTCCCTCATTTCCTTATCTCGATCACTCTCTTTTATACTATTACTTCTGCTACAAGGTTGGGAAACAAGACAAAGAGAGGCGGTCTAGGGGGGCGGTGGTGGACAGGCGTTTCTGGACTGGACTGGACTGGACTGGACTTGGGCTGGGTTGAGCTTGCGGCTGGGCTGGATATTGGCTCCGCTCGCTTTTGTTTCCCCGGTGGGGTGGGTGGGTGGGTGGCATGCGTGCGCTTGGTTGAATGGATCGATCCATGGATGGATGGATGGGTCGTGGTGGCTCTGCATAGAGGATTGGAATTCGGGGGGTTGTTAGATGCTCGGAAATTAGATGCGCGTCGTGGTCGGTGGTGATACCAGTGGAGGTGGTAGGCGGTGAATTGAAGACGCCTATGTTTTAGAAAGGGTTCGGTGCTGGGTGTGCTGCTGTGACGCGACGTGGCGTGGGTGTGTGAGCTTGCTTGCCGTGGGGTGACGTTCTAGGTGTACTGAGGATCAGGTCAGGGCTTGTTGCCATAAGGACTGCGTGATCCAGCTTGAGTCTTGGCTGGGACAGTTAGGGGACAGAAACATGTTGTTACAGCCTTCAAATGTGGTTGAAACGGTAGCTGTTTTACCCGTTCTCGCTGACATGCAACCAAGCCAGGGGCTCTCGGCCAAGGACAAACAGTTCAAGACGGCCCCTACACATTCTGGCACTAAAGCAGGGCTGCTCCAACCACTTGAGTTCTTGTATCAGATATACAGGGCTCCTGGCCTGCCCTGGAGGCACCGGCTGATAGTAAGTGTCAGGCGCAAAAGCAGCGTACCCGGCCCGTCACCCACAGGAGCCCCCCGACACTGAACTCTCCCACTTCACGATCCAGATCGGCGATCGGGTTACCCAGCCCCGCACTCAGCCTTCGGACATCAGAAGTCTACCCCTCTCTTAAGTTTCCGTCAGTACTTCGGCCACGCACCGAAGGAGCATAGGGTACGCCAGGAAGGAGCAGTTACAGGAAGTATTTGAGGAAGTAAAAAAAAGAGTAAGATCGGGGGAGAGAGATAGGCCGGCTAGAGGAAGTGAAAAGGATAGGGTTAAGCTAGAGGGTTTGAGAGAGTCAGAGTTCAATGCCACTATCATCTTGCCGCTACTGTTGAACTGCGCACTATATGCGTGAACGCTGCTCGTATATCGCTTGTGTTCTGTCACTTTAGCATTATACCCCTTAAGGTCCCTCCTGGGTCCTGACAGCTAGCTAGGTTTGGTTTATATTTAAGCAAGATAGTAGTATACCCCCGTTCTCCGTCCATAGACCAACTTCCCAGCATTTCACACCGACCGATTCAATCTTGCCGTTGCCGCTCTTGGGGATTCGAAACGCTTCCCGGCAACATTCGAGGTTCAGTCCACTCTGCGGGATCTCTCATCGACCCCCAGAACCGACGAGCAAAACGTACCGCCCTTTATTTGGGCTCACGTAGAGGTCCCCGCCCAAAATATTGTGAACAAGTACTTCAAGGTGCACCCGGTGTGCCGCCCTTGAAATCAGAAACAACGCCTATGGCCTCAAACACAATACGCCGTCCATACTCCGCAACGAGGACCAGCCGCCAGCAGCAGAGAGGCGGGCACCAGATAGGCCTATGCACCCTATGGGCAAAAAAAGCCGAACTCCAAGTGTAGAAGTTCAAGTTATAGGAACGAAACAGCAGTTGCCGAAGTCTAAAGGTCTTTTTTACTCAATCTACATTCCCCTTAATTTCCGGTTTTTTTATTTCTTCCATCACTTCGTTTTTGTTTTTCTACTTCTTTTTACTTGACTTATTTTCTTTTGAAGTTTCGGCTTTTCTTAGCCAGAGGGTGCTGCGTTACCTTTGGTGGGATCTTACAACACTCAGTGTGTTTCAATAACTCTAGAGCCCCCTAGAGTTTATTCCACCGCATTTTAGGGGCATATATAGTAGAATTTCATAATCAGTGCTCGAAAGTGGGGAGTTCTTGGTCCAAAAATAATCATTTATGTTGCTCCGACGTGTTTCTACCGGCAACATTACCCTCTGGGTGTTAGAGTTAACCTCTCCCCTGTATCGTAAACGACTGCGGTCATAACGCTTCGTAACCAATGCTAATAAACCCAAACACTAACCATGATATCCCCAAATACCCAACCCAAGACCACGTCTCACCCTTCCTCCTCCCTCCCAGCCCCCTCATCCGCCCCCTCCCCTTCTCTTCCCGTCGCCCTCTCCAAATTCGACCACCTCGCCTCCGCGGCACGAGCCCTAACCTCCCTCTCCGTCAACCCCTCTCCTCCCCCGCCACCACCACCGCCACCACCAAGCACGTACGTCCCCCCCTCCCACCCCCCATGATCCGTAACCATCCCCTCCTCCTCCCCGTCCTCCGCACCCCCCCTCTCCGGCGCAAACTCCTCCCCCCCGACACTCCGCCCCCCACTCTTCCAATCCCCCCTCTCCACCTCCCGCTCAATCAGCCGACACAGCTTCCAAAACTCCGCATCATGCTCGGAATGCACATTGTGCGCCAGCTCGTGGCACAGCGTCTTGCGAATCGTCTTATAATCCCGCCAGCCATCGTACGCGTCCGTGCGCAGCCGCAGCTCCACCACCTCGCCCTTGTTGCGGTTCAACCCCAGGATGCGCGTGACCCCCTCGTGGGAGGCCGACGTCGCGCTCGACGGGTCCATCTCGGTCAGCAGGCCGACCGAGAACTGGTGCTTGCGCATGGCGGCGCGGATCCCCGGGTCGGACTTCAGCCGCGAGAGGAGGGCCAGGCTGTGGGAGGCGTTGGGGAGGTGCGGGAGGGCGCGCAGCGCGTGGAAGGTGTAGGTTAGGTCGGCGGGGGTGGTGGTGGTGGTGCGTTGATGGGTGGTGCTGGTGGTGGTGCGGCGGGCGTAGCGGGCGTGAGCGAGGGCGCGTTTGGCTTGCCAGGCTTCGGCGGCGGCGCGTTGTGAGTGGAGGGTGGAGAGGGCGGTGGTTTGGGGGGCGAGTAGGCGGAGGGTGGTGAGGTGGAGGGTGGAGAGCGGGAGGGAGGCGTCGTCGGAGGGGGTGTAGATGGATTTGAGGCCCGGTTGGCGCTTTTCGAGGAGGGCTTTGGCTTTGGACCAGTCGTAGGAGGGGAATTCCAGGGAGAGCGTTAGGAGGAGGTGCTCGAAGGTGTCGGCTGGGTAGAAGACCCATTTTTGGGTGTGCTTTTCGGGAGGGAATTTGAGGGTTATCTCGACGGAGCCCTCGTCGGTCTCGAGACTCAAAGAGTCGGGTTGAGAGTCTTTGGCGGGCTCTGTGGAATCCATGATGGATAACAGACTTGGATAGTCTTGACTCCTTCTTGTCTATCTCGGATGACGCGGGACTGGATTTGCTGCTTGGGCAGAGTTCGCTAGTGAATTTATAAACCGCCGCAGAGACTTGATGTGAAACGCAATGAGTTACAACTCTTGCCTCTTGTAGTTATTCGACGTGGTGATGGTTTGCGTGTTAACACCTTGGTGTCATTTACAATTGGGATTTGGACTGCAAGGTAGTCAGGAACGGCCAGGTATTACGTTTAAATGGATTGGTTATGGTATGAGAGCAACGGTTTAAAATCCAAGTCAAAGAGTTGCGATATCATTTCGTTGCCTGTTCATTTGTCAGGTGCGTTGTTGAAGCATCAGTTGGGCGAATGTTCGAGACAGGATTGGTTGCTTTGTCATCTCAGTCGCCATCACGCGGCTGGTAGTTAACCATTGGCAACTCCGGTGACTTGCGCCACCCTCTGCGCTGCCACTCTTGGGGCTCAAAACGCCGAAACCAGTTCATCTCAGGATGGGACAGATAAGATGACTGCTCATCTCAAGAGTCGTTAAACTTAAGTTTGGGTTAGTGTATTGGTCTGGGCGCTCATACAGGGGAGGTATTAATTGAGTACGGAGCTGACCGCTTCTTTCGGCGCATTTTGCATTTTCGGCATATATCTTATGTTTAGGCAAGGCAAGAGAGTTGTTGTTCGGGATTGTTGTTAGCTAGCTAGGGATTTCCTTCTCCCATCTTTGAACCCTTCACCCCCACCTTTCCCCCCAAGCTTGCTCCCTCGGAACTTTCTGTGACGTGCGTGAAGTGCAAGCCACTCCCGCTGCCTTGGTGCTCTGAGACGGCGCCAAAATCGAAACGAGCAACGATCCACATGGTGGTGTTTGAGAGGCTAGTCACAATTACTTGGCTGGCTTGGTCGCCGAATGAGGGAATACTTCCTCCCACAGTTCGCTCCGTCTTTCATCTCAGACCCTGAACGATCTACGCAGTGCGGGGCAACGGCCGCCAGCGCCGACCGCCAACGGTTTGCTGCGACGGGAGTTGGTGTGCGGTGGATGAGACGCAAACCTGCCGTGTTACCCGCGCCGCTGTTGGTTTGCTGTTGGTTTGCTGATGGGTTGCGGATGACATTGGAGACCCCCCTCTCCGCCTTGTCGTATTGAAGAACTTTGAAGAATTTGGGTGCCAATAATATACTCTCATCTACCTCGTATCTCGCTGTTTGCTGGTAAGTTGCATCCACACATCCACACATGCACTGCAAATACGCACAGGTTCGGCTTCTCGGTTGGGCACGCTTGGCTTAACGGGGTTTAGAGCCCTCATGAACACCGACAGAAAGAGAATGTGGGGCCCTTATGGCCCCTTGGGGGTCAATTTCCCCTGGCATGTGCGGCCAATCAAAATAGGCATGTTGGTCGATTCTGGGGTATCGAAGCACGAGCAGCGCCGCTAGTCTCGTTTTGGGACCTCCCTCGACGACCGCCCCTTCGTGTTTCTTGTCGGTGTTTCTTGTCTGATGAGTGAGCTCCCTCCTCGAATTCAATTCCTCTTCTTCAAGCCCGTTTCTCGTCTTGATTCCTTCGAACACTCGCTCTCGTTGGATCTGAAGGAGGAGTCGCCTTGCGCAGTTCCTTCTGAATTCTTGTCGCTCCTTTGACACAACATTTCGCTTTCTTTCCTAATTTGCGCATTTGCTGCCGCCCCCGATTCCCTATCTTCGAGTTCAAGAACGCCACTATATTTTCCACACTGCCTTATTCGACTCTGCCAGATCGTCTCTGATTCAGCCATGCTTGTATGTGCTACCACAGGGCGCCGCGATTATTGGTCTTTGGTGGCCGATGCGTGCTGCAACTTGTTGGATGTTAGATTGTTGATTAGATCGCGATGTTAATATCTCGTGCAGCTTCACTCGGCGCTCGTCGCGCTTGGCGCGACCGTCGTCGCGGCCGTGCAGCCACTCGAGGTCAAGGGACAGAACTTTGTCAACCCCACGACCGGTAACCGCTTCCAGGTTGTTGGTGTCGCCTATCAGCCGGGCGGCTCTGCGGGCTACAACAAGGCCGCCGGCCGGGACCCTTTGAGCGACCCGGATATCTGCATGCGTGATGCCGCTCTGCTGCAGATCCTTGGCGTCAACACCATCCGCGTCTACAATGTGAACCCGGACGTGAACCACGACAAGTGCGCCAGCATTTTCAACGCTGCTGGCATGTACATGGTCGTCGACGTCAACTCGCCCCTGGTCGGGGACTCCCTGACGAGCTGGAACCCCTGGGAGTCGTACTATGCCGCCTACCTCAACCGCACTTTTGCCGTTGTCGAGGGCTTCAAGGACTACCCCAACACCCTGGCCTTCTTCTCCGGCAACGAGGTCCTGAACAACGAGGATACCGGTGCCACCGTCCCCCCTTACATGCGCGCCGTTACTCGCGACATCAAGAACTACGTCAAGAAGCACTCTTCGCGCCCCATCCCGGTCGGCTACTCCGCCGCCGATGTCCGCTCCATCCTGTTCGACACGTACAACTACTTCCAGTGCTCCCTCAAGGGCGATGACGGCGATATGAGCATGGGCGACATCTTCGCCCTCAACAGCTACAGCTGGTGCGGCGAGAGCAGCTTTGAGAAGGCCAAGTACGACCAGCTGGTCACCGGCCTCAAGGGCGCCACCGTGCCCGTCTTCTTCTCCGAGTACGGCTGCAACACCCCTTCCCCGCGTGTCTTCACCGAGGTCGGCACCATCTACAGCTCCAAGATGTCCGGCGTCTTCTCCGGCGGCGTCGTCTACGAGTACACCCAGGAGGACAACAACTACGGCCTGGTCGACATGAAGGACGACGGCTCCGCCAAGCTCAGGACCGACTTCGTCGACCTCAAGAACCAGTACAGCAAGCTCGACTTTGCCGAGATCCAGGGCCAGAAGCCTGCCACCGCCTCCAACACCAAGCCCCCCGCCTGCGAGTCCAAGCTCATCACCACCGACGGCTTCAACTCCAACTTCACCCTCCCCGTCCTGCCCCCCGGCGCCCAGGAGATCATCGACAAGGGTGTCAAGCCCGCCCCCAAGGGCCAGCTCGTCAAGATCACCGACTGGAAGGTCAAGTACACCGTCAAGAACCCCGACGGTTCCACCATCACCAACCTTGCCGTCAAGCCGCTGGCGGACGACGACATCAACAGTATGCCTCCCCCTTCCTCCCCCCCTGTGTAACGCAACCATCTGCATTACCTCAGCCCACTAACATCCCTCCCCCCCTTAACAGGCCCCGGCTCCAACACCGACTCCGGCGTTGACACCAGCACCACCGGCACTCAGACGTCCGATGCCAGCACCGATGGCACCGAGTCCTCTGCCCCCACCCCCAGCGACAACGCTGCTGCCGGGCCTGTGGCTGGCGTCCTGCCCGCCATGGTCCTGGGCGCCTTTGCCGTCCTAGCTGCCCTCTGAGCTTGAGGCAAGCTCGCTTGCCCAGCCTGGATGCTGCGGTCCGCGGCAGACTGGATTCGGTGGGGGTGGTGGGTGGTAGGCGGTAGTTGGATGGAGATAGCTAGATGATGGTTGGTTGGTTGGTTATCAGCTTGCCTATCGTAATGTCGGGGCTCGGGGTTGTATATATCCTTCCTGTATGGAAACGGGGAAAGAGGTGTGCCGACCGGCCGGGAAGCGGTTTGGTTGTCCTGTGCGTTGTGCTTTGCTGCTGCTGTTGTTGTTGTCTTGTTGGTTTTGACACGCGGTTTCTGTCATCATGATCATTTATGATATGATACCATTTGTTGCGCTTGTTTTTCGTTATGCCCTGCGGGGCTGTCTGTCTGCCTGCCTATCTGTGCGGCTGTATATAATATAGAGAGAGAGAGTTGTAGCGTTTTGAGAAGACATCGATTTGTGCTGGCTGGATAGACACGAATGTTCGAGAGACGTTTTTCGTGTCTTATAATACCCCTTTCGGCGGCTAGGAGAATTCTATATTGTTTTGACTTCCAAAAGTATTCTCTGTTTCGCTTTCACACAGAAAACACACTTTCAGCCCTGCAAACCAGGAACGGAGAGTTGCGGTCAGAGATCTGATATTGCACATTTGGTTTACACTCGACCTTCCCACGTATACGATGGTCTTTAGGAGACACGCGATATTTGATTCCGATCCACCTTGCGTATTCAGCAACATCCTGTCCAACGCCCACCGCTAAAGAGACAGACAACAACTTGTTGCTCCATGAGATGACGAGAAAACACATCAAAATTGCAAAAACGGGATGACATGGCAGGCATCTGAACTGCTGTATTATACTTTCTATTGGGAATCTCTCTTCCCGTGGGTAAAATGCGCCGTATATAATCATCAGACGGCCAGGTGAATAACGTCAGTTCTACACCCCCAGATACCACCACCCCTCCTCCTTAAGCCTTGAACTCCTCCGCCTTGCTCTCCTCCCACTTGCCGGGGACGAGAGCCAGGGGCACGATGCCGCTGACGTGCATCTCGGGGCCAAAGATCTTGGCGTTGAGGCCCAGCTCCTGGGTCGCCGCCTTCATGTTCTTGAGACCCTCCTGGTAGTTGGGGCCGGCACGGCGCACCCAAATCTGAACGTTGTGCTCGTTAAGCGTGTTGGCATACTCGCGGAGCGCCTTGATCACGCCCTTGAATGTGCTGGCAACGTTGGTGAAGTTGGCAATACCGCCACCGATGAACAGGACCTTGCCCTTGGGGTTCATGGGCGCCCGGAGCATAAGGTCGAGCACGGTCCGTGCATAGTGGTATGTCTGAGACTCTGTGGGAGCACCGGAGTACTCGCCGTAGTTGGCCAGCTCATCAGCGAAGCCGGACGAGGCAATAGCATCGGCGTACACGACCGAGGCACCACCACCAGCAACGAGGGTCCAGATCCTGCCGTTCGGGTTCAGGACTGTCAACTTGAGCGAAGCACCGGTCTTAGCATCGAGCTCGGCAATGTAAGCCTCCTCCTTGGTAAGCTCACGGCCGAAGGGCGCGGGGAACTCAATCGGCGGGCCGGCATCAATGTTGATGGTGCCGTTGCTGCTCGTCGGGGCGGTGATGCCCAGAGCCGCCGGGGACCTCGCGATAGCCCACTTCACACCGCACTCGAAGTCTGCTGTTTGATCCAGCTTGGCCGCCAGATCGAGGAAGTGAACCGACGCAGAGGTGGCATCCTCGTTCGGGATCACGACCAAGGGGTTAATCTCAAGGTATGTGAACTGGCAGTCAACGTAGACGGCATAGAGGCGGGTGACTGCACAAGGGCGATGACTGTCAGCGGTTATGCATGAGATAGCGGACTTTGTGGGAAAGACTGACTGAAGTCAACCAGGACGTTGTGGACGCCCTTGGGGACCTTGCTCAGGAGAGTAGAAGCAATCTCCTCGTTTGAGGGGTATTGTGTAAGGTCGACGGGGATGAGGAGCTTCTCCGCCTTAGCGTCGACATCGCCGACATCAACACCACCCTCGTGGGTGAAGAGGATCCAGTCGCCCTGAGACAATTGTTAGCCTTGAGTGTTTTGTAAGTTTGGAGGTGTTATGCGCGTTTCCGGGTCTGTGGGCCGGTTATCCACATCACAATGCGGTTTAGCCTCCGTTCGTCCGTGACGGCTCGGCAGCATTTTCCAAGCGGGTGTTGAAACCCCCGTCCAGAATGCACCCGTTTGCACAGGGATTTTCGAGTATAAAGCCTCAGAAACGCCCGCCGGGCCATGCATATCTTGCATCTTCCTCCCTCACCCTCATCTTCCACTCTTTTTTTTGGTATGCGATCCGTTGCACCGTCCCCAATTATGTGCTTGCACTCGCAAGTGGGGGGTTCTTTCGCGAATCAAATCCCGCCTGCCGCCAAGAACGGGCTGAACTGAAATCGGTTACTTACATCGCGAACTGAGTTGATCTACCGAGGCGTTAGCTATAGTTTCGACGATTCCACCGGACAAGGCGCAACTCACGTTGATGTAGTACTCGGTGCCGTCGGGGTGCGGCACGAAGGGCTCGACGAGGAATTGGCGGAGAACACCTTCTGTGTGCTCGACCTTCTGCACCTTGCCAGCGCGCTCAGCAACCCACGCCTTCGCCTCGGGCCAGGTCTTGTTGAGAGCAAGAAGGCCGCTCTTGCCACGACGCTTGATGAGCTGATCTGGCTTGGCGACGAACTTGGCGCCCTGGTGTAGCAGCCACGGGTATGTGATCTCGGCCTGGTCCAGCACGGCGTTGACGTCCTTGTCCTCGGGGAAGTGAAGGGATGCAAGCCTGGGGGGGCGTTGTGCTTGGTCGGGGGCGGGAGCGTGCTAGGCTTGATCACCGGAGCACGGGTGAGGTGGTAGTTGATGATGGCCTTGCCATCGGCTTCGGTGATGCTCTTCGCAGACATCTTGGTGGTAAGTGGGCAACCTTGCTCTTCTCTTCAGTCCTTGCCGAGTTGGCTGTTTCTGCTCAGACCGTCAGCGCGGTCCTCGAACAGCTCTCCTGCGGTGCACGCGAGTTCGCGGGCAGCCGAGTGCGGAGATTGGCAGAGTCGGCCTGAGATGGCGATGCTGTTCAGACCACAAGTGAGGGGCAATTTACCTGGATGGGAAGTCTCAAGGGACGGGATTGCTGGAAAGTCGACGCGTTACGCGGGAGGGGGGGATTCGCAGCAAGTGAAGTGAGGGAGGAAAAGGAAGTGAATGAGGGCGAGGATTGGATTCGAGATGCAGCTCCCTTGGGAAAAAGACGAGGACCGACTCCGAACCTTGGCTCGGGCAGAACACTGGACTCAGGGCAATAGCTTGCACAGGGGGGCCGCAGCATCTCGCGTTGGGGGGGGGCGGCCAGAAAAAAAGTCGAGGTACCAAGTGGTGCCCGCCTGCCCAAATCCATTGGGGTTACTCAAGCGGGGCATTGTGCTTGGGGCGGTCAGCATTACCCAGGTACTGGTACCTGGAATGGGATCGAAAGACTCGGACGCCGACCACCTGGCACCTTCCTGACCCCTCGATCCTACCCCGCTCCTGCATCTGGGCCGCAAAGATACCCGATGCCAGCTCAGGGAGTCGTTTCCCCTTTGGTGATGCCCGACTCAGTTTCATTTCAAGTTATTTCCGCTTCCCTTTGGGACTCGGACTGGTCATCTGCCATCCACGTTTAATTGTGCCTACAAGTGTGGCATTAGTCTCTCGGGCGGACGCAATTGGGGATCCTCCGGCCACGGGTGCACCATCGGGGCATTGCCCGGCCTGCCCCCGGTTGCGACGGGCTCGGAATGGGAGCATGGAAGCTGCTAGTTGCTTTTTGCGAATCCCCACTCCTGCGAGGTCATCCCGAGAGTTGACTGCGCGTTCAGTCAGGCATCTTACTCTCGTGTGCCCAACTCGGGCGCGCCGACCGCTCTCGTTGTATTCGGCCCCCCGGCGCCCGACGCCCGGCCGCCGGGCCAGGGTCGCCGGGCGGTGGCAATTGCCCCGCGATAGCCGATCGGGCACAATGCCGTCGCTTTCCTTCTGTCCCAGTTCCGTGTGTGTCAACAAGCGGTTTCCTGTCAGTGTTTGACTTGGACCTTTGCTTAGAGAAAGCATCAAATGCCAGTACGTTACCGGGCAACCCGGTCAGCAATCCAGCCGTAAAGGTTGTCAGGGAAATGGGAAATGGCAAGCCCCTAAGCCCCTCTGCCCCTCCCACCTTTCGCAAATTTTTGGGTATCGGAGGGGCATCGGACGACACGGCGTCGGATGTACAGGTACTTCGGCCGCCAAGTGCTGCCGGGACCCCACCTTCTGCCAGCGATATGGCAGAAAAGTTCAGGCCCATGCCTGATCGGGTGCTAGTCCGTTAGGCGATCGGACAAGGGTCCAAAAGAGTTGGGGAACTGCCACCATTTGTTGGACCGTTGACCTGGCCCCCGTCCAATGAACGCCGTGCAACAATTCTTGGGGATTCCAGAGCAGGAGGGCTAGGTCGAGTTTCCGGTCCTCGCCAGGGCACCTTCACTAAATTCGACAGCTGCGGAGCTCTTGCGCCTACGAATACCCCGAGTGTGGTGCTTCCCGACGAGAGACGAAAAAGGGACCGACAAAAACCTCTGCCCCAAAATTGCTCCCCGCCTGCCCTCGCATTTCCGCGAATCCCCCCATCATTCATTCTCCCCTCGCCCCGACTCAGGCTCTCTCGCAAACACCTCGTCGCCCTTTCCCCTCCCTTTCCCAGATCCAGACACACACCACGACGAGTCTCGAGTCGAAAATCACAGATCACAATGGCAGCCCCCAGCAGCAGTGCTAACGGCCTTAAGCCGACCGGCGGCCTGTCTGCTAACGACAACATCCGCCGGTTCGCTGCGCCCAGCCGGCCGCTGAGCCCGCTCCCCGCCCACGCGCTGTTCAACGACAAGACAAGATGCTTCGTCTACGGCCTGCAGCCGCGTGCCGTGCAGGGCATGCTCGATTTCGACTTCATCTGCAAGCGGGCGACACCGTCGGTCGCTGGTATTATCTACACATTCGGCGGTCAATTCGTCAGCAAGATGTATTGGGGCACCAGCGAGACGCTGCTCCCCGTGTACCAGCAGGTCGAGAAGGCGATGGCCAAGCACCCCGACGTTGATACCGTTGTCAACTTCGCTTCGTCCCGTAGTGTCTACAGCTCGACCATGGAACTCATGGAGAACCCCCAAATTAAGACCATCGCTATTATTGCTGAGGGTGTCCCGGAGCGCGTAAGCGACCCCTCATTGTCATGCTCGGTGTTCAGGCCAGGTTGCTAACCGCCCGTATTGCAGCGTGCCCGCGAGATCGCGCATGTCGCGCAGAAGAAGGGTGTCACAATCATTGGCCCTGCTACCGTTGGTGGCATCAAGCCCGGCAGCTTCAAGATTGGCAACACTGGTGGTATGATGGACAACATCGTTGCTTCCAAGCTCTACCGCAAGGGCTCGGTCGGCTACGTCTCCAAGTCCGGCGGCATGTCCAACGAGCTGAACAACATCATCTCGCAGACGACAGACGGCGTCTACGAGGGTGTGGCGATCGGTGGTGATCGGTACCCCGGCACCACTTTCATCGACCACTTGCTGCGTTACCAGGCCGACCCTGACTGCAAGATTCTCGTGCTTCTCGGCGAAGTCGGTGGTGTTGAGGAGTACAAGGTGATCGAGGCCGTCAAGCAGGGCGTGATCACCAAGCCCATTGTGGCGTGGGCCATTGGTACCTGCGCGAGCATGTTCAAGACCGAGGTCCAATTCGGCCACGCCGGTTCGTTCGCCAACTCGCAGCTCGAGACGGCGGCCATGAAGAACCAGAGCATGCGGGACGCTGGTTTCCACGTCCCCAGCACATTCGAGGACATGCCGGCGCTCCTCAAGTCTGTCTACGACAAGCTCGTGAGCCAGGGCACCATCAAGCCCCAGCCCGAGCCTGTTGTGCCCAAGATCCCCATCGACTACTCGTGGGCTCAGGAGCTCGGCCTTATCCGTAAGCCCGCCGCCTTCATCTCGACCATCTCGGATGACCGTGGCCAGGAGCTTCTCTACGCTGGCATGCCCATCTCGGACGTGTTTAGGGAGGACATCGGTATTGGTGGCGTCATGTCCCTGCTGTGGTTCCGCCGCCGCCTGCCCGACTACGCCTCCAAGTTCCTCGAGATGGTGCTCATGCTGACAGCTGACCACGGCCCGGCCGTGTCTGGTGCCATGAACACAATCATTACCACCCGTGCCGGCAAGGACCTCATCTCGGCGCTGGTGAGCGGTCTGCTTACTATCGGTTCGCGGTTCGGTGGCGCGCTGGACGGCGCTGCCGAGGAGTTCACCAAGGCTTTCGATAAGGGCCTCAGCCCGCGTGAGTTCGTCGACACAATGCGCAAGCAGAACAAGTTGATCCCGGGTATTGGTCACCGTGTCAAGTCGCGGAACAACCCGGATCTGCGTGTGGAGCTCGTCAAGGAATACGTCAAGGCCAAGTTCCCCAGCTGCAAGATGCTCGACTTCGCGCTGGCGGTCGAGTCGGTGACGACGTCGAAGAAGGACAACCTGATTCTGAATGTGGACGGCTGCATTGCCGTCTGCTTCGTTGACCTCATGCGCAACTGCGGCGCCTTCAGCAACGAGGAGGCCGAGGACTACCTTAGCATGGGTGTACTTAACGGCCTGTTCGTGCTCGGCCGCAGCATCGGTCTGATTGCCCACTACCTCGATCAGAAGCGCCTGCGCACCGGCCTGTACCGCCACCCTTGGGATGACATCACCTACATCCTCCCGAGCCTGCAGCAGGCGGGCCCGCCGGGCACCGAGGGTCGCGTGGAGGTGCAGATGTAAGGGGCCGCTTATTTTTAGACGAAGTTAGAGATGCAACGTTTTCTACGAGATTTGGGACGGGCTCTTCAACATGGGATGTGACATGAATTTCCTCTTGCGGAGCGCCAGCAGGGTCCGAGGCGGCCCGGCTCGTGGAGGGTAGGACAGGCCCGGATTAGTTCTAGAAATTTTAATCAGTGACTGAACATTTGTTGTCCGCTGCTCTGTCCTTGCAGGTGTTGAGTAGGTATCGTCGACGCTGTAGTGTTGACTTGGACGTGTAGGTTGTACGTAAGCGGGAGGTATTCTCGGTATGCAGCAGCACGCCTTTGCTTGCCGAACTGAGGAGATGTCTGAAAGGGCCTCCATATAGTTACTAGTGGGGAATTATGGATGGCTTGATTCCTTTTTATTGAAAAACCTAATTCTAAGCGACCGGTGCAGAGAAAGCATCGTCGCCGATTATCTAAGAGCCCTGAAATGAATGAATAGGGTAATGTCAAGCGTGACAGGGTGACACAGTGGGCGGGCTCTCACCAGGTCGTGTGGGCGGGCATGGCGGGCATGGCGGGGCAAAAAAGGCGGTGGGGACTGATAAATCAGCTCTGGCTGGTTCCCTAAGCGGTGTAACAGGGCACAATATTCAAGAGCCCCCCGTCGCGTGGAGCGTGCAATGGACCCCGGTCGGCCGGGCCGAATCGGGAAACTTTGAACATTTTCCCGATCTCGCGCCAACGTCGTTTTGAGAGCTTGGAGGAGCTGCGAACCCCGCTACTGCCTGCCAGAGAAAGCCGCCCAGTTGGGAGTCGGATTGGAATTGAGAATTGATACGGTTGAGTTTGGGATTGAGTATTGGCTCAGGTGAGTTGTTGGGTTTACTTTGGGGTGAGGGTGGTATGTGGATGGATTTAGGGTTGCTGATGTGGTGCAATTGTAGGGGACCGATCGACCTAACACTGATACCTCTCGAACGACGACGACGACGGTACCTCTACCTTGTATCGTCCATTCCCGAGACCTCTTCCACCTATCTCGCTCTCGGGCACGACGAATCATCCCACCCCGAGAACCAGCCCAACCAACCAACCCCACCAAACCACCACCACCCAGAAAGGAAAACCAAAAAAAATGTCCTACTTCCGCATCACGCTGCACCGCTCCGCCATCGGGCTGCCCAAGCGCACACGGGGCGTGCTCGCCGCGCTGGGCCTGCACCGGCGCGGGCAGCTGGTGTTCCACCCGGTGCACCCGCAGTTTGCGGGCATGATCATGAAGGTCAAGGAGCTGGTGCGCGTGGAGGAGGTGGAGCGGGCGCTGACGCGCCGCGAGGTGTACGACGCGCGGCGGCCGGAGGCAGGGTTTTGGGTGGAGAGCGCAAGCGTGTTTCAGCAGCAGCGGGAGGGGAAGCAGGGGGCGGCTGGCGGGGAGGAGGGGGAGGTGAGGTTATGAGGGGTTTTGGTGTTTCTGTTTTTCTTCCTTCCTTGAGGAGGGGAAGATGTTGGGCCGATGGGTTGGTTGGTTGGAGTGGATGGGCTTGGCTCTTTACTGCTATCAGATCGCCGGAGGAGAGCAAGCCGATCTGATAAGGGGATGAATAGGGGGAGTTGGCAGGTGGGAGGCGTGACTGCTGTACTCGTGTAGATTAATGTATGACGAAAATTCAAGAGCACAACACAACCGCGACCGCATTTATGAAGAGATACTTTGCTAGGACACAGCAGCCACGCCTACCTACGTATGGCCATCATTAGCCTCCGACAGCACTCCTACGAAATGAACACTAAGAACCACGATAGGAACATAGAAGGTTAGGCCCAAACCAGCCTCGCATCCAACCTAGTTAGTTGCCAAACTTGTCAAGAGCGAGTGGCATTTTGTTACCCTATCTATATATTACCCCTAGAAAGAAATATAAAGCAAATAGTGAACACCAGAAGATTGCGCAGTCCATCGTCCGCTAGGCCGCCTTTATCCCCAAGACCCAAGGCACAGCGGCGCCAACTCCAAATTCAGCAATATCCCAGCAGCAACCAAACGCACCCGGAGGAGTTGATGCCTCAGAAAAGGCCACAAGTGTTACAGCTCATTAGCCGAGACAATTCCGCTTTCGAAAAGAGAACGTGGACAAGACCCTTTAAACGCCAGCCCGCGTAACCCGCATTCTAGCCAGAATCCCCATGTGTCGCTTCTCACCATGATGGCCGTACGGTATCACGATACCGACGTCACATCTTTGTTTTGGGAGCAGAGGCGGAGAACTAGGCACTGTCCAACTGCTCCACGTACGCGGCACCAGGAGTCTCGTACTGGCTGACAAAGTACTTGACGCCATGGCGGGAGAACCAGCTGATGAACTTGAGAAGCTCTTCGCGTAGACGGTTGACCGATTGTTGGTCCATGTTTGTCTGCGCAATGAGCTCGGGCAGGGACACTATCAACAGCTGTTAGTCGTGGATTGCATGTCGAAAGAGGGAGCGCAAATCATACCGAGAAGACGCGCCAGGTGCTCTGCGCCATAAGTATCAAGGGCGCTTTTGTGCTTGCCATCTGCTTGATTCCACAGCTTGTGCATCTCGTGGTATTGTCCGCGCTCGAAACTACAATGGCTGTCATTAGCGGTGGATAAAGAGTGAGAAGCGAGAGAAAGACTCACCGGTACAGGAGTATGCGACCGAGCGACTTGTCGAAGTACTCGCGGACACCGGCAATTGCTTCTTCGAGAATGTCCAGTGAGGCGCTGCCTTCCTGTCGATTGGGCTTCTCGTACGCAAGGTAGTCGCCCAAGATTTCGTTGACAGAGTGGACATGCGGAAGGGGGACCAGTTGCTGGTTTTTGGTCACATTCTCCCAATCGTCGACGAGCATCGACTTAAGATGGTCCGGTACAGGAATCTTAATCGAGGGCCGGTGGTGGAAATTATCCTCCTATAGCTGGTTAGTATCGTCTCGTCGATCGGTCGCTGAAGCAGAACAATTGCACAAGCACAGGAAATCTAGCCCACTTGGACTCGGCTTGGCTGGCATTGACAAAAAAAAGAAAAGAAAAGGCAGGAAAAGGGTCTTTTCATCCTGCATTATCGAGTGCCCGCTTGGACATGACAATTGCTTCTAAAGCAGGCGGCACTAGCGCACAAACATACAATATGGGGACTACTCTGATCAGTGCGGTGGTCGAGGATAGTCTGGTCAATTAGGAGGTCGAGGATTCTCCGGCCAGTTGAATCGCCGAGGATGCTCTGGCCAGCTTCATCGTCGGGGTGCTCTGGTCCGTTGGATCGTCGGGGATGATGTGGTCCGTCGAGTCGTCGAGGATGTCCTGGTCCGTTGGATAGTCGGGGGATGGCGGTTCCTTGGGTATTCCGGCAAGTGGGTAGTTGTGTTTGGGGTCGATCCGTTCGTAGTACGCACGGAGAATCCTAGTGTAGGTCCCTTTACGGGCTGCTTCCTTGATTTTGGGGTGGTTCCGGCCAATGCAGGGGAACGTCGTCTGCACCTTCATCTCATAGCGGCTGTTGAAAGTTGTGAAGCCGTTGTCGTCAAGATATTTAGAGGTCTCGGCAGTTGGCAGCACAAGTAGGTGGTCCCGCGCGACCCTTGGCTCTTTCCACGCAACCTCCTCGACCGATGATGCAATCGGCTGGGAGTTCGCCTCAGTCTGGGCAGACGTCGAGCCAGCCTCTGCAAAGGCTGGAGCAGCTTCTGTAGACGTCGGTGCAGCTTGTGCAGGTGTCGGGCAGCTTCTGCAGCCTTTGTGGGCGTGGCGATTGTCACGCTCTTGATGTGGTCTGCAGTCTTGTGGAATATGGTGATTTTCTGATTTTTCCTAGCAGGCTTCAGAAGGTCGCTGGGATTCTGGCCGTCGTTGGAAGTCTGACCGTTGCTGGAAGTCTGGTTGTCGCTGGGATGCTGAACGCCGCTGAGATTATGGACGTCGCTGGGCTTCTGAAGACGGTTGGGATTCCGAAGGCGGACAATCTTCTGAACGGTCTTGGGCTTTTGAACTCGGCTAGGTTTCTGAACGCGGCTAGTTTTCTCAACGATGCTACGCTTCCGAACGTTGCTGGGTTTCCCAACGTCGCTGGATTTCCGAACGTCATCGAGCTGCTGAGCGTCGTTGTATTGTTGGACCTCGCTGGGTTGCTGAACCTCGCTGGGTTGCTGAACCTCGCTGGGTTGCTGAACCTCGCCGGGCTGCTGAACCTCGCCGGGCTGCTGAACCTCGCTGGGGTGCTGAACCTCGCTCGGTTTGTGGACGTTGCTGAGGTTTTGAATGTCCCCGAGGTACTGGACATTGCTGGGCTTTTGACAGCGGATGATCTTCTGAACGCAGCTGGGCTTCTGGACGCGGCCAGATTTTTGAACGCGGCCAGGGCCCTGAATGCCGCTCGTCTCTGGAACGGGGTTGATGTTTTCAATGTCGCTAGAGTCTTGAGCCTTGCTGGTTTTGTTGCGGGCTCTCTGGGGGGTTCGGCGGGCAGGGCCAGCTCTGCTGAGGGTGCCTTGGGTCTTCATCGTGACAAAATAAAGGGGGTGAAGGTGGGTGTAATGAATTTCCAATCAAGTACTCAAAATTGAGCAGAGGATAGGTGGGCTGGAGAATGTACAGCAGGAAAACGATGTTGGTCGATTGTTCGGTTTCCGAAGTCGCTTTTGGTGGCCTGAAGAAAAAAGGGAAGAGGAGGGAGCCAGGACTGTGGGTTGTCGAGAGTAAATACCGAGGACAGAGGGGTTCGTGTGATGAAATCCACCAGGAGAAGTGGCAAAGCCCGTGTGAACGGTCACAAGATACCGTATAGCCGGCAGACAACAGTTGTGACAGTGTTAAGGTTCGAGTGGTGGCGGCGGCCCGGCAGGTTTCCAGGTGTTGCCTGGGGTATTTGAGCGATGGTTGCCGTTATGAGTTGTTCTGGTGGTTTGCTTCGTAGCGAGTGATGGAGTCGTTCTCAGAACAATTTCTGAATCGAGTTTGTTCTTGTTCGGGGTTTCTCCTGTGTGTTGCTGGCGACCTTGCAAGCGGGGGAGGATGGTTGTGCATCTTCCGAACTATCCTTACCTGCCAGAGCAATCCTATTCAAGTCCAGGAACAATACATGCACTCGCATGTACAAACTTTGAACAACACCAAAGCCAAAAAAAAGCGTAAGAATACCCCGAAACCAACCGAAAAAGACAATAACAAGAATAAGAACAATAGCGACACCAAGCACATTGACTTACCTGTTCAAGTTCATAATCCCTAGCCCTCCTCGGACCACGGCCACTAGTCGTCGTCGTGCCAGCAGTGCGCTCTTCACTGCCACGAGCAGAGCTCATATCCGAACCGTTTGCCGTCCGGGTGGTAGCGCCACCTTTCTTGGTCGTCTGTTTGGCCGCCTTGCCAGACTGCAGCATCTTATATTGAGCCAAAAGCTGCGAGGCGAGGTCCTTGTTCTCGTCGGTGAACTTGCGCACACGGTCCTGGGGTACCCAGTCGTCCCAGCTGCTCTTCCAGCCTTTGTAATGGATCTTGTACAGCCAGCCGTCGCCATTCTCGGCGGCCATAACGTCGAGGATTTTGGCTTCGTAGAGCATCTCCATGTGAAAGCAGAGAACGCGCTCGTCCTTCTGGAATGGCGGCTGTTGCTGCTTCTGGGGAGCCATGGTGACGATGATGGTCGAGTGTTGGTGAGAGGGTTTGTTGTGAGTGTTCGGGTGAGTTTGGGAAGGGAATGGAAAGGGAAGCGAGTAGGAAAGATTGAGGATCAGTGGTATTTAGAGGCAGGCAATAAAACACGGGAATTTGATCCCGTTGTGAATATAGGAAGGCGGCCAAAATGTTGAGTGTTGAGCTCCTTCCTGATGATAATTTGAGGTGGAAGAAACTGATGGAAGCGGCGCCGAATATCGAGATATCGAGATATCGGGTTTGTTCCAGTCTCACACAATAGCACCGTTACGAAAGATTAAATAACCTCTGATCAAAGGTGGTTTGCTGTTGATGTCTTACAAGCAGATCTGGTGAAAGGGGTTGGTTGTTCGTGAGTGTGAAGGAAGAGACGTCCGTCTGCAGCCATGAGTGGAAGCGCACGGATCACATGAACGCGCGATGGCCCTTTCACGCGCCTCCCTGCCTCCCGTTCGGTTCTTTGCCCAGTCACTCCCTACCCACGCCGCTTCCCTCAACAAACAATTTGATGGTTAGAGGAAACACCTCTCCAAATAATGCACCAAGATTGGGTTGCAGTAATGTGATTCGTATTTGGCAATCAAGTTTGACAACATGGCCCCAACGGAACAAATTATCCTCCGCAACTACCTGCTTGTCCCAGCACAGCTCCCTGCCATCATCTCATTGCAGGAATTCATCGCCTTATTTCCGAGGCAGCTGCAGTCATCTCCCAGGATTCGCACCCTCTATCGCGATTTGCAGAGCCAGAGAAATGCGGTCGTGGATGGTGTAGCCGAGCAGGTCGAGCAAGAGGCCAAGCATGGCAAAGCCATGCGGCGAGCCGTGATCAGGTCAAAGAGGGAGGCAGAAGAGCAAGAGCAAGACGAGGAGGTGGAGATTGAGAGGATGGTGAGTCTCGACGGTGATTCGATTGGAATGGTGACATGTGTTGATTGATTGCCCCGCAGCTGGGAAACTGGTCAGATCCGAAGCACGCAAAACACACACTCGCCTCCATCCTGCCTGACATGGAGGGCGCCATTGGTGGAATCGAGGCTGAGCTGCAGCTTCTCGAGGAGGAGGAAGCATCTCTCCTGGCCTCTGTCAAGCAAACACTCGGAGCCATGAGCGACCTGCGCTACGGCCGCTTAGCTAACAGCCAGCTGCCGGAACAGGTGCTCGACGGTTTAGGCAATCTGCAAGAAATTTGTAGGACAAAGAATTGACTAATTTATTCAAACGGTTATATATCCCCGTGACCTGTCCCGGGCTTGTAAAAAAAAACAGTGAACCGGAGACCCATCCACCCCCCAGCCCGCCATATCTACCAACCGAGCCAACATGGAAAGGCAGCCCACCCAGTAATTACAGTACTATCATGGAAAAGGCCCTACTTAAAGGCCGAGCAACCGGGTGCAGGTTTCAAGCCGTTTAAGAGCGGCCGTCTCCGGGAGCAGCAGCACGGGGTGCGGCGGCAGCACCAGCAGCCGGCTGGCCACCACCCATACCATCCATGCGGCGGTTCCTGAAACGTAAGTCAATACACTGTGCTACATGTACACACAACGACCCCGAATAGGAAGGAAGCAACTCACATCATGGACCTGCTCAGAAACGACACAATAAGCATCATGCCCCACGAGGGGATGGCGTTCAGGGCCCAGAGCACGTAGCCGATGGGCACGGCGACGTTGAGCTTGGCGAACTTGCCCTCGAAGGGGTGGAAGAAGCCGTCCTGGGCGATGGGCTTCCAGCCGGTTTCGGTGTCGCCGCGCTCGGTGTTCACGTACGCGTCGACGACGTCCTGGGTGGTGACGGTGGTCAGGTTGACGCGCTTGGTGAAGACGTCGATGGGGGCCGGGGCCGGGAGCATCTCGAAGAGCCAGAGCCCGCCCGTGTTGGCCGACCAGCTGTTGCACAGCACCGGCTGGTCTTCGCAGTTGAGCTTGGCGAGGTGCGGCGACTTTTGCGACGCCGGCAGCGTCGCGAACTGGAGCGCCGACTCGTCGAAGGCTGACTCGACTCTGTCACATCGGCCTGGAAGAGGAATATGGGCGGTCAGCTCGGTTTGGGAGAGAAAGGGGTAAACACAGCAGAAGGATAGAACGCACCGAAGCATGTCTTATTCCGCCCAGTCAGCAACACCAGCCACTCCTCGGGGTTCGTCGCATCCGGCTGGACGGGCTCGAACAACGTGTCCTTCCAGTTCTCAAGCGTGAGTGTTGCGATCTTCTTGGGCTCTACCACCTTCTTGGTCTTGGATTTGCCCGTGGAGGCGCTGGTGACGGCGGCGGCTGGCGCATTGGCCGTCTCGGCGCTAGGAGCCGCCGCACCAAAGTTGCTGATGAAGTTTTGGAACTTGGCCTTGTACTGCTCGAACGGGCTCTCGGCTGCCGAAGCAAGCACCGGCAGCGCCAGTAGGGCGGTTGTGGAGAAGCGCATTTTGGAGATGACAAACGGGAGTTTGATGGAAGATGTTTGGTGGAGGTTGCGTTGCCTTGGATGGGGGAACCAAGGTTGGAGATTGGAGAAACGGGGAAGCAACGTGAGGAAAGGTGTCGCCTATTGATTAGGATGATGTAAAGAGGGGGTCTTAGCGCGGGTGCCTGAACGAATGAACCTCTCAGAGGTTGAGGATATGTACAGATCTGTATGCAGGCTCTCTCGTCGCAAGATCAGCGGTCCGGAAGAGAAGAAAAGGGTTCACGAAGATTCTCCCTGAAATTATGTATTCCTCTCGATTGTAACCCTGGTGACTTAGCGTGGCTGAAGGTCCGTGTTCCCCTTGTTGACTTCGAGGCCTGGGCGACCAGGGCTCTTGTATCGCCCATTTGGGTTAGTGAGTGAAACGTTCGGGAGGACAATGGAAGTGGGGCACTCTGGACTCTGGGGAACGGAGTCGTCGCGTCACAAGCCAAGTTCGTCAACGCGTTGCTGAGCCAGCCACAGTGGGACTTGATGATTGATGATTGAGGAACGAAGGTGGCTCAACATCAACACCCCCATGACACCTAGCGAAATACCACGAATGGACTATTTTTTAGTGGTCGCCGTCTAGATTTTGTTGACATGGTGCGTAGGAATTCATTGGCTACCTATCGCTGGAAATAAACTAACAGTCATGAAGGCACCCAGCGAACCGAACCAAAAACGAAAGCGCGGTCGTCCACCGGGCCCCCGAGCGCGTTAGCACGCGAACCGAGAGATGGCGCTACCCAGGAACCAGCCGACAATGAGAATGTCGCGGAATCCGAAGTTGCCCCGAAGAAGCGAGGGCGTCCGCGTAAGAGTATCGATCCAGTAACACAAGATAAACAACACTCCACAGTCAATCAAGCCGACCCAATCGAAACCTCGAATATGGGCCCGAAGAAGAGGGGACGGCCACCGAAAGCTCGTGAACCCGAACCGGAGGAAGAAATACCCCTAGAGGCGCGGCCACGCAAGCGGAAACGGGCGGGCGAAACCGAGGCGGAAGAAGTCCCGGAGGAGGGTGAGGGAAGCAAAAAGTCCAAGTCGGCGAAGGATGACGCAGATTCGGAGGAGCAAACTACCGAAAACCCATCGACTCGCCGAGGGAGACGGGATCGCCGGCCAGACGACAGCCCTGCGCAATCGCCACCGCGAGAACCCGAGGTCGCAGATGGACAACCAGAGAAGACAAAGGGCAAATCAGGACGGAAGCCGGCACGGCGAAATGAAGAACCAACGAAAGAAGACCGAGTGGAAGAAGATACCTCTACCCGCGGAAGCCGAAGGGAGCGCCGATCTGCAGACGACAAGCCAGCGTCATCAGAGGCTGCCAGCGAGAATGAACAAGCACCGGCCCCCGAGAAGCGGAAGCGCGGGCGTCCATCTCTAGCGGAAGTGTCCGTTTTCAAGGCACAAAACCGACCATCTCCTCCTCAAACGAACAAACAAGAAAAGAAAAGGGGACGCCGACGGTCCCCTCGCGTTTCCAACGAAGCCACCCAATCACCCAACCAAATGGCCGAACAGTCCCCAGCCAACGTCCCCAAACCCTCCAAGAAACCCCTTAACCGCCGTCTCGCCCCCGAACCTTCCCCAGAACCCCACCAACAACTACAAAAACCCCAGCAACCCCAACCCCCCGCCGCCCCCAACCCCCCTCCAAATACCGCCACCTAACAACCCTCACCCGCCAAATCCCCCGCGCCACCATCGCCTCCAAATGGACGCCCCTCTCCACCCCTTCCATCACAGCCGTCTCCTCCCTCCTCGCCGACAGCGCCCGCCCGGTCCTGCACCGCCTCCGCGACCGCGACCAGCGCCACGCCCAGGCCGCCTCCATCCTCCGCACCTTCTCCGCCCGCCTGCACGCCAAGCTGGTCAAGGGCATGCCCTTCCCCCCGCCGTCCGTGCCTGCGCCCCGCGTGAGGGGGAGGCCGAAGAGGGGTGGTGGTGAGGTTGCTGGTGGTGGTGGTAGTGGGGGTGGGCATGAAGTGGAGTTGGATTTTGAGCGGACGGTGGATGCCATTGCGGGCATGGAGCGGGCGCTGGATCCGTTGCTGCATAGTGTGGCGCTTTTGAAGGCGGAGAAGGAGCGGGAGGAGAGGGCGTTGGAGCGGGAGTATGAGGGTCTGAGGCGGTTGGAGGGGAATGCGAGGGCGCAGGCGAGGGGGTGGAGGGAGAGGCGTGAGGGGGGCAGGGAGCATGTCCTTGCTGGTGGGGTAGGGGTCCGTGAGAGGGATGCGGAGGAAGGCTATCTTGGTGGGGGGCTGGAGGTTGTTGCTGCGAGGGGGTCGGCGAGGGAAGGGGGTGGGGTTTTTAAGGTGCGTTTTTGTTTATTCCTCCCGGTGGCTCTTGAAAGCGAGGTTGGAGTGTGTGCTAACAGCGGTGTAGGACCTGAAAGAGGAAGAACTGCTCACGCTGTCGCAGCAGATCGGTAGCCACATGGAGAGCATGAAGAGCAACCTAGGCCAGATTGAGGGAGTGTTGCCGGCCATTGCCAAGAGCAGGGCTGCGCTGCAGGGGACGTTGTGTGAGCATCTCGACCCGCAGCAGTATGAGCAGGTGCTGCTTGGGTAAATGATGGGCTGGAGGTGATGGGCTGGAGGATACGGGACCTGGACTTGGATGTGGGCATCGGGTAGGGCTGCATTGTATGACGAGGATGATACCCCTGGTTCACGAACGGATATTGGGTGTAAATGGATATTGTATAACATCGGACTAGCATGCTATTGTTTGGTTTTACTTGCTTCGGGCTTCAGGGGTTAGCCTAGTTGACCTCCCGGATGGGCATGGAAGTGTAACAAGCTAGCTTTTTATCACAGCGCTGAAACCGTTCTCATCGACATGTAACCTTTTGTTTTCTCTCCCTTCTCCAGGCTCTTCTCGTCAAGTATCACACTTGGGGCCGTATCGCGACTGGTCCGTGCACCCACTTTCTTCAGCACAATGTCCCTGTAAGGTACAGGACAGGGTACTTATTTTAAACTCCAACTAAAGAGGCGAAAATTGACCATTTCAACAATTTTCATTCGTTCCCCTTCTACTGTCTTGCGGTTTCAGAAGAATTTAAAGACGGTTGATTTCGGGTGTGATTTGATGTCAAAGTTGACATTGATATCTTAATGCGACTCAGCGCCATCAGAGTTTTTTCAAGACCTTCATCCACTTTTACGCCTCTTGTCCGTAACCAATCGTTCACGGCGAGATTCTGGTTACGAAGCAAGTTCACCATGGCTACCGGCCAAACCACAATAGACGTTGGCGCTACGCCCCAGGCCCCTCACACCACCGGCCAAAAACAACACGGCAAGCGGCCATTCCAGGGCAACCATCACCGCAAGGGGGGTGCGAAACACAGGAAAAAGCAGCAGAAGGCCATTGGGGAGGGATCGCACGAGGAAGTGCTTCTGGCGGATGTGCAGACTCTATTGGCTTCGCAGAAGATATCCGATGGGGTTGAGGCTGGACCTGAAAATGGGACTGAGAATGGGGACGCCGCCGAGGAGGTGCCTTTGCCGGCACAGGGCAGCGAGATCGAGGTTGAGGTTGTTGAGCTGTCGTCAACCGGAGACGGTCTGGCAAAGCAAAAGGGGTCAGATCACATCTACGCTGTGCCGTTCTCTGTTCCCGGAGACACGGTGAAGGTCAAGGTGTACCGCCACAACCATGACGAAGGGTACTCGGCTGCCGACTTCATCTCGGTTGTCAAGCCGTCCCCTCTGCGCGACGACAGCCGGATCCAGTGCCAGTATTTTTCGAAGTGCTCCGGGTGTCAGTTCCAGATGCTCGACTACGCTGAGCAGCTGAAGATCAAGAAGAACATCGTCGTCAAGGCGTACCGGAACTTCTCCCAGCTGTCGCCCGAGCTGGTTCCGGAGGTGCTCGACACTATCGGTAGCCCACTGCAATACAACTACCGCACCAAGCTCACGCCTCACTTTGACGGGCCCCCAGGTAACTCTCGGCGGGGCCCCAAAAAGAGCCACGAGTCAATGCCACCCTTTGGCTTCACACCGAAGGCCACGCGCAAGGTGCTAGACATCGAGGACTGCCCCATCGCCACTGAGGCTGTGCGTAAGGGGATCACAGACGAGCGGGCCCGCTTGGCAGTCGAGTACGGCAACTACACCAAGGGCGCGACCATCCTCCTCCGCGAGAGCACCAAGCGCGTGCCCAAGACCTCCCCCACCGACACCATCGAGGTACCAGAAGGGACCCCCGCCACCGCGGTGCGCGTCGAGAGCGACACGCACACCGACTTCAAGACATGCATCACGGACCAGAACGCCACGTCAACCGAGTACATCGACGACTTCGTCTTCACCAACCCGGCCGGCTCCTTCTTCCAAAACAACAACTCCATCCTGCCCCCCTTCACAGCCTACATCCGCGAGCACATCCTCCCCCCCAGCCCAACCACCACCACCACCAGCCCCCCAACAAAACCCATCAAATACCTCATCGACGCCTACTCCGGCTCGGGGCTCTTCACCATCACGCAATCAGCGCTCTTCCCGGGCGGCAGCATCGGCATCGACATCGCGGACAAGTCGATCGCCTACGCGCGGCGCAACGCGTCGCTCAACGGGCTCGCGGAGACGCAGTGCCGGTTCCTCGCGGCCGACGCCCCGCAGCTGTTCCAGAGCGTCAGCGCGTACGACCCGGACGAGACCGTCGTCGTGCTGGACCCGCCGCGCAAGGGCTGCGACGCGAGCTTTTTGCGCCAGCTGCTGCGGTTTGCGCCGCGCAGGGTGGTGTATGTGAGCTGCAATGTGCATACGCAGGCGAGGGATGTCGGGGTGTTGGTGAGGGGCGCGGTGGCGGAGGGGGGGGAGGAGGAGGAGGGGAGGGAGGGGGCGAGGTACGAGATCGAGAGTATTCGGGGGTTTGATTTCTTTCCGCAGACGGGGCATGTGGAGGGCGTGGCGGTTCTGAATAGGGTGGATGCGTAGGAGGGAGGTTGACCGGGGTATGATTATGTACCTACAGATAATAGACAAGCCTCTTCCTGAAGGTTGATGATACCCTGGAGGCATAGCGTGAAAAACAAAGAGTGCCCCTGAGATTACCCAAAACCATGCAAACCGAACACCTGCCCCCAACTCTGTATGATAGGATAGGAAAGGGGTATCCATGTTCTATTCGAAGGAACGCAGACAAGAGAACAATCACCAGCCAACATCACATCACGCCTTCTCCTTACCCGCCCTCGTCGCCACCAGCTTCTCCATCTGCGCCGTCCAGCGCCGGGCAAACTCCTCCTCGGTGAACCGCTTAGCCGACTGCCTCGCCCGCTGACGAACGACATACGGATCGGGCAGGCTCAGGGCCTTCTCAAACCCGCTGGCAAACTCCGCCGTGGTCGTCGCATGGAACCCTATTATCACCAATGTCAGCAACAAAAACTCCCCCCACCACAACACAAAACAAACACCGTAAAACTCACCAGTTGGCTCCCCCTCCACATCCACCACAATATCCACCTTCGGCCCCCCACTATCATGCACAACCGCCACCAGCCCCGCGGCCTGATACTCAACAACCCCAATGCCAAAATGTTCATTCCACATACCATTAACGCCCACCGCCGCGCGGCGCAACCAGTCCAAAATCTCCGGCCACGACGCATCCAGGTGAAACTCGACCCTCTCCCTAACCTGCAGCTCATTCGCCAGCAGACGCAGCTGGTAGACGCGCTTGGAGTCTGCGTCGTCGCGGACGCTGCCGACGAGCACCAGCGTAGCGGCGCGGGCGGCGGCCGTGTCGCTCTTGCAGAAGTCGGCGAAGGCCTGCAGGATCAGCTGGTGGTTCTTCTCCGGGCGGAACTGCGCGATGTAGAGGAGGACTTTTTCGCGCTGGGCTTCGCTGGCGCGCGTGACGGGGACTTCGTGCTCGAGCTCGCGGACGGCGACGGGCGGGTACACGACCGCGATGTCGTCGTCGTCGGCGGCGGCGGCGGTGTCGGATCGGGCTGTTTTGCGGAGTGGGCCCCAGAGTTGTTTGATGTGGCCTTGGGTCCAGGTGGAGTTGGTCATGACGACGTCGGCAGAGGCGCCGACGCGGGAGTAGATGCTGGCGAAGGCGCGCCAGTACGCCATCTTCAGCCGGCCGCGGATCCCGGCCCCCTGCCCCGCGTTGACTCCCTGGGGGGCGCCGGCGCCGGCTGCGGGCGCTGGGTTGAGCGAGTCGAGCATGTCGGTGGATATGGTCGGGTAGTGGACGTAGGCGCCCGTGGGCACGGCGCTGCCAAATAGGAATTTGGAGAGCCCCAGCGCGAAGGCGTAGCCCATTGTGTCGACGAAGATGTCGGGGACTAGGAGGGAGAAGGCGTCCCAGGCGAGGATGAGCGAGCCGAAGGATTGGCCGGCGAGGGTGAAGCGCGGCCAGGTGGAGGCGAGGACCCAGTGGCGGGTTGAGAGGTAGAGGAAGTTGACGGTGGGCGGGTGGAGGTGGATGTTGAAGCGGTTCTGTTGTGCGCGGGTTAGCGGGATGCGTGTATGGTGGGGAGGTGGTTGTGCTGGCAGGCCTACCTTTACGCGGGCGAGGATGGCGTCCTTGGATACGCCATGGTCACCGGTGTAAACGACGCACTTGGCTTTGGGCCAGCGTTTCTGTGTTGCTCGGATGGCGGCCCAGAGGACCCTCTCTCCGCCGCCGCCGGCATTGCTTGTCCGGTTAGAACCTCACGCCGTAGAAGAGTGGAATGGCTCCCTCACTCACCAAAACGGATGGAAGAAGCCCACAATGCCATCCCAGTCGTCATCGCCGCCACCCTTATCGCCGTTCTTAGACGTCCCAGTTGTGTAGGTGTCGACCTTCTCCCATTCGCCGTCCTCCCCGTTGTCGCCGCTCGTGCTGGTCCTATTACTCCTATTCTCGCGGTATTCCTTCTCATCGGACTCCACGAGTTCGAGAATATGGCACCGGCGCCCCTCGGTCTTTTTGCGCAGGTACCAGCCGAGGAGAGAACCGGCTGTCCGCCAGAGCAGGGGATAGACGTAGAGTACTAGCGGTGCCAAGAGCACAAGATGAAGTAAGGCATATCTGTAGATGGGGTTGTCCATGGAAAAGAAGCTTGTTGGAGATGAACAAGTTGTAGCGCCGTCCCCGGCGCAGGTGTCGGCCATGGGCGAGTGGGTGGTTGGTGTTCGAAAGAAGCGCCGGGTCGGTCGGTCGGTCGGTCGGCCGTTGGTTATAGGGGGTTTCGCGGGCGTGGGGGGAGCTGTATTTAAGGGGTTGCCATAGGATCGAATGGGAGCGAATAGTAACGAAGGACTGCAGCCCGTCCCTGGACTCGAAAAAAAAGGAAAAGTTGATTAGAAGTTAGGTAGCTAGTTACAAGTATGGTGTTGGACTTGGACAGCTGGTCAAAGTCATCGGACGGGTCATGGCCCCACGTCGCTTGCCTGCAGCAGCATGACCCACTCCCCACGTGGGCCTGGAGCAAGGTACGTTTGCCAAGCCAAAGCTCGAGTCTCGGCATCGAACCACAGCCTGAGTGAGTGGTGAGTGGTACATTGATTTTGGAGATTTGGAGTTCAAAAAGTTGTTCATCATTTTCACACTCACTCACATAAAACAGCGCCAAATGAGTTGGTACCAACCCAATCGACTCAAACAATGGTCACCTCTACCATGAGGGCAGTCACCAGCCTCCGGGCTAGCCCCGCCCGTCTTCCTCTTCACCTCTCAACACCCTTCTCAACATCACGAAGAAGCTACTCCTCCCTCCTCCAACCCCTCACCCTCACCCACCACAACCACAACCACATCCCCAACCCCTCCTCAAAAAGACGACCAACCCTCCCCCACCACCAACACCACCAACACCACCACCACCGGCCCTTCTCCCTCCAACCCCTCCTCGACACCACCCTTACCGCCACGCACACCCTCCTGCACACCTCGCAAACCCTCCTCACCACCATCCACACCACCACCGCGACCCCCTGGTACCTGTCCATCCCCCTCTTCGCGCTAACCCTCGCCCTGCTCACCCGCCTGCCCACCACCATCTACACGCGCCGCGTCATCGCCCGCCGCGCCGCGCTGTACCCGCTTGCCCTGGCCTCGGCGGCGCGCGCGCAGGCTGATTTGAGGGCCGCTGCGTCTGGGGCTAGGGCTGGGGTTGGGGCCGGGGTTGGGGTTGGAGGGGTTGGGGGGGATGGGAAGGGGTGGGGAAGGGGAAGGGGGTGATCGCGATCGAGACGGCGGAGCAGCTGGAGAAGTTGATCACGGCGGCGACGCAGAGGGAGGCGAAGGCGAGGGGGAAGAGGTGGGGCGTGCAGGCGTGGAAGGACTGGGCGCCGGCGCTGATGGTGTTTCCGTTTTGGGTGGCGGGTATTGAGGGGTTGAGGAGGATGTGTGGCGGGCCGAAGGGGTTGTTGGGGGCCTTGCTGGGTTGGAGGGAGGGGGGTGTTGAGGGTGTTGAGGGGGTTGTTGCTGCTGGGGAGGTGGGGGGGCAGGTCCCGGGTGCGGTCCCCGTTTCTGTTTCCGTTCCCGGGGAGACGGGGCTGGCTGGGAATGCGAACTTGGTCTCGCCGGCTACGGGGCAGGAAGGGATGCGGGATGCGCTGGCGACTTATGTTGCCGATTCATCCATGGCCACAGAGGGCTGTTTGTGGTTCCCCGACCTGACGACCGCGGACCCGCTCCACGTCCTGCCGTTTGCCCTTTCGGCCATCCTGTTGCTGAACGTGGTGCCCAGATCGCGGCTGGCGTGGAGGCAGTTTTTGGGTCTGGATCCCCCCGCGGTAACCTGGACCGGCAGTCTCAAGTGGCGCCTACGGATTCAGAGGGTGCTGCTTGTAATGGCTGTGGCCATCGGGCCCCTCACTATCAACCTGCCGGCCGCGCTCCATCTCTACTGGATCACCTCAGCGTCATTGACCCACGTGCAGTCCTTCATCGTCGGGAAATTTATTCCGATGCCCAAGACTATCCGCTCAGCCAAGAGGCAGGGGCTAATCTGTGTCATGCCGACGCGGGGTGGCACGGCAAAGTCGGACAAAAAACGTTGATTCGGACTGTACAGATAGAACGACAGACATAGCCCAAGAGGCCAACTCCAAACGCCTCCTGTACAACAATAAAGTGATACCAATTAAACCACCCGCTTCCCCGTCCGCCCATCTAAAAAAAGAAACCAATGCCACCCCAAGAAGACATCCACCCGCCACCATCACCCCAGGAACACAGCTAGCAAGATAATCGTCAGAATCACCGACAAGATAACCAGCAAGCAGCACGCCTTGCTACGAGCATTCTTCTGGTACCTCGCCGCGCTCCGCAGCTCGCGGTCCGCCCCCTGGGTATCGTCCCTCACGACCTCCACATTCCGCTCGATGGTGTCCAGCACCTCCCCCTGCTCGGTCACGATCTGCGCCACCTGCTGGAACAGCACGTTGAGGTCGCCCACGCCCTGCTCGATGTTGCGGATCTCCTCCTCGCGCTCGATGATCAGCGCCTCCTGGAAGTCCACCTCGTCCTGCGGCGCGAGCCGCGTGAGTTCTTGCTGCTGGAGGAGTTGCGGGCTGGAAGGGCCGCCGCCCGCCGCCCCGGTGCCCGACTCGTCTTCGTGGTCGACGGCGGCGCGCGCGGCGGAGACGGAGGCTTTTTGCTTCTCGAGGGCCTGGCGCTGGAGGGATTGGAATTCGGAGAGGGAGGATTGGAACTCGCGCGAGAGCTTTTGTTGCATGTATTTTTGTGTTGGCTGTGGAGTGGAGTGGGACGGAGGTTAGCAAGGGTGAACCGGGAAATGTCGGGAAATGTATGGTAAAACGAAGGCGAGACGTACTGTGACATCCTCCCACGCCTGAGCCTTCTTGACTCCCTCGCCGACGTCCTTGAACGTGCTCCGCGACTCCTCGATCAGCTCGTGCACCCGCTCCCGCACCCGCGGCGTGTCGCGCCGTGTCCCCAGGTGCCCGACCTCCCCGCTGAGTCGCTGGTTGTTTCCGTTGAGCTTGAACAGCTTGTTCATGAGATCTTGCGACAGGCGCTGGAAATCGGGGTCGTCGGTATAGCCGGAACTGCCGCGTTGGCGCCCCGCCTCGAGCGACGAGAGCTGATCGAACGACATGGCGGGTGTAGCAGAGTCTATCTGTGTGGATTGTGGTTTGAAGCGATTGGAGGCGCTGTGAAATAGCAAACTGGATAGCGAGCGATACGACGGGGCGGCGATTGATTTTAGTTGTGGTTTGGTTGCGATCTTCGAGGCCTTCTTTGGTCAGTGTTGCGATTGCGAGGTTGGCCGCCTGGGCCGTTCGGGGCCGCCTGGGGAGTCCTGTGACAGTAACGCCCCACATCGACGTAATGGGGATTTGGTCCAATTAGAAAGCTTTCTTTGAATGGCACGGCTGGACCCTGGACCTTGTTCCTTCGCGTCTCCCATTGTTCCATTGCAACTGCTGGGTCTCGTCTGTCTGGTGGGCTCCAAAGACAGCTTTTTTATTTACAAACCGAACTTCCTCTTCGCAGCTGTGATCCACCAACCACCAAGCAGCGAGCGACCCGACGATGCCCAGCGAGGATGGCGCCAGCAACAGTCAGGAGATCTCCCTATAAGGATTTCCTACAGCCCGCGTTGCAACGACGCTTTGCGACGGCGAGCTTGTGCGTGTTGGCCATCGCATACATCCAGGCCCTGTTCTTGGCGAATTGGAGCTCCTGTATGTTCAACTAACTCCCTTTCCGTCTTCTATCTCCCGTTCCCTCGAGACGGTTCCAATTGCTAACTTCAGAACGTAGGGATCTGGTCTTGGTTTCCCCTCGGCCCTACCGGTTTCCGCGCCGTCTCCCTCTTCTTCTCCGGCATCATCGTCATCATCCTCCGAATCTCCCAATACCACCCCGGGCTACGTACATCCGACTCGGGCGTTCACACCTTCTTCCGCTATGCACCCAGGCTAGAGACTGCCGAGACAATTCTCACCTACACGCTGTCTGCCTTCGTCTTCAGCTTCATCTACCTCTGGTCCTTGTCGGACGCGTCGGGGCTCGAGTTCGTTACCTACTTCACCGCCGACCGCGCGAGGCTGAACGAGAAGCCACTCTTCCTGATCTCCCACTTGGTGCTGCTTGGAGCGTATCAGGCACTGCAGCACCTTTTCAGGGATGTCGACCGGCTGTCTCTCGGGGTGGCGAGACCACAAAATGGCGGCGGGAAGCCAGAGGAGGGGGACGTGTCCCACCAGGTGCGCCGGTTCAGAGACCAGCTCCCTGCGATGCTGGTATACACACTCAACCACTCGGTCATTGGCATAATTCTCAGCAGCATTCTCTACCCGCTGACGGTGCGTGGCACCATCTGGAAGACCACCCTGGTCTTTCTGCGGCCCATCTACAGCCTACCTAGGAGCAACATGCTCCCTTCCTCGCTGCCCTACTACTCCGTCCCTGTCTTGTTCCGCTGTTTCCTCGTGGGCCTGGCTCTCATGTTCGCCTGGACAGCCGCCAACACGGCTTTCTCGCTCTTCCTGGTTAAGCACCCGCTGAAGAACGGGAAGCCGTTGACGTCGGACTCGAAGGACCCGAACGGCAGTCTCCTTAATGGGCTAAAGAATAAGAAACTTTCCATCAAGGTGTGTTCGGCCCGTACTGTTTTTGTTTTCGACCAACTGACAGCCTAGTGTTTCGCCATGTGGGAACTGGCCTTCATCGCCCGCGACTTCTCCGACCGTCGCAAATCCATTTACGAAGACATCGAGCGCAAGGACGGGCCCATGTGGTCGCAAGTCTACAAAATCTGCCTCGACACCATCAAGACCCTAGAAACCAACATGGACGCCTACATCGCTCCGCCCGCACCACCCCCAGCCACTGACCCAACCCCCGAAGAACTACTCCTCCAACAACAGAAGGCTAGGACTACTAATCCTCCCCGGGAGGAAGAAATCTTCCAACCCATCCCCCAACGCAAAGGTCTCCGCAACCAGGTCGAAAAGGCCGTCAACCAAGCCACACTAGCACCAGGGCAATCCTCGCAACTCTCCCCGACCGCGAAGCGGATGGTCGAGTCCGCCAAACAACAACTCCTCAAAGCCCAGAAGGAAGCCACCGGATCCGAGGACACGCAGGGCCTCGTCCAGGACGCCGCGCTGCGCGTGCTCCACTCGCCCGCCGGCTGGCCCTTCCGCCAGCACTACCGGCGGCGGCTCGCGCACGCCGTGTTCGGGGCGCCCTACGGCGAGCCGAGCCTGTACGTCAACACGGCGTACGCCCTGTCGGGCCTCGCCGTGCACTCCCTGCGCGAGGACAAGTACGGCCACGTGCAGCGGGACGTGGCCGCCATCATCCGCGCCCTGACGGCGGTCGCGAAGAAGCTGGAGGGGTTCGGCGATAAGCTGGCTGATCATTGGACCGATGTCGGTGGGGAGCGCACGTGCCCTGAGGTGGAGGAGGTGTTGGCTGCGCTGAGGGATGCGCTGGAGAGGCTGGTGAATGCGTTCGGGCCGTATGCGAGGGATTTGAGGTTGAGTTTGTCGGATATGAGGCTGGCGAGGGAGGCGGCGGGGATGGTGGGGTCGGATGGGGAGATGAGGGAGGTTGCAAGGGGTGCGAGCTGATTGTTTTGTTTTGACAAAAGAGTGTGTGTGCTGTGCATGGTGTATCATAGAAGGACAGGCAGGGGGATTTGGCACTATGGCTGGTGTATTAGCATCTGACAATGGATAATGGTTTTCTGTTTGCGATATACTTCGTAATGACCGTTATTTAGCCGGGTATCTCTTCCTTTATGTGTTACATTCTCAATGAACTCCAATTTTAGTTATTAGATGTATAAACATAAAATATCAACATAGAAAAGGGATGAGGTTGGCATACACAACCCTAACCCCGACCATCTCTCTTGGCGTCCAAGATATCGCGACGCCGCTTTCAATCTCCCATTCTTCCCATCCTCTTCCTTTCTCCACCAGCTCACTCCCGACAGCCCACGCGGCAATGCCGCACGACTAAACCAAGGCATCTGCAGCTTCCTCTCCAACGCCCGACCCGAGATTGGCGCAGTCATGACCATCATCAGTCCCCAACTGCGCACGACTCGCGTCCCAGCGCAGCGTGAACCCCGAGTTTCCCTCTCGAGAGGACGACCGAACTATAAACCATGACTTCGACGACTACCATGTCAGCCGCCTCGCTCCTCTTCCTCATTGTCTACAACTTCGCCTACTACTTCCTTTACCTCGTCCTGTTCGCATTCCTCGTCGTCACCCCCATCGACCTCATACAGCAGGGCGTGCAGCTCCGTCGAAACTACGACATCCTCGTCGTCATCATCTGCTACGTTGTAACCATCCTGGTCGTCGCCTTCATCTACGCCTCCCGCCTCTACATCAGCCGCTCCGTGCTCGCATCCATACCGAAGGGATGGGTCCCCATAGAGAAGGGCGACGTCCCCTCCGACGTGCGCCAGATGATCGTCGAGGGGCTCGCCAGGAGCGCCGCCATCGCATTCGAGGCCAGGCCGCGAGTGCCGCTGGTGGTGCTCGGATCGGGGCCCGCCGCGAGTGATAGGGGGAATAGGCAAGCGTCCTCTACTCCTGCAGCCCCCGGGCCGTCAATTACGGAATCCAAGAAGAGCGCCGCAGCTGGGGCGTCCGCGGCACACAGGGAGGCAAAAGCCACGGGGCCCTCACAACCGAAACCGGTCTGGGGCGAGATTGAACACCCGGGCTGGGGATCGCCCATGTCGCACGACCTGCCCAACCTGCAGTACGACACCGTCGTGACGGAGTTGCCCAATTTGATTGAGGCGAAGGCTATCACGCTTGCACCCCCTGACCCGGAGTCCCACTCAGAAACCCCGGCGCCAGACCCAGATGCGGTCGCTCTTCTCCAGAGACCGGAGTTTATGGGGTTACGCGAGTATCTAGCGTACCTCACCGAACTGGCCGTCCTTGCACCGCTGCCCCTGGTCGGCGAATTTATAGAGAAATACGAAGCCGCCCGCTACTCTGGCCGCCCCCTGTCCAACGAGCGATTCCGCAGCCTGATGCACCTCTTTTCCGAGATCCTACTACGCCACATGCACCCCCTTAGCCCTGCCGTGCTGGCGAGATACGAAGACGACGGCTCGTCCGGCCCCGCCCCCTCGGAAAGCGACATCGACAACGATGCGCCGCGCGGCACGAGCCCGTCGAGCATGGGGACCACCACCCGGGGGATGTTCATGATGTCTGGTGCCCGAGATGGCGGCGGCGGTGGCGGCCTAGATCGCCGGTCGAGCTCTAGCACGGACGGCTCCGGACGGCGCCGGCCGGGTCTCGGGCTGCGCAACTCGTCGGCCAATACCTGGCAGTTCCGCACCGCGCCCACGACGCCCAAGAGCCGGCACACGGGCTTTTCGAGAAAGTCGAGCTCGGAGAGCTTCGCGCACACGAGGCACCCGTACCCGGTTAGCCAGTCGTCGGGCTCAAGCTCGCGGAGCACCCGGTCGGGGGGAAGCGGCTCGGTCATTCGGCTGGCTAATGCCGAGGACGCGACGGATCTTCCCTATGTTTTGACGTATTGACCCAGTGGATCATTGCTGCTGTTTTATTTGGGTTGCTCGGAGTGCCAAAAAGGTGCGGGGTACAGGAAGGGGTGGGAAAAGCGTATTGATTGTTATTGTCTAGTATCTAATGCTAATTTTGTCAAGCTCTCGCCTAGTGATCAACCGATGTCACAGTGTCGCAAAGTGCCGTTTCCTCCTCAAGGCTCACCTGGCCTCCCTTGGCAACCCACTTCAACGTTGATCCCCGGTGGAGGGTGTGTGAAACGAAACGGTCATGCCTGTCAGATGCTGATCCTCAATCCTTTCAGGCAAAGGTTGGAGAGGCAGACTCTGCAGACAGCCAAATATGGGACAGAAGGCTGGAGGATGCTACCTGTCACATCCGTTGCTTGGCCGGTGACATCATCGCCACCCACTATCAACGTGAACGCCGTTCATCCCATAACATCCACGTCAGCCCCAGGGGCCCCGGAATAAGTCCATTTAGAGGAGGCTCTTTTACAATTCACCTTGCCCTGCCCAATCCCCAACGAACTAACTTGGTCTTCTTTTCGTCAACGTGGCGAGTGGACCCGAAGCTCAGTTCTTCTCAGACCTTTACAGACCGTTCCAGAGCCTCGTTATCACCAATTTGATATATCACGTTACCACTTCAAGGCGTCAACTTAAGGCGAGTGTGAGCGCGCACAGCATTGCTCTCGCCGCCTTGAGAACCGCCATTCTTGAGCCTTATTGCGTCGCCTCTCCACAAAACGAGGCAACTTCCGCGGCAGTTGCGCTGTGTATCATCTCACAACACTGATCCGGCGGCTCACAGGGTCGGCAGTTCCGACCACCAGGCTCAGCCTCGTTCAGAGAGCACAAGGGAATAAGAGGCTAGCCGCTGGGTCTTATATCATATCAACCATCCCAGCAACCATCGCCCCTTCTCACCTCTCCCCACCACCACAACAACACAACCACCACCAAACCACCCAACATGCCACGCTTCCACTCCGACTCCGACTCGGATGACTACGTCCCCCGCCACCACCACCACCGCTCTCCCCGCCGGCGCTCCCCCACCCCCGGCCCGCGGCCCGTCCGCGACCCCTCCCCAGCCGTCACCGACGACCGCCACCCGCGCTTCGAATTCGAGCCGCACACCCCCTTCTACCCCCCCGTAGCCTCCGGCGCCGCCGGCCCCGGCCCCGGCCCCGGTCCCAGTCCCAATCTCGGTCCGCACCGTCCCCGCTCCCGCTCCCGCTCAGCCGGCCCCGCCGCCGCAGACACCTACACCACCACCAGCTCGGGCGCCAACACCCCCACCAGCAGCGCCGCCATGCCCGCCGACTCCACCATCCTCACCCACCGCCGCCGCGCCCGTGATCGGGATCGGGATCGGGATCGAGGCCGGGGCGGGGTGCGTCGCGGCGGCGGCCACCGCGCCCGCTCCTCGTCGTCGTTGTCGTCGTCGTCGGTGGAGTTTTCGTATCCCACCGAGTCTGACTCGGATTACCTCTCCCCGCGCAACAGCCACCACCGCGGCGACCACCGCGATGACTACGACCGTGACTACGACCGTCGCGACCACAGGAGAAGGCACTCAGAATCGAAGAAGTCAAAGTCACATTCCCCGCTGCACAAAGCCCAATCCCTCCTCGCCTCCACCTTCACCCCCTCCACCTCCGGTCTTGGCGTGGGTGTGCTGGGTGCGATTGTGGGCGGGTTGGCGGCGCGCGAGGCGAGCGAGGCTGTGGCGGGGAGGGAGCGCGATGAGCATGGTCACTCTCACGGTCACGGTCATGGTCATGGGGGGTATGGGCACGGTCATGGGGGGTATGGACATGGAGGCAGGCATCATCATGATCACCATGAGCGTGGGCGGAGTGGAGAGGGGAGCGGCAGCAAGCATAAGCATTTGATTTCGACGGTGGTGGGGGCGGCGGTGGGGGGGTTGGGGGCGAATGCGATTGAGAAGAGGTTTGAGGGGGCGAGGGAGAGGGAAAGGGGGGGGAGGTGGGGGAGGAGGGGTATGGGAGGGAGGTGGGGAGGTTGCCGAGGGATGAGGGGAGGTATAGGGATGATGGGAGGTGGAGGGATGAGGGCGGAAGGCGGTACTGAGTTTGCCTTTCTTTTTTTCTTCTGGGGAGGGGAAGTGGTGTCAGTGGAGGTTTGTAAGTTTTATTTTGTTGGCAGGGTGTACGGCGGGTTGGATCTCATTGGGATCTATGAGGATAACGATTTGTAACGACTTATGTATGAAGTTTATTTTCCTACACTTGGGGAAACACTTCCAGGGCACAATATGGACCAAACTGCTGGATCTGTAGAGTTAGGTGCGGTACTTGTGTGTGTTAGTGTGTCAACGCTTCAGAATCCCGAGATTATCAATGTTCTTCACAAAGCACGCAGGACCAAATGTGAGAATATGTTCTCATTTCATCATATATAGCAAACTTACAACACATTAAACTCCCCTAGCCACTCGTCGAGCAAGCCCCCGAACCGCCCAAACCCCCAAAGCATGCCCTCCTTTTATTCTTCCGCAACGCCACCCAGCAATGCAATTTAGAGGGTATCATCCATGTCCGGTAGACGGTAGAGAAACGCCAGGAACTGTCCTTGGGGGCTAGAGAGCGGCTGAAAGCAACTTGAACGCTCCCTTCTGAAATGCTCCCATCGGGAAATGCGAAAAGAGCACCAACTGTGGTCCTCCATGTCGACTGTAGAATCATGTGGCTTGTGCCCTTGGCCAAGCCCTTTTTGAGACGTAAGAAGAAGCTTCGATGTCGAACCTCGTGTCGCTGGCCGAACCGAAAAGGCCTAGGAGTCAGGACTGATGACGCTGAAGGAAACCTCTCAAGTAGCCTTGTACCCGATTTGGTAGCCAAAGGGACCGAAGGGGAAAGAGACAGAGGAAAAAAAAAAAAAAAACAGAAAAGAAATTAAGAAAGGGGGAAAGGAAGGCCGGAAACTGTCCGACCCCAGCAAACCCCGCCCATGTCGTTGTCGACCGGACTTACTCCTCCGGAGAAGCATACCCAGCAGGATCCATCTCCAGCGCGTTGCCACCCCTCAGCTGCCCAGCCGTGGTAGCGGCAGCGGCAGTAGTCACCCACCAGTCATCAGTTTGCATCGGGCTCCTGGTATTGCGCACCGGCGAGGTAGCAACGGCTGCGATCGTCGCGCCGGGACCAGCACCAACATGGCCATCCTGCTGGCTCTGGAGCTGCTGCTGCTGTTGATGCTGTTGCTGTTGCTGCTGCTGCCTCTCCTGCAGATCACACAGCCGGCGCCGCTCAATAGCCGCCTTAAAAAACGCAATGATCTCGGCCAACTTAATCTGCTGATCCTCCGGACAGCCCAGGATATTAAACAAGCCCTGCGAATCCAGCAACTGCTTCGCGACGACCGTATCCGGCTGGCAGAACGTCCTTAGCCTCAAGACACGCGCATTCCCCTTCGCCGTATCAATAATCCCCAGAATAGCCGTCGTAGCCGCTGCGCGCGAGTAGAACTTGAAATCATGCACGTGTGCGCGCACCAAATCCAACTGGGTCTCCATGTCGTAGCGGAAGCCGACGACCTTGGGGCGGCCCTTGCGCTGCCAGTCGTCGGCGACCCTGCGCAGCCGGTCCGCCTCGAGCCGGCCCGCGCTGAACTGCGCCGTGATGTAGTCGTTGAGCGCCGTCGCGATGGCGAACTCCAGCTCGCAGTAGAGGAGGCTCTGCTCGCGCGGGCTGAGCGAGATGGCCAGGTGGCGCGAGGTCGGGCGGGTTTTGCTGCTGTTGTTGTTGTGGTGGGGGTCTTTGTCGGATTCGCGCGACTTGCGCTGGGCGCGGAGGTCTTGGTTGGTTTCGATCTGTGGTGTGTGTGTGTGGTTAGGGCTGGAGTCAGGGGATGGTTTGGGGGTTTTACTTACCATCTCCTTTGCCTTCTTGACGAGGCTGCCGAGGAAACCACCGCCCTTGGTAGGGGAGCCGGTTTGATCGGGCTTCGAGGTGTTCTCGAGCCAGCCGCCTTCGCCGATCAGAGTCTTGGATGCTTTCCGGACGGTCGGCGCGCCCTGAGAAAGGAAGGGGGCCAACGGGGTGTAAGCCATCTCGGGGCCGCTCGACAGTTCGTCCGGGGTCGCACGGTGCTCGGTCACCTCCGAACTTTTCTCCGAGCCGCGGGTCGAGTTCTTCTTCTCGGTGTATTCTTGGAGAATGCTGATATGCCTGGGCTCGGTGTCCTTTTGGATACGAAGGGGGCTGATACAGGAAGGATGGCGGTTTCCACCCGAGTCCTGGGAGTAGTACGAGGAAGAGTCGTCGGGCGTGACGAACTGGCTAGACTGACGGACAGGTGAGGGAGCCCTCTCCGGCGGGTTATGGACGACAACCGCTGGCTGTTTGCCAATCTTCAGGTTGGCCATCCGAGCGTGGGCTCGGGCAAGATCGGTGTCAATTGGGGTAGGAGTGCTGCGAACTCCGCGGCCGCCGGAGCGAGTTGGCGAGCGCTGGGTCACCGGGCTGCTCTGGTTGAAGCGACCTTCCCGCGTCTTGCTGGGCGACGAGCTTCTGGCATAGGCCTGGGCGCCCTGGATGGTGCGTTGGCTCCCGGGGGTGTCAAAGTTGTACTTGACGGGCGAACGAGAGCGCGCCCGAGAAGGCGTCGTGGTCGACTGGTACGGCTTTTCCGGCGATCGAGATCGCATCCTCGCCGACGTATTCTCGTTGTTTGCCTTATTCATGTTCTCGACGTCCTTTTCGTCACCTCTAGCCCTACCGCGGGAGAGTGGCGGCGGATTGTTGTCGTCGGTAGACAAGCTGAGAAAAGAAATGAATGGAAGCTCATAAGAAACAAAATGTAAACACACTTACACGGCTGTCAGCTTGTCCATCTGCGAGTCGGTCAAACTAAGCTGCAAGTAAACACCGCGGGGTTCCTGTTCGCGGCGAGTCGAAGGCGAGACGTCCTTGAAGGATTTTGAAAGAGGAACGAAGTTTCCTCGAATTGCCGAGTCTTTCAGATGTGAAGTGCCCATATCGTCAGAGGTGGCGGGGGATTTGTTTTGAGGATTCTGACGCGAAAAGGTTAAAGGAAGGTGGGGGGAAGCGCGGCGTGTTGGGAGTGAAGACTTACATGGAAGAGAGGTACGATGTGGCCGGGGACCGTGGATGCTTCAGGCAGATTGACAACCCAATTCGCTGTGCGAGAGGCGTAATACTCCTTTTCTGTTCGGCGGAACTAGTTGAGAAGGGGCCCAAGAGAGTATGAGAGCATGCGGAAGGGAGGTTGCAACTTACGGAGCGTCCGGAGCGTCGTGTTCCCGCTTGTAACGGGGGTTAACGTTAGCTCGGTGTCGGCCGTCACCACTATTGTCCCAGTCAGCAATGGGGCCTATTTGAGAAGAGGTACCTATTGTGCGAGTGGATGAATAGGGACGGTAGAGCGGGATCGAGGGATCGATGGATCGAGAGAAAGCGATACTCACGGCCCTCGGCAAAGGAGCTTCCACTCGACTGCGATTTGAGGAGGAAGGGCCCGATCTGGCTTGGGAGCTCTGCGCCCGCCCGGTGTCCCATGTCCTTGCGGGCCCGACTGCATAGAAAATCGGGGTTTGGTGTTTGGGAATAGGGAGGTGTCCGTCCAGAGAACAGTGGCTGCGTACCTGTCGGGCCATTGGGGGACTCGAACGCCCTCTCGTCTGATCCAACGCCGCCGGGCTTGAACGAGGCCCCGGGCCCCGCATTGTGGCCGCAAGGGCTGTCATGTAAGCAGTCCGGGTTCGAGAACAAGGACCAGTTGTCGTCCTCCTCCTTGTAGGCCACACGCCGCCCGGAATTGCGTGTTTGCGTGATGGCGCTTGGGGTGTTGCCAGTCCCCATCTGCATCAAATAATCTAATGAAGTAAACGGCCAAGTTAGGCTTAAAGACAAACGAGCCAATGCAGGAAACGAGAAATAGACTTGCCTTCGACCTCGTCGAAGTGCTCCCTGCTGCGGTCGGCAGCGTCGTCGGCATCATGGTCGACCTCTTGGTCGACCTCTTCCTGGATGGATTCCAGGGGCAAAGGAAGGTTGCCCTTTTGCGAGGGCGGGCCCAGCGCCACCATCTCCGGCCTCGCCGGCGAGATGACCAGCCGCCTCGCAAGGCCGATCTCGTGGATGGACTGGCGCTGGTCGCCGTCCATCTTGTCTTTGCGGCGGGAAGCTGGGCCGCTCTCGGGGTCTGTAATATTTCCAAGGTAAAAATTAGAGACGCGAATAAAGCCTTGTAACGAAGAAACAGGAACGCCTTGTTGGCCAGGGAGGGAGCCGAGCAGCGCTTTGGGGACTTACAACTGGTGGTGTGCAGAGGTTGCAGGAGGAAGGAAAGCAGGGCAGGTCAGGTATGCGCAGAGGGTAATGAGAATTCGCATCGAGGGGCTTTCAGGCCGCGAGGACGTGGGTCAGGCCGCATGAAGATGGGATCGCGAGGGCTTCTGCACCCTCATTCTCCGCTTATTGCTACACTGACCGGCCACATTGCTAAGGCAGGCTTTTAATGGCCCCCGTAGGATGGTGAGCGTGATCATGGTATCATAATGGACGTCAAGTTCAACAGTGTTGAAGTTAAAACGTCAACCAGACGATGGTGCAAAAAAGGGCTGGTGTGTATTGTATAAAGGGGTAACCTCCTGTGATCCCATTATCCCATTTCCAACATGCCTGGTGAGCATGTTAGCATCTGATCCATCTTTCACTTCATTCTAGTAACAGCGAATCCTGTCTTTGATGGGAACTTGGGGCAGTTCCCACATCACAAAGTCTGCGGGGGTCTGCTGCACTTGCTCAAAGGAGGAGAAACAACCTACCATCATGGCCAGGCAGCACTGCCCTAATATCACATACAACATGATATCGATGCCCGAGGAAAAATCACAGAGAACAGACTGCTTGGCTCACGAATCGACATTCACCCATACCAGGTATATGTGCAACACCAACGCTGGTGGTGGTGCTTAGACCAGGTCCCCATTCCACTGAAAACCGACGACGCCTCGAAGCCCATGGTAAAATCCTCTCTCCTTTGCCCTTTGCTTCTGCAGCCGAGAGTCGAGGCCAAACTAACAGGACCGTCAAAGAGCCGTCGGGTAAGTTGGATTCCATTTGCCTTAGATCGTCAGAGGACATGTCGAAGGACCTCAATAAAACCGTGGAGTGTCCGGACGGCCGTAATCCTCGGGAGTCGAGCTGCCACCCGTTGTGCCACCACATCATCATAACCGTCCAAGCCTTCCCAAAAACCAGTCGCGGAAGTCGGGCCAATCCATCGAATCCAACACAGCAGAAGATCACAGGCTCAAAACTTCCAGCTAACCACGAGCACTCTCACGGGCTAGACGACAACGGATTCCGCGACGGCGAGTGGCGGGGCGGGGCGTGGGCGTCAGGTTCGTCGTATCGTAACGGTGAGACGGCAGCGGATGACGGGAATTAGAGGGCTAGATAAGGAAGACAAGGGCTCTTTCGCCCGCCCAAGAAGCCGAAATGCAAGCGATCGACCCTCCCGCCTTTCCAGTGAGCACACCGCGACTTCAACTTCCTCATGACCCCTGTCCGTTCACCCTTGCCAAGGTCGACATTGACGGCACGCGAGGATATGTCGTGTGCCTCGAAGGGCCTAGCCGCTCGTTGTTACCATGCGGCTCTTGCGACGGCTTTTGGGTAGTTAACGGCGACGCGGAAGGGCGATCATTGATGGAACCAGCCAGTTACCCCCTGTCCCCTTTGCCCTTTAGGTCCCCTCGCCTTTCCCTAGTCAGGTGTCCAGTGCTTCGTTTGGTGGATTGGCAGATAGGTATGTACTGTAGCTAACCATACCCGGTATCATAGCGCACTACAGTGCAACCACGCAGACCGCGACAGCCACCCGAGTCTGTGGTTGCTATCTGTCGGTCCGCGAGTGGAACCCGCCAGAGCTGCGAAGAAGCCGAATCGAAAACCGGCGAGACCCGTTTTTCCCTTCCCGATCCTCTCCCACTTGCCCACTTGCCCACTCAGCCGTGGCAACCCCACAACGGCCCCGCTGCTCATTCCCGTGTTTAAGTCCCGACGACGCCCCTCACCTCTCGCGCCAGCCAGCCAGAGCACACTATGGCGAATCTTTTACTGGGAAGAAGGCTGGCTGGACAGCGTCACAACGCCCAGGAACCCCACATTGGGATAAGATGTTGCGAGACTCGAGAGCGACCGTTCGGGCGAGGGTGGGTACCAGGGGGACCCCCCATGGCATGGCCCATGGCCTTTCTTCTCCCTCGCCTTCAGCCGCCCGCCTTGCCGGCTCACACATGATCGCTCATCACTGGCCCGAGTTGACGTGCCCCCCAATGGCCCCCTTCGCCCTCGCTTTATTTCTCACCCCGAGTCAGGATCCCGCCCTGCCTCTTCCCGAACTCCTTGCCGCGTTTCCAACGAGTGCCATCCTAACCGCGTTTCACCAGCTGGCGATATGATTTGATCGCGCCTCCTCTTGTACTATCTCCGTAGTTCTGGACCGAGCGTTCGGATCATAACCCGGATCCTGGAAAGCTGTGAACAGTTGTGTTCATATATCTTCCCACTTCCCCCACAAGTTGTCCTAGGTCTAATCAGCCTGTTCTTCTTCGGCAAACCATCCGAACCTTATCCTTTCACTTAGATACCCGTGTGCCTGCCCTTTCCCATCCTTGGTTTTGCATCCCACCCTTCAGAGATACCCAGTAAAACTATGGCCGCCCAAACGGATAGGCACCCCAGTCCTAACCACTATGACATCGGTAAGCTGATGCGGGTTGCCCCAAACGCAGTTCGGAGCACTAACAGAAATTGGCAGTCATTGTTGGTGCCGGCCCTGTCGGCTTGATGCTGTCGACTTGCTTGGCAAGATGGGGGTACAAGATCAAGCACATCGACAACAGGGCAGAACCCACGCCCACCGGCCGGGCCGACGGCATCCAGCCTCGCTCGCTCGACCTGCTCCGGAACATGGGGCTCAAGTCCGCCATCATGGCCCATAAGCCCGCCCGTGTTTACGAGGTCGCATTCTGGGACCCGCCAACTGCTGGCAAGGGCATCGTGCGGACCGGTACTTGGGCTAGCTGCCCCAGCTTTATCGACGCCAGGTACCCCTTCACAACCCTCCTTCACCAAGGCCTGATTGAACGCGTATTTATTGGCGACCTCGAGAAGAACGGCGTCAAGATCCAGCGGCCGTGGACCATCAAGGGCTTCACTTCCGACGAGAAGGCGGATCCCGAGTACCCCGTCACGGTTGATTTGGAGCACGTCGATGGCACGTCCAAGGAAACCGTCAAGGCGAAGTACCTATTTGGTGGCGAGGGCGCGCGCTCGTTTATCCGTGACCAGCTGAAGATTGGCATCAAGCACAAGGACCCCATTGCTTATGTGTGGGGTGTGATGGACGGCGTGGTCAAGACAGATTTCCCCGATATCAAGGTACGTGAACTACTCCATGGGAAGTGAATGAGCCCCCTTGCTAACATTTTACAGATGAAATGCACAATCCACTCCGAGAACGGCTCCATCATGGTTATCCCCCGCGAGAACAACATGGTCCGTCTCTACATCCAGATCGCCTCCTCCACCGACCCCGACTTCCATCCCCGGAAGACGGCGACCGCCGAGGAAGTCCAGGCGTCCGCCAAGCGGATCATGCAGCCCTACTCGATCGAATGGGAGAGGGTAGAGTGGTACTCGGTGTACCCCATCGGCCAAGGCATTTCCGACAAGTACACCCTGGACCACCGCGTGTTCCTCGGTGGTGATGCCTGCCACACACACAGCGTAAGTCACCAGGAGGGCGAGCACGGCCGGGCAGAAGAGCAAAAAAAAAGACAAACTAACCCTATGCATAGCCCAAAGCCGGCCAAGGCATGAACACCGCATTCCTCGACGCCCAGAACCTAGCATGGAAGATCCACGCCGTCGAGGCCGGCTTCGCCAACCGCAGCCTGCTCGAGACGTACGAACCGGAGCGCAAGAACGTCGCCGAGACCCTCCTCGACTTCGACAACAAGTACGCCAAGCTCTTCTCGCAGCGCCCGCCCGCCGCCGTCGAAGTAGCCGCCGCCTCCGCCCAAGCCACCACCGGCGCCCCCTCCAGCAACGAATTCATCAACACCTTCAAAGCCTCCTGCGAATTCACCAGCGGCTACGGCGTCTTCTACCAGCCCAACGCCCTCAACTGGTCCGCCTCCCACCCAGCCCAATCCCACCTCATCCACCCCGCCACCACCAAACTCACCCCGGGCCGCCTCTTCATCAACGCGGACGTCACCCGCGTCGTCGACGCCAACGTCGTCCACCTGGAACAGGAAATCCCCCTAAACGGCTCCTTCCGCATCTTCATCTTCGCCGGCTCCCCCACCGTCACAACCCCCGCCCTACGCGACTTCGCCACCCACCTCGCCAAGCGCAACTCCTTCTACAGCACCTACTCGCGCGCGGACCGCGCCACCGTAAGCCACCACGAGCGGCACAACCCGCACTCGCACTTCTTCACGGTGGCCACCATCTTCGCCGCGCCCCGCCCCGAAATCGACATCGCGCGGGATCTCCCGCCCCTCCTGGCGCGCTACCGCGACCATGTGTACGCCGACGATAGGTGGGACCGGCGGGTTCCCGACGCCGCGGCGTGCGCGCACGCTAAGATGGGGCTGGATCAGGAGCGCGGCGGGGTGGTGGTTGTGCGGCCGGATGGGTACGTTGGTGTGGTGGTGGGGCTGGAGGAGGGGAGTGGGACGGTGGATGCGCTGAATGCGTATTTTGGGGCGTTTTGTACGCGGGAGTTGGGGGGGGCGCAGGCGCTGCTTTGAGGACTTTTAACTCTTAGGACGTGAGGGGGGTGGGGGGTGGAGGGTGAGGGAGAGAAGGGGGGGTAATAACGGAAGTGTCATGATTATGTAGAGAGGGGGGTGTCGGTTTTTGGATCTTCTTTCTTGGATGTTGGTGAGGAAGATGCGGTGTCCGCTTGATAGAGGACGGGGTCCTGACGTCAGTTGGAATAGTTGAAGGATTCCGAATCGTGTGTGTATATATGTATATATCTGGCTTGTATAGAGTCATGTACATAGCTTTATTATTTTATTTCATTATCATATTTGTATCACCTCGCGTCTACCTCATCCGGTTCGTCAAGTCTAGCCGAGACATGGGTCTCAGACTTGGGCATATCCAATGCTACGAGCTATTCGATACTATTCATTCTTCTCCGGTAGCTTGTCGCTGTAATGGCGTAGTCGAGCTATGGAGAGCGATCTACAATGGTCTTGTCTTCCGTCACGTCAATTTACAGCCCCGTTATGTCAACGCGCCCAGCTAACCCAACTCTTTTCGACAATACCTTCCAGTCGTCTTTACCTTTCACTTTGAACCATCAGATGCCCAATATAAATAAGGAGACAGCGAACTCGCATGCATTGATGGTATTGAATCCTTTACATAAATCACCATGCTCGCTCACTAAAACACCCATCACCTCCCAGTACCAATAACTGGGCAAAATATCCAAGGCAAAAGAGTCCAAGAAAAATTAATGAATCATGTGCAAACATATTAAACTCAAAGAACCTGCCCATCCGTCCCATATCTTTGTTTGTTACCCCCTTTCCGTTTCTTTCCATGCGCCAGGTCCCGTCATGTTTCTCGTGTGCAGAAAAAAGACGCCAGATTCACCCAATAGCCCTGTTCGCCCGCCGTTCCCATATTCCGCCGCGCCATGCATGATCCGACTCCAGTTGTCTCGCGAGGTGGTAACCCATTCAAGACCGCCTGCTCGGGTCGGCTGCTCGAAGAGTGCAAGCAAGGGTGGGTGCACCGAGCAAATTAGGACGGCCCTCGTAGACTTGAAAGAAACTTACAGGAAATAGAAAGGCGAAGAATAAATCAGGACAGTGAGTCGGGAAAGCAACATCAAGATAAGCAATGTCGCAGAATATGAAGTGCCACTAAAAATGCAGCCGAATGCATGACACCCAGATTTCAGCCCGATGCCTCAAGTCAACGGCAGTACTGCCGACACCTTCCCATCCTAACTAGTGAATTTGAACAAGAGGGGCAGGACAGATGGCTACCCCATATGTTGGCTCGCCCCCATGATGCCTCCCTCAAATAACCCGCCCAAGACATCCCCCGGCAGGATCTCTAACCACGGCGGCATCATTTCACTTTGCAACCCAAGCATGTCAAAGTTGACCTCTTGGCTGTTGAACGTGATGGTATCATGGATGGGATTCAGGCCCATGTACGAATACGAGCCGGACACCAAGCCGCTCTGAGCAAAATCTGCCTCGTAGCTGTTATGGTGGCTGTGGTCGTCACCGTTGTCATGGGTGTGGTTATGACCAGGGCCGTGACCTTGGCCGTGGCCGTGGTTGTGCGACGCATGTGACTGGCCCATGCCGGAATCTGTTGGCGTGCTGGAAGGCGAGCGGTCATGCCCCATGACGTCGTACGCTGTGTGCATCGGCCCCGAGTAGTGGTGGGACGAGTGATGCAGGGGGCCGTGGCTGGGTCGTGACCCATACGAGGGCGGCTTGATCTCGTGGTGCAGGTTGCCCTGGTCCAGGTCGCTGGGGGATGGTGATTCGTACTTCAACATCGACTTGCCAATTGCTGGCGACTGCGAAAGCCGGTGCGCCTTGGACGGATGGGCCTGGTAGCGCACAGCCGAAACGTTCGGTTGCAAGTATGCTGGCGGGAATGCGGGGGGTGTTTCTGGCAAACTCTGCCGGATGGGGTCATAAATCATGTTGCCTGGGGGAGTCGCCGCAGATACTGGAACAGATGACGGCTGTGGCGGCACCGAGGTGATAGAGGCAGAGGCAGAGCCCCCGGGCTGGGCCCCGAGGTTGCCTTGGAAGAGCACGGTAAGGTTGGAGTTGGGAGAGTTTGTGGTGCCAGTAAGTGAATATGCAATAGGCGGAACATTGGGCGAGGCAGGATGCTCAAATCGGGACAAGCGGCTTAAAGGACCCCGACGTGCCAGTTTCATGGCCTCGTACTCCTCGTTGGTGAGTATCTCGCAATCCCAGATGCCCTTTGACTTCTGGTCTAAAGCCGTGAGGATGTAACCAACGCCGCCCCAGTACTGTTCCAGTTGCTGAAGAGACTTGTGGCAGCGCTGGTAGTTTTGGTTGGCGGCAGACGCAAGGAGCGAATGCTTCAGAGGGCGAGGGTCGTGGCTCGAGTGATATCTCCCAGCGGGTGATTTGAATTGATCGGCTTTGTGATCTGGGGTTAAGGAAGGCTCCCGCGACGGGTTTTGGGAAGTGTTGGCGACTGATTCCATGAGAAAGGCGCACGCGGCAATGTATATGGGCTGTGACGTGAATGGGTTGCCAATTAAGCTCTTGGGGTCGATCAACTCAGCGAATGCCAGGATATCGGCGATCGTTTTGGCGCTTGACATGGACAGCTCGCGACTGTTCGGCAGCTCCGGGCTGTTCGCCAACAGTTGGGTTGGGCTCAGGTTGTGGAATGGCGTGAGCAAGGTGGGCTGGTGGAGGATGATGACCAAGGCATGGAACCAGAAATGCAACAGGATGAAGGTCGTCCCTTGGTTTGCATTTACGTATTCGCGGAAGTTGACGGCATTGAAGTGAAGGCGCTGGTCCTGCTTTTGGTAGATCGCCGTGAGGTCCCTCTCCATGATCTTGAGCTTGTGCATCTTCTCCTCGGTGAGATCATTGGCATTCCGGATGTTGTTGAGGACGTCCGACGCGCGACCGTACAGGTGGATGATCTCGATGAAGGGAGGGAACGGGTCGGGCCAGTTCGAAACGGGGTCAACCGTCGGCGGCGGGAGCGAGAGCTCGTAGTCGTCGTCGCGGAAAGTCACGGGTCTGCCCGTTCCCGACGAGATAACGCGGTCCAAAACGAAGACGGACCAAAATGTGTCGATACGTTCCTGTTCCACTTCCTGTTGCTCGTCCGGGCTCAAGGTCTCCTCGTCATTATGGTTGTTGTCGATGCCATCCGTCCCGTCGGGGTCTTTCCGGCTCCAGCATCTCGTGTACCAGGGGTCGCGCTCGCCCTGATATTTGACGCCCTCCATCTTTTGGAGCCCAAGATCAACGGCCATCCTGATGGCAATGCCGAGATACATCCACAGCGCGCTATCCTGATCGGCGCCGAAACCCTCGTACGCCACCAACAGACAAGCCTGAACAGCAGCAACCGAGGGACAAGGAAAGGTGTCGACAATCGCAGCCTTGGCTCGCTGGGCAAACACATGGCCGTACTCGGACCGCTTCAGCTTCCCGTCGCGATTGTTTGTGAAGATGGGCAATTCGGAGAAACGGGCGGCCAGGGCACACACGGCATCCACCAGGATAGGCTCGATGCGTTTTTCCTTGAGCATGAGTAGGAACCGGTCTTTTCGCAAGAAACGGTAGTTGCAGCCAAGATGGAGAAAGAAGGTGTCGACGAGTGAAATGATGAGGGAGTGGACTGGGCCGGAGCTGTTTACGTCGTATATCGGCAGGTCTTCCAGCGTCTCCACGGGCGTCTCGTGGTGCAAAGTATGGTTGTGGTGGATGCCGTGGCCAAACAGCGACCCGGGCGAGGTGGTCGAGAACGAGCTGCCTCGGCTCTTCCGTCTGCTGTCGCGATACACATTGACCACCATTTGCTTGAAACCTGGGACGATGGCGGTGGGGCCGAAATATCGAAAGTACGGCACGCGGTGACGTTCCAACTGGACAGGCGACCGGTTGTTTGTGCTCCGGCTGTCCTCCGAGTAGGAGCCGTTTCGAGGCGCGTTGGGATGCCTGATGATATTGGACGGACCCTGCGGTTTGCCATCCCGGTCCCATTCGTTGTTGGGCTCATGGAGGCGGCTTGCCACGACCGTCGTGCTCGAGCGTGAGTCGCTCCTCGACATGGCGTCCTGGTCGACAAACCCTGCGGTCCGCGGCGCAGTTTTGTTCATCCAACGCCGTCGTTCCCGCTCGTCATCTTCGTCGTCCTCCTCCGGAAAGGCGCTGCCGGCGCCATTGTTCAGACTGGGCGTGTCCGCCGGCTCGCTTTTCAGTGCCACAAACTCATCGTACCCAGGGTCCCCCCTCTTCCTGTCCACCAGATCCGTGTACCCCAGACACACGTGCCCATTCTTCTTGCAGGTCGAGCAATCCGGCTTCTCACCAGCACATCGCGTTTTCCTCTTGCGGCATGTCAAGCATCTGTGCACTCTTAGAATCCCATCCAAACCCGGTATGGAGACACCCGTTCGCCGCCGCCGAGACCCAATAACGGTCGCATGCCGGGGTAACCGGAGTAGGCCCGGGGGGCGGACACGAGGATTGGGTAACGAGGAACGGCCTTTGAGGGCAAGCAGGCAGATGGAGGGATACGTACGCTGCATTGATCCTCCGTCGCTTAGACGGGGGCTGGCCCTGGTTATTCACAAAGCGGATTTGCTTCGGCGGTGGCGGCACGGCTCCGGTAATCGGGGTGGTCATGTCGGGCGCTCCTCATAGCAAAACCATGTTGAGCCGGCTAGGGGCGCTGGGGCGGACTCGGTGAGATGAGTCCTAGATGGCGGGATACCCGCGCTCCGGCTCGAGCAGGAATCGGGAATCGACTAACTTGGTAGGAAGATGTTGGAATTTGGTGGGGAAAAAGAGGATAAGGATACTACTGAATGTGGTCTTGGCGCTGCAGTGTGAGGAAGCGGTCCCAAGGCCTCGGAGCTCAAGTCGTGACGATCAGCAGATGCACAGCATGATCATAAGGCGGATAACAAGTAGAGAGCCTTGGAGGAAGTCATCTCGGTTTGCCGACGGGAAGGAGGGAGGTGTAGAGACCAGTCAATGCAATGCGGTGGGCAACTTGTGGCGGCCGAGGATCAGCGATCCTTTTGCGGAGCTTCTGTGCTGGTTCTTCGCGTCATGTGCCAGTTGGCTGGAATTATCATTCGAAGTCGGCGTACCTTGTCCGTCAATGTGGACAATGGGAGCCTCAATAGCGCACCGAATGGTGCGATAAAAAGAAGGTTGAAATCCTCAGGCTCGAGGGTTTGAGGGGGAAGGGAGAAGGGGGTGAGAAGCCAAAGAAATTGAGGCATGGGGGGCGGGGAGAGGAGCGGAACAGAGCACGGAAAGAGCCCCGGGCAAAATGAGAGGTGCCGGCAGCTTTCACGATGCCTTGCAACGGTTGGGCTCCCCAGGCAAGCGAGGGAGCGGGTGAGCGAATGAGCGAATGATAGCCGCCCAAAAAATCACCAAAAAAGACCAATAGCTGAAGAACAGATCAATATTTGGGGGGTTTTGTGCTGCCAGTCGGCTGAGCCGTACTTCGGACGATGCAAGCCTACAGTAGCTCCATGGTTCCTGCTTGATTCCTGGCGGTAGCTTTGCTTCCATCACGGTTCCTGCTTGATTCCCGATCATGGCTTGTCTTCCCTGACCCCTCTTTCTCGTCGCCCCAGTCCCACCCCCGGGATCCTCAGTCACAGCGCCCGGGCCTAGCAAAACTGAAAGTGCCAGTTGAATTTGAATGGAAGGTGAGAGATTCTTGGCTGTGTACACCGGTGCGCCCTCTCTGCGCCATGGTCCGGGAAAGTCCTTGGGTTGCAAGAAGCCGACCATGTCGCCTCTCATCGTCCGAGTGCCTGTGGAAGACAGGGGGCGATAACGGGGACGGTTTCGTCTCCCTTTTGGCGGGTCCATCGACCCATCATACGACTTGCCAATCGCGGATGCAGCTCTGCTTCTCCAAAAAAGCGATTGTTCCGGCGCATTTATGACAGGGCCAGGCACGCCTATCTCTTGCTCCTCGTTTCTTTTCTCCAACAGTATGATCAAATCCGGCAACGTCTCATTCGATGGCGCCAGAGCTAATAACATGATCTGTGCACGCCGGCCCCACAACCTTTTTGCTCGAACCCACTTTCCCCATAAGGTCCCCGTTTTTGGAAGTCGAACGTTTTGATATTCGGGTTCTAATTAGTGTAGAATCTTCAAAAGAAGAAAATAATAAAACAAACACGGGAGATGCGGGCTCTGCCATCATGTTTTACACGCTGCTGGTAGGTTGAACACCAACAGCACAGTTGCTCGGGTTGCAGCTTCTCTCGCGCCCAAAACAGCTAGCGCTCCATCGTTTTCCCGCACGGAAGGGAACCCAGCGTCCCGACCCGGCCGAGTCGGGCCTGCTTCACTCAACCAACCGTTTTCTTTTTCGGAAACGGCTGACTTTTGCTTCCAAATCGCTTCACAAGTTCACCCTTTTTTTTCTTTCCCCAGCTTCAGCGCATTTCTCCGCCAACTGGAAGAGTCGTTACACAACTTGGTCGCAAGTGGGTCCGGACATGGTCATCTTGCGCCGATCCCACCATTCCTCCAACCCTTCTCGAGCCTTTCTATTCGCAGCCTCACAAGCGTCGTCTCCAAACTTGAACTGATGACACTCTAACCCGTGACATGACCCGGATCAGCGACGTTAGGAAGTGGGCCGATGCCATGGGGTACGGAGCATGGCAGAACCCCAGAGTCGGACATGTCAATCAATGGATGACCCCGCGTCGAGACTCTCCAACAGGACCCGGCGCTGAGGTATCCCTTGCCAACGACATACTTTATGTAAGATTAGTCAAACCTCGCAACCTTGATTGCAACCCGTTCTCGAGCCGTCCAGCCGCCGGTCCAGTCAGCAACACCACTCAGATGCATGATGGAGTCATATGTGCGGTGTTGGACTCGGCGTTGAACTTCCGCGGCCAATGACGGCCACCAACCGGCCCTCGACAAGAAGAGCAGAGCGGAACAGACGGCCACGCCGGAATCAACATACACATATATTCACAATACTGTGTAACTAACTACACAGTAAGCCGCTCGTCGAAAACCCCATTATCCAACTCCCAACCGCTGTGCCTCTTTTCTAGCAACTATCGTGGGAGGTTCATCCCAAGACCCAACTTCGAGCCCACGGCACGGATTCAAAATAGCCTAAAGGGAAGCCAGCCAAGTCCCACATGCGCGTTTCAGCAGGCAAGACCCTGCAGCGATCTTCCAAGTCCACTCCTCGCCACGCGCGTCCAAAACGGGACATGTGAGGCGGATCGACTTTGTCGCTTTGTCGGGCTCGCAGACCCTCCAGCCACAGGGAGCCACACCACCGGAGTGCATCTTGGAACCCAATGTGGTACAACTAGAAGCTCAGGAACGCTATCAACCAGAACCAGAGGATACACGACATAAACTCCCGTAAACTCACATGACTCGGCTGCCGTAGACGGCTGTTCTCGGCCACTATTCACACAAGCACGTCCGATGCCGGCATCCAATAGCCTATGGCATAGGTGCAACTATTTAGAAGCAAGACGATAACCGTAACGGGCATGTTTTTTAGCCGCCTCCTCAGTTGGGGAAGCATGGCACTTGGTGTTTATGACAAGCAACTCTCTTCTCCAGCGTTAATGATAAGCAAGTAAATCAGCTACAGCCAAACGTAAATGGTAGAGGCCGCAGTCCGTATATGAACCTAGCAATAAAATAACTACTATTCTCCCACACAACAGATCCTGTATGTTCATGCCAAATACATATATGTACGTCGGTAGCTTTGTAACAACAATTGAACTCCCTTTTTCTCCCCGTCTGCCCCCACACTGCCTGCGCCAGTAAAACAAAACATCTCCAATACCACACACTCCCCTTGGGGCGCCTTAATGACCGCTTGAGTTGAGTCTCAGGCTTGCGCCACACTCTCCGCGACAGACCAGTCCCCGCGCCGCCAGCCCGTTGCGGGCTACGTACTGAGCCTCCCATTGACGTCCAACAACCAACCCCCTTTATCCCCGCCAAAAACACATCTCTTTTTGCCAGACGCCCTGTCCCCAACCCATCCAGCCTTACCCACAAACCCCCAAAAACAAGCCCCATTCCATCCACCCTTTGCGTGTACCACAACCCCCCCCTCCCCCCCTTCCCCTGCCTCCTCCAGATCACCTCATCCAAACACAATACTAACCCCCATCTCCCTACACACCCTCCTCCACAACTCCTCTCCATCCTCCCCAGCACCAACACCAGCATTAGCACCACCCACACCATCCCCATCCCCACTCCCCTCCCCTCCAGCAACACCACCCCCAACAACCCCCCCATCCCCCTCCACCTCCCGATCCGCCCGCCGCCAAACCTCCCCCAAAATCCCCCTCGCCCTCTCAATATTGCGCATCCCCTGCCGCCGATCAATCTCCACAAACGCGCGGTCCGCCAGCTGCCTGTCCTCCTGCGTGACCGCCTCACACGCGGGCACGAACAGCGGCCAGAGCAAGGCAGACATGGGCCCCCGGTGGCAGACGGTGGAGACGCAGTGCGTGAGTGCCAGGTGGGTGTGCGTCTGCACCGACGGGTGGGTTCGCGGGTGGGCGAGGACGGTGCGGTACAGGTAGACGAGGGCCGCGTGGCGGTAGGCGAGGGCGTTGTGGTGGATGGAGGAAATGCGGGATTGGTCGAGGGGGGACGGGGTGGTGGTGGTGGTGGGGTTGCTGGTGGGGGTGCTGCTGATGGGGATGGGGATGGGGATGTCGCCGTCGTGGTTGAAGTCGTCGGCGATGGTATTAGTGTTAGTGTTGGTGTCAGTGTCGGTGCCGGTGTCGCCGGGCGCGGTGTCAGGGGAGGAAAGGGAAGCGAGTTGGGGATCTATCGCTTCTATTGGTGTTACTGTCGCCCTGGCGGTCATGTCGGCGTCGGTATCAGTATCGGTATCGGCATTGGCGTTCGGGCCGACATGGACGTTCGGTTCGACGTGGGCGTTTGGGTTAATATCGGGAGTAAAGTTCGGCGGGAGCTGGGGTTGCCATTGGAGGAGGGCGGTTTCGATCGCTTGGGCGGTGGACTCGAATTCGGTGCGGAGAACGGCGATTTTGGAGGGGCTCCCGTTCATGCGGACGGCGTTCTCGAGCTCGGTTTTCAGAGCGCGTAGGCCGGCGAGGCGGTGGATGATCGGCCACAGGGTCGTTGCCATGCCGAGGAGCGTGTCGACGTTACATAGCGGCGAAAGGGAGGGCGCACCGAGCGGCGGGAGCGGCTGGAGACATCCTGGCGTGGGCGTTGCTGAGAGCGGCGGTGTGCCGTTAGAGAGCGCCGTGATCACGTCGTAGAAGCGGAATGCCTGTGCCGTATAAGCTTGAGGTTCACTTCTAGAAGGCTTAGATACCTAGACGCGAGGGAGGGCCAACATACGCGCTCCAAAAAGATACTCGTCGAATCTGCCGGGTCCGCAGCGCTGCCCATGATGGTAAGAGCCCCTTTGAGGTGGCCAGCCACAATGTTGGACTGGCCTTTTTGGACAAGCTGTGTCGCTGTCAGCCCCAATCCAGTTGTCACTCCATATCGGAAAACTCACGCATTCGTAGTACACTAACAGCATGACAGCTGCCAATATTTCGTTTCGGCTGACCTTGCTGCTGTTATGGATCAACTCAGCAACGCCCCGGATGGCCATGTTGTGAAAATATAGCGACTTTTCTGCATTTTCCACGCCCCGGTACTCTAAGTGCGCGCAGGCGAGCGCAAAGATGGCGTACGTCACCGGCGAGTTTCCCCGGGTAAGCGGTAGCACCAGTTGCTGGAAGGGGTTGCCCGTCTCCTCGCGGAAGACAATGAGATGTGATAGGACGTTGCAGAAGTGGTCCACGAGTGCCCGACGGTTTTGCTTGTCCGAGAATTCCGAGAAGGTTGGCGAGACAAACTCGAGGAGTGGAGAGGCGACAGGGCAAGGTGCGATCATGGCCAGGTCTGGGTGTAAGGACTTCGACCGTGGGATCACTGCACTGCTGGTAGTTGCTTGGCCGTCATCCGAGCCATCTTCTCTGTGGGCGTCCAAGAATTTGCTCGGTGCGAGAGAGGATAAAGCGTAGCCCTCGAAAGTGCTGTCGGATGGGCTCACAATGACGGGGTCATCGAGGGAGTATGCTAATATGCTTCCAAAAACCCCATCGTCGTGTCCATAGAAATCCGACTCGTGGCTGTAATGGCTGGCTTGCGACAACCTTCGGGTCATCAGATGCAGACCAGACGGGCTGTCGGGTGCTGCCGAGTCTCGACGCCTTCTCTGGCGCGGTTTCACGGCTTCGTAGGCACATTCAGAGCCCTGCTCGTCGCAACGGCTGCATTTTGGCCGCTTCTCGTCGCATTTCTTCTTCTGCGCTTTTTGTCAGCTCGATCGCTTGGAGCGGGGTGGATGGTTCTGCGGTAGGGCTGCTCTGAACAAACCTTTTCCTTACTTCATGACGGTTAGAGTGGGGGTCACTATGTAGAAGACGAATCACAATGAGAAATGACTAGAGTTTCACGTACCAGAATGTACAGCCTATGTGACGGGACGGTGAGGTTAGTTAGTGCCTTGGTGTCGAGATACTGAGGCTCCAAGATTGATCCATGCGGGCTTTAAGAGACCAGTTCAAATACGTACCGCCTCTCGATCGCCTCTTGGGCTGTTTAGGGGGCGCAAGTCTTGTATACAGCAACATTTTCGTGTCTGCTGGCGAGTTGTTCACCTTCCAGTAGTATTTCCGGGCTTGATCCTTCAGGTCGTGTTTCTCAATGGACAACGCCTGTCCTCTGTTTCCTATTTCCGCCATTGGAGATGAAGATGCGATGACCTGGTAGGCTTATTATAAGTCACTGCGACCACCCATACCGCGCTGTGACGGCAGCCGGTGGCGATTGTTGATCCTGTTGGGAACCTGGAAAAAGAAGGTCGGCTCGGTTGTGCGTGGTGTACAGATTAGACGCTGGCGGGACGAGGCGAAGGTTAAAACGAACGACAATTTCCGTGCGCCACAAAGCCTACCCTGGAACCATCACTTTGTCGATTGGGAGATGGAAGCAGGCTACATAGTCGAGGACAACGGTGACGACGGGCAGTTCACACATGACAATGATGAACGGTTTGACGTAGGTTCAGGGTTCCGGGACAATGGTCGGATGGGGTCGAGTCGAGATGAACGATCCACATGCTGCTTCCAGGTTCTCCTCCTGTCGTTCACGGGGATGACCAATCGGGATTGCATCTGGAAGCTCGGCAAGGTGAGGTCTGCGGAGAAAGGTGTGCGGGGGGATGGGGATCGGGGAGGGTCTCCGGTCTCTTCTGGGCAACGCGTGCCTGGAACTCCGAATCTGATGGCCTTTTTCAGGGATGAGGCCCTGAGCTCGGGCTCACGAGGAGGTGAAAGGGGCTCGGCTGTGTCTGTCATTTGTTACCCCGGATAGCAAATCACCCCTTGCCCCTGGGCTGGGCTACCCGAAGTGCAGCCATATCGCCTATGCAGAGGCATTCCTTTAGTGTCGCATTCATGCAAAAGCTTAGATGGTGTCGGGCCATCTGCCGGACCGCTCAACGCTCTAGTCTGGATCTCGATGGCCAGAAGCGATCGCCCAGAGTGTTGTTGATTGATGCCAAAGCCAAAATCAGGGCGGCTGCTCCACCGTCGGGGAATTGCTGGGTAAGGTGCAGACAGGTTCCCCGGGTTTCCCGCCGCCAGGGGGTTTGGGCCGGCTCAGTAGGGCGCACGATCCGCTTCGAAACGGGAAGATCTTGCGAATGAACGGCCATCCCGTGACCAAGCTCCTGGCATCCAGGAACAGCCATCTCGTGGGACGATGAATTGACCTCGATTGAGCCGGATATTGCGCCGAGGGACGGCGATGTTAGGGGCATGGAGACACAGCATTTTGGCCTTCCTGTTGCGATGGCGGGGGGGTCCGTTGCAGCTCCGCACCGTCTGTGCATACCCGTACCCTGTCATCCTGTCCAGAGGAATACCCGTCACATGAATCGTGTCGCTTCGTCGTATCCTGGCGAGCTTGCTTGGGGCACAGAATTCGTCCTCGTGATCCGGCATTTAAAGCGGGCAAACGGAGCCAAGCTCAACCGGGAGCGGGATTCTGTGGGTGAATGCGAGGTGCTCGGGCCGCCAGCCAGGGCTTCCCAACTGCTCACAGGTGGCCGGGGCTTGCCCGATGGCGGGGTCTGGAAGAGCGGATAATCCCTTTTCCCCGGATTTCCCCAGCTTCCACCTTCTCTTTGCTTCCAAAAGTTCCGCTCAACGTGTTTGGCCCCCGACCATCGTGGGCCATCCTTGTTTGAGTTTGGAGACTAAACGGCAAGCATGCAGACATGAGACAACTTAGCGCTGTGACGAGAGGCGTATATGTACAGTCGATGGCGCCACCATGCTCTCCGCACTAGTTGCCGCGTGGTTTGCGAGATCTCAGCAAACCCACAGACACTCATCGATCTGAGAGTATCTCTTACGGAGGAGGAGGAGCTTGCAGATTATACGACCGAGGTCGCCCATCCCACCGGCATCTTTCCATGCCGGGGCATAGAGCTTGAACCAAGCCATCAGACAGTGTGGGCCACAAACCTCGTCGAATGGTGGTCTCCACCGAGAAGTTTGGCGTCAATGATGATCGAGGGCGTGGAAGCCTCGAAGCTAAATCAACGCCAAAGGTAAGCCTCGTCAGTTACTGCCGTGCTGCTCTCGTGATGTCCAATTATAGGAACGCTGTTCTGCGAAAATGGTTACCTAAATGCACCATCGGCTACTCTTTGGACCGCTGCCCCGCCCCTCCTTCATCGTCAACTCTCTCCCGCTCCGGCATTCTCCCGCTGCAGTTGGTTCCTCGCTCGCAGACCATGTAACGCTATCATTGGTGGCCTCACCCACCCTCACCAGCGCAGCCCGCTGCTTCTCGGGGAATCAGCAGCATCTTACGGCCGCCAGAGTTGCCGGGCGGTGGTCTTTGAAGCTGAGGTGGCTGCCATTCGGTGCGTCCGCGTATGACAACCTCGTGGATGGGCCAATCACCAAATTGCTGACTGGGACACAACCTCTCGTCGTCAGGCCCGACGCCACGAATCCAACCACGAGGGGGCCAGGCAGATAAATGCCACAGGAGGAAGGAGGACGTGGGATTACTTCATCCTGCGAGTCGCTGCAAACGTCCACAGTCCACAGGAAGGTGACAACCCAAGCACCCAAGAGAGCCCATTCGCCGGCCCTGCCCTGGAATCAAAGCGGGGAGCATTGGCGATCGGTTCCCACGAGCCTGGGCCGCACATTCGTTCCATCCCGTGGAGAGAGAGCTCATAACTGGTAGGTATCGGTGCCGACATTGCTCAGCCCACAATCCCAATCAATTTGGCCCACGCAAGTGGAGGGAACCAGTTAGTAAACGACCCAATACTTCGTGCCGCAAGTCCTTCCCGATTTCAATCTCAGCCCTACCTCTGGGCTCGGCGTGGTTCTGGTGTGGAAGACCCCACCGGCGCGTTGAACTACAACCCAACGTAGTGAACTTTGCTCCCATCACACCCCCCGAGTGGCGCCCGGAAAGCTCAGCCCCCTCCCCGCTCAGCAAACTAACAAAAGGCGCGGCCTGCTCGATTTGGCCGCATTCGAGAAAACGCCCCAAAACTTAAACGAGAGAAAGGAGCGGCGACACAACAACGACCGGCCCCCGTACTTGCGCCGATATACATAACTACACAGTACAGGGCGCATCCCGTCCGCGCCGCCTGATCCCCCTGCGCATTCCCGTCCGAGAACCCTGCTCAACCAATTGCCCGACCCTGGTTGATCCTTGATAACTAAGCGCCGGCAGCACATCCCGAAGCCCCCAGCGACCGAGGCCGCCATGCGCAGCATCTGGTCTTGTTCGTCGTGCGCCGTTGTCCTCGTCTTCGCGCTTCTGGGGAGAGATGCATCGGCGTCGCATGTGGCAAGGGAATGGAAGGATGTGCACAGGATCCCCAAGGCGCAAATAACGGCTCACCCGTTGCGCCGAGATGAAGCAGCCTGCCCGACCGAACACACCTCTTGCGCCGCGTCGCTGAACGGCGGCTGCTGCCCTTCTCGATATGCCTGCGCGCCAGATTCATGCTATGTGACAACGGCCGGGCCTACAACGGCCTGCGGGAAATCAGGGTATTACGCGTGCACGGTCAACGGACGTAAGTGTTCTCTGCGGTGTTGAGATTTAGTAACAACACCTAACCCAGCCGGAATGCATCTAGCCGGTTGTTGTCCGGTCGGTCTTGTCTGCGCGAAGGACCAACTCTGTCTCCCCGCCGCCGGCATGACTTTTACAAATCTGGAGTGCCCGAGCAATTACTATCTCTGCCCAGCTTCGGATGGATGTTGCAGGAACGGCTTGGGATGTGGCCCGGGTGCATACTGTTATGCGACAGAGCCGGTGACCACGACCATGACGCAGATATTGACGACGACATCTGGGACCGAAACTATCACCGAAACTGAGACAGCCGTGACGACCATCACCCCGACCATCCCCACCGAGACCGCCGGCGACACGGGTGCCGCCGTTAAATTTATTCCGACCAGCGTCCCCAAGATCCCAGCAAGTTCGCCATCCAGCGAACCCAGTGGTGGCCTGAGCGGTGGCGCGATCGGAGGCATCATTGCTGGCGTGGTTGTTCTGTTGATTGCGGTGGTAGTTGCGGCGTTCCTCATCATCCGCCGACTAAAACAGGTCGAAGACGTGATGGAATCCAAGCGCGGCTCATCCAGCGGCAAGAAATCCCAATCCCAGTCGCAGGCGCAAAAGGAGCACTACGGCCGCCAACTACACTCCGACATGGACGACATGAGCGTCGACCCGCTAATGGTACCACCATCCGTAACCACCGCCAACAACAGCACCTCACCCACCCCCCAGCCCGGAGGAGGCGCCGCCAGTTCCCGCGGCCGCGCCGACTCAGCCGGCTTCACCCCATCCCCCAACATGTTCCCGGACGACCGCTCGCGGCACGCCAGCCCAGATTTCAGCCAAGGCTACTTCGACGTCGCCCCGGGGCCGGGCCACCCCTACAACAACCCCGCCGCCGCCTCGCTCCAGCAACAACCCATGCAATCCGCGCGCATCCGCGGCAGCACCGACAGCGCCAGCACCACCCACCCGCACCGCGGCTACGCCTACACCCACTGGCGGCAGCAGAGCAACGCCAGCGAGCTATCCGCGGACGGCAGCGACAACGGCGGCGGTATCGGGAGCGGCATGGGCAGCCCCTATCTCTCGCCGACGGGGGGGCTCCCGGGGACCGGCGGCGCCGGCGTGCCGGAGCTGGACGGGTCCGGCGCCTTCGTCGAGCTGCCCGGCGGCCACGGGCCCGGGCCGGCGCTGACGCATGGCGCTGGTGCTGGTGGCGGCGTGAGGAGCCGGTCGAGCAGCAATACCAGCATGGGCGGCGGCGGCGGGCGTGGGCATGTCAGGCGGAGGAGTGATAGCGTGCAGGGCCCGGGCCAGGGGCAGGGGATGGGGATGGGGATGGGCCAGGATGCGGGGCTGGAGCCGCTGGATGAGGGCGCCGAGATTCATGGATACTATGGGCGGCGGGATCAGCAGGCGGGGCAGACGGCCGCGGGGTTGGAGACGCAGGAGGGTTATGGTCCGGAGGGGGGGCAGTCGCTGCAAGCGCCGCGGCCAGGGCCGCAGGGGTCGCATACGGGGAGGGGGGCGTGAGAGTGTGAGGGCATGAGTGCGTGAGTGTGCGGAAGTGTGAGGGCGTGAGGCCTGGTGATGATGGATGGTTGGTGTTTTTGAGGGTTGGGGCTTTTGGTGGTTGATGACTGTCGATGTGTTTGATGACACCGTTTCAAGCTTTCATGTCTCTACTTTTTTCTCTTCTCATTCTTTTTTCTTGGTTCTTTTGGTTCTCTTTCTTCTAGTATTTCGCTCAACATTGGATACCCATCTTGACCAGCTTCGAGATATATACGCGTTGCCTGGTCGACTGTCCTTATTGGATTATTCGACATGGTTGCTTTGTTTTGCGGTCTTATCAGTCTTTTCATCACTCCTAAGTCGGTATGGCGGTTGGTAGAGAGAGATCATATGTAGGTATACGTGTGGAATTAGAGTTTGCTTGGTCCGTGAGGTTACTGTCTTTCTTGACCCCGGCCTCCCTTCTAAGACATCATCATGATAACCGGCTTGATGGTTGACTAAAGGAATGGAGACATGACAATCGTTGTGAAGCGAACGAACCCCGGCCCCCAATACCACGGCGATAACGGCGCCGACACGACGCCCATTTGGTCATTTGGTCTTTACCCCAGAGACCGTTCTATGTATCAACAACCCTACAAAGAGACCGAATGTCTAGACCCGACTCTTTGCCTCCCCCACCCGAAACTGCACAGGATATATATCTCCGAGGTCACTGTTTAGGATCGCAGAGGGCCAACCCGGTTTTCCGGAGAAAAGGCCTATTTTAAGCGGTCCCTCGTCACCAGCAGTGGCTCATGGCCTGCAAGGTCCTACGAGCACTTTATCCAGGCGCATCTTTCCGTCTCTTGGCTGCGGTTAATTGATAGCGAGAGGTTGGTTTGCAGCCCGCTGGAGACGGCGAAATGTTGCCGGTTTCCGCTCGCTACCTCCCGGCGTATTCACCAAGAGAGGAGAAACTGGCTCACCTCGAATGAGATGGCATTCTGCCCTGCCCCTTCAGGACAGTTCATTGTGATTCGAGAAATGCTTCCCGTACGTTCGTCATGGGGGCTGAGAAGTAAGCTTTGCGTACGAAGTCATCCCACGCCTCTCTTTGTCGACCCCAAAGTCAGCAACAAACACCACGCTTGGTTCTGTCGGGAGGGGGAGACGGAACCGGGGATCGAGTTAGTCCTTCCCTTCACCGTCCCCAGCGGGTTCTTGACATTCATCCGTGGGCTGGACCCGATTAGTTAGCGGGGCCTACGCGGACTTCGTAAGCAATATTCTTCGCCCAGAGTCGCATCGAACCGCCAAAGCGTCAGTTACCCCGCAGGGGCCCCTGTCGCATCGAGGCTCGAGAACGCAGGCCCTGCAGGGGAATTAATTGAGAGGAGGGGAGGGCTGCAGCACTCAGCTCTTGATCGGCAGGCACAGAGAGATTTTGGGATACCAATGATCGCCGGGAAGGTTCCCAATGGTGTGGCTCCTCGAGATCATGACGGCTTCAATATGCGTTGACGATATCTCCCGCCTACCTATTCTGCATGAGTTCCTCCTGCCTCTCAAGGCAGGTCGCTTTTCTGCAAGCCCACACCCCGGCCTAAGCCTAATGGCGGCGGAGATAGCCAGCAGCCACCATTCAAAGGATGGTCCCGCACCACGAGGCGTATTCCTCCGGTGGATAATCGGGTTAGCCCCCAGGTTGGCCCAGCCTCAGCGTCGCACTGCGTTTGTTCTGGGCTCAACCAACGATGCACATGCGCGTTCCTGGCCTCGTCGATGGCCATCCGAGCTGCCCGGTGCGTCAACGCCCGCTTTCCCCCTGGTGCGGAGCCATCGGCGCAGCCAGCCGTTCCTGGGACGAAGCATGGCTCGATGTCACCGCCAGGCCTGGGCGTACAGGCAGCCCGGGGGGGTATAAGATGGAACCGACGCCGGCCTGCAGCAAGCTCGTCCACCTCCCAGCCAGCACCTCCTCGCCCCCTTGTGAAAAGTAAACAACCGGTCCAACGACGTCTTCTTTGATACCCCCCATCCCAAACCGCCCACCATGAAGTTCGTCGCCGCTCTGTCCTTTGTCGCCCTCGCGGCCGCCGCCGTTGTTGAGCCCCGCCACTGCGCCGGCAACAACTGCAACCGCGCCGTCACTGGCACCCGGCCCGGTCTCCTTCCCCTGACGGAGCGCTCCTCGCACTGCGCGAGCTTCCTCCTCACCACCGTCACCCCGGCCGCCTCGTGAGTAACTTCCTTTCCTCCACACCTTCTCACACCTCCATACCAGAGCCATAAAAGCAAAAAAAAAAAAAACAAGAAAAAAAAAAACTAACCCACCCCCTTCTTCAATAGCACCGTCACGGTAACAGTCGACGAGGAGGACCTGCCGACGCCGACGCCGGCCAAGCGCGGCGTCGGGCTCAACGCGCGCCAGGTGACGGTCGTGCCCACCGCCATCCCCGACTACGCCGAGAACTGCGTCGACGCGGCCGAGTACATCTCGGCGTGCTCGTGCTTCGGCCTGACCGGCTCCGTCACCACGGCGCCGGCGCCCACTGTCACGGTCACGACTACCGTGGACTACTGCGAGGATATCTGAGTCGGTGATTTGTGTGATGGTGGGTTGGGGTTGAGGTTGAGAGGGGGGATGGGGATGGGGATGGGTCCTATTAACGGTATCCATTGAGGCCGTCGCAATGTAGCAACCAAGACTAGGTTGCGGCCCGGGCATTGGGCCGATTGACTGCTTCCTCGAAGGTTTGGAGGCGTCGGGGACTTCGATGCCTTGGGCGACCGGGACCATGTACCTTACCTAGAACTTTACCCGACCTTATGAATGACGGATGTCCCAATTCGGGACCATGACTGATGATGATGAACTTGAGCGAGCACGCGCATTCCTGACTTTCGCAATTGCTTCAATTGATCTGCGGTGGCGCTTGAGGGACATGATAGAGGTAGGACATGGGCTGGAATTAAGAGTGTCGTTGGAATCCTGATGTTGCCCTCAATTGGCTGCGGCTCAATCACGCCATTATGTTGTGGTGGGAATGGTCATGAACGGGAAGCCTCAACAAAAGTGACTGTGTCGAGACTGTCAGGCGGCCAGCCCTAACCCTCTGTTCTTTGAACTAATCTAACACTCGGGCCACCCTGCGGCCCCCCGCATTTTCTGCAATTGCAGGCGCGCACAGACCAACTTGGGTACCTATAAATCTTCGTCGACCCTCCTCAGTTCTTGCTCTCTTCTTTTCCTTTTTTTTCTTCATACTTACCTTGATTGACTGCGCGGAGATCATGAAAACCGCGCCGTATGGCGGAGAGCCTGCATTGCACATCGTGGTGCTAGCCGTCATGAATTGTCCTTCGGGGCCGTTCCGGTCGTAATTTTTGCTGTCTTCACTCCAGAAATGGATTCTTTTCGCTGTGTGCCCGGCGCTAGTCGAGCCATGGAGAAGGGATTTTGAGTGTGGCATGACTGATTCAGATCACAATACAAGATGCTAGTGTCGGGTGGTTTTAAGCCTTATTTTTTTTTTGTGAATCCGTTGGTACCGTGGCCTACGTCAGGAATATTGAACTCCTGAGTCGGCTTAGTTTTGCAACCTTCCCATCATGGTTGCTACCTGGTAGTTGACGGGTTTTGTTCCAACGAAGGGTGTGTCGGCGAACTCCCGTCGGTTTGTCCAAAAACCTCGCATTGAAGGCGCGCGTCGCAACCTAACAAATCGCAGCGCAGCCTAAGCCTGCCACATGCTGCGCTTTGCATTTTGAATCACAAGCCACCCTTCCGCGTCGAATTGGAGATCCTCTGACAAGAATGGAGGCTCGGGATTCGGCAGCCACAGGATCGTCCCGTATGCAGCAGCCGTCCGCAAACCCCCAAAGATGGTTTCTCCGACCGGCTGTATCCGACACAAACCGCAGAATTGTTCAGCAAACTTTACGATCAAGACTCGATAGATGTCGTTCGTTCTGTTCTATAAGTTTGTTCCTGTTGTCGAGGGATTTCCATTAGTTTGCCTCCCATTCGATAGTTACAGCCTTCACAGAAGACCAAGGAGTTTCAGGTGCTGGTCCACTTCACCTGAGCACCCACAGCGGGGTCCCCACAACCCCCCACACTCCTCCGGCGCTATTCCTTCCACTAGCCGGCCCTCCATGTTCTGGGACTGGAGTTCTCTTCACATGTCAGAGAATGCGCAAAGGTGCCCCCGTGACGCCATGATTCGTGCCTGCTACAGAGTATTTTCGGGTGTTCAGCCCGAAACACACAAACAGACGCATTGTGCCATGTGGCCAACTCGCCGGGTTCGCCGGATTAACCTCAAATTATCTCCTTGCCGGACTCGGGTTCCTTAGTTTCTGACTTTCTTTGTCAATGGTCAACGGTAGTTACAGTATTTCGAGTTGTCTTTCCTACCCCGTCAGCATCAGCAATCCTGTTTTGTTTTTGTTTTAACGACCCATCGGATCGACTGGCTAGGTTAGGTACTTGCTCCTTCTAGCGGCACGGCACTGCCTGTCTGCCTGCCTGCTCACCAACACGGGGTCGTCCAACGCCCATCTTACGTCCCATCTTACGGCCACAGTATATTATCAACAAAGGGCATCCCGGGTCAACCGGACGGCACCTTCACGGACCGGGGACACACGCCGAGGAGCGGTTGTGGACTAGCCGTCAAGGCCCGGTGTCAAGATGATCGACCACGTACTGGGACGGCCATCTGTCAAGTCACGTCGACTGCAGGTTCTCGCCGTGGTGGCTTTTTGGTCTGCGTATCTGGCTAGGTGGGTTGCTGAATCCCTATTTTCCTCCCATTGTAACTTGGCTAACACTTGGAACGAACAGAGGCAACAAACATGGACCTCCCGTGTTGCGCCGCATGTCGCAGTTACTATCCAAGTATCTCACGGCATGGCAAACGGTCGTCATCACCATGATTTACCTCTACGGCGCCCGTAACTTCAGTACCCTCGTCGGCCTCGCGAGCCCCGACCCCCTGAGTAACATGTACGACGCCACCTACTTCCGCGCCACCTGGGTTCTCACAGCCCTCGACGCCGGCTTCTGGACTGCCATGAAGATCAGCAACAAGACCCTGCGCGACCTCGCGAGCATTGCCTTTTCCGTCTTCTACATGATCGCCGCAGAACAGGCCGATGAGAAGGTGCGCAAGGTGCGCGGCAACATCACGGTCGAGCATATGCGCGTCAGCTGGAACAAGGGCAGCCAGTCGCCCTACCTACGTTTCCTGCAAAGACTTGTCAGCCCACGTTTCACCAAGTGGCCGCCACGCGAGCTCCGTATCCCGCGTCCTGCCGCGAGCGACTACAAAATGCCCGTCTCGGCATGGCTTTACTTTGACGGGCCCTTGTCCAAGATGGCGCAGCACGATCGCATCATCTTGGATATTCCTGGGGGCGGCTTCGTGGCCATGGATCCCAGGTGCAACGACGACAAACTGTTTGCCTGGGCTGCGAAGACGGGCCTGCCAGTACTGAGCTTGAATTACAAGAAGGCGCCTGAGCATCCGTACCCGTATGCGCTTAACGAGTGTTACGATGTCTACACCACTCTCATTAAAACCCGCGGTCAGTGTATTGGCCTGTCCGGGGACAAGGTCCCCAAGATTGTCATCACGGGTGATAGCGCCGGCGGGACGCTAGCCACCTCAACGACGTTGATGATCATCGAGAGCGGCTCTTCGCCCGTCCGTCGCTTCCAGGGACAGACGGACCTCCCTGTGCCAGACGGGCTGATCTTGTTCTACCCAGCGCTCGACATGAACATCGGTAGTTGGATGTCAGACGAGCAGATGGCACTGATCAAGGATCGCCGCATGCGCGGGACCAACAGGCGCATCGTCCAGCGCAAAAGGTCGCAGTATAACGACCTGGTCGGCACGCCCCACGGGTCTGACGATGAAGACGACACCACGCCATCGTCTAAATCCCGGTCTAACGTCGAGAAGGAGGATCAGCAAGGTCCCGAGGGCATACCAACCGCACATGTTCGCGACCCAGCGCCCGAGTACGCTAACCTGGGGCCAACCACCTGGAGCAATGTGCACCAAGGCCCGCCAGCCCCTCCTTCCCCCGCCGCAGTCAGGACCACTCCACCCGCCACCGACGCAGCAGATCCCAAACCCTCATCCGACACCACCACCACCCAGCCGGGCGCTTCCCACCGCCCGGAGCCCATGCGCACGCGCCTCGCCACGTCCTCCATGATCTCCTACTTCAACGACCGCGTGTTAACCCCCGAAATGATGCGCGCCATGATCATCCTCTACGTCGGCCCGCACAATCGCCCCGACTTCTCCCAGGACTACCTGCTCTCGCCCATCCTCGCCCCGGACGTCCTGCTCTCCCGCTTCCCCAAGACCTATTTCCTGACCGGCGAGCGCGACCCCCTCGTCGACGACACCATCATCTTCGCCGGCCGCCTGCGCCGCGTCAAGGCCGCCATGCTCGCCAGCGGCGGGCAGCGCCTCGAGTACCGGGATAGTGATGCCCTGACCGACGGGTTCGATGAGAAGGCTGTTGCGGAGGTCGCGCTGATTCCGGGCATCAGTCACGGGTTCTTGCAGTTCCCCAGCGTGTACCCCCCGGCGTGGAAGCTGATTGACCAGTCGGCGGGGTGGGCGGAGGAGTTGTTTGCTGATGCGGAGAGGAGGGAGAGGAGGGGGGTGTGGGAGGTGAGGGGGCGGCAGATGGGTAGGGCTTTTGTTGAGGGTGGGGATGTGAATGGGGGTGTGAATGGGGGTGGGGAGGGGGATGGTGGGAGAAATGGGGAGGGGGGAGACATCATTTCAGGCACGAGTCGAGCGGGGACGAGGACCGGCCGCTGGAGATGATGAGTATGACGAGGTTGAGGGCGAAGAGTATCAAGGAGGCGGCCGCCGCGGCCGCTAATGTGAATGGGGACGGGGAAGGGGAGGGGGAGGGGGGAGAGAAGGTTGAAGGGGCGGCGAGGAACGGGGTCCGGGAGCCGAATGGCCTGTCGAATGGACACCACCACCACCAGTCCCCTGCTGGTAGCGAGGGTATGAACGCCGACGCGAGCCCGTACGAAGACCCCCGACTCGGGCCCAACAAAAAGAAGTTTGCGAGGCGTGCGAGGACTAAGGCGGATGATGACAGGAGTTTGGTTAAGCTGGCGAGCACGGAAGATTTGCTTGGGAGGAGAATGCACGGGCTGGCTGGGGGGTTGACGGGGCTGCAGGATGATCCGGAATGAACAAACGTGAGATACCTAGGGAGGATGGGGAGTGTGGGTCATGGGAGTAGGGTTATGGGCGTATATCTTAGGCGGCGGCTGTTTGCTCGAATAGACGAGTCCTTCGGCGGGTAGTATATATTAACGAGTATTCTTCTGCTAGCCGGTTGTGAGGTGTCGGCTCTCGGGTGCGCTGTGGGCCGGGTTACTCACGAAGACAAGGGGTGAATTGTATGCGGGATGATGCTGCAGTTCTGTTTAGATTGCTTCTTTACAGGTAGACAGACGCCCGGACCTCGAACCTTCGCACTCCATCCCTTATATTCGCATCATAAAATAAAGTATATACAATCTCCCTTCACTGATAAACAAACTGATAACCCTTCCCTCCACCCTACACCCCCACCACCAACTTCCCTAGAGCCTCTCTCCAAAAACCAACTTAGTAACTCTCGTCCTCCTCCTCCGGGACATCAACATCATCGAACGCAGGAGGAGCGGGCGCGCCGTTGTCGCGCTTCTCGATGCTCTCGTTGTCGTCATCCTCCGGGACGTCAACAACGTCGACAAAGTTGGTGTCGTCAACGTCGTCGGCGTCAGGGTTGTCAACGGGGTCCTCTCGCTTCTCGATGTCGTTGGCCTCGTCATCAGCGTCGTCGTCGTCGACGACTTGCGGGTCGTCGTAGGGAGGGGCGGGCGTGTCGTTGTTGTTGTCGTCACGGCGCTCGATGTCGTTGGCCTCCTCCTCGTCGTCGTCGACGACTTGCGGGTCGTCGTAGGGGGGAGCCGGGGCGTGGCTCTCCCGCCGCTCGATGTCGTCGGTGTCGTCGTCCTCGGGGATGTCGATGGCATGTGGGACGTCGAAGGGAGCATCCGGCGTGGAATTGTCCCGCCGAGCGACATCTACAGCTTGGGGTCCGTTGTCCACCGCCGGAGGGGCTGGCATCTGGTTGTCGCGGGGCGCGCTGCCTAGGGGGAGGGCAGATGCGGCCGTGGCGAGGGCCAGGAGGAGGAGGGTGGGCTGCATTTTGGTATTTTTCTTTTTTCTTTTTGGCTGGATTGGTTTGGTTTGGTCGGGTTGGGTTGTTTTAAGGAAATGGAAGTTGTTGGCTGGTTGTCTTGCTGAGAGGGCGGGAGTCTTGGTTGGGGATGGTGATGGTGGTGATGATGATGATGGTGGCTAAGGTGATGAACAAAGCCATTTTATACGTTTCTTCTCCCCGATGCTATCATATCTGTCTTCTTTACTTTGTGTTTGATTCTGACGCGGTGTTGAACATGTGGAAGCCGACGGGTGGAATGCTGACCCGGCGAGGTGTTGTGAATGTTACAAGCCGAGGCTTGGCGACGGCGTAGTGGTTCTCTCCAGCGAAGGAAGCTGAACGGCGATGGGGCGGGCAGTCGGCACTAAGACTGGCCGGGCCAATAGTAAACGAAGACGGATCTATATTGGGAAAGTCAGGCACGGCGTTGGAGTGGTCTTCTGGCCGCGAATATGCCGGGCATGACAACGTGGAGATGATGGATTGTTTGTTGACTCAGTGGTCTAGCGAAAGTAAGCTGGGTGAACTCGACGGTTTTCTTATGTCAAGTGTCAGGAAATGGTCCCTAATTAGCTCATCTATTGAAAGCATCGAGTTTATAGTAACAGTCTTACGGCTGACTTGGAGCGAACACTCCGTGACTCCGTTGTCTCCTCTATAATTCATGCGCATGCCCAGAACGGATACCGAGAAGCCCAGGAATCCACGCTGAACCCCTTGAACGAGCCCCAGATCACAACTCCTCGAGAACGTTCCACAGAACCTCGGCCATCCTGCCTCCCTCTCGCCAAACGTCATCGTGATTACCCGTCGCCTCCATCACCTTCACACCCACCTGGCCCTCGCTTCCCAACCGCGCCCGCATAGCCTCCAGCTGCTCCCACGGCACGAGCGTGTCCTCGCGGCTCTGCACCAGCACAACCATCTTCTCACCCTTTGCCTCGTCCCCAGCCCCACCCCCAATCCACTCCCCAACCCACTTCCCCTCTGTGGTCGCAGGACAAGCCCCCCTCCATGCCCTCTCATCAGCACCAAACGCCCCCTCAACAAACTCCCTATACCCATCCCTCAGATGCGCATACCCCTCGGGAGGCGCATCAATAAACCCGGCGAGGTCATACAGCCCGTGGAACCCGACCAGAGCAGCCGGCTTATCCCAGCCCTCACCACCAACCTCACCCAAACCCCACCGCACCGGGTGCATGACGGCTTGAAAAGCGAGCGTTGCGCCGCACGAGTGGCCGGCCAGCACCCACTTGGCGTTCGCCTTCCCCCCCTTTCCCTCCCTCTCCTCCTCCCTCTCAGCACCCCCATCCCCCGAACCACCACCTAGAACACCCACCCGCCCCAAAAACGCCAGCGCCGCCCTCACATCCGCCACATGCTGCGGATGCCTCACCCCGCGCGCCACGGCATCGGCCGGACTCGCCGGCGGGTGCGACGGGTGCGGTGACAGCCGGTAGTTTAGCGAGACCAGGCCCGCGAGGCTGTTGGCGCCGTCGCTGGCGCCGCCACCACTTGCAGTTTCGGTTTCGGGGCTGGTGTCGGTACTGGTTTCGGTCTTGGTCGCGGTTTCGGTTGCGGCAGCGCGCTGGAGGAGGTTGGTGGCGGCTGGGGTGAAGGAGGCGGAGGAGATGGCGGGGTCGCGCCAGGCGCCGCCGTGGATGTAGATGAGCCATGTTTTGGTGGGGGTTTGAGGGGGGAGGAAGGCGGGGTTGGGAGGGGTGTTGGTGGTGGTGGTGGTGTTGTTGGCGGGGATCCAGACGTCGAGGGTTTGGAGGGCGCAGGCGTCTGCGTCTCCATCTCCATCTCCCTGGGGTGAGTAGGGGACTCCGGATTTGAGCCAGCCGATCGGGGAGTCGGCTGATTCCGGAGTGGCGCCGGAGTTTGTTCCGGCGGTGGCCCCCGTCTCCGGACGGCGCACGGGCGACCACGGCACGGAGGCCCAGGCGGACCAATCCGCTGCCGCGTTTTGTGTTTTGCCGGCGCGGGATCGCATGGCGGGTAGCGGGATTGCCTGTTGATGGGAAGATCGACAGAGTTAACCGACGAGTTGGGGAAAATGGGGGTTGCGTTTATTACGGCAGTGGCTTGCCGAAAACCCGCAGAGAGGGGTGGGGTAGTGGTGCTGCTCTCTGCTCTCTGCTCTCTGCTCTCTCTGTCCTTTGCTGGGTTTTGTCCCGCTGTGGATCTCTCTCTTCGGCCCCTCACCCGAGGCCACCCGCTCCGATCCGGGGTGGGCCGGGATGACTGCCGAAGACCCCATTTTGCGGGGGAGATGGGAGATGAAGGTGGACCTTGGCTTGCCCGGCTTGGATCGGGATTACGGGGTTACTACCTTGCTATTGTGTACTGTGTACTGTGTACAGATTACTGTGTAGGTTGTTGGGAACCAAAAGTCAAGTCTCATTCATGTATGGTATGGTGATAGACTGATAGGGATTCATTCGAGCCAGCATCACTCCGGAACACATCCCGAGAGACACCCCGACAACCATCGCAGAACGCTGACAGGCATTCCCAAGTGGGCCAAATCGGGTCACTCGCCGATGAGCTGAGCCGGGCTTCGGATGTGGCCGATCGGCAGCCGTGGAGATCTCCGCCAACAGCCTGCCCACCTGCCGTAACACCCCCATCCCCTTCGCACCCTTGCATATACGTGAGACCGAGTATATCTCGTGCAGCGTATAAGAGCAGCCTCCCGCCCGGAGTCCTGCAGATGGGGCCTACTTATTGAATCGTCAATCTTGACCGGGCCACCGGGTGCTCTCTGGTTTCGGCCATACTTGTGGCCGCCGGCGCCCGAGGGGATCCCCATATCGCCGCTGCTATGTTAAGCTCGTGGAGGCTCTCTGCTTGACCTGCAAGGGAAATCTATGGCTGCACTCCTGTTGGTGGAAAATCCCCGATCGCCGTCACCGCCTTGTATGCTCGGATGTTGCTCCGGCAGCAGTCTAATATACCCTTCTGCTTGTGGGAATGCGGCTGTTATACTCTAATACCAACGACAGCCCAGCCAAGACATCGGGAAGCTGCCGCCTTCTCCGCGTCTGCATCTGCCATCCAATACCTAGGTCTCGTGTAACGCTTTCTAGACCTTCGTTGACACTGCTTGTATGGTTCCGTTCCATGTGCCGAACCGATCTCTGCTGATCGCCCGCGTCGGATTGAGGCAGTTCCCCAGATCCACAGATCCAAAAGAGGTTCGTGATTGACAGGGTCGCCAAGCCGTGGCCGACGATATTCGATGTGCCTTGGCAGAAGTGTATAGTCATATCGAAAAGGGTTTGGGTCGGGGACGGCGCCTAGATAGTCAGCCGTGCAAAGGTCAACTTACATTAAGTTTCCCCCCGTCTGTCCGGATGTGGTTTGTTTTGACATCCAAGAACCCATGTATGTAATATCGAACCACAGCCTCAGTCGTTGTTTGTTGCCAAATTCGGTGCCATCTTGCGCTCCGAGACACTGCTGTCGGTCATGAGTTGGGTTTTGTGGCAAGTGCCGACGCAACGCTCTTCGAGGTTTGGATCCGGCTATAGTTGGATGATTTTGCCAAAGGAGCGTAGGGATCGGGAATGTTTGTATGAAGCAGTGGTGAACATCTGCGGCATGCTGACGAGGGCTTGAATCAGCGGTACTGAACTAGGATGGGAGTTCGACAGTGTAGAGAATAAACGTTCTATTATTGCCCTATTATTAGCTTGCTCTCATGTCTCATTGGAGCGCTTGGGAATGTAGCATCCAGCTCATGCCAGAAGAACACCCCCAAGCTACACGGCCGGCATTCACTCTCCTTGTTTGACCTATTGGAGTTCGGACCGCCGCTTTTCCCTGCACACAATACGTTGAGAGACGCATGTTCCGGTGTTGAGGCGCGGCTTTTGCGTAGATATACGTGGTGTGGGAGTTGGTCGGCACCTGTAACGGAGACAGCGCGTGATATTGGGTTATCGATGTCGGGACGTCGGTGACTGGAAAACGGAGATTAGCTCCCTGAAGAAGGAAAACAGGGGAAAAGTAGGAGACTTTGCAATTCACGTATCACCCGAGTTAATTCAGGCCAGCCGGCTGACCTAGTCGAACGCTTCTAGCACGGGAGCTCGAATGTCAGTACCAACGGCGGCGTAGAGAGGGTGGAAAAGGCTATACCATGAGGACATCCCAATAGCCACTTGCCACGGTGAATGTACCCCCCGCTATTTTCTCTGTACCGCAGCTGCAAAGGAAGAAATATAAGGGTTACTCTGTTGAATACCATTCTTGGAGCCCTTCATCCTCTGCCTGCCGTTAGCAGCCCTTGAGCCAGCCCCGGCCAGCGCCGTTATACTTGAACAAAAGGGGTTAATAGTCGATGGCGAAACTCAAGGAAAACTTCTTGAACCACTATCCGAAGGGTTACCGGATTGACTGAGCAAGGAAGGTAGGCTTCCACTTCCGACAGGTTATGGCGCAGCTGAGAGGAGAGCCCATAGTTTGGGGCTGGGTCGAGTTTGCCATTTGTGTCTTGTGTTTGAAGAAGCTGGACGTCTCCGAGTGCCAGGGCCGAACTTTCAAACGAGTTGTTCGTTTAATCCCGACTTTGCCGCTTATATTCATTTTGCGTTGGCAGCCTGGCTTGGTGACCTGTTGATGCTGTTGTTGACACTTACCCCTGAACTCGCTTGCTGTTCGAATATCCGACCTCGACCGCCTCAACACCTCATCCAACCCCCGAATCACTTCACTCTACTTTCACCCCTTGAATAAGCGCGTTGGCCTTGTCTCCATCTAGTAGCAATCATTCTCACCCCTCCCCGTCCCACACGGCACAAGTCATGCGCGGGCCTTTTACCACCTTCCCACCAAGACACAGCAACACAACACCAAACCACCAAACCACACGGAGAATTATCTCCTCGTCCCACAACAAGAACAACGTTCAACAGACATCTCGCGTCACAGCCCACCTGCATCCCCGAGCAATGGACCTTCACCGCGCCCAACTCACACAACACGTTCTATCACGGAGGCACACACACACACACACACACACACAGAGAGAGAGAGAGAGAGAGAGACAAGGGAGGGAAAGCGTCAGCTGTGGACATACAATGCACCAGCTGGGCCAGCCCCCCAGCCGCCGCAGCCGTGCAACAACCACCAAAGACCACACATGCAATCTGCAGTTAGTGTAATTGCAGACAACTAGTATACACACCACGTAACCCCCAGCTCGTGGGGCCGTGGGCGACACAACCATGTCTCAAGCGTCTCAGACATGCAGTCTCCTGTTGTTGTTTTTTTCGGAGCCTACATACATACAATGAGGGGCAAGCAGGGCACCGGGCCGAGGAGGGCAGCAGCGCTTCGGTTCGGCAGAGGCGCGCCATGTCTCAGAGCCCGCGTCGAATTGTCTCTCGTCTTCTGCCTTCTCGAGTGGGCTGGCGGCGGCTGTTGGTTCCACTCGGGAAAGGGGGGGGGTTCAGCTGGTGTTGCTGATGGTGGGCAGTGTAACCCATTGTTTTTGCTTTTTGTTCTTTTTCCACTCCTTCCTTTCGGGCTTGCCGGGGCAGGGCAAGAACACATGGCAGAGTGCTGAAGCGGCGCAGTAACTACCTATAGTAGCGCAGCATAGCACATTTCGCTGTTGTCATGTCAGGAGGCGGCGAAGGGACGTGATCATTACTGCGTACGGGGTAGTATTCGGCCGTCTCGAAGGCTGCACAGAACAATGGATGGGCAGCAGCGCCGCGGGCGCGCAGCAAATAATCCCTGAGGGGAGGGGAGGAACCCTTCCAATGAAGTCCGATTGTTCCATGGGCGAAAAAGAAAAACCTTCCATGAGCGAAATTGCAGGGCCGCTCATTCACGCGTGTCGGCGGGATGACCCTCGTTTTTTTCTTCTTCTCGGGTGGTTGTGAGCCGGCCCCCTGCTGGGCTTCGAGAAACCTCCCCTCCCCTGGCACAGATCCCACAGCGCGCCCAGGCACTTAATCTGGGGAAACGGAACCAGTTGCAAGCTGCAGGGCCGGAGTCGTCTCCGGGGTTTCCATACCGTACCATACGGTAATGACGATACCATACAGAACACCTGCACAGTCCTCCGTATCGTCACAGCCCACCCCTTGTTCTTGCTCGCGGTAGCTGCCGGGCCGAGCGGCGAGGTGTCTGTGTGGGAACCTGGAAGTGGAGCGGCCGCTGCAGAAGCTGGCTGGGGACTGTGTGGACGCGGAGAAAAGCTAGCCAGTTAGCCAGGGGCGGCGTCCCCCTTTTGCTGCTCCCATCAGGCGATTTTCCACTGGGCTAGCTCGGGTTAGCTCAGGTTAGCTCTCGTTCGGAAGGACGGCGGCGAAGGGATTCCCGAAGGGGGGCTAGCGCTTATCTGCGCCTGGGGGGCTAACACGGCAGGGTCGTCCGGGGGTTGGCATCTTGGATCCACGGATCTCGCTGATCGCGGGTCCTGCATCTCGATCATTGGCCGGGGCAGTCGCCTCTTGTTGGCTTGGTCTTGTGCTGTTGCGCTCGCCAGCGGGCGCGCATCAAAATGGGCGAGCGGGAAAAACACGGTACTGGGTTCGGCTGGGTTGTCGTCTCCGCGTCGTTGGGAATTCAAGCAGCCATGCCCTGCAGCTAGTTAGAGGCGAGTCAGTCATTCAGGTCAGTCCCCTGGCCGCCCGGCTTGTCTGCGACATCCGTCGTCTCGAACGGGCGAAGGGAATGAGCAAAGTGCCGACCGAACAAGGTGCTATCCGAATACACGTGGAACAGGCTGCGATCTCCGCCAGCCACCCAGCCTTGCATTTGCTTCTTTTTCCCATGGCCGTGGCCGAGCAGCAGAAACAACGTTGAGATCGGCACCAAGAGTTTCGGAAGTCACCCGACAGGGTGCTGACTCTTGGTAACGAGTGGAGACCCGGAAGATTCCTTCGTCTCCGTTTTAGCGAACAAGCAGCGAGTTTCTCTGGTTCAAGCCACCAAAGTCGGCGCCCGGGGCCGAATACGGCCTGACGGCATTTTTTCCTTGTTGGGTACCTATGGAGGCAGGCAGGTATGGAGGGAGCCTCAGCGGAGGAAGCCGGCGGCTTCCTTTTTCACGTCCGGTTTCCTCGGCTTTCTTGACGTTAAAGGCATGTGACCGCCGGCCTGCCTTACAAAGTAACTCTGTGATGGGGCGTCTAGCGAGAAATCCTGCGCTGCACGGTGATGCCCAACATTGATCTTGAAGATGCAGCCTCCACTCCGGCGAGAGGCACCAACCGTGACAAGATTTGTGAACCAGGATCTCCCTCGGAGGATCTTGTTTTCTTCCTTTCGTTCTTTCTGGTTCTTTTTTCCATACCGAGAAATAGAATGGCTGGAACTGCAGGAACACTCGGTAACTACGAAGTATTACTTGGCCTTCGACGCACTGTACGGGATCAAGTCCGCCATGGAGCCCGTGTCTCGCTTCCCCGTGGGCCGGGGGCCCGCTCCTGATCGGGGGCATCCGAGACCCACAGGGTAAGCACAGTGCCCGCTGGGAACGAGGGAATCTCGGGATCCATCGCTCGGCATGCTTCTCCGTCTGCCGCTCCATCGACCGCCTCGGGGGTTGCACTGCATAATATCGACGGCTCGGTCGCCAACAGGCTCTCTGCCTGCCCGCCCGATGCGCGGTGGATGCGATAACGGCAGAGGAGGCGAGTTAGGTGGGAGCGGAGAGAAAGTGATGAGTGGTAACTATCTGTTCGTGACGATTCGCTGGAGCCGCGGTTTCGTAATTTCGGACGTTCAACACCAATCCCGGCCCGCCTCGCTCTTGTCAACCGCCGGCGCCGTTTCACAACAAGCTCCGATTACCGCTCCAGTTGTGTGGCGCCGCTTGCTGGATACGCCCGTTGGGCATGTCTCACGGGGTGTTGCACAAAGAAGGGACAGGCTCTGATGTGCCATTGGAGAAAGTAAAGGACCGCGCATCATGATACGTTGGACTCGTAGGGCTGTTGTGGCGGCGGTTTACAAGGGCTGGGCTCTTCCTGAACAAGTCCGGCACAACCTGTCTGTCTCGTTTGACTTGTGGTCGAGCTTCGTCCAACTCGGTGTACGGTTCCAGTCGAGGAGAGCAGCGCTCGCTCCCTTCGTACATCCTATTTGGTGTTCATCTTGGGTCGGTCCCCTTTCTTGGCTAGTGTGCTAGTGCCTGGTTTTGGTTCGGGATGCTGCAGCGGTTCCTTCCCCCGATTGCTTGCCTCTCTGTGTTTCTCTGGAACCGTGTCTCACGCCCGTCGTTTGAATTGCCGATCTGCGCCGGGCAACATTCGCCCGAACATGGGAGGATCTTAGTGTAGCTACCTTGGAGGGCACGGGGGGGTCGTTTCGAATCATTTGTCTGGCCTGTGTTTCTCGGAACGTCCAGAGGGTTCGTGTAACTGCCATACGGCATGGCTTCCTCCTCGGCAGGACATGCCCTGGATATGGTGGGGGAGGGCGGTTCCCTGCTTCATCTATGACGCGAAGCCGGCGAGTTGGTTCGGCCCCAACGGCGTGGACCGCAGATCATGGCCCTTCTGCTCAAGCCGTGAAACACTTGGTGGATTGCACGGCAGAGGGATTTGGGCATAGCCGCCGACGCTGCTCGGTCAAGGTCATTTCCGTGCGACGGCGTCCCGCATCGGAGCCGCATCGTGGATGGGTGTCCGCATGATGTGACGGCGAACTTGAAGTGGATGTATCTGTATGTACAAGTATACGGTGTTTCGGTATGTAAATATTCCAACAGCCGTGGCGTTGATCAACCTACAAGTATGTATGTGACGAAGGATGCGAGGTTCTTTATTCTGCGCCAAGAAGGCCCAGGCCTCTTCAACGGCCATCAACGGCCATCAACGGTCAGGCGGCCGATGTTCGAAATTTCCAGGTTCATCGGGTCGCAACTGAACTGCAGTGTTTCCCATCGGCAACTTCCAGGCTCGAAGATTACAGATGTATGTACATAGGTACTCTTGCTATACTAAGGTAGTGTCGCGGGCTGCATCTTTCCGGTACAGGGTATTTGACCTAGTGGGGCAGTCTAGGCTGAAATGGGTGTCTCTTGCATGACGCCTTTTGAAAATTCCTTTGATGAGCGATGAGCAGAACCTCACACCCTTCGTCGCTCGTTGCAGTTCGGTGCAGACATCAATTTGGCCTGAAGCGCCTGGGCCGCCGCAGTGCTGTGAGCCTGTCAGTGAGCTCGACTTGCATGGGGCAGGCATGGAACGAGCTGCCAGTCGTGCCAGTGTCCAAGAATTAACGGATGACTTACCGAGTACAGTGCGAGCTGGTGAGCTGTTCAATCACGCTGATGATGTCTGGTTACAGTGTACTGTACGGGTCATAACCCTGAGCCAGGAAGTCGGAACCAGGGAATTGGAATTAGTACACTTTGTATTTTGTGGTATTCTCTATAATTAGTATTGTAGCTTATTTTTTGACTCTACTGTGTATGTATGCTATATATTATTCAAAAAAGATACACATACACACATAGTAGAGTGCTGTTGCTGTTGCTGTTGTCTGGAAATCCCCGGATAGCAGTCCCGAAACTAAATGATGCTTGCTGCTCCTGTCACTGTTCGTGCATTGATCACCTTGAAACGGTCGACGGAGTGGTCAGTGACAACCTGACACCTTTTCTTGCCGAGAACAGCCTCGCCCCTCCCCACTGGCCCGCTTCCATGGCGCCCGTCCGTCGGCTGCCGGTTGGTTCAGCGCCTGGCCCCGGCGCATGGTCAGCATGGATCAAGGGTCCAGCCATTTTCTTCTTTGCCAAGCTGTTGCATGATGGAAACCTTCTGCCCTTGGTCTCCACCCTGCGCACCAATTCGCGAATCCGAACAAAAACTCCAACGGTTTGTGTGTGTGTATTTTCCTGAACACCCTCTTCGGCTTTGACTATGTTGAATCCGGACGAAGGGTAGCCGAGAGAAACAACCACATCCATGGAAAGGAAAAAAAAAGAGAAGAAAAAAAAAAAAAGGAAAAGCGCAATCCTGGCCGAATCTCGGCATTCGGGGCTCCTCTACTGACTCGAGCAGTACAGATTGATTGGTATTATTCGTATTAGTTACCGTTGATGCTTCGTCTGCCAACTCTCAGGCGCAAGAGACTGCAACCATCCCAGCGAATTAGTCGACCCGCGTCGGCGTCGGACCATTGCAGGATGCACCGAGGTCGAGAACGATTGGCTCCATCCGAGTTCACAGAGTTACAGAGTCGTAATGTCGACTCTTGTGACTGACAACAAACAACAACAAGCAGCGGATGGATACGGTTGGCCGAGTCTTGTCCTCTTGTCGTCTTGTCGACAGTCTTGTCTTTCGGCTTCTGCTGTTTCGCTGGCCAAGGATGCGACTCTGTCCACGCCCACGGAGCCACACCCGCCCAGTGTGCCAGTGCAGATTGCACCCACAAAGATCCCATCAATTGGGTGTCTTCCTTTTGGCGAGCCGGACTCCGGATGGCGACGGGACATTTGAATGACACCCCACAGTCCCGCAACGATCCCGCTCTTGATTTCTGTGCCCGTTTCAGCTGTCATCCCTTCCTCGGAGCTTAACCGACCCTGTCACAGGCGGCCAAATGAGAGGCGACGAACTACCGGCACGGGCACGGCGATGGTGGCGCGGCCATTCTCAACCAATCCGATTCAACCTTCTCAAGGGACTTCGGCTACCAACCCGGTCTCCGGCCAGCACCGCGACCCAAGAGACGTCCCGCGGGAGTGGATAGTTATGTATGTATGTATGTCTGTATGTCTGTATGTATGTACATACATACATATGGGCATACGAGCACGGCCTTGGCCAATGTCGACTGTCGCCGAACCCACCAAACGAGTCCTACCTTCAAAGTGCGCAGTAGCTCTGCTGTCTCGGCTAAGCAAGATTCCAGTATGGATGCGGTCTGGATTGCCGCAGTGAGCGCATAGATCCAGCAAACTTGCTCGCTCAGAGTAACGTTATTCACTGTGTCCGGGTGGGAACAAGCTCGTACCCGAAAGAGTCTTCCCCCAAGATCACGCAGGCGGCCGGCAGGAAAAGAAACAAACGCCTCGCCTTCCGGCTGCCGAGGAAGCCTGGTCGCTTTCTCCACGCGCTTTCCGGCTCGCCGGCTTGGCAGGGCACTAAGGACGTTGCTGCTGAACACACAGCGCTCGTTGCTGGCCATTGGCTCGGCGATATGCAGCTGGAGGCTCAAGAACTAACCAGGTAGCTCCGTTGACTTTGAGACTCTCTAACTCGCTCATTGGGTCATCGCCCACCAACAGGAAAGGCAGCGCGGAGCCATCTCGTTTCGCCGCCGCGTAGCTGTGACGAATCCTCGTCAGCACACAACCGGGAAGTTCCCACAAGACAGCCAAGGGCCGGGAACAGCGGGATCGAATTAGATGGCCAAGTTAGCGAGCGAGCCGCCGGCGTGAGTGCCTGGCTCCCGCGGCCAACCCGGAAAAAGAAGGAGTCAGGGAGTAACTAGTTACTGTGGAAGCCATTCATCTCGTGCCCCTCGGCTACTGGCAATAGTACTCCGACCTAAAAAGAAGTATCAACGACGAGAGGTTTCGGGGGCTCTCGAGAATGAAGACGGTGGCTTGGAAGTGGCTGGGTGGCAGGCGAGATGCGCCGTGCTTGGATTTGATGGTTGTCTCTTTGACCTCTCTCACCCTGGTCGGACGACACGGGCTTTCGGAGACAGTTGATGACGGTGACGTGCGGCCATCGCAGCCGAATCGTCACTTGGCCGACTGGGACCCCTGTCACAGGGGTCTGGGGCCCGTCGTCGTTGTGCCAGGACTCGGAATCCACAATGTCGGCTCAAAAACGCGCCTGACCGAACCTGGGCGGCAAATGCCCTCTGGCTTAAGCCACATTTCCGTCTCCTGCGGCCGAGGTCTCAAGCCGTCTCAAGCCAGGAGGAGGCTTTGGGGCAGACGAGCATCACCATTGCGAGCTAGTCGAGTCTGAGACAGGGATATATTCCCCGCCTGCCCGTACCGGCATCGTCTGCCCACGCGAGCCCTGAGCTGAGGCGGGCGGGACCCGGGCACAGCCGGGTGATTGTGTCTACACAGTTGCATGGAGGACGCTGGTCACCTTCGGGCACTGTATGCAAAACACAGTTTGCTTGCTGCGCTGCTGCTGCGGGCTCCACCCTGCTGCCCGCCCTGCTGCCGACCCTGCTCACTCACCCACCCCTGGCACGCCCTGGTCAGCCCATGCCCAGCCCATGCCATACCCCCAGACACCGGTAAGAAACCGATTACCGGTAACTCATCTTCAACGTTATTTCGTACCTCGAATACAGCAGCCACCCCGGACATGGAAGCGCGCAACGGGCATGGATGGTGAGATTAGCGGCACAACTGTCTCCACCGACGGTGACAGGCACTGACAGGCTCGTTCGAACCTCCTGGCGCGTGGTTGTTGCCCTCTTTCTCGCTGCTTCAAACCACGCTTCTCGACGGCAAATGTGCTCCCTCCCTCCTGTTCACGTCGCTCAACCCGCGCCCGCCATTTGCTGCTGCATGTCCCCGTGTTTCCCCCGCCACTACGAGACGGGTGTAAGCGCGCAGCACCTCACCTTTCCTCTCTCGCCAGTCTTGCCGCGTTGCCGCTGCCTCTCTGTGGCCTCCGTCCATCCTTCTGCCTCCCACCACACACACCCCCGCCGCCCGCCAACTTTTTCATCGGTTCCGACTGGTGGCTGCAGACCCCGTGTGTGCGCCGACTGGGCTGTGACTATTGTCCCGCCTTAGCCAGCTCCGTTCTGTCCCCAGCGCGCTTGCCCGAGCAACCCCCCGTGTGGAAGACGCTTTGCTCATAGCAAACACGCCCCGCCGCGCTCGGTTTTGCCGACGCGCCCCCAGCCCAAAGACACACACCTCCCAGACGACCGCATGCTCCTCCAGGGGCCTGTGCCGGCTCCCCACGGGTGCTACTAATAGAGCCGCCTTATAGCACATGGTTGTATTGCGGCTGTCCCGGTACCAAACGGCTCAGCTGCCGACGAGTATTGCTGCTGCTCCCTGAGACTGCGGGACAAGGACGAGGGCAGACGGGTCGCGGATCTGAGCGGCATTGGGGTTGCACGGCGTTGCAACACCGCACAATACTACCCCGGGACTTTTCGAACACAGCGCGACTGGAGCATGCTCCAAACAAGACTCACCATCACCACTTCTTGAGACGCTGCAAGGTGCTCCTGCTGCTTCCTGCTGCTTCCTGCTGCCGCCAACACCACCAACACCATTGCTGGCTGCTGCACATCGCCGAAAGCACTCAGCTTTGCAGGGACTTGTGGGGTTGTCGCCAACCGCAACGACCAGGTGAGGCACCAACGTCCGTTTATGGTAGCTTCGAAAGCTTGTCTTCTCTGCGTTTCTGTGGGCTGGGCCGCGTGAATGAGCGTCGAGTTGGTGGAGCTCTGTGGTTCAAGGTTCAGTCTCCCTGACAAGGGGTCCTCCACACTTTTATTTCACACTACACACCTGTGTGTGGACTGAGAGACCAGGGGTGTGGAGAGAAAAACAAGCGAGGAGCAGGCCAGGCCAGGCTCACCTTTAAAGTTGCCTCTTCAACTCCTTCATCCCCCTTCCCCCACCCACATAACAACCCCCCCAACATATTTCCCGTCTGCATGTTTTCTTGACCGGCAGCTCCCCAGCGTCCATCCTATCGGAAGAGCCTGTGGAGACGGGTTCCGAATCGGGCTCCCGGAAACAGACTTGAACCAAGCCGACACCATGGCGTCTGCGACGCACAACCCGTATCCTCGATCTCCCAACCCCTCAGTGCGGCCCTACAGCTCGTCCCTCGCCCCCTCAGCCTCCTCACCCAAGCCGTCCGAACAGTACATGGGCGGCGGCCTGATGAGGTCAGGTGCGAGCAGTGCCACCCCGAACGCGAGACCGAACCAGGCGCCGCTCCACACCATAGGGATCCCGCCGTCTCTCCCTTCGGTCCACCAGCTTCCCCAAAGTTCTTTCCAGTCCTACACGCCCCTCACGTCTACCTCGTCCATGATGGAACGGGACTCCATACCGTCGGGCGAGTCGGTGGCCGGGACACCTCGGGCGCATCATGCCAACCTACCGTCCAACAGCAGCAGCTCCCAGGCACAGAAGCGAGCCTACCGGCAGCGGAGGAAGGACCCGAGCTGCGACGCGTGCCGTGAGAGGAAGGTCAAGTGCGACGCAACCGAGACGACCAGCTGTTCCGAATGTTCGAGCCGGGGCGTCAAGTGCCAGTTCACCAAGGAGACCAACCGCCGCATGTCGTCCATCAAGCAGGTGCAGGATCTCGAGAAGCAGATGGAGCGGATCCGGCGCGAGAACCACAGCCTCCGCCGCATGCTGCAGGAACGCGACGGCCGCCAATTCGAGATGGACATCGACGGCGTCGAGCAGCTGCCGCTCCAGCTCCCGGAGATCAACCAGCAGCCGAAGCGGAAGAAGAGGCCGGCGGGCGTCCAGGACCTGGCGAGGGCGAGGTCGAACCTGCGGAGCTACTCGCGCGGGATATGGAAGCCGCCCGCCCCCTATCGCCAGTCCGCGGCGCCCGAGCTGCGAGATTTCCAGCAGCTCTTGCCGCCACGACAGACCACCGAGGCGCTGCTGCGATCCTATTACACCTCGACACACTCCGTCACGCCCATCCTGCACTGGAACACGCTGATGCAGACGGTCGAGGGCCTGTACCGGCCAGGGAGCCCGCTGCGCGCATCCCAGGCTTTCATGTCCGTCTTCTTCGCCGTCTTGACCGTAGGCCGGCTCTTCATGGCAGAGAACGACCTGAACCGAGGATACTCGGCCACGCAGCTTCTCGAGACGACACGGACCCTGATCGACCCCTGGAACGATGATTATGAGCTGGACAACGCACGTGCGCTCGTGCTGGTCACCATGGCCCTGAACGAGCTGAACCTGAAGTCGGCGGCGTGCAGCTGGTTGGGACGTGCGGTCAGGGTGGCCCAGGACTTGGGCCTCTACACCGAGCTGGGAACGGCGTCGTTTGTCGAAGCCGAGATGCGCAGGAGGACTTGGTGGACCATCTATATCCTCGACCGGAGCCTTGCCATCGAGCTGGGGAGACCCATGCTCATCGACGACTCGGATTGTGATGTTTTGTTGCCAGCAGCCATCGACGATCACCACTTGTCGGACCGCGGCCAGAGGCTCCCTGACGGCGCCGAGGGGCTGACGCATTCCCTCCTCGCTGTGGTCAACGTTGTGCGTTCGTACACGGCGTTGAGCCGGGCGCTCGCCTCGCCTGTCATCGCACCCACCCGCCTCGCGACTTTCGACCAGCATTTCATCTCGTGCCGACGCGCGTTCCCGCCGGCCTGCCAGCACACGAGCACCGTATCGCTGCTGCCCTCCTTTTTGAACCCCCTGATCTACCTCCTCCACGCCCGGCTCCTGCTCCACCGGCACAACCTGCTTCCCTCATGTCCGCCCGACGTCCGTCTAGCAGCGACCGAGCAATGCATGAACACGGCGCTCGAGACGGCGGCCCTCCTCGCGCGCACACCGATCGCCGCGATAGCCGAGGGCGCCACGGCCCTCTTGACCACCCACATCTTCCGCTGCACCCTCTTCCTGCTCCTCACGGGCTGCTTCGAACAAGCATCCAAGTGCATCGCCACGCTGGCCGCCATCAACGACCACCGCGACGTCGCCGTGCCCTGCGGCCGGTACCTCGACTTCTTCGTGTCGGCGCTCGCCTCGCGCCGCGCCGAGATCGTCGCCTACCTCTCGCAGGCCCCCTCGCCCAGCCACCCGCCCTCGCCCTACGGCCCGCCGCCGCCGCCGCCTCAGCGCCCTTCCCACGCGGCTGTCAACGACGCCCTCTTGCGCGACGAGGAGCTGCTCGCCTACGTCAGCGCCGACCTGCAGGCGGGCATGGAGACTGCCTGGGTGTGGGCCGGCAGCAGCGACCGCGAAGCCCCCGCGCCTGTCACCGTGTCCGGCAAGCCGGGGTTGTTTGGCACCGAGGCAAGGTCCAGCTTGACGAGTGAGGAAAGATGGGACTGGGGGCCGGGCGCGGAGGGCTGGGAGCGGTTGGAGAGCTCGCTGAGGAGGTTCGCGACGGGGGAGATGGCGGGCGCGTCGCCGACGTCGGCGCCCAGCGCGAAATTACCACCGCATCCGCATCAACATCAACATCAACATCCGCACTCGCACCCTCACCAGCAGCAGCAGCAGCATCAATCACCGCATCACCACCAACATCAACATCAACACCCACATCAACACCACCACCAACAACAGCCGCCTCCGCATCCGCAGCAGCAACAGCAACACCAAACATGGCCCACCTCCGCCCCGGCGGCCCCACCACCACCCGCTCTCCCGCCCGTCCTGGCACCGCATCCCCAGCACCACCACCAACCCCAGCACTCGCACCATCAACATCAACATCAACACCATCACCAAACACACCAGCCTTCGCCGCAACAGCAACAACAGGAGAGGGGGATCAAGATGGAGATGGGCGGGCACGACGCAAGGGTGGAGATGGCGACGCTGCCGCCGATGGTGGCACCTGGGTCAGGGTCGGGGCCAGGGATGGGGTCGGGGTCGAGGTTGAGTCAGGGGGGGTCGCCCCTGTCGGGGAGTCCGACTGCGGCGGGGAGTGGTGGGGGTGGGAAGAGTAAAAATGAGGAGAGGATTAGTATTGCGAATATTATTTGAGGGGCGGGTTGGGTGAGTGGTGGGGTAGGGCGGGATGGGATGGGTTGGGCTTGGGGTTGGTGGGTTGAGGTTGATGGGTTGAGGTTAGTGGGTTGAAGTTGGTAGTGGTGGTGGTTGGCGGAGGTTATGTTGGGTGCAGGGAGATGAGGTTTGGCGCTGAGGATGGTGTGGAGGCGGAATTCAAACCGAGGGGAGGCACATGGGAAACAGAGAGGCGAGGGCGGGGAATACCACGACGATATGACGACAGACTGCACGAGCGGCGTGTCGAACACGGCAGCAGTCACGGCCGACTGCCCGCCACCCCAGCCACGGGACGTACGAAGTCGCATCTCCTTTCCGGCGCCTCCGCCGACGATTCCAACGATCCTGATGCCTACAGATACATCACCACATCCTCACAACATCCAGCCCGATAGCTGGTCTCCACCGGTAAAACGATACCAACACTCAATACCCGGGCCACTACCCACACCACAACTACTCACCCAAACACACACACTTGCGCAAATCGCATATATATAACCCCTCCCTCCTGCGGCGACAGAGGGAACGGAAGGGCCGGCGGTTCCATTGCATTGCTTTGATACCACACACCCCCCATCGTCATCGGGGCGGCAAAACATTTCTTCTTCTCCTTTTCTTTCTCCCTAATATCGTTCTTTTTCTTTTCATGTCACTCACTCTATACGGAGACAGCCAACCAACAGGTTATGGCAACGGCGCGTGGAAAGACACGCGGGGGAGGAGGTTATCTGATTTTTGGGGGGGTTTTGGGTTCGGGTTCGGAGGGCTGGGCGAACAAAAAGAAAAAGCTTTGCGTTCTACTTTCTTTCTTTCTTTTTTACTTCATGTGGGGTATGGACTGCTGTGGCTATTTTCCCGGACCGGCCTGCCTGTCTGCCTGCCTTGTATGGCGGCGGCGGTTGTTACGTATAGACAGATGGCGTGGGCGATGGATGGATGCATGCATGAGCCTTGGGGCCTGTTATCGGCATTGGCAATACAAGACAAGAGTTTCGACTTGTCGGTGGTTGCTCAGTCGTATTGTGTGTTTTTTGTGATGTGTGCGGTGCCCGTGCTAGGTTTGCTGCTGTACGACGTGGGTGTAGTAGTCCGGCGGTCTGGTGTCTTGTGCTTCGTTGCTTGACTGACTACGTAGTAGAGGGAGGTGTCTTGTCTTGTGTCACTGCCGGACTAGAGGAGGGGGCTGTCCCTGTGTGACTATGCTTGCTTCCTAGTGCAGTTCGGGCGTAACTACCCCTCCTGTTTGTGAGTTTGCATTGCCTATTTTGACACTACCTATCTATCCCTTTCCCTCGCCTTGTTGTTGTGCCCCTGAACCGGCTCACCGGTTCACCGGCTCACCGGTTCACCGGCTCATCGGCTCCTCGGGTACCGTAACAAGGGTGTATGCACCACCGTTTAGCGCCGACGGCAGTTTGCTCCGTTTTCTGCCAGTGACGTCACAGGGGCCACAGCGCATCACAGCGCATTGGCGGACCGCTCCGTTGACCAGTCACATGGCGGGCTAGGATTGCTTCGTCAAGGGTCCTCGAGAGGCTCCATTTCGCGTTGCCGCCTTCGTCTTTCATCACTTTTCTTTTCTCGGTTTCGACAACAAAACTGGCATCACGCCACCACTTCACCGCCAGACCCGGCCACACGAAATACACCTCTTTTACTTTCGGGTCCCGGCGACTGCAGACTGGGCCTACTTTTGGCTCAAAATAACATGCGCCTGCAGTGATAATAGTTGGTTTTATTTTATTTATTCATCTGGTCTTTTTCTGTCTCAGGGTCTCAGGGATCAACAAAGGTGCGCGCTGACACTTTCTAAGAACGAAGAGCGAAGAGTGAAGACCGGAAAGACCGGAGAGTATTCTCAGAGCTCCGCCGCCGATAAAGACCGTCCGGGCTGTCCGAGCCTTCAACAACAGGAGGGCTACGGTTCGACCAGCCAACCAACCCCCCCTATCTCCGCCACGAGCGATGCTCTGGCAACGGCTGAAGGAGATATGCATATACCTCTGGAACTTTCGCTACCTGCCGCTGAAATACCGCTGGCCCCTCATCAAGTTCCGCCGTCGCTTTCTCCCAACCCAGACCGGACTCGGTCTGCGTAACGCCCTGCGCCATGCCCGCTCGCTCAAGCACCCGCCCGAGCCCCACCCCTACCTCTTCGTCCTGCGCCTCCTCTGGCCCTTCCCCGCCTGGCACTTCCGCGCCGTGCTGCCGCCCCCGCCCAGGGCCATCATGGCCGACCCCGAGGGCGTCCGCTGCCGGGTCCGCGACCTGATCTACCTCCGCTCCATGCCGCTGTGGCGCGCCCGCGACACCCCGCAGCGGTCCTTCTACCGCCTCTACGAGGCCTTCTGCGCCGCCGACGGACACATGATCACGTACGAGACCGAGTACTTCTGGCGCCGCTCGTCGCCGCGCTGGGCCGTCGCCAACCTCCCGGACCCGGAGTGCGCCGACCCGGAGCAGTACGCCGTCATGGCCGCCCTAGCCGAGGTGCTGGTGGACTCGTTTACCTGGCGCCTCGAGCTCGGCCTGCGCCGGACCGACCAGCCCATCGTGCACCGCAGCGCCGACCCGCTGCCCTTCACCCCCGAGACGCGCCCGTCGTGGACGGCCAAGGTGCCGCCCCTGCAGGAAAACCTCGTTATTCACCCAGAGGAAGACGCGTATTTCGACAGCCCCCTCCACCGCCGCAACGTTTACATGGCAACCGGGTGGTTCTACACCGTCTGATAGGCCCCGAACGAACCTTGACAGCCCCCCCACAACGCGCGACCAGAAAATTGTTAAAAATTGTTGTGCTGCTTGGTGTGACACCCGTGCCCCCGACTTCCCAACTAGGATATGATCACCGCCCTTTCTTTCCCCCGCATTCCACGCACTCAACACCACACCCAGTCGTTCTTCAGGCCCTGGTATTTCCACCTTGCCGTGTCCGCATCCCACACCATGTCCGCGATGCCCACCTCGCCGTACTTCTCCGCGTAGAGCTCCGCGACCTCCTGGATGGCGTCGTCCGTGGGCGGCAGCTCAAACCCGTTGAGATTGAGCTCGCGGATGTAGCGGAAGCTGATGGGCGGTTCCCCCGCCCGGCGCATCAGGCGCACCAGCGCGGCCGCATCAGACACATCGACGTCCTTGTTCCCGCGGCGGTCGCGCGCGTGCGCGATGCGGCGCACCTTGCGCTCGAGGGCCCAGCTGAGGCGGCCTGCGTAGATGACTAGGTTGGCGCCCTCGTAGATGGTGATGCCTTGCTGGACGGACTCGAGGAACAGGTCCATGCGGCGGTCCTTGGCCACGAACAGCTCGACCTCGCGGTTCAGCCAGTCCTCGATGTAGCCGCCCTGCTCCGCCACCGCCGAGATGGCCCGCTGCAGCTCCACCAGGTAGTCGGTCGCCGCCGCGATGTTGGGGTCCAGGATGCAGTCGATGTCGTACGACGCCTCCCGGTTGTGGCACACCCGCACTGCTAGGGACCCGCCCACTGAGATGAGCCGCAGCGGCGCCACACTCATCAGCAGGTCGCTTGCCCCGATCTCGTCGTCGAGGGATGCGAGGGCTGGAGGGTGGGTTAGTTCGGAGAACTACACTATCAAAAGTGTGGGGGGTAGGGTTACAGAAAGCCAAACCAAGCAGGCATGTCCCGGCTCAAGTGAAGTACATAGATGAGAATAGACAGGTCAAGATACTACAAACGAAAGCGAGATCAGAAAGGGATATATACCTTTTCCCATCTCGTCGTATGTCAACGGCGCCTGGTTTTCCCGAGGAAACGCCATCTTCGCCCGAGACGCATTGATAGCACCCTGGCGATATACCTCGGAGATGTTGGATGTCGAACTATGCGTCCGCAGCGTACTTTGCGCCGGAGAGAAACGCTGGGTTGTTCCCCGCTCGATAGGAGCCGAAGAAACAACTGTCACCCCCACCATCTCCAATATGCACATCCACCTGCCGCTTCGTTGATTGGGCGGTTGAGCCCCTCCGTTTGGACTATCGCTCATTGGCCCCTCTCGATCTTCTTCCGGAAACGGAAAACACCAGCCAAGACTGACGATGAGGTAAAGGGGGTAAATAAACACGAGCTGGATGTTGAACGAGTACGCCGTTGTGTCATCCATTCCCACAAGCGCACCGTCGATCTAACGAAAAGCCATCTGAGAGAGTCTAAATCTTGCCTCCAGGCATCCAGAAGATGTTGCCTCTCCAGCTGCCGTTATCGGACCAGCTCGTCATGTGTCGGCGGGAGAGGTTCCAGACTGAGTGGGCAAATGTGAGAGGGAGGGGGCATATATGGATGTAGTTTTGGTTGGTTTTTACATTATTCGTACGGATACGAGTACGGTAATAGCTCGCTCCGTTTGAGTGAGACATGTGCCACAAGACTCACTAGATGAGGGGATACAACCAAGCCAAGGGATCACGGCAAGGTCTGTAGGGGCCCAATAGACGGGTATAGTCGAACAAGTCTTATTGAAAAGCCAGCCAGCCGTCAATCACCTCTGCAAACCCCATTTCAGCCAGCCTCCGCGCAACCAACCGCCGCCAGTCCGACTTTGTCTCCTCATTATCATCATTCGGGAAATCCATCCCCGACGACAAGTGGAACTTAGTCCGCACCCACTTCCTCGGCACATACCCAGCAATCTCCCAATCAATCACCCCCATCCCACGCGTATCAGGCTCGACAATAATATTGCCCGGCCCAAGATCACAGTGATAAAACACCAGCTCGGACACATCCATCCCCATCCAACACAATTCTCCCGCAGCACCTCCGGCTCAAGACACTGATCATCGTTCGCCAGATACAACTCCATCACCTGCCCCCCATCCACCCACCCACCACCTCCCCCTCCACCCAGCCATCACCTCGCACAACCCCGCCACCCGCTCAACATAGTACCCCCCGCAACTCCGCACCCATCGCCGGCCACGCCTCCGCGAGCGTCACCCCGGGAACGCGCGAAACCACCAGGTAGTACCTTCCCTCCCACTCGCCATGGCACAGCACAGCGGGCAGGCGGCAGTCCAGCAGCCGCGGCTCCCCTTCGCCGCGGCGGGCGTGCAGGAACTCGAGCGTGGCGTGCTCGGGCGTGAGGCGCGGCAGGCGGCGGTCGCGCGCTTTGATGAAGGCGTCGCCGGCGCGCCAGACGGCGGATTGGTCGCCTGCGGCGTGGACGCGGGGGAGGGTGGGTGAATGCTCGGGGTGTGGGTGAAGGGCGGGGAGGGGGTGGGAGGGGCGGAGGAGAGGGTGAAGACGCCGCCGGTGCCGTCGGCCCAGGATGCGTGGTGGTGGTGGTGGTGCCCCTGGAGGGGTTGGGCGGGGGTTGGTTGGTGGGAGAGGAGGAGGCGGTCGCCGAGGAGCCAGGTGTGGGCGTCGATGGCTTGGATGGAGTCGTTGACGTGCGTTTTGGGGGATGCTATGTTGCAGACGGACGTGGGTGGAAGTCTAAGGATATAAACGAAACCAGGCGAGGTCTGCTTAGGGATCGATAGGATGCTGGATCGACGGGTTATAAAATCTATAAAATAGCAAGTATTTGAGAGGGAGAGAGAAGCAGCTTAGAAGATAGATGACGGGGTAACCGCTTTTGAAGCGGTGTAGATTCAGAGCGTTGGCTGTTGGTTTGGTGCTGGCTGTGAGAGTGTGTTTGTGTTTGCCTTGATTCGCTCCTTAGGGGGGAGCGGGGCGTCGTCGTACTGGAAAGCGCCCACAAGTGTGCCGAGCTGTTTGCTGTCTGGTTGGTCACAGTGACCCAGAGGGCCGGAACCACCCCTCTCGAGGCTGATGGAGGGCATACTGAGGTTGTCTCTCGGTGTACTGGCCATGTAAGGTTAATACTCCGTCCATCGCGAAGTCATGGTATGAGTTCCCGGCTTGTGACTTTCGTCTCCATGGCAATGATTCGACCCCAGTCGTTACCGCCAGCGCGGACACCACGACGTCTTGCCCGCCTTGTCTGTCTTACAGAGTACAGCCTGCTCAGCTCAATATGCCCAAACCGAGTGCCGCATGCTCAGACAAGGGCCTGTAAACAAAGTGGACCAGCCTCAACCACCAACGGGCCAACATAAAATGGCCTCCCTTTCAGAACCAGCCGCGCTATTCGTATGTGCCTTGAAAATTGCGGCGAGCTTTCGTTCGTACCTGACGGGCTTGGATACAAGCGTGACACCTTGAGTCAGAGCAGACAAACCAACGGCTGGTGTTAAATGGCACATCGGTAAGTTCGCGATTTGTTTGCCTTGGGCCGTTATCGTTCCCAAATTAGTGGGGGGTGGGTGCCCAGATACAGCCATCCGGCCCCATGTGCGAATTGGATGGGGAGGGAAGTGGGAAAACAGCTGGGTCGATAGTCGAATTATGGCGGTGGGGTTTTGGCGTTGGTGATGGGTTGGGTTGGGGGCGGGAGGTGGTGTCTCCCTACCTCTGTCAACCACCCGGCCACGAAACCAAGCAGAAACCAATGTTTTTGACTCTTTTGTCATACTAAGCGTGCTTTTGTAGACCACAACGGCTTTTAGCCGGTTAAGTGCCTATGTTGCGGGCGAGACGTTGCGGCGTCCAACCTATGGAGGGTATGCATTCTTACACGGAGTGCATCAAATCCAGCGCTAGTCGTTGCTTCGCTGGCCGGCCTCAGTGATAGGCAGAGAGTTACTGAAAGACGAAGACGGCGAAAATCGTAATTTTCCTGCCAGCACAGCCGTCAGCGCTCATCGAGGGACACGAGAGAAAACGAGTAACTCCCCTCGGTCTGGAATGTTGCATATTGACTATGTAGGCGTTTGTCATGGACCCGGTAATCCGTGATTTCGGCGTATATTACATAGTTCCTTTGATGATGTTATCGACTTCCAAGGTTCTTTACCGTCGAAAAACCCACAATGGGCCTGCATCAGGACAACGCCCATGTCAGAGTTCCACCCATCCTCTTCCTAATTCGCCAAGCCGGATCGACAAGGCTGCATAAAACAAGCTTTGTGGGAGCAGTGTCGGAAGAGTGCCACAAAAGCCCCGGTCTGCCCTCCGACCCCTCCACCCCTCCACCCCTCCATCCGACAGCTTCCAGGGACATGCAGCAACTACCTGACTAAGGTGTCTCTGTTGCCAATGGGAAGAACCCGGGCGGAAAATGGATGAGGAGAGAATGCAGCGCAGCTGCCCAATAGAACAGGCGATTGGGGAGCACACTGCCCGGAGGAGAGCAACTGCTTTGTGCTGCTTGCCAACTGGAGCTTGACCCCTCTTTTACGTACCTCTCCGGCCTTTAACGAGGGGCGGCCTCTTCGTCCTATGGTTCCTTCCTCTCTCGTCAGTTTCGTTCTCCCTTGAAAGTTCAAGTCCAATGCTGTTCAATGCTGTTAAGATAACTTGAAAGCCTGCTACTTCCCCGAGTAACTCTGTCAGACCGGTCAGTGCCTTGCCCATTTCATCTCCTGACCCCCACCACCCGATCAGGAGATATCCAGCGCCCAAGCTCCCCATGTGTGCCGTGTTTGCATCACCCGATAGCTGATAAAACCGAACAAAAAAAGAGTTTAGACCTGCTTGGGCGTCTATAAAACCGCTTGCTTGTTGACTCCCGATAACTATCTGAACGGCTTTTCTGCCTGAGAAATTCATAGACTCTAACCACCCGCACCCAATTCTTCTCACTCAATCGCAAACATGGTGCACCTTCAAACCATCAAGCCCAAGGACGATGTGAACAAGATTGCCGACGGCATCAAGAAGGTCCATCTCCAATTAGCCAATGACGACGACAGCTTCACCACGAGCGTCTATGGCTCGCGGTTTGCCGCCCAGGACCTGCCCCGCCACGAGATGCCCGAGCACGAGATGCCCCGGGAAGTGGCATACCGCATGATCAAGGACGACCTGAGCCTGGACGGCAACCCAATGCTGAAGTGAGTCGAATTAATTTAGCCCAATCCAATTAGGGGGAGACTAACCATAGACCACCAGCTTGGCTTCGTTTGTCACGACGTTCATGGTAAGCGCCTGATGGTATTGTGTATCCCAGCCTTGTGTCCTAACAAGCACCAGGAAGAGGAAGCCGAAAAGCTCATGACCGAGTCCTTCTCCAAGAACTTCATCGATTACGAGGAGTACCCCCAATCCGCCGACATCCAGAACCGCTGCGTCTCCATGATTGGCCGCCTCTTCAACGCCCCGGTCGGCTCCAGCGACGCCGACGCCATCGGCACCTCGTGCGTCGGCAGCTCCGAGGCCATCATGCTAGGCGTGCTGGCCATGAAGAAGCGCTGGAAGAACAAGCGGGCCGCCGAGGGCAAGCCGACCGACCGCCCCAATATTGTCATGTCGTCGGCCGTGCAGGTCTGCTGGGAGAAGGCGACGCGCTACTTTGAGATTGAGGAGAAGCTTGTTTACTGCACCGAGGACCGCTACGTCATCGACCCCAAGGAGACGGTCGACCTAGTGGACGAGAATACCATTGGTATTTGCTGCATTCTGGGTACGACTTATACGGGCGAGTATGAGGACGTCAAGGCAGTCAACGACTTGTTGAACGAGAGGGGCCTCGACACGCCCATCCACGTTGATGCGGCTAGTGGTGGGTTCGTGGCGCCGTTTGTTGTCCCCGATCTCGAGTGGGACTTCAGGCTGGACCATGTCGTCTCCATCAACGTTTCCGGGCACAAGGTAACTTTTTCCGCTCGATGACACCGGATGTGCGTATTCTGACTGGTCCTTGCAGTACGGCCTCGTCTATCCCGGTGTTGGCTGGGTGGTCTGGCGCAGCGCCGAGTTCCTCCCGCAGGAGCTCGTCTTCAACATCAACTACCTGGGCGCCGACCAGGCGTCATTCACGCTCAACTTCAGCAAGGGCGCCAGCCAGGTCATCGGGCAGTACTACCAGCTCATCCGGCTCGGCAAGCACGGCTACCGGGCCATCATGAGCAACCTGACGCGCACGGCCAACTATCTGTCCGACTCGCTCGAGGCGCTCGGCTTCATCATCATGTCCAAGAAGTCGGGCGAGGGCCTGCCGCTGGTCGCCTTCCGGCTGCCACCGCAGGAGGACCGCAACTACGACGAGTTCTCGCTCGGCCACGCCCTGCGCTCGCGCGGCTGGGTTGTCCCGGCTTACACCATGGCGCCCCACACCGAGAACCTCAAGATGCTGCGCGTGGTCGTGCGCGAGGACTTTACCAAGAACCGGTGCGACGCCTTGATTGCCGACGTCAAGCTGAGCCAGCACCTGCTCGAGGAGATGGACCGCGAGAGCATCAAGAAGCAGCAGGACTTTATCCACAAGCATCATACGGCGAGTGGCAAGGCCCCGCATAACCACCCCAAGTACCGGGTAAGTCCCATGTTTTATTTTTCCTTGTTATCTGGCGATATTACGAGTGCCGTGATGCTGACCATATGGCTGTAGAAGGAGAAACACTCGATCCAGGGAAAGACCGGGAAGACTCATGCTGTCTGCTAAAACGCACACAAGAGAGGGTGCAGCCCGTACCAGGAGCTGCTCGCCTTTACATGATCACAATGACAGATGATTGATAGCGATGCCTTGATTTAGTTGGAGCGGACTAGGGTACTTCTCGCTGCATTTTGTCGATGTAATTGAGTCATAGTTGTATGGATGCCGCGAGAATCTGGAAAACGACGTGACTTTCGGTAGCATCTCGATTTGATATGAGGATCAAATCCAGTCAATTGAATCCCATCGTTCTCTGCTAGATGACCCACAAACTACTTTCGGTAAATAACAAAACGAAGTTCGACGATGGGTTGTTTCTTTGTTTTTGTTGCTCTCACTGTCCAGAGTTGCGAGAACCTTGATGGATGGCTGCATCCCGCCAAGTCCCTTATCGATAACAGAATTCCCTGGTGGTGTGGGTCAAATCCCGGCTCCCGACATCGCTTTGAGGTTTTTGTGAAATGAAACATGACTCGACTCGACTCTTGTTGACACCAATGCTGTGACTAACAAGCCAGGTCGTCGCCATTGAAGGATATAAGTCGTCCACATCCAGGGAGGCTTCCTTACTTTCATTGATCCTCCGTGATCTGACTTGAAATCTCACCTCCTACGCTCTCAACCGGGCCCATCTCTCTGGCTATCTTCACCTTCATCTCAACCACTACCACCCCTTCATTGCCTCCCGGCCTTCTCTCACTCTCATAATTCCTTAATCATGGCCTTCCGTACATCACTGCGCCTCGTCGCCGCCGCCCGCTCGGCAGCAACCCGCCCAGTGGCAGCCCGGTTCTACTCCCAGGCCACCACCGTGCCCACCTCGAGCGCCTCGTCAGTGACGGCCGCCCAGATCAAGAGGGACGCCGCCCTGCCCAACCCCGACCCGGCAGAGGACTCGGCCAGCGCCGCCCTCGTGCGCGAGCATGCCCCCTACATGGTCGCCACCTACGCCCGCCCGCCCCCCGTGTTCGTCAAGGGCGAGGGCTCCTATCTCTACGACATTGAGAACAAGAAGTACCTCGACTTCACCGCGGGGATCGCCGTCAACTCGCTCGGCCACTGCGATCCTGAGATATCGACTTTGATCGCCCAGCAGGTAACTCACCCTTCCTTTTCCCCCATATCACTTAGTCCCCACCCCTGCACAGCTCACCCACTAACCTCCCCCTAGGCCAAAACCCTCATGCACGCCTCCAACCTCTACTACAACCCCTGGACGGGCGCCCTCTCCAAGCTTCTCATCGAGCAAACCCTCGCCTCCGGCGGCATGCACGACGCCGCCGCAGCATTCATCTGCAACTCCGGCAGCGAAGCCAACGAAGCCGCCATCAAATTCGCCCGCAAAGCCGCCAAAACCACCACCCCCAACAACCCCAACAAACACGAAATCGTCTCCTTCCGCAACGCCTTCCACGGCCGCACCATGGGCTCACTCTCCGCCACCCCCAACCCCAAATACCAATCCCCCTTCACCCCGCTCATCCCAGGCTGCCGCGTAGGCGACCTCAACGACACCGCCGCCCTCCCCACCCTCATCACCCCGCAGACCTGCGCCGTGCTGGTCGAGCCGATCCAAGGCGAAGGCGGCGTGCAAGTGGCGTCGGACGCCTTCCTGACGGCCCTCGCGCGCCGCTGCAGGGAAGTCGACGCCGTGCTGGTGCACGACGAGATCCAGTGCGGGCTGTCGCGGACGGGGCGGTTCTGGGCGCACGCGCACCTGCCCAAGGAGGCGCACCCGGATATTGTGACCACGGCGAAGGCGCTCGGGAATGGGTTCCCGATTGGGGCGGCGCTGGTGAATGCGCGCGTGGCGGGGCGGATCAAGGTCGGGGATCATGGGACGACGTTTGGCGGGAATCCGCTCGCGTGTAGGGTGGCGGTGAGGATTGTGGAGAGGTTGGCGGATGGGGGGCTGCAGGCTGGGGTGGTGCGGAAGGGGGCGGTGTTTAGGGACGGGTTTGAGAGGTTGAGGGCGAGGTTTCCGGGTTTGGTGCAGGAGGTCAGGGGGAGGGGGTTGATTTTGGGGTTGCAGTTGAGTGAGGACCCGGCGGGGATTGTCAGGGCTGCGAGGGAGAGGGGATTGTTGGTTATTACGGCGGGCACGAATACGTTGAGGTTTGTGCCGAGCTTGGTGATGAGTGAGGAGGAGATTAGGGAGGGGTTGGGGATTTTGGAGGAGGCGATCGCCGCGACGAGGGAGTAGAGTACATGGACGGAGGGTGGGCGTTAGTAGGATGAGGCAGGGAGAAGGGCACGGATGGAGGAGGGACGGCTGTCCGTGTTGGTTGTTTGTTGTTTCGGTTACGTTTTGTGTCTAGATCTCGAGTCGTTGTTTCGTTTTGGACGGAGTTGGGAGTCAAAAAAACTGTCGAGTTGGTTGAGCAAGTATGACCTGACTGACCGTGTCTGGCCGGTACTGCCCGTGGTACATTTCCATCTTGTGCTAGCAAGCGTGTAAAACGTATGGCTCGTGACGCGGATACAGGGGCAAGTATCAAAGCCTATCTAAAAGTACCACCGCCCTACCATTTGCAGACGTGGAAGGGTAATACCGAGCATCACAAGCACCTGGTCATTGTAACCTGGCTTGCGAAACAAAGACAGTCGTGCAACCCCTTTGCCACGCTGCGATGCTTGGTGTAAGCGGGTGTCTGCAATCTGATTTCCTGCTGCCGAACCGGTGACGAGGGAAGGTGGGTTATGCAGCGGAGATCTTGTACACCTCCCGTGGCTACGTACGTACGTATTGTATTGTGTTGCGTTCAAATCAATGACAGTCACAGCCAGGAACTGGCTGGCGTGCAACACCATCTCTGTGTTGGCGGGATGTGCGTCATGCCACACGCCACGGGTGCTACCGGAACGTTGCTAAATAACTAGGTGGCAGATCGGTGTGGAAACGAAACAGCGGCCGGCGTAACCCACCAACGAGTTAGCTGTGTTATAGCTGTGTGTGTGGTTAGATCGCCGTCATCCAAGATGAACACCTGCACACGAACCAGATCGTCTCGCGAAACGAAACACACCTCTAGTTGGCCACCACACAGTCCCACAAAACACAATGCATAAACTCGCAATCCCTCATCACATCAAGCTCGTGTCAAGGGTCAAGGCCCGCAAGGCGCAGTCAAACGAAAGGTAGTATTTCATCCACGTCATGTCATGTGTATCCGCAGCAAATGTTGCGTTGCCCAAATCCCCTCTTTTCTCTAGCGAGTGCCCCAGATCTCTCGATGGTACTGTTACATACAACCCAACCGGCTTGCCAATCCAAGTCCAAGTCCAAATAGCAGAAAGAAAAGCAGAAAAAGCAGAAAAATAAACGGTCAAACGCCTGACGAAGGGCCAGAAAAAAAAAGATTCTTGCCTTCCCTATGTCTCAATGAACGAGTGACAATCAAAGTCAACCAGTCCACCTCCCATCCCCCGAGAGAGAGCAAGAAGTAGCTAGCCAACGGGGTATAGAAGTGATGCAAAAAAGGTGAGCCCCAACAAGTTGGCGACCCAAGACCGCAGTGTCATCCAAGCAAAGAAGGAAAAGACACCCGGCCAAGAAATGAAATCGCACGCGCATCATCGACCCAAAATTTAGGCCAGACGAGCCTTGGAGGCGCCGCGGAAGCGACGAACGCGCAGCTTCTTGGTGGCGGCCTCGATGGAGAGGGTGCCGCCGGAGCCGGCCTTGCAGACGGTGCCGGCAGCGACGGGCTGCGGGGCGGTCCAGGCGCCGCTGGCGCAGCGCTGGAACGAGGCGCCGTCGATGCAGTTCCAGGCGCCCTCCTCGGCGCAGGCGGTGCCCTGGGCGTGCAGGCCGCCGGAGCCAGAGCCAGAGTTGGAGCCAGAGCCAGAGCCGCTACCGCTGCCGGAGCCAGCACCGCCGGTGGCAGCGGGAGGGGCGACGGCGGTCTGGGTGACGAGGGTGGTGGGCTGAGCAGCGGGAGGGGTGATGAAGACGCCACTAGAAGAAGATGGTAAGCTTGAGTTCGCAGACGCGGTTGAAACAGTAGTAGAGTTGGTGAATACATACCCAGGGAGCGAGGGAGGGTTGGAAGGGGTGGGAGCGGGAGCAGCCGTGGCCTGCACGGCGGTCGAGCTCGGCGCACTACCACCCTGGTTGCCGCTGCCGGAGCCAGCGCCTTCACCAGAGCCAGAGCCAGAGCCAGATCCAGATCCAGATCCCGCACCAGCACCACCGCCGGAGCCAGTGGAGCCGCAGCTGCCGACGGGAGGGCCGACCTTGCCACCGTTGTTGACGACATCCGGGCCGGGGTCCGGGTACTGGACATCAGAGCCCTCGGTAGTCTTGCAGCCGTTGCCGATGTTGGCGACGAAGACCTGGGGGCGGGACGAGAAAGCAGCGGAGGCGCGGGTCTGGACCTCGCGCTTGCCGCCGCCGCCGATGGTGACGGCGGCGCAGTTCATGTACTGCTCGCGGTTGCCGATGTTGTTGTTCCAGGTCCAGGCCCAGATGGCCTCGCCCTCGGGGGCGTCCGAGGGGATGGTGAAGGGGTAGTTGGAGGCGAGCGGGCAGCCGCCGATGATGGACTGGATGACGGTGAAGGTCTTGCCCTTGTCGTAGCTCAGGCTGACCTGGCACGAGCCGCCGCCGTGGGGGGCGCCGCCGACAACGGTGAAGTTGTAGTTGCCGCCGGGAGCGAACTGGGCGGTGGGGGCGCCGGCGGCGGTGCCGACGTCCGAGTGGTAGCCCTTGCACGGGTAGTTGGCGCCCGAGTCGGCGAGAGGGGCCGTGTTGGTGTAGTCGACGTTGACGGCGTTGGGGTTGAACTTGGACCGGAAGGGAGCCGGGTACGAGATCTCCATGTGGGCGGCCGCAAGCTGGCTGCCAGCGAGCAGGGCAAGGGCGCCGGTGGTGAATCCGTTGAACATCTTGACGGTTGTCTTGGGTTGTTCTTTTTTTGGGGAAGGGTTGTTTCGTTTGAGATCGCGCGCTCAAAAAGTGCCGGATAGGCGAGTTTGTTGGAAGTTGCAGGGAGCGAAGTTAGTCACTGACAGGACCAGCAGTTGTTGTCTTTTGTAATTCGAGCACTGCTCGTGAGCCACAAGAAGGAATGAAGTGGGCTTTGTGTTGTGTTGTTGTGAAGCTGTTGTTGGCTTGTCGCTATTGAGAACAATAGGCTTGTTTTTGTGAATCACAATCGAAAAGCACCGGGCTCGAAAATTGTGTGTGAAAGTGGTTCCAAGGGACCGTGTTGTTGCGAGAACAATGGGAAGTGAAGAAAAGACAATGAAGCCCGTGCCTGGAGCTGTTTGGTTTGAAGGAGAGAACGAGGCGCGATGCCGTGGTGATGAGGAGAGAATAAAAAGACGGTTCGACAAAGGGCGGGGAGTGCTCCCTTTATCCTGATGTTTCTGTTCTCCCCCGTTCGTCCCTTAATGATTGGGTGTGAGGGGCTGATAGGTCGAGCAGCGCAGGCTTGTTTCGAACCCCACTGGCTACACAGGGTCCTCTCGTCCCAAGCGTTCAGAGAGCCAAGCCTGAGCACAGCGACTCTCCCGTTGTGGGTAAGACGCCGCTTGGGATGGCAGGGGGGGCTGGAAGGAGGTGGGGGGGGTCAGGTACCTCGGGGGGGGGCGACGTGGCCACCGCATTTGTCCGATGTTCGATGCCCAGACGAGCCAGACATGTGGCCCTGGTTGGCCTCGGTGGCCTTCGTCTCTTTCCTTTTTTCCTTTCCCCTGGCTCCCTGACTCCCTGCTACCAGGAATTGCACGATCAACCCCCGCTTGCTTGCCCATCCTGCGGGCCTGTGGCAAGTCGGCCGCCCACAGCGACAAGGGTGAATGGAATATTTTCCGCTTCGAAGTGACACTGACAGGATTCCATTGCTTCCTAATTCGGCATTTCTCCCCTAAGTTTACAGTACTGTGCCGGATACTCACTTGCTGAGGTGTGTAAGTCAGGAAGTGTGATGACAGCCGCGCGCTCAGTTCGACCTGCTGCACGTGTTGTGGAGATTCTCGAGTTCTCCAGTGACTGCGATGGGCGTCCCGCCTGCCCGCTTCCCGTATTCATGGATGGGATGGCAGCTGTTTCTCAGTGAGACAAAAAAGCGTTGGTGTGACAGGTGACAGGCACGGCGACCTTGTTGGCCAGCTCACGTTTGGCTGTCCGCTGCCCGGTGCCCAGTCACGCAAGTGGCACTTTTGAGAGGTGGGGCAGCTGGTTCCCCCCTTGCCGGACTTTGGGCCATGGCTTTTCAACGTCTTGCCGAATCGCGGATCGAGGATGGCACACAACCAGGATGAGTCGTGCAGCCAGTGGCAGCCAAAAAGGGGAAGGAGGCCTGAGAGAAAAGAAAAACACAGGGGTATCCCGCTTCTAGCGGCACCTGTGGATCTCGATATGCCAGGGGTGCAGAAAATGTCGACCAATGAAAAATAAAAGGTACCTGGCCGCATTCGCAGGTCCAGACGGAGGGGTTGATTGGCCCTCGAGCGGGGACCACTGCACAGTGGTGGTCTGGGCAAGATCCTGGGGAACCTGGCCGCAGCCGCCCGACTGGCCGAGTGCATGAACTTGAAACACCGCCCCCTTTCCCTCACCCACCGAGCATCCCAGTCGTGCCCAGCCAGCGTCCTCGAACAAGCCCCGTCAACCCCGGTCCACTCCACTGGCGGCCGCAGGCTCGTGCCTCGGTTTTCCATTTCCACCTGAAGCCCAAGCTCATCAATCACATCGGACCAGAAAAACGGCTGGACGGAAGATGCTTGTTCGACTGGCTACCCGGTGTTTGCTCGGCTTGCGCAGGGGCTGCCCATGTCGGATGCGGCTGCCCACATGGGACGGCCACGGCTTGTCGAAACTCACAGCCTTCACTCAAGCTTGGCCAAACAGGCTCAATGCTGCATCAATGACGGAAAGTTCCCAATACGACCGTATCGAGGCAGCCCAGTGAACACACTGCCGAGTGGGACTCGTATACCCGCAACTCGACGTCTGGAACCTTCCTGTCAGAGGCAGAAGCCACAGACGCCATCGGTTTAACCCGGACAAATAACGGTAATACCACGGTGCGCCGAAAAGAATTAGTGTCGTCCACACTTTTAGACACTTGTGTTTCAACTTCCAGCGATCACGAAAAGCACGCGGCCGCGCGGGGGTAAGACCACCACACCATTTCACCGTTCCAGATGCACCCACGCGCCCACCCGATCTGGCCTCACCGCACCTCAATCGGGAGTCTGCTTGTGTGGGCTGCAGACTGCAGAAGACTGCAGCAGACTCCCGGCGTTGTGCGGCGCGCGCTACTGTTCGTAAATCGCTCAGAATAGGAGAGACAGGAAACAAAGTAAGACAGCATGTGCAGAGAGGAGGGTGCGACATTTGCCAAAATAGTCCATGTTTCCCGCCAAGTTTACCCGCATCGGAACCATAAAAAGCAGTCGATGCTTTCCCATTTGCTTGCTTCCCGCGGTGCAAGCGCTGTGTTTGCCGTCACCTGCGCACACTGCGCTAACCCCTCGAGCCCCTCCCTGCTTACGTATGGCGGCGAGTCCGCGCCAGCAGCCCCGCCGACAGCCCCGCCAGGCTTGATCTCAGTGGGCTGAACAAAAAGTGGGCAAGCCCTCAAAAAGCGCCTTGCCAGCCATCCATGGAGGCGAACCCCGGGCCCGACCAAGGACCTGGAGACGCCAGACGATCCAGCTCACAACCACCGCGCTTGGACTGATCGTCGAGACCGCCAGCCGCGCGCTCATGCACCATCTCAACCTGAGCGGCTGTCGATTGAGGAATCAAACGATGAGGAACAGACGAGAAACAAACAGCTGAACAACTCGAGACAGACGGTCGCAGAAACCGGCGGCTTGGACCGGCTATCGGGGGCGGAGAATGGAGAGTGCGAGACAGCACAGACTCACCTTGAAAACCCCTGAACCTGAAGTTGGGCCCCGCCGCCTGTCACCATCCTTCCATTCTTACCCACATGTGCCCGATGAGAGCACAAACCACTTCGCTTTCGTGCTTTCGGTTGACGGCACAGGAAGCCGCCATAAGGTGGCTCCCCGGGCGAGACGCTCGTCGTTGTTCAATCCTTGCGGGAATGGCGACGCCGAGCGGGGCAAATGCATGTTTGTTTCGAGGACTCAAGCCGTTGGAAGCTCGACGAAAGATTTCGGACAAAAAACGAACAACTCGCCACCGCGGAGACCGGCAGTCCCACCGACAGGTGAGGGTAAGCAACGTTGCGAGGCAAACCAGATCCTCCGACGGGTGCCTTGCATGCCAATGCCAACGGCCCGACCACCACCACCCTGAACGGAGGTTTGCAAATCCTTTTCCATGCGGTAGACCGTTGGCTTCAAAGGCCCGATCGGAGACACAGGAGAAAGTTGAGGTGGTGGTGAGCACTTTCGGACCAAACAAGCCAACGACCAACCAAAACTCCATCCTCCAAGTCGATCCCTGACTCCCAAACCAGCTGCCCTCCTGCCCCATCCGCGCATCTCCCGAATGACGGACCTTCCCCGATGGATGACACCGACCGGGGTCTCCAACATCCCTAACCCCAACCTCATCCCAACCTCCAGCGCGCGCCAGGCGACAACCCAGCTCAGGCCATCAAGGCCGTTCGACTTCAGCAAATCCTCCCCGCCTCGCTATTCATGCAACGTTAACAAGTTCCCTCCTGAAACCCGCGTAATATTGTTAGGGCCTCCTGTTCCCCACGCACGTCCCTCGCCACGAATGGAGACCGTCCACCTCACAGCCACCGTCCTGCTCATTTCCAGATTCGGCTTCAACTTCATGCGAAAAAGTAAAAAGTCCACCGGAAGCAAAGCCCACTAGAGCAAGCAAGGGTTGGAGAGAGGCAATATCCTCTTCGACGACATCATAGCAAATGGCATCTAGGCACCAGCATACAGAGGCGTAAAGCCGAGACGCCGGGCACGCAGAATCACCGGCTTTGCTACTCGATGAGCGTTAGGTTGTCAAGAATGTCCCCTTGCAATCAAACCAACCGAGGAGACGGGACTGTGATTCGGGATTTGGCAGCATGTGAATCTCCGAATGATGGACATGCGCGTAGCATCAGCACCATCAAAATACCGTTCTCCAACTCGACGCCCTTGGACCAGCAGGCGAGGGTGCCGGAGAAGCGAGATGCGGCTCGACGTGCCCCAGCGAATGCATGCGCAGTATTGGAGTCCGAGTTGGAAAGTCGAGACGAACCTAATGAGCCCAAGCCACGCCACGATTGCCACGAATCTACTAGTATGCTCCCTGTAATGAGAGAGAGGGAGCTAGAGCTGTCGTCAACAAATCGGCAGTTGGGCGCCCACTGCGGCCGCCGTAACATACGCAAGCTCGGAACAACCCATAGATAGACACGCCACCGTCTGATGTTCTTGTAGACAAAGCCGGTCCTCGAGATTCCACAGTGGCGGCTCGATGGGGAGTTACCATTCACGGCACACACGGCAGCACCAAGTAAATGCCTCGAGACCTCGTCATGGGCCAGTGCCTGGACGGAGAACTGCCGACGCAGTCCCGCAATTGGGAAGAAACGCTTAACAAACACGCATCCACCGAAGGCTCAGAGCTGCGTTGTGAACTCCGCCGTGTTTGGTTTGTGGCGTTCACTGACCGTGCGAGGATCTTCAACATGGAAGCATTATCCCTAGACCAACAAAACATTCGTCACTGGCAGCAGCAGTCAACTGAATCTCAAGTGGCCAACATCAATGTCGTTTACCGCAGCATATACTTGGGCGGCGAGTGGCTCGGATATCAGCCCAGAAACTCGGACACATCTGACTGTACATACATACATCCATAGTTATGTGCCACAAAATCCCGTGGCCACCACGCCACCCAACGGCGCAAGAAAAAAGGGGTCGTCGGTCGACCTGGCCGGGCCATCCCGCTCATCCCATCCCAATCCTCCCCCGGCAGCCAACGGCGTTGAACAAACAACCTGCGATCCTTCTCCCGTGCCGCTTGTCCTTCCCCTCACCCCCCTCTCGATCTCACTCTTCCCCCCTCCCCTAGCCTCCCGATCTCACATCATCGAACCCCTCCTGCCCCTCTTCTATCCATCCCCCTTTACTTCTTACCCCCCACCCACACAATCTGTCTAGCTGTGCCACATAGTCTCCCCTCCATTCTTTCACCCCCTCAACCGTTGCTTTTACACCTATGTATGTACATACAAGTCCAGCCCCGGCTCTCGTTCTGCACATGCATATAGCCGCCCACGCAACCCCACCACTCGGCGAGAGTAGGGCGTAGTTTTGCGTGCTCTCCTGCTCCTCTTGCGGAGGGTTCGATGGGCAGAGTGTGGCGGGTAGAGTGAGCAGAGTGTAGTGGACAGAGTGTAGTGGACAGAGTGTGTTCAGCAGAGTGTCTTTGAGCAGAGTGTCGTGGGTAGAGTGTGTTGAGCAGAGCGAGGTTGAGCAGAACAAGGCAAGTAGGCAGCCGGTACTCCCGCCCCCCCTACAAGCAGAGTGACGGTGGGAAAACTGAGGTGAGCAGAAGAATGCAGAATGTGGTGAGTAACATGCATGGGGTAAGGCAAATGCAAATAGGCAGCTCACCACACCACACCCAACCCACACTCACTCCAGACACGAGCAGTAACACGCAAGTCAGCTCTGCCAGAAACAAGAACACCAAATTCCATATTCCGTTTCGCTGCATGCTACCACTTTTTGATCAACCTAAAAGAAAACACGTCCCGAAAACCCAAACACCCACCCATCATCCATCCGCAGCGGCACAGCTCCCATGCATGCTGAGCAGCAATCAAGTAAGCCAGTCCTGCCACCGAGGTCACCTAAACCTAGCTGCTGTAGTGGCCGGCCGCAGACAGACAGACAGACAGACGGGTAGACGTATGGATGGGGATAATAACCTTTGCCTCAGCCAGACTCATCGTCCTCCTCCTCTTTTTTTCTTTCTTTCTGTCTTCCTCCTCTCCATGCCATGCCACGCCGTGCCATACCATGCCCGTGCCATACCATGCCGTGCCATACCATGCCATGCCATGCCCTGTCAGCCATCCATGACTCCGACCGAGTCTCGATTGTCCTCGATGACTTCGATCGACCAGCCATCACCACCCACCCCTCTTCACCCCTCTTCACCCCATCCCATCCCGTCTCATCTCAATCTCATCTCCTCCTCCGCCCTAGCCTTAATCGCCCGTCCATCCTATCAATCTCATCCAGGCCAGCTCAGAGCTCAGGTCAGGCCAAGCAGCAAGGGCCGCTCCCACTTGACCTTGATCCTTGCACCCGACCACCCACTGTCAAAGCATGACAGACAGACAAGCGGTTCGTTTTTGTTTTTTGGCCCGGCCATCTCGCCGAAGACAATAAACAAACAAATAAAAAGACTGCATCGCGGGTGTAGTATGTATGTATGCGATAAAAAAGCTCAATTGATGGATAGATGGACGGGTGGATGGATGATGGGATTGGATGGACGAGGGCAAAAAAGCTAGTAGTTATAATCGTCCTTTCTCTCTCCTTTTCCCGCCTGCCAGCCAGCCTGCTCGTCTGCCAGCCCGTCCGTCTCCGTCCGTCTCCTTTCGCTTTTTGGTCCATCATCCATTCATCCCCTTCTCCGCTCGCTTCTCACTTCTCACTTCCCCGTCAATGCTGCCCGTCAGTTAGGGCTCGGCCATGGATAATCCGCTTCAATTTCGCTTCGGCCTCTGTTCAATGAGGCTCCCGAGTTGGCCGACACTGCCTCGACCCAGCCAGCCCGGCGATGGCAGCATACCTAACAGGTACTTCGTCATGTCACGGCAATTCTTAGGCTGGAAACGAGTGAGTTACCCCGACAGCTTCGGCGGAGATTCGCAGGCAGGCGGGTAGGCAGGTAGACGAAGCCGCGGCACGACCTCCGTAGTTCGTTTTCGCAGTTGCTCACTGCGGCCGCTGGCCCGAGAACTTGCCCTGGGGCTGCTGCGGCGTGTAGGCCGGCTGCTGGTATGGCATCCCGGGACTCATACCGTACACGGCCTGCTGGCCCTGGTGTGATCCCTGATGCGAGCCTTGGTGCACCATCATCGGCGCGGTCGGCCGTCCAGGGCTGGGAAACCCGTTGGACCCGGGAACCGGTTGCGGAGGACCGGCGCCGGCGGGGATAAAGTGGGGTTGGCCACCGGGGTACATCGGTCCCGCTGCCACCATCCCGTTAGGACCCATAAACCCTTGCTGAACCATCATTTGGGGCCCCATGTGGTGCGGCTGCTGCGGGATAAACTGCGGGTTGTGCGAGAAGCTGCGGAACTGACCCATCTGAGGGCCGTTCATGTACGGCTGCATCACCGGTTGGCCGTAGGGCATCTGCCCCTGAGGGTTCACCGTCGGAGGATACGCCATGGGCACCGGTCCCATCCTAGGGGACGCGAAGGACTGCGCCGAGTTGGAATGCATCATCCTATGATCATCCGGGTTGCTAAACGGCACATGAGGGGCGGGACCGTGCTGGCCGGCGTGCATCTGCATCGGGGGCATGTGTGGCGACTGGCGGGGCGCCATGTTAGGGGCACCGTGTTGCAAGTGGAACGGCAGCTGGTGTTGGTGCGCAACCTGCGGCATGACGTGGGTCGGGTTGGGTGTGGCGACGGCGGCGCTCGAGAGGGGCAGGCGCTCAAAGTACTGCTTGTAGGTCAGATGCATGGTCGAGTCCGGCGCCTCTGTCTCCTCCTGGAGCTGCCGCCAGGTCGGGAGTGTGTCGAAAGACGGCTTGAGGCCATCGTTGTCATCCCAGTTCCGGCCCTGCGGCGGCTGGATGGTCTCAATGTGTGATAGTATGAAACACTTCTTGACATCCACCGCTCTGGTCTTGCGCCGAATTAGCTGTCCTTTGATGGGGGCCGGAGGGGCGGCTGCCTCGGCAATGTTGTTCACGGACGAGCGAGGGGAAGAGCCCGAACTGGGAACGGCAGGGTTGAAGGGCTGTGCAAACGCGTTGGGCCGGAACTCGTGGCTGTTCGGGTTCAACTTGGGACCCATGAAGGGCGGCGGAGCAGCGTTCATGCGGCGGTTAAAACCTGGGTCGACGCTGTTGGCCGGGCCGGTGGGGGGGAGGCGCATATCCGGCGGTGGGTGTTGGCCGATATGAGGGTGCTGCATCTTTTGTTGTTCCACATTGCGAAGCCGCTGTGCCAGGTTGCCCGTCGTCTGGTTTTGAGGGGCCATATGAGGCGGCGGCCGGTTGTTTCTGTTGTACTGGTAGTGAGGCTGGGGGTTGTACGAAGAGCGGGTGCCCTGGTGACGGCCAGGGACTCCGCCTGCCGAACCGGAATGTTGCGGCGCAGCCGGACGGGAGCTCCCGCGCGTAGCATCAGTCGTTGCCGCAGGTGTCGAGGCACCGGATTGCTCAGCGCTCGCCTTGCCCTGGGTTTCCTTCGACGTCGTCGCTTCCTTATCCTGGGAGGCCACCTCCTTCTGCTTGGCCAGCTCGTCCATGTTGTGCTTCGCCTTGTCCTGAATCTGCTTCTGCTTGGCAGGATCCTTGGCAATGATAGAAATCAAATCCTTGGGGACGGGGGTGAAGAGTTTGAAATTCTCTGCGAATTTCTTGAGCTCCGTCAACTTGACCTCCTTGTCGGCCTTTGCCCTCGTGGTTCTGACTTTCTCGGCCATGAACCTCTGGGTGGTCGCAAAATTCCGGAACGAGGACAGCACGTCGCGCTCCACATTCGCGGTTACGCCAGGGACAGCGCCAACCTTTGACGCACCGCGGCTGGTGGTTGCCGGGGGCCGGGCGGCGGCGCCATCTTTGGCCTCCGCTGCCTTTGCATCCGAAGTCGTTTCCGCCTTGCTCTCGGGTGCCTTGCCTCCGACTGCGGCTGCGCCCGCCTTCGGCTCTGCCGGCTTGTCCGAGGCCGGGGCGGCCGGCTTCTCTGCGGCGGCTTGGTTCTTCGACTCGGTCGGTTTCGGTGTCTGCGCAGGCTTCGGGGTGGGAGTGCTCTTAAGCTGTGACGAGATGATAGCAGGATCAACGGGAACACCCTTTACGGTCGCCTGACCGGTGGGCGCGCGCCGGGCGGGCGGTGTGTACTTGTTGTCCCGGGCCGCCAATGGCGGGAAGTCCTGTCGGCGGACGCCGCTGTACCTAGAGGAGGGGTCAATCTCATGTATCGTAACCGGGCGGGGAGTTTTCTCACTTGTCTTCCTCATCTCTTTGATCCTCACCGCCGACAAAGTCCATCACACGCTCCTCGGCAACATGCGAGGTGGTGGGCAGAGTACGCTCAATCTCCCGCGCCTTTCTCTCAGCAGCCGCCAACCGTTCCTTATACTGGGGGTGGCTCTTGTCAATGGCGGTGGTATAGATATTTTCGTCGTAGTCCGTCTTCAAGCCAAACAGGCGCTCGTTCTCGGCGAATTGATCCCAGGCGCCGCCAGCGCTGGGTTTCTCCAGCGACCCATCAACTTCGTAACCGGCATCGGGGACCCAAGCTTTCAAGCTCCTCTCCGGGCCGAGTCTCGAGTTGGAGATTGCGGCGTCTGTGCGAAAAGAGGACCGATTGCCTGGGGATAACCCGTCAGCGAGAGCGAGGAAAAGGGGGGTGTTACAGTGTCACCGCCTACCGTTTGGAGCACGGCCGTCATTCTTGGCATTGTTGGCAGGAACAACGCGGGCATCCGCAATGTCTTTCCGCTGAATGGTCATGGTGGGCTGCTGCTGCTCTCTTTTACTCGCGGTATCTGCGGAGTTCGGAACCTTTTTCTGCTGCACCATGCTCAAGCGGCAGCTGGCAGGTTCGGGACCGTTGTTGTAGGTGCCCTCGAATTCGGCGCCGGACGTGAGAACAATGCGAACTCGCTGGCCCTATTATGAAAGGAAAAAAAAAAAGAAATTGTCAGCGCATGTCACCAATCAGCTCGGCTCTGTATCAGATGTTGCAAGGTTCGACTGGAGCTTTGACCATGGAGTTTCGCAAGTTCCGACTCCGCTAGCCGGAGCTTGAAGCAAGGCGTGGCCGTGGGTCGAGGAAAAGGAGGTGAAGAAGAGGGGAGGGGATGACGGAGAACAAAAGGGACTAACCTCGCGGAGGGAGCTCGTCACAGACTGCTTGTTCTGGGGGGCTTGCGACCGACCGGTGATGGGGTTTTTGTTAGAGGTCCAGGCCTTTTGCTGGACGGGAGGTTGTCTGTGCGGGCGGTCGTTAGTCAATCAATGCCTGTTCCACCGACCCTCTGCCGCATATGCACAACGAGGTCCCGGAAGTGGGAGCGCGGTGACCCGGGCGATTGACGGTGCAGAATGAGAGGGGGATAATGCATAGGCCAGAAAAAAAGGGAGGTGGACGGGGTGGGAAAAAAAGACGAAATGTCTTTGTTGGCGGGGAGGTTGCAGCAAGGCTCTCAAAAAAGTTGGGGATGCGTGGGAAGGGTCTCGTGTCTCACCTCGGAGTCGGGGGCGAAGCGGTTGCCTCTGGGGCTCTCGGTCGCTGGTCGCCGAGCTTGCTGCTGTACAGAGGTCGTGCGGTGGGCGACTTGATGTCCGGGGTGGTGGATTGCGATGGCGATGCGACAACGGGTTTGGAGGTTGTCGATCGGTCTTCCATAGTTCCTGTGCCCTGCCGTTGAGTTGGAACACTCGAGGCGGTTGTCCAGACTTTGGGGAAAGAGGGTGCGGGCGGGAGATCCAGTGCGGGAGCGGCAGAGAGAGGGTAGGTAGTTTGTACGAATTGGGCGAATCAGGGCTCTGATTGGTGGGTGGCGGTGGGCAAGCAAGCAGCGGCGAGCGAGGGGTGTGCACCAGCAGCAACCCGATCGATTTGCGGCAGCTCGAGGGCTCGCTCGGTCACGACAGCTGCCGAGTTACGGCTTCTTGATTAAGGCTCAGCTCAGGCTTTCCTGACCTGAGGTAGATGGCCTGCCGGATGCCCAGCAAGATACCGCAATACCGCAGGGTGTCACAGCCACAGGCGGCCAACTGATTTCCCGGTCGAAGGCTTACAACAGAACAGGGGCATCGATGTCGGCCCCGCTTGCCGTGTGGTTGGCGGTTCCTGCCGAGTGATGGCTGTCTCTCTCCCGGTTGAGAAGTATGTACGGAGTAGTATCGGAGGGTTAGTCGAGGGGCGCGCTAATGTGAGGCGCGGAGGAAGCCGACTCCGAGGGTTCGGAAAGGGAGGGGAAGAGTGATGCAGAGAAAAGTACAACAACTGCGCTGGGCACGCTGGGTACGCTGGGCACTTGAGCGGCGTTCTTGCGGAACGGAATGTCTCGCGGCCTGTCTTGGGCGGGGAAGGGCAAAGAAGCTTGGGTCGACTGGTCCAGGCGCTCAGCGGTTGCACAGGAAAGGCAGAAGAAGGAGAGCAGCAGAACAGGCAGGGCAGTAGCGGAAATCAGGGCGCAACTACGAATAGTTAAATCCTAGTGGCTCCAAGAGGCCAGAGAGTACAAAACTCGCATGCAAGCAAATGACCTGCGACCCCGCGAATGACCGCCAGAACAAACCCGTGTTCCTTCGTGGGTTTTGATGGAATCACAGCGTCTGAAGAGAACACAGAGGTTCTCCTAAAACAGCAGCTTGCCCAGGCATTCGCTGGCAGCAAGACCTCCCGGAGAGCTTGATCCCCACTAGTCCCGTTTCAGCGAAGGTCACCTTGGCAGGACCATGGATCGCCAGGAAGCCCCACGTGATTTGCTTCTTTGAGTGGATTGTCCTGATCCTGGCTCCAGCCTTTGGGGAATTGCGACGACCGACTGGGCGCTGGAGCTTGAGCCTGTTCCTATCACACAACGAGGACCCTTTGTTCAGCGCTCGCCAGGCGGGAAGTTTTTGGACTGCGACCAACAGAGCTCGACGATAGTATCCCCCGTTCCAGCAAATCAAGAGAACGTACTTTACCGACCTTGGGGACCTCCCGAGTCAGGAGGTGGGTTTAAACAGCCGAAGTTCCCAGCTCTCACCAGAAATACAATTGTTGCATTTAGAGAGTCCAGATCTGCCTCCTCTTGCTTATTTTCTCAAACCTTTTTTCCCTTATCCATTCAGTTACTTCTTTGTTCCTCGAGCATTACTGACAGCGTTGCCGCTTTTGCCAACAACCTAAAATTCGTCAACGAGTCTAGAATGACGCAAATTATTCGTTCGCCCCATTGCCGTCCGACGATCTTTGGTGTGGGCATGGGAACGCAGCAATACCTCGCTACCTGTAGCCACCTGTTCCATTGATATACCATGTCAAAAATCGGTAACTCCTTCGTCATGGCGTACAGAATACATGCTCTCACGGCTTAGTCTTGGCCATAAAAGCTTGGTGAGTGACGTTGAACCTGATATCATGCCTATACCGCCAAGACACTCTGAATAAGCTCTCCTCTGGCTAGACTACAGAACATGCAACCGCGGGCCTGTTAAGTGTGTCAATCGAAATATGTCGTGAAACCGTGCCGTTCGTCGTTCGTTAAGTTATGACTCGGAATTGCTTTCCACGCATAAGGAGGTTGGCAGTTCGTGATATCGAATATTAGGAACACTTGCCACCTTGACCGCAGGACGGCCAGTTTCGTATGACTGCCTCCCTTGAACTATGTAGGGGTTCGCATCACACGAGAACTTAACACGCTTGCCGCTTGGCATGGATGGGACGCCCACACCTCGCACGCAATCCGTGGCTTGTGATGGAAATGTTGCCAGTCTCAGAGATCGACCAACGATGATTGACACGGAGCGGCACGGAGAGAAGCAAACCGTCAAGTAGGGGCTGGGTTCAATTTGGTTCAACAGGAAGGTGAATGAATTATCCACGCCACTTCAGAGTATCCAACAACATCGAAGTCGAACTTTCAGTCATTACTGATTACAACTGTTCTCCCAATCTCCCAACAAACAAGCAACAACAACACCAACAACAACAACAACAACAACAACATCCTCCATTCTCACCCTTCCATTCCAACCAAACCCTCACCACATACTAACCCTCCCACCTTCCATACCAACCCAACCCCCCTACCCTATCAACACCCCCTTCCATACCCCCCCACCTCTCTCTCTCTCTCAAAATCTCTCAAAGCCTCTCAAACTCTCAAATCCCCAACCCCGCAAAAACCACCACCCCCATCATAACCACCCCCAACTCCACCGCCCCCCCACCCCTCACCCCAACAGCAGCGTTAATAGCCGTCGGCGTGCTCGGCGCCCGGGTGCTAGTCCGTGTCCTGGTGCGGGTGTTGTCATCCCCATCATCATCCCCACTGCCCGTCGACGACGGGCCGCCCGTGGTGCTGGTGCTGGTGGTGGTCAGCGTGGCGTTGCCGCTGTTGCTGCCGCTGCCGTGGGTTGGGGAGACGCTGAGGCTGGGGATGGTGGCGGGGATGGTGGTGGTGATGCTGCTTGTGGACCGTGTGGGGTGGGTGGTGGGGGTGGTGTGGTCGTTGTTGTTGGTGTCGGTGTCTGAGGTGGAGGGGGTGGGGCTGGCGATGGCGTCGCTTGGGACGGTGGTGGTGGTGCTGGTTGCTCCGGCGAGGCTGGTGAGCAGGGCCGTGAGGAGGAGGGAGGATTTGAGCTGCATTTTGGGGTGGGTTGGTTTGGGGTTTGGTTTGAGTTAAGTTGGCTCGGTTGGCTTGGATGTCTAGACGGCTGGTTTATACTGCTTTTCTTTGGGATGGGGGCAAGGAAAGAGAGGAGGTCAAGAAGAGAGGGCGGCCGGCCGGTCTTTAAATTGTGACGAGAAAGCGCACCTGTCGCCGGGGAGATAGAGTCTGGATCGCCGGGACGGGCCACGAGCGAGACATGGCTGCTCTGGCTCCGGAATTTCTTGCTCAAGCCTTCGGAAAGGCAGTGCGGGTTCCCGTAGAAAGAAGAAGAGGCGCTGCCTCCAGCCGCGAGGGGCAGTAGGACACGGCGGAAGCCGTGGTCGATCCCAACGCCTCTCCGAAACTAGAAGCGGATCCGGGTGAGATTATTGGATGATAGATGGGCGCAAACGCCGCAAGGGCTGGGCGGTGACAGAGGGCAAGGCGGGATGGCTTGGATTGAGGGCCTGGACCTTTCACAATTTGCCGATGCCCCTGGAGTTGTGTCACCTGTCCGGCGTCAACGTCCAAGGGCTTGAAACAGCGGAGAAGACACGAAGAGGCAAGCAGTCAGGTTGATGCCGGAGACGGCACGCAGTTGAAGCTGCGAGCAGAAGCACCAAATTTGTGTCTCAGTCGGGCGGGCAGAGGGAGGTAGGGTGCGAATATTTCGTAACTAACTGGTTCCATGTTCGTATTCAGAACCCTCCCTGCGCTCAGTTTTGTCCGGATATGACAACATGGCAGAGACTGAAGTCCGCATGGCAGTCCGGAAGGACTAACTGCATGGTTGTGCAGTTGAGATTACGCCTTCAAGCCATTGATTTGGCATTTATGTACGAAGTATGTATTTGACTTCCAGAGGATATGCAATTCTCAGCCCCCCTTTGAAGCAAGACACGCCCGCAGCAAGCGTTCCCTAATTCGACATCGGACTTTCCCCTTGGTGGTTTAGACTGCCTTCGTTGGAGTGCCTCGCCCTGCAGAGGGACTGCCGCAACTCGTGGTTATGACGTGCGTATCGAATCGTCGATGGGGCCTGGAGTGGAGATGTTGTCGATGCTGGTCGATGCTTCCAGGTTGTTTCGAAACGCACATGTCGTTAAGGTTGTTTTGGAAGCTTTCCAGATGTGGAAAGGTCCCGAACACGAGCCCTGAACCCGCATGCAGTCCAGGGGTCAGAAGATTCTCGAACGAAAAATGGACAGACAACGAGAGGATGGGGGTTCATGCGGAAGCTGCAGCGCGGGTAAGTTAGGCTAGAAAATGCTGAAAAATTTACCAATTAAGCATCGAAGGGTAAGATAAACGAAATACATTCTCAAAGATTGCCATTTTTTAAATCTTGGGTCGAACTGCGGGCTTCGGCGTTAGCGGCAAAGGAATTATCTGTAGCACCCCTCCAAGGCCTGATGCCCCGCAAGCCTGCCCCGGCGGTCTTGACACTTTGGGCCAACCAAGGTGGGAGCGCAGCCTGATTCAGCTGGCGTCGGGTGCTGGGTGCCTCAGTGGAGACTTGCGATTGCCAACCCCAACCCCATTGCAGGCAGTGGGAGGAACCTCCGCACCTCCCAGGAGAAGAGCAGTCTCTGGTTTGCAACCTCCCGTCGTCAGTTCCTCTGTCGAACCGCTAGTTCCCTGCTCGCCCGGACTCGAAACGCAGCAGCAACGAGATAACCCCGGCCCGCGATCGGGAAGCCGCTTCATCCGTCCCATCCCGCCCCCCAACCTCCGAATATTTGGTCGAGCGAGCGATCCAAATTACGCGCATCGTCGGTTACCTAGATTGGGCATCAAGAGACGGCCGAAACAGAGAAGAGGAGAAGAAGTAGAAGAAGAGCCGCTAGCGCACGGGGCGAAACTTACCACTAGACGACAGAGGGTCCAAATACCGAATAATGAATCCGTCGCGCAGTTCGCAGCGTCGGTCACCTGGCGGAGAGCCAGGCCCACCCCCGGCCGTCCCTCCACGCTCCATATCACCCGCCGTCGGCGTCGGCACCAACCGCCCCGTCGCCCCTCGTTCCATGGGCTCCTCACGATCGATGCAACCGACGAGCGCGAGCGGAAGCGGAAGTAGGAATGATGGAACCAGACGGGCCAACGTGAGTGCTACATTGCCGGTTTCTCTTTTCCTTTGCAGATCCCCATTCGACCGCCGGCTTCATGCACCACCGGACCATGGGTTTCAAACCCCCGGTGGCGTACCGCCACATCCACTCTCATCTCTCTGGTCCGGTCTTTGCTGTCGTCGCTTTGCGCGTGTTCTACGATTCGCTCGCTAGCTATCCACATCACTGTTCATTGCTAACAATGTCGCCTAAAAAGTCAGCAGGAAGCAGTACTTCGGTCCCGCTGTCCCAGATCGAGAAGAGCGTCACACACCTCCTCGTCGCCACGAAACAACTCCTGGAGACACTCACACAATGGTCGCGAGGAAACGCCACCGACACCCAGGTGTCCGACGTCTACGTCCGCCTCGGCTACGAGTTCAATATGGCCTGCCGCGCCTTCACCGCGATCAACGTCGACACATCCGACCTTGGGAACGTACCTGAACTGTTGAGGAATATCTTGGAGTCCACTCTTAGTCAGGAGGCGAGCGCGGAAAGTTTGGAGAAGTACCTGCCGAAAATCCGGGATATAATCATCAACCTACTACACGGACTCAAGCGGAAGCAGACTCGGCTGAGGCAAAGGCAACAGCGGGAAAGAGACGGCGGCGCTTCTGGCACTGGCTCTGGTGACAGTGCCGAAGCTACTAGTCCTCCCGTGCCGCCCCGGACAACAAGTACGAGCACAATGGGGAGCGCCGGCTCCGGCCTGACAACATTGCTGAACGAGGGGCTAGAGGACGGGTATCGACCAGCAAGTCAGCGTGATGACGGACGGAACAACGCGGCACCCTCGCCTACCAAGCGTTTCCTGCAGCGGGAGCAATCTCGCGGTTCTGTCAACTCGGACCAGTCGAGCCTTTCCAGTAACACGATGCAAAACATTCCGGTGCTCCCTCCCTACCCCGGCGACGAGACGATTCCCTCGGGGCCTTCGGCAAGCGACCTGAGCAGCCTGGATAACTTCCCGCCGCCACCGCCGCCGCCCAAGGAATCGCAGCAGAGCGCCCTGGCGGCGTTGCAGAGGGGCGGCGACTTGGAAAGACGGGCATCCCGAAGGTACTCGGCTTACCAGATATCGAAACACCTAGGCTCCCAGGGAGGTTTTCCTGTGCTTCCGCCCCAGATTACACCGATACCGAACCGAGGGCGTGGCGAAGCGTGGGAGTCGATGCGGGCAATGCAGGCCAGGATACTGTTCGGCACAAGCGCAACACGTCCAGCCAGTCGCGGACGGCAACCCTTGATTCTTCTCCTGTCCGGGTTCCGAGGCGGGTCTCGGAGGAGCCCGAGGACCTCCCGATACAGGTCCCCACCGCAAGAGCCGAGTTGCCCGCCGCCCGGGAAGACGAAAAGTTCCAGCCAAGTGCGACTTTGAACGGGCCACCGTCCGACGTCCTGGCGGTGACGGAGACAGAAGAGCAGGAGAAACCTGTACCGCCAGCTCCGGCGCCAGCGCCCCCAATAGTACGGGCCGTAACCCCTGACAAACCACCGAGCAACTTCACGGAGACTCCGCCCCCCACCAAGGACTTGACCCTTTTCCTACAGTACAAATCCAAGGTTAAGAAGTTTGTGCTCTCGGGAGGATATGAGGAACTGTCGATTGGGCGTTTGCAGCTCGCCTTCATCGAGAAGTTTTCGTGGAACACGCAGCAGAACGGCGCCGATCTACCAGACATCTACATCCAGGATCCGGTGTCAGGGGTCCGTCACGAGCTGGAAGACCTCTCCGACATCAAGGACCGCACCGTTTTGGTGCTCAACGTGGAGCAGCTGGACGAGGTCAAAAGGCATATCGACGACGGCCTCGGCTCGCTCAAGCAGATGATGGCGGAGATGAAGCAGAACGTCCATGACCAAGGGGCCGCTCTGCAGAGCGTGTCGGAACGGCAGCAGGAGACAGCCAAGGACCTGGCCCGACTAACCGCCGCCCCGCCCACCGTTGCCGCAGCCGCGCCCATGGAATCGCCCAAGCAAGCAACAGGACCCGCGCAGGCATCGCGCAAACTCAGCCCCGGCCAACTCTCCGAGGTCCAGAGCCTCCGACGCGACCTAGCCGTCCTCCGGCAGACCTACTCCAACTTCCAGTCCGAAGTCCAAGGCTCCATGTCCGCCCTCCGCGCCAAGGCAGCCAACGTCAAGATCGCGGCCACCGCGATCGCCGTCCCCGACGTCGAAGGCAACGCGGGCCACGCGTACGTGGTCGCGGGCCGCAAGCAGCTCAACCAGGATAGCGACCGGCTGGTCAACCGGGTGGACGACCTGCAGGACCTAGTCGAAGACCTCCGCAAGGACGTAGTCCACCGCGGCGTGCGCCCCCTCCCGCGCCAGCTCGAGGCCGTCACCCGCGACATCGCCCTGCTCACCAAGGAGCTCAGCAAGATGGAAGAATCCATGAAACAAGAAAAACCCATCTGGACCAAGATCTGGGAGAAAGAACTCGAAGACGTCTGCCAAGGTCGCGACGAACTCCGCCTCGTCGAAGACCTGATCGTCGACCTCCGCGACGACCTCGAAAAGGCCTCCGAGACCTTCGCCCTCGTCGAGCAAGCCACAAAGGAACAAATGAAAGACGCCGGCGGCGCCGGCACCGGCCCCGGCGGCGTCATTGTCGCGCGCCAGTTCAGCAAGGGCCTCACCTCCATCCGCGAGAACGCCACGGGCGTCGACCCCAACGCGGCCAAGGAGGGTGTCTTGGGGGAGGTGCGCGCGCTGCAGCCGAACCATGAGAACAGGCTGGAGGCGATCGAGAGGGCGGAGAAGCTGCGGCAGAAGGAGCTGGCAAGGCGCAGGGAGAACCCGTTGACCAAGGAGCTGGCGACGTTTGTGGAGGAGGGCAAGCTGAAGAAGAGTGGTGGTGTGGAGGAGGTGGAGAGGGCAAGGAAGGCGAAGGATGAAAGGATCAGGAGGGAGGTGTGGGAGAGGCAGAATGGCATCGTGGCCTTGCCGGAGGAGGAGGGGGAGCCCGTGGGCGAGGAGGGGGAGGGGGAGGGGGATGGGTTGGAGGGTGTGGATGGGGAGGAGGATCTGGAGGGGGAGGACTTGGTTAACGGAACGGTGGCGGGGGCAGCGAATGGTGGGGATTGATTTGAGTTTTTATGCTGTTGTTGAATGGTCTGGTCTGGTCTGGCTGCCTCTTTGTTTGATGTGTGATGGATGCACTGGGTTTACTTGTTGTCGTGGGGGAAAGGGGGGAAGCGCGGTTGAAGGATTATACCCACTGTCTTTTGCCTGCTTGCTTGCTTGCTGTTTGGTTTATTGTTTACAGCTGTGTGTGGTTTCAGCGGGTTCTTCTGTGTATCTTTTGGTTATGAGCAATGCATTGGTTGATGAGTTTGTATCTGTTGGATATCTGGTTTGTTTGTCTGTTTTGCCAGGGGAAACTGTGCCGCCTGTTCGGTGTGTTAGAGATCCTGTCCTACCCCAACAAATGCAATGCCGGGCCTAGATGCGTCCGCTCCTCTTCCCGGGCCGATCGACGGTGGGGTTCCGGGGTAGCATCTCCCGGGTGAGCCCCGCACTCGGGGCCCAATTATGGGGTGATAACCCGCGCGCGAAGTAAGCTGACCTGGAGTCTTGGTGAGACCTGCGTCCGTTCTGTTTGGTTCGACCTTCCCGGCAGGATTGGAGAGATCGTCGTAGGGGAAAACGATGGTTGGGCAGGCGCGGTGTTGGTAAGCTACTGCAGCAGGTAGAGGTGAATGGTGTGGAGGGAGGGGGGGACAAGATGTTGGGAAGGAGGGGTTGGGTACCTGATGTTGTGGTATATTATGTTTCCCTTGCTCCCGTTAGCCCCCAACCCACTCTTCTTTTTCTCCTTGGGTCATCACGGTTCTCAGCCCTTCCGATATCAGGTCTTCTTTGTACACACAACACAACTACCAGCATCCAAGCTAGCAAGCTGACATCAACCTTACCACCACATCACAACAACGACACCACTTCGCAACCATGACACCCGAATTTGAGGAGCGCCTCAAGAAGGCCATCGACGACCGCGTCCTCCCCGCCACAGTCGCTCTCGCGCGAGACAAATCCGGTACGCATGACCACCACCACCACCACCACCACCACACCCTACCATGGCATCAACAGCTAGCTAACACCCCACCCCAGGCAAAATGAACTACACCCTCGCGCACGGCCCGTCCTCCCTCGAATCACCCGACGCCCCCCCCATCACCCCATCCACCATGCTCACCATGGCATCCCTAACCAAGCTCATCACCGCGCTCTGCCTGCTCAAGCTCGTCGAGGGCAACATCCTGGAGATCGACGAGGACGTGACCCGGTACGTGGAGCCGCTGGCGGCGCAGCCGATCCTGACGGGGTTCGACGAGTCGTCGGGCGCGCCGCTGTACAAGGCGCGCGAGACGCCCATCACGCTGCGCCATCTGCTCACGCACAGCGCCGGCACGGGATACATCCTCATGGAGGAGAAGCTGGCCAAGTGGGCGGCCGCCACGGGCCGCGCGCTGCCCGTGCCGCTGCGGCATAGTCCCGTCTCGGGCGGGAGGGCGGTGGACTCGCGGTTTGCGTATCCGTTGCTGTTTGAGCCCGGCCAGGGGTGGGTGTATGGCAGTGGGGTGGACTGGGCGGGTAGGTTGATTGAGAAGTTGACGGGGGCGTTCTTTGATGATTTTATCTATGAGAATGTGCTGAGTCGTGTGGGCGTGCCCAAGGGGGCGATTACCTTCCATCCGGGCAGGTTTGATGAGCCGCTGTTTGATGTGATGGCGGGCATGACACAGCGGAATGCGAAGACGGGGAAGTTTGAGCATAAGGAGACGGAGTATGATCGGGATAATGAGGGGTTTGGTGGGGAGGGACTGTATGGGGGGATGGGCGCGTACATGAAGATCATGTATTCGATTTTGATGGATGATGGAAAGATCCTCAAGCCGGAGACGGCGAAGTGGCTGTTTGAGCCGCTGCTGCGGCCGATCGAGAAGAAGGCGTTGAACGAGCTGATGAAGAACCCTGAGTGGGCTGTTGGGCATATTCCCAGCGGGATTGACTACGACTGGAGCGCGGGCGGCCTGCTGTCGATGAGCGGGGAGGGGCTGGGCCACAGGAAGACGAGGTTCTTGCAGTGGGGTGGGGCGTGGAACCTGTGTTGGGTAAGTGCTCGCGGCGGTGTTTGCTTTACCGAGGGGGGTGTGCGCTAACACTTTGGTAGTTCATTGACCGCGAGGCCGGTGTGTGTGGTTTAGTTGGTACCCAGGTCTTCCCGCCTGGTGATCCGGAGGTCCGGGCGTGGATGAAGGAGTTTGAGGACATGGTTTACTCGAAGCTTTAGAGCATGCCAGACTGTGAGGTGGGAGAGGGACTAATAGGAGATGGATTGGGCACCATTCATAGGGAGAGATAAAAATATTCGTAGGAGTTGGTGAGCTACTACAACAACAATAGAGATATGGGTGTGATTCAAGAGGCTGAACTTCTGTTACCATTGGAGCTGGTTGTCGTGTCCTGGCAAGCCAGCAAGAGTATCACGACATGTATTTCGAGGTGGCTATGGCTTGTATGCTGCTCAAGATAACAGACATTGTACGCTGAATACAGAGGTGCTAGGCGCCATCGCCCAATCTGAGCTCAGGTCTAGCGAATGAGCGTGGACTACAAGTCACCCGAGAGTGGATGGGCCCCCCGCCGTGAAAGACATGCGGACGTTTGTCGATGGGTTTGGTTTCGATCTTGATGTTCATCCGGAACACAAGGTCATGGGACACTCTGCCTCCTGGATGGCCCCGGAAAGGCTGTTGGAATGAGGGGTTGGCACAGGTAGACTGTTGGTTCGAGATCGGTTCTGTGAGGGGTCTCCACAATTACCGGCGCTTAACCCCCTGTCCTGTGTTTATATAGTGTATATACTTGGAGTTGAAGTCGCGCTGTTTGGTTTCCCGCTCGGTATCTGTAAGAGTCAAGCCATCTGGAACAGCTCTGACATGGCGCCCTCCGAAATAAAAGACAACCCTGCTCACTCTGCTCCTGCCGTCCCAGCCCAGGAGACACCTCCCACCTCAGATGAATCTGCCATGACGGTGCCCGATCCCGATCTTGGCGATATCGAAGAAGGCCGAGATGAATACCGGCCCGGCGGGTTTCACCCTGTTTACATCGGGGATGTGTACTCAGAAAAATACAAGATCCTGAACAAGATCGGATATGGCGCCTACTCGACCGTCTGGCTCGTTCGGGATTTGACAAAACCGTGAGTCGAGACTCTCAGACGGGTTTGAGGCGAACGGCCCCAGCGAGCTGACCACGGGTAAACCCCGCTCCTCCAGAGACAACGATGAGCACAAATTCCTCGCCCTCAAGGTCCTGAGCGGCGAGTGCTATTACAACGGGAAGCCTGTCTTCGAGCGGGAGATACTCCGGCATCTCCGCGACGGAGACCGGAGCCAGCCGGGGTACCGATACATCTGCCACCTCGTCGACGACTTTGAGCACCGAGGGCCAAACGGCAAGCATGTCTTTCTTGTTTTTGAGCTCATGGGGGAGAACCTGAGCACGTTTGGCCCCTGGTTCAAGGAGGACCAGATCCCGTATTTGATCATGCGCCGGTTTGCCTCCCAACTCGTGATGGCCCTGGGTTTTGCTCACGCGCACGGTGTCATCCACACAGGTGAGGCTTTCTTTCTTCTTGTACTTCTGCTGCTGCTGCTGCTGCTGCTGCTGCTGGTCAGTCAGACTCCATGTCCAAAAGCTCCCTACTGACAAAACCGCCATGGAGACATCAAACCGGACAACATCTTGATCAAATTCCAGCACCGGTCCCTCATCGAGCACGAACGGGGCTACCTTGCGCGCGTGCCCATCCCCCAGCAGGACCGAGCCGAGGAGCGGTACACACCGATCAAATCGCGACCGCTCCGCTACTACTACTTCGGCGAAGCCGACCACCCGCGGTTCCTGGACCTCGAGATCACCCTCGGCGACTGGGGCGTCTCCAGCTGGAAGACACAGCACCTGAGCGAGCGGATCCAGCCCGTCGCTCTGCGGGCGCCCGAGGTGCTGATCGGTGCGCCCTGGGACGAGCAAGTGGACTGGTGGAATCTGGGCGCGCTGCTGCTCGAGCTGTACCGCGCCATACGCATGTTTGACGCGACGGTCGGGCCGCATGGGTATTACCTGCTCAAGAAGCACTTGGCCGAGATTGTGGACGTGTTTGGTCCCTTTCCGAGGGAGTTGCTGGACAAAGGGAACCCGGATATTATCCGGGACTTGTTTGGTGACGATGGAAAGGTCAAGGATTGTCCTGCGATAGACGGTCCGCCGCTGGCATCGGAAGACTACATGCCGGGCCTGGACGATCAGGAGGCGAGGGATCTGTTTGAGAGTTTCTTGAGGACCATGATGAAGATCAACCCGGCGGAGCGGCCTTCGGCGGAGGAGCTGGTAAAACATCCTTGGATAGGCGCGATATCCGGTGACTCGAGCTGAGGTAGATGAGCGTCTTGGTTAAGAGCTCGCAAACAGTAGTTCCCAGTGCTTGTTGGGCTATGAGGCAGACAACCCAAGACGAAACGCAGTAAACCAAGGATCCATGAGATTTGTATTTATAGTTTTCTGGCCACCCGCAAGAAAGTAGAACGCCGCCGGGAACAGCCCAGGCCCAAAAGACGAACCGATGAACCTGCCACTTCCCAATCTCCTACTTAGTCACAGCCACATACCTCTTCGGCTTCCCGTTTCCTTGCCACCACGTGTAATAGGTCACCCATTTTCCACCCCCATTCCGAGATATGCTGCCGCGACCCATCCGCAATCCCCCCAGTATCACCCCCGACCAAGCACCAACCACCGACCAGACACCGTACCATGTACAATATACGAAGGAACACATATGCATATAAATAAATCCCAACACCCCTCCCCCCTTCTCCCCAAAAGAAAACCAACACCACACAGCCTCACCACCACACAGCCTCACCACCACACACACTCACCACCACCCAACCACCACCCAACCGCACCACCACCCAGCCACCAACCCCCCAAAAAACCCCCCTTAAAACCTCCTCCCCTCCCCACGATCATAACCCCCCCCATGTCCCTGCCCATGCCCCTGAAGTCCCTGCGCCTGCACCCCACCCTGCACCCCCCCTTCCGGTCCAGGACGAAGCTGTCTCGCCAACAACCCCCCGCACCGCCACCGCCACCGCCACTCGAAGGGCCACCTTGGTCAGCAGCGGGATCCCGTCCGCCAGCACGCAGTTGCATCTCTCTCATCTGCGCCTCCCGCATCTGTTCGCGCATTACAGCCTCTTGTTGCTGTTGGGATACGTATTGCTGCTGTTGCTGTTGTTGCTGGGATTGGCTGTGATGTTGGGACTGCTGCGAACTGCCCTGTTGCTGCTGCTGCTGTGCGCTCTGCGGCGGGGGCCCGCGCGGGTCGAAACCGCCCGAGACGGGGGTGTACGTCCGTGATGGGTCGCGGCCCTGCTGCTGTTGTTGTTGCTGCTGCTGTTGCTGGGCTGGTCCCGGGGTGTTGGAATACCGGGCGTAGGGCGGTTGGCTGCCGCCGGGTTGTTGGGAGAGGGGTTGTTGCTGCGGTTCACCTCGTCGGACAGCGTCTTGCGGTGGGCCGGGGCCGTACCGTCCGCCGCCAAGCGAGTTGTGGTGTTGGTGGTGCGGGTGCGAGGGCATGCCTACCGTGGGACTCTGCGAGTCGTAGACCGAGGGTCCGCGGGACTCGCGTAGGCTCAGAGGGTGAGGTTGTTGCGGGCCTGGGCCCGAGGTGGGCCAGGTGTGGTGTTGTTGTGGCGGGAGTGGGCTGCTGACGGATGGTTTGGTTTGGACGCCGCCGTGTTGTGCACCCCAAGCCGATTGCGCAGGCACGGGTTGCGAGGGTTTCGGAGGCGCTTGGTGAGATGACGGCCAGCCTGACTGTGATGGATGCTGCTGGTGCTGATGTGGGTGGTGCGGCTGCTGCTGCTGCTGTTGTTGTTGCTGTTGTTGCTGCTGCTGCTGCTGGAGGTGCTGCTGATGCTGATGCTGATGCATTGGCTGCTGCTGTGGTGGCCAGGGTTCACGCCCAGACTGCGGCGCTTCTCGCCTGCCCGACATGGACGGATGTGGGGCATACTGCGGTGTGGGAGATGCAGCATGCGGTTGACTGACCTGGTAAGTCTGATACGGCTGCTGCCCTTGATAGCCCATCTGGGCCTGCTGCGCATGCTGTTGTTGGATGTGTTGGTGTTGCCCATACGGCGCCTGCTGTGACTGTGGCGAATTCGTCGCACTCACGGCGTGTTGCTGAGCCGGGTAGGAATGCCGCGCGTAGTAGTCACGCTGTGCTTCCGCAGCCGATTCCATACCCGTTATCCCAGTGCTCGGTACACGCATGTGCCCTGGCTGTGGCGACTGAGTGTGGTATGGCTTGAGCGGCGGAATGGCGGATGGCGGCGCTTGAGCCGGGCCGCGGCCGTACGAGTATCCCGGCTCAACTTCCCTACGTGGCGGTAGCGGCGCGGAGGTCGGTTGGCGGACCATCGGCTGTGGCGTCGAGCTTCGCTTGACCGAAGACACTTCGCTGATCCTCTTCGGTGGCGGCGGATCGTCATCGTTGAGCAACGACATGATGTTGACTTTGCGCTCCGGAGCGCGAGGTGCAGCCGGCGCAGGCTGGGGCTGAGGTGGAGGAGGAGGAGCAGGGGGGGCGGATACGGGTACGGCACCATATTGCTCTTGCATCGAAACCGGTGGCTGTCGCTGCATGTTCGGTATGGGCCGTTCGTTCGCGGGAGGCATCTGGGACGCTTGCACCGGCTCACCATGCATGCTGCGCATGGGTTGTGCGTGGATGGGCTGGGCATAAGACTGCGGAACCGGCGCGGCAGTCCGAGCTGGCTCTGGCTGCCTCGCGAGGGGCGCCGTTTCCATCCGCGACGACATACTGCGCGGCTGGGGTTGGAATTGCGGGTATGCCTCAGGGTGATGGAGCGCAGGTTCGGGCTCTTGCTTCATACGCAGAGGCGCCCTTTCCACCGGCCGAGGAGACTCGCGCTGAATAAGTTCCAACCGCTGCCGCTCCCGGGCGTCGCGCGCTCCACGTGCCTCCTTTGTCTGTGCCAGTAACGAAAACGGTGGATTGGCGTCCGTTGCCCATTGGGCTGGGCGCGGCGCGGGCTCGGAACTCGATGGTATGGGGGCGGCGGCGGGGACGGGTTTTTGAGAGATGCGAACGGGTTGTTGGGGTTGTGCCGGGGACTCGGTTTCTCTGTCCGGGTATGGGTACGCGGGACCCGGGGGTCGGAGAGGATGCGTGTGCGGCGACACGGTCGGAGTGACGGTCGATCCACTCGTCGGTGCTTGCTGGGCTGTGGTGGCGGCGGCCAAGGGCGTAGTCATCGCAGTCGGTGTCGGCTGGACGAGCGGATGCGAAACAGGGGCGGCCTGCGCGATTGGGACCTGGAAGCGCGAGAAAGGCTGGTTTTGTTGTGGTTCGACCTTTGTTAGCATTGCATCCTCCGGTTCGGCGGCAGCCAAGGGCCGGTGTCCGGTAGACGACACATCGTATCGCTTCCGTGGTCCTTGTGTCGGTGTCGGCGGCGCGGGCCGCTTCTCGCCTCTCTGGCCCTTGGCGTCGGCCTCCATGGCCAGTTGCTCCCACTCGGGCTTACCGCCTTCTTTTGTCTGTCGGACGTAGTAGTTTTTGACCTGATTTCGACGATTAGTGGGACGTGTCTCGAGTATTTTAGGGGTGGGGCCCGTACCATGGTTGCAGTTTTGGTCTGCATATGATTGGCAATTTTGACCCAATCCGTGCCGAACGAGCGGAGCAAGCCAGGGAAGTCGGTCGTCTCCGATACGCTCCAGTAGCTAGACGCTTGCTGGGGGGTGCGGATGCGCTCTGGCCCGGCTGGCTGAGAGATCTCAAAGGTGGGGACGGATGCGGGCGGCGGGGGCGGTTCGGGGCGGAGGGACGGAGGAGCCATGACTTCAGATATGGTAGACGGCATCGGAGGCACTGCTCGATCGGGGCTTGCCAGCGGTCCCTGCTGCTGCTGGACCGGAACCAGGGGCGGCTGCATCCCCGTGTGGGGCACATCGAACGGGAGTGGTATCCGGGCCGCTAGATCAACGGGGGTCTGCGGCGACATCCACTCGGGGCCCTGTGCCTTGGAGTTGGCCCGCGACCTGCCCGTTTTGCCAGGGACGGCGAGAGGTGCACCAGCACCGGGTGCCTGTGCCAGTTGCTTTGGCCCTTTCACTTCCTTGTCCACTTTCGGCTGGCGTGGCTTACGCCCACCGCCCCTCTTGCCCTCCAGCTTCTCCGCGCCGCCGTCATTCTTGCCTTCGGCCGTGGTGCCCGCTCTACGGCGCCCGGGGGTGGGCGCAGGAGTAGCACCGTCGGAGTCTGCGTTCGGGGTCGCGTCGTTCTGGCCCCAGACTGGCGCAGCAGCGCGACGGGGCGGACGCCGGCGCTCGCCATTCTCACCCGTGTCCTGGCCTGCCGTGTCCTCGGTCTCGTTTTCCGTGTTGCCGAGCTCAGATACCAACGCGCTAGATCGCTGTTTCCCTCGGCCCTTCTTACGCCGCCGGGGCTGCTTCTTAAGCTTGTCCTTAAGATTCAGGTCGCGCTTCTTGGCATAGTAGTACAGAATGCAGGTACCGGGATCCCTATTCCCCACTTCCTTGGAGATCCTGCCCCATTGCTTGGGGGTCTCGAGGTATGCCCTCTCGAACCTCTCCGCCTCTTCCTGGCTGAAGTTGACGTGGCCAGGCACGACCTGGAAAGTAGCAACTAGCTTCTCCAGAGGCTGCAGTCCGGCTGTGTCGTAGAAACATGCCTTGTCTCTTTCTTCATCTGTCCAGAACATTTCCGGAATAACGGCCTCCTTCTCGGTGCGGTACTTCTCCTTCAGCGCCCTCTCCTCCCTTTCCTTCCTTTCCTGGTGCTCGCGGATCGACTCCTTTATCGCCGCTTCGAGATCCAGTTCGGTTGAGAAGCGGCCTGCTGCTCTTCTACCCCCTTCAGGTTTGGAGTCGGAGCTTGCCGCCCTACCAGTGGTCCCCGGTTGCACTCCAGAGCTGCTGAAGTACTCGCGGCTCCTGATCGCGGCCGGATCATTCGATTGCGTGAACCGCAGATATGAATCATAGTTTTTCACATACTCGCGTCGTACATCGTCCTGGGCAGCATGCGTATCCTCAGCCATGTGTTGAAAGCGTTGAAACAAAAAGTTGCCAAACTCATTGGATTCATCGGCCAACTTTTGGACGCGCCGGCTCTGAAACCACGGCTTGACATTGTAGATCGGGAGATCCTCGGTGGGCGGGGTGACGGAAAATTCCCGGACGACTTCGATACTCCCATAGATGCTCGCGTCGTCCTCAGTCCTGTCCTCGCTCCCTTCGTCTCCTGATGCACTGCTCCGCTCGGTTTCCGGCTGCTCGAACGGATGCGAGAAGAGCGCCGGGCCGTCCGCGGCAGTCGGCGGGGCGTTTATCAAGTCCGGGGCCGTGGTTGGTTGGGGTTCTGCGACATGTTCCATGTCGACGTCTTCGTTTAACGGTTTCACTTCTCCGAGAGCTGGCGCTGGAGGCAGCCCCAGGCCTTCTGCGTCGGTTTCCTCGACCTTTGGTTGAGGTTCGGGTGGGTGAACCACGCTGTCGTCGGCTTCCACCGTTGGGATTGCTGAAGGCTCGCGCGTCGCGAGCGCCTTCCCCTGGCCTGCCTGCTCTTGTGGTTCGGCATCTAGCATCTCCTTGTCGGCCACCTCTGCGCCAGGCTTCGGGCGAGGAAACGTGAAGCCGTTGGGAATGGGTCCGACCACGTCCGCCAGCCGCACGCTGTCGTTAAGCACACCAAGCATAGACTCATGCACTGCGATTGCGTATCGCTTAACGATGCCGACTGGGACCTTATCCACGGCATCTTTGAGCTTCTTAAGTTCCGCCTCTGTCTTGGATATTTCCCGCTCAAAGTACACATCCATATCCTCGTCGTCATCGGATTCGGAAGATTCGTCGGACGCAACGGGCGATGTTTCCCTCGCTGGCAATTGGACTCGAGAGGAGGGGACTGCGAGCACGGTAGGCTTTTTCTTCACAGGTATGGGCGGCTGGACCTGCTCCTTCGGCTCATCGGGCTGAGCGTCGCTAGGTTTCGGTAGGATGGGGGTTGACGTTGGCTCGCTCGGGCCGACCTCCTGCTCGCGGGGCGGTTGTTCCGTATCCATCCCTCCCATTTTCAAGTCGGCACTGTTGGGGACTGTTCTGGTCTCGCGATCAACCGACGTCCTAGCTGATTGTGAACCTCGCTCCGATTTTATCGTGATCTCGTTCGGTCCGGTTGCAACGTGGGGTCCATATCGCTCAGCAGCCAGAGCGTGGGAATCCGACCGGGCTCCAGGGCTTCTTGGGCGCTTGTCAAAATCTCGATAGTCTGTGTGAGCAGAGTAGCTGCTCGGCCTCGCAGTCTGCGGGGGGAAGTTCTGTGATCTCGCGGTCTTCGGGGACTCCACCTGTGATTTCTTCGCAGTCAGCGACGGATTAATCCACTGCTTACTAGAGCGTTGCTGCTTTTGCTGCGCACGGGGGCCCAGAGGGATGGGGGGGCCACCATCCGGTAACACGGGCTTGGACGGCCCTGTGGGTGGTGGCCTTTCGCTCCCCACCCCATGGCCGGCAGAAACGGGTCTCTCCTCGGTCAGTGCTCTCGGGCCCGTCGGCGGCGGCTTCCCCGTTAAGGACTGAATTTCAGTCGATGTAGCCTGGCGGCTCGGGACGGAACCAAAAGCGGGCGCGGAGGGGGCGAGGGGCGGGGGTGAGACATCCTTTGCCGAGGGCGGTTCGTGTGAAACCCGGTCAGGCTTCGGGCGGATGAGCTCCCGCTCCCTGTTTTCCCTTTCTCTGATTTCACGGTCATCGCGAAGGTCCCTGGCCAGGTCGGGGTACCTGCTGTCTCTACGATCCCGATCATCCGGTTCCCGTCCCCATCGGCTTTCCTGCGACCGACTTCGTGGGTACCGGTCTCGGTCATCGTAAAAGTTGCCCCTGTCTCTGCCGCCTCTCTGGTCCCAATCTCCCCGGCCCCGACCAACCCCTCTCCCCGCGCCGCGAAAGCCGCCGCCACGGAAGGGCGACGGCGCAAACATGGGGTCCGAGTTGGAGGAACCAGCGGAGAGCGGCCCGTCCCTTGAACCCCGCCTCGCGCGCTCTGCGTCTACCCCCAAGGGCGGGTCTCTCGCATCCCTGAAGTCTCTGCTCGGGAGTGGAGACCGTGCTCGTGGGGGAGGCGGAGAAGGCCTCCGAGCGCGAGGAAAGTCGACTCGATCGCGCTGATCGCGCTGCCAATCCCGGTCTCGTTCCCGGTCGTGTACTCGTTCTCGTTCGCGGCTTCGCTCGTCCCTAAAATGTGGTCGATCTCGGTAATCTTCACGGTCGCGTCCCCCATCGCGGCTGTCGTCCCGCCACTGGCGGCCACGGCCTCCGCCTCGTCCCCTCCCCCGAAAGTCCCCGGCGAATCCACCGCCGCGGGGACCGCTGGGGGGATCAATGAGCGCCTTAGGCCCGCGAGGAGGCTGAATTCCGGATAGGGAATCGCGGAAACTGTCCCGGCCGGGAGGGAATCCCGGTGGGTTGCCCCGGGAATCCGGGGGCGGGCGCCGGCGGTCGGCATCGGGATACTGCGGCCCACGATCCCCTCGGTCCCCATATGGCGACCGATCACGAGGTGACCGTGACCGACGGTCGCCGTCAAAACGGCCGCCTGGGTACCTCGACCTATTACCCAGATCCGTTAGCTTCGGCCGTAGGGAGAATATGGGTCATCTGGTATCGCAGCAAGAGGGCGATTGGTTCTTGCTCTGCGATTGCGCGAATCGCACGTGGTCAAACTGGGCCATAACTGGGCCCTTGACTGAGAACAACTCCGGATTTCGTATCCGTGTTGGAGGGGAGGAGGAGCAAAAGTTTTCGAGGGCAACGAGGGAACGTACATTGCACTGTGCGCAGGGAAGGCTCAGGTATCTCGAGTATCGGCGATGACGCGTCAATCCGACCGCATGACTCTAGGTTCTAGACTCTACCGTCTTAGGAGTCGTTATTGAGGGCTGTTGTTGGCTGAGGTGCAATGACGACGGGCCTGGCGGGTGTCAGCAGCAAGGCGCCGGCGAAGTGCGCGGACGGTCGGGCTGCGCGCACACTGCCGTGGCAAACTGCACAACACGGCCTCAAAACAACCGAAAATCCAGCTCAAATATAGGGTGGCCCTGCTCTCGGAATAGGACTCCGATGAAGTGACGACAGCGACGAGGCTGAGCCCGTGTTCGGATGCAGTGAAACAGGGACGCGATTTGGATGGAGGGTTGATGTTTTGGAGGAGAAGGGGCATCTCGAACCTGGCTGAAGATTGGATGGCCCCGGAGAGTGGGTCTTGAATCGTTGCCTTCCTGGCTGGCCACACAAGGCCACTCACTGTCACACAAGCGCCCCAGCACACGGCAAGCTCCAATTCGTGTATTCGTGTGTTGCGCTGCAGGGAGGGCGGTACGTACCGATGTCCATGTCGGAAACAGCCCTGGGAGAGGCACAGAGGCACGAAAGAGGATGCATGACCCACCCCTCGGCGTTTGCCACACAGATCCAAGTTTGTGGAGCAACCCGCTGTTTCGTGCCGCACGCTAGACCCGATGTGCTGCGCCCTCCACACCCGTTGCAAAGGTCCGATTGGTGGGGGCTCGGCTGAAAGAGGAAGAGATTTAAATGTTAGTGCAACGGCCTTCAATCTCGGATGGGCATTGGGACTCTGGGCTCCCGCTTCGAGCTTTGCTTTTCGAGAGTTTCAAGAGCTAAAATTAAAAATTAGGGTTTGTCCTGATAGGCTATGTTACAGCTCCTCGACAAAAAAAGGAATCAACAGTCGGACGGTGTCAGGCCCCTGGAAATCGCACAATAGGAGTTCAAAACCAGTCATCGAACAAGTGGAGCGGGGTACATTATTACATAGCAGCATTCCTAAAGAACGACAAGAAGCTCTCGCCGGTCATCCGGATGTTCTAGACTGGGTCGATCACAACACTAAAATCTAGAATCATCAAGGGCAGCAAACACCATTTCATTTACGTGCATATAATCTGTACACAGTATAGCTAGCTGTTGGACAAGAGTATTCAGCTGGTTGGTGCCGACAACTACTTTCTCCCTTCCCTCACACCACGCCCGCCACACCCACCACTCTTACCACTCCCACCGGGTGCCGTCGAGATGGACCGTGACACCCACGCACCCCCCAGCGCCGCCACAGATGCGGTGCTGGTCAAGTCGGTCGAGATGCCAGAGAACGCCCAAAAGGTGGAAGAGCTTGACTTCAACAAGTTCAAGGGCCGGCCCATCACCGTCGACGACCTCTTCCAGGGCATGAAGCACATGGGTTTCCAGGCGTCATCCATGTGCGAGGCCGTCCGCATCATCAACGAAATGGTACGAACTGGTTGAGTTTGAGTTTGAGTTTGAGTTTGTCTGCAGTACGGGAGCCGGGTACCGCGGCGCGCGGTGCAGTCCACAAACTAACCGAGTCCAGCGAGCATGGAAAGACCCCGAGACAGGAGACAAGACGACCATCTTCCTGGGCTACACCTCCAATATGATCTCGTCCGGTCTGCGGGGCGTGTTTCGGTATCTGGTCCAGCACAAGCACGTATCCGCCATCGTGACCACGGCGGGCGGCATCGAGGAGGACTTCATCAAGTGCCTCGGCGACACGTACATGTCGTCCTTCAGCGAGCCCGGCGCAGAGCTACGTGCCAAGGGCCTCAACCGGATCGGCAACCTGGTCGTGCCCAACTCCAACTACTGCGCCTTCGAGGATTGGGTGGTGCCTATACTCGACAAGATGCTGGAAGAACAGGAAGCCAGTAAGGGCACCGAAGACGAACTGCACTGGACGCCCTCCAAAATCATCCACCGGCTCGGCAAAGAGATCAACAACGAGCAATCCGTCTACTACTGGGCGTACAAGAACAACATCCCCGTCTTCTGCCCCGCCCTGACGGACGGCAGCCTGGGGGACATGCTGTACTTCCACACGTTCAAGACGTCGCCGCAGCAGCTGCGGGTGGACATCGTCGAGGACATCCGCAAGATCAACACGATCGCGGTGCGGGCCAAGCGCGCGGGCATGATCATCCTAGGCGGCGGGGTGGTCAAGCACCACATCGCGAACGCCTGCCTGATGCGCAACGGCGCCGAGTCGGCCGTGTACATCAACACGGCGCAGGAGTTTGACGGGAGCGACGCCGGCGCCCGCCCGGACGAGGCCGTCTCGTGGGGGAAGATCAAGGTCGGCGCGGATGCGGTCAAGGTGAGTCGGGTCTGTTGAAGTGGCTGGGCTTTTGCTGACTGTCGTCAAGGTTTATGTGGAGGCGACTACTTGCTTTCCGTTCATCGTAGCCAATACTTTCGCGAAAGAGGATCAATAGACCTTGGTTTGCTCGCCTATTGCTGATCAGGGGCTTTGATCCCCAACTATTTGTGAGACAATGTGGCTTCCACCCGACACTAAAGTGCTTTCCATGCGGAATGCCGTCGTCAATTTTTGTGAATGAGATTGCTTTTTACCTGCCGTCCTTCTCCCGGCTGCCGATCTCGCCCTACGGCATACCCGCCCCTCTCCGCCTTTGTCTTGCTCACCGTATGCATATTCTGCCTGTACACAACGGCAGTGAAGAGCAGGCGAAAGGGGCCGAGGAGTGCTGGGCAAGTCGAACACTGGCGTGGGCATTCATCAGAGTAAAACCGACGTCAATGGGAAACCCCCCGGCGACGGATGTGGGAGCTTCGGATGGAGTAGTATGTTACCAGAGAACGGCAGAGCTCGCCAACTGCACAAGAAGCAAAGGCGGCGTCGTACAGCGAGGCGTGGCGTTCCCCATCCGGGAAGCCCCTATCTTAAGGCTATATCTGGATTGGAGTGGCAGGAGCACGCATTATTCTCACAAGCTTCTAACTACTAACGAATGGTCCCGCGATTAACTTTGGCCGCGATTCGTTAGAAGTCTCAGTCTCGGAAAAAATATGCTTGTTACTTTGCCGCCCAAGCACCTAAATGGCAGGCTTCAAACAGTCAATATCAACCGGTCCCACCATACCCTATGCTTCCCCCTTATCCGCCTTCCCCCCATCCGCCTCGACCCTCTTCCGTGCCCCGAGAACAGCCTTCCCAACGGTACTCGCATTCTCCTTCCCAATCTCCTGCGTAATCCACGCCCCCACATCCACCACCCCATCCAGATCAACCCCCGTATCCATCCCCAACGTCTCCATAAAATACACCACATCCTCCGTCGCCACATTCCCCGTCGCCCCCGGCGAATACGGACACCCGCCCAGCCCCCCCACACTACAATCAAACGTCCTAATCCCATGCTCGAGCGCCACGGCAGTGTTCACCAGCGCCTGGCCATACGTATCATGAAAATGCATCGCAACATCCTCATTCCTGACCCCGGCCTTCGCCAAACAATTCAGCAACTCCTTGGTCCGCGGCGCGGTGCCCATGCCGGTGGTATCGCCGAGGGCGATCTCATCGGCGCCCATCTCGAGCAGCTCGGTGGCAACGTGGGCGACGCGGTGGGGGTCGACGTCGTAGCCCTCGAAGGGGCAGCCCAGCACGACCGAGATGTAGGCGCGCACGCGCAGCGCGTGCGTGTCCTTGGCCGCCTGGATCACCTCGCGGAAGCGCGCGAGCGACGTCGCGATCGAGCAGTTGAGGTTGCGCTGCGAGAAGGACTCCGTGGCGGACGCGAAGACGGCGATCTCAAGGGCGGGCTTGGCTTTGGTCGGGGCCGCGCCCTCGGCGGTGAAGGAGGTGGGGTGCTGTGAGAGGATGGTGAAGGCGTTGGTGAGGCCTTTGAGGTTCGGGGCGAGGAAGGAGAAGGTGAGCGAGTGGGGGGAGGGCGGTGGGTGTTGGAGGAGGTGTTGGAGGATTTCTGAGGAGTTGTCCATCTAGAGAGGGAGGGGGATGGTTAGGTGGGTGTTTGGGTTAAATGGAAGGGGGGTGGAAGGAGGGGTGGAACGGAGGAGGGGTTCAGACCTGGGGTACCCATTTGGGCGAGACGAATGACCCGGCCTCGATGGTGGTCAACCCCGTCTTTGCCAGGCGCTCAATCAGTTCGAGCTTGGTTGCCAGCGGGATGGCGCGCTTCTCGTTCTGGAGGCCATCGCGGGGTCCGACCTCGACGAGTTTCACGCGGTAATCGGACGAGGCGCGCTGCTGATCGGATGCTGTCGCGAATGTCCGGGCATTGCGCATACACGGCCGGCTGGCCAGCAGTCGACGCGAAAGCAGCGCAAACCTCGCCATTTTGTGTGTGTTGATCAGTCCATGAACGAGGAGAGAAAGGGGGTTGATGACGGCTGTCGGTAGCCGAAGAGGAGGTGCTAACAGGTGGCCGAGCACCGTCCCATCGTGAGCGCATACCATCGGCGTACTGTGCCCAAGCCCGAGAATAGAATGCTCACGTGATGCCTACGAATTGGTGCCGGCTGGCTGTGGGGCCTGGCCTTCTGGGCGACCGATCCACTCCCTGAGAGCTGCACGGCCCTACTTGAGCTCCCCCCAGTGCCCCCACCATAGCTCCAAGTCCGTCATTCATCCCATTTCTCCCATCACTTTATCACTTGGGATTGAATTCGCTACATCATAGAATTGCTGCAAACTTTGCTTTCAATTCTCCCTGACTTGACTGTGTAGGAGACATTGTGGGAGGTGGGCTAGGGCAACCAACCCCACCTGCCTCCCATTCTCTTTCATCATACAACCCACTTTACAGCCTAGAGGGAGGTATGAGGAGTCCTACCGACAGTCACTTTAACTCTTAATTCTTTGGTATCCTTGGCAGCTGCGAATTCAAGTTGATCCGGTTGTCTCCAACATTGTTAGAGTTAACGATGCAGTTACTAATTTACTAATCATTATTTACTTCTCCGTCGGCATATACAATCAACATGGATTCTTCCCGACTTTACCATATTTAACAGGACAAGAGGAACAAGGCCAGCTCCCAGTCCGAAAGATGAGACCGATCCCAAAGCTATACGATCGCAAGTACTTTTCAGCGTGGAAACACAACCTCCATTCCGTCTTGAAGGGTGAAGGATTAGACAAATACATCACAACCGACGTTCCCAAACCAGAGGACTCCACCGAACGATTCCGGTGGGTGAGTGACCGGGCTAACATTGACGACTACATCCGCGAGACGGTCCCCAACCAGCGAACCTGGAACACCTTGAAGGGCCTAGGCTGGGACAGCCGAGACGTCAACCCCAAGAAGACCTACGACAAGCTAGTCCAGCACTTCGAACAGGGCACTAGCGACGAGGGCATCAAGATGCTCCAAGAGCTCGCCACCATCCGCCGCAGCAACTATGCCGGCATGGCCGCCTTCCTGCTGCGCGTCCGATACCTCCACCAGCAACTGCAGGCCAGCGGCGAGTACGGCGTATCAGACACGGCATACCTGTGGCTCGCGCTGAAGGGCATCGCCGCCGAGTACCCCGGGGTGTATAGCCGGTGCGTCACGGCCCTCAGCAACAGGACTCTGCGCTGGGAGGGTTTGATGGCTGAGTTCCGAAAGCTGGCGGTGATAGAGCTCGTGCAACCTACCGCGATGTCGTTCTCCTCGTGGCAGGCGACGAGTCTGGTAGAACTGCTGCGGGTGGGGCGGAGTTCGCCGTGGTGAAGGGTTTGAGACTTAACTAAATATAAACGAATTTATAATTTAACAATGGATTTATTGCTTCCTCATGTTCATAGCTCACCACAACCTGGCTGTGTATGCCGGACCGGTCGGTGCCTCCATCTAATAGGGCAACCCGTACGAACAAGGAGGGCGGCGACTTCCCAACGCACGAGTTGCCCGTGTTCTCTATCCGCGAGGTGACGGTCGATGAGAGTAAGATTATTGGAGAGAACTGAATAAAAAATACTCCGACCTAATTGAAGCAGCTAAGACAGGGGTGGGCATGATACCATATTTGTGGCCAGGGAGGTTCAACAATCCCGAGACTCTATGCTCTCTACTCTGTATCACCGAGATAATCTAGAAAATGGAACCAAATCAACCCTTATCACCCGCCCCTTTTTTGTCAATTTCAGAACATTGATTGCCCCCGGATATAGGTGAATAAAGAAAGCATGATAATAGAAAAAAGAAGAAACCTCCCCCCCCACACACACCACAACCCCCTAACCCCCCCCTCCACCTACGAAGTCCTAATAACCGGCACCACCGCTCCCTCCCCCCCACACACACCACAACCCCCTAACCCCCCCCTCCACCTACGAAGTCCTAATAACCGGCACCACCGCCCCCTCCCCCCTTCCCCCCCCTCCCCCTCCTCCCCAAACACAGTCTTATGCTCAAACTCCAAAAACCCCTGCAACACGGCCACCTCATCACGATACGCCATCGCCACCGTCGTCTTGGACACCACCCTGGCAATCGGCTCGCCGCCGGTCTGCCACACGGACGGGATGAAAAAGTGGCGCGCGTACGACTTGCTCGCCGCCAGGTTCTTCAGGCTGATCGAGCACACCCAGCCGCGCCCGCTCAAAAAATACAGGCTGGAGCGGTGGATGCCGAGGACCGATTTGATGTTGGCGACGAGCTGGCGCGCGGTGCAGGTTACTTGGAGGTTGGTGGTGGTGGCTGGGTCGGCGAGGGTGGAGAGGTCGAGGGTGAGGAAGCCGGTTTGGGACGAGTTGGGGAGGGCGACGGCTTGCACGAGGGTTGCCATGCCCGGGCGCGAGTGCCATTCGTCGGTTAGGGCGAGGGGGGTGGAGGCGAGGTCCGCTGGTAGGTCGATGGTGATGCCTTGATCTGGTGTTTCGCGGGTGAGGTTCTCCCAGCGGAAGACGTGGAGGACTTCGCTGTCGTGCTCGAACAGGAGGAGGCGGGCGGGGTCGGTAGGGTGCGGCAGCCAGCGTGCTGTGCTTTGCGAGTGGGCTGACTGTAGGGTGCTGTTTGCTTCGTCGGGGAAGTGTACTTCCTCGCCGGCCGTGGTTGAGATGAGGAAGGCGGATGCGTCGGGGTTGATGAGTGCCTGCAGGACCGTGTCCGGAGCGCGGAAGTCGAGAATGTGCTCGAACTTCTGGAGCTGGAGTTGCTGCTGCTGCTTTTGCACTGCTGTCGTTGCGGTTGTGGACGCTGGCAGCGCCAACCGCGTGGCAATGCACCGCCGCGAAGCATCCACGCTGAAGAGCACCTTACCCTTTGCGTTCCACTCGAGATGGCGAATGTCCACCATGCGGGCGTGGAACTGGAACTCGGTCAGCACCTTGCCTGAGCTGATGTCGTGCACCGTAATGGAACCCTCCTCGCGTCCGCAAAACACAAAGTTCGAGTCGCCCGCCTGCGTCATGATCGTGATAGCCTTGCTCCCTTCAAAGCTCCGCGTACAGACCAAGTTTGACGCGGGCATCAGGTAGTCGTCTGCCTCCTCACTCGAGCTGTCGTCCGCCAGGTTTTTCTTGATCAGCACCGACGGCTCCCAGACGTTGCAGGTATTGCCCCTGAGGTCAAAGAAGCGCAAGCTGTTCGAGGCAAATACGATGCCCATGATGCGCTCCTCGATCGATTGAATCCGACACAGCAGCCGTAGCCCGTCAAAAGCAAACAGCGAAATAACACACTCGCTGTCTCCCGCAGCCAGTGTATGCCCGTCCGGAGATGCCGCTAACGTATGCGCGTTCAGATGATATGCATGCTTCTGCTCCAGCGTCCACGGATCGAGCGTCACCAGATCCCCGTCCTGGTACGCCACGGCCATCAGATTCTGCTCCGCGTTCTCATTGAACGCAACATCCAGCACCTGCGGCGGCAGACCACCACCATCCTCATACCCCTCCTTTTCGAACGCCTCCACCCTCTCGTCACTCTCGTAATACGACAACTTCAGATGCGAGCTGCGATACGCAATCGCCGCGATCCCCAACACCGGACTAATCCTAACCAGGACCGGCACGGTCCTCTTCTGCTGATGCTGCCTTTCCGCCCCCCCATCCGAGTCCGAATCAGACACCTCCTCCTCCACCAGCTCCAGCGCGTCCATCCGCGCTCCATTCTTCGCCCGATACACATACACCTCCCCATTCCTCAGCGGCACGTACAGCTTCGAATCATCCGCGTTGAACCGGAACGAAAGCGGCTGCTCCGGCACAGTCGTCGACCACAGCAGGGCCTGCCTGGGCCCCCACACCTTGAGGGTTTTCAGCCCCCCCGACACCAGCACGCCGGTGATGTTGCCGTTGGCCAGGCGGCGCACCGGCTCGCCGTGGTGGATCGTGCTGAGCAGCTCGAAGGTGCTCTGCCGGTAGATCTTGATGGCGCCGTCGGCGAGGCCGATTGCGAAGAACTGGTCCGCGCAGGCGATGGACATGACGCGGGATGAGAAGGTGAAGGACGACAGGCGCTCGTCCCAGTCGTTGTTGAAGTTGCACAGCACCTTCTGCTTGAACTGCTTGCCGAACTTCCAGTGGATGATGCTCGATTTGGGGCAGAGGAGCGGGATGAGGGAGTAGATGGAGGAGGGTGTGTTGACGAGGTTGGGGCCGTAGATGGCCGAGAGCCGGACGAGGTCGTCGACGAAGCGGGATGTGAGTTGGTAGTCGGAGTCTAGCGGGGAGGAGGTCGCGACCTGGCGCGAGAGGTAGGCTTTGAGGTTCTGGATTGTGCGGGTCAGCAGGGAGAGGCGGCCTGTTTTGGCTGCGCGCTCGATCCAGGTGAGGACATTGGACGAGACGAAGGTGCCGAGCAGCGGGAGGAGATGAAAGGTTGATTCGGAGGGAGAGCAGTGGGCTAGGTGGTAGGAGAAATTTGAGGCGGCGTAGTCGTCGAACACGGCTGCGCTGCTGTTGGTGTCTGCTTTGGAGGAGACAGCTGGGGCGCGGCGAGTGCGAGGCGGGTTGAAGTTGCGCCCGTTAAGATGTTGTAGACAGAGCTCAGCGATGCGCGCGTGGGACCATGAACGGGGGATGTAATAATCGGATTGCTCGCCCGTGAGGAATTCCTTGACGGTTTGGTGCATGACCTGGACGAAGTTGTTGTCAACCGTGATGAGATTCCCGCAGATTTGGGAGAATCTATCTGCGGTGCGCAGGGTTTGGCCGATATCCAACCGTACCACCTCCCTCAACTCTTCCGTAGTCAGGGGCTTCCGTGCACAGACGACCCATCTGAGGACGCAGTGGGCAAGATCTGCGTTGGGCGATTCGATGATAGTTTGGAGGATTCCACTGTACATGCCGCTCATTTCGGAGGGGACCTGGTCAAGGGTCTTCCGCATGGCTTCGATGCTGTGGGCTTCGTCAAGGCGCGTCATGATCAGGGAGGCCCAGAGGAAAATGCCGTTTGACTTCTCGATGATCTCCGCCACTAGATCGCCTTCTTCCTCGTTGAAGTCCTCGATAATGGTAGGCGACAGCCTTGATCTGACAAAGCCGTCAATATCTCGGAGCGACTCCGCCTGGCCGGTGTGCATTTCTACTCTCGTGATCTTCTCCTGGTTGAGCAAGCGCTCAACATGGCCGTTAGGACGGCTAGTAATGAAGATTCTCAGAGGGACAGTGGGCTCGATCCTCGCGAACATCGACATAAGTGTGGTTAGAAGCCTCGATTGGCACTCGTCCAGTGCGTCGATGACCCAGTACTGTGGTTGCGAGAGCGCCATCTTAAAGATACGTCCCAAAAAAATGTTGTTCCAAACCATAACGTGGTCACTGTGGCTGTCGATGGTCTCGCCCTCTTCCATCATGGCCAGGAAGGTGTGGCGAACCTGAAAGTTAGACTCTGCCATCTGCAGCGCCATGGACAGGAGGAACTGTGTGAGGCTGGGCTTCTCGTTGTTCTTGAAGAAAAAGTAGGCGCAATCAAGGTTGTAGGACTCGAGATACTTGATAACGTGCCCCGAGGCGACTGACTTACCGGAACCGGGTGGGCCGTTGAGCCACAGAAACCGGGGCGTCATCTTCGCCGGGCCGGAAGTGATGGCCTTGATTGGAGCATTGTTGTCAATGAGGTCGCACTCAAGCCAGTTGTGAAAAGCCTCATGGGAAGTCAGCCACTCGCAGGAGCCCATGTGTAGCTTGTCAAGCATTCTAATGAAGTCGCCGTCTGGGCGTTCTGCTACATCGAAGGCTTGTGCGATTTGCTTCATCTGAGCTCGATGGCTTTCGAATTTATCTAAGGTGTCTGCGGCTATTAGATGTGGCTCGAACTACTGGATTCCCTCAACTTACAGTTCTTCTCTATCTCCTCGATAGTCGTGTTGAAGCAGCGGAGCAGAATGTTGTAGTTTGGGTCGTCGACAGAATCAAACTTGACGAGGCGGCGGTGGTTTGCCTGTAAATATTGAGTATGTTCGCCGGGAAGTCCTGATCCAAGGTTAGCACGATGGACAAAGTTCATAGAACCGCAAGACTTACCCATGATAGCTGAATCCTTTTCAACGATTATGGTGTTTGCCGGGCCCGTAGACGTTGGGATCCCCTCGAAGAAGGACCAGAGTTTAACGTCGTTGCAGACGTGTCGAAACTCATCGTTGATGGCCTGGTTCGTTAGCGGTTGTCTCAGCGCTTGGTGGAATGGGCCTACGTACTTGAAGAGTACCCGATCCCGGTATCAGCTCCTTGACAAAAGCTTTTGACCCAGAGCCTATGGACATGGAGATTAAGCTGTTCACGAAAGCGCCCGAGTCAGCACCCCGATGTGGAGTTCCAAGGAAGTACAAGCTGTGAATTCTGCTCGCAATATCCGCATAGATTGGGTCCCTTCTCGCCAGGAGATACGCCTGTCGCTTGTTAGACAATGACTGGTTGCACGGTTGATATGCACGTACCTTCTTAACGACTAAACCTCCCATGCTATGGGCAACGAGGACAATGGGGGTCTGGAAAAAGTTAGCATGATCATTGTTCAGAGGATGGACGCCCAGCCGTTGCTCACATTCCCATTTTTCTTCAAGTTCGGCGAGTTATACAGATCCGCTAGCAAAGCCTGGCCGTAATCATGCATGGTCAAGGTGCTCTGCTGCGACTTTGTCCAGTCTGAATCGTAGCCGAAGCTGTGGATGCGAACGTGGCGGAAGCCTGCCTCCGAGGGTAGCCATTCTTTCGGCCAAAAGGTGGACGGGTCGGATGATGCACTCCATGATCTTTTCGAGCCTCCATTCAGACCATGGACCTAAGATGGTTAGTTGTGTCATGGAGGGATGCCAGTGGGCGACATACAAAAATGAAATCCACACGTGGTTCTGAGGGCTCATGCAGAAGCGTTAGTCCTAGCGCTCCTTTCACACCTTCGGGGGACTGGGACGCCTTGGGACGCGCTGGCGATGTCGATCGCCTGAGGCTTTGCAGTCTGCCGCGGAAGCTGCTCGGGGATACCTGGCGATCCTGGTTCGCCGGTACCATGAGGGTAGAGGTTGAGAGTCCGGCCCTATCCGATGGGGCCCATGTCGCCGAGGACTGTGAATTCATGTTAGATGATGAAGTCCATCCTCAGGGTCAGGGAAGATGCCTACTCGAACCGACATGTTGGCCCTTGGCGCTACTTGTTTACTGTTGGGCAATCAAGGGTGGGTTTGTCGCGGGACTAAGGAAAAGAAATCATGGGATAGGCGTGCTTCCCAAGACGGAGCAAATATTTGGGATATCAGAACCTGCAATGTCGATTGTGATGTTGGGTTTGAGAAGGATGAGCTCGGCGAAAAGAGAAGAACAGATGGAAACGGGATGTGGGGAGTCAAAGTTCTACATGGTATGGTGGCTGGCCCATGAGCGAGGCCGAGGTAGCCGACGCCAGCGGCATCTCTGTGGTCAGGATATGACGAGATTTAGTGTTTGAGACCGTCTCGCTGCGGGTAGTCTGAAGTCCGCTTGGCCATGGTTCGGGGCTATGTCGTCTGTTGCGGCTTGAAGCCTTGAAGCCATCATCTGCTGAATGAGTCTGTACGCCCAGCCCCTGGGTACGGCGATATGGCCGCAATGGGTTTGGGCGCGTCACGATTGCGTCTTGAAACGGCGACCCGGCCGTGACCTGGGTCTCGAGTGTACTTGTCTGTGCCTGGCGGGGCGGGCAGCCCGCTGACTTGTGCCGCTGGATACGGGTCCATTTCGGTCGGTTGTTTGTGTACGACAGTGTGGAGAAGTAAGATAGGATGGAAAAGAAATTGATTCGCTGGTTGATCAGTAAATCACTGCAGAACCCCTTGGAAACACCGAACAACCCAGGTGATGATTGCTGATGATTGATAATTTTATAGATTTGGTGGGTAAAGTCACGGTGGATGGAAACATCAAAATTGGAAAGTGCTCACGTGTGGTGCGTTTCGGCTTAGTTACCTATGTAACTATTCATCAGAAAAAAACAACAAGTGCTGTTGCTGTTTCCTCCATAATCCTTCTCCATAAAAATGGCCAACTGCCTCTGCACATTCAGAGTTGGCGTGGATGGTGAAGTCGTGACCCGAACCTCTTCGACTTTCAAGTTTCAATTGACAGGGCTCTTTCATTCATCGTGACCAACATCAGCACTTATTTTGACGTTTGCATAATGGCTGCAGTTGGTTGGACGACTTGAAACCAACAGCCGAGGTCGATGCAGGTGACCAAGCTTGCAGCAGCCTGGAACCAGGGCTGATTCCCGAAACGACCCCTTCAATTGGCCCTCGTCCCAAAGGCCCAAAGCCCCAAAGACCAAAAAGCCCCCAACTGTCCGGTCTGTCCCAGACCCAACAGCTCAGACGCAGACGGCACAGAAACATGCGGGATGCTTTGCTGTGCCACCCCAACGGGCACAACACTCGGGTAGCCCCCCGCTTAAATGTCCTGGGGGTCACCTGAGAACTTGCCCGATCTGTTCCTTCGCCTTCACACCAGACCGAATTGGACGGGCAGGACTCCGACCTCTGATTCATCATGGCCACCGACGCGAGAGATATCGAGGAGAACCTGAAGCTTGACGAGAACCTCCTTGCCGGTAGGTCTGCTCTGCTAACCATCTCACCTAGTTGTGCAAATCGCTGACCTTGCGTCCAACACAGCCCTCCCACAAGGCGGCGAGGTGGTTTCGGTCAAGCCGTCAGGAATGAGCGACTACTGCAACACCTACCGTATCGAGGTGAAGATGCCGGATGGCAGCTCTGAGGTCTTTTTCGAAAAGGAAGGATCGGGCGAGAATGGCCGAGGATGTGTGGAATCTGCCTGGAGGTCCGAATCTGCTGCCTACGAGTTCATTCCCGAGCATGTCCCGCGACCCGTCGCCACGGGCACCTACAAGGCCGACACGGACAAGCACTTCTTCCTCGCCGAGTTCGTTGACATGATTGAGGACGACATGCCCCGCGAGGAATCTTACATGGCTGCCGTTGCCGCGCTGCACAGCCGTAGCATGGGCAAGTCGCCAACGGGCAAGTTCGGGTTTCCCGTCAACACGCGCTTTGGTGATCTCGAGCAGGACAACACCTGGTCCGACAGCTGGGAAGAGTATTGGACGAGGCAGATGAAGGACTTTTTGGATAAAGAGGATGCTGCCCACTGCAACGCGGAACCACACGAGGAGCTCGAGCGGCTGCGTCCCCTATTCTTCGAGAAGGTATTGCCCCGATACCTAGGCCCGCTTGAGAGTGACGGCCGCTCGGTCCAGCCGTGCTTGATCCACGCCGACCTCTGGCCGGGCAATGTCAAGTACAAGAGCGACGGCGACACGGCGTGCGTTTATGATGCGTGCGCCATGTGGGCTCATAATGAAGGTGCGTTTGCCGAAATTTCCCTGCTATCTTAGCCCGCTGACCAGATGTTGCCCAGTCGACCTCGGCGTCTTTCGCAATCCAAGATATCCGCTCGGCAAGCCGTACCTTAAGGAGTACTGGAAGCGGGTTCCGATTTCGGAGCCTGAGGAAGATGTGGACAGCCGGAACACTCTCTACATGCTCAGGGGTCAGATCATGCTGTCAATCCTTTATCCCCACGACCCCAAGCTGCGGGAGATGTAAGTTGTCCGATGGTAAAATAGCCGAGGTCGCCGCTAACAGATCTTCAGTTTTGTGAGCAACATGCGCCTCTTGGTTGAGCGGGTGGAAGAAGAGGAAGCTGCTCAGAAGAATGATCCTCAAGGACCAGTGCAGTTCCGGCTGTAGACAGGTCCCTTCGGCAGCTGGCTTGGGTCGTCTTTGGGTCGGTGTTGGGCCGGAAATTTCAGATGAAGAGATTGAATGATGCTTGGAGTGCTTTAAGCGACGAGGCGTTGGAGAGGGGCTGGATGGAATATACCTAATTTAAAGGTAATGAAATGGTTTCATGAGTCACCGTTATCCGTTTGTGGTGCAGTAGTTCGCTCGCAGCCCTATGCTAGTTCATGCAGGAGACCGTTGCATCTCGTATGCACTCGCCACGACCCGGTAAGAATTGCGTGACCTGGATCCTGCATCAAGACGCAAGAGGGGTGCGTACCCGATTCTGCCCTTCTTGACGGCGGCTGGGGTCGGTAAGCCTTTCCGGGGTGTCACCACCACCCACTCGGCATGTACATACATACTTCGACATCTGCAGACGGTAGCTGTGGATGATTGGGCAGCGTCTTGGATGGTCGCACAAACAGTGAGTGAGCCAACCAGAAGCTGTGCGACGGAAACCCCCACGGGTCGAGGTCAGGCAACATCTCGGGCGCTGGCCAAGTCCTAATCTCCTCCCATGGCACTGTCGAGCAACACTGCGAACTTCACCTACAACGAACATGAAGCTAGCCGCCGAGGATCGCACCGCCCGTATTATCTGGGCTGGTCACATCTTACCATACCTGACGAGGAACCAAAGCAACATTCGGTTGCAAGGACTGCAGCGGGCGCAGGCAATTGAGGACGAGGAAGAGGAAGAGGAAGAGCTTCACGATGATCAACTCGACTCGGACGCCGCAACCGAGAGGATGGCCTGCCTATCTGGGTCTCAAGAATCGATCCGCTTCCGGTTCCTCGACTGCGCGGCTCAATTGCTGTCTCCATCGAAGGGCTGGGAGTACGTCACTGCGACGGCGTTACGGGAGCGCGAAGACTTTGTCGAGATTGATGTCGCGAGAAATGATTGCTTCGGTCCCACCAGGGGGCATTGGTCTACTAGTGTGGGAGCGGATTCGGGCGTCGTAGAAGAAGAGTATTTCAGGAAGTTTGAGAAATACATGGCGACCGCGGGTCCAGGAAACCACGAAAGCCAAACAGCAGTACCTTTGAGCGGGTTTGAATCTGACGCCGTAGCTTACGCTGGAGGCAGAATCGACCACTGGGTTGGCGAGTTGCGACGTCTCCTTCATGTCAGCCCAGATCGCAGGGGCAAAAAGAAGCAGCCCTCACCTCAGAAGGACGCTAAGTCATGGACAGACTTCAAATGCCTCCTCTTTCAAGGTACTGCAGAATCTACGAACTTCAGGGAAAAGATTGCGGACAGAGCCTACAGGTGTGTCCTTTCCGCGGATATTCGCCAGTTTCTCCTCCATACCAAGCCCCAAGCCAAGGACGGACGAAAAAAGTGGCACGTCTTGAAGTCTCTGGCCAGGCCCATCTTGGACTGTCGAACTTTGCGGGATATTGCCATCCGGCACCCGCAGTTCCGGAATATTCGCATCTGCCCGGTACGTCACAGGCATAAAACGGCTCTACGGGACGCGTATCGTGACGAGCATGAGGTGGAGATCACGTCTACATGGAATAAACTTGCACCTGGGAGTTCTTCGCTCTCAGAGGCAAAGGCTTTGGCCGTCTTCAGCGAAAAGTTCAAGTCCGACTGCGGCAAGTCGTTCGCGCTCCATGCCGAAATGCAGCTTTTTATGCACTACGAAAGCGGCGCGGCACTGTCGCCTACCCTGGACTACTTTGGGTGCAGCAAGAAAACTTGCTTGCTCTGTGAGAGCTTTCTTGGGGCTCTGGCCCGTGGCTACCAGTGGAAGACATGGGATCTGCTATCCGGCTTGGGGTGTTCCGCTTTCGACGTCTCTTGGCACCGTGACTGCACTCGAGGAGTTGGATAAAATGCTCGTGTCTCGGGTAAAGAGCCACTTGGTCGATTCTGTTCGCGTCGACAAGCGCCTCATCGTGCCGGCGGTGCATCAGTCGACGGTTGCGTCGGCGTATTCGGATTCGGAAGCTGTTCAGGGGTTACGCCGTAGAGCAGAGGCGGCCGAGTCGGCTAGGAAAGCGGAGCAAAAGTTGAGAGAGATGCGGAATATCCAGTATGTCTCTACTCTTATAGATTCTGCAGACAAGTCCCTTGAAACTGACGCTCAGCTCTCCAAAAAAGGCAGGGGTACAAGGCGAAGCGCTTGCCTCTCGACCCAGAACTGCCAGACTCACAGCAATACGCCTCCTGCGTAATGTGCAATCATCGGCCGGCGAATCTCTGCAACCGATGCCGAAGCTGCTATTACTGCTCGGAAGAATGCCAGGAGGCTGACTGGCCCAGCCACAAGCTTTTATGTCAGAAATTTGCGAACCAGTCTCCAAGGCCTTCACCATCTCACAAGAGGGCCATACTCTTCCCGGTGGATGAAGACAAACCTCAGATAATATGGGTTCTCTGCGAGCGTGTGCAGGAATCCGACGCTGAAGTGGAATACGACATCGCTCGTCTTCACCCACTTCTAGGATCGGACAACCCGTTTATAGAGACTTGCCATATCGACCACAACCATACGCGGCCGACAGCTCGGATCTGGCGTTGGTTTATGGGCCCCCAGGAAGGCAGGCTATGAGGTAGCCCTTCGTTTTCGTGAGGCCACTCTCATCGATGGCTCTCGCCCCAATCGCAGTATTCCGGCGTCGACGGGTATGTACGGCACGGTTCCTCACCAGTGGTGCGGCCCAGTAGTGGCCATGCAAACCACTTGCTGGGAGCTGGATGAGGACATTACCCTAGCCGATTTTCGGCATGCCCTTGACTATTTCCTGAGTTACGGCACGACAAACACCACCACTACCCAGAGCGGCGATGACTCGCAGGGTCGTCCCCCCACAACCATCCGCGGCGTCATGATTTGCTGCTACGGCGAGCGGAAACTGCACGGATCAGAACGCTACGTCTCCGTCCAAGTGCCCAGCCACCATCCCACCCGAACAGTAGGACGGGATGGGAGCATTTCCCCCATTTCCCGGCGCCTGGGGATGCTTCTCAGGCTGTGGAAATACCCAGACATTGAAACATGGATTGATCCACCAGGCTGGAACAGGACGATGGGCGCTGAGAGCAACCAGGATGCGGCGTTCTTGATGATGGAGACGGATTCGAAGAGCTCTGGTTGGGGATTCGCCCCGATTTACTGGAACAACGATCTGGGTAACGTGTTAGTTATTAGGGAGGACGAGGAAGATCTTTCTGTTGATGATCTTGGCGCCATCTGCCGTTTCGTTCGGAAGAGATTGTTGCCGATGTTTGAGGACGCGGCTGGTTTGAACATTACAGTACTGTACCTTTGACCCAATAGGCTAAGCAGAAGAGCTGGATAAGTGACAAGCTGCCGTGCGACTGTTATGATGCCCTCAGCATGGAAGATCAGGTAATCGAGTAAATGATTCAGCCGATGGCCCCACACTGGTCGCAAGACGGACCCAGGCTTATGATCTCAGATTCGACTCGAAATTAGCGTGACGTGAACCACTAAAAAGATAGGACAAAGGAGGAAGAATAGAGGCAAAATAGCCTTGCAAATAGGAGGGCAGGCCTTCTGTTCTGACGTCCTCTCTACACCCACTAGTGGCATGTTGGAGTCAGAAGATCGGGCCACTGACGAGCTTAGACAGCAGTGCACGACATTTTGTACACCGTAATCACATGCACAGAGTCGTGTTCGAGACCTCAGGGTTAGGGTTCCCTGAAACCTGCATTGAAAATCTGGTTGAAGAATCTTTCGTTATGAACAAACCAAACAGTTGAATATTGCCATACAGTATCAGGAGATGCGAAGAATGCCTCAAGGTCCTCAGACGACATCATGACGCAATTCTGTGCGACCGTTGGTAAATAGGCGGGGCAGCACCTCGCAGCTGCAGAACGACCTTCATTCGCGAAGAGACAGCTCAGAGGCAGCCGGAATTGCGCCCTTGACAACTTCCTCAGTCCCGAGACCTGATCGATCTGACTTCAACGCTACCTTTGACGGCTATATCCAACAAACCAGCCGGACCGCGGCTTTCGGCTCCGCTCCGCAATGACCGCGGGGAATGCAGTTGTGGACTTCTCATCATACTCCCGTTGCGATCGAATCTCTTTCCTCCGGCAGGAATATACGTCGGAGTTATGCCTGCGATAAACGGTTCGAAGTCGCTAAAGAAACGACTGAAGAAGCTCTTCAGCCGTCGCGGTGCACCCTCACCGGCTCCATCTACCACGCAGTTTACGGGTGTGTTAAGACTCTGCACCATAACAGAACCTTCTCGTGACTATCTTCTAATCTCCGGGCGATCACCATCTTCGCAGAAAGAGAATCTAGGTATCTTAGCATTTCGCAGGAAATATTGCATATGTATCACCACATATGTTGAGGGGGTTTACTTGTCATTTGGCTCCATATTGTCGGCTTTTCGCAAAAACGGACTTCGGCGGTAGTCTAAGTAAGAGAGAGACCAGGAGGGCGATCAAAGTGTTGGGCCTTGTCCCCTACTTATCTTTTAGCGCAGCTCTTTCCTTGCCTACGTTAGGCATTCTGTCTCTTGTCCTAGGTCGCCAATAGCCAATCACTCCATTCACCATTCATTAGGCCTTCAGCATGGCGGTGCTGGCTGGCTCGTCGCTCAAGGCATGGTAGGCAAGCCTTACGGCGCTGTACCCCACATTTATGCGTCTACTCCGCCCCCGTCTCCCCTCTCCCCTCCCCTCTGCCGCGCTTCCCACCATTCGGACTTATGATGTACCAAAAATCACAGTATGGAGCACTTGGAAGCCGATATCGAAATTGGGTAGCGCAGTTGTTCTTCCTCTTCGCCGCGTCGGGATACTAGCAGCTCAGGAACCATATGTGTGAATATACTCCGGATGTAGCTTCCGTTATAGATTAATGGGTTTTCGGATATCCTTCCCCAAAAAGAAGATTACGGGAGATAGCTGATGTAAAGTACGACTTGACCCGGTTGTTTGTAGTGATGGATTTGCCACTAATATGGCTTAGTCGAAGACTATCCGCCTGGGTACCCTCGATTCTCGGCGCTTATTGCGTCTAATGACTCCTTCCATCTCTGCCGCCGGTTTTCTAACCTGCGGGTGCGCCTGCTCCTGCTCAAACAGGATAGACTCTCCCTACTAGAAAAGCAGTTGGAGAAGATTGACCGGGAAGAAGTCGCCCTGCTGTCTTTGGGAAGTAGCCGGAACGATACGAACAGTGAAAGAACCTCTGTTCTAACTGAGATCGACGCGGCCTTGGCCGACTATGGTATGCCGGTAGCGATTGGCCTCAGACGAGCACTAACAATGATATAGACGTATTGATAGAAAGGAACCACTGGGTGCTCCGCTTCGAAGACGCATCGTATAGAGACATGATGAGCTTGCAGAACTGGGTGAATGGGACCGGCTGCATAGCTCGGCAGGAAACGGCATACCTCGTACGAACCGAAGACCTTCTCAGCGTGGCGTCCCCAGCTGACGGCGCCACGACGTGGTTGGGGGTATTGGTGGAGGGTTGCCGCGTCATTTTCCGTAAGCGTGTCGGCCAGGTACGAAACCCAGATTTGTCATTGCGAGTCGAAATGCTAAAATATGGCAAAGTATGCCCGGCTAGACGCCTCGAGAGACCCAAACGTGCACATATTTCCCCGGTCATCGATAACATGGGCCGCCAGGATGCTGATGACGCTGTTCGTCGTTGTCCTGCTTCTGGCTCCCGTCATCATTTGCAACTTGGTCGGCAGCTTGATAGTTAGAATGGTGGTTATTATAGCGGCGACCACCGTGTTCATTGCGGTATTATCGGGCATGACCAGGGCAAGGACCGTCGAGCTGGTTGTAGCAGGTGCAACGTGAGCAGACCCTTACGCTACCCGTTTGGAAAGACGACAACTAACTGTCGTTATAACTACAGCTATACAATAGTCCTGATCGTTTTTATTTCGAACACAAATGTATCCGGAAATCAAGGGGCGGTGTGATGCTCGTTACTTGTTTAGCAGTTTAAATAGTACGCACCGGAGAGCCAAGGTTGAGCCGTTTGGGTGTTGTAAGCTAGCTATTCACGATGAACGGATGAAGTGGATAACGAATAACTAACTGGCGGCCAAGGAAATGAACGTATACTAAACACTACCTCTAAAGCACTGAAAACACAATTGCCCTATCTGTCCAACAATATATTCTCATCTCGGTAGCTAGAGAGCTGATCTCACTGAATCTCCAGCCACGAAATGCAGACAAGGCACCGGCTCATCTTCCGCAGCAGGAGCAGTTTATTACATTGCAATCGTCTAACTATTGATCATCCGCATCAAGAGATAAGGCAGTGCGGTTCTGAAATGTTGAGATGGACGCCCCCAAGCAGATGTTTGAATGCTGCAGCTATTTCGTCGAGGCGGTCGCCTTCCCACCGTGCGATGCTATGCTCCCATCGGCACGAGGGATTCCATACGTCGGCGAGATCTGGACTTGCCAGCCTCTGCTTTCTGTCTTGCTCGGAAACTAATGTCCCGGACGGCTAACTTCGGACTTGGTGTGGTTCTGTCCGTGCAGTTGACAATACCGAGGTTCAGGTCTGAAGAATCAAGGCCTCGTTGATAGGATAGTGGCCACCATTATAGCAGCTACAGTCTTAGGCTGCGTTTACAAATATTACACAGGCAGCAAGCGCTTGGGGCTACAGCAAGTAGGCAGGGTGACTCTACGGCACTCTCACTTTGTGGCACAACAATTACAGCTTAATTACATAGCTAGATGTCTCTTTTCTTTTTTTTTTTTTTTTTTTTTTTTTTTCCCTCTTTGCCTTTTTAAGGGTCCAAAGGGCTACGCTGAATCTATATCCATTTCGTGGCGACCTGGAATGTTCCAGACCTCCATACTATAAATACAGAGTAATCATTCGCCTCTCCCTTGCCTGAGATCGATGCTATCACGACTTAAAGGGTGGGTTATAAGGAAAGCCAGGTTTGGGCAGGCTCTAAAATTAGCCAACTGAGGACCGAAACCGAAGCCCGTGGAAGCTAGTAGAAACCCAGCGAAACTCCGCGGTAGCCATGTGGACACCTCGGTCACCAGCGGCAAGCGAGGCAGCAAATGTGGCAGCAGAGATATTAGAAAGCTCATGTAACATTACAACCGTCGCCATAACTCACTCGTGGGAAGCAAACAGAAAAAACGTTACTCGACCAGAGGAATGTCCCAGGACGAGTGTATGACGATGAATAGCCGCACATGTTGCCCGATAATCAGCAGGAAGCCAAAGAACCTTCTTTCCATTCCGCATAACCCAATGGCCATCGGTAGAAAGAAATCCATTCGCTGGTTTCTGGTGCCCAGAGCTGCTTGAAGCATCTGAATTTGGAATGGACCTCAGCAGCCCCCGGTCTGTCTCGAAACATTGACCATTTCCTGAAAGCGATAAACGTGCAAGAATGCTCTGTACCTCGAGCACCTGCCGATGTGCGCCAGCCGCCGCATCCCAAAGCCGAACTGTACGATCGTCTGAAGCCGACGCTAGTGTACTGCCATCCGACGAGAAAGCCACTGCGCTAACACCACTGGTATGCCCCTCTAGCATCTGCCGATGCGCGCCGGTTGCCGCATCCCAGAACCGAATTGTTCGATCGGATGAAGCCGACGCGACGATGCTACCGTCTGGTGAGAACGCCACCGCGTAGACGTAACCACTATGCCCCTTAAGCGTCTGCCGATGCGCACCGGTCGCCGCAATCCAAAGTCGGACTGTTCGATCGGATGAAGCCGACGCAACCGTGCTACCGTCTGGCGAGAACGCCACTGCGTAGACGTAACCAGTATGCCCCTTAAGCGTCTGCCGATGCGCACCGGTTGCCGTATCCCAGAACCGGATTGTGTGATCGCCTGAAGCTGACGCGACTGTGTTACCGCCTGGCGAGAACGCCACTGCGCTAACCTCACTGCTGTGGCCCTCGAGCGTCTGCCGATACGCGCCGGTCTCCGCATCCCAAAGTCGGACGGTTCGATCCGATGAAGCTGACGCGAGAGTGCTGCCGTCCGGTGAGAACGTTACTGCGCTAACCTTATCTCTGTGCCCCTCAAGTGTCTGCCGATGTGCGCCTGTCTCCGCATCCCATAGCCGCACTGTTTGATCGGATGAAGCCGACGCGACCGTGCTACCGTCCGGCGAGAACGCTACCGTCCGGATATCACCGCTATGCCCCTCGAGCGTTTGCTGATGCGCGCCGGTCGCCGCATCCCAAAGTTGTATTGCTCGACTAGATGAAACCGATGCGACTATGTTACCGTCTGGCGAAAATGCTACCGCACTAACCTTACTATTCTGCTCTTCGAGCGTCTGCCGATGCTCGCCGGTCGCCACATCCCATAGCCGGACTGTTTGATCGAATGAAGCTGATGCGAGCATGCTACCGCCGAGCAAGAACTCTACCGCGCTAACACAATCGGTATGCCCCTCAAGTGTCTGCCGATGCGCGCCTGTCTCCGCATCCCATAGCCGCACTGTTCGATCGGATGAAGCCGACGCGACCGTGCTACCGTCCGGCGAGAACGCTACTGCATTAACATAACCGTCATGGCCTTCAAGCGTCCGCGAATGCGCGCCGCTCGCCGTATTCCAGAGACGGATTGTTCGATCGGATGAAGCTGACGCGACCGTGTTATGGTCTGGCGAAATAACTACCGCCCAGACATCACCGCTATGCCCCTTGAGCGTCTGTCGCTGTGCTCCCGTCGCCGCATCCCACAATCGAACTGTTCCATCGGATGAGGCTGATACGAGCATGCTAGCATTCTTCGAAAACGATACCGCATTGATACAATCGCTATGCCCGTAAAGCGTCTGTTGATGCGCGCCGGTCACGGCATCCCAGAACTGGACTGTCCGATCGGATGAAGCTGACGCGACCAAGTTATTGTCCGGCGAGAACACCACTGCCCAGACATCACCGCTATGCCCTTGGAGCATCTGCCGATGCACGCCGGTTGCCGCATCCCAGAGTCGGACTGTTCGATCGGATGAAGCCGACGCAACCGTGTTACCGTCTGGCGAGAACGCTAACGCCCAGACATCGCCACTATGCCCTTTGAGTGTCTGCCGATGCACGCCTGTTGCAGTATCCCAGAACCGGACTGTTTGATCGGATGAAGCTGACGCTACTGTGTTACCGTCTGGTGAGAACGCCACCGCGTTAACACAATCATTATGCCCCTCGAGCGTTTGCAGATGCGCGCCGGTTGCCGCATCCCAGAATCGGACTGTTTGATCGGATGAAGCCGACGCAACGATACTACCGTCTGGTGAGAACGTCACGGCATAGACGTAACCACTATGCCCTTCGAGCGTCTGTCGATGCGCACCGATCACCGCATCCCAAAGGCGAACTGTTCGATCATATGAAGTTGACGCAACCGTACTACCGTCCGGCGAGAATGCTACTCCGTTGACATAACCGCTATGCCCCTCGAGTACCTGTAGACAGGCATTCCATTCCAAATTGATGTTAGCCAATAGCGATATCCATCGAGGCATAAAACATTCGTATACTCTTCGGATCACGCTTTCCGTTGGCGTGAAGAGGATTGCAGAAGCATAAATCTGAAGGGGACAAAGATCGATAATCTGGCGGAAGCTGAGGGTAAACCGGGTTGCATCGCGTAAAAAAGCAGAGACTAAGGCACTGCTATCGGGCTAAACGATCCTTATTAGCGAGCATTTGCGAATCTGCTGTGGTATGACCCACGTCAATGAGATTTTGCAAGCCCCTGACCATTGCAACGCTCTCGGACATCTTCCCAAGAAGGCTTAGCGCTTCCAGCCAGTGGAGGAAGTGACGCTTGAGGAAGGCGTATACTTGGTGATCGTCCGTTATACGAGTGCTGCTCTGCTTCACATGGTATACCCAATACCGGCACGCATACTGAACATCTGCAGGCAAATGCGAGTCGATCACCGAAAGCTCAACATCCGCACGAGCCGTTCCCGGCATTCTCAGGTCGCAGATGTCCTTCTTCAAGTGACCAGAGAGGAGTTCCAGGCATCGGGCCGCAATCCATTCGTTGGTCGCCTTCTCGTCGATCCAGAACGGGTTAGTGCCGCACTTGTCGGGATCAACGAGGAAGTCACGGAACGACAGGTGAAACATTCTGACTGGGGATAGAGGAGAGGCCGGCACATTAAAGACAGAATGGAGTGGCTCAAGTCTACGAGTGACGGCCTTCTCTGGTACACCAAGAAGTCGTGCCAAGCGGCAAGGTGGGAGCGGTTCTGCTAAGAGAATGATCGGGCCCACGACTGTCCGAAACTCGTCAATAAGGGATCTCTTGGATGCCTCGGAGCCGACGAGCAATCGGTCGAGGACCGGGCGATACGTCGCGTCTAGCTTGTCGATTTCGGATTGCTGGGTCCCTAATTGGTATTCTAGGACCTTTGCTAATTGGCCATCGGGGTCGCACCATGCTGGATCCTGGATAAACCGACAGACGGTGGCCGCGAAAATAAAGAGCGGAACGGCCATCTGGACCAGGGCCCTGACGTTCCGGTGGCCAGGCCAACCCGGCGGGAGTTGTCGTTCGCTGGGAGACAGGGCATTATAATCGTTTCGGATTCTTGCCAGCTCAAATTCCAGAAATGCAGCGATATCGTGCTCGATAATTGGCTTTGGGATCTCGTGTAAGACCAGGTCGCGGTATGTGCCTTTGATGTCGCCGAAGCCGAGCCGGACCGGCAGCTCGGGCCTGCTCGTGAGGAAGGCTTTTAGCGACATCGAACTCGGAGCCTTTGCCTGTGACAATAGGTAGATGATGGCTCTAATATCGTTATCCCGCTCGCACTCGTCAAGTGCGTCAATCACTAGGACGACTTCTTTAACGTTGCCCGTTCCGCCCTTCAAATTTCCTAACGGCTTCAGGATAAGCTTTTCAAACTGCTCTCTCAATGTCTTGCTCGTGATGGAAGGGTCATCCTCGATGGCGGCCCTAACGTGCGGCGCTAGATCAGGTTCTTTAGCAATAAGTTGTGCGGCAATGGTTGTAAACAGCAGGGCCGCGTTACCCCTGTCTCGTTCGCCTCTCTTGAAGAAGAAGCTAGCACCGAGAAGTCCTCGGTCGGCAAAAGATTGCGCAACCGTTCGTGATATAGTAGACTTCCCGGTCCCTGCCATACCGTTGAGCCAGAAGATGATCTCGCTGTGAGGATTGCCGGCCCATTTCGTTATACGCTCGAGGAGGTTGGTTCGTGTTCCGGGGTAACAACGTGCGTTGTGCTCCTCCGCATGAGAATCGAAGGCTGCATTGCTTGCGGTCGGGAGCTTGGAAAGGACGAGTGCCTGGCCGATATGGAGGAGCTGTATACTACATCTATGTAAGACTGAAGAAAATGAAGGAGAAATATAGCTGCAACTTACGTTCCATCGACGGTAAGACCCGTAGATAGTGTGTCTCGATACCGTTCTAAGTTGTTGATGATACTATCGATCTCTTTGCTCTCGAAGGGCCACTTGAGAGAGCGAAGCCCGAACTTTCTCATCGCCTCACGCGTAGGCCCAGGATTGAGTTTCTTCTCCAGCCTCGATCGCAGCTGTAACAGCTGGGAAAAACAACCGTTGAGTCCATCCGACAAGCCTTGCGAGGTTTGAAGCCTCTTGCCGTTTGGGCTTTCAAGAAGCCGTTGCGCACCTTGCAGGGTCGTTCTCAACCTCTCGAGTTCTCCTTGCAGTCTTTCGACGTCGGCTCTGGCGTTCTTGACAGCGGCGGAATACTGGAAGCAAATAGATGCGACTTTTGCGGATAGATCGATCACAGCGATGACGCTCGCTGCGGATCCTACCGCCTCCATGGCGTCACGATCTGAAATGGATGGTCGTCAAGCGAAGAGTCGATTTGCGGGGTTAACGAAGCGGTGCTCCCAGATGCATCGAGTGTGCAGTGTGTTCGACGCGTCTCGTTGGGCGCCAGACTAGGCAGCCACACAGCTTGTGCGGCGAGCCGCGTGGCACTCCTGGTCAAAAACATCGAGCAAATCGTAAAGGAACATGGTTAAGAAGCGTCGAATGCTTTAGCTTTGGTGTTCTCACATCAACAGGTCCATTGAACACAAACAACTCAAGAAGTCGGACCTACAGTACACGCAGGAAAGAGGGACAGTGCTGGAAGGCGGGGTCAACGACATCATCAATCAAGGGCCTACATTTGGTGGTCGGAAAATGACCAGCAAATGTGGGGCCGTGCTGTCGCCTCTGATTTGTCTATGGCCGGCCAAAACGCAGACGGTGTAGGCGCCAAATATGATGCAAGGTCCATGCGCTGAGAGATCGTTAGGACTTTGCTAGCCGAGTACGTATCCGTAATGAGGTGAACTTCGATGTGTACAATATAGTGACTGCACCTCGTGCGTCAACTACGGTCGGAGTCGACGCGTCCGGAAATCACGATGAGTGCTACAGTGGCAAGCTCGCTTCGTGCCGACTGACCGGTTGAGGTTCGCTGATATTTTGCCTCAACTGGGTTACGCAAGCCATAAGCAAGGTGTAACACACAAAACGGGGTGGACCTTTTTCGCCCGGTGTGCGGAGATTGCAGGAACGTGGTCTCATTGGTCCTCCCTTCTGTTGAACTCACCGGCCTAAATTGTCGATGAAGCCTCGAGGAACCTCTGAACGCCGTAAGACCGTGACAGAGACACCGCGGAAATATCGGCCTCTGTAATCTATTCGTGTGGCTTTTCGAATTACTCAAGAACCTCGCCTGCCATCTCTCAGAAAATTCTACAGCACCTTGTCTTCAGCAATCAAAGACGATAATGGCCAGTGATAGCTCTGTCAAGCTGCTCAAGCTCGCCGTCCTCATTGATGCCGACAACGCACAGGCTTCCCTAATCTGCCCTTTACTTGCAGAGGTCGCTAGATATGGGACAGTCTGCGTGAAGCGGGCCTATGGCGACTGGACCGGTACGAGTCTGAAGGGTTGGAAGAGCTCCTCAAACTGGCGATCCAACCGATCCAGTAGTTTGCCTATACGCACGGCAAGAACGCGACGGATTCCGCTATGATCATCGACGCGATGGACCTGTTGTACTCTAACCGGTTCGGCGGCTTTTGTCTGGTTTCAAGCGATAGCGACTTCACACGGCTAGCCGTACGGATCCGGGAGTCCGGGCTCGTCGTGTACGGGTTCGGGGTGCGCAGAACTCCTCAGCCGTTTGTTACCTCCTGCAACAAGTTTATTTACGTTGAGAACCTCGTATCCCGCGATGTACACACTTCGCGAACTGGCGAGGTCGGTGTGGCTCGGAAACAAGACTCGACTGCGCAAATCAGCAAAGATAGCCGACTGGTGGCTGAGCTTCAGGCGGCCGTTGAGGCCGCCTCGAACGACGACAGGTGGGCTGAACTCAGCAAAGTCCGCCAGCTCCTCACCCACCGGCAACCGGACTTTGACTCCCGCAACTACGGATACTCTAAGTTCGGTGATTTGATTATTGCCACATCACTGTTCGACATCCACCGAGAGGGTGAAAGGGGGACCCATCTATATACATGCCAAGGGCCAGGCGCACGCGAATCCCAACTGATTCCTGCCTCGTCGTTGTCCTAGCCCTGGCCATTAAGACAGGTGCCTATTGCTTAGCTGTTATCTTTCGGGGGAAGGGAATCTCAGGTTCGTGTTTTTATCAAGGGGAGCTTGGTTGACGATGTGAATATTTGTCGAGATACATTCTGAAGCATCGAGTTTTTCTGTGGACCTTGTGAAGAGGGTAGGCCCCATGAGGAGAGCAGCATTCCTCCGGAGTCTAGTAAGCAGTGGGTTCTCAAAACCGCACGAGATATGATGTTGAATGTTTTTAAACACAGCTGTTCATCTGTCACGGGGTGGAATCTCCGCAGGTAGCAGAGCCGGGACGGGCATTTGGTACACACACACACACACACACACACACACGATTTATTCCGCCCGGCGGGCTTAACCCGAAAGGGCAACTATACAATCTGACTATATACATTTCCCAAGATATGACCTGATCTCGTCAAAGCCCATGCAGATTTCATTCTAGTTCATGCCGTCTCTTGTACCATTTCTCTTCGGATTCTCGTGGGTTAGTAGGGTTGTTAGTAGGCTGGCTTGAAGGCGATTCTCCAAGTGTTCAACGTCCTATCTTCGGCGGCTGAAGCGCGCTTACTCCGTGTGGCACGAGATGACGGGGGGGTGTTAGTCGGGGTTTAGGATGGTAAGGTTAGTTTGTTTCATTCTCTTGTTGTTCTGTTCCCAGACGACCTGTGGCAATGGCAAAACGTATCGTCGCCCGCACCGCCCGCATGTTGGGGGACCAGTACATGTCATCCGAGGGCGACTTTCCTCCTAGGTAGAAGGAGAGGTTGCTCCTGTGGACATCCGTACACTGTAGCATCTCCCTGCGGTGTTGATCCCACTGCTTGCATCGGAAGAGGAAGTGGTCCACTGTCTCTCTGGCTTGTCCACACGCACACTGATCTGACGGTGCTGCTTTGATGCGATGTAGGTATGTGTTGAGCTTGGCCATGCCTGTTCTAAGCTGAGAAAGCACGCCGGCCTCGCTTCGAGATAGGTGGTCGTATAATAGTCGCGTGTGCTTCCCTGGTAACGCTATATCGACTCTTTTGGAATATCTGCCCACTTTGTCAGGTCTCTCATATTTTAGATGTTATAAAGAATAAATCATTTTTATCAGCATTAAGACCATTAATATTATTATCTTGCCCTCCCGCTATTTGTATAGTATATAGATTTTCATTTAAATTGCTGTCATTTAAATGACTTGATATTAAAATACCATAAGGCAACATTTGAAATAAAAAATAACTAATAACTATTCCAATAAGTATTGTTAAAGGGATACTATTACTAGTATTACTTTGAAGTTCACTTGTTCTAATATTTATTAGCATCAGAATAAATAAAAATAATATCGATACAGCACCTATATATACTATTAAATAAGATAAACCTATAAAATTTAAACCTATTATAATTAAATAAAAAGAAACATAAGCAAATAAAGCTATTAAATGTAAGACTAACACTATAGGATTTTTACTTATAATTACAGATATACCAGAAATAACGGCTAAACCTGAAATATTATTATTATTTCCTACACCGATATGCCCTTGGGCGCGCCGGTCCTTCTACTGCTATTATACAAAGGAAACCGTGCCGTATCGGCCGGATGAAAACCTCTGCCTGCCCCTTACAGCCTACAGCTTCTGAATCCATCATACTACAAAAGAAAGGAGGCCCTTTGCCGGCCTCCGGGCCCTCTAGCCCTCCCCATCCACCGTTTCTAGTTCTAACCGCCTAGCTAGACTATACTCCGGTAGCCGGCCAGAGTCCATCAGCCAGCCAAGGATCCTCCTAACAAGCCTAACACTTCGAGCCCCTACCCCTCGTAAAACGGTCTGTAGGTCCCGTCGTGACCGAACCTCTCGATGGTCCCACGGCCTCTGTAACGGTGGGTTGGGGCACCAAACCACTAGGTGCTCCACTGTTTCCCTCCCCTCCCCGCATACGCAAAAGGGGGTATAGACCTCTGGCACCTTAACCCTGAAGAGGTAGTCCCGAAGGCCTATGTCCCCTATGCGTGCCTGGGAGAGTAGGGAACTCTGGGCCTTTGTTAGGCCCTCGTGCCTCTCCAGGGCCCTGTTGGTAAAAAGGAGAGCTGGGGGGTCCTTGTCGGCTATCCTGTCGACTGGGCCCTGTTGGCCCTGTCGGTTCCGTTCCCACCGGGCCTGCCAGGCTAGTTCCACCACCTCTTTTGTGTTTGACCCTCTTTTGTTGTCACTCCCAATCTTCCACCCCTGGGTGGCCCACTGGGCTATTGTTGTGGCGGCTGCTTCTGTGGTTGTAGGGCTTTGTGGGCCCTGTCGAGGCCTCGGGCCTCGAGCTCTCCTCCTCTTCTTAAACCTCCTATAGACTTTGTTGCAGGCTTCGGTTATTAGGTGGCCTGTAGAAGTTCGCTCCGCCCCCGGCCCAGCCCCTGACTGTAAGACCTGTTTTTGTAGCCGGCTCTCGAAGTCGGCTAGCCGTTTGTTGAGGTATAGGTCTAGCGGCGGCACCCAAGCCTCTGTTTCCAGGCATCGGATAGGGGTTGACCGGTAGGCCCCTACTACTATTCGAAGGCTCCTGTTCTGGGCCTTTGATAAGGCTTGTGTAGGCCCCCTCGGCTCTGTGGCCCCTGGGTTTGTCGGCTGGTGGAAGCTGGAGGCCCCGTAGGCTATGGCATTGCGTATGCACTTTACGTAGACCTCTCGGACCCTGGATAGGCTCGGGCCCCACGTCTTCGCTGCAACTCTGGATAGAGCAAAATCCTGGGTCCTGAGCTTCCGTTCCACAGCCCGCCGGTGGGCCTTCCAGGATAGTTTCCGGTCTAGCCAGACCCCTAGAAACCGAGCCGACTCTACTGGCTTAACCACGCTGCATCTGCTAGAGCTACTGTGGCCACCGTTGTTGTTACCGCTTGTCCCCGGTTGGGCGAGGGTCACTGGGTTCTTCCACTGTCTGCGGCCTTTGTTGAAGTGAATAAGTTCACACTTTTGAGGTGCAAACGCCATCCCCCGGGTGCTTGCCCACTGTAGGCAGGTCTTCCAAGCCTTTTCTAGTTGTTGGGTAGTGGCCTCCGGGGTTTTTCCAAAGGCTAGTAGGTTCGTGTCGTCCGCGAAACCTACTATGCTCACTAGTGGGTGAGCTGTTTTCAGGGCCTCGTATAGGGAGGCGATGTAGAGGATAAATAGGATCGGGGATAGTGGTGAGCCCTGGGGAACTCCCGCGCCCACCGGGATGTCCTCTGTTTTCTGGCCGTCGAAGTGGAGGATTGCAACCCTGTTACTTAGCCACGCCTTGACCCATAGGACCACCCATCGTGGGTAGCCCTGTAGGCGAAGGGTGGCTAGTAGCCGGGTATGGTTGACGGTGTCGAATGCCCCTGAAATATCTAGCTGTAGTAGGGAGGCGGATGCCTTCTGCCGCCAGGCCTCCTGGACCTGGGCTACCACTAGCCGGATCGCAACCTCCGTAGACCTGTGCTCCCTATTCCCCATCTGTTCGGCTGGCAGCAGGCCGTAGGCCTCTGCGGCACTAGTAATCCTCCTTGCTACTAGTGCTTCTATGACCTTCCCTATTGTAGGGAGGAGAGCTATAGGCCTATACCCCCCTGGGGTTTGATAGGTGCTAGGTTCTTTCCCTGGCTTTTGTAGGACCACTGTTTTCGCTCTCTTGAACTGCTCTGGGAACCACCCTATCCGGAAGCAGGCCTCTATAAGAACTGCAAGCACCTTGAATAGTGGGTGCCCACAAGTCTTAAGAAAGCCTGTTGGTAGGTTATCTTCCCCCGGGGCCTTCCAGGGGCTTATTTTCGAGAGGACTGCCCTTATGTCTCCCACTGAAACTCCCTCCTCTATGTCGAACTTTGGAACCCACTGTTCAAGTAGGCCCGGGTCCTCTATATCAGAAAGATCTGCCTCCGGGTTGGGGTAGAACCGGCCTGCTAAGGCCTTAGCTTTCTCCTTGTGGGTAGAGAGGTCCCCTGTGGGCCCCGTTAGAGCGGGTAGTTTCGGGGGGTCCGGGGGGGCGAAGCTTCTACACCGTGCCCATCGTTCTAGGCTCCAGAGTAGGTCGGGTTTGTGGGTGGCCTTCTGTAGTGTGGTCCTCCAGGCCTTCGTTTTCTCCCTGTTGATAGTAGCCGCGAGGGCGCGTAGGCCCTGGTTGTACCTTTCCCTACTATGCCCCGACGGGGCTACCCTGCACTCCCTCTCAGCTCTCCTGGCCTCCCTTTGGGCCTCCTGAACTTCCACTGACCACCATGGCGAGCCGTGGCCCTTGTTGGCCTTCTTCCGGGGGGTGGCCGCCTCGGCCACTCTCTGTAACTCTTCGACTAGCCAACTAAAGGCCTCCCCTAGGCCCTCCTGCCCCTTGATCCGTGCTCGGAGGCCTTGTGGCCCTGGGTCCTCTAGGCCTATCTTTCCTGGTAGATGGGCTACCTCAGCCTTCACTCGGCGCCCATCCATCATCTTCCAGTTCCAGCCCTCTGGCTGGGCTTGTCGTGGCGGGGGTCCTTCTGTATCGACTTCCAATACCTGTGGGTAGTGGTCTGACCCCCCCCTATGTTCTAAACCGTAGTAGACTGTCCGCAGGCCCACCGATGCCCAGAAGTGGTCTATTGTTGAAGTGCGGCCTCGTTGGGTCCCCTGTGGTGCCCTGGTTATAGTGCCTTCCGGGGTTCGAAGCTCGAGGTCCCATTGTAGTGCTAGTTCCAGCAGAGCCTCGGCCTTCCTTTCGTACCGGCCAAATCGGTCCCATTGCGGGTGATGTAGGTTGAAGTCCCCTGCGAGTACTACCGGGTAGGCCGGGGCTGGACGGTTCAAGAGGGCCTGTGGGATGGTCTTGTCCTCTGGGTGGTTATAGATGGACCAGAGCTCTAGCCCCTTACTACCAAGCCCTGGGAGCCACACCCTGCAGTACCCCTCCGTGGCCTCGTATTCCCACTGCCCTATATCGAACTTGCGGCTAACGAAGATGGCCGCCCGGATACCAGGTTTGTGAACTAGGTGGTACTTCGAGCCTCTAGGGCAGTAGGTTGACCGGGTCTGCTTGTTAATCCAGGGCTCTTGTATAGCCATTAGGTCGTACCGAGCCTCTTCTAGTAGGGCTTCTAGCTCCTGCTTAATTCCTTCAGTGTTCCAAAGTAGCACCCTAATTTTCATTAAGGTCCATAGGGGTGTCCTCGGCTAGTTGAGGCTGTACGGCCGGCTGGGTAAGCCGGGTAGGCTGAGCAGGCTGGGTAGGCTGGGCAGACTGAGCAGGCTGGGTAGGCTGGGTAGACTGAGCAGGCTGGGTAGGCTGGGTAGACTGGGTAGTTATAGGGGGTCTAGGGCCGAGGCTGATTCGGCTTTGGGATCGGTCCCTCCCAGCTACTGAAATTAGTGTAGGTCGGCCCCTTCCTAGCCGGGGCCGCTTCGCTCCGACCCTCTGGAATCCATCCTCGTCCTGTAATAGAGGCCGTTCGAAGGTGAATGCTGGCCCCGATACCGCTGTAGGTCCTGTAGCCGCCTCCCTGGCTGGTTCAAACGCTCGTGGCCTATACTGGTAGGCCTCCCTAGCCTCCTCCTTAGCCTTCACCTTCCCCGGGCACTCCCTAGCCCAGGCCGGGTGGCTTCCTCCGCAGCAGGGGCACCTACAGGGCACTTGGCCCTGTTGGGTAGGGCAGATAGCCTCCCCGGCTTTCCCTCCCTCCCCGTGGGCCCCTGTACCACACCTTCCGCACAGGGCCTCCCTCCTACAGAACCTCTGTATATGGCCCCATTTCCAACACTTGAAACACTGCTTTGGCTCCAGGACAGCCCAGTATGGCTCGCAGTCTAGTGCCTGTGCTTCCCAGATTACCCCCTGATCACAGGCCTTCCGAGCCTCTTCCTGGTCCCCGAGGGTGACTAGCACCGTGGCCCTGGTAAACTCCGGGTTGGCTGGGAGCCTGAATTTGACCTTATTCACCGAGCGGAGGCCCAGTTGTTCTCCAAAGGCCTCCTCTGTAGTGCTCTGTAGGTCGGCCTTCCTTAGGCCCTTCACTAGCACTGCGTAGGTCCTGCTAGCCTCCTTGGCCTGCTCTCCAAAGGCTTGCTGAATCCACTGGGTGTTGTTGGAGTGCCAGTTCTTTATGGTAGGGTTGTTAAACGTAACCACCGTATCCCCGCTAGGGAGCTTCCGAGCCGCAACAGCCCCCTGTTTTGTTGACGCCTGGTTGATAGCTTGAACGATCTCGGCCGGTGACCTTTTTGCGAAGTCGACTGGTAGGTCTACCCCCCGTACTAGTAACTCCCGGTTGGCCCTCTGGGGAATAGCCCTTGTAGGCTGGGCCTGTAGGCTCTGCCCCAGACCTCCCGAGGCTACTGTGGCCCACGAACGGCCCTGTGCCGTGCCCTGTGCTGTGCCCTGGTTGGTGCCTACTGCGGCCTGGACGGCCTCTGTGACTACCCTCTGTAGGTGGGTTACGGTAAGTCCTCCTAAGCCCTCGTTTGGTTGGCGACGCTTCTGTTCCAAACTTGAAAAAGCGGCGCTTAGTTCCTTCGCGATACCGCGGGCCACTCCCTGCTTTTCGGTAGGCACTAGGGCAACTAGGCCGTCGAGCAGGCTTCTGAACGCCCTGGTTCCGGGCCCCGCTGGGGGAGTTTGGCCTCGTAGAGGGCCCTGTGGCGGCTGGCCCTCTCCCATCTTCTGGGGCTTTTGTTTGTTGGCCTCAGGGGGTTTGTTCCGTCGGCTGGCTAGGTGACTAATGGGTGGCTTGGCGGGTGGCTTAGTGGCTGGTTTTTGTGGCTTGGCGGCTTGGCGGCTGAGAATTTCCGGCGCGGTCGGCGCGGTCGGCTCCTACGAGGGGCCCTCGTTACTGCAGCACCCGCTGTGGCTGCGCCACAGGTCGCGCGTAGTTGCAGTTGGTACCGTTAGATAGGGCTTTTCGAGAGCTTTCAAACGGTGGCGGTTTTGTCGGGTTTGGCCAGCTTTTCACAGATCCATTCTTATGTCTTCCTTATCATTATGTTGAAAATAAAGTTTGAGCCAATACGGCCCCCATACTTAATAGTTCCTTGTTCATAAACAGGACGTGGGCGGTGCCCGCTTCGCCCATGCGATACGGAGGGCTGTCGACCGCATAGTAGGTTCCTGGGTTTGCGGCGTAGCGTCTCGCCGCGTGGCCTCCTTTGCTTTCGCTTTGGCTGTGTTCAGGAGTTCGTTTTTGGTACCCGCTTGGATCCAGACGACCGAGATCGTGTTTCCCGCGTTGCGTAAGATACTTACCGCATCGTACGCCTGACAGAGATATTGTTGCCCTGATTGCTGGTGTGGTCGCTCCAGGGCCATCACGGCTGCTTTGTTGCTGGTGGCAAGGATGATCTTCCGGTACCTGATATTTCGAATCAACCTCAACGCGTACCCAATAGCCGCAAGCTCGCCTGAGAACGGGTTTTGCTCCGACCTGGAGCCCAGCGTCACACTGAAGGCTTCGCTCCTTGAGTCATCTCGTATCGGTAGCGGGAGCCGGACGACTCCTCCGATCCCTACCACGTTGTTCCGTGCGGAGCTGCTTACGGCGATCCGGACCGCCCACTCTGTTTCTTTTTGCTGTACGCCTGTTCCGTCAACCGTAGTACGGACTCGCCTCTCCCACGGCGCTAATACGACTGGAGCGATGGTTTCGAGGCTGTCCAATGGGACGTCCTTAAGGAGATCTGCTACCTGAAAGAAAGGCGAGCGGTAGGATCTCCGGAACTTGCGCATCCGGGAAGTGGTGTTGCGGAGTGGATTCGTCTCTGGTAGGGTGTGGATGTCCGTCCACATCTTGATCGCCCTCTTCCAGAATCGATCTTGAGCCGTGGGGATGTGAGCTTCTGCTTCTGCTACGCGTGTTGCTACCGTGCTGAACGATCCTATGATCCCTTGCGCCGCGACCCTCTGCACCCTGTGTATGGCTGGCGCGGCATTTGGTACAGCTAGGAGCGAAACTGGTGTGTCCTCTTGCTTAAAACTCTTTTGGAACTGCTCAGCGGACGAAGAAAGAGGTGCTGGAATTTATGACGGCGGGCAATCTGGAGGGGTTTAAGGTGGAGACGGCTGGGTGTGGCGAGGACTCTGATTCTGATTAAGGGAGGTTTTGAGCACACGTAGTGATGGCTTAGGTCTTGGGAAATATAGCTGTGCAGGCTAGGCTCACTCATCTCATAAGTCACGCCTAGGGTCCCGCACGAACATGGAAATCGCTGAGCAACTTTAAGGTAAAAAATCGTGCTGTTGCAGATCATGCAGCTCTCCCGAATTGTCAACCAGGTCCGCTGTGTGATTCGCCTGGCAACCCTTACACCGCTTGCCCGCGTCCCGGCAATTGCCGCATGTGCCGCTTTGAGTGCTGCTGCAGCCCCCAACCAAGTTACCAACTGCTGGTTGTGGTAAAGTTGGCCGGCCTTTTAGGCCAACTGCTTAAGTGATAATGGTAGAACCCCCACATGTTTCACCCAGCTGCCTGGGTGAAATTCCATGTTGATCTTTTCAATCCATGTTGGTTGAAAATTAAACTTCCGCGAGTCCGAGTTTTCGTTGTTTGCGTCTTTGGTCACCATACTTGCTCACGAACGCCTCTCTGGGAGGGCTTACATGATACATTCGCCGCCAAAGATGTCATCTAGGGCATCCCTCGGCACCTCGGTCCTCCGGTCCCGGCCCTCGACCAGCGAAGGGACCCTTGACCCATCTTCCTTGTCCTCCGCCCCCGGCCTCACCAGTCCCGCCGATGAAAAACAACAGAAACAACAACCTCCAGCCCTCAGAATATCGCCCGCAACGCCCTCCTCAAGCGAAACCGCCACCCCCTCCTCCCCATCCCCCCCTTCAAAAGAAGAACCCCCCCTCCAACCCAACCGCAACAATGCCTCACCCAACGGCCCCAACCCCAAGGACCAACCCCCCTCACCACAACCACCACCTGCCGAAGAACCCCCCTTCACAATCTACACCCCCCTCCAAAAGAACCTCATCGCCTTCGCCGCCTCGCTCGCCGCCCTCTTCAGCACCCTCTCCTCCTACATCTACTACCCCGCGCTGACCCGCATCGCCGAGGACCTCAACGTCTCGCTGATGCTGGTGCAGCTGACCATCACGTCGTATCTCGTCGTGGCCGGGGTGGCGCCGGCCTTCATGGGGGACATGGCGGACCGCGGCGGGCGACGGCCGGTGTACGTGCTGATGTTCGCGCTGATGGTGGGGGCGAACGTGGGGATCGCGCTGCAGCGCAGGTATGAGGCGTTGTTGGTGCTGCGGATGGTGCAGAGTGCGGGGTCGTCGGGTATGTATGGTGCTGCGTATGGGGTTATTGCGGATATTGCGACGATTGATGAACGGGGTTCGTTTGTGGGGGTGTTGCTGCTCATGTTGGTGGTTCCCGAGTCTTCTTGTTTTGTGGGCGTGTGAAAGCTGACAACGAACGGCAGGACGGATTTTGCTACGAGCTTGGGACCGGTCATTGGGGGTGGTTTGACGCAGGGGTTTGGTTGGCGTTCCATATTCTGGTTCCTCGTCATCTTCACTGGATCACACTTTGTTCTGATGCTGCTGTTCTTTCCGGAAACCCAACGAAAGATTGTGGGGAACGGGGGTATCAAACCGAAAGGGTTCATCTATCAGACGTTCTTTTCGCTGATCCAGAAAGGAAGGGCAGCAAAAGATAGTAATGCGGCGGCGGCGGAAGAGGAGCAACACAAGACCGAGGAGGGCGCACCGCGGAAACGAAGGTTCCGATTTCCGAATCCTCTAGCCTGCTTGCCGGTCCTAGCAAACAAGGGGTCTCTACTTGTCATTCTTATTACGACTATCAACTACGCAGTCAAGGCAGCGTTGCAGACGTCGCTCGATGCGCAATGCGTCGAATTGTACGACCTCAACTACATCCAGGCGGGACTGATATATCTTCCGTCAGGGGTAGGGGGCGCGGTTGGGTCATACGCTGCCGGTGGGTTAATTTATTGTTCCTGGCTACCTAAGCATACTATGGTCAAAGTATCGGACTGATCAGATGTTAGGCAAGTTCATCGACTGGAACTACCGTCGTACTGTCGACCGGCTATCGAAGGAACACGGGGGGACGTACGACAGAAAGTCCCCTGAATTTCCGCTTGAGAAGACCCGGCTTAGAGGAGTGTATCTTTTGAGTTCTATCACAGTATTAGGGCTCATAGGTTACGGTTTAACTCTCAAATTCCGATGGGTAGGTGGATGACTTGAAGATAAGCCCCTAGAAAGCAAGGACTGACAACCCGGAACTCTTAGCACATTGCTGTTATGCTGGTAATGCAGCTACTAACTGGAACCACAACGGCTGCTCTATTTGTTGTAAGCCAGCCTTAGACCTAATTCTTTGAATCCTCATTGACAACCACTAGCACTGTGGAACCCTCCTAACGGACCTTAACATGGACCGATCCGCCACTGCTCAGGCAGCTAGCAATCTGGTCCGCTGCCTCAGCGCTGGCGGAGCGGTAGCCATCCTGCAACCAATGGTCGAGAATGTAGGGCCAGCAGGGTGCTTTGCAATTTACGCATCTATCATTTTCCTTGGAATCCCCTTGAATTGGGTATTACAAAGATACGGCGTGTCCTGGAGAAAGGGACAGCCGTTGACTTCTTGATTTAGGGGTGGCGCACGAAGTTGGGCCGATGATACTATTGTTCTATCGGTGAACCGAGACAAGAGATAATCATAATAAACTATTTAATCAGCCCCGACGTTTAGGTAGGTTGTTCGAAGCGGAGTTCGCTCTAGTGGCTGATAACCTGGAAGCTTCCTTAAAGTTGTATCTATCATTAATGCTAAGCAATACCAACCAACAGAGCATAGAGTGTTCAAGATGGTGAAGTTTGGGGGCTTCGACTCCTCAACAAGTTTGACCTGTCAAACTTGAATGTAGACTAGTTATGTTACATTTCAGATCATGCCGTGTTTAACCCCTGACACAAGTCTGGTCACTAGCCCCCTGGCGTACACGTACAGCTCCCTGGACTTGACGATACGAACACAACAAGAACCGCGGCATAGGCTGCCGTTGCCGCGAATATCTCGGCTCGTCGTGCGTTTGTCAGAATCCCAACGCTAGCGGCAAATAGAACCGTGAACATGGCGATGAGTCCCAATTGAGTGCTTTCCTCCTTTGAGAGGCGTAGGACCACGATGGCCCCGAGTAGTAGGATGGCAGCGATCACGGTGTTGATGCCGGCAGCGACCCAGGCGACATGATTCTCCTTGATATGCTCGGTATCGTCCGTGACCCTTGTTGTCTTCGAGGGCTATGGTTAGAAAAGTATCTATACACAGTTTGATAAGGGGGATCTGGGAGTACGTTGAGACAGCCAGACCTTGAACATCCAATGGTCTTGCAGGAATCGCGAGAGGGTGTCTTTGTCGGCTAGCCGTCGGACCGCCACTAGATCGCGGCGATTACCTTCCCCTAGTCGGAACTCGGAAACGCCAGCGAGCAGCGGCCGTCGTCGCTTGATGTGGCCAAATCCGTCGTTAACTTCGTCATGGAACTGGTTGTATGCGACCTCAAACGCCCGATTCTTTGGTGCTTCGAGGGCCGCTATTTGGTTTTGCCGGAGTAAAGCTTCTTCTGTTTTAGTAAGTGAGGGATTGCTCAAATTGGTGGAAGTAGAACGGAGCTCACGGTATTCCTTGAGCGTCTCTTGGACCTGCTCAGCAATCTTCATGTGTATATGCTCGGGCCTTGCTGGGTCTGCCGCGTTTTCTTCAAAAGCCTCCCACGCACGGATCGACCGGCGAGTCTCATTGTCGGAACTGGGCAGCACCGACATCTCATCCGCTTGGTCGAGTTTGTGCTCTAGGTAGGCCAGTCTACCCTCAAGATGCAGTAGGTTGCGGGCGCTCAGGCGGTCAAACTTGCGGAAGATGAACGACTCATAGTCGGGGCTCAGCGCAATTCGCTGCGCTAAAAGGGGGAAGCCGGGTTTGCCACTGGCCATGCTATCGATGCCCACAGATTAGCATCAGCTATAGATGTGACGAGCTCATCCATAAAAGTGAAGGTTCACGGTATGCTGGCGATATGACTTGACTCGTGGCGTTCATTAGCTCTGGGCCTGGCGTATAGGTCAGGATAATTTGGTCAGGTGGCGCCGAACATAGCTGTGTCAAGGCGTACAGACAATGGTGGTAACGAGCGACCCTACTGCCTTGCTAGTGGTAATGGAGGGAACGGGACGACAAGGGGGGTCATACAGAAAGGCGCAGGAAGTATTGCCCACACCGCAACGGCCAAGGCGTGCTGCGAGGCAGTCTTGGGGTGTTTTGGGGGCACACGGGGTTAAATCAAAGCGCTACTGACGTGGTGTTGAGTTCCGAAACCTAGAACGTCGGCTGTGTGTACCCGCGAGCTGGGTAGGCGGAAATCGTGACACCAGAATGGACGTTGCATACAGGACAGAAGGTCAAGGTTCGACACACAAGCTGGCCCTGATCAAGAATTAGCAGATTGTGGCGGAGCATGCGGGCTGGGACGACATGCACCTGGCACGGAGTACCTTGACTAGTGCATGCATGCTGAATCTCGCCCAACCATTCAGAATGTGATGGCGTGTTCGGTGTTGATTCGCCAATTTCCAGCCTTCGGTAAGTCTTGGAGGTGGGCAACAGAGGTTGATTTAGCTAGTTGTTGGTGGTATTGTTCCACCAGCAGTGGGCGGATCAACCACCCAGAGAAAAGAAGGCGAGCTTGCACACTAACCAGACCTGGCCAGTGGCAGGGAGGGCCAACAGTAAGCCTGCAAAACCCAAAAGGCAGACCCAGAAGGAGACGAAGGAAACAGAGAGCGTCACGACTTTCCCGGTGCAACCTCCCGAGCTCCACACAGCCTGCATCACACAACTGCCGAGGAACAATAAGAAGACGGCTTCGACCATTGTGAAGATGGACGAGCGGCTGTTGGCCTGAGCCAAAGATGGATTCCCATGAAGATGGCGTGCAATTGCCACTGTCCGGAACGGAAGTTTTTCTTGACAAGAAAGAGAGCGAAGCCACGGCCAGGACTATGACCTTGATTCACAATTCAGGCGAAGATATCCTTGGGCGGCACAACAACTTTGACAACAGCGACGTTAACATCAACGCCGACAAGAGTTTTGGCAGCAGCCTCAACGACTCACTAAAAGAACCACGAAGAAGTAAGCGACTGCGGACCGATAACGAGGTAGAAAAACCCCCCGAGGATAACCAAAAAAGGACGCGGATCATTGAGTTGTGGTTTGCATGGATGAGAGAGCTGAGAACTGCCTCCTTGTTGGGTAGAGTTCCTTGGCCAGACCAACAGGATGAGAGTTTTGGATGCCCGTTCGGAAACTGCGATCCGGTGAGGTATAGGGGGTGTGAACATAACATCGCAACGGCAAGAGCAATCTTGTGTGTATTGTCTCCCCGACGGACCCTGTATATCCAGGACACTGACACTTAGCCTCAAACAGAAATATTTGTTACCGTCGTCAAACGCGGGAACTCTGGACCATGTTCTTTACGTACTACCGTGAATACGTAAAACCTTCGCGGTTAGGATCACTATACAAAACCGTTAAGTCCGATCTGTACACAGACACCGAAGCAAAGCCCAAGCAGCATTACATGCCAAATCTATATGGTCTACAACGGAGAGAGGTTCTGGGGACAATCAATGATATCCCCGTTCAGGCGGTTCCAGACTATGGCTCCTCGATCGATGCCGTCTCTGATGGCTTCGCCCGCAAACACGGAATGGAGGTTAGGGCGGCAGACAGAATGACAATAAAGCTCCCCAGGGGGAGGGCCGTCGAGAGTGTCGGTGTGGTATTCGGCCAATTCAAGTTCCAGGACGAGAACCAGACCTACACCCGGCATTTCCGCGTGCTCAAGAAGTGCGCGTTTGACATGGTACTGGGCAGGGAATTCCTCGAGCAGACGAAGACGCTCACCGACTTCTGCTACCGCATCGTGAAGAGGTTCCGTCCCTGCGTTCAACAGGGGAGCCGCTTCTTCTTGCTGGACGAGTCGCCCAAAGACCGAATCCGCTGCGCCGTCAACGGCGCCAACGCATCGGCTTTCCCCGACACCGGATCCGACCTGATGCTCGTCTCGGGTGACTTTGCCCGCCGCAACAACCTCAAGGTGCGTCGCGGGAAAGAATACCGACAGCAAGTGCAACTAGCCGATGGGTCGTTTATCCGAACCGACGGCATGGTTCTAGACGCCGAGCTCGAGTTTGACACGCCCCCCATGTCGTCTCCGCGGGAATTCGACTTGGGCCAGTACCTGGAGTACGACCGCGGACTGACAGACCTTCTGAAGGAAGGTCAGGGTGTTAAAGCAGCAAACGACAAATCCGTATTCATCTGCGACCTCCACGTCGTCGACGACCTACCCTGCGACATCATCCTCAGCAGCGACTTCATACTCGACCACCAAGTCTTTTCGCGGTTCCAGCACCTCTTTTTCGCCGAACCACCCCCAGACCACCCCGACCCCCATCCCTCACACTGCATCCCAGACCCAGGCGGCGACAAACCCCGCCTCGATGACTACCTCCTCTACATCCGAAGCACGAAAAAGGCGCGACAATGGTTCCGCTGGGGATGGCGCCGCCCGCCAACTCCACCACCCCCCATACCCTCCGACCCAAACGACAGCAACGCTGTCCCGTTACAGCAACGGCCGACATGGGAGGAGCTGTGGGAAGCGGAAGAAGCGCGGCGGAACCGCATGCAGCTGAGGATCGCGTCGCTGCCAGAGCCGCTGAAGGCAGAGGAGCAGGGAGCCGAGGCGCAAAGGCGGAAGGAGTGGGATAGGAACCATCCTAGGTCGTCACATCCGCTGCGGTTGGTGTTGCCATTGGCAGGGGAAGGCATTGGGTTTGGGGTGGGGATGGCGGTGTCGAGGGTGGGTGTTGTTGGGCAGCCGCCGGGTGGTGTTGGATCGGTATAGGTTTCAGGGGGTTGAGGGCGGTCGTGTGCTGGGGTAGGGATGGTTATGAGATGGATAGAGAGACAGATACCCACGTATTTGTATACGTTCCTTTGTAGAGAAGACCAGGGCATCCCGGACATGTGCACCTATATTCCGTTTCTAGAAAACGAAAATTCCACCCCCTTTCAGGGGTTTCACCCTTCTTTAACAACGACGAGATGCCACTTGTCCATAATAGCAACGGAGCATAAACAACGCAAAGTATTAACTTGAGACAGAGAGATAATTCCAGATGAAATTTCTAATGCTCTTAAGCGCAACTGCCTCAAGTCGACCAGCGGCTGGCAATTCCGTTGACAAGCTGTGGAACCCGAAACTCGGATATACGTTGCCAAGGTTCTGTAGTGTAGCGGTTATCACTCCGGATTCTGATTCCGGCAACCCCGGTTCGAGTCCGGGCAGGACCTCGAAATTCTTCTTTTTGAATTTTGCTTGCTTCTGGATCTTTGCGAACTTGCCGGCATATCCATCGCTTTTTTTTATGTTTTTCCAGGGTTTCTGTATGCCAACTGTGTACACAAACTGACGGACACAAAAGAATGTTCCAGTTTAAACCCGGCCTCCGGAGAAAGATCCCGAGTTTCCGAAGCCGTTGACCCCCGAACTGCCCGGACTCAATTGGCCGTTTGCCGCCGGCAGACGCCAGCAATCCGTTACACAACCACCGGTCTGCCCCGTTTGGGCCGTTTCACAGCCTCGCCCCGCCCTCCTTCAAGAGGACACCCGCGCGATTAGGCGCCGACTGTGTAACCGGTCAAGGGCGCCGCCCTTTCTCGTTGGACGAGCACGTCAACCTCTCAGCTCCCTTCCCGCCGAGGGCGTCTGAGGACGGACATGCAGTGCGACTCCGTGGCGTCTGCCACACGCCAGCTTACCTACCGTAGGCCGTGGAAGGCAGGTCCGATGGCATGCAGTACGACCCCGTGCCTATCTCCCACCGCCGAGATGGCCGAGGATGCCTCATTGCCGTTTTAGGCTACGATTTTGAGGGAGATGATGACTGGCTCAAAGTTCTTGTGGGCTTGGATTGATACGGCAGGTTGCCGCGATGCATGCTGCCCGGGTTGGTCGTATATGCCCGTGTTCCTGATTCCTGATTTCAGCGGGTCCCGGAGATGCTCGGCATGTAGTTCGGCTGACGCTGTCACCGGGCAATGCGATCTAGACTAGTCGTTGAAGAACGCCCTGCAGCCCATTACAAAATCCTGGAAAACGCCAGGAACGTTGCTGACACCGGATTCCTCTTTTGGGTTGTATGGATGTACCTGTACATACACACATCGGTACATACGTACATACCTGAAACGCCGAAGGCGGGGATCGGCAGGGTGCCCAGCGGGCTGGACCGCAAACAATGACGGCCGAGGCCTAATGTCAGTCGAGATGATGCTCGTTCCTGGATTCGGAACCCTGTAGGTTACATAATTCTAAGGCGTCGACAGGGAGCTTGTTAGGTATGTACTTCCTTGGGGTTTCGCGGCATTTCAACCCCCGCACCCCAGTCCCCGAATCCGCGCCGCGGAGATTGTGAGCAATGACGCTCTCCGCTTGGCGACTTGATTTTGTTGAGGCTCGTGACGCAAGTTCAGGAGGTCGGCCCTCAACCACTCTTTCGAATTTCGTTTCCCCACGGATGCGATGGCCGAACCAGAGCCTCGTTGTACTGGGTAGGCCGCGTTTAAACTTTTGTACATACATTTAGGAACTCGGAATGGCGTGTACCTGAGATGACCGCGGTGCTGCGCGAGAGCTTTGGTCGACGATCCGTGACTCGATCGGATTGCGGAAGGGATCTCCATCCATGCGCAGTGTTCTGCATGGCCGCGATCTAGACCTCCAAGGTTCTGCTCTGCAGCTTTCTGCTCACGTTCTTTGGCTGCCTCGCTGCCCCGGGTCGGCAACCAGCCGCGTAATCTGCAGTCTAAGGCGCTGGGAGGATTCGAAGCTGTGATTCCGAAAGGGAATTGTAGTTGGCCTAGAATGGAAGTCGTGACTGAAACAAAGAAAAGCTCCGCAGCCTTCTGCTTGGCGGCGGGGTTCTAGATCGCCAGGGCAGTTGGGAGCACGAGCGGCGGGTCGAGGCGATGCCCTGCAGCGGATCACCGGCAATCGCGGGGTCTTTGGAGGTCTAGGCCACGGTCGACTGCTTTGCTCCTGTGACATCATCTGGCCCAAGAAAACTGACGTGGAAACATAACAAATGACGCTCGACCTTACGGAACACTTGTCGCAGAGATCGCGGAGCCATCGTGGTAGGCCTCGGACCAGGAAACCCGTGGCGGGAACTGAACCGCGCCAAATCGCTCCTCAGCCCGCTTCTGCGATTTGTCACGCGGTTGCGCAACACGGGCAGCTCGGTCTCGGGACCGGGGGCGTGCGAGTAGCTGGGCAAGGTGTGCGGTGAGAGAATGGATTGGATTCAACGACCAATCGTGAACCAACACATAACTTTCCGTTGCGCCCGCCGTTGATGGGTGATGAGGTGTGTTTCAGGCCATGCGCTGTGCAAGGCAGACATGCCCGTGATTGCCGATCCGGGCTGGAACTTACGGGTTGTGATCGTGAGATGGCGCTCTGGAACACGGCGAGCACGACTAGGCTCCGTCGATGTATGCAGGGTACCCGACTGGCCCGTTGCCTCCAAACTACTTGGTTAGGTAAGCGAGAGAGATTGACGATGCGATTTGTGTCCACGGCGGCGGTAAAGGGAAAAAGCTTTGGAGCCAATCGCTCGCTCTAACGAGTTCGATGGCCAAGACGAGCCGTTCTCGACAGAAGACCCATGTTTTTATTGTTGATTGGGCATCATTCTTGGGGCGCACAAGCCCGGATGTCTTGCGGAAAGCGGCAGGATCGTGGCGTTGGCGCAGGTCAATTGATCGAAAAATTTGCAGAGCCTTGCGTGTTGTGTTTGGGATGTGCTGCGAGCGATTCCATTCCCAGGGGTTTTGAAAAAAGCGGGGCCACCACCTGGGCGGCGTACATACATCTCAAGTCCGCCGGCGGCCTCTGCTCGTTCCTTTGTAACTAGCGGCTTTCAACCAACAGCAGACTTGACAGCAAGTTGAAACACTGTTTCAAACCACGCGAAAGGGTCTATACTCTGTATTCTCGGCAAGCGTGTCTTACCGAGCATGATAGCCAAAACGGTAGCGTGGGCGGGATGATCTCCATCATTTCTTCTCGTCTTAAACCCCCACTCCCGGTACCTTTCTGGCAGTCATGGAACAAAACCTCGTGTCATGCCCTCCTCCGCCCCACCCCCCCAGACTCATGACGTACCGCCTTATCCTGTGACGGAGGTGCGGGGCTTACAACTTCCGTTTTTCTTTATTCGAGATCTGATCTCAGCGACACGCTACCCTTGGTTTTACATACCGGAATACCTGAGGTACATTATTGGATCGCGAAAAAAAAGGATCATTCACCAATTTGTCGCTGCCCCTCTTGTTTCTCAGGCGGGCCAGCGATGCCCACCTGCTCCTGTACCCATCCGTCCCGCCGTGTTACGGTGACGTGTTTGCCCCCTCTGGCTCCGCGCTGAGCTGAAGGAAGGTGTGCAAACCGGACGATGGGCTGCTCAGACTAGCGCGATGCAAAAGCCGAACGTCATGCAGCCGACAGGGGCACTCATGCGAGCGTCCCCAGAGATGGGCAATATGAGTCGCGGGCAGTACTTGGTAATGCCGGGGGATTTCTGAATTCTGGTCTCATCTCGGGCGCCCCACGCGCAACACCGGCGCGGGCAGCGATCGAGGTCGGACGGGCGGTGACACCTTGCAACTCTTTCCCACCAGCACTGTGCCGCATCCACGCGCATTTGGGTTGATATGCGCGGATACCCTATCTTCGTGGATGCCGAGGCTGTCCTCCTCGACGGAGGCTGTTCTCGAGGGCTACCCGGGCGCGATCTTCTTCCTCGGTGTTTCTCTCTCGCCCCACCCAAACCGCCAGACCTGCCATCTTAGGTGGCGGGGTTTTGAAGCTCTTGACAGGCCCACTCTCGCTCCGTCCCGCGTTCTGGGGCCCGGGTCGCCCCCAAACGGTTCAAATGGGCGCGAGCAATGCCAAATTGCCAAGGAGCCTGCCCATTCAGTTTCAAGTTCAGCTTCCATTTCCGAAGTTACCATTGACCGCTTCTTCGCAATTCGGGAGCTTACAGAATGCGGCCGGACTACGAATAACGAGTGCAGTTTAAGTCGGTCAACCTTCGCTTCGGGCCTAATTTATCGGGGGTAAGGCCGGGCGAAGGCGGGACCTTCCAAAGCATCTCTGCAGCTTACGCGACAATTCGTTGATGTTCGTTTCATCTTTTTTTCGGTGGAGGGTCGCCCCGCGGTGGCGAAAGCTACTTTGGTACATGCCTACGGACACCAGTGACATGACACCACCCTGCGAGTTTTTAATCTTATCACTGGTACGTCGGTGATCGCTCTCTCTCGACAAAGCCTGACCTACAAGCGTGATTCCCGCCTCCGAAGGACCTGACTCGAGTGACGCATCTGCCGTCTCGAAGGCGGCCGGACAGCGCAACACCGAACAACATTGTTGATGCCTCGTGGGCATTTTTCTTTGTTCTCGAGAGTGCACCGCCTGCACGTGGGTGGGTCGAGCGGGTCGGATAACTCTGGTCGCACAGACTCTGCAGACTGCAGGTTGGAGGAATCAGAAATCTGGAGAGGGACTGGCTTCGTGGAGCGACTCCAAATTCCGGGTTCCTGGGCGACGCGCGACACTGCGCACAACGCCATCGACCTATCAAAGGTCGCCTAACAGGACATTTTGTGCGCCCTTTCCAACGACTTGGGAGGGAGGACGTCGGGTGTCCACGGGTAGGCGACACAAACGTGTTCCGTATATGACTGCCTGGGAAGGTAGGTATCCGTGGTGGTCTTGATGGTGTGACTATTTCGGGATCGACCTTCCATAATGTGGCCAAGAGAAACTCAACTCCTGTACACCAACTGCACAGTAGACTTCATTCGTTGTCGGGGATTGCGTGCCGAAAGCTCCTGGGGAAAATGAGCGCGCGACAGCAACCCTCCAGGTGTGAGGGGCGCCAATGAACGTTTGGTGCAACGGTGCTCCGGTCGTTTTCCTTCAGTTCGCTGTGGTGAGCCGTCCGGACCCGTCGGGTTGGGAGCCTCCAGGCGAGGTTAGCCAAGTATTCGGTAATAACCGGTAAAGTATTCCTGCGTTAGATACTGTTAGTAGAACTAAACAATTGCCGTGAACTTAGAATAAAACGTAGAACTAAGTTTAGTAGACTCCCAGTTATTCCTTATTTAATTAAGATTTTACTTCCCGTAGTCGATAGTTAGAATCGAAGATCTACACTCGGCCCAAGCGAGGTACTTCGCGAAGTAACCACGAATTGTGTACACATACAGGGGCAATACCCAGGACATGGATGTTCCAGAGGACAGGTGAGATGGAGGGGGTGAGGGGCAGCAGGGCAGATGGGGGCCACCAATCGGCTGGTGGCACCACAGCAGGAAGGGTCTGCGCCAGCACACGCCCCTCCATCGGCCCCTGTCATCCTTGTTGCTCGTCTCGACATTTCTGGCCGATGCGCAAACGGATCCACTGTTCGCTGCTGGCTCCCGCGTGGAAGGAGATGGGCAGAAGTACCTACTTCGTAGTAAGGTAATGTACATACTAACATATCGAGTACTACCTTTTCAATCCTTGCGACCTGCCGTCCATCATTAGGGTGCCTTACCTGGCCGGCTGGCAAGGGCTTGAGGGCCCTCTTCGGCCGCGTACCATACCTAGGTCTCTGTGCCTACCCTTGCCTATCCTCCTGGTATCTTTTTTTTATTTTTAAAGACAGCTCTATCCCCATCCGAGTGGGCTTTCAAGTTCCGTTCGACATTCCTCACTTTTCGTTCGGTATATTAATGTGTAAGCCTCGTGCACACGACTACCTCTCTTGCTCGCTTTCTCACTTCCAACTCTCGCCAAGCCTTCATTTTGAGACGAATTTAGTTGCCGCTTCTTCTGTCCTGCATTCTGCTGGTGACCCACGCTTTGGTCAAAGAGAAAAAACAACCCACAATGGCATCGTCTGTTAACGGTGCGCCGACCTCGGGTGGTGCTTCAAGGTTCGTTATTTTATTTGACAAGTTACCTTCATCTCTTTTATCCCCCAGCTTTTACTGCTCTGGCTGCCATTGTCGGCGGGTTGGCGTTGAGGGAAAGTTGAAGCCGAGGAGCCTACGATACAACCGGAATGTCTGAGCCAACCCTAACCCTGTTATAGCAGCTCCGGAACTGGCATCTTCACTCCCTCGTCGTCCTCAAACAACAGCCACGCCTCGGCGGCCGGCTCAAACAACAGCATGGCATCAAACCGACCACGTGGGCCTTCCTACCAGTTGGCATCATATGTCGCCCAACCCGCAACGGAAGACGGCTCGCTGTACGGACGGCTTGTCGATCCGCCACGAGTCGAGGTCGACCGCACCGAGTTCTACACGGCCCGTGCTCAACAAACCATCGACCAGCTTGGCCGGCAGATCTCCCAATCCCGGTAATCACAACCAGGAACCGTTCCTCGACACTTCTTGGCGAACAAGAACACGGCGTTAATACGATGGGATGCTATTTCAAGAGCGACATGACAAAAGAGATGGAATCGGCATCATTTTTTGGATAATTATTGGTAACACCTTCCCGGCGCGACCTCTGTTCGGTTCCTGATACAAGCGGGCCGCGGGCGGATCGCAAGGCGGGTGGCCGCATGCACGGGTCGGAGCTTTCAACTTCTTGATGATGGATGGTGCGGACAACTGGGATGAGAGAATCTTTTTCGGGGGGGAGGGTGCGGACGGGTCGGATCTGGGTTTTGGTTGGCTGGCGTTTTGTTTGAGCAGTGACCGCCCACTGCCGGTGTGCATGCATCGATCGGTCTGCGAGGAGAGAAGGCTCACAGAACTTGAAGCTTACGGTAATATGATGGCGGGGAAGCGGTAAAAAAAAACATTGTATTCTCTGTACATACCTGAATTGAATCGGAGTTGGAGAAAATGGTGTCGATGTTTGTGTTGCTGTCTTTGTTGGGAGTGTCTCGCTGTGATCGACGCAAGGTTGGTGTTCCGCATCGTCAGGCTCGAGTCAGGGTGCCAGGATGGACGTGACCCCTGGTTCGTCCCCACCCCCACCACGGTACTTGGCGACTTGTATTGACAGAGAGCAGTGCGCAGCACAATCAGAAACCAAATTCGCCACTCCACCACGCAAGAGAAAGTTAATTTCCGCATCGTTGATTGCCGTATAATGTACATGTTCTGACACGCTACTAATGCAAGGCAACAGATCCCGAGGGTACGCAATCCTCCCCAGCCTTCTACAATTGTAATTGTATGTACGCAACTGTCCGCTTGGCAACGCATTTGTCAACCCTCGGTCGCCACCGGCGGGCATCCTTCATCTCGGGGTGGCTCTGAGGACTGCGCAGCCCAACCCCGCGGAGCGACAGCCGAACACGGCGCCGAATCTTTTGCTGAACCTTTCGCTACCCGACACATGGCTTGCAGTGTAGTGTACACTACCGTGTACGAGTACGAAGACTAACAATTAAGAACATTGATGCTCTGAGAGGGTGACGTCACAGCTTGTCGGGCACGGGCGTTGGACTGTTTGGGGTCGGATTTGAGACGAACGGGCACATGTGGAACGTCTCCGTTTCTAAACGAAGCATCCTCCACACCGCTCACCCCACACAAGAAAACTCGGGGAAATCTGAGCCAAAACCATATCATCAAATTTCCCGCATCTCCGATGCGACGCAGCCACAACCAGCAGAACACAGCCTACTTTCCGGAATTTAGCGTTGAATGTGTGCGGGTGGGTGGTGACAGAACGGCAGGGGGTGAGACATGGATGGGGAAGTGGAACATGAACGAAGAAGTGGGGCATGGATGGAAAAGTGGAGCCATGGATATTCCGCGTACGATCCGACAAGCGCGACGTTCCGTTCAGGTGCTCGCTACTCGCTAAATCACCACCGCTTCTAGGAGAATCAATCTGCTGCTTACGCCAGGCGTGCATTTAACGGGTTGGAATCATCCGCTTACTTCTGAAAGTGCGGTCGGTCCCATGGTGCTGCTCATACACGGTGCAGCATCGGCCGCCGTCAGCTCTGCAAATGGGCCAGTCCGCCTGCTGGAGAGCGGGAAGGAAACGGAAACGGGCGCATGGTGTGAGACCCGGGGTTTGTATCTCAATGAGCACCACCGTTATATCGGCGCCAGCACGTTAAAGCGAAACACCGAACCCCGATGCTGTCTCACCCTGGCTCGAGCACATCGCGGCTGTGCCTCAAGGGACTGTGAGTCATGTGACGCGTCAGGACCAGCACCGCTGAGCGAAAATCAGCTGCCATGCACGTGACATGCACGTGATAGGTTGGGCCTTCGGGCCTTTTAGTCAGGCCCAACCGCCCCAACCCCGCCACGCACACCTGCCCAAAAGGGCCAAAACCACTCCAGCCCTACGAGCAAGAAATAGGTACCTTAGCTAGTCTGTGCCGCGATGTTGCGGAAATGCCGGGGAAGGCCCGTGGCTCTCATGGGTGGCAAACCTCGGTGGTTACACCGTGACAAGGCTCTCGGTTCTCTGTCACCTTGTCACCTTGTGTCAGCTCATTGCTAAGCAGCCTGCTTCGCTGGGGACATGACTAAACATTTAAGGTTGTCGACTCACACGGAGCAGCCTGGTTTCGCCTATCCGATTCGGGAAGTGCGGCTGCAACTGTGATACGCAGTCAACCGAGGGTGTGCATCATGCACGCAACCTTTAAAAGGCACCTTGCAGACTGGGGTTGTCAGTCCGAGCGTTATGAGGTACGTACCTACACAGTACCTAAGCTTTTCATAACGGTCTTTCGGTCAGAATCCGTAGGGACTCATGCCAGCCACCCAGCGGCGTGTCCGTAGTCGAGGGAAAACGGCACATAGGTACCAGTTTTGCCCCTTCAAAGAAGGCGCCAGCACACTCGTTCGAATCCGGAAACCGGACACCCCGAGTAATTCCACAAGACCGGTCTTTCGTGGCCCTCGATCTTCGAATAACTCGCACTACCGAAGTACAACTCGAAGCGAACACGAGAGCAAGCACCAGTGCGAACACGAAGGTAACCACCAGTGTTGGAATGGTAAGCAAAACATCCGTACGCGGTGGGTGCCGGCATCTGGGGATGGCCGATAGAAGCCGCGAGCATCTTCCCGAGGCGGATTAATTCATCTGTCCAAATGGGAATCAGTTCACTGTTGTATGATTGGGACAAGCAAGTGCCGCGGCGGCCAGTCTAAAACAGCTAGATTTGTAGGTAGTAACTTACACTTGCACCAGAGTCCCAAGTGAGGCGCGGCAGAGACATCTCTATTGCTCAAATTGCCAACCCTGGGCGGGCCATAGGTCCGGTGGGTGAGCAGAGGAACTCAGGTCCCTTTTTCTAATTACACCTCGATCCATGTCTTACATTATTATTCAGCATTCCCATTCGGCATCTCTAACGCCCTTACACCAACGCATTCTTGTAAAACAGGTTCGACCTCCGATCCCCCGCCTTGCCGGACGCAAACCCCAAGAACAACCTCACCTCACCCGCAGCAGTTTGATAGATAGCCATGCCCTCAGGCTCGCGGAAGGACAACGTCGACCCAGCACGCGTAATAACCGGCCCCTGAACGACCTTCCCCGTGTTCATATCCACGCTCGCCACCTGCGAGTTGAGCTCCTTGCTGGCATCATACGAGTCCCCCCACAGCAGATACAGATATTTGCCGTAGGCGGTATACCCCTGGAAGTTCTTCCCCTTGGTCTTAGGCAGCGGCTGCTTGAAATCCACCAACGGCGCCGAGAAATCCCCCTTGGTCGCCTTCGCCAGATCAAACACCGCGATCCGCTTGCCGCCCGAGGTATTGTACCGCACCACCAGCCGGTTGTTGACCGTGTCCACCGCGCAGGTATGCTCGGTGCCCGCTTTCACGGGGGTAAACTTCTGCAGGCTGCTGCTCGACTTTGTCACGGTCGCCCCGTTCACAAACTTGAACCGTGCCAGCCGCTTGCCATACCCGTTGGCGTTCGCATCCACCTCGGTCCACAGGTACGTCGCCGACCCAGACCCCTGCGCACCGAACGACACCCCGTGCCCAAACCCCTTGAGGTACATGTGCCCCAGCGTCTTGCCGCTGAAGTCGAGCTGCGTGATGCAGAGGTCGCCTGACTCGGCGGAGGCGCCGTTGCGGCGCTGCGAGACAAAGAGGCGCCGGTTCTTGTTGTCGAAGGCGAACCCTTGCTGCACGGTGTCGTCGTAGAGGGGCTTGCTGCGGAAGAGGTCATACGAGGGCTTGGTGAGGTCGAAGCGCGGGGAGTTGGGGACGGCCGCGGAGATGAGAGTGGCGAAGGTCGTGGCCACGAGGGCGGCGATGTTGAGGAGGCGCATGGTGGGTGTTTGCCCGCGTGGGTTGAGGTTGGGGGGACGGGTTGGTGAAGAGTGGTGGTGATGGTGTTCTGTTGCTCTTTGGTCCGGTGGTTCTTCGAGGTTGAAGTATTAGTCTGGGAAATTGGCCTCGTACAAATTTAGAATCGGCTTATACCACATGCGGGACCGGCGCCTTATGGACGGTGTAAGCCTCCCTTATTGTTACGCCGGGCCGGTCCATCATCCCAGGGGTACATAACCCGATTAGGTAGTTGATTCGCCTTGCTTGGCTTTCTTGAGTGGGGATTGGGGTTCGATGCCGAGGTCCACTCAACCAACTTCCCAAGAGGAAACAACTATCAGTTCATTCTGTGATCTCTTCAACTCCAGTATAGGCAACCAATACAAGGCACCCTTCAATTTTTAGAGGGGGATAGAGGAGTTCGATTTGAACAAACAGTGTAGGCTCCGGGACAAACAACAGGGGGCTATCGCGCTGGGAGACGAAGACTACGGTATAATAGACATCCCATTCGTATCCGTTATTAACAGGTGTGCTGCTCCATTCTTCTTCAGGGCAGGAAGACGCCCCTGCCCGGGCGGCTTATCCCGCGCTTAAACCATGTCGCGGTCCGACTTTTCCCTCCTGAGAGACCAAGCGTCTGTGAGACGCGACCAAAAGAAATATACCAGAAAGACAACAAGGGTGAGTCCGCCAGCAACAGCGAGGTAGACCCACCAATATCGTGACATCACGTTTTCGCCCGCCCCAGGATGCCAGTTAAACAGTCCCATCGACATGAACGTCTACCGATATAATGTCAGCCATAATTCCCTAGGGAAGTAAGAGAGAGTTGAACTAACCGCAACGAATGTCGCTGGCAAAAACACCATAGTCAAGACAGCAAGAGCCTTCATTTTGTTCACCTCCTGCCGCGCAATGCTCGAAGTCTCCTGCCAGTCAAGATATCCGTCAGTAAACCAACTCCAGGCACCTAACCCCCTTATCACCTAAGCAAAACTCACCATCTGAAACGTCATCGACACCTGCGAGAGCATCCCCTCACACCTGCTCACCATTATCTGATACTCATCCACCTCCCGATCCAGATACTCCGCCGCATCCAAAAGTGGCATCTTCCCACTCCCCCCAACCGAACTCGCAAAATCCACAACCGCCTTGCCCTTCAACCTCTCCAGCTGCCTCGCCCAACTCACCAGCCCATTCCTCAACAGCGTCATCTCCGCCCCGAGCCCCACCAAATCCCGCGGGTCATCCTCATGCACCGGCCTCGGCATCTTCGCCGCCGCCGTGGCCGCATTCAGCTGGAAGTTCCGGATCAGGTCGGCCATGGCGTCCGCGTGCCGCTCGACCTGCTCGAAGCGCTGCACCTTCTCGAGCTGGACAAAGGTGTTGATCAGCGTGAAGGGCTCGAGCGCGGCGTGCTCGGCGAAGGCGAGGCGGCCGAGGATGGTGGCCACTTGGTTCAGGTCGTGCTCTTCGTGGTAGCCGAAGAAGATGGCGTACGTGAGCCGCTTGGAGGGGATGAAGGTCAGCGCGAGGGCCGTGTCGTTCTCGAGCGCGTTGGAGCACCGGAGGGTGTAGGCTGGGTTGGGTGGTGTTAGTTTGAGGGTTGATGTTATGCTTATGCTTTCGTCATTGCACAAGGTACGGGAGGGTGATTGTTCCTTACAGATCTTTTTCTCTGGGCCGGAGTGGTCTTCGCTCCGGAGGATGATAGGCCATCCGCGATTGATGATGGTCGATGTGGCCTGGTGGATGTGGAATGCCTCAACTAACCGCCTGAAGGTGGTTTCGTTGGGGAATGGGATATGTCTTAGAATTGCTGGGTTTCGGATTCTCTCCCCGTTGTGTTCTGTGTCGGGGTAACGAGGGCAGATGCTGAGAGGAGGAATGTCAGCTTCACACCAAGTTCAACGGTAAAGCCTGCATTTCTTAAATCCTCAAATAGTGACAATTCATTTGCTTACACTAGGCTGAGGGAGGCCTCGACCGTAGTTGAATCCGGCCGTGGGACCTATTAACCATCAACAAGCGTTACAGGTCAACTAAAAGTTTCCATAGGTAGGTCCCTACCTGATCAAGCCAGGCGTTCCAGTCCTTCTCATTTTTGATCGAACAAGAATGTACGTCCTTACTGAATAGCGGCGTGGCGCCCCCCTTCTGTTGCGATAATTGCACTGCATATGCAGGCCGGCCGGCGTGATAACGAAGGAGGGATGGTCTCGCCGGCCCTTTGCTATCGCCGCCCCAGCTCCATTTCGCCGTCTTCCAAGTGGTATCCATTGTCTGCTTTGTGGGATAGGGGAAACCATGGACTTGCTGAGATAGAGAATGGAAAGATATGTCGCGTTACCAGACGTAAGGTGGTGATTCTCTGCGTCTCTATACGTTTGGGTGCCCAGAGACAAGGCTGTGGGATGCCTCCGGCACACCGCCACGTGCAGGATGAAGCAGCCACCCTGCCACCCTCCCCTTTCCCCTTACGGTGCCAAGCATGCCCCGAATGCATGCTTGTTGGCACTACTTGCATATCACCCTCCAATAACTTTGATGGGTGGTTGCCGCGGTCGCCATGTGGCGTCCAGCCACGAGCAATGTGCAACATTGGGGCAATGCAACTTCTCGGGATTTGAAGTTCAGAGAGCATTAGGAAATGCGGTGACCGCCCCGGTGTTCAGTGTCTTTGAGGCTCTGCGGACGCCCAGACAGAGTGATCCGTGGACCGGTGTAAATAGCAGCTGTTTTGGGGCGGACGGGCCTCGTCCTGTGCCCATCCAGACATCCTTGTCTGAACTAGCATCGCCACCGCCATCAAGTTTCAGGCTTTTTTCAAGCTGAGGCCTCTTCTGATTTTCTGTGTGATTGTCTCCAATGAGATGGCTCGAACACAGAAGTTGGAGAAACAACCCGCCCTCCCTCTGAGGTGTTCCTATCTGGACACAGAGGACCTGATGGACCGTCTCAGGGACATCTACGGGAGTGACGAAAACTTCAAGCTTGTGGTACGCCTATCGACTACGGGCCACTAACTCAGTGCTTATTCCACTGCGTGGCATTCTGATCATCTCGCAGATGTCAAACGATCGATACATCCTTTACGCTGCCACGAAGTTGACAAAGGTTCGTGCACCAACGGCCTGACCGGAGGAAAAGGGTATCAAGATTCACACAAGTCTCGTCTATCTAGGACCAGCTCAAGAACCTCGCCGAAGATCCTGCTGTGTACGCCCATTATCAGGTGCCGGGTGGTGGCCACTATGTGGGCCCAGGCAATGCCGCCCAATAACAATCCCGTTTCTTCGAAATTTGTGCCTCCCAGGGATATGTCGAAGTGGTAATCCTTTTTCTTTCATTACGGGCTCGGTAATTCGTGAATGGTCGAGGCACGAGCTTGTTGATTATGCCCATGACCCTCTCCTTTATTCCTGGCTGGTGGGAATGTCCGAGTCATCGATCGTCTCCTTTGCGCAAGCTCGGTTGCGGATTCAGGAATGATAATGGCCTGCGGGTCCTTGTTAAGGTTTGCCGATGTCGGGCGCGGCTTTGTGAAGTAGGCATCGTTCTCCTTTCCTTTCCAAACCATGACATTCAGTTTGTTTTTCAAGTTGAGGGAGCTTATCCGTTTACTTTGTGGAGTCGCTTCCTCTTCGACTGTCGGTTCCCCATGTGGTATCCTTGGCTCTTGAATAACCAACATTTCGTACAGAATAATATCCAACATCTCATGCACAAATTCTGATGATTTTGGAGATGTTTTGAGCTTCTTGACAAGCTGTAGTATTGTTAGCACCTCTGTTCCCATACCATCGCTGCGATTGGGTACTGCGGTTTACCTCTGTAACAGCCGGGTTAATCTTGAATTTGGTTCTTGAGCCGTCCTTGACCTTGACCTTGTGCCAGTGATAGAATGTGTCTTGAACGGTTCCTGCCAGGCTCACATTCGCGTCGTTCAGGTAGCGTGCGTTGTGGAACACGTCAACCGGATCGTTGCCGCCAGGGACGCTTTGGATCAGCCAGCAGATAAATTCCAGAAATACGCAGCCTAGGCTCCAGATATCAAAGGACCGAGAGCATTCATTCACGCCCCACTCGGTTTCCGGTGGAGCGTATGTTTTGGTGGACTTCCTCATGTCCACGCTGGACCGGGTGTCGGAGCGATGTAGCTTGCTGATGCCGAAATCGGCCAGCTGGAGGACACCAAATGGCTTTACATCGTCGGACTCTTCTCTCCTCGAATGCTCTTCGCTTGCCCTAGGACCTATCCACTTCCGATACCAAAGTAGGTTTTCCGGTTTGATATCCCCATGAATGCCGTAGAGGGAGTCGCCCGTGTTGTTCTTTCCATCGTTCTCCCCCTCTCTAAGGCTGTGGACTTCCCGCTGGTGGAGATCATGCAGCTTGCAGAGAGCCCATACCAAGCCATGAAACTGCTGTGCAACCCAACGGGCACAGGCAGCCATGGTGGATGCATCGGAAGCCGGGGAATTCCGCCGCCAAAATTGTCTCAGGTTGCCGTCTGCATACGGAAACATGAGAAAGAAGGTGCTCTCATCACGCCCAGGGAACTCAGAGATCTCCATTGTTAGGAGAAGTTTGACCAAATGGGGGTCGTCACATTTGTTGAGTCTCGTGAGAATGTGAACCTCATTGTTGAAAGTCGCCCTGTCAGATGCCGAAAGCCGCTTGATCACGAGAGTCGGTTCTTCTGCGTATTGCTAGATCGGGTCAGCCAAAAAACGATGCCTGTTCAGCCACAATACCTTACTGTATAAGATTTAAGATCGTGGTGCGCGCGGTGTATTTTCACCTTCCACAGTTTGCTGTTGCCCCCATCCATCGAGTCTCTTGAAGCTCCGCTCCCAGTCGTTGGTCCACTGCCAGTGCTCGTCGTCCCCTTACCGCTCATGCTGATGTTGTCCTTACCGCTTGGGATGATCTCGAACGGAAGAGGGTGTTGCCATGAGAGCTCATAGCGGTGGACCCAGCTGTCCTCCTTCTTGCCCCTCGAAAAAAAAGGGGCCAAGGTACCCCACTGGTTGGTTTCGAATTCCTCGACGTCTCTACGTTCCCATGACGCGAACAACAAAATGGACCTCGGATTTCCTTTTTGGCTCGGGCTCTCCTCGTGCGGATCTTTTTCGAGCCAAGCAAGTTGGAATAGTCGGTTGTCCCCTAACTTTTGGAGGGGGAGCTTGTTGTCGTCGATGTCAGCTTTCACAAAGTCGAGGATACTCTCCGCTTTCCCAATAAAGATGAGGATGGCGAGTATCTTCCGGAAAGACTTTGCTGGCTTTGGCTTTTCGGAGGCTTCGGAGCCCAAGATGCGACCGAAAATGTCCTGTGCCAAAAGGTCATATAGGGCTGGTGGTTGAACGCCCTTGGCAATGGCTGGAAGGATTGTTCGGATTGCGTCGCGGCTGATGACAGAATGCAGAGCATCGATTGGGACGTAGAACTGTGGTCCCTTGAACGGCTTCAGAGATCTTTTCCGCAGCTCATCATCCATCTTGGCCAACTTCTTTTTGGCCGCTGTCTCTGGGTCATCCTCTGGATCTAGTTCTTCGATGGTGGCTGGGGGATTAAAAGGGACCTCATTCTCAAACTGAGCTCCAAGTTGCCCGAAAGCCATCGGCTCGCTGGACACATCGCTGCGACTGGCCGTGTCGCTCTGGAACTGGAGTGCATTGCCGCCATCGTCACAGGTCTTGAGCGTGCCGCTTCCCGGTACACCATCCACACCCCAAATCGGGTTCCCACGAATCGCATCGAGGGGGGGATTTCGGTTCACATGCGACGCAGCGGCGTTCGCAGGCCACACATCGTCTTCGTTCCCGGGTAACGGTGTGGGATGGATCGGCTCATCGCGTCGTCCACGTCGCTATCCGGAGCGTTAGATTCATTTAACCAGTCATATCCAAAAGGTCGGATGCTGCTCACTTTATGAATTTTCCCACGGAGGTTCTGACGAATGTTTCCCAGCTTGCGCCACACCTCTTTTGCTCTTGCTTTCAACCGCATGGTCGACGTTTGGTCATAAGCTCGTTTGGACTTCAGCCTCTCGGGACTGGAATGTACATCATATTAAATAGGGAATCTTTCCAATTTCTTTCTCAGTCGAACGGGAAACGCCCATTTCTTCGTAAGGCTCCCGGTTCGGTGAGCCACAACCAATATTGTGGGCGCTTAGCCGCACCTGAGTCTGTCTCTTCTCCCTGCGGCCCCTTCAGCCATCTAATTGGGTGTGCCGTCACAGGCTGTTATTGGCCCCATTTGAATCATGGCGTGTGCGTGCAGACGCAAGTCCCCCAAAGCAGAAGACGCAGACCCCAGACCTGTCTCTCCCGCCCCCTCACCCCATTGCCCCATCGCTCGGCCTACCCCATGACACCACCCCTGCCCCGCGCCCGATTTCACCCCGAGAATCTCCTCCTTTCGCTCTAGAAAGCGTGTTAGCGATCGCCTCATTTTTCCCATTACCAACGACAGGTCTCATCCTCTCACCGGGGTCAGTTTGCGTGATGCGTCAATCCGGTATACATCCCTGTCCAGGCAAACCTTGTATGCTCCTTTCCCAAATATGCCATCAAGAGCAGAGTACATATCAATCTCGTCAACCATAACTGCCGGTACTTTGCTCGTTGTTGTAAGCGGGCATCTTTGGATTGTGTGATACGAAGGTGGTCCGGTTGAGATTGAGAATGAGCAGACCGACTTGGGCTTCGACTTCCACCACGTGCAGCGGGGCCGCAGAGATGAAAAGCAGCCCCAGCAGGACATATCAGGGTCGTCGAGTGTATACAAAAAAGGTGTAGGAGACACAGGAAGGTGAGTGAGTCGAGGACACGAAGGTGTGGGCTGGATCAATATTAGTACCCCTTGCAACGGGAATCAAGGGATAGAGCCGCCTGGGACATCCCCGCGAGGCTCCGGTCCTGAAACGGCCTACCAAAGTGCCTCAACAGCCCTTATTAAAGCCACCGTGACGGCGTGGTGCGGCACCAATAAGCAACTACCCGGCCGCCCCCTTTCCAAAATACCCGGTTTGGTCTGTGATTGCCCGGTTGCAAAGCACATCGTGGCCAAACAATGCGGTCGTTCTCAGAAACTCGAATGCCGTTGTGACACGGAGCCGGAGGCAAGCCATTCTCGTGGCCGCTTGTCGGACCTGCGCGTTTCCCCTTTCCCGCTGAGTGCTCAGATTGCTCCCTGCCACGTCCTCATATGCGTTGTCTCACAAACGCCAAGCAAGTTACGCAGGGAGCATGATGAACTCGACAACTAAAGTTTGTCGCAAAGTGTGGGACAGGGAGGGCTTTCTGTTGAGCGGTGAATCTCAAAGGTGGAAAAATGAGGTGGCAGCCAAGTCAGTCCCCCACTCAATGCAGGTTGGGCTCGCAAGCGATACCGCACGACGCATGCTGCATACCTAAGGTACCCTGCCCGATGCTCTGACGTACACTGTTGCACATAATGCCGTCAGCGGCTCGCAATATTCACCTAAATACTATACTGTACATTCGAGCGACTCTTGAACTTTGGCTTTTGGTCATCTTAGTATGGCGTCTCTGCTGGCTGGTATTGTCCGCGTTAAGCTTCTCAACTAAAAGTGCACCTGCGACGCTTGTCTACGGCCAAGGCATTGGCTTCAAAGTTCAAAGCTCTGTCCTCATAGTTAAGCACAATGCGCGGCAACTGTTGTTCTGTCCAAGCTAGTTTTTCGCGTGTTCCATGTGGATGCTAAACCCCGAGGATGCGAACCAACGGCCGATGGCCTGTGCTGACTTGGCTGGAGAACCGCCGTTAAAAATCGAGTGTTCGGACTTGTAGCTCTTGAATCAGCCATGGTGTTGAATCTTAGGTAGCCTCCTTTTACGGCAGACATGACCCAGGCCTCCATGTCCGGAGCTGCTTCCACGCGAATGCATGTCCTTGTTTTAGCAGCTCTTCGGAACTTCCCCTTTCCTGTCCGGGCGTAGAGCCAGCTGCTCCGGCCGGTGCTGGTGAAGAATGTAGACCTGCCGCAACGAAGTACCTCGACTGTGTTGAAAAACGTCCCGGGTCCGCCGGTTCTCAGGGCGCGAGTTCAAGCTGGAAAAAAAAGCAGCATTGGCAAGTCCATACCGCTTCCGCAACTTTGGCAACCGTCCCTTCCTTAGGCCCGCCATAGCAGTTGAGCCGGCCAGGCTTGAAAAGAAGGTACTGTCGGAAGGCTCAAGCATCAAGGATGAGCAAACTTTTCTGGACGCTTTGCATTAATAACAAACAGCCGACCAACTCACCGAAATAGACGCATCACCTGACACAAAGCAGCTCACCGATCTCTACAGTTAGGTCATCGGCCATATTAATGCCGTCGCCGCCACTGACAGGCGTATCATGTCGGTGCAAGAAGAGCTGACCAAGTTGGCTCGCGCTTTCCCGCCGTCTGCACGAGAAGAGCCTAGCTCAAGCGCCCGGGAACATCTTTGGCAGGGACCCCTTCCGCTCGTCATCGAGCAAAGTAAGGACAAGCTGGCAACAGGATGGTGGTATGTCCTGAATTTGGTCAAACTTGTCGCCTCCTTGGGCGACGACCTTGACCCGACGGATCAGTACCTAGGCACTCGACTGAATGTGTGGCGGAGATAGTCGGGTATTGTTAATGAGGAGAGAAGCTTGTATCAATAACGATTGGGCGGATGGGCACTCCAGCACTCTTTGTATCGCGAAGATTTGCGGGTTCTCGACAGAAATATCAGGGGCCACCATAAACGAAGTGATTACGGATGTCCGCATAGCATCTTGTCTGGCACGTGTCTGGTCCTGCTAGAGGGCCAAATGATGCAGTGGAGTGGAGTGGAGTGCTTCTACTTCGCCATGATCCACCAAGTTTAATTTTTTTGTTGGACACATTCTGCGACTTCAGGCTCGGTTTGAAACTGCAAACCTCGACCTACCTAATCAGCGGAACGCAACTAGAGAATGAAATGACCGAAGCGTCGGCCGAACAGCCTATGCCTCCCAACGCCGCCGGGCAAGAGATTAAAACAGATGAGATAGGTTTAGCAGTCGGTCGTCGGTCATAAGATTGGGACTATAGTCTATACGGGAATGGTGCGATCTTAGGTCTCCCGTCAGCTGCAACGGCAACAACAGCTAGGCACCAGCCAAGTTTGCATTTGGCTCTGACCCACACTTTCCACTCAGCCCCTGACTGCAAGGATTCGCGCGCCGTAAAAGCTCACGTCCAAGCCGGCATTTCTCTTCCTCACTCAAGCATCGAGTATCTGCGTCGTCAGGTCAGCAATACCATCATGGGCGTCATCCCCGTCGCCATCGCGCTCGTCGGCGCGTGGTTCCTGTCCAAGGCGTGGACGCTGTACCATAACTACCAAGCTGCCGCCAAATCTGGCCTTCCCTATCTCGTCTGGCCCGTAGACCCCGAGAATGTAAGAATCGCGGTCTCGTCGAAACTTGCGGCAAATCCTGACACCACTTCTGTAGATATTCTTTGTTGTCTTACAGGTGCCATTGAATGCGCTCTTGCGCGTCCTTCTGCCGGAATCCTTCCACGCGCGCGCTGGCGTTGGCACCATGGGCTGGGAGTTCACCGACAAGAACCGGTTCCACGAACGTGTCGGCCCGGCCTTCATCCTCGTCACGGCAGGGATGAACCAGCTGTGGTGCGCAGATCCAGCCATGGCCACCGTCATCCTCGCTCGTCGAAAGGACTTTGTTCAGCTGCCCCTAGCGAGTAAAGTCATGCGCTTCCTGGGCGATAACATCCTCACCGTGGGTTCCCGCTCGTGTCCGCTCGGTGGCTTAATTTGGGTAGCTGATAACATGATGCTTCCTGGCAGTCTGACGGCGAAAGCTGGGCTCGCCAGCGCCGCCTCGTGGCCCCCAACCTCAACGAGCGCATCAGCGAAAAGGTCTGGGCCGAGAGCCTGGGGCAGGCGCGCCAGATGGCCGCATTCTTACTTGACAAGCCCGCCGGCCTCGCCAATGACACCATCAGCTCGCTGCGTGCCGTCGCCATCAATGTGCTCGGTCGCGTGGGGTACGACCAGCCCAAGTCTTTCCGGCCCATGGAGCTGCCGCGCACGCCCGACGCCCCCATGACGTACGTCGACGCCATCTCGCTGTGCACCGAGCTGCTGGTGCCCGCCTCGTTGCTGCCCGGCTGGCTGTTGCGCCTACCATTTATGCCCACGCCGGTCAGGACCGTCGGCGCCGCGCTGGCGAACCTGCCGGGCTTGACCAAGTCGATGCTCGACGAGGAGAGGCGAGATGCCGCCGAGACGGACACGGCGCGCGACAACCTCATGAGCATGCTTGTGCGCCTGTCTGACCAGGGGAGGGCCGACGACCGGCTGGGAAAGGGCGGTGGCGGGAAGGGCCAGTTCCTCACCGAGGACGAGATTGCGGGGAATTTGTTTGTTTTCACCGGCGCCGGGTTCGACACCACGGCCACGACGTTGACGTATGCCGTCGCGCTGCTTGCCGTCCATCCACAGTGGCAGGCTTGGATTCAGGAGGAGATTGACTGGGTTACTGCAAATGCGGCTGGTGCCGACGACACGTTGGATTATGCGATGTGTTTTCCCAAGCTCAACCGGTGCTTGGCTTTGATGGTACGTTTTGATTTCCCAACCCTCGTCGTATTAATCACACTAACGGCCTCACAGCTCGAAACGCTGAGGCTTTTTCCGCCTGTCATCCATCTGTCCCGCAGTACCACCCACACGCAGACCATCACCGTCCAGGGCCACACCTACACCATCCCAGGCCCCTGCACGGTCTACATCAACAACGTGGGTCTCCACCATCACCGCGGCTTTTGGGGTCCCGACGCCGGCGTTTTCCGCCCGTCACGCTGGCTCCTGCCCGACGTTGTTCTCGGCGCCGACGCCCAGCTCATCACGCCAGACCGGGGCGCCTTCCTGGCATGGTCGAGCGGTCCGCGCGTGTGCCCCGGGCAGAAGATGTCGCAAGTGGAGTTCGTGACGGTCATCTTGACATTGTTTGGACGGTTGCGCGTCGAGCCGGTCGGACCGAACGGGCAAGGGTTGGAGGACTCGAAGGAGTACTTTAAGGGACTCATGCAGGACAGCTCAACACGGCTGACGCTGCAGATGAACCGGTCGGAGGAGTTCAAGTTGCGATGGCTGGCGCGAGCGTGTTAAAGGGTCAAGGGACTGCTTCGAGCTCGTCCGGTTGGTGGATAATATCCATCTCGCCGGCCGGATCGTAAAATCACAACCGGGCATAGAAAGGTTCGTATAGCCTGTGGGGACCCCCGCGGATGCGGGAGCAGTTTTGTACCGAACCCGATCGTGGTATTGCTACAAGGAGGGGCGTAAACCCTGACCGTCAGTTCCCCAGGGTGCTACGTCCCTCATAATGTCTAGTTGGCCCTCCGGCCGTTTCGTCCGGCAGTCGTCCGCCGCCTTGTGGACTTCGCTCAAGACGAGCTCGGTCCCAAGAATTACATACCTACAACTGAACCAAACGAGGCGTGCGTACCACATTCTTTGTGTCTGCGACTCACGCCCTGACACGGCTGCTTGATCTTTTTGATGTGAGCCCGATTTGATTTTACTTTCCTAAAGTCAATTCGAGTAGAATCGAGGCAGGAATCTAAGCCGACGGTTTTGAGACGTCACCGGCTCGTCGCTTCTTCCAGGTTCCATGACCCAGTTCTACCACTGGGCGCGGAGGTTGTTGCTTATTTCCCCCCTGACCAAGTCAAGGGTGGGAGGTACGACATACCTGAGTTTGTGCGAGCCAAAACGACGTCATTCGACGCGTCCCTTAATTTCCAACAACGCGCTTTTCCATTTCTGCAAGAAAACATCACGCATTTAAAATCCCACCGCTCCCTTTCTCTCAGCTCTGACGGTGTCACTGTTTTTTCACTGTCCTGCCTTCCATACCAACCCAAGACACCCAATTCTACTGCAATGCCACCCAAGCGCGCCGCCGCAGCAGCTGGCCCCAGCCGAGCCAAGAAGTCGCGTCCGTCAACCGATGCAACCGATGCGACCGATGGAACCAATGGAGCCAATGGGGCCAATGAGACCGGTAGCACCGGTGAGGAGCCGCTAGTTCAGGTACCCCGGAACAAGCGTTGGTCTGCTGTCTCAGGCTCAGGCAATGCCGATGACGACTACAAGCGAGCCACGCGGAACCCGTTGACGGCATACGACTTTGTCTGCATGTGCCAGGCCCCATTCACCGACGACGACGACGACGACAGCGAGGATGATGACGACGAAGGCGATGACGAGGATGACGAACCCAAAAACGCCGAGAAGCGCTCAAAGCGCGTATCATGCGACGGCGGCAAGTCGTGCCTATGCAATAAACCCGCCTCGGAACACCCAGAGCACCCCTGGAAGTTCTCATATGCCGGCAAGCGCAAGTTCTTGACCCAGATTGACCACTTTGGGCTGCGGTGCCCAGACTACTTCGGCATGTACACATTCAACGACCACGTCGGATACGGCGTGATGGAGATACTACAGAACCTGATGCTCGATTATGAAGAGGCCGCCGACAACTACAAGGAGCAATGGGCCGTTTGCGAGGGCTTGGCCCTCTTTCTGGCAGCTGGTATCTCCGCCCCGATCACTGGGTATGGCTCCCCTTCCCCTCTGCCTGGGTATCACAAACGGTAAACTAATACTGACCCCGCCTGCAGAATCGATTGCGGCGATACGGTAGACGCGACCTTCCTGGTAATCGGGCGCCTCTTCATGTCCATGCTTGCCCGGCTGGAGCGCGAGAATCTTCTCTCAGGGGACTCGGAGATCAAGAACCTGGGCTTGATCATGGCGGCGTTCATGGACTTCGCTTATGGATCCCGAGACTACGGCTTGCTAGAGGAGAGTAAAACTGAGGCGCTGGGCCCGGCAAAGGATAAGAAAAAGTGGGAACCTCACGCTTTCGATAATCAGATCCTTGCCTACGCCCGCAAGTATGGTATCGAGCTAGTTGGCCCGGACAACATCGAGAGGGCTATTGGCGCCGCCAATGCCGATGTGGATCTGCCCGCACCGCAATCCAACACCGGCAAGGCAGACCCCTTCGGCTTTGCCAAGAGCTTGAAGAAGTACAAGAATGAGGAAGGAGGCAGCACGGCCATCATGGTTGGCAACAAGAACATCACCACGCCCATCGGCGGTGACAGTCTCGACATCACCACCTGGACCAGCGCTAAGCGCAAGAGCCAAGCCTATGACAAGAAGGACCCAATCAGCAAGGAGCTTATGAAGGGCATTAAGAATGGTCTGGTGGTGAGCCATGGTCGTCAGTCTTGATGTTGTATTATTCTATGAGCTGGGGCATGTGGGTATGTGGGCGTGTAGCATTGAAATCTGTAGAATTACATTACATTGGATATTTACCTCGAAGGAATATGGAGTGGGACTGACTGATGCGGCGTTCCGGGCATGTCCGGGTTCAGCTCACCGCCGCCGCATCCAGGCGATGGCACAGTTGCGGCGCAGACTGTAGACGTATCTTACCCACGTAAGCTTCGCGCTCCCCCGCCAATCTTCAACACCCCACCATTGCCCCCCGAGACATTTTCAAAACCACCACCCCTCAACACAAGGACCAAAGCCCCGCCATCATCCATACCGTACCCGCCCAGGATGGCCTCCCTCCACTCCATCGACCCGATCACCCTCCTCCGCATCACCCCGCTAGTCTCCTCAACATGCACGCTCCTCTACGCCTCGGACCAAGATTTCTTCCTCGGCCTCCTCAACCTCCCCGAACACCGCGCCCACAGCCGGCCCTTACTCCCGTCCTACTTCGGCGCCTTCTTCCGGCGCGGCGTGGTCTTCGTCGTCGGCTGCCTGGCCGTCACCGCCGGCGCCTCCGTCGCCAACCTCTATGTGCGCAAGCCGGTCTTGGTCGCCCGCCGCTCCGGCTGGTGGTATGTTGGTAGCGGCGCGCTGGCCCTCGCGCATCTGTTGTTTGTGCCGTGGATTGCGCCGTCGGTTAGGGCGACGGTGGAGGCGGATAGGGAGGGTGCTGATCCGAATGCTGCGCTGGATGGCTGGCTCCGGATTAATCGCGTGCGTATGCTGACGGTGGATGTTGGGGCTTGGGTTGCGTCGGTTGCGGCGGCCGTGACCGCGGTGGCGGCGTGAATGATGCTCGCTGCTCTGAGGGAGGGGGGGGATGTTGTGGTGCCAGGCGGGATGGGAGGGCGCTGGTTGTTGGAGAAGCGGTATTGAGGTCGGCTGTGGATTGGGTGGGAGTTGATACTCGCGGTGTGGGTGGTGGAGATGGCGACTATCACCACAGCGCGGATGGTGACGCGAGTCGGAGACTGGGGCAGGAGGTAGACGCGGAGTTCGCGCTCTGGGTTCGGTACGCGGTTGTGAGTGATTCATTGGATGTGAGTTTGCTCGAGGCCATAAAGTTCACCTTCTCAACCTCCTGCGCCGATCCGCGAAGTCGACTCCGATAGCCAAGAGGCGACTCTCGGCGTAAATCCCACCACTGGTGGGCTCAGAGCGAGAATGGTCCGTTTAATGGCTCTCCGTTTTACGCCTCAAATTGGAGGCCCAGTGAAAGGAGATATCTCGACGATCGATGAAGCCAACCGTGAAAATAGCAGAGTTTATCTCCTACGCACACGACGGCTTAAGCTTCTTATAAACCCCTACAATCAGTACTCATTGTACCTCTTTTACACTTGAAAGGGGGAACAGGGGGCCCGGCCTGTGTATCCTTCAAGGAACTTACGCCAGGGGCAGCAATGAGTTTTGCTTAGTCACAGCCTGCGAGGTGGATTTCTTCCGCTTTCCCATTCCAAGTCTCCCTATATTAACCTTTGAACGAACTCTTCAAGATTCATGGCCAACGCTGCTTGACTATTACCCCTGGCTGGAGCGTCACTCCGGGGTCGTGCCCGGGTTCGAACCGAAGACTATGAAATCAACGCGAAATAACGATGCCGAGTTGACTAAGAAGATTGCCAATTTTCTAGCCGAATCACGGGATTAGTTGAGGTTAGATGTGCGCTGTGAGTGCTCGTTGTCTGCCCATTCTAAGTGCCGGGCAGAAGAGCGTGGTGCTGACACGATGCAGGTCCTTAATACTACCCCTTTTGTGCTTATGCTGAATCCGCCGGAGGTGCCGTGCAGCTGTGGTTAGGTATCCATTCTCGGGCAAAACGGCTGGAGTGATACTAACCTGCGGCTTAACCGGGGGATTTAAGCCATGATCGGGGAAGTCTGTTATAGCATATAACAGTATCACAATTTTGGGAGAGCTTTGGAGAGGCAGCCATACGTTCTTGGCTACCCAGCGCATCTAGGTGACGTCTCAGACAATTGTCACTGACAAAAACGACGGCCCATTTCATACCGTGTTCATAACCAGCTTACCATCTACCATCACTTATTATTTCCACAAATAAAGTACCAGACCGATCTCCTCATATACAAGTAAAGTTATTGGATCGACCCCGCCTTTGGAACCCCCGAGGAGATGCACGTGGAGACAAGCGCTAGCCAACGGCCCCCAATCTTAGAGCACAGGGAACACTGCCGGTGCAGTTGCCTGTATCCGACAGGGAATAATGAGAGGATGAGGATACCGGCGATCCGGTGCATACACGAGTCAAACCCGATAGGTCTCGGACGCGGGAGGGGAGCGTGCCGTGACATCGCAGCATCCGCTCGAAGTTGGTTGTGTTACACAACATCCTAGGGAGTACACGCGGGGTTCACCGTGTAAACAGGCCCTGGGGTGGCTCAGGTCGTGTTTCCCTACGGGTTTACGGGTAATAGGCAGATAGGTAGGCATAAAAGTGACCATCTCAGTCTTACACAACGCACTGTACTCGTCGAGCGTGATCAGCCCCTTCCACTCCCACAGCTCTCTCACTCAGAACCACAACCTCTCACCCACAACCACAACAAACCACCAGAATGCGCCTCCTCCGCCTCCTCACCGTCCTAACCACCGTCCTCCCCCTCCCACCAACCCACGCCCTCAAAATAGCCTGCGTCCAGCAATGGATCGAGCACACCCCCCTCCCGCACGCCGCGACCAACTTCTACACCCCCCAAAACCCCACCGACCCAGCAGTGACCCTCATAACCGGCGGCGTCGCCAACCTCGCCAGCGACAGCACCATTGACCTCGCCGCCAACGCCGAGACGCAGGGCCTCAAGAACTACGTCACGCACCGCAACTACCGCCTCATCGGCATCCTCGTCGAGGTCACCTACCGGCTGGTCGCCCGCAAGGCCTCGGGCATCGCCACGCTGTCCGACCTGCGCGGCAAGCGCGTGGGCACCATCGCGGGCACGTCCGCCGAGGTGTTTGTGCACCAGCTGTTGGGGACCGTGGGGTTGAGCGCGGGGAAGGATTACCAGACCGTCGGGGGGAATATATATACCTGCATGCGCGCACCGTGCACGGCTGGCAGCCTCCCCGCTGAGTTGGTGGCGGGGAAGATCGATGCGTTTGGGGTGTGGGAGACGGCGGTGGAGTTGGGGGTACAGGCGCTGTTGCATGAGCAAGGGGGGAAGGGGGCGGTGACGTTTAAGAATGCGAGTGTGTATCGGGAGGTGTATAGTTTGTATTCGACGGAGGAGAAACTGAAGGATCCCGTGGTGAGGGGGCGGATTGTGCGGTTTGTGAAGGCGTTGAATCAGAGCTTTGGAGTGTTTAAGGAGGCGGGGCAGGGGGTGGTTGATTTTGTAGCGGAGAAGGTGGGCGTGGATGAGCCGGTGTTGAGGAATGTGTGGGAGGATCATGTCTGGGGGCCGGGGAGCTTGGGGAAGGATTTGTTGGATTACTTGGAGCGGGAGGACCAGTATCTGGCGAAGGTGGACAACCGAAAAGCGTTGACGAGGGCCGAGTTGGAGAAGTTCGTCGATGCGAGTGTGTATGAGGAGGCTATGCGAGGATGATCGCCGGTTCTTGGCCTTTTGCGATCAACGCCTTGTTCGATTCAGTGAATACCTATGCTATCCTCAAGTTCCCCGTATGTTTGCAATCATGAAGGAAACAACTTTCAGTTTTTCTCTCGTATCTTCTCAGAAAATGGCCCCAATCTTGTGAGATAGTGAAGAATAAGCGGATCTGTGTCTGCCCTCCAATCACTCATAGCGGGACAGATGATTCTTCCGCAGAAATTCTTCCAAAAGATCAGCCACCTTTTCGTTGTGCATATCCGCAAAGGCAATATGGGTGGTCCCCTTCCAACCCAAGTCCTCTCCCAGCTTGATGACCTGGGCGTTGCCGCCATACTGGTTGATCAACGCCGCCGCTTGCCGGGACTGGTTGAGGAACGTGTAGCTCTCATCCCGATGGTCTCCCCACAAGAACTGAATAGCTGGCAGCCTGGCCAGCTTCTTGAAATCCTCCAGCGGGACCACATACGGGCCGAAGGGGTTGAGCCCGGGCCCCGGCTCGATGCCGGCATTGTCGGGAAATATGTATCCATAGCCCTCATAGCAGACAATACCCTTGATATTCGTCGTGTTGCTCTTGACAGCCGTCATCTGGGCGCGCAGCCCGCTGGCCGAGTTTCCCAAGTACACAATACTCTTGCCGAGCTTGCCCGAATCCGCAGCGATAGCCGCAGCATCCGTTTCGAGATGAACGCTCGCCGACGAGTCATACTCGACGTACCGGGAGCTAGTGGCCTGCTGCCAGGCGTACTCGCTCTCCGTCGGGAACTGCACGTCGGGCCACCACTCGGGGAAGCGCGGGCCAAAGTTCCACGCCGCAAAGTTGCCCTGATCCCGGTAGTCTGGCGCGTAGAAGGTTGAGTTGCAAGCCCAGTTAGCCCGCCCGACGCGGGGGCCATCCCAGAGATAGACGGGGTAGTCGCGGCGCAGGAACTTGTCTTTGAAGCCCTCGCCGCCGTCCCACCGGTTTTGGAAGCTCTGGGTGCTGGAGCTGTGCCACATGACGATGCCCGTCTTGCGGGGCCTCCAGGGGGTGAAGTACTCGACGTAGCCATGGTCGCACGAGAGGGTCATGTTGGGGTTCAGCGGGTTGGGGATGACCTTGCCGCCGATCGTGAAGCCCCCCGACTGACGGAGCATGATGGGCTTGTCCGGTCCCCGGTGGCTGGCATCCTCGGCGGTGGTCTGGCCTGCCAGAGCTGCCAGAACCAACCCTACGAGCCGGCGTAAATTGGTGTTTGCCAACATAGTCTTGGACTTGGTGGTGTGGTAGGCGTGTGTGTTGGAACGGCAATCTGGTGGGTGACCTGAGCGACTGCCGGGACCACAACTTGGCACCACAATCTTCGCAGCCAGTCCGGAAGGGACTTTATATCAACTACCAGCCATGCTCATCCCGCTTCAAGTAACCCCAACCACCGTGGTCGAGTGAGACCAGACATTTGCCGGCCCGCCTAAAGCATGGAATAGGTGAAGCCAAGAGGTCGCGGGTAGTATAAGAGGTACGCGGGGAACTTTTTAAATTCGGTGGCTTACTCGTGTGCCACAGCATCTGCGGGCAATTTCTAAAGAAAGGGGCAGTGGTGGTACCGTATTTGGCCAAAGGCGGGGAATGCTGACGCAGTAGCATTATTGGTTCCTAGTCCAACCTTATGAAGTATTAGGTTGTCGATATGAATAATCTCCGCTTAATCGGGTACCTTATTCGCAGGCAGTCTAAAAACAACCCCTCCCTTGCTTGACACTCCAAGTTCTCCCGAACCCCAAGCCCGAGGACGCGGGCAAACTTCTACCCTCCTTTTACAATACCATGCCATCAACACTCCGCTTAAAGTCCTCCACCGCCTTCAACGCCCTTCCACCACCGCCACAATCTCCGCCTGATCCTCCAACCCCACACTCAACCGCAGGATATGCTTCGCCACTCCCCTACAACTCTCAATCCAGTCCATCTCATGGTAGTGCGCCAGCACCACAAACGGAACACACAGCGTAAAGTTCGTCCCGAAGCTCGTGCCCTTGCACACGTCTAGCGCATCATAGAACACCTCAACGCAGCGCGGGTCCTGAAACATTATGCTCAGCACCCGGCCCTGTCTGCCGCCGCCCGCACGCTGGTGGCGCCGGTAGAGCGCGGCGATGGGCACCGTCGACAGGTTCCGCACGTGTGTGATGAAGGGGCGTGCGGCGAGGAGGGCGACTACGGGTAAGGTGCTAGCGCTAGCGCGGTGGACGCGTGAGACGACGTCGATGATGTTGTGGTGTAGCATTATGGAATCGAGGGGCAAGAGCGTGCCTTCGTAGATGGTGGTGAGGTGGGTCTTAATGGTGGTGTAGTGGGGTGAGCGGGGGTTGAGGACGGCGTTGGAAGGGGGTTTGTTGGGTTAGCATTGGGGGAGGATGGGCGGGGGGGGGGAGGTGTTGCCCAGGTGCAGTGGTGTTCTCAACCAGATCTAGGGGGGTTGACCTACCTCCCGGCGGTGACCTTGCAGGCTCCGCTAAACATCTTGGTCAAGCTGGTTTTAACACGATGTCGACGACAGGTAAGAGATCGACATTGGCCGCCGTGACAACTATATAGTGGCATACGACAATAAAACCGTACCCGGTGGCAAGCGCGTGTATTCGGAAGAGGTCTGGCGTGGCGAGTAGGAGGTTCCCGGGGGCATTAGCAGAAGAGCGCCTGGATCCGTCGGCCAGATGCTGCCTTAGCTTCCAACTCATCGAGCTCCTCCTTATTCCCCTTGTAGTAGAAGGTTACATTGTCCCACGGGCTACGCTCTATGGCGTTCCTTGTTTCGCCGTAGAGCCAACTGTGTGCGCCCGACGAGTCATTGTTGTGCTCTTAGCCAAGAACAAGCACTTGCCGGTACGCTACCACCTGGGATTACGAGTATCGAGCTCGACACAGCACCCATTCTGTCCCGCGCCGCATTCTCGCACCCCCATAAATTCTAGTTGAGATCTTGTGACACCATTGCATCCCGCCCCGACAACAAGCCCCAGCTGAGAAATGCCCAGGTAAGCGAGGTATAGGGCTCCCCAACCAACCAGCTCGACCCGTCGCTCCCCTTCCACCAGTACACACTCTTACGGAAACAGAAAAATGGGAAAAAGAAGGGGAAAACATAAAACCAGAGAGAAAAAAAAAAAAAAAACAGAAAAGAGGGAGAAAAGTAATAAGAAAAAATGGCCAGCATAGTGCTATATCGCTTTAACAAGCCCCATCCGACCACGCATCGTCCCACTTTGGAGACAGGGAGCTATATAAACGACCGTTTGTGTTGGTTAGGCACCTCGGTGCACGTTAAAGCCCAAGGTATCCGCAAACTAATGACGAGAAAGCTCAATTGATAGGCTTCGGCAGGAAGGAAGGGAACTCGAAACTATCGCGGTAAAGTGAGTGTCCAGAGGGCTGCCGGATTGGATATACATTTAGCGATACACGTCATGGTCGGTCATGGTCAAGTTCAGTATCATCCCATTATAAGAGACAGCTACCCAGACGAACCCTTCTACTAGAAAATGTCTGTCCTCATTCCTGTCGCTTCTACCTGAACTAGTTCACCACGCTTTACAAAACTCATCTTGTTGAGAGATGGGGGTGTTGGGAAACGGGGTAAAGAGTTATTGCCTGCAACCAGGAGCCAGCCCCAATATCATACCAGCGTTCTAGTGGTAGTTCCAGCCTACCCCCACCAGCCCACACCTAGTTCCCCTTCCTTTCTAGATAACAACATGGGCACAACAAGATCGCCCCAGGGCCGGGACCCTGCCATCGGGAGCTATAACATTGTACCACTCGTCACGACTCAACGAGTCTGTGAAAAGTTAACGTCATCCAGGGTGTATTGTCGCGAGTAGGCTACTCCATTCCCCACTGGCCGGACGGGCAATGTGGACGTTGCTACCCCAGATGGGGGAGGCCCGGAGGGAGGCGCGGACGAAGACGTGACCTTTGTGCTCTTTTTAGGGGCGGCCTGGGCTGGCGCGGGGGCTGGCGCCGGTTTAGGGGCGGCCTGGGGGGCTGGTGCCGGTTCCGACCCTTCGCGGATTCGAAGCTCCCTCTCGCGCGCGTTGGTCTGGCCTACCGTGAAGGCGGTGCGAGACTTGGACTCCCTCGCGTAGGCGGCGGCGCATTGCTTCAGCCACGCTTCGAACTCGGGATTTTGAGACTCTTGGGGGAGATACTGCATACAGCGTACAAGCTCCGCCACTAGTGCCTGCGTAGAGGGATACTCCGTAGACGTAGCGGGGAATCGGTATTCTAAGGCGCTGACGTTGAAGGTGACGGCCAGTAATACGCGGAAGATAGCGGTTGTAGCGGAGGCCACTCCAGCTTGTCGACGAAGCTCGACCGTCTTGATCCTGAGGTAGGCCTGGAAATTGGTCGACATATACTTCACGGCAGCGCCGGTAGTGCCGCCATTCAACGCGTTGATGAAGTTGTCCTTATGCCTTTTTACATCCGCTTCCATAGGTGCGATGATACGCTTGAAGACGGGTTCCCAGCCCTTCTTTGGGACGTTATTATACTCCTTCTCCCCGTAACGGAGGTAGTTAGCTACGGCATATCGGTTCTCATGGCGTGCATATGGTAGTAGCCCCTTTAATGCCTCTTCCCAGAAGTAGGCTCCCTTTGCGATCCTGACGAGGTCTCTTTTACCGAACTCGCCCTTTGGGTCTGGCCCAAGCGAAACATGGATATGGCAGGCGCAAGAATCGTTGGTCCAGACATCGAACTGATCGTAAACGGCGCGGAAAACCCTATGGATCGTGCGTTGCCAGTTGCCCGATGCTGCCATCGGGGGCGAAATGATCTCCACGCCCCCTGCAGTTATAGCTCCGCGTCAGCATCTCTATCCAGCGGAATAGAATTCTAACCAGACTTACACCATTTCCGAGGCTCTGGGGGCTCGGGTCCTGCCAACTGCCATTCCTTTAGACTTTGGTCATACACGCAATCCCAGCCATGGTCTTTGCCTAAGGCTCGCTTGATGCTTGACTTGATAGCTAGGGCTACCCGTTTGCGCTGTCCTATCTTTTTCGCGGCGTGGAATTCGCCTGCCGCCTTATTCTCGAGGTCAAAGTCCCACTCTTCCCAATACGGCTTTAGATCCGAATCCTTCTTCTTATCCTTGGACCCTGATGACTTTTTGATCTTCTTTCGCTTTTCTAAGACATCAGCCTTCACATGAGGTTTGACCTTGACGAAGATTTCGATCTCAATCCCAAAGTGAGGATTCCGTGCCGTAGACGTGCTGGCGCTCATAGTGATCGAGGGAAGGGTAGTTAGGAGGTAATTCGTAATCCGATCGGTGTCTCGGTGAAAGGGGATCGACGGGGAAAGTCGAGAAAAATTGAAATAAGAGTCTAACTGCCAGCAACCACCAGTGTCGTGACAAAAATAAAAAAGGAGTAACTTGACGGACCAAGAAGTTGTGATATATTGATGTTGAATCTAAGCTGCCAAACGGACTATAACTAGCGAAGGGAAACTGCACTTATATACTACTAACTTTTCTTATCTTTCCAATACCCGCCACCCGCAGGCTTCCCTGAATAACTGTAACAGACAGAAAGGTATGAAGCAGGGCCGGCCACTGGTCAACCGTGTGGTGATCCTCTGCCGTCGAAAGAACCGAAACCGTCTGTGGCTATGGCGTGGTGTCATCGACAAGCTGCTGACTCTGAAAACATCCTGACATCCTGCGGCCGGTTATCCAACTGCCACGGGCCTGTACGGGCGGCGATCCGACCCTCAAGGATACCTTTCAACCGTGTGGTGATCCGCCCCCGAAGAAACGCAACCCGCTGTGGCTATGGCGTGGTGTCATCGACAAGCTTCTGACTTTGAAAACATTCTGACATCCTGCGACCGGCTATCCAACTACCACAGCCCTATACGGGCGGCGTTCCCACTCTCTAGGATCTAGGTGGGCGTCCCCCAAGCCCAGCAGCAGATTCGGCGTCCCAACCTGGGGCCGCTCCGTCAGGATCCCATCCTGAAATATTGAGTCCGAGGTCCTGAACTGTGGAGAAGGGAGCGGTTTGCCAGTATTGAGAGCGGGGGCCCGGGAAGGCTTATGATAAGAGGTCTCAAGTTCCACCGGCCAATACGACGTCCCAATTTCATGTTTGCAGACACAGAGTGCTGGAGCGAAAGCCCTGTGGCTTTGGATCTCAAAACGGCAGTTGTTTTTCATCAAGGGCTTTGGTCCGGCCCTGTTTCATCCCTCACTCTCCTACCATGCGGCACATTGGAAGGCGGTGCGGATTGGGATTTAGGAAGTGGAACCTTGAAGCCTAAGGGTCACCCAATGTCCCAGATATTATGGTATAAGAAGTCGATATTTGGTACCAGCAGTCACAGTTTCTTGAATCTACTCTTTATCAATTCCTATTCGCACTGATCAAACAAGCTTCGTTTTAAAAATCGACACTTAGTATCCCACTCACTGCCCCTTTAAACATTATATCATGTCTGCAGCGCCGAGAAACGGAGGATCGTCCTCGACTGCGGCACGGCCACCAGCCGCCAATACTCCGCGAGAAACTGAAAAAAGCGACATCCAGCTCGAGGACGAAAAGTCAATCAACAGAATAAAGCATTGGGAAGCGACATTGACGTGCGCCAACAAAATATATGACGAGCTCATCGCCTTCGACCGGGCTATGGGCAAGCCAGACATATCCCGCATCGTGGGTTCGCATACAGGCTTGATCGCTGCTCAACGACTCCACCAGCTAGGGGACGGTGACGACCGACCTCTTGACCCCGTCCAGGTGATGCCCCTGGACGGCCGCAACATGCAAAGGCTCGAACACAAGCATCAATTTCGGACCATCACTGTTATGTACGGCAATGAAGAGCGTGACGCTTCACTCCTTGTATTACCTCGGCGCCAAACTGAGGCTCCTCGTGGTGTAGGATCCTCCAGATAGCCACATTGGGGTTAGTGCGTTTTGGGGTTGGAGATGATGAGGGTGGTGGAGTAAACGGGGGGCTGGGCAGGACCCAGGGAAACTTGGATGATACGTTGCAAGCATTGTTAGTATTGATATTGGCCCCGGAAACCTGTTGCATCCTATCGGCACCCCAGTGATAGTGCCACCTGTACAAACTGCGATTCATCCGTCTCCTGGGCCCTGGCACCCGTTGGTGAGCTCGTTTGGGAAAAGCCGGGCGGCTATACTGAACCATTTCCCACACCAATCCTCTTCCAGCGGTGCTATTCTCGCTTCGGTGTTGAACTTGGAGAGTATCAGCGGAAGCCTTGAGCTCTCTTGGTCATCGGTACTCAGGAGGCCCGGGTAGAGGTCTTGAATAAAAGAGGGTTGGGTAACTAACAGGAAGATCCCGGCCTTGAAGTTTCCTGCATTCGTATAGTTATTCAATTTGGGTCCTAAGTAATCAGTCTGATCAGTCCACTCCCACTGCAAGACGCCTTCGTCCCCGAGAAGCGCGGGAAACATGCCAGAGAATGACGGCGGCGCACGCGCGGCTGCCGCACGGCGTCTGCTAAGCACAAGTTGCCCTAGTCCCAAGCGCTGCTGAGCCAGCAACTTGAAGGGGTACCCCAAAAAGATGTTGATTACAGATCTGTACTGGGTCTGGATTCGCGTTTTCGCCGAATCGCCCTCCTACAAAGCTGCGGGTTCTGGACCCTTCTGAGCAGATACGGAACTTTTATGGGTAAAAGCTTCCCTTCCTACAGATGATCCTACCAAAAGAACTGGTCCACCGCCTTCCAGGTTCCAGTGGTTCAGCTTGGCAGAAGAAGGCCCATAGCCACTAGCGGTTTAATGGGCGGTGAGCCTACTTTTGGTAGCGTCTTGTGTAGTTATGTACATGTAATTGCCGTGTAAGTGCCTATAGGGGTGGAGGCGTTTTATGTCTCACTCAGCCCAGCACTGACCAGCCCGCGACGAATCATCGGCTAACCTAGTCTGCCGATCCGGGCCTTCGATGTAGATACGGGATCTACATCGGAGCATATGGTTACACGTGGACGCAGCGGTTACCAAACAACATGTTCTTGGTTTAAGCGGCCGCTGCCGCACGCGAGAGCTATCAATTAAAGACGTGCGATCTCGGCGGTTCGGCCATCAAAGTGTCTCTGGCATATCCCACCTACAGCCCCCAAATCCAAAATCCAAATCCCCCCACCCCTTAAAACTGCACAGTAGTACACAATGCCTCCATTAATCACAGCCTATATCTACAACAGCTTCAGCAGCTGCCGCGCCCAGGGTTTCAGCGTTGAACAATGCGCAGAGTTCGACAATGACGACACCATCGAGCTGATGATCAAATCGCTCGAAGCATGCGGCCTCACTGTCGTCCCTGTGGAAGGCATAAAGCAGCTGGTGTCCATGCTTGCCGAGGGAAAGCATGAGTCGTGGGACCTGGCATTCCCCACGGCAGAAGGCATGTATGGCGTTGGGCGGGAGGCGCAGGTCTCGGGGCTTCTGGAGGCGTACCAAATTCCGCATGCGTTCTGCGACGCGGCGACCCTGTCGCTTACGCATCACAAGGGACATACGAAGGTAGGCAGATTGTTCATTAGTTGAGCAGTATCTGAGGCAGAGCCGGGCTAATTCTATTGGATAGATGGTGCTAGAGCACATGGGCATCCCGACCGCGCCATTCACCATCCTCCCGGCGCTCCGCCTCGGCCGTAGCGACGACCTACAATCGGCGATCGCGGAGGCGCTCGCCAAAAGCCGCCATCCAGAGCTAATGAAGTTCCCGCTGTTCATCAAGCCCGCCAGTGAAGGCTCTTCGAAGGGGATATACTCCTTCAGCAAGGTGCGTGACATGACGCAGTTAGAACATGGAGTACGCGAGCTGCACTCCCATTACCCCAACCAGGACATACTCATCGAGACCTTCCTCGGGGGCTTCGAGTATTCAGTCAGTATCATCGGTACTGGGCCGTCGGCTCGAATTATCGGTACAATGCGTCTGGACTGGAAAGCCACGAAGAAAGCATCGAGTGGCTCTATCGGCGCCGCAACAACATCTAATGAGGATGTGGAAGGAGACTACGACATTCAGATCTGGGACGGCCCTGAGTTTGAAGAACTGTATCCCGCCCAAGTCCTCACTGCCGAGGGCAACCCGGAGGTTCAGCAGACGGAGGATCTAGCTCTCAGGACCTGGCGGGCGTTGGGCGGCCGGGACACGTGCCGTATGGATCTGCGATGGGGCCTTGATGGGCTACCTTACGTCTTGGAGGTATGTGACTGGATTCAACCTGTTCAGTGCGTTGGCGCTGCTAATATCGAGCCCGAGCAGGTGAATGCACTTCCTGGCATGCAGCCGAACTGGTCAAACATGACGAGGACGACCGACTGGCACGGGATCAGCCATCAACAGTTGATACAAGCTATAGTGGACAGTACCTTGGATCGGTATCCTCACCTGAAACTCAGAAGCCAGTCATCCCGTTGATGAGCTTCCAGTTGAGTTGGCAAAGGTTTGTAACTTGGGCAAAGTTCTTGGTGAGTGCCAGGAAACTTGGGGCTTCGGGATACCTGGCGACCTGACCGATTTGCCATATTTCATCCGACCCTTGGAGGCTGAAGTGTTTGGCTTGACTTATGGCAGAAGAGCTCTTGGGCTGTCAAGACAACGGAGATACCTAATTTAGAGTATGCATATAAACCCTTGCTACCTGCTGCATCCAAGATCGCCGCCTGTCTCTTGATGGACTGGTCTCGCGTATTCTTCAGCCAGCCTCAGCCGGTCCCCGCCGTCGATCGATCTGTTATTGGACTACGGCCCCACTCCAAGTAAACACAAGTTCACCATCCGCATCGCGATCTGCACAGTCAACTACCGATGGAATCTCTACATTCATTCGCTCAATAACCGTACAGCATCTCGCTATACTACGCTAGTTACGCCGATCTGTCTGGGGATCGGGATCATCGTCATGGTTACTCTGGAGACAGTCTCCCGACGTGTTCCCAACCACAATGCACAGCTTGCGTCAGCTATCACACCGACTGCCGCTCAGCTTGAATTGGTTGAAGTCGCCGAAGCAGAACCAGGGGTATGCCACCCTTAAACCTGCCGGCTCCGGAGCATCGCAGTGTGCTTGCCATCTGTCGTCAGGTACGGAAGTATCCCATCGAAACTGCTCATTTGTCATGGTTGCCATGTTTACCAGCCTTTGCTCTCGGTGGGCGCGCCCAAGATGTCTTCCCACCTTCGTCCAAACCATGTCGCAGCGGAAGATTTCCAAAATATCAATCCGAGGGGCCCAGTCTGCGGTTGCCGAAACCCTGAAACAGGCCTTCATCCCGCCACCAGTGGCATACTACGCCGATGAACGGGAAGAGCACTACTGGAAGAAGATACCCAGGTGGCAAGATGTCACGGTCGACAAGTTCCTGAGTCACAAATGGCAGGTAAGTACGCCTCGTCATGGGACTACGCTCATACCGCACAATCTTAACGCCACACCTCCGAGGAATAGATGACGAACACAGTCCAAGGGGCCGCTGCCCTCCTCGAGTTCCTCTCGGCAGTACTGCCGGCCACGATCCCACCGCAGAGAGACATGGAAAGCAGGCTTCGAATCACGGACATCGCCACACGCGAGGACTTCATCGGGCGGGTGGTGGAGGGGATCAAGAAGGCCCCCATGGCAATTCGCTTGTCGCCCCACATTCTCAGCGTGGTGGACTGGTCGGATCCGTTGAACGACCCCATTAGACGGCAGTTCATCCCGGTTTCTTCGCCGCTGAACATTGACCACCCGATGGCGGTGCTTGACCCGATGCACGAAGACAAGTATTCGCCCGTCGACGGGTTGATTCACCGGTACCCCGACCGCGCTCTGTTTCTCGGTTCGTTTCCGTTCCCCCCGTCTGGCGGCGCAGTGATACCAACCCCTGGCCGCAGCAACATCCATCTGCCCCGTCTACTGCCGCTTCTGTTTCCGGTCGTACACTGTGGGCACGGAGACCGAGTCCGTGAAAAAGAAGAAATTCATCCCGCACCCGAAGAAATGGGCGCCGCGGTTCGACTACATCGAAAAGACAACCTCGCTCCGGGACATCGTGATCTCGGGCGGCGACACGTACCTCCTCGAGCCGGAGCAAGTGCAGTACATTGGTGACCGGCTGCTGGACATGCCCCACATCCGACGCTTCCGGTTCGCGAGCAAAGGGCTCGGCGTATCCCCAAGCCGGCTGCTCGATCCGAACGACGGGTGGGTGGAGACGGTGATCGGGTTGGACAAGCGCGCGCGGCAGGCCGGCAAGCACATCTGCATCCACACGCACATCAACCACCCGAATGAGATCACCTGGGTGACGCGGCGGGGTGCGCAAAGGTTGTATGAGGCCGGCGTGACCGTCCGGAACCAGTCGGTGCTGCTGAACGGGGTGAACAACACGCTCGACACCATGTCGGAGCTGGTCCATGCGCTGGGGGATATCAACATCCAGCCGGTAAGCAAGCTTTCCCCCCTCTTTTCTCCCTCGTTCTTTCATCCCCGTCTTTCCCTCCTCTCCCGCACCCAACCCCAAACCCACAAACTAACTCTTCCCCCCTACCCCAGTACTACGTCTACCAAGGCGACCTAGTCCCTGGCGCCGAAGACCTGCGCACGCCGCTCCGCGACGGGCTGTACCTCGAGCGGCACATCCGGGGCCGCATCGCGGGCTTCTACGTGCCCAACTTCATCCTGGACCTGCCGGCCGAGGGCGGCAAGCGGCTGATCCGGTCGGTAGAGAGCTACGACGAGCGGCTCGGCCTGGCGACGCTGTCGGCTCCCGGGCTGATGGGCGAGGAGACGGTGATGCAGTATTGGGATCCGTTGTGGTCGCTGGGGGAGGAGGCGAGGAGGGAGGTGTTGGAGAGGTGTAGGAAGGGGGGTTAGGTAGGTAGGTGGTGCCTTGCCTGGGTGGGCGGGGGCTGCTGGAGATCGAGCACCGTTTGGGTGGCCGGTAGCGTGGGGCTTGGGCTGGTTTGGTGTGAAGCTGGATGCAAGGTTTTGTTTTCAAGCGTCAGAGGAAGGTGGCGAGGGGATGGTGCATTCCCGTGAGCTGCGCTGATGGCTGCTCGTCAGGTGCGACCCTTGGCAATTTCTTAGCAATAGCCAATAGGTAACCTCTGTCCGAAGAGAGTTGCCATTGTCGCCAGCGGCTTTCCGAGTCATCAAGTGAGGTGGATCAGAAAATTGAAAGGAATAATTAGGTAGGTAAATGTGGGTGTGGAGAACGGCCCAAAACCCAGCCACGAACAGAGCGAAGACTGAGCATAATCATGAGCAAAAGAGGAGGAATCAAACGGGCGACGAGGCGGTGCGCAGACGTGGGGAGGACGTCAAAGTTATCAATGACGCCTGGCTGCCTTCTCTAGGCAATCGAAGGGGATTGAAGGCAACCGTAATGAAGGCAAATGCGGAGAAGAGGAGAAATGGTCAGACTTTGGCGTTGCAAGGCCGCGAACCGCGCGCCGCGCACTCAGCCGCACCTTGCTCCGTGGTTCGCATCTCGTGGAATTCACGGCCCGTGCGGAATTACATACAGAATTAATCCCCAAAATAAGAGATGAACTTGGAATGGAGGTTTGAGGAGAGGTTCATTTTTGGGTAGATATGTACATACATACATACATATATGCCAACGAAACTATTAGCAGCGCATTGACTTGAACAAATTGGTACAGTTCAGTGAAGTTTCACAGGTCCCTGGCTGAATAGATGGTCTTTGGCCCCGCGCACTTGCTTCGCTCCGAGAAGATGCCAGTTTTCCCACCTGTCGCAGGATGCGGGGCTGCTGGGCTCAATCAGTCGAATGGTGGGGGGCCCCCTAACTCTGTCGTCATGCCACTCTGCCAGTCTGGCCTGTGGTCCGCGAACGAGCACGAGGCAACCGGTTAGCTCCCCAATCCAGGGACCACACTGCCTTACGCACCAACACTGGCCAGCTTTAATGTCCCCACAACCGCTGGAGCAAGATCCGAAGACTCAGACATTATCATTGGCCACGTACCTGGAATCATCTTTTCGTGAGCGGTGTCCGCCCATTTGCGGCTCTGCTCCTCCCTCGAGCCTCGCGGTTTTCACCACCGCACCGAGTTTATATATATCTTCGGCCCGCCCTGCTCATCGTCCTAATCACTCGTCACAACCAGAAAGCCGGAAATCCAGTGACTGGCCCATTCATTGTTTCTTCTTTATTTTGCAACTCGACGTTGTCAACTTGTCTCTCCCAATCCCTGAAGATCTGTTGCCCGTCGGCACCTTGGCCCCGCAAGATGACTCCGAACCCTAACCCCCAAACCACCGCCGCCCCGCACGAGCGAGACCCGTCAGTACCGCACATTTCATCCATCATCAATCAACTTGAGAAGCTTGGGTGAAGGCCGTGGTTACGAAAATGCGCGAACTTCCCCACTAATCCCCAACCGTGGCTCTTGAATAGGCCATCATCCACGGCAAGCGCAACAGGCGCGCCGCTTTCCAGCATTACACTCGGGCGCTTGACCCGTTTCCTCCGAGAAAACAAGTATGACGACGGCACTCTGCACGGCCGCGTGTCGGACCACGCAACATGCAACCCTCCCCAGAACGCCTATGTTCCGACTTACCAGGCCAGGGCTACTGTCGCCGTTGCAGCTTGTGATGCAGCCTTGGGCCGTACGAATAGATTGACTTCCTTTTCTGAAACTCGTCCCAATTGAGAGAGAATTTAAAGAACCGAGCAGCCAATCACACTCCGCTCTCGCACATCATCCGGGGACGCGACCAATGCCTGCCGAGTTTTAAATCACAGTGCGAAAAGCACAAAGTGGACTCGCCCTTCCCATCTTTGGGCCAATTGGATTCAATATCCTTTGACCCGCTCTTTCCGCACAGCCTTCAGAAATCACCTATACACCAATCAGAGACAACAAGGGTACCGTACCCGGGACACAAACACATCCCTGCGGAATACGGGGATCTCATTCGCGCGGTCGCCGAGCCAAGGTGGAGCTGGCGGGCTTCGGGCAACGGAAATCAGAACGTGGGGGGGTTGTGGAGGGTCTTTTATTTTTCTTTCCTTTGGAGGTTACCAATGTTGGATTGTTTTTCGGAGGACTGGACAGGACGGCACGGCCCGGATTCAAGGGGTTGAGGAAGGCTCCAGGCGTTAAAGGAGTACTTGTAGGGCTGAAGTCGTTAGGTACCTAGGGACCTTGGATGTACCTTTGGGGGGGTGTCTCTCTTTTCCTCTCAAGATCAAACACCAAAAAAAGATGAAAAGCAAAATACCAAAAAAAAGAGGAGCTTGTCTCTTCGACCAAACCTTCCATTCTTCCCCTATCACGATAATTGCATGTGCAAGTTTGAGAACCCGGGAACCGTTAGTTGTAACGGGCTGAGCCCTGCAGAGGCCTCGGTGACCCTCAGCCAACCCTAACCCTCGGTGGGAACCCCTGAACATCGCCGGGTCAACGACCCCATCAACGACCCCATCGACAGCCCTATCAACAACCCCATTACGCTTACCCCTTTTTACACTTAGTGTCTCCATCTGGACAGAAGAAGGCCAACGCGATGCGTGAGCCATTTTCCCTTCTTTTCCTTTTCTTCTCTAAGCTTAGTTATACTCGTAGAGTCGTCATCAGATAGTTGCAATACACACTCCTAAGACCGTTACAGTTGTCACTTGTTAGTCCTCGCCAGGTTCTCGATATAAACGGGTAGATTAGAGACACCAACCCTGTAGGATACTAGCGTTGCTGTTAGAGACTTTTCAAATGTTGTCGCTAGCACTGGCCACCGTCAACGGGAATTGTTACACTTTAAATAGGTATATAGCTAAGAAGACTGTTATCAAGAGCCCGGATCTGACCACCAATGTCTGTAGCCCTCGTGCTTCGTACGTCCGGAGAAGGCTAACTCGAGGCCGTCCTCCGGGTCTCGCTAGAAGGGTACACTAGGTCGGTGACACGGTCGGTAGGAGGCGCTGACGCCTAATTCCGCAACACCCGGAGCAACTTACCAACGAACGAGGCTCGATAGTCTTTGGGTAGGGGGGTAACCAATAAAAAATCTCACCTTCGGCGATTTACGGAGGTTACAGGCAAAAGTTTTCACAGTGGGGCGGGTACCGGCAAGGGTCACGGCCAGGGCCCCTCATCCCCCCCTCGAGGTACCGACGCGTCGCTCGCAGCCGTCAAGAAACATCACCAATATCACCACATTTACAATGGCTTCAGAGTCCCCTTCTACGCCGGCCAGTATACGTTTCAAAAACCCTGACCTTACCCGCGATGAGCGGCTTCAAGTTCAAACTCTCCGCAATTGTGGCTTTACGTACGAGCAAATCGTTACGCAATTAGGCCTTACCTACAACCAAGTCAGACATGCTTGTCACGCTCCGAATGCTACACCAAAAAGACGGTCTGGTCGACCTAGCCTTCTCAACCCTGAACAGATTGAAGAGCTGATCGCCTTTATTACCTCTTCGCAAGCTACTCGCCGAATGCCGTACTCGAAGATTCCTCTTGCTCTTGGCTGGGACTGTTCGGAGTACGCCATCCGTTACGCCCTTCGCAATGCTGGCTTTAAGCGCTATGTTGCATACCGAAAACCCCCGATCATCGAGAAGAACCGACAACTCCGCCTCGGCAACGCTCTCGAGCGTGTACACTGGCCTCTCGAACGATATCACGAGATCCTCTGGACCGACGAGACCTGGGTGACTGCTGGCCCTCATCGGAAGGTCTGGGTTACTCGCCGCCAAGATGAGGCATACGATCCGACGTGCATCGTCGAGCGTGAACAACGGCCAAAGGGATGGATGTTCTGGGGTTCATACTCAGTAAAATATGGCAAAGGGCCTGTTCTTTTCTGGGAAAAAGATTGGGGGACGATAACTGGGGAGAAGTACTCGGAGAAGGTTGTCCCTCTTGTTGATGCGTGGTTTCGGCTTCATCCAGGCCAGGTATTCATGCACGATAATGCCTCTCCTCATACTGCCCAGGTTACTCGCGATGAGCTTACGGCTCGAGGGATCTCTATTTACACTCATCCTCCCTATAGCCCTGATCTGAACCCGATCGAGAACGCTTGGAACTGGATGAAAGATTACATCGCGGTCAACTACCCAGCGAAGATGTCATACGACCGACTACGCGAGGCAGTTTATGCTGCGTGGGAAGCAATCCCGGAGGATTTCCTTCGAGAGCGTGTAGATACAATGCCTATACGACAACAGGCTGTTATTGATGCGAATGGACTGTATATACCTTTTTGAATAGATAGATGGCTGCTTGTTTTGACGGCTGCGAGCGACGCGTCGGTACCTCGAGGGGGGGATGAGGGGCCCTGGCCGTGACCCTTGCCGGTACCCGCCCCACTGTGAAAACTTTTGCCTGTAACCTCCGTATGTGGTGATTGACTGGAACCCGGAAGGCGGTGGGCCAGTTCTTTTGGTAGGATCATCTGTACATCATCAGTCTGCGTAGGACTGTCTAGCCAATGGGAATAGCTTGCGGGTGGAGAGGAATCAGCCCAGACTGCGGCACCCATCGAGAAATGGACCTATCACCATTCAACTGAGGGATCATGGAAACCACCAGCGCGCTAGGTATAAGTACAACGTGCAAAGATGGTTCTTCGATCCCATAACAACCCACATTATCATTCTAATTTGTTTCAACTTGTCTTACCATCCTCTCCTTGCTTTCTAGCCTCCCTCATTCAGCATGCCGAGCTCTAGCCCCAAGACTCCCATGTCTCTAAAGCAAGACCTGTTAACTAGTCCCTTCATCTAGCTGGAAGCCATAATCACAAGAATGCCCGATCTTTTGGCTAACCTCCAATCACTTTTTATAAACAGAGCCCCGTCCCTAACAACCAATACAGGCTCATGGACCTCGACTATCTTTTGCTCTTCAAGTTCTACCGCGGCTACAAACACCTCGACTGCCAACCTCGACCGCTTCCTCCAACAAGCCGAGCACGACGACGGCACGCTACACGGCCGCACGGCAACCAGCACATACCACCCTCTCCCCGACACATACATCCCGTGTTATGAGGCTAGGGCCGCCGCCGCCATTGCTGCTTGCGATGCGGTGCTGGGTCGTGACGTCTCGGGAAGGCCCTTCCCAATCAGGAAGTGCTAAGGGTCGACAGCCAATCACTCTAGCCGGTGTCGCGTCTGGGGCGGGCCGGTCCAATTCCCGTAAGCTCCACTGGTAGGGTGACTGGCCAGTGTGGGGTCCCCTGTGACCTCTTACTGAACAGGAGAGTGCTGTGCTGTCTGCAAAACTGCCAGACCAGCCACCAAAACACAAACCTACAGATCCGTAGACCTGCTTGATATGGGGACAGAACACAGGCTCGGCTGCATCAATGGGTAAACCGACAAGTGTCTCCCTCTGATCAGAGAGAGGCGTATGCGCACATGCGCTGCAGGTTCTCACAGATGCGCGGGCACATTGCGTTCCAAAAGTCGTGATTAAAGTGTCTGGTTCCCCCCCCTCCTTTTTTGACCAAAAGATTGAGCCGCCTCAGGGGCCCTTATGTACAATGAGAACGCAACGCGGAAACGGAAAAACAAATGCTCCCTACCCCTGAACAGGCCAGGAGGACCCAGTTCCACCTGCATGGGGCATGCCCCAGTTCATTACACGCCGTTGGCTAAGGTAATCCGTCCGACTCAGCCAACGGCGCAAGAGAAGGCAGTAAACACCACACTGTCTGCTCTTCAGCACCTCCAGGTCTACAGGTTACAGTCGGGTTGGTCTACACTACGAATACCCTCGCTGCTAGGTGGAAATCCGGCGTGCCGGGGCATACCGGCTCCATGGTCCCACCCTTGGTAGAGACGTTGTCGGCCCGCAGTTGTGAATGTGCAAGCTAGATGGGTGAGCTACCTTAGGTGCGGAAGTAATGTCCAGGCCTGGAGTTTTGAAGATTTGGGGCGGAAATTTCGACTTATGGAGGGCTGGCTGGCACCCGTCAGCTTGGCAAGGCACCTGTGGGAAACACAGGCACGAAAAGATCTGTAGATCGCAATGTCTATGTATTCTGTGGAAAAACTAGTCTAACAAACTAGGAGGGACAATCGGTGGCCCTACGTGGGGTTTCTACCCACGGCAGGGCGCAGGGTGCGTGCGTAGTCTGGAAAAGGTAGGCCCGGAGTCCCGGGTCCGCAACAGCACAGCACCTCTTCCAGTTTTTTGCACCTGCTGGATGCCTTGCTTTGTGCCCTGGTCGGATGCCCAATCGCAATCGGCGCCCTTGGCTTGGTGGCAGGAGCTACCCTGGGTGTGGGTCTATTGAAGTTCTGGGCGACCCAGAACTCTGATCATTTTTTGTTTTACTTTCTCGTGTTTTTTTTTTGCTTATTGAATCCATGATGTTAGTTCGGATTTTGGCCTGCGGGCATTGCCACAATCATTTCCATCCATTTGCGCCAGTATCAGTCCCCATCTACATCCTGTTGTGTAAATATTTTCGAAGGCGGATCCGTGGCCCGCGGCCCGACCCGGCCCCGATCGTTTCGGGCATCTTGGGCAGCTAGGGTTCATGGACCCATCCCATTCTGTTACACAACTGGGAGCTTGGCAGTAGGTTTCAAGAAGTAAAGAGTGCATTAGTTCCTCAACATAAGGTTGGGAACTGAAGAAGGTTTAAATATACAAAGGAGATTCCTGGGCTCCACCAGAGCCCGGTATTAAATGCCGTTGTAGGCGCCAAGAGCATGCCAAACCGCTTACGGATTGCAACACATTCCATGAACCATGGCATGTACAAAACTTAAAACGGTTGGTTCTCCTCTGTTACCATCCGGTTCTCCCTTTTTTTCCCTTCTCCCCCCTTTGAGATCCATCCGGTCGGGGGTTACTCTGTCCACCTCGGCGCACGAAACACCATCAAATCATTTTCGGGCACTGCGGAGACCACCAGCGCCATGGCCGCACGCGACTTCCCCCGGTTTCGGGATCTGCCGGTGGAACTACGACTGCAGATCTGGTCGTACTGCATCCCCGGACCCCGCGTTGTCGAAATGGACTACCCGCTGTCGGACAACCACCTCACCCTCCCAGCCGGCCACCACACACGAGAGCTCTGGTCGTCGCCGGCGGGCCGAGCCCCTCTGGTGGCTCGCGTCTGCCATGAGGCGCGCAGTGTTGCCCTGAACCGCGTTCAATACGTGCCGAACGACGAGGGAACGGACGAAGACGGCATGCCGTGCCCGCTGTGGGCGAGCGAATGGGGCGTGGAGCTGACATCCCTCCGGCTCCGCAAGGGCGTCGACATTCTGCATCTCAATTGGCATTACGGCTACGATCACTACAACCAGTTGGGCCCCGACCCCCCCCTCCCTGGCTGACTTTTCAGTGGCTGGTCGACCGAGCCGCCACGGTCTCAATCAGTGCCGACTTGTTGCTCCCGTTCGACCCCGAGCGGGGGAATCCTTATGCTAACTTTACATCTTTCGGTGGGGAGGACATATGGTTCCTTGGCTCTCCCCGTCTGCACTACGCAGTCTTGGCTATTATCGAGATCCATATCTCGGCCGAGGAAGCTGCCCAGGCAGGGGTCTTTGGTATCCTGGGTGAGGAGCCTATCAAGCTAGTCCACCCGCGCGACACAGTCACAATCGCCAAGTTCCGAGATGTCTGGCAACGCCACCAGGCCGGTTTACCCTCTAGCAAGGAGCTAGACGTGGGCGAGTTTTTCTCTACCGCCATAGAGCGCACTGAAAACTACTGCGCACGTGTAGAGCAGTGGCGCCAAAACCTGGACAAAGTGTGGTTGTATCGGAAGTCCTTCATTCTCAACATCCCATGGGAGATTCGGAAGGAGTTCTTTCCAAACTGGCTCGCTGCTACGGAAGACGAGAATGGTTACGATCCGGATTCAGGAATTCAGGTTCAGATTCCCCATGGTTGGAGTTTCGACTGGAATCGCCGGGTGCTTAATAGGGAGCACCCATGGGTCCAGACGCAACTGGCGCTGATGCCGCCCTTTGAGCCGGCCATCATGTTCCGCCACTGCGTCGGCTGGTGTGGCCAGACAGGGTATGCGAATAGGACCCTGTATTTGCCTAGCCGAGGAGAGATGAAGCGCGTGGAACGTACGGAGGGAGCGTTCAGGGACATTGCAATGCGGCGTGTTGAATAGGTAGGCAAAATACAAAATGCCTCTGCCTGGTCAGACTTGTGTAGTGCACATTTAAGTGAAAAAAAAATATCAAAACCGCACCAGAGCGCAGTGATCGGGCTTTTTGTTTACTTAGTAGGATAAGTACCCTAGCCACCTTGTGGAGTCGAGAGTGGAAGGGGGAACAGGCCATCAGCCTACATAAACGTATCTAGTTATCGTACGGACACAGATCTTTTCCGCTACGGAATGGCCCAAACCCCACGGACATGGTGGCCGCATTACAGATCAATGATAATCAAATATAAGAACGCCTTACTTTCTGGCTCTTGTATCTACAACACCCACAAAAAATACCACGAGACCTCAGGATTCCTCTGGCGGTAACAAGATGTACTTCCTTAATTGGAATCATAAGTAAGATGCCACCTACCATTAAATACCAGGTACATTGGCGACGGTTAAGATCTCGCCCATGTTACCCCGGAGTCCCATACAATGGCACTTAAGCCCGAGAAAATATACACATTTATTTTTCCTGATCAGGTCGGACAACAACCCGAGAGAGTTATGGTATTAGACGAGTAAGTACTATAGCTGTCAAGAGCGGGGAGCCGCTAGAAGGCTTCAATTAACAAGTATGTAGTAAAGGAGTGAAGCTTGAGGAAATAGTTACTAATAAAATAAGCGAGGGAGAGACTAGGTATGTAAAGCGGTATGGTATATACGGGTCAAATGTATTAGTGGAAGGAGAGAAGGATAAGGTGTAACAGGCGAGGTATGACGCGCCAACATGGCTTGCGTGACGGTGGATCCGCACATCTACGCGGAATCCCTGTGTGTCTGGCTGGCCCGATCCTAGCGTCTCGTCATCACGCTTGACTTGTCCGAGGAGACGATGAAGTGGCACACCGAGAAGAGAGAAAGACAAAAGGACAAGGAAGTCAAAAGTTGAGTTGTGAGGCTATGATGTGGCTGCCGCCTATCCTCGATGAACCGTTCTTGTTAAGTTCCCCTATTGCTGTGTAGTAACAGAAATGCTGACTGGTTGAGCCGAGACCGCGATTCTCACATCTGGAGCTAGTGTAGTAGTTGACGGTTGGTGAAAGAAGGCATCTCGTGAGGTCATCAGCCCTGAATAAATGTTTGCGGTTCAGAGTTTAACTACATAGGTAGGTAGCTGTCAATCATGATAGCACCCTCCCATTTCAGTGTTTGTTGAACATTTAAGTTACGATTGGTAGATAATTCGTTCTCACAAAAGAACTGGCCAGATGCTAATGACTTCAGTTTGGTTTGAGCAAACGGGAATAGAAAAATAATAGAAGGGAGATGGAGACCGTGACAAGTCGTTTTTAATTCGCACTGATTTCTGTTCGGCGCAGGACTCACTGCCACCATATTGTTTCTAGTCCACGCTCTCGGAAATGACTGAGGATGTGGAAACCTAACTGAAGGTAACAGATCGAATTATTCGGCTTTGGTGTGGTGGAAAAGAGTTGTTCGAACGACGAAATGGTTCGCGGATAGGTACGCAGCGTTTCATGCGCAAACCAACTCTCCGGACGGTAGTAGACCAAAGGTGTACGGATACTGTAATTGAACACGGGTGCGCGGGCAAACAGAAATCCCGGGCGAGACCTGCAACTTTCCAGCGGGCAGCCACTCTGGCTTCTGCTACCACGTTAGGTACTTCAACCCGGCAAGGCAGCCGCCACCCTCTTCTTCCAACATTCGCCTTCACCCCGCCTTTACAATTCCCGCTTTGGCGAAGAGATCACCGTTTATTAGTTCACCATTTCGCCGTTTCACTGCCTCGTCTCGGTAGTTTTGTTTCGCTTCTCAACGCCATCTCCACCTCACTATCACTACGATGCCAGCATCCGGCGCCTCCCAGCAAAAGGGCCTCCAAACGGCGATCTCGTCCGCCACTCATACTACAGCCGTTGTTCCTCATCCAGTTGTCACGGACCTGACCGTATGCATCTTCTCGCCGACAGTTTCTCCACGGACCTGCGAACCGGACCCGCGAATATGGCACCGTATAGAGAAAGAGCTCTACCTACATACAGGCCAGCAAAGTGCGTGGCTGTATGTGGCGCTAGCGGACGAGGAAGAGCTTGCAGCTAAGGACCTGCTGGTTATGGATATCAGAGTCGGCGATCCGCCTCCCAATCCTGGTTCACCTCATTCATGGGAGAGTCGACCCGGCGGAATCTGGGTGCTGAGAAGCAAGTTCTCTGGCGTGGTCGGCCATGCCGTGACAGAGGTGGACGTTCTCTTTGGTACGGATGCCGTTGATCCACGGCCACAATGGACTCTCATGCGATCATCGCTCCAACTCAACGCTCAGCCAACGGTACCGGGTGCAAGGCTGAGCGTGCTGCACGGCAGGGCCAAACCGAGACCAGATGCTCGCGCAGCGTTGAGAGTCCGGCAGGATGGCAAATTCAAGATTGTCCAGATCTCCGACACGCACATGGTCACCGGTGTCGGGGTATGCAAAGATGCTATCGATGCCCATGGGAAACATCTGCCAGAGAGCGAGGCTGACCCACTTACGGTTGACTTCATGGGAGGGATTTTGGACGTCGAGAAACCGGACCTTGTGGTTCTCACTGGAGATCAGTTGCACCACGACATCCCCGACAGCCAATCTGCCCTCTTCAAGGTGGTAGCTCCTATCATCGAGCGTTCAGTCCCATTCGCTGCCGTCTTTGGCAATCATGATAGCGAGGGCATCCATGCGTTATCACGTGAGTACCTTCTTTTATAAGGCAGCCAGCGCCTCGCCCTCTCGCCGGCGGTGTAGGCTAGTTTGCTCGCATTCCCAAAAAGGCCGGGTCCGGAGAATGATAATGGTTCATTGTTGCTAACTATATTACAGGCACGGCGCAGATGTCAATACTTCAGAACCTACCTTTCAGCCTCTGCGAGCCAGGCCCAGAGCATGTTGACGGCATAGGCAACTTCTACCTTCAGATCCTGGCTCCCGCGCCGTCACAATTCCCGTTGTCGACTTTATATTTCCTGGATTCGCATGGTCAAATACCGAGCAATATACGCAATCCCGACTATGACCCTATCAAGCAAAGCCAAATTGACTGGTTCACGGAGATCTCCCAAGCACGAGGAAGCGCGCACGAGAAGGGTGATAACGACAACCGCTTTCATCTGTCTCTAGCTTTCCAACACATCCCTCTTCCCGAGTTCCGTGACCGCCATCTTAGGATCCGCGGCGGCCACCGGGGGGAGCCGTCTGAAACCCCCACCTCCAATTCCCATTTCTACGACGCTTTGGTCGCAGGAGGCATATTGGCATTGGGCTGTGGGCACGATCATGTGAATGACTTTTGCGCTCTGTTGCCACAACAAACGCAGCAGGATAGCGACAACACTCCTCAGCGTGGCCCTTGGCTATGTTATGGTGGTGGCAGTGGGTTCGGGGGATATTGTTCGTATGGCGGAGTGCGATTTCACAGGCGAGCGCGGGTTTGGGAACTCGATACGAGTACCAGGAACTTGAAGACTTGGAAGCGGGTCGAATATACCATTCATCTCTCCCCCGGCTGGGCAAATACAGGGCCCTATTCGCATAGCCTGTCTAGCCATACCAGCCAATGCAGTGGCGGAACATGATAGCCGGCTCAAAACGCGGCATCAGCGCCAGTTGCGTCTGAGCCCATGGTGCTTCCCAGAGGATCAAATATCGCCCCACCTTCCACAAGGACCAGCTCATCAACTCTGCTCAGCGTGTGGAACGTATGGACGGAGTGTCGGGGGACATCGCGATGCGGGTTGAATAGGTAGGCAAAATACGCAATGACTATGCCTGACCAGACTTGTGCAGTGTACTATGCTTGGATCATTGTAGGCTTGGGTATTGGTATTGATCACGAATATACTAGTATTAACTATAAAAAAAAAGGTTCACACTTTTTCTCCTACTTTGTATGCGGAACTGTATGAAGCCCTTGATGACGAGTTGAAGCTATTGCAGCTACTCACCCTGTGCTGGATAAAGATAAAATCTGTTCTCGCTAGCGATTCAATATAAAACTATACCTTGATATTACGGAACAGATCCTCAGAGACCAACAAAATTTGAGGTGGAGACGGCGAATGCGGGTCGGAGAAGAACACTCGCACGTCATTATGATTGAGCTGGAAAACGAATTCGTTGTCGGCAAATCGAGCTGCCCTGGCCCATCGGGTACTCGGCCTCATGATAGAGTCTCCAGTGCTGGGCGTCCCCGGTCGTTGCAGCGGTATATGTGTCTCGTCGAAGAAGGAGTGTTCCACTGATATAGCCAGGCCTCGTTAATTCCGTTTCTTTTCAAGATTCACGAAGAAGAGAACTAACCTAGACTTGATGAAACTCGGGCAACTGTTTGCGACAGAACGATTGGGTGCCCGCTTGTGTAATTAGGTATCTAGCCAACTTGACTATCACTTCCTGTTGCATCGCAAAAGCCTGTAGGACAAATTGGCTGCGTTATAAACGCTTCTGTATCGAAACCTACCTAATTTATCAGAGGCCATTGCTATGAGTCCATCATCGGCATTGCCATCGCTCACCTGCATATGGGGTTGCTGCTGGCTCGGGATCTGGGTACTTCAACGCGACCTCTAGATACCCCTCGGAGATGTCTTGCGAGGTTGAAGCAATGCTGAGGTTCTGCAACGTGGGCGATAAAGGGTCGGCGGGTGCTGAATTAGAAGAGCCAGCGGAAGCTGATTTGACGGGATTTAGTAACCAGCTTTTTTAATGAACAATTAACAGTCTACTCCACCTTTGAACTGCTGGCTATACCGTTTCATAAAGCGTTTGCACCATTTGTTGCCGACAGTCGGTGGAGGGCAATTGCTAACGTGGTTCCCTAGGACTTCTCACAGTTCAGGTGGTTGTCTGCTCGACGCCCGATCTTGGGCTCTTAATGTAATATTTGATAGAAATGAGACCGAGCGACAGAAGGAATCCCAAACCCCGACGTCCTCAACATAACATATCTTGTGTGAATGAGGCTCTATAAGCGGGTATGTGGGGAAATGTCAAGATTACAGGGTTAGGACCACGCCTTTGGCGTTTGGTCGCCAAGGCGTAATCAAACCCCTGAGGTGGACCCAGGGGACCAGATGCGGTATTTTTTAGGGTCAGACGCCTGCCCACAGCTGTTTGTGTCTCGCGTAAATGGCAGCAACTTTGCTTCTGGTCCCTGACGTGGCACTGCTTTGCCTCCGCCGGGTTGCCTTGAATTGCCCCCACACACGCCAATCAGAGCGGGTAAAGCATCCACATCTCATCCGCATGAGGTATCTAACTATCACATCTCATCCGCATGAGGTATCTAACTATCACATCTCATCCGCATGAGGTACCTAACTATCACATCTCATCCCCATGAGGTACCTAACTATCTACGTAGGCAGCGTCACAATGCTGTTCTTGTGAGTGAGAGCTTCAGGACCAAAAGCGATGTCTGAGAGTCGTTTCTTCCGCAACATATACTTCGATTGTAAAGTTAAAGTCAATGAACTTAAAACTTATTTTCCGAGTTCTAATTGGCGTCGATGTAGCTTCCTCTAAGTATGTACATACCTACCTAGCTAAAACCCAACTTTGAGCCGGCCATGAGAGTGGGGTTTTGGTTGAGTCGGCGCAATTACAACCAATCATAACAAATATCCCCCTATCATCATGCCCAACCATAGCCAACCGCACAACCGAAACAGGCAACCCAGGACTGATGAATCGTCGCCTCACCGCGAGTTCGTCGGAAAGTCCGTCTGGTCGGAGACGGCCGCGGGGTTTCTTGTGTGTTCCCTTAACATGGACAATGCCTTACTGTGCTCTGGCCGCCCCTCTCTCACTCGCATATATACCCTACCTACCTAACCATGGCTTCGGTTTTGTTTTCAACTTTGTTCTCAGTGCCCCTAACCGTGCAGACTTTGGACTGTCAACTGTCAAGTCCGGACGCCCCATTCGAAGAAAACCACTCCCTCCGAGCCCCATTCTAATATCTTGTTGCGTTCCTGTCCCACTCTTGTAGTCGACACACCGTTCCGTCCGTCTTACTGCCAGGGATCCCAGCGGGCGTCATCATGTCGAAACCCAACCCGCCGTTTGACTCTCATCGTGGAAATAAGTGCGCCAGCCCCTAGTTCTCGGATATAACATACCCCTTGCCATTTCTCCTAAGTTCAGAAATTCTTGATCTTTCCTCTCCCGTCCCTTCTCTCTCCTGCTTCTCGTTGCTAATCACCCCGCCCTTAGTGCCGTGCCATCTTCGGCATATACCACGTTCGTGGGCTCAACCCATTCCCGCTCCAGCTCCGCTTCCGACCGCACCGACGCCGCCACCGCCACGTACACCTACAACATCGACCAGTTCAACGGACAGGACAGCTATAACGCTAGCACAATCTACCGCCGGATCCTAGCCGGCTCATCTGACCCTCACCCGACCGCCCGCGTGCACTTTTATACAACCAGAGCAGCCTTCGCTATTGGGGCCTTCGACGCCTCCTTCTGGACCAGTTCTCCGAGCTAAGCGTTCTGTTGGCCAGGTTCGCCCACCGACGCGAGGACGCTATTTTCTCGTGGGATTCCCGCTTGGATGATGGCCACCTTGCCACCAGACAGGTGGCCTCCAACGTCGGTCCCGTAGAGCTCGACACACACCGCCTCACTAAGGTATGACCGACACCATGACACTAAATGTATCAGACCACACATTAACGATTCGACGCAGCACTTGCAAGTTGCACCTTTCCTGATATTTCTTCATGAAGCTTCAACCTTTTTCCTTTATTTTTGGACAGTCTCTACCAGTCACAATTCCAACTTCAAGGTTTACATACTCAGACCGAAATGTCTCTTGTTCGTCGCATTTGTTAGTTTTACGGGGTGAAAGAGATGATCAAACTTTCTTCATGGTTGTTCCCTTCATCAATCAGTATAGGAATGGTTGCTTTTTCCGGGGTGATGATATGACATTGCTGGGAAAAGGTTGAATCGCTAAGGTTATGTCTACCTAGGTAGGCACACATGGGATGGCTCGGTCTCACTCCTTATGCGTTTCTCAAACAGGTTTTTTAGATAGGTAATTTTACATCACCTTCGTTACATACCTACGAATACTTATACAATTTTGGCCAGGAAAACTGCCAATCCTATCCCCAAGGCCATGCCACCTCCACAAATAATCCAAATCCCCACCACCACCTCCCACCCCCCCAACCTAAATCACCCCTCCAACACCCCCCTCTCCAGATCCCCCACCCTCGCCAACTCCAACACCAACCGCCACAAATAAATCCTCACATCCACCTCCCTCACCCCTTTCCCAACCCACTCCGCCCCCACCCTCCCAATCTCCCTCGCCTTCTCCCCCCCTTTCACCGTCCCCAAAAACCACCCCACCACCTCCGCCACCTCCCCCATCCCCCCACTGACCGGCACGTAATGCACCCACGCCCTCAGCCGCTCATCATGCCACTCCCTGAGCACCGTCTGCTTGAGCACTGCCGTCCGCGAAGCCAGCAGCTTGAGGAAACGCCCCGAGATGCCGTTGCCGTCGAGGTCGAAGGCCAGCTTGTGGTGGAGGGCCGCGTCGGCGGGCTGCCAGGGCAGCGTGCGGAAGTGGGCGCGCTGCTGGCGGCAGGGCAGCGGGGAATGGCATTGGAAGAGGCGGGTTGGGGAGACGGCGTAGTGGCGCGGGTTGAGGAAGGTGGTTTTGGATGTGGTGAGTTGGTTGGTGGTTCCGGGGGAGGTTTGGTGGAGGTAGGTGTGTTGTTGGTAGGGGACAGGTTTTGGGCGAGGGAGAGGAAGCGCTGCCGGTGGAAGGTGTACCAGCCGTGGGAGGTGGAGGCGACGCCGCCGGTGGTCGAGCCCGCCCAGTAGAGGTGGTTGGACTTGGCTTCCCAGGGGAGGTCGGCGGAAGGGTTGTAGGCGAATTCGGGCTCGACGATGTAGGCTGGGGAGGGGATGAGGATATCGGACATGGTGGAGGGCGCGCCGGTGGAGAGGACGGGGACGAGGCCGTCGATGAGTTTGAAAGAGGGCGGTGCTTGGAACAGGCCGTGCGTGTAGGCGTAGTCGGGCTGCTTGCAGAGGTCGAGGTTTGCGGTGGTGTTGGTGACGAAGGTGAGGCCGAGCGCCTCGAGAGGGCTCTCGCGGGCCTTTTGCGGCGGGGGGATGCAGAACTTTGTAACTTCGTCCCAGTTTGGTTTCTCCGAGAGGTCGGTTACTGAGAAGGGTACTTTGTTTGAAGCGCCCGGTGGGGTCACGACCCTTGGTTCGTCGAGGTGGTTTACCAAGAACTTGGCGTCTGGGAGCACTCCCTTGAGGTCTCCCAACAGCTTGTTAAACATGTCGCTAGTGTGTCTGTCCGAGGACCGAGCCGGGTGGTCGCAGTGGGTCTCGGCGGTGGCACCCGAGAAGGAACAAAGCCATAGGTCAATGTCCGGTGTCTTGTAGGCGTCGTGCATAATCTGTACCACCTCCTTGCCGCTGACTCTCCAGAACGGCGAGACGGATTTATAAATCATATCGAACTCGTCGATGATGGGTGATTGATTCTCCACCGCGTAGTCGTACCATTCTTTGAACCCTGGTGGCGGCTCTACTCTGTATCGACGCCGGTATTCTTCGACTGCCTCTGTGTATGTCTTTGATTGCCGCTCTAGCATTTCTTCAAAATCGACCTTGGCGCCGCGCATGAGAATCTCAATGGGATGTTCTGCGGTGTGTAGCGCTGATAAGTTTGCGGATTGAATGGCGACGATGCTAGCCAGGTACGGCCCAAGAGAGACAAGGAGCAACGCCCACAGGATCGGTTTGCCTTTCAATGGCTTTGGAAGCATCATGACGATCTGAGCGAGGACAAGAAGGGAGGCTATAACTGGCGATAGAGCATCCAGTTCCGATATTTGGATCCAGGGGTCGCGGCTGGCCACTAAGCCGAACGTCCCTATCGCAGTAATGGTGCACCACGAGGTGTGACGGGCCTGCGGGGTGTGAGCATTTAGGGCTGCATGGTAGTACAAGTGGGGAACAGACTGTTTGTATCGTGAAGTACCAGAAACCTGCTTTGGCTAAACCCAGTAGATATGTTGTGAACCCGAGGTGGATGCTGCGTATCCCGAAAATATACACCTGTATTCCCAACACCCCTGCCAAGACAACGACGACTCTGGTGGCAACGGATGGAAGAGCTTCCTCGAGGTCAGGGATACAGGGAAGCAAACGAGGACCGTCGGAGGTCCTGGGTATCAAAGCAACGTAAACGACTAGCAAGGCCGTGAAGGGGATAATCAGCAGCAACAGTTCAACAGAGATCCCTTTCGCCACGGCGAAAACCGCAACCAATGCGACTAGTGCCGTTGCCCATACGGTGTTTGCAACAGTTTCGAGCCCCGGTTCGGGGTTCTGAGCCTCGGGCCGAAGCGTCCTGTCCGCTAGCAGCAGCAGCGGCGTCAAGACGGGCTGAACAGTCAGAAAACCCCCATCGCCCAAGGCCAGCAAGACATTGCGTATGGACAGTACTTACAAAAAGCAGCAACACGCCCACCTCCGCCACAACGGCACTCGCGACCCCCAAAGCCAGCGCAACCACCCCAAGCGACCACGCCGACGGCACTCTCCCACCCGCGTGCTTCCCCAACCCCGGACTCTGACTCTCACCCTCAACCCCTTCCAAACCCGGACTCTCACCCCCCTCCACCAACTCCCACCCCTCTCCCTCCCACCGGGAGGCCCCAAACCCCCATCGCCGCAATCCCGCAACCACCAGCCCCAACAACACCCAGCACACCACCTCGGACGGGACTTCCGCAGCCTGGCCGTCCACGCCCACCTCCAGCCGGTGGATTACGACGGAGCATAGCGCGGCAGCGGCAGCGGCGGCTACAACGGGGTCAATGATGGCTGCGGCCTTTGAGGTTGTTGCGCTCGCGACGCGGCTGGCCCAGGGGGGTATCCAGCGGCGCGGTGGCGTGGACATTCTCTGTCTCTCTCTCTCTCTCTCTCTGATTGGCGGCGGGTTGGGATTTACATGGGAATGGACAAGGGATGATAAATGGCTAGCGGCTGGGCGTGTTAGGAATGGGACGGAATCAGTGCGTAAGGATAAATGGTGAAGGATGAGACATTCAGATCAGGGGGGACTCGGACGGAAGAAGGTGAAGGTTGATTTTGAGTTTTTGGCGTGGATCGCGCGCGACCAAGGGGGGTTCGGCCAAGGCGACCAACGGGCGGAGATCCATGGCTGGGGGGGGTGGCATTGGCGAATAGGGGGCTGGGAGCCGGGTGGTGACAGGGGGGTGGGAAAGTGGCATCGGGATCGTCGGTGTTAAGCGTTTGATCGAGCTTGGTTGGCTGGGCATTCAGGAGGGGTGGACTGGTCGAGGGGAGTGGCAGAGGACGATAAGATTCAGGGCCTGGATTTTCGCGTCGAAAATTGCGAGATGGCATCAGACGGTCGGGATACCCTGAGCTGAATTCAGGCGAACTTGGATCGTCTGATGATTTCAGGGGCAAGTTGCTTGTTCTGGCCAAATCTCCGACTCCCAACCGCCCACACCTTTCTGGCCCAAGAGACCCATGACAGCTTTGAAAGTGAAAATTTACTGTCGAGGGGCATAATCCCTCACTCAGCCATGTGAAAAGACCGGTCCCTGTTCTCACAAAGCAATTGGATTCACCAATTCTTACGACAGAAATATTTCCCGCCATACATATATGCATCTACGTGCGTATACCCAACGTGTCCTGAGCCTGTGCGATTGATAATATTACAACATGTGTGACGGAATCTAAACAAGAAATCTGTATATGTACGACCGATCTAACCCACCTTCCACTCCAATGCAGTGTATACGCAACACCCAACACCCAAACGACGGTCCTACCCCCGCTCTCTCACCCTCCACTCCCTCATTACCGCCCCCTCCCCAATCCTCCCACCTACACCACCAACACCACCAACACCACCAATACCACCCCCTCCACCACCTACACCACCTACACCACCTACACCACCTACACCACCTACACCACCTACACCACCTACACCACCTACACCACCTACACCACCTACACCACCTACACCACCTACACCACCCCCTCCAACACCCGCACCACTCACATACCCCACCCCCCACTCCCTCCTCCCCGTCAACAGCACACGACACGCCTCCAACCGCGCATACAGCCCGACCCCCCTCCTCGCCGCCACCCCCCGCACCTCAGCATCCAACACCTCCAGCACCCCCCGCCCCTCCACATCCCTGACATTCACATTCGCCCCACACTCCAACAGCGTCGCCAGCGCGACCTTCCTTCCCAGCCGCGCCGCCATCAGCAGCGCCGTCTCGCCCCTGCGATTGCGCGCCTCGATGATGCCCGCGCTGCCACTCGCGCCGCCGGCGCGCACGAGGGTTTCGAGGATGGCCTGCAGGGTGCGGGCCTTGTCGTCCTGGTCGTCGGGGATGTGCTCGACGAAGGCCATCAGCGGGGTGTAGCCGCGGCGGTCGTAGTGGGCGAGGGAGACGGACACGGAGGGGTGGAGGAGGGAGTGCAGGTGGCGCAGGCGGGTGGGGAGCGTGCCTTCCGGGGAGGTGGTTGTTGGGGAGTGGTGGTGGTGGTGGTGTTGGCTGTGGTGGGGTGGCCGACGGGGGCGGCTGCGGTGGCGGTGGTGGGAGGAGTGGGTGTGTCTTTTGATGCGTCGAGTTTGCGCTTGAGGTGCGGGCGGCTGTTGGTGGAGGAGCAGGAGGAGGAGCGTACGTGGCGGTCCATGGCTTGTTGGTTGAGGATGGCTTCTGCGAGGCAGTGCAGGCCGTTGCGGCCGTCGGCGTCTTCGACGGTTGGGTTGTTGTAGGAGGACTGGATGACTTGGACGAGGCGCGCGTGATAGGCTAGGAAGGAGCCTTCCGAGGCAGAGGAGTTGGGCCGACTGTTTGGGCTCGCACGGGCGAGGTCCTCGACCTGCGGAGAAAGGCTGCCGGTTCGTCGGGGCGGGATGTATGGGCTTTGATTCGCCGGGTCGGTGTCGGGGACGGGGTTGAAACCGAACGCATCGCGGCGTGACGCAAGCACGGGATCAAAAAGAGAGACGAGGCTGGCGAGAAGCGATGGGTCCCTGATAAGGGAATGGGCGCGGTGAAAGAACGTTCGGCCGTAAACGTCGGTTTCGTAAACCAGCCCTGGACAGACCTCCTGAACATGGGCCAGGAGCCGCGCTAGCGGGGAGGAAACGGAGACATCCACAAACCAATCAAGGTTCAGAACGTGGAGGAATGTCTGGCAGGCGCTGTTGACTGCTGCCAAACGGCCGCCCTCGCAGCTGGTAACCATCCTGACGAGTATATCCTGAGTTCCTTCCAAGGCCGCAAACAAATGCAGCGGCGTGTTCCCACAGCTATCTCGCAGGCTGGAGTCTCCTAGCAACGGCTGCTGGAGAACACGCCGTGTCCTCTCGCTGAGTTCGCCCCCCGGGAGCAGCCATGAGTGCTCATCCGCAGCGGTTTCCTTGGCGATTGAACACCAGCAATCGCCCGCTCCATGCCGCTGACCCGGGAAGTCGGCGCAGCTCCTGGTATGGGCGGAGAGAAAATCCCCCGGAAGGGCGAACCCTGGATCGGGAAAAGACTCGTAGGGTTCCGGAACAGTTTCCAATTCCGGAAGCTCCCCAGGTTCTGACCCTTCACTGGGTGCCGCTGAGGGGCGACGTCCGGAGGATTGACCGTCAGAGCAGATCGAAATGGTGAAATCTTTGATTAGTGATGACAGTTGCCAGGCGAAATGGGATGAACATTCGGAAACTCTTCGCTTTATGCTTTGTACTCCAGCTAAGTAGGCCTCTTTGTCTGTCTCCGTTGTATCCTGGGTCTTGGGTGGGAACTTGAAGTTGCCAAGGCTGGAGGCATCGGGAGAGGTAGAGTAGTCAAACGCGGGAGGGTCTTCAGCCTTGACGCTGAGTCCAGATGGGGAAGTTACTTCCGAGTTGGGAAGCATGGTTTCTTCCTACGACGAAGAGCGGTTAGCAGGGTTCTACAAAGACCACCAAACCGAAGCAAGGTTTACCTCTCTGAAGCCATCTCTTCCGGTCATGCGTTGGCCCTTGGCCCCCTTCTTTTTCCGGCGCGTGGGTGATGTGGTGAGGCTGTGGATCCGTTTGCCCATCTCGGCGCGTGATTCGGGACGGAGGTACCGGGGATCATTGTCAAGCATCTTATGGATGGTTTTCTGAGCCGAGTTCTTCCTGGTAACGAGTCAGCCTCGGGTTTCCCTGGCCCCCACCGAGCAAACGCCCGCACCTTGGGTTGAAGCCATCGTCTTCAAGCACCTTAATGATTTTCTCGATCGACAGCGTGGAGTAGAGGTAGAGCCGAGCCAGCTTTCGAGACCGAGAGACCGTCCACTGCGGCGGCCGCCCTATCCTAGAGCCCGAGGGGGTCGGCCCGGAGTTGGTGGAGGCTGGCGGGGAAGCCATTTCGACGGAGCTGGGGGTCGAGGAGGTGGTAAAGGATGACTGGCGCGAGTGTAGCGAGGAAGGCATCTCGTGATAAGCATCGATGCCGCCACGTGCTCCATATAGTGCATCGAGATAGACGACCTCATGTTGACCAGGCCGGAGCCGAGTCACGACGTTGGCAGGCATAGTATGATTAGTATCCAGTCAGGCTCGGGAAGGACCCGTCATCCGTGTTTGCCAACGGGCAATTCCGCGAGTTTATTCCGCCATGGAATGTGCAGAAAGCGCGAGACTATGTATCGAACACGAGTCGCACCCCTGTTTTCCATGATGCATCTGGGGAGCGGCTCCAGAAAGCATGGAGGAAATCAGCACATGAGCGTGAATGCGGGCTTGGCGGCGAGGTGAAGCGGACATGGGGTGTTGGCGGAGGAAGAGGGAAGATGGGCAGCTAGTGCTGATGACGATGTACTTCTGTTTCGGCGGGTGGCATGTGGGCGGCGCAGGTACCACGATAAGTATAAAAAGTCTCATGCATGGAAGGCTTCTGTGCAGCTTCCATGCATATTACATGCTTCTTGGTGGGTGGTGCCGCAACACGACGCCCCTGCATGTGGAGGGCGGCGGCCGCGGCGCAGACGCCTCAAGAGCCCACCGTGCCGCCCAATGCTGTTCCCCCACTGTCCCCAACTCCCCATCAGGTCGCAGAGACGCGTGCCGTCAAGTGAAACATTGGCCCACACAGCTGCCAAAGAACCAATAAACCCCTCGCGCCGCCCCCATCAGCCATGTGGCCAGTGCGGGGAGGGACTTGAGGGAGTGTTGCATGCGTGCGCATGCATGCAACACTGTCCAGTCCAGCGTGGTGAAGCTAAGGTTTTCCGGGCTTCAATGTTCTGACACTTCTGGCGGCGGCACATGCGGGAGAGAGAAAAACCCCCGCCTACCAACCACACCGCACTCATCGGCTTCCATGCCACGGTAGAATGCAGATCGCCCGCCCGGGACCCAGAACCAGGGATCTGGTTCGCATGTCTTATGGCCTGGAGAACCACTGCAACCACTGCAACCACTGCAACCAGAGGGGCAAGCAGGCGGCCGGGGAAGAGGGCGGGATTTGACGGGATCTGACAAGTGTCGTCTTGGCGCGCATAATAATTTCCTTCTAGAAGGCTTCCATGCATACGCCGTGGTGTTACATTCTGGGGAGGGCGAATGATGTTGTGCTCGAGGTGCATTGGTGGGTTTGTTTGCAACTTTGCGTTTCTGGTGAGCCTGGGTCCGGGCCTGGGATGGAGTTTGGTCGGCGAACCTGGGCGAACCTGGGCGAACCAAGAGCTGGAGCGGAATGGCCGAAGGGCGGATTCCCTGGGATTCCCCACAGCCTACGGCCGACTCGGTTGTCGGCGAGCCCGTCCAACTCCACATCTGCCTTGTCAGGCGCGGGGGAATGAATGCCACAAGGCTGTCTATTGACGTGAAGTGCTTCCTCCGATGCGCCCTCAAACGAAGCGAGCGATCGATGGAACGCGATGTCGCCGGTCGCTGGGTGGCAGAATCGAAGGGATCCCAGCACGCTGCACGCTAAACAAGGAGGAAAGGAAACATCGAGCACCTCATTGGGCGTCCCGCCTTCGAGCCCGGGCGATGTGGAAGAATGTCGGTCGGCAGTCGAGCGAGAGTGACTAGGCCGCGATCGGAGAGTAGCAGTGGATTTGGTCCGAGGCCGCGCCCAGCTATGAGTGATTGCTCGGGCGGTCCGCCGATCAAAGGATCAACAACCAACAAACACAGAATAATTACCAACCTGGAACTTTCTAATTGCATCCAAATGATGGGGGGTCGAGGCGGTGTGTGTCTGCAACTGCGCGGAACGAGCGGAGGCACTGGGGCAGACACAGCAGGGCAACATCCGACAGTTCGTTCGGTGGCTGCCTTTCGCTTTTTTTTTTAACCTGCAGAATCGAGTGCCGTTGGATGACCTTCCGATGCGGTGCGTGCTCGAGTGAAGGCAACGTGGTTGGATTCCCGGTTATCCCTTCTTGGAAGTGGCTTCTGTCGGGCAGTTCCAGGTTTGTGGGCGAGGCGCCTGCATGTAGCAAGGCAGGCGCCGCCTGGCCAGCAAACAGACCTAATCCTCTCTGTTCATGACAACATTGGCAAGTGCCGTTGCAGAATCCCCCAGCCAACCCGGGCCTTCCCGTTTCCCTTCTCCTAGCACCCGACTTCATTCTTGTGCAACCCGGAACCTGCAAAAACACGTTGAATCCAAAAGGTAATCGTCCATCAAACAGTACGAATACCAGGTCAACGATGATATTCAGCATCACCCAGCGTCCATACCTACGGAGTCTTGGCCCCAACGGAAACCTCAAACAATCCTTCCTTTTGTTTCGGCGCTACATATAGCCATCGAACCCCTTATGATCGACGGCAGAGGGCACAGGGTAGCAACGGGAGCTTCGGAAACAAAGCGCCAATGTGGCGCTGTGCTAGGGCACGCAAGGGAGGGTGATTTCGTCTGACCATCGCCCATCGGCACCGATGCCGACATGTTTGGTCAAGCATTCGGGTACGGATGGCCTGCTCCGATTGGTGCTATCGTTTACACCGATTTGAAGGCAAGCTCCCAAGTTGTCGGTGCACGGTTGATACCTGGTATGTATTATATATGTACATATGTATGTACAACCGCTGGCGTCAGGAGGTAATTAGGTAGGTAAATAGGCATTTCGCGACTACCTGTGCACTAGCCAATGCCGTTTGGCGGACGATGCTTAGCAATCATGATCATCTTGTTATATCGGCGTGCTTGTTTTGCGTTCAATCCTTTGAAGCACATTTCGCCGTATGTAACCGTAACCTTCGCCAGAACTCTGTCGCGTGGCTGGTTTCAAAAAGAGACAGTACCTATTTGCTGTGCCGTCGTTGCTCGACTCGTTTGACCACACGTTAGTTATTACCGGCCGCCAGGCCCACTATCCCCAGATTGCTGCCTGTTTTCTGGCCCAACTTGAATGTTGTCAGCGTCACAGTTCCCTAACAAAGACGACCATCACACTGCAGCAACTGCATATTTTGCCCCCCACTCACCAAACGCCCAGCAGGCCGACGCAAACCCGCGACTACAGCAATTGCCGTTGAACCCGGCTATCTCGGCCGCATACTCGGGGCCGTTGGCCACCTAGCCATCTTTGATGACAGTGGTAGTGCCAAGCACGGCCCATATTGCATACGCCTTCAGGCGAGGCGGCCAGGAGCAACGGTCGGTGTTCACTCCAAGACAAAACTGGAAGAACCCGCCGCTCATTGGGATAGGGAGACACGGCATCGCCTGCCTCCCCGACATCTCGAAAACCGGCTCCCGTAAATTTGGAACCCAGGCAGACACTATCAGGAACCCCGTCTCAATCACTTGATTTGTCTTGCTCGGTATACTTTTCTTTGCTCGGCCTTTGCTACTTGAATTTCTAGGTTGTTTTTTACGCGTCTCACCATCCTACCCGGCCCCTAGCTCGCGCATCCTACACAGTATGTCAGCGCCCAGTTTCCCCCAAGTGGAAAGATTCTTATGGACCTCTCTTGCCCCAACCCAAATACGTTGTTCACATCGAAACGGAGAGCCTATGACATATGATTGGCCAACGTTCATTCTTCTCTCTATAGAAGTCCATGACACGGACCGGCACCTGGAGGGCCTACCTTCGAGGTCTGGTAACGCTGTCCCAGAGACTCAAAAGGGTCGAGGGTGATCAACCTGCACAGACAAGCGGGCGCACCGGCATTTGGCAAACTTTACCGGAAATGGGACGACTTTGGTATCTTATTGTGGGCTTGTGATGATATAAGCTGATGCGCGCCTGCATCGTGCGCCGCGTGCAACGAGGTTTGAACTTCCATTTGTTAAATGCCATCCCCGGGGTAATAGAAGGTTTACCTTCCTGGTGTTTACACGTGTCATCTACCAGTCCGACGCGGGGCTTGCGAACAGCAACGCCTTGTGTTCAAAGCACCTGGTTATGCTCGAAAATACCTCTAGATTGTCGATCCCGCCGACCTCCGAACGTCCTGGAATGATGAGATGACGCGAGAATAACTCTACTATCAGCCATTGCTGTACTTAGTTTTAATTTGGGTATTAGGTAGCTCTGGTATCTTTGGGCAGTAACAGGAAGAACCTAGTTTCGGTTGACCATTTGATGTGCATCGGGGAAGCACGTTACTACACTTTATCTTGTTTTTACCATCTTTGTGGGGCCACTAAGCGTCATAGCATCCAGTCTTGAGGATCGAGTAGTATGTAGGAAGGGGGCCACCGAAACCATCCATCAGTGTTGCGCCTCAGCCTTGGGGGCATACAATACCCTTACCATCGCTCCCGATTACCCCTAGAGACCTATAACTATAGGGAGGGCAAATGGGCCCGTGGCGGTGTTCTCCCAGCTTAGGGCCAGCCTCGACTCCGGGAGTGCCGCCCGGGATGCTTTTTGCCCTTTGCATGGGATCTATCAATAACATAGGCTTGTATCGAGACTTTTGGCTTTCCACGACTCCTTGAGATGACAAAGGCTTCCCTCATTACCTCTTAGCGAATGGCTGGGCGCCTAAGAAACATAGAGCCTTAGGTGGTTGTTTGGCCAGATACAACGAACATACAAAACAGGCATGGTCACATACCAAAAAGGCTTAACGTTGTGTCTCCCAGGGCGGGGATTCAGTTAAGGGAGCTATTCCACAGCTCTCGGACACGTTTATATACTGAAAAGCACTCTGAAGAAACCAGAGTGATTTCCCACGGCCTCGTGCAAACTTTTGCTTTGCATGAGAGCCCCGTCAACCATATACAAGAAGTTAACACCCCCCGCGACCCGGTGAACATGTTATACACCCAACCACTCAAGGAGTGCATTGGCTGTACCACGGGTTCAGCACCTTGCAGGTGCCCTGGGCACAACCAGTCGGGCCGCTGTACCCGTTACCACCGCACTGTCCCCAGAGCGCGACGGTACCACCGTTGTTACCGCCCCCGTTGTTACCACCACCATTGTTGCCACCACCATTCTCACCACCGCCAAGAATGCCAAACCACTTCAGCAGCTGCTCCTCGTTCACCGACGGCGAGTGCCCAACGCCCTGGCCCACAAACCCCTGCACCTTAAGGCCATCACCGCCATAAACCTTCTGCGTCCACCCGCTCGACGGCACGCCGGCCACATCCTTGGTGTACTCGACCCCGAGCACATTGGACCACTGCTTGAGCGCCTCCTCGCCGCAGGGCGGCAGCACCAGGTTGTCGGCCAAGCCGTGGGTGATCTGCATGCGCGGGCGGCGGCCGGTGTAGCCCGGATACGCGTTCCGCACCAGGTTGCCCCACTCCTGGGGCGTCTTGGTCATGCCTTGCGCGCACGTCTGGTTCTGGCTGGCGGGCGTGGCGGATGGGGCGCCTGTGGGTTGGGGGAAAAGGGAGGGGTGGGGCACCGGTCAGCAATGGCCTTCTGTTCCGTTCTGTTCTATTTTCCGCTTTGCGGACGAAAAGATAAACCCGCCGAGCTTTCGGTGGGTGGGAAAGGGGTGGGGGAGGCGGCCGGCCGGTCTGCTGCGCCGCTGCGGATGCGGGATGGCCAAATTTATTTGCCATCACCCAACTCGCACCTTTTCACCAATGTTTTATTTTGTCATGTGGGATTGCAGACTTACCCTGGAAACAACCGAAAGCGACGCCGGAATAAGCGGCGCCGGCCTCAAAAACATCCGGGTAGGAGCCGGCCATGACGTTGGTCATCATGCCGCCGGACGAGAAGCCCATGACGTAGACGCGCGCAGGGTCGCCGCTGTACTTGTCGAGCGTGTAGTTGACCATGCTGATGATGCCGCCCGCGTCGCCCCCCTGGCCGTGCGTCAGGCTGTCCGGGTTCTGCACGTCCCAGCAGTTGCTCATGTGCGGCGTGCTGGGGTACACCAGGATGAAGCCGTTGCTATCGGCGTACGAGGGGAGCTTGGTCCCGCCGAACCACTGCTGCCCGCTGCCGCCGCAGGGGTGAAGCTGTTCGGTGCGTTGCGTTTGTCAGCACGGCGCGGCGCGGTTGTGGGTGTGAGTGTGGGACGGGTGCGGCGCTTGCTTACCGCGACGATGATGGCCGGCTTGGCTGCCACCTTATCCGGGACGTAGATGAACATCTGGATGTTGGTCGGATTGCTGCCGAAACTGTTGACCTGCTGGAGCGAGGCGCCGAGGCCCGTTGCCGCCGTGGCGGCGAGCCCAAGGAAGGTCCGAAGAAACATGGTGGCCGAGACAGGTTTGGTTGAAGGGGTTTCTGAGGATGCCAGCCAGGGATAACTTGAGATGGCGATGGCTCTCGGCGCTCGGTGATATATACCACAATCCGCGGCGACGCGTCCACGTTGAGCCTACACTCCGTCTTCTTCAACTTTCTACTACCGAGGATCCTTGAACCATGGCAATGCGATCGGCAAGTCAGGATCAGCCCAGAAGGCCAAGAAACCACGGAGTTGTTCTGGATTATTTCCGCTTTCGGCGTCCGTCCCGAAGCCGATGCTCCGCTAAGGCGGGTAAATTGCGCGACGCAACCTCGTGTGCGGTTGAGCCGCGTAACAAACCCCAGATCAGAGCTTATCTGCGTTGCATAAATTGGTTACTACTGCACATCCCCGGAAGCAATGCTCGTTCGGCAGAGGAGTTCGGCAACCGGATCTGGGGTAACGGTTTGCTGGGAAAACATACTATGCCTTGATGAAGCCCAGACTGCTCAGTGTAACCGCAGGGCAAACAAACCAGGTGCTGGGGAGCTTGCAATATGGGGCTGTTCCGAATAAAGCGTTTCATCGAGTACGTCATATTCTCAGGGAGTACAAGCGCTCCAGTTATAAGTTAATACTCCGCACAAGATTAGCGTGTGTCCAGAACTAAATAAGATATGCTCGACAACACTCGGCTCCGGAACAGCAAATCCGCCATGTCTAAGTCCGGGACTTCGATAAGATTAAACTTCCCGTTCGGGCAAACACTTCGCGCGAGGTGGCCAAACTCATTCGTTTGCATTTCCCACACCTGTCCGGATACCCACCCCTCGATGACCCCAACAAAGGAAACCTTAACCCGACCTCAAGCAAAACATATCCATTCCACACTGATCTCCTCTCTAGTCGTATTTTGCGGAAACCAACGCGCCCCTATTAACAGCAAGCCACCATCCCCCATGCATATGTCAACCCACCCCACCACCAACCACGTTCCACCCCTACAAAAGCTTAATGCCTTCCAAGCCCAGCGCCATACCAAAAATAACCCACACAACCCCCTTACCACATCCACCATAGACCTGTACAAACAAGTAGGCATGTACTAACACCCATACCTCAAAACCAACCCCACCTCCCCCTCCCCGCCCTGCAAAAACCCCACCGCCGCCTCCCCCTCTTGTCCCTCAAACCGAAAACAAGCCACCCCATCACTACACCCCAAACTATCCCCCACCACCACCACCGCCCCCGCCTCAAACCTCGCCGAGCCCACCAGGGACCCGGCGTCGGCCCCATCCAGCGCGTGCACGTCGACGGTGGCGGCGCCGCTGACGTGCGCGTCGGGCGAGGACAGGTCCAGCGCGAGCGTGCAGGGGCCGCCGCCGGCGGAAGAGGTGTTTGAGGGCGGCGCGAAGCAGAGTTCGAGGGGTGGTGGGGGCGGAGGCGGGGTTCGTGGTTGGGGTTGGGAGGGTGATGATGGTGGCGGGGGGTGGGACTGGGCTTGGGGCCCGGGGGTGGGTGGGACGTCGAGGGTGCGCCGGGTGTTGGTGGCGTCGTCGCCGTCCGTGTCGGAATCTGTGCTTTGGCCGTCGTCGTCTTGTCCGCTGTCATCGGGGTCTTGGGTGTTGGAAGAGTTTGCGGCGGTGATGGTGATTTGGATGGGGTAAGGTGGCTTGGTGCCCTGGGGCGAGGCGCGCGGGGTTGGGTAGGCAATGGGACAGTTGGACCTGAGCAGGTGCTTGTGGGGTAGAAGAGGGCGGCTCGCTTCGCCAGAGGGAGCGGCCGAGGTCGTCAGGATGCATAGGAGTGGGAGAGGTATCGAGAAGTGCATGATTGGATATCTGGAACAGCGACTTGAAGACGGCTTGTTGATGCGTGGCATGCCGAAAATATACGAAAGACGATATGATAAGAGAAATTCGATTTGGGAATGCTAGAGCCGGGGCGGCCACTTTATATTTGTTTTGGAGGGGATGAGGTCAACACCAAGACTGGGCCGGAGAAGAAAACCACTCGATCACATCGTCTCGACTTTGTTTAGGCAGCCGTTATCTGGTTGATGAGACGTCAGTACCGGTATGTGAATCTCGTAGGATCTAGGTGCGTACTGTTTTCGCGCGGAACACGTCGCCGTGCTCTTCCAAGATGGGGCGCAACAGGGTGGAGGACCCAGGTACCTTACCAACAAATTCAACAGCTGGAGGCGGAATCGGACCCCTGTTCAAAATCCGGTGTTAAAGAATCAGTTAGTCGCGGTCTTTCTCCCCGAGTATCGGGTCTATCGACCGCTGCAGCCGACATATCCATGGTACTTGGGCGACATGTGCGGCGTTGGTGATTCGACGACAGCGCCTTGCTTGTTTAGATTTCGGAAAGGTGTTTGGACATCTCAGCCGGACCCCAAGGTTCCCAAATTCCCTGTTGCATCTGATCTTTTCCGCGAAGTCATGTTAATGTCCTTTTCCAGTATCTTTCAAATAATGATAATGAAGTAGCTAGCGCAAGGATCTCGTGCGACTGATGTCGAGAGGCCGGATCCAATTCCCGCGTCTCCACAGTTCGTGATTGGGAGAGGGTTGCGAGAGATCGAGAGATGGAGAGATGGGACGGCACGACGGGACCCGCCCTTCCAATTGTAGCCCCGCATTCTGAGTACCCACTTAAAAGTAGCGATAACGATAACAAGCATGCTGCAGCGAGGACTGGAAAAATCTCGGTTGAGGACGGAGGCTGCGGAAGAACTCGATAACCACCAAGCAGTCGACAAGATGGTCAAAAGAAAGGTCGCCGCGCTAGAAAAGGTCGAGGCTGACCTGGTCAATCTGCAGTACAAGATTAGGAGAGATCCTAGGTTTGTCCCCTAGCATTGCCTTTCGCAACCGCAGCAATCGCTGACTGAACCCGCAGATCGTACGCCCAGGAATTCCACGACCAGTGGCTCGCCTACGATGCGCAACGCCAGATCTTCATCTCTTCTCCCTCGACGGTCTCGAGCGAAGATACCAAGAAGTTTCACGACCTCGTCGATCTCGTAGCCCACGTCGCAGACCTCTACCCCGAGCTCGCCGCCCCCTACCCCGACCACCTCAAGGACCTCCTAAACCAGCACCATGCGACCCTCGACAAAGAACTGCGCGAGAAGGTGGTGGGAAGCTTGGTGCTGCTGCGGAGGAAGGACGTAATTGACTCCGCTAGCCTGCTGACGACACTCTTCCCGATACTCGTCTCGACCCCGAGCAAGACCCTGCGGTCGCTCCTGTACACCAAGATCATCAGTGATTTGAGGGAGTCAAACTCCAAGACAACAAACCACCGGCTGAACCGGACCATCCAAACCGTGCTGCACAACCTCGTCACATCGGACCGCACCTCGAGCAAGGGCATGTGGGCCACCCGCATCACCCGCGAGCTGTGGCGCCGCCAGATCTGGACCGACGCGAAGCCGTGCGACGTCATGAAGGAGGCCTGTCTTAGCGACAACGAGAAGGTTGTCATTGGTGGCGTGAGGTTCTTCTTGGGCGGAGACAAGGAGCGGGAGGAGCTCGAAGATGAGTTGAGCGACGAGGATATCGACATCAAAAAGGTCAAGCACCAAGGAACTATCAACAAGAAGACCAAGAAGCGCCAAAAGGCGTACGAGAGGGCAGTCGACAAGATCAAGAAGTAGGTTATACCTCGCGCTATTTCGTCACTGGCTATGGTTAACCCTCAATAGGCACGATCGCAAAAAGAATGCACCGCACCCCCTAAACTTCTCAGCCCTCCATCTCATTCACGACCCCCAAGGGTTCGCCGAGAAGCTGTTTCAGAAGCATCTGCAAAACACAAAGAACAGATTCTCGCTCGAGAACAAGCTGCTCATTCTGCAGCTGGTGACTCGTCTTGTCGGCCTACACAAACTCACCATCATCTCGCTCTACTCTTGGTTCGTCCGGTATCTGACGCCGAAGCAATTGAGCGTCACATCATTCTTGGCGTCCCTAGCCCAAGCAACACACGACCTAGTGCCTCCAGATGTCATTGAGCCGTTGGTGGTCAAGATCGCCAACGAGTTCGTCTCGGAAGCGTCCGCCGCCGAGGTGTGCTCCGCTGGTATCAACGCCATCCGAGAGGTCGCCCTTCGGCAGCCCCTTTGCATGACCGAGACTCTCTTGCAGGATCTTGTTTTGTATCAGAGGAGCAAAGACAAGGGTGTGGTGATGGCGGCGAAGGGTTTGCAGTCTCTTTACCGCGAGGTTTACCCTGAACTGTTGCAGAAGAAGTACCGTGGAAAGCAAGCTACCATGGGTCTGCGTTCGGGCGCCGTCAAGCAGCGGCAGTTCGGTGAGGCAGAGCAGGGTGGCATTGAGGGTATCGAGCTCCTCGAGCAGTACAAAGAGGAGCAAAAGAAGAAGAAACAGGAGGAACAGGCGCTAGAGAATGGGGATGCCGAAAAGAAGGACAACGACGAGGAAGACGACGGCTTCAATTCGGACGAGTGGGAGGTCGCCTCCACCGACAGCGAGTCCTCTGGCGGCTGGATCGACGTCAGCAGCGACGAAGACGACGACGAGCCCGCCAAAAAGAAGCGCCGGAAAGAAGGCGACACCGACGAAGCCCCCGAGCTCGTCGACACCTCTACCGAAGCAGGCGCGGCAGAGGCTGAGCTCAACCGCATCTCCAAGCTGGCCACCACCTCCATCCTCACCCCCGCCGATCTCGCCAAGCTCGAGGAGCTCCGCCGCGAAGCCAAGATCGACAAGGCGCTCGGGCGCACCTCAAAGCGCAAGAAGGAGCTTATCGACAAGCACATCGAGGACGGGCTCACGGCGGACGACATCGAGCTGCCGGCGCAGCTGGGCAAGAAAACGACCAAGGAGGAGCGGGTGGCGCTGGCGCGTGAGGGCAAACCCGGCCGCGAGGAGCACAAGTCGACGCAGGCCATCCGCCGTGCCAAGAAGGACGCCGAGGGCAAGAGCACGACCAACAAGGAGAAGGCCCGCAAGAAGAACTTTTTGATGACCATCGGCAAGGCCAGGGCCAAGAACAAGAGGAGTCTGGTCGAGACGAGCAAGACCATGAGGGCGCATATTGCGAGGAGTAAGAGCGGTGGCCGTAGAAGGAACGGAGTGTAATAGGTTGGGCGTTGCCGTAATCTTTGCTTGCTTGGTAGTACTCCCAATACCTACGTACCTAACCTACCGACCTTCATGGGTTACGGGCTTTCTTTATTTTATGTTTGCATGTCGCTGAGTCAGTATTGATGCAGCAGGCCTTGGCCAAGTGTGGTTTACTGATGCGCCAGCAACACATTGCCAATTTAAGGATGGTGAGTTAAAATTCGACAGGGAGTCGAAGCTCAGGTATTTCACGATACAACGAGGTCGTATATTTCCTACTAATATAGGCTATTCTCCTCCTCCATGTTTTTGGTTAACGTGGCCGAGCAAGGCACCAACGATGCTGCGGCCGGGCTCTGTGCATGCATTAGTTGGCGAAGGGCAGTCTCGGCAGTGTCACTGCGCCATCCATTCTAGCGGTCTTGGGCCCTAGAGAGGGCTCGACTCGCCGGGTATCTAGTACCCCTCTCCCGCCGAGAGACCGAACTTCTGACGCAGGATAAGAGCTGTCCCGTTAAAGTAGGGACCAAAAACCAGAATAGTAGAATCTTAGAAAACCGAGGACAGGAAGACAGAGTGCCACAGCCTGGCCAGGGGCCGGTTATACCCAGTCCGTCCCCAAGGTGTAAATTCTTAGACTGTGATCACCGCACCTATCCTCCTTCCTAACACACCACACGCTTATCGGGGTCGCTACTAGTATCCTCGCGGTAACCACACGCCAATCCGTCTATAGGGCTCGCTCTCTGCTTCTCACTGCAACAGCGAACTCACGATTCACGCAGAACGCACACGGGGCGGCTCAGGCGTAACCCGGTCCGGCTCCGTATACCCCCGTTGGAAAACACTCAACATACCACTATGCTCACCCTAATTCCCAAACTCCTTCCTCACCACGGCCTCCACGTTCCGCTCCATACTCCCTAGCACAAGCATCACATTACATGTATTTCTTAATTTGCTAATGAATAGGTAAGTGGGATGGTACTATCTGTAAATTGCCTGACCAACTACCAAAACACTAATCTCTAGCCGAAGATCTGTTAGATGCAGCGAGAAACCTCAACCTCTACGGGTATTGGGTGAGCCTGCCAACAGGCGGCTCCCTCTATTCACAGGAAGATTCACAGGTTTACGCTCCGTCAAAATATAATCACGGCACACGCATCTGTCCTGAAAGCTGATGACCTAGATGTCCGATTGCTTCCCTAACCCCTGAAAAATGAAGCCCACTCATGGGCTTTATATACGACGAAATGTAACGCGGGGACGTAAATACAAGACACCCCCTTAGATACGCACGTCCAGATGCACGTACACCAGACACGCCCCAGTTCACTAGGCTATTCCCCACCCCCATGTATCCGGGTCATGTGTTGGCACAAGGCCCGGGCACTTCCATACTGTTAACCACAGCCAGGTTTCAAACAGTGGTGCGGCTTGAGCTTCGTGTGAACGCCGTCGATGTGCCTATTTAAGTCCCCCCTTTTTGCAAACCACTTATTGCAACTGTTCTCGGTGCAGAGATGGGGTCTGACATTCTTGTGCACGGCGTCGACGTGTGCCTCCAACTCACTACTTGTCGGGAACGTCTTACCGCAATCCAGCTCCGTACAAGCGTATGGTTTAACCTCTTTATGGACGATATTGACGTGCGCAGTTCGGGCAGACTTATATCTAAACCACGAATCGCAGCCAGGCTCCGTACAGGGGTACCGTTTGTCTGGCCTAACGTTCCCTTTGTGGACGATGTTGACGTGCATAGTTGGTGCATATCCCTGAACCGTTGATTCCAGCCAAGCTCCGTGGTGCTTGGCCCAAGGGTGAATGAACACTTTGACCCGCTCGAGCATTTTGATTTCACTCAGTGCACCATCGACACCTATGCAACCAACACGGCCATGCGCAACTTCCCTATTTCCTCCTAGGATGGTATCCACGACGACGTCTCGGCAATGCCACTGCGCCATCCATTCTGGCGTCCCGATCCCGACCTCGGACTCAGGCCATGAATAGGGCCCGAATCACAGTTTCCGCCACAGGCACCCACACCAGCGTTTGACATACCTCTCCTTCCTGTCCGCCATTGGGTTGACGGCGGCCCCCTCCCGCATTTCCGGTGTGCTGAGTGTACTATTGGTACATTCCAGACGGTGGGGGTCCTAATCCGGCATTATCGAGAGCAACATTGCCGGGTATCTAGTGCCCCTATCCCGCCTGTGCGATATCACGTTGGCCCCGTGCAAGGCGAGACCGATAACGTGTTCTGGGAGCAAGTCTACTCATGCACAGAGTCCAGGTGCAGCGCCGTGCTATCATCAGTCGAGAACCGGACTCGCCACGTCAGGACCGTCCATAACAACGTAAAAAAGATATTAAAAAGGAAATAAAGAAAAAGAGAAGAAACGGAGAAAAAAGGAAGAAAAGAAAAAAAAGGAGGAGAAAAAAACAGAAGGATAAAAACTAGAATCAGATAGGAAAAAGAAAAAGGCTGAAGAGAGGGGGTCCCAAAGAGGAAGACTCGCCAGAGGCGAGTCTTCATTTTCCTTATGTTCAGCTGCCAGGGGCAGACTACGCGACGAAGGGAAGATTACTTGTAGCGGTTGGCTGCCCAAAGCCCACAGATAGCAGGTGCGGGCAGCAGAGAGCGAAGGAGAGCGCCCGACTGCAGCCATGGCGGTGAATTAATGTTTTCCAGCATCTGAAGTACCCGGGTGTTATATGGGTCTGGACTTTTCCGAATCAACCTTAAAAAGCCAGACACCAACTAGACGGCTAGACCCCACAACCGGACACACCCCACAACCGGACACTTGGCGCCACCATCACCACCAGGATCAACAGCGTCCACCTCATCCATTTCTTAAGCAATATGCATACAAACTTGATGATTCTATTCCTCTTCTACCTGGCGAATAGTCTCTAAGCCACGTACAATTATTTCTTCGGCTTCCTTAACTGCTTGACTGTCCCGTTGTGTCTTTTTCTTTTTCTTCTTAGGAGACTTCATCGAATCCTCCTTCGCCTGGATAATATCCTCTATCCTTGCAAATTTATCATTGGCATTCTCTTTGACCCTCTTACGGCCCTGTGGCTTGTGGGCCTCTAATTCATTCGTCAAGTGGTCGACCTGGGCCTTCAAAGATACCATCTCGGCATTCTTAGCATCCAAGGCCTTGCCTGCCTTGGCCAACAGAGTCCTTGTCAGCCGTCCACTAGCTTCCATACCCTCACTTACACCCTGCTGGTGCGTACGGATGTCCTGGCTCTTTTGAGGTGTCCAGAACTCAGTCCTAGGCTCGGGGGGGGTATTTTCGGCCGTATAGGGAGGGCCTGGCTTTCCAGGACTACCTCGGGGTCATCCAGCACTTTGGATGGATCCAGAGGCCAAATACCGGTGTTTCTAAACCCAGAGATAATATTCCTAGCTGACATTCCAAGCTTGGATATATCTCTATAGCAATGGAGGAACCGTCGCTTGTTAACAGCAGCTGATGCTGTAAAGCTTGCTAGGGCCTTGGTAGCTTGCCGGAAGTAGTTCTTCAGAGCTGAGAAAACACTACGGTCGAGAGGCTGAGTCTTGTGGGAGGTGTGAGCATGTAGATAGACCAACTAGACCTTATTTAGCCAAGCCGTGGCTATGAAGTCGCTAGTCGTATAGCTGGAATGCTCGTCGAGGACTAGTAACCTCCACTCGTCACCTTCAGGCTTGGTTTGTGGTAGATACACCTCCTTCAGCCACTTCAAGGCAATCTAGCTATTGCTCCAGCCTGTGAGACTGTAGTCAAACTTCCAATCCAGGAAGTCTGCCTCTAGCTCGGCTTTGGGAGGGAACCATTGTCCCTGAAGGGAGGCCCCGGTAAAGACCACAGTTGGCGAGAGTCGGATCCCCTCTACAGTGCCACACTCAATGATAGTAACCCACGTCGTTGCGTCAGAGCTAGTTATATAAGCTCTACGTGTGAGGGAACTGCTAATAACCGTGCTAGCTGTAGTTTCTATCTCCTGTATGCTATGCTCGTCGATGTTCGCTATATTCGCGGGTATGATATTCTTGTCGCGGATGTGGAACTCCAGCCTCCTATAGAAAGCTTGGTAGGCCTCCCACGTAGAACCTTTCGTACGAGAGCTTTCCAACAAAGCTGATTTCTTAGTTTTGACAGCATTGTGGCGGCGTAGGAAGCGGTCGATCCATCTGGCACCCAGGGGCTGACGATCACCTCCTTCAGCCAAGATGGCCTACGCGAAACCTACGACCTGGCTACGGCTAGGAGCCCTTCCAGACTTTTCTTCATTAAGGCACCAGTCGACTACATACTTTTCTTGCACAGGGCTGAGCCGTTGATTGTAGGTTTTGGCTTGTCTTTGTGGTTGTGAGCCATGGAGTCGGTCTGACAGCGTGGAAGAGGGAACGCTGTATTTCTCAGCCGCAGAACGTAAGGAACAAAGACCCTGTTGAATATCCGTTATAGCCAATTGAATAAGCTCTTCGCGGATAGTAGCCATGCTGAGTTTAGCCTAGAATTGTACGAGTTGTGTAAAGTTGAAGTTGGTGATGTCCGAAATGGCGGTGTGGAGCTAAGTGTCCGGTTGTGGGGTGTGTCCGGTTGTGGGGTCTAGTCGTCTAGGTGGTTCATAATAGCTCACCGGCCATACGTAGGGCCGGCTGCGCGGGACCAGCAGCCACAGACGGCCGGCCCTACGGGAGCTGAGCAGCCAACACTGCCGGGAGGGAGCGGGCAACCACACGCGGGAGGCCTCTCGAACCCGCGATCTTCGCATACCCATTGCCCTTGAGATAGGGGTATAAGAGCGATGTCGTAACCGCTAGACCACGGGACTTGAAACTCGAGACACTACGAGCCAAGCACATGGAAACCGGGAGGGCAAGAGGGTGCAGGGCAGGCTTGCAGAAGCGAGAACTATTGAATACGGTAGAGGGATGGTACTGTCTGTAAAATGCCAAACTAACTGCCAAAACACCACTCTCGGACCCCAAGACCTGTCATGTACGAGGAGGGGTCACAAACACCAGAAGCAGCAGGCGGAAAAACCAACTGGCGGCTCCCTCTATTCAGAGGAATACTTTTGAGCTGATGCACTGTCGAGTCTCATAATCATGGCGCGCGCGTATCGTCAGAAAACTAGTGATCTTTTGTATGGTTGCTTGCTTGAACAGCCACTGGAAAAGGAAACCATCTCAGGGGCTCTTATTGAAGCTTCGCTTCAATAATGAGTCTCTGAGAGATGCAATGTGCGATGTACATTGAGGAAGCGAAGAAGGAATCGTTCGCTTCATTTACAGGCAAACACCCAAGAGTTCTCAGGAGAGCGACTAGATGCCAGACTAGATGTATTATCGTGTATAGTCTTGCATGCGGTGGCGTTGTGGTTAACACAGCAGCTTCGCTTCTCCCTCACTGTGTACAAGGTAGCATGTCAAAGTCGGATACTTGTATACAACGAAATACAACGCCGAAACAGAAAAACAAAAGAGTGAAAAGACACGGATCCGAGCGAGGGAAAAAGGAGGCACGGGCCAGGGTTGGGGTTATGTATGTGGGCCGGTGCCAAGGAGAATAGACTACATAGACCAAAGAAACGGCGACTGCAACAAAACTCCCGTGGTCTAGCGGTTACGACATCGCTCTTATACCCCTATCTCAAGGGCAATGGGTATGCGAAGATCGCGAGTTCAATCCTCGCCGGGAGTACGTCGTTTTCTTTTTTATTAATTGATGTTAATACTTATTATGCTATCTGGGACGCAGGAATGATAATTATTTTAGAGAGAAATCGTTTTTTGGGAGTGGTTATGTGGTTCCGACGTGCGGAAATATTAAAGTGGTGATGCACCTCAAAAAAACGCACAGACCACACACACTTGCTGATCACGTGCCGGACACATGTGATGTCAACATCGCATAAGGAAGATGGCGCAGATGACAAACTTTCGTTACCACAGGTCCTACGATCGTAATGCGGATGCACCTGTGTGTGTGCTCCTCTAGGCGGAGGGTCACGGACACAACTATCTTAGGAGAGAGTTACTTCGGCAAGAGTAGAAAAGGAATAGAATTGCCTGCTTGCCCTTGACCCCTGACACTGACAGGGCGAGAGAGCCTTTGGAGTAAACACAAGGACGGTGCGACGCCACATGAACTAGATTCGCCCAAATGTGCACGCCAGTAAACTGGTGCATATAACCACATTTCCGCCATTCCTATTTCCAACCTGCACAAGAGCCTCCCATGCTGTGTTGAATGAAGTGCAGCTGCCCAAAGAAAAGAACAGCCCCACTTTCTCTTTTCGGACTTCCCTCTCATTCTGGTTGGCAGTGGTTTGTCGACTAGAAATCGGCCATCGCTCAACCCATTCCCCCTCTATACTATATCCGGTAACCTGATCTCGAGAACTTTTATTCCCATTAGATGTTTCGAGGCCGTTTACTTTCCTTGGTTGCTTTTCTCAATTAGTTTGGACGCTTGCTTGTCGAAAGCTTTGCTTTATAGAGCAGCCAGGACCTCGATTTAACAATAACGAACCAGCATATAGCTAAGTCGTCTGTTCGCAAAGGATTTGATGCCGGCTAAACTTATAATACACCAAATACCGCCAACTACTTCGAGGTATGGTTAGCATCCTCCCCCTCTAGGCGCAACTTAGGTAGGATTACCGAGCTCCAAGAGACCCTTTCGGTCAATAGCCCGAACAAGTAAGTTGGCTACCTAAAGCAAGAGATACCTCTCAACTAGGTTCAGCCCACCACCACTTAATATACTAATACCTTTAGTACCACTAAGCTACAAGAGGCCATTACAGTTAACGGCAACAAGCAAGTCGAGAGCAAACCAGAAATACCTCTCAGCCGAGCCCACCACCTACGACTATACCCCCTGCGGTAAACGTGACGCCAATGAGTTGGATAGCAACGCTTATATTTATAAGTGGGACGGTGAGAATAATGACATTGGTCCGGAGCACCCAGCCCTAGAGGCACAGCTGTTTAGCGGCCCCAACAAGTGTGTGGTATGTTAGGAAGGAGGATAGGTACAGTAATCATGATCTGGGAAGTCATACCCTGGGGGTGGACTAGTTATAACTAGCGTCTAGCCAGGCTATAGCACTCCCTCTCTTCCTATCTTCAGTTTTCTGAGATTCTAATATTATGGTTTTTAGTCCCCACTTCCATGGGACTAGAGGGCATTGCGATATTACTATTCAACCTTCCACAGCTCTCCTCCTACGTTAGAAGTGATCCGACCGGGCCTACGTTTTACGAGGATATAATAAAGTTATTATATCACGCTACTTACACTAGGTTTCCTCTTTGGGTACGCCGTTTTGAACCGCGACGGGAGAGGAGCCCTCAACTAGACGCGGGCTCTGGGAGTCTGGCAAGATAGCTTGGGACCATTGTATCGAAAATCATCTAGGGACCAAACTCCCGAATCATGGCACAGCATATCAAAGTCAAAATGCGATAGGTTTCATAAAATACATGACAAACAACAAAACACACGGCTCAGTCGAGTCCCAACAAAACCCCACGTCACCCACTGCGTCTACCAGCGGCCCATAGCGCCAGCAGCAGCCCAACCAGCACCAACACCACCCCGACCGGCATCAGCACCACCCCGGCCGCCGCCCCGGCCACTGACACCGCGTCCTCCGGCCCCTTTTCCTCGACCGCTGCCGCCCTGACCACCAAGGCCGCCACGTGCGCCAGCGCCGCCAGCCCCAGCACCAGCCTCCTTTGGAAGCCGATCCGGCTCGGCCCCAGGGGCGAGGTACGCGACCACTCGGGCTGTCAATCAGCAATGTCAGTCACATAGCTTACAATGGCATCAGAGCAAGATGATGCTGGGACGATGGGGAAAGTAAAAAAATGATTTACGATTGTCCTTGAAGTACTGCATGACCTTGCGATAAGCAGTCTTGTTGAGCAGCAAATGCTGATCCTCGTCTAACCTCACCGCTTCCTCGGCCTTGTCCTTGGTGTCCCTGGCGCTGTTGATGTCGTCAACCACGAACAGGGCGCCGACGTCCCTGGTGCTGGTGACGCAGATGCGGTGCGGGCCCGCCACGAAAAGCGGACCCCGGGTACGGTTCAAGACCGGCGTACTGTAAAGGAAAAGTAGAAAATCAAAAAGGAAAAGAGAGGGAGAAAAATAATGGAAACAAGGTGAAAGAAAAGTAGGAAAAGATAAAAGAAAAAGAGACGAAGGAAATGGAATAGAAATGGAAATGAAGTAAAAGAAATGTAACTAACCAGATAAAAAAAGGATATTCTCCAGACTTCCGGAAAACTTTTGTTTCGTTTTTACAACTCGAGCTTCTACACTTGGAGTTTAGATTTCTTTTACCCGTGTGCTGTAGGGCGAGGACGACGACTGGCGGGCGGCGGATCTCCATAGCGCGAAGTCGCACCCAATCTCCTTCCAAGGGTCCGCGGAAATCTGCCGGGCTCTCCAGGAATCATTGTCCCTGGATTTGTCTGCCGGCGGCGGCGCAAAGGCTAGGCCGGATTGCGCATCTCCCTTCAGGAGGCGGGCCAGCGTGTTCCCGACAAGTTCTTTCCAAAGCTCACGAACGTTCCGGCTTTCAGCTGGATGGTGACGGAACGGTCTTCCAGGGGGTTACGGTGAGAGTCGCTGAAGCTGACGTAACCGAGGTTCTCGTAGACGGGGAAATTGATCCTTAGGCCAACATGAAACCATATAAACCTAAACCATTACCGTAGCAGCGAGTCTAGTGGTTGTTCGGGTAGCCGAGCTTCATGCCGCCGATGACAAGGACTTCGTCGCCGGAGCTGTTATCCTCAGCAAAGGCCAACCCGCTCTTCTTGTCGAGGACAAAGGCGTAGTCTCGAAGACGGCGAGTAGAGGCAGGGGCCTTTGTGGTAGCGCCGGCGGCTGACTTTTTGATACGCCGAAAGAGGGACAGCCGAAGCAGAGGTGGGCTGACCGTGGGGGAGGGGGGAGGGGCGAGAGGCGAGGGGGGGACGAGACGCCCAAGACGAAACGCGCAAGGCGAGGTGTGCATGACGGAGCTCGCGCAAAAACGATGGTCTTGTCGGGGCAGATGGTTGGGTGAAGAATATGGTGCTAAGAATGGGTAAAGTAGGCGTGAAGAAGCGAAATACAGTACAGGACAAATCAAAAGTAGACAAAAATGGGAGATAGGTTTGTAGCTACAGCCCTCAATTGCTTTGTAACTCCATTATACTTTTCAAGAAAGGAGGAGCCGATCGACATACCATACACAGCGGATAATCGCCCTCACCAAAGAGATACCAACCTTGTTCAACTCGCTACTCCAGCGCGAGGATAAACTCCGATTGGTGTGGCAGGGCGAGTATAAGATTACCAATCACTGTTAACCCCCTACACTAGCCAGCTCAAGAAACTCCGTGCCAGCCTTGGCAACAAACAAACTTCGAGGTCTTTTTACAATCTAGATCCCTAAAGGGGATTATACCCTAACCTGTGACTAGATCAACCAAGTCAAGGATCTCCACGTAGCTAAGGTAGATGCCTATAAACTAAATAGTAATATCCCCCTCTTAAAGCGGGACTATATCTACTAGGATCTCGCCAGAAGGTACCTTTATAGTCGCCTTCTTTACGAAATGCAATTACGGCGATTCGTGTAAATTCTTATATAACGACCAAGACGTCGAGCGCGTCCGCGAGTAAGAGAAGAGGTACCCGAAGGTTATATCCAGCGAAGCCCAACGAACTCGCGAGGACTATTTCGACTTTAAACACCAGGTCCGTCAGCAGAGCTCATCTATCTCCGACTTAGGTAGAATTCCCTGAAAAGATTGCGAGAAACCTTGGAACCTCGTAGACAGCATGATGGGTACCCCTAACCGAGAGTTTCAAGCCAGATTTGGTTTACTTCGACGAAGCTCCTCATGCTAGGGAGCTGGCCAACTTGATCGCCATTGCCAATTTTGACCCCATCGCCTGGATCTTTTGTGGCGACCACCACCAGATTGTACCTTACGTCGGTTGCGGCACCCCGGAGTGCGGCAATATTTGCCGCGAGCAAAGGTAGATCTCGATAAGGGGGCGGGCCGCTGCTGCCAAGGCCATTCAGTACGAACTTATCATGAACCATCGCTCCTTCGGCCGTCTCCATTAACTGGTATCAACCATACGGTACGATGGCCGGACAGTTAGCGGCAACACCAGCACGCCGGCAGCTCTCACTCACATGAAAAAGTATTTGGGCAGTTTCATGGGCGACCAGACCTGCACTGTTCCACGCCGCTTGGTTCACTTGGAGAACTGCGGACCGGAGGCTTAACTTTCTAGTAGTCAGGCAAGCAACTAGAAATTAGGATCACCAGTTTTTTGACATGCGCACTGTCCATGATCATGACTGTGTGCCCTCCTCCGAGCAGAGGATTATAAGCTCTTGCTTTATAGAGGGCTGGGCCAAGCTTTTCGGTGATAATCATGATGATTCATTCCTCTTCCGCGACGATACCGATCCATCACCACTGCCAGTAACGGATGCTATCGCCACAGCTATCGTTAATACAGATGGGCTGGTTAGGGTTGGCCCCCTTCCTGTAAAGGAGGTCCCTTTCGTTTGGGCTGAGTATCACTGCCCCCAGTACGCGGCATCAGTGTCGGCTTGCTCGGGGCCAATGCAATGTCGCACAGGTGGGAGAGGGGTACTGGTGTATAACTTATGCGCCCTCCTCCATCTGAACAGAGGATTATAAGCGGCTCAAATAATATTAACCATCTATGAATAGTTCAGCCCAGATCTAGACGTGACGGTGAACGCCTTGATTATATGCTGGCTGCGTGTTTTTCCGGCTGTGCAAGCGCCTGCGCCTGCCTTCCTAGCGCTGGAGTGGCATTTTTGGTGGCTTGGTCCTTGGAATGGTGCTTCTCGGAGCCGGCTTTGCATCTCCAACCCTAACCCGGTAACTGTCTTGCTGGTTCCATCGCCCCTGCAGATCTGTGGAATCAAGTCGGTCGATTTGGGACACAGCCACAATTTCTTCAAAAAAGAGAAAGCCAAACTGGAGCCAGGGGTCTCCCGATGAGCGCCACAACAAGCCGACACCGCCACAATTCGTCTCCCTTCTTTGACCAACAGGGACAGAGCCAAAAGAGCCCGGAACCAAACAACAAGATCAGCGGCGACAAGGGCCGGCCTTGAAGAGCCCCATCTGGCTGAGGGATGTGGGCGGGCGGAGGCAAAACTGTTCTGGGCTCTCACGCTCTGCTTCGGGGAGAGAGAAGAGTGGTCTTCCTCCAGCACAAGCCTTCGGGGACTCGCGAAGCGTGAACTCCAACACACTGGCGGGGAACTCGTGAAACAATAGGGCTGGCGGGGACACAACAACACACAAACCCTGGACGGTTTCCTTGGTCGGAAGGTTTACAGACATGCTTTTTGGGGGCTCGGCTGTCCGCGAGTTGGCTCGGTTGGTTTGCTGAGATTCTGGCCCATCTGGTTGCAAATTTCAAGCTTTGCACAGCCTCGTAACCAGAAAAGGTGATGATTTGGTGAGAATTGACCATCCACTCCTGTCAGCTTCCGTCTCGGCGCTGTTGTTCCCAAGCTTTCGAATCAAGGTTTCTCCCCCGCGACGAAAGGGTTGACGGATGGAGGAGCGGCGCTGTTCATGAAACAACCTCAAAAGCTCTTGGGCCACTTTTGCATTTTGGTGATACAGAATGGATCCAGCGCAGCGTCGATCTGCAGTCTTGCGGGTGCCAGGCCCGCTGGAAAGCTGGAACCACCGCAGAACAGCCCGATCGCTGTGGGGGCATTGAAGGCGGAGCTTCCAGACTGAACTGAACAAAGGACCCATCGGAGACGGCAAATGCCGATTCACCGACTCGCTGACATGTCCCCATTCTCGCACAATCCCTTGCACCACAATCCCCGGGCCCTCTGGCTTCTCCTCTCGAAGACCCAAGTTGCTACACTCACGACCACTGGCTCCGAGCTGTCGTAACCAGGTGCGGTAAAAACACGGCATTCGACCAGCACATCGTTCGAGGGCGACGTTCCACTCTTAGTGGTCTCCGACGTCCCACACGGAATGTGGGGCCCCGCTCCGGCCGATACACCAGTCAAACAGTACATGTAGAACAAGAGTACATGGGAGAACAGCGTCTCCATACCCTCCAAACCACGAGATCAACATCGACCGCCTGGTCGACAAGCTGGGAGTAAATATTGCAACTGTTTATCCCCGTCGTGATGCGGAGTTTGTCGAAGCGCCCGCTCCAGGTTTCATCCCTTTTTTGTATCATCCCAGACTGCAAACGCCGAGTGAGGCAGTGCACGCCGCGAAGGAGCCAACAGGGTCTTCCCGTTTCCATGGCCGCGCAACACTGTCCGTGACTTCCGGGTGCCCTCTGCAGTTCGACTCGCACTCGTTTAGCGTTCCGCATCCAAGTTCTGCCCAGTTGTGCAATTCTCCGTTCTCGACACATTCAACGGAACTGCCTCGAGACTGCATCGTCAAGTCGTGCAAGGCGCGCTTTGCGTTATCTCCGCAGCCAGGCAGCAGCTTTTGCGAGAGCTGGCGGGCTGTTTTCCCTCCGCCTTTGGGCCGCAGTGATCGAGGTGAATGAGGGACGGTGGCTCGGCCGAAGTGATCACTCTGACACGGACGGACACGGGGATTTGGGTACTTGGGATGCACAGCCATTTTGCAGCAGGGACCAAGTAACTACCCGAAGGCTCGGTCGGAGCTTGCTCCAACTCATTGCGCCGTGTGGCCGTTGAACAGGCTATTTTGCCGAGCCGTCTCGTGATTTGTCCGACGGCCGAGGGTTTTGTGGGGACTCTCGACCAGATTGGCTGATCGGTTCCTCTCGCATTGGCTTACGCGTCCCCCTTCCCAAAGCGACAGATATCCCTGCCACGGGGATTGCCTGCTGCAACCACCGCCCGGTTTCTTGCGTTGCTCATTCAAAACTGGCGCACCTGGCCTTCCCTCCCACCCCCTCTTCCTTTTACATGTTTTGCACCTCACCACGACCGTCAAACAACCGTCTCCGACATTAACGACGCAAACGAGATATATGCTCGACATATTCGGCAGCACCAAAAGCGAACGATAGCGATCGAGTTTTGGCGAGTCCTCTGTCAGCGCCCGATTAGTCACCCTAAATTCCGGCCGTGGGCAACACAATGGCTGGATCCCAACAAGGCGGTGGGTTTGACCCTCTGGAGTTCATGGACTTTTCGCAGTACGACAACAACAACACCAACACTGCCAACAACGGGTTGAACTACCACCCCTCATCACTCTCACCATCCACTTCCATCTCGCTCAAGTCCGAAACCTCGGAAGGGTCGTCGTTGTTCCCCGCCAACCAAGGCTTCGCAGCACCCAGCCACCAGTACAACCTCTACAAACAGCAAACAGGTCTCGTTCCGGGCGCACTTACAACAACGTTGTCTATGAACGAGCCGCAGGGGTATTTCCAAGAGTATCTCGACCTTCAACAACAGCACGACATGCTTGCCGGGATGGGGGAGTCAGATGACGTTTTCGACTTCAACGCGCCTTTGTCCAGCGGATTGGACACTTCAGGGATGGATCTCGCCTTCGATTCCCCCGACGCGGGGCTCTATCTTGGCTCGACCATTAACCCGAGCGCTATCGGTGGACATGAGCCTGATGCGTTGACTTCTCCGTTGCCAGCAACACCCGCGCTGTCTAGCACTCCTGGCAGGGTGTGGCCTGGCATGCACCAGCAACAAGCGGCAATTGCCAGGGCACAACAGCAACAAAAGCAGCAGGAGATGCAGAGGCAACAACAGCAACAACAACAGCTACAAAGGCAACGTGTTCAGGCCAAGCAGGCACAGAAGGCCAGGTCACCGCAAACGAGCAGCTCCATCGCCGAGCAGAACGTTCAGAACATTCTGAGCTCGATGCGCTCGGAACCTGTGCAGTACACACCCATCAAGAGCGTGCCGACGGCGAACTTCCCCAAGAAGCAGAAGTCCGAGGCGGAGATGGATGAGGATGAGAAGTTCCTCGCGAGCGAGGAAGGCAAGAAGCTCAGCAGCCAAGAGCGTCGCCAGCTTAGGAACAAGGTTTCCGCTCGCGCATTCCGCGGCAGGAGAAAGGGTAAGCAATCATCACCACCCCCAACGTCTTTCATCGCATCCCGACCTCGTTTAACTAACCCACCATCGCAGAGTACATCGGCTGGCTCGAGGGCGAGCTCACAGACCGGCACAACGACTCCGGGCTCCTGCGGGCGCAGAACAAGGCGCTGATCGAGGAGAACGCGCGGCTGACCAGCCTGACCAAGATGCTACTCTCGTCGGACCACTTCCGCGACCTGCTCAGCGACCTCAGCTCCAACCCGGAGAAGCTCGACGACCTGCACTCGGCCGGCGAGCCCCACGTCCAGGCCCACGCCCGCCAGCAGGCCCAGCAGGAGGCCGAGATGCAGGCCCGTCTGCAGGCCGAGAAGGATGCCAACCCCCACCTCGCTGAGCAGCAGCACCTCCGCTACCAGGAGCACTTCCGCCTCCACATGATGTCGGGCCATGCATAAGCTGGTTTCGATCGGCTGGTAGTGCCGGAGTGTGGTAAACATGGGTTTCGGGTTTTGGAGCGGTCGTCTGTTGTGTTCCCTGTTGGGTGGGTATGTTGCCCGTCGGTGTACGGGAGGCGGTCAGCGGTGGCGTCGTCATGCTTTTCGGGCTTGGGAAACTTGGGTTGTGCATAGCGATATACTCTCTGATTCTTTTGTATAGCCTTTTTTTCTTACCTCTTTATCCTGTTTATTATTATCCTCTGCCCTACTCTGCTCAAGCGAGTGTGCGCGCGATTTGCCCGACACACAAAGTCAGGTCTACCCCTACGGTCTAGAAGAAATACAATTTGCTCCAATGTTTGGTCCGTCCATCTTGCTTGTTTTGGTGATGGTTTGGACTTGGACTCGCCACAGCGACCGCCGCCACAGCATCTACCGCCACGGCATCTGACGCCACAGTGTTACTCTGTGTTGATTACCTTAGCTGAAATCGACCCCTGCTCGGGAAAACACGATACCAACATTGTGAGCTGTCGCGCTCAAAGCAATCATGCGAAACCCCTGAAAACCTTCAATTTCCCGTTCGCCTCATTTTAGCTATATACCGCCCCATCCCTCATTCCCTGGTTCCGCTCATCTAATCTCCAAAAAGCGAACCCGAAGCGTTTGCTTGACACCAACCGATCCCCGGCTTCCGTATGGAAAGGAACCGAGGACACCCGCAGCGCGGAACCAGAACCAATAAACCCGGGGGATCAACTTTTAGGACCCGTATCCATCCTATCACTTTGCAAGCTAGGTACTTCTCACCGATTATCTGCTGGATTAGTAATTAAATGCGAGTTGTGGGGTGAGATGTTGTGTTTAGGCGTGGCGTTGCTGTTGGTGACTAAGCGGTGATAACCTCATTCTGTTCGAGTTGTTCTAAGTATCCCTTGTTTTACTTTCCTAAGCCCTGGAGAGAAAAAAGACAGAGAGTATAATAGATGTACATAGCATAGTATTGTTCCGCTATCACCCTTAGCTAGGCAAGTGAGTCACAGAGTAGAAAGTGAAGTTTTGTCTCAAGCTCAGTTGGTGACCACACCGAGGCACCAGCATGTTGTCCCCTATCTTCTTGTGTTTGTATTGATCTCTCGGGCTCCCAGTGATGTATACCCGGGTGCCTAAAGCTCAGTATGGCTACAGGGATCGGAAATTACCAGAACAGAACAACAAGACGAGAGTAGGAGGGCTTAGTGTGAATGAAATGGCCCCGGGGCTTCCCGATTTCCGTGACAACGGCTGCCGATATGGCAGTTATCACTCGTGACTTTCTACCTTGGTACCTAGGTACAAGCAGCCATCCTGGCATTTAAATCACTGTGTAGGGTGGTCTGTACGATCTTTTTCTTTGAATTACTTTGACTCCTCCCTTGTCTACCAGAATCACTCACTGCGAACTCGCCGCCGACCTTTTACTATTTACTATACCTAAGCTGCACAAGTTGGACACTGCACATCGATACAATGGTAAGTCGTTCTATTTTCCGTTTACCGGCATCTGTTTTTGCCTGACTGGGCCCGCCGCCGGCTTAGACGGCCATCAATTCGCTTTGCTCTCGCCCCTCAATGCAAGCAAGCGTTCTGTTTTCTTTCATCTGCTGCAAATGCAAACAAAACTAACCACGTCGGATGGAACAACTGCAGGCACCTAACAAGCAGTTTTGGCAAGGTTTGGACCCGACAAAGCCCGAGCGACTTTCCAAATCCCCCGCCGCCCTCCACTGCTTCCACATCGCACCACCGACCGATCTCTTCCACTGCGAATTTACAGTCCACCCCGACGATCATCATCGCATTTACGTCGGCTTTCCCGAGCTACAGTTTCTGGAGAAACTTATTGGTAAAAGGATACCTTTCGTAAGTGGCCTTGCTACCTTGCATGCTGCAGACCGCAGCCCTCTCAGCGGCTCTCCGTCGCCGTTTGCATTTCATTTCCTAACTGCTCCGCGAAGAATTTCGACGCGTCAACAGGAAGCATGTCGCCATGAACGAACTGGCCACCACCGGTGTCTTATTCGGGTCTTGGCGGCCAAGATCGACAACGGTCTAGAATCCCTCTACGACCAACCCGGCTCAGTCGGCGAACTTGCCCGGACTGTGATCCCGTGGGACGACTACCGTATTGAGAACGGCAAGATGATCAAGGGGGACGGCCAGCCGGCCAACGTCACCAACACTCCCACCTTGGGGTACGGCTGCCTGCCGAGCAGGTATTCGATGCTCACCGTAGATTACGCGGGCCAGGAAAAGGATGCTCCAAGCAAACACACACAACACATTACCGCGCATGGCGCCCGCACTGCCATATCGCTCTAGCTCAGCTTCCCGCAGAATGATCGGCTCGACGTCAAGGAGAAGTACGAACGTATGGCCGCGAACTCGGCCGTCTGGGTTTGGACAGAGGTTGACGGTACAGTCAAGCCTGTCGTCCACGACCAGCGACTGTCAACTCCCGGCGGGCAGATTGAACTTTGGCTGTCGGACTTTGTCCCCGACGGCACAACACTCCCGGACGCGTTTGTCCGTCCTGTCCACGGCGAGTAAGTTATCCCACCCCCCAACCCCTCCTCTTCCCATCCGCCGCCGCCGCCCTTCCCCCTTGGTTGCGACACCCAACCCGCTGACATAAACCTAAACCAGAGAACGCGCTGCCAACATCACAATCCCGTACTCGGTCATCCTTGACTCCCTCGTGAAGTCTTCGTACGTCCCCGCATGGAATGCCGGCGATGCCGACCCGCAGCTAGCCAGCGACGTCAACAAGAGGCTGCGGGCCGCCCACTTTGACGTGGGTAGCAAGCGGCTTTTCTCGACCGCCGCCCGTGGTGGTCCGGCGTGCCACAAGCTGAGGGCCGGTGCCACGTTTGGCCCGGCAATCGCGGCGCGCCGTGCTTCGGCGGCTGCGGTCGGTCGCCTCTCGGCGCAGTTCCTCCGGGCCATCCGCAAGTGATGTCTCGCTGGCGGCATGGCGTCTGTCGCACTGGCGACGGGCAGGCCAGGGATGGCGAGGCAGGGCAACCTGGCTGGCTGCGTCGGAGCGAGGTGTGCGTGGTGGCTGGCCGTGGTCTTGCAGCAGGGTGGGGTTGATGTATTAACCTCGTCGATGATGGTTGTCTGGTGGACACGGGGATAGAGAAGCAAGTGCCTACTTAGGTAATCTCCACTCAATTGACGATCTCCTCTCCATTAACGAGTGTCCTCTCCTTCCTCTTCTTCCTCTTCTTCTGTCGCGCTTTGGCACATACCCTGGACTGGACTCGACGGCAAACCAAGCGACACGTTGCTGCGGGCTGACCAACGCCCTTCGATATCGGCCCTGCTCCCAGACTGACAATTGTGGTAAGAAGGATAACGTGTTCAATGGTGTAAAAGTATTCGGTTTACTAAGACTGTTGAGTATCTCTTCTTAACTAGGGTAAAGGGTATGCCTCATCCATGGCCCCGGCTAGACCTTTTCGGCGCCAACAGCACCTGTATCCACCCCCAACAACATCATCGGCCACTACTACGCCGTCGACTCACAGATCCACAGAAACATCACCGAACACCTCCCCGGGGTTTCCCTCCACCTAGGAACATAACCTTTCAACACACGCGGCCGACCAACTCCCTAATCTGTCAATGGTGAGAGAGTTTGCGGATCGACCTAGAACGTGTCGAGGTCGGACGTTGCATATCGCGTCTCGCGCGTAAACTCGATGATGATCACCGAGACCTTGACAACGGCCCCCGCGAGGCCGAAAGACCCGGTAACGACGAGGGAGGAACCCATCGTGTCGGCGCAAGGACGTTGTTAACTTGTCGCTGCTTTGAGGACGATGCAATTAACGTTGAGTTCCCATCAAAGAAGGCATCCGAACCTCTCCCTCAAGAACGCCGCTCCAGACAAGCATCATTGGGGCTAATGAGGTCTAAAGGTCAGGAAAGGAGACTAAGGTACCGAGGTAGGTAGATAGAGTGCCGTCTCCAAACTGACGAGCTGTAAAGTGCCTCGGTGAAGACGACCCACACAGCGGGTAAATGTCTTGTTACCCAGGACGGACCATCCCAGCGGTTGTATGTACTACCTAGTTATGGAGATAAAATAGACCGCAACCGTGAGATTGTCCCTCGACTTTTGATGTTCTCGTCAAACACGGCTTGCACCTTCCCCCAAAAAGACTTACCCCCAATGCCATACAAGCTCGGAATTGCCTTGTACAGAGGAAGGCTTTGCGTGGAGCCGCCGAAGTGCCGCCCTCTTGAAGTTAGACCGACGTTATTTACCAAGCCCGGGATTCGACACAACAAGACCGATTCAGCCCGTGGGTCTGCGCCATGAGCAAGTAGGAGGCGAATGAGTGCTTCTCTCTGCCGAAACCGTGGTTCCCAAAGCCTAAGTGATTCTTCGCGCCCCAAGAACCGGGAGGGGTCCGCTCCGGGGATAAAGAGAGCATTCTCGAGGAGACTAACATCGTATTGCTTGGACTTGCCCAGTTTAGGGGATTCGCCTAGCAGCTTCTCGACGTATGGGAGGATGGCATACTGGGATGCAAGGCCCAGGAAGCTGTTGGAGGGAGGGGTCGAGCGAGGATGGTCTGGGCTGAACTGATAACTGGCCCAGTGAACACTATCCTTGCGAAAGTTACGGTGATTGCGCCAACCCCAGAGTTGGTGAAAAGCGTCTTGATTGGCTTCCACCCAGGTGTCGAGGCTATCCAGCTTAACACACAGCTTTCCTGCGTTTTCGGATTGGCTGCTCTGGACAATGACTCGGCTCGCGTACTCAAGACAGGTTCCAATCCTGTCCCAGAGCTGTGCGAAGCTTGGCGGAGGGGGCCCTTGCGGCTGTGGAATCGTCAGCATGGCGACTTTGGCCAAGAAGAGTTGCAGGTTCGCATCGAAGTTTATCGGCAGCATGTTCTGCATAGTCTCTTCGATGGTAAGCGACCAATCCCTGGCAGTCCTGTGCAGGTAGTTGATAGTACGAGACTCGGAAATCTCAATAAGGCCACGCGTCTGACTCCGCAACCGACGAGTGACGAGCTTCTCTAGGGCATCCTGCGACATCTTCAAAGCTTCCACCGGATCGGGTTGCTCAGCCGCAAACATCGTTGCGGGATCGAGAGGAGCAACACTCGCCTCCAGGATACGCAGGAGACGTGCGACGCTGATTTGGTCCTTGGAGTCCAAACTTTCCCAGATACCCTGGTATAGGTCGGAAAGGTCTGGTGGCAGTTGTTCGACGCTAGCATTGAGTTCCTTGACAGTCTGACCGGCCTCCATCCCGGCCAGTACAACCTCTGTGACTATTCGAACCCAAAGAAATACACCGCTAGCCTTGCTCAGTAAGCTTTCGAGTAACCGATCCACATCTTCGGTGTTGAAGGTCTTTAGCTCCGCATATGCGACACTATTGCTGAGATGGTCGTAGATATACTGCTGAATATCATTCCTCGTCAGGTCTTGCAGCCGCAAACTTGGACCCCTGCGGAAGTGATCCGTAAATGCATTCCATTCTCGACTGCTGGTGCATACCTTTGCACCCCCCTCTGACTGGACTGTTTCAAGGAAGGAAAGTAGGTATCGAAAGTTGTCTGTCACTTGAAACTCGTCGAGGCCGTCGATGAGGAGCGCTAGCTTTTGGCCGCTCTGGCGGGCAAGAGGTAAGAGTATATCGAACGCCTGCTGGAGCTCCGTCCTAGTCCAACTTGGTAAAGCCACACCCTTTGTGCCAAAGACACGATGCATTGCCCACCGCCGAGGACAAACACCTGCTATAAACTCGGGCATTTGACTCAGGTACTGATATAAAACTGATTTGAGAAGGCCTTTCTCAGTTCGTTGGTTATCGCCCCCAGCGTTCCATGAATAGAAAACTGCGATTCTCGGGCTTCCCCCTTTTGACCATTCCTTCAGGTGCTGTTCAAGCCGCTCGCTCTCAACAATGTACTTCATTAGCGTTGACTTGCCGGAGCCTGGCTTCCCCGTGATCCAGTACATCTGAGACGTTTGGTCATTTTCCAGCCAGGAGACAAAGTTGGACCACGGCGGAGTGTCAGCAATTTCGCCGCCGGTGTCTTGGAGGCGTCTGAATATCCACCGGAAAGTTTTCTCGTGAGCTTCGCTTATCCCATCTTTTCGGTCTTCCATCTTGTTGGGCTGCAGGCTGCCGAGGATAGCTCTCTGTAGCTCTACTTGTGGGACCGGCGACAGCCTCAAATTGGCTGATTCCACTGCGGTGGCCCCCTCAAGAGACGACCATATCTGGTGGATCCGTTGCTGCCGCTGAATCTCTTCAGTAGTCATGGGCGGTTCAGACTTTGAAGATGTGGTAGAACTCGTAGAGGGTTTACATTGGGGATGCTCCTTGCTAAGTTCTCGTGATATCCGCTTGATTTCCACGGCCATGAGCTTTGAATCGGCCCTGATATAAACTTAGGCGTTGATGCAGATAAAGAGGCTAGTTTTGAGTGCGGGCACATACCAGAGACAGGCCAGCACGGCCGACATCATATCGGTCTTGATACCCCTGAGCCTGTTTTCCGCTGCTTGCATCTTCTTCTCGTTTGCCGAGTACTCTGAGCCGCCATCCTTTGCCGCTTTTATCAAATGCAAGCGTAGAGATTGATTCTTGCGCTTCTCGTTGGCAGCCTGCAGCGTCGAGATCAGGCTCTCTACGTCTTCTGACACTTGGGCAGCTTCTTTTGCCAGCTCCGCAAGAACGGCATCGAATTCCAGGTTCTGGCCTGCAGGAGAACCAGGCCGCCCACGTGCGCTTCGGATTTGACGGCTTAGACGGCCGAGCTGGCCGGCTTCTCTTGCCAAATCCTCCAGGGGGCCCGTCATATCATCGTCTCGCCTGAGGTGGTACCAGGTCGCACTCAGCATTTTGCCGCCAAAATCTGCAAAAGCAACAACCGCAGCAGCAACCGAAAGAATGCTTATGGGATCCATGGCCGAGGGACAGACTAGAAAATTACGCGATCAGACAGGTAGTCTTTGTGCCTAGTAGCTAGAGCGCATAAGGGTCGTGACTGGGGGGCAGGAGGAGTTTCGGAATATTGAAAGCTGACGAGGGAAGCCTACCCGGTGCGCAGAAGAGGCTGAGTCGATTGCAAATCACCTGACCACAGGGAAGCCCAATCCAAAAATTGGGAGGAGAGCGTTGACTGGTCCAGAGCCTCGCTTATCAGACTCGGGGGGGCTGTCACTGCGGGCGTGGTCCGACTTCTCGCTAACTCCTCTTACCCAATGAGCTGCCATCCCTCGGAAGGTGGTTACGGCCGCCGGCGACGCTGCCCAGATACTGTTGCGGGTTCAGTCCTTGACCTACTTAAATTCCTTCGCCTGTGAACGTCGCCCTTTTCATGCCGGGTGATAGATACTTTCGACGTTGCCAAATTCTTAGCCACAATAGGTACAGGGGGCGAGGTATTTCGTATCCATGTCCCGATCAAAGTCAACGCGCTTGTGACCAATTTGGAGTTTCTAAAACCGGTGATCCGATTTGTCTCAAACAGACCTTTCCATCTATGGGATAATTGTATGTACATACAAGGACTGTCGACTCTATTCATGGTTCTGAATTTAGCGTAATGACACGAAACATCGTCGATGTAGAGACTGAGACTTGTGTATCTTTCCATGAAATTGCCGAGCTCCTCCTTCGCATCCAAATATTTGTCTCTGGCCATCCGTCTTCTGACGTCTGCTGTCGGGACTTGCAGTTGATGGATTTTCACGCTCTCTCTCACTTTTGTTCGCGGCTGGGATGAGGATACACACGAGCGTGGGGGGTTGAGGGGATGCTTTTGGGTGTGTACTCAAGTATTATGTCGGATATGGTCCTTTGACTTCCGTTTGAAGGGTTCCTTTTAAAGAACACCACAAAAGCAGCTAGCAAGCAGTAACTCTGGGAAATAAGCAGCGGCTATCTAGGGGTTGATGAGTTCATCAGAATGGCGTGAAGCCGAGGGAGACCGTAGCTTGATTGTGGGTTTGGCTGATACCCCTGAGTCCCTTCCGGAGCCCCGGGTAGCCGGTGAACGGGAACCCGCGCCGGAATGTGGGCGGAGAGCGGTACGGGATTGAACTCGGCAAGTGTAGATTAAGTGAATGCGGGAAGGTAGCGGTGCATGGTTGCCAATGCGGCTAAAGTTCCTGACGGTCAAGGCCGTCTCGGCGCCTGGACCCGGTAGAACCTTCCCGGTGCCGGGTGAACTAGGTACGCTGGTCGTAACTCGTAACTTCTGGCGATCGTAATCACCGGCTACATAAGTGTCTACAAATAAAGTGATCATTTATGGTTTGTGGAGAAAAGACGAGAGATCTTTACCAAGGCTGTCTGGGATCAAGCAGCCGGGACTGTCCATTGGTACGCTTGGTAGGCACTCCTGGCCGAGGCTCGCTGAGGCCAAGAAAAGCCCAAGGCTCTACTGTCGGCCAAATTATCCCTTGTACAACACGGAACTAATATCGAGGAGACGGACTAGGTACGTAAGTTGGAGGTCTGCGTCGTCAGCATGCACAACGGAGCCAACCAAGAGGACGGAGAACGTAATGGCTGCAGGGTCATAGCGCAACTGCGGTTCCATTGCATTTCTTGACCGTCGGAAAGTAGTTGAGGGTGAGTAAATAGGGCGTTGAGAAAAGCTATATTACGTCAACGTCTCTCAGAAACGCTGCGCTTTTAAGTGGCAAGAATCCATCTCCTTGAGTCGTCTCTCTCCGACCACAACAACTCGAGCCAACAGCTTCAAACAACGGCTTTGCGCGACCACCATGGCTCATATTTCGAAGCTCGTTGCCTGCCTACTATTGGTGTGTTCGGCATCTGCAGCTTGCACCAATCCGGGCAAACGTAGAGCATGGTGGGTAACCACAACCTGCCACTTGACCACTATTCAACAAGTTGACTGACTGATTCACATGGGTAGGCACACTCTGGGCAACGATGAGAAATTGGAATACATCAATGCTGAGCTATGTCTCATGGAGACGCCTGCGAGACTTGATCTGCCAGCAGCCAAGACGAGGTTCGATGAGTTGCAGGCCATCCACCAGCTTCAGGCATATGCCACTCATTTTGTGGTGAGTGGCGAAGTCAAAGGCTTGACCAGGCCTACTTGACTGACACTCCCTAGGGGGCATTCCTCCCATTCCACCGCATGATGATGCATGCACACGAGAGTGCCCTGCGAAACGAGTGCAACTACACAGGATATCAACCGTAGGCCCGCTGTCTTCCACTCGATAAAACAGCATCAATCTGACTTTCACTAACCTTCCTCCCAGTTACTGGCACGAACAGCTAGACGCCGGCAAATTCAGCAGCTCGGTCCTCTTCGACGACACGTACGGATTCGGCGGCAACGGCGTCGGGAGCGAGGGGTGCATCACCACTGGACCCTTTGCCAACTACACCAACTCGCTCGGCCCGGGGTACGAGAACACGCAACACTGTATCAACCGGGCTGTCAACGACCGGATGAGCACGGGCTCGAGTCAAGCCAACGTCGACGCCTGCCTGGCCATGGGCACCTTCGACAAGGCGTGGCCGTGTATTGAGGGCCAGCCGCACGGGGGCGGCCATGGTGGAGTTGGGGGGCAGGTGAGTGCGCCTTTCTTTATACACTGAGTAAAGCAGGGGTGGCTGTGTAATGCGAGACGTGCTGACACCCCTGGCAGATGCTCAACGGCGTCTCGAGCCCCGGCGATCCCCTCTTTTACCTGCACCACACCTGGCTCGACAAGGTCTTCTGGGATTGGCAGGCGCTAGATCGGGCGACGCGCACGACGACTATCAGCGGAACCAACATCGGGCCGGACTACTCGCCTGGATTCCCGCCGCGGCCGTCTGACATTCCGTAAGACAATCTGAGTCCAGGGTTGGGTTAATGAAGGGATGTGCTAATGAGGTTGTCTTGTAGGCTGCCCACAGGCGCAGACGGCGACCCGGATACCACCACCACCCTCGGGCACGTCCTTAACATGTACGGCAACAGTCCTAACAAGACGGTGGGGGATGTGTTAGATATTCAGGGGGAGTATCTGTGCTATGAGTATGTCGAGCCGTAGACGAGAGTGGCAGACTTTTATTACCTGCGGCAGTATTCAGGGGTCGTGTGAACTCTAGGCCTGCGATAGAGAACAGCAAGAAAACGAAAGATTTACCGGTTAGGCAACGGCATGTCGTTTCATATCACTGCATCTATTCAGTGATCAAAACCCTGGTGTAGTTAGTATTAGTGATATAAAACATGGCACAACCAGAAATCAATCATCCACACCGTGCAGTGTCATCAAGCGATCCACAGTTATTGTTTTGGGTCGTATCGCTCATGGTTGTTCTTTATCCCAACAGGAGGTTCCTCGCCAGTAACCCCTTTGCTTGTCCTTAATGTTAGCGAGTCACATTGCCCAAACCGGCCAACTGTTGTTGGCTTCCCAATTCAGCCCCCTTGCCCCGCATTCCACAGATGACTCCCGATTCCTTGTCCAGGCCGTCGTCGCTCTCTTCCTTTTCACTTCCCTTTCTTTCCCCCACCACAACGCATATCATCGAAGGATACTCGCTCTCGATAGAAAAGCATCATGAGTTTCAACTTCCCAGCCGCTGAGGAGGAGACTTCAATACTGGAGAGAGATCGACGCTTTCCAAACGCAGCTTCGACTGACCCAGGACCGGCCTCAGTTCACGTTCTATGACGGTCCTCCGTTTGGTATGTTTTTACTTCTACCCCGTTAACATGACCCCGAGGCTCGGTAACTGAACGGTGCTGACTGCCTCGGTAGCTACAGGTATATTGACCCCTTAACCGACCGCAATTGTGAAGTTGGGCCCTCATTTTGACATCCCTAGGACTACCGCACTATGGACACCTTCTCACTTCGACCATCAAAGACATCATCCCTCGATACTGGTCCATGAAAGGGTACCATGTCACCCGCCGCTTCGGCTGGGATACCCACGGACTTCCCATCGAATACGAGATCGACGAGAAACTGGGCATGTTTGGGCGTGATGCAGTGATGCAAATGGGAATCGAAAGGTACAACGATGAGTGCCGGGCTATCGTCATGCGATACTCAGCTGAATGGCGACACACCATCGAACGTCTGGGGAGGTGGATAGACTTTGACAATGACTACAAGGTAGGCCCCGGGCTAACATTTCCGGGGGTTGTCGCATGCTAATCCTGAGTAGTCGATGGATCTCAAGTTCATGGAGTCCTGTTGGTGGGTATTCAAGAAACTCTTCGACGACGGACATGTCTACCGGGCCTACCAGATCATGCCGTACTCGACGGCCCTCTGCACGCCGCTCAGCCACATGGAATCGAAGCAGAACGAGAAAATGACTCGGGACCCTGCCATCCTGGTGTCCTTCCCCGTACTAGACGTCCAAGGTAAGGAGGACACTTCGCTCATCACATACACGACTACCCCCTGGACCCTCCCATCAAATTTGTTTATTGCTGTCCACCCCGACTTCGAATATCTCGAGATTCTCGACGAATGGTCTGGCCACCGGTACATCCTACTGGAAAACGGCCTATCCATACTTTACGAAGACCCAGAGAAAGCGAAATACCGAGTCCTCAGCAAACTCACCGGCAAATCCATGGTCGGGTGGAAGTACCAGCCACTATTCAACTACTTCACCGCCACCTTCGCGGATTGCTTCCAAGTCATTGCCGCAGAGTACGTCAAAGCCGACGAAGGGACCGGCCTAGTCCACCAGGCGCCAGCATTTGGCCAAGAAGACTCCGACACCGCAGTATCCGCCGGCTTCATCTCCCGCGGCCGCCTGCCGCCGTGCCCTGTCGACGAGAAGGGTTGTTTCACTGCCGAAGTCCCAAACTATGCGGGGCAGCATGTGAAAGCAGCTGACAAATCCATCCTCAAAGACCTGCGGGGGACGGGTCGCTTACTAGTCGAACGCCAGGTTTCCCACATCGACAAGTTCTGCCCGCGGTCGAACACCCAGCTCATTCGGCGGGCGGTGTCGTCTTGGTTTATCAGGGTCACAGACTCTGTCCCGGGCATGTTGAAGAACTTGGAGGAGACGACGTGGGTGCCGCAGTTTGCCAAGGAGAAGAGGTTTGCCAACTGGGTGGCGAACGCCCATGATTGGAACGTTTCGAGAAACCGGTACTGGGGGACGCCGATTCCGTTGTGGGTTAGCGAGGATTATGAGGAGATTGTGTGTGTGGGCAGTGTGGAGGAGCTGAGGCAGCTGAGTGGTTTCGAGGGGCCGCTGGACGATATCCACCGGGATAAGGTCGATGGAATTACGATTCCGTCAAGACAGGGGAAAGGGGTTTTGCGGCGGGTCGATGAGGTCTTTGACTGCTGGTTTGTGCTCTGCTTGTTTTGGATGGATATTGAGATTGATACAGTGCTGACGCCATGGCAGGTTCGAATCTGGGAGCATGCCCTACGCCTCTAATCACTTCCCCTTTGAGAATGCAGACGGGTTTGAGAAGGGCGTGTTTCCTGCGGACTTCATCGCCGAGGGCCTCGATCAGACTCGTGGCTGGTTTTACGCCCTTACGGTGCTTGGGAACAAGCTATTCAACACGTCGCCCTTCCGGAATGTCGTCGTCAACGGCATTGTTCTCGCTGAGGACAGAAAGAAAATGTCCAAGAGCCTCAGAAACTACCTGAATCCGACCATCATCCTCGATAAATACGGGTCGGACGCATTGAGACTCTACCTTATCAACTCACCAGTTGTCCGGGGAGAGTCAATGGTGTTTAGGGACTCTGGTGTCAAGGAAGTTGTCTCTCGGGTCCTGTTACCTCTTTGGAACAGCTATCGTTTCTTTCACGAGCAGAGTCTCTTATACAAGAAGACTATAGGGCAGGACTTTGTTGTGAACACAGAATCAGGAGACGAAGGACCGCAGAACGTCATGGACCGGTGGATCCTTGCCGACTGTCAGAGCCTGCTTCGCTTCATGGACGAAGAAATGCGAGGTAAGCACCCCCTTGAAGCTGAATCAAGCCTACCAAGCCACTGCAACGTCTAACAAGGCCACTAGGCTACCGGCTGTACACCGTCGTGCCACGGTTGCAACAAGCGATCGACAACCTGACTAACTGGTACATCCGATTCAACCGCAAGCGTCTGAAAGGCGTTTCGGGACTCGGGCTCGACGATACCACAGCCGCACTCAACACGCTGCTGCAGGTTCTCTTCACCCTGATGCGCGCCCTAGCCCCATTTGTACCCTTCATCACGGAACACATCTACCAACTCCTCCGACCACAACTCAGTGGCATTACCGCTCAGTTTAAGGATGCGAGAAGCGTACATTTTCTACCCTTCCCAACCGTCCAGAGCGCCCTCTTCGACGAGGCCATTGAACGGCGTGTCTCCTCCATGCCGAAGGTCATCCAACTCGGACGGCTAGCAAGGGAGCGCCGCAATCTATCCCTCAAAACACCACTACTATCACTCGTGGTGATCGCCGACCCCCAATCCCTAGCCGACATCGTCTCCCTCAAGATATACGTCCAATCCGAACTCAACATCCGCAACACCATCCTAACCAACAACGAAGAGCAGTACAACATCCACCTCGAAGCGCGAGTCGACTGGCCCACGCTCGGCAAGAAGCTCAAAAAGGACGTCCAAACCGTCCGCAAGGCCCTCCCAGCCCTCACCCAGCCCCAGCTCCGGCGGTACCAACTCGACAAAAAGATCACCGTCGCCGGCATCGAACTCGCCGAGAACGACCTAACCCTCGTCCGCGTCATGGGCGACGGCAACGGCGGCGGCAGCCCCAACACCACCCCCCCTGACGGCAGCGGCAACGATGCGCAATGGGAGGCCGCGTTTGCGGATGACATGATTGTGCTGCTGGATGTTGCCCCCCACCCGGAGCTGGTGGATGAGGGCGTGGCGAGGGAGGTGGTTATGCGGTTTCAGCAGCTGCGCAAGAAGGCTGGGTTGGTGCCGACGGATGATGTGCTGATGCGGTACCGTGTGGTTGCGGATGCGGACGGGGTGGGGATTGGGAGGTTGGTGGCGGCGTGGGAGGACATGTTTGTGGGGGCTTTGAGGGCGAGGCCGGAGGAAGTTGAGGGTGATGGCTATGGAGGTGGGAGGGCGGTTATTGTGGAGGAATGTTCCGTGGGTGGGTTGGTGTTGGGATTGCAGCTCGTGAAGGTTTGAGGAACTTGCTCTAGATTGATGTAAGGAGTTATTCTGCCCTTGAACAAGTTGTGTTTTGTGTTGGGATTTTGTGAGTTGGGGGTAGCGTCACAGGGGGTACCTTATCTTTTTATCCCGTTTCCTCACACGCTTGTTCCAACACTGCCCCGTATCTGTGACATCCTTTATATTACAGCTTCCCCTCTGCTATGCTCAACAGCCTGAGCCTACCGTGCATTTACACCACTGCGAACGTGCTCTCCGACGACGGCCTGTCATTTTACCACGCTTGCCATCACCTCCGTTCTCAAGGAAGCGCATCGCGCTCTGTCCGCTGCACCATGAATCGTCGGTATGTCCCATTGCATCCAACCGCCGTGAACCTCCTTATTATTCTTCCGCTCCCAATCCTGTTTCAGTATTACTAATGCCGACTATAACCAACTAGCACCATGAGACCCCTTATGACCCTTACGAGTCAGCTGCACGCTCTGCGCCCCAAGATCGAGGCGCTGATGCGCATTGGAGGAGCCCCTGGCCTCTCCCTCGGTATGTTGGAACACGGGCACGACCTCTACTTTGGCAGCTATGGCCATCGCGACGCCGAATGAGGTCTGCCCCCCGACAACGAGACTGTTCTCCCCGTCTGCCCCTTAACCCAAGCGGTTACTTCGGTAGCGTTGGGTATACTCGTCGACTAGAACAAGGCCACTTGGGACACGTTGGCTAAGGATGCATTGCCCTCTCTCGACATCAAGGACGATACGCTCCAAAACCAGATGGCAATTGCCGATCTTTGCTGCCATCGGTCAGGCATGTCCTGGGGCAACAACCTCATCATCAGAACCGACAGTAGCGTCCTCGTGAACGGCAACGACTCGATGAAATATCTCAACAGCCTAACGCGCCTCTTCCCCTTCCGCGGCCAATTCGCCTACAACAACCTCGTCTACGAGCTCGCCGGCAAGGTGATCGAGTCGCTCAGCCAAATGTCCTATTCCGAGTTTGTCCAAACACGCATCGTCAACCGTTGGGCATGACACGTACCTACGTACAGATGTCCCTACCAAAAGTCTTTGCTCACCGGCCATTAAACTGTTAGTGGTTATGGGCCTTTTTCTGCCAAGCAGAACTACTAGGATTTGGAAAGCGGTCAGCAAAGACTTTTGGTAGGGACTTCCGTATATACCTCCAAACTCCGCCAGCGGACTTAGATAACGTCGGCGAATGCTACACCCATCACTCCCACCAAGCTCGGCGACGACTGGCTCGGCGGCCCCCATGCAGGTATGAGATCTTAGATGAAAGACAGGATGAAATTATATGGAGTATTCATGTACACGTTTTAGAAATAGCTCTCCACCGGCGACATCCCCACCCCAGAGCTCGCGCTGAAGCAGATGGCGCACCTCATGTCGGCCAAGGTGGTCATGGACCAGCCATTCATGGACGAGGTATCGTATGGCCTCGGCTGGGGCCGCATGCAACTGCCCGGGAAAATGGGTCAGCTCGGCATCAATCCCAGTCTGATGCCGCGTGGAATGTCTGCTGTTGGTAAGGGGATGACAACGCCGCGCTTGGTCATTTCCCACCAGGGCAGTATGCCGGGCGCCCTTTCGTTTGTTGAGCTTCTCCCGCATTCATAGAACGCCGTTGTGGTCACTTCAAACGCCCTGGCGCTCAACGATGTCGCAGACTGGGTTGGGAAAATGGTACTGGAGCTACTTGTCGGAACGGAATCTATATGCGACGACTACCTCGCCGCCGCCAGAACCTCAGCGGCAGCCAACCTCCCGCCGTACCCCAATCTCGTCAACCAACTCCAACAAGACCAGAAGAAGGGGACGTACCCCGTGCACCCGATGCCTACACCGGCACGTACTGGGGCGCCCTACGCATCATCAATATCGTCTTCACCCTCGAAAGCGGCCACCTCTACTAGGCACTCCAGGCAGGGCCTTGAGTCGGAGAAGTTCCGGCTCACGCACTACCACGACGACACCTTCACCTGGCTCTGTCCGCGTAAGGAGCTGTCGCGGGGGGGCCGGTGGGTGGGTGTGGACCAGGGCCCGAGCTTCTGGAAGGTCGAGTTTAAGTCATTGTCGGGTTGGGTGGTGGATCGGCTGTGCTGGGCACATGATAATGGCGTACCTGCGGATGAGACACCATAGGTATCCCCTAGATAGATCTTACAAGCATCGAAAATGGGTTTCTTTCTCTTTTCCCCTGTACTGCGTCCCATTCATGACTTGTGTTCGGCACACCTCCTGGGCGGCTTCGTGAAGTCCTATGACCCCCATCGACGAGAAGATTGCTGATGAGCTACAAATAAACAATTGGCTTTGTAAAATGTTGGTTGGGCATTCGTCAATGTCAAGGGGTACCCGCTTCACCCTCAGCGTTACTGTTGATGTGGGCCTTTTACCGAGTTGCTGGCGACCATCGTGGCTCGCATTACTGGTCCACAATTGCGCTCTCTATCGTTAAGGTTGCCTTAGTAAGGTAGCACTGTAGGTAAGGTACCTCAGGTATGTACGGTAGGTGTAGCTTTCCCGAGATACTGGCTCTGCAGGCGGGGTAATTCTCACGCTGACCTACATTTACCACGCGTCAATCTCGCCGGCTTTTCTCCGTTTCTCGCATACAACACCGCGCGACTGCTAGTCAACGGTTTATCACCCAGGCCCCTTTCTCCCTGTTCACTTCTTGTTGACTTATCACTTTGACCTAAACTCAGGCCAAGCCATGCCGTATTATCCTTTGCCCATCCCCGCCCATGTCCTTAAAGAAGTCGAAGAAGAGGAGAAACGCCAGTGGAAAAACAAGGAGACACTAAAGCAGCGTGCTAAGAACCGGGCCGAGATCCAGGCTCTCTGGGGTCCTATCAATGCCATCTATGACTCCAGCACGCCCTTTTTTACCAAGGTCGCCATTGGTAGCCTAGTTCGGCAAATAGACGAGTCGGGCATGCGGCGCGTCCAGACCGAGCCTCTCTCGCTCAAAGTTTCGATAGCAGGAATTGACGGCAAGACCGTGGATATCCCCCTGCAGCTCGGTGTCAAACATCCCCAACCTCTACACTATCCTCCGCGGGAAGACGATTCGGTACTCATGGACGCCATGCTCTCCATCAACTTCCGGCCGCCAGATCTCCTAACCTCAATCGCTTCCAACTACCTCTCCGAGTTCGACCGACACAAAGCATTCCTCACCATAACCGTAAACGTCTCAACCGTCCCCGTGCTACTCGCCACTGGCGATCTCCCGGCCGACCCCTCCATCCTCCCCGCCCCGGAGACGCGTGTCACCCTCCAGCGGCAAAAGGCCGAATGGGACGCCAGCGCCGCTTGCCGCGACCTGATGGTGACCCTCCAAGGCCTGGCCGACGCCGGCCGTCTCCCGCATGTTGACAAGGTTGTCGCGTTCGCCTGCCACCGCCCGTCGATCGCCGAACGGGCCGAACGGGTGGCCACGGAGCACGCGCTAGTTCTTAGCATCAGGGACTTTTTTGCGCGGCGCGATCCGACGACGACGGTGCGGTGTTACGCACAAGATCCGTTATACGAAGATGTCGATCGTGAGGTGTTGGGGGAGCTGGGTATGACAGTGTTGGATAACCCGCGGGGCTTCCTCGAGGTGGACGAGTTTACGGTCGTCTACTCGCTGGCGCCAGAAGTGGCTGTGCGGCAGATCGTGGCTGACATTGCGCGCCCCGCGCTTATGATATGGGATAGGGTGCGTGAAATTCCACGGGAGGGAATGGGATGGGTCGGGAGGGCAGAGCAGTGAGTACTTTTTGAAGAGTGTTCGCGTATAGCAGTGTCCAGCCTCGAGTAAGGCTAATGTGCTAGCGCAGATCTGATAACATCTCTCCCCGCGTCGAGGAGATGGTCAAGGAGTATACCGAGTTTCCATTCCCCTCAGAGTTAGCCGGTTTTGGGTCCTTGTTAGCGGTTTATGTTCGGAATTGCTGCTAGTTGCCACAATAGAACCAACCACCCCAGGACGTACGTGAGGCGCAGGGACGCGGTATGCCCCTGTATCCTTGGTCAACGCGCGGTGGCCCCAGCCGATACGACCGTTAGACTTTTTAGAAGACGACGCTTCCGTACTTGTCCGAAGCATCAAAGTTTCCGACTCTAGGTACCGTAACCCATTGAAAGCCCAAAACTACGTAGTTACCGTACCTAGGCACGGCCCCCCTTAGCGACCCATTACATTCACCGAGGAAAGGCCGCCTCGACGGCGTATTCCTCCAGGTATAGAACCCGCTCTTGGACATTGGGACCCACATCTGCTTGGGCCTTGGCAGCCAGAACCCTGATTTCGGTCGCCGAACTTTCACTCCAGGCCGCCAACTCCTCATTCCTGGCCCCCCACTCCGCGCCCGGAACGAATGTCATAGCCCCTATCTTGGCAATCCTGGGTTCGATATATTTCTTAGACACCTTAACGAAGGTTCCAGAAATATCTCGAATCGCAGTAAAACGGGCTTGGAAGCCGAATGCCGTTTTAAGGAATCTCTGCGGTAACGTTGGTCAGCTCCATCATTCGTTTTTCATGACTTCAACCCTCAACGAACCTTCTTAGCCGCTGTGCCAAAGGCCATGTTCTCTAGCTCACCCTCTGCATCGAGCCTCGCTCTCCGTTTGATTGGCTCCAGGAACGCCCTGACATCCCTTTCCACTGCAACAGATAGCTCGGAGAGAATATCGTAGAAGAACTCGGTCAGCTGAGAAACACAGCTCCCAAGGTCGACGAGGTTCTTGGCCGACGCGCCCAAGATATCCATGGCAGTTCTCTGGTGTTTGCGCATGTTAGGAAGTTGACAAGACGAGGTGGCTCGGGGTCAGGCCTGCTTGGGGTCTTACCAACTCCCTCTCTTCCTTGCCTAGGCGCGCAAGCCGCGCCTTCGCTTTCTCACGCTTGTCTTGGGCGATGTGATAGACTTGTAACTTATTCGACAGATCCCGGCCCGTTTTTTCGACTTTTGCTATGAGCCTGGACTCCTGGTCTTTTGCCGTTTTAATCCAGTTCTCGCGCTCAGCCTTCATCTTTTCAATATGCCGCTTTTGTTGGGGGTCATGCTCCGCCATTTTGATCTGTGGTGCCTCATGGAACTCCTCGACGAACGTCTTTTTCACCCTCTCACCATTTGCTGGGAGTTTAAATCCCACCTTTCGGGTTAGCCATGCCTCATACCCCACCTCGCTCTCCTGGTCTTTCTCCTCCATTAGTCGGTTCACATCGGCGCTCGCCCTTTCGAGCTCCTTGCGCATCTCTTGCAGCACCTCTTCATGCTGCTCGACCACTTGCTGGGCGATGGCCTCGTCATCACTTAGCGAGTTGATGTCGTTAACGGCCAGTTCTAGATTATGGCTTATCTTGTCAACATCGTCTTTTCTTGCCCCTTCAAGTCATGCGCCATTAGTCCTAATCCATATCAGGTACATACATGTACCTACCTAACGTTGGATCCTCCACAGGGGCCAGGAGCAAAATACATACCTCTGCTTTCCGTGACGGTATTTGTCAGGAGTCCAAGCGCCAGGCACCAGAACTCAAACTTGTCGCACAATTCTTTGGTTTTCTCAAGACATAACTGAGCCGGCTCATCGATGCGCTCGGCCTCGGCCAAGAGATCGTCTACTGCATCATAAGGGTGTTGCAGCAGATCGATGACGAGGCTTATACTGCCACCATCCATGATATAATTGTGAGTAGTATTGTAGATCAAGTCCATAATCTCCTCAGATTCGATCAAAGCAGAGCGGCCCAAGTCAGTGCAGTAGTCAATGCCGGCGCCAAAGTGTTTGCCTGGCAGCACCCCAATAACTTCTCCCTTATATGTCCTGATTTCTCGGGACGTAATCTCGAGCCCAGCTACTGCTTCCTCCGAGGATATCCCGAGCAGGGCTGTCATCCTGTAGACAATAGTCGGGGTAGTGTCGAGTAAGAACGTCCGGTCGACTCCCGGTATTGTCTTGAGCAGGTTCTCTAGCTCGAATTTGGCCACACCTTGAACGAATAAGGCGTATTTATTACGAAGACTCAACCGGGCACCGCCAGGGCTGCCACCCACCAGCACAGGGGGCTCAGGACTCGCCCGTTGATTCATACACACGCTATCACCGGCCACGGCCGCCTCGCCGCCGTCACCATCCCCGTTTTGGTTGTCTGGCACGGGCTGCTCGCCAAAAGCGCTAAGGCTGTCACTGCCCATATTGTCGCCAGGGCCGGTGTGAAATGTTCCGAGGCTGCTTGCACTGCTATTGGTTCCCCTAGTGTCACCCGATCCCCGGCCATCATGATCCGCGAGGACCTTACGAGACAAGCCCGATTCCGTGGTTGGCGCTGGGCGTGGCAGAGCGAACAGAGCTATTTGCTCCAAATGTCGAGCCAAGTGGCTCTTCAACTTGTTGGCGTGTCCATTGCAGAGAGAACACTGGCCGTCGCGGACTGGCACAGGACAGCGAAAAGCCTCCATGGCTCGGCCAAGCGCTAACTGGGACGTGGGAAGGTTGTGCACTTGATCCATGTGCTCGGAAAAGTCGGCTTGGTTGTTGAAGGTCAAGTGTTGGTCGCCACCATCATGGTCAACTGCGGCGACTAGGCATGTGTTGCAGCTCCACAGCGTTCTGTGGACTGTGAGTTCGTGGTCGAACCACTCGTCCTTGGTTGAGAAGAAGTGGCCGGACATGTCGCACGGCTCAAAGGTACACACGTAAGGTTGCAGATCCCGGAGCACATGCTTCTCCCATGCACGATGTGCTGTAATAGGGATGTTTTTCAGCGTTCCACAGTAGGGACATTCAAATAAATCGAGGACTTGGCCATCCGGACCCTGCGGCCGAGGAGGGATTTGGAGCTTTTGGTTCTCGGTAAAGCTGGAGACGGCCGACATCCTCGACTCCGCAATAGAAGGGGCGTATAGACTGATGGTTGTGTGTTCCCCCTGGGGCAGCTGGTCCGCACGTAACACAGTGGCCCTCGTGCGTACTGTCACCCCTTCTCTCAGGCCAACTCCCAGGTGCTGGCCGGTTGTTCCTTCGCCGGCACCTAGGAGGACGCCAGCGCCTCCGGGGCCCGGCTCCGTAGACAAGCTCAGCGGTTGCGGCTGGCGTGGCGCCGTGTTCGACTGCTGTGGTGCTATCAACTTCTCGTTATGTGATCTCCGGTATTCAAGAAGCTGCCGGCGGCGTGTGATGAGTTTCCCTAGGCGTGTAGCTAGGGGTTCGTCGGCGGTTGGAAACTTATCCCTAATGTACAAGACATCAAAATGCTGATACAGGGACATATCAGTACCATCATATCCTTTTATGCGGTCAATGGGGGCCGGCTTCCGGAGAGGCATCCTGTAGAGACAAATAACGGTATACTTGATTGACCCAAGCAGCTGGGTCATCTCATTGGGAGAATCGACCAAGCGCAGAGCTTCGGTCGACGGATCAGGGATGCGGGAGATTTGAGCAGAAGACAGCCGATCCGTTATGCCACCGTTATCATTCCCAGTTTCGTCGTCATCGGATATTTCCCAGGGCGAGTCGGAGTCGGTTGATTCATCGCCGGGCTCAAGTCCGGGAACATCACCACGGCGAGCGATCTGCTCGAACGGTTTCCTCGTGCCATGTAAAAGCGCTGCGGCTTGTCGTACCGACCTTGCAAGTGACTGCAAGAGACGAATGACCTGTAAGGAGGTAGCTATGTGTTAGAATTATCTACAGAGGCGCCAGAGTTATGTGAATGTTGTGACACCTACTTGACTGCTCAGAGACGAGGCCTCTTGGAGGCGGCAGTCAAGAGACAGCGCCCAACAATCTAAACCGTTGATGGCGCCCGTGTTTGCGGCCCAGACCTTGTATTTGGCGAGCTCTTCCTGAATCTCGCCAATGGCGAATTGGTTCGGGAGTTCTCGATTCGGGTGCTGCAAAGCCTGGAGGAGACTGGCGAATGCGTCGAGACATTGGACGTGTCCGTTGTATATCTCGGAGCTCGCCATGATGGAAATTCACGCCAGTCGCTTTGTGCCGATTGAAGATGGCCGACGGCCCATTCTTGAATGTCTTGCGGTTGAAGAGGGCGGGGTCGATAGGTCTCACTGATTACGGTAGGTACCGTACCTGAGGTCCTGAGGTACATTAGGTTCGTTGTTGATGCCCAATCAATTAATCACCTCATCAACCGGACAGACCCAACCCCGCACAACTTCTGGGCGAGATCGACAAGCTTAGCAAGCCGGTCACTGTGCCATGAGAGGAGCATCTTGGTCGTCAAAACAGCATGTCGGGATTTGAGGTCGTTGGCGTTGTCTTAGGATCGGTCCCCTTGCTCATATCGGGACTGGAACACTACCGTGATGGCATTGACACGATCCAGAACATGGTCCACTACATCGAGGTTGTCAACATCATCGTCACCTCTGTCGACACAAATCTTGCCATCTACCAACAATCCTGCGAAGCCTTGCTCTCCCGACTGATGCTGCCGCCCCATACCTTCCAAGAGCTGCTGGGCAATCCAAACTCGCCGCTTTGGAGCGACACGGAAATTGCCACTCAACTACGCAAGCAATTTGGAGCCAACCGCGAATACGACATATACTTAAGAGCCGTCAAGAAGCTCAACCAGAGAATCTCGAAGCTGAAAAGCAAATTAGGTCTAGACGACAATTTTCAAGTAAGGTTCATTCCCTACCGCGGGAAACTCCATCTAACATAGTCGTCTTTTTCCCCAGCCAGCGTGGGGAAAGAATGGCACTATTGATGGCGACGGGTTGGCCGGCTTTTTCAGCAAGAGCCGCAAGCTTTCACGAGCCATCAGCATTGGTTTCAGCAGCGGAAAATACCTTGAGCTCGTCAAAGAGATCGAGAGAGACGTCATAGCGATCAAAACGCTCACTGAAGGAGCCAAGGTCTTGGAGCCGGTTAGGGCCGAAAGAAAAATCGAGACAGCTGCTAAAGCATGGCTTAGGGTCCGAGACGGCGCCAATAGAATGTTCAAGGCATTGGAGAGCCACTGGTCTCGACTACCGTGCCCCTGTCAAAGCCAACACGTAGCGAGCGTGAAGCTGGATATGGCGGGCAACCAGCACTTACGGTTAACAGCCTGCGATCAGAATGAACGGAAGTTCAGACTTCTTCTAACGTTCGACGAAGATGGCGAGCCCAAATGTGCCACTCCTTGGAGGTGGAAGATGATCGAAATTCAGCCCATCTTGGACAGCCCGGATTGCGCACCAACGACCCCCGTGAATAGTCGAGGCCAACGAGATGGCGCTGAGCCTGGGGTCGGTCTTGTCAGGCCCCCGAAGGTGCAGTTCTTGGTTACGACGGCGGATCCACCGAGCCGAGCTCGACCGAAAGCCCTCGCGGAAACACGGGCGATCGCCGACCTTTGCGGCGGCCTTGGTCAACGCGCAGTTCCCCAGCCACTACGACTCCTTGGTTTCTTAGAAGACGAGGCTTGGCAGCACTATCTTTACATTGTCGGCTCATCCCATTCTGTAACTGCTCAGCGACACCATATCACCCTGACACAGGATTTCTTGGGGTCTGCGGGACAGCTAGGAACAATGACAAAGTAAGGGGTGCAACTCTTGGACCACCAATATGGTTGATGGGCTCTGAGGCTCTGGCTAATGCTCGATGTGATAACAGATTTAAGATCGCTGCACAACTGGCATCCGCAGTTCTCCATTTCCACGGAACACCCTGGCTTGATGACAGATGGAACCTGCGTGATATCAGTTTGATCCGAGACCCCGAGACGAAAGCTGGCGAGCCCTACATCTCCAAAAGATTCCCCAGTTCGACACAAGACGCAAAACACGACCATCATTGTACCTTTACCTCCAACGATGTTCTTTTTTCCCTTGGCGTTGCCTTGCTTGAACTTTCATACGGCAAACCACTCCTCAGTTTCCAACGACCCGAAGAAACGGAACTCATCAAGCTTGGCACCGAAAGTGGCAACATCCAAATGCTATTGGCCAAGATGCAAATCGCCGATCGTCTCGCGCGCGACCTTGCTGATCGCGAGCCGTTTGGATACGTTGATGCTGTCGACAGGTGCCTCCGATGCAGGTTTGACACTACGGCGAGAAGTCTTGACGAGCCTAAACTGTTGGCACTCTTCTACCAGGGCGTGGTGTCCCGCTTCAGGATATCTACGGCAGTCTCTGCCACACTTCGGATACCTATAAGACCATCTATTAGAACTTTTCGGCGCGTTATCACTTTCTCCCGTTGTGAGGATGGCAGGTGGAGACTAAGAGTAATTGGGGAGAAGGAAAGGAAGGCGGGGGCATTTCAAACCAACATTGGAACTGGCCGACTTTGACAAGTAATATTGATGTTTTTTGAGTGGTAATTGGCTATGGCATACATTGATTGACTGGTAACCATGGAACAAAATGCCACTTGATTGGCACCCAAGGTCGGTTTTGGGCCAGCAATGGGGACCACAATAAACACGTCAGTCTGAGCGGGACTGGAGCTTCCACGAGAACATGCACTTCCATGTAACGGTTTGATGGCGGGTCTGGACGGAAATGGAATTGTAACACGTTGCGGCAAGGCGCCACTGGGTTGCATCGCGGATCGCGGGTGCTCTCCCGCGTGCGTGTTGACAAGCGGCGGCGAACCCCTGGACTGCCGAGACAATCGGAGGGGTTCATCTCCCCGGCAACGCTTTGTTTACTCGACCAACAATTGGCCAACGACGGCTTTGCGCGCCCGTCACAGCCCATCATGGGCCCGTCACCGCCTGTCCAGAGGCCTTGTCACCGCCCCCAGACCAGTCAAGAGTGCCTCCCGTCCAAACAATCCGCCTCACAGCACCGTTTCGGACAATTGCCAGCGCATCGCTGCTTTAGCCTCTCCACCGGTCCAGGGCATTCCAACTTCCCATTGGCAATCGCATCCGCTCCCGCATTGGTTGTCGCCGTTGCCCCCGGGGACGCCCATGCAGCCCGTTTAAACATTTAATTACTTTGACCGCATTGTCCGTTTTGCAGCTCTCCTGTTTCCCCGTTTCCACGATGCCACGGAAGACACCAGAGCTGGATCTGGACTTCAACATCTTTGTCGACCCTTCTTGTCTGAGCGCACCAATGGACGACGAAACCCTCGCCACCATGCCGCCCTCGTCTGAAGAGGTGCAGGCCTCGGCCGCGGTCTCTGAAACACCAGACGAACCGGTTGCTGAAGTTGTGGTAGAGGATGCGGAGCAGATAGCCGAAGACTCCACAACTGCCGGAGAGGAACAGGAACCAGAGGCGGAAGTGACACTTGCAGATGAAGCTTCAACTGAGGAACAAGCCGAGTCTGAGATTACGGAGGAAGAGCCAGCAACCGAACAGCAAGACGACACATCAACGGCCGAACGACCCACCGACGAGCCATCCCCTCCCGGCGACGAAGAGGGAGCAGAAGCGATCCCCGCAGAGGAGGAAACCCCGGTGACCGAAGACATCTCAGTCCTGGGGGCAGGTACCGCAGAGGTGGAAGCGACCGCCGGGCCCGAGACCGACGAACGTGCACCGGAGTCGGAGCAATCCGACGAACCCGAACCGGAGGCCGAGATAGAAATCGAAGCCGAACCAGTCGAAGAACTCACCCCGGAAGCCGAGCTCGCAGAAGAAAGTATCTCAGACGAGTACGTCCCGGAGCCGGAAGGAGAGGTCGCCGACACCGAACCGGCGGAAGAGCCCGTAGCCGACGAGCCATCCCCAGAAGAGGAGGAACTAGAAGTACGGGATGAGGAAGAGGTCTCTGCTACCGGCGAATCAGCCGGGACAGATGCTGTCGATGAGTTGGAAGACGCCAACAACGCTTCTGCCCAGAAAATGGACGCCGCTTCGGAGGTCCCCCGCCAGGAGGATCTCCCTGGGGAGGACGTCGAGGATGTCGACGCCTCTATGGTAGAGTCGGACATGGACGAGGAGGAACGTGGTCGCCAGCGAAACCTTGGGGACAGGAAAACCTCGCTCCGCACTGAAGCGCTCATTCAGGCCGCCGCTCGCGCCGTCGTCGCGAAAATGGAGAAGCGGAAGGGCGGTGACCTACCTCAGGAGGAAGATGAGGCCGACATCTCACTTGTCAGCGCCGACTCACACGATACCTACGTACTAGGCGAGAACGCACAGAGCAGGGCTAACGGCGATTCGCCCAGCCGGCGGCAATCCTCCGAATCCGAAGCCCGCCACATACCCTCCCGATCCATCTCCAGCGACGACGCCGGCGACAGCAGCTCCCACAACGAGCGTGACGATGACGTCTTCAGCGACCGCAGCGCGCGCAGCTCCCTTTATTCGCTTGACCACCACGACATCGGGGACATTCCCAGCATAAAGACACCGCAAGCCAAAGACAGCTTTTCACGGCGCGATTCCTACGCTTCCAGCCAAGGCCACGACCACTCCTCAACGCGCACCGCCTCCAACTTCTCCGCCATCTCCGGCCTCTCCCAATACGACGACCCCAAACTCACCTTCATGCCCACCCACCGCGAAACCCGCATGCCCTTCCGCACCCCCTCGGAAATCCGCGCCATGCAAATGACCTCCCCCACCCCCTCCGTCTTCAACGGCAGCTCCCCCTCCCGCTCATCCGCCCACAAAAGCCACAACCACCACCATCACCACAGCCACCAAACCCCGCGCAGCAGCAACGGCGCCCCGCCCTCCTCCATCTCCCGCCTCAGCAGCCCCACCGTCTCGGCCCAGTACTCCCCCAAGGGCCGCTCCACCCCTCCCCGCTTCAAGTCCGCGCGCAAGGAGGCGCCCCTCGTGCTGCTGCACGTCACGCTGCTCCCGCTGCGTTGGGTTTGGGGCGACGTGCTGAACACCCTGGACTCGGTGCTGCAGCCGCCTGCCGCCGGCAAGACGGCCGCGGTGGGGGAGGGGGAGAGGGATGGGGATGGGGTAGCGGGATCTGCGGCGGCGCCGTTCGCGCCGAGTGATCCGCTCAAGACGCTGCGCGACGCGTGGCGGGAGCTGCAGGATCGGGTTGGGGATACGGTGCTGGAGAGGGGGATTTTGCTGCCCCATCCGCAGAATGATTATGAGGTGCTGGAGGAGCGGCTGCTGGAGGCGTTGGAGCTGCCGCTGAAGCGGCGGGCGAGGATTTTGGAGTGTGGCCATTATGTGGGCCCGGCCAACGTGCCTGAGGATGGGGAGAGTGATGATGAGGGGGTGGAGGGCGGTGAGGGGAAGATGCACTGGTGTGGGACGTGCTGTGGGGAGATTCGGTGTGAGGATCTTGGGGTGGGGCGGGTGTTCCGCGTGAAGGTGTATGCCAGTAATGGGTTGATGAGGGCTGGTGCGTGGGAGGCTTGCTGGAAGGAGATGGAGCGGGTGGATGTCGAGGTTGAGCCGATTGTGGATCTGGCCGTGCAGAACGAGCTGGAGAAGCTGGCCGTGCTGCAGATGGAGCTGGAGGAGCAGCGCCGGCGCGAGCTGGACCTGGAGCGGATGCCCGAGCCGGAGCCGGAGCGCAAGTCGAACCCAGACTCGCGCGCGGCAAGCCGGCAGCAGGTTGACCTCGCGGCCGAAGCCGAGATGGACGCCCAGCGGGGTATGATGTCCTCACCAGCCCCCTCGGCCCTGCAACTCGCCATGCGCGCCGCCACTCCCCAGCCCTCAGCATCCAACACCCTCGTCCGTGCGGGCACCCCAAGCGCCTACGGCGTCGACTCCTCCGAGGAGCGCCGTCTCCGCGACGAGGAACGCATGCGCGAAATCTACGGCGACATGCCACCCACCACCTCCGCGGCCCCGCCACAACAACCAGCCGACCAACACCAACAGCAACCACAACAACCACCGCCGCAACAACAACACCCACACTACCCACCCCCTCAACAGCAACAACAACAACAACAACAGCAGCAACAACACACCCTTCCCCCGCCGCTACCCATGCTCACAGACGGCTCCTCCCGGCACCAGGACCCGTACCGCCGCCCGCCCGTCGTGCTAGACGAGAACGCGGGCTTCGTCGACCTGCTGACGCAGGCGTTCAAGGTGCTGCTGCGGGACCCGAAGAACGTGGCCATCATCCTGCTGTGCGTGTTCCTGGTGGTGATGGTCAAGAGGCCCGGAATGGACGTGGGAACGGGGACGGCGGTGGCCGAGGTGCAGGTCGCCCCGCCGCAGGTCGTGCAGGTGCCGCCGTCCGGGCAGGGGTATGGGTATCAGGGGTTTGAGGGGGGGAAGGGGCAGGGGGTTGGGCAGGTTGCGGGTATTGGTGGTGGTGCTGCCGTGGGGGGGGAGAGGGAGAGGGAGGTGGAGGGGAGTTTAGCGAGCTCGCGGTTGCCGGAGGTTGCGGGGTTGGAGGGGGGTGTGGTTGCTGCGGCTGAGCCAGAAGAGCAGGAGGTTGCGGGGGCGGTGGAGGAGGTCGAGCAGCAGGACCCTGTGGTGGAGGAGGTTCCGGTCGTCATTGGGGAAGAGGTTGAGCAGCAGGCGGTGCTAGAGAGTCAGGGTGAGGACGTTGTGGCTGCCCAAGAGGTTGCGGAGCCCGGTGTCCAGAAGCAAGCCCCCAGGTTCGAGCTCCCCGCCGATATGTGCCCGCCGCGCGGACCGGAGTACCCCATCACCTTGTCGGATGAGACACCCGCGCCGGAGGTTTCAGAGGACCTGGAGGATGAGGCCAAGGTTGACGACAGTCCCGTAGCCGGACAAGAGGAGCCTGCGGGCGAGTGCGAGCTCGATACCGACCAAGAAGCTGAGGACGCCCTGCCGGCGCCGACCTCGACCTTCCTCCCGGGACCGTTCGTCACGGAACGCACGACGGTGCGCGTGTTCGAGACGGTCACCCAGACGGTGCGCGTCAGCGTCGTCACCCAGACCGAGACCGTTTCCACCGTCGTCACCGCAATCCCACAGACGGTTGAGGAGACCGTGTACGAGACCGAGACGGTGCGCATTACCGTGTCGGTGCCGGTCGAGGAACAGCAGAAGAAGGTCAAGGCGAAGCCGACGAAGGGTTGTCAGGAGAAGGGCGGCTGGTTTTGAACTGTTGACTTGAAGTGACGATATGAATGTATGGACGGGGATGAATGACTTGCCATGATTGGATATGGGGGGGCTGCTGGATATGATTTGATGGTTTTGTCGTGTATGGTGTATGTGAGGATATGGTTTCTTTTGTTTTTGTTTCCCTCTAGTTATCTGTTTAATGTCGTCGGCTTATGCATAGCGGTAGAAACGTCTGATGACAATCGAATCGAATGTTAGCTTTGAGTTCTTTCTCCTTGCTTCTTTTTTCTCATCCTCGTCATACATACTTCCAGCTTATCTTCCTGCTTCTCTTCCGCCTTGCCCGTCTTTTTTTTTTTTTTGGTTGTCTTTCTTCCTCCCCTTCCTTTCTTCTTGTTCGTCCTCCTTCTTGCTTGTCTTCTTACTTGTCCTTCTGCTGCACCCCGTGATGGAAGCCAAATGCTACGACGGCTGGGAAAAATAGGAGATAATAACAATGACAAACCCAATGAGGGTGAAATGATTTAGGAATCTTACCAGTCTAGCCGCGCTAGTATAACTCATCCGAAGTCACCTACGGTTGAAACACCTGGAATTACGCAAGCTACGGAGCTGCTCTGGCGGGTTTTCGTGACGCATGACAACCTACGTCAATATGCCGTCATGACAGGCAATTCTCATGTGAAACTCGCGTCCTCGTCAAAGCCCCAAAAACGTACAAGTAAAGCAGCACCGCAATCCGATTCAACTTCTCTTCCAGTCAAACGTCCATCAGCTCCCACCTAGGCATACACACCGCCATCAGAAGTTAGTTCAGCGCCTGTCAATCACCACTCCTTCACCGTATTACTCGCCGCAAGCAAGGCGCGCCGAACACTCGTTTCATACCAACAATATCCACATACCTAGTAAAGTTCCATTAATATCATGCCCGTCGACGCTACGGTTCAACCAAGCCACGCCGCCGCGTCAGAATCTCTTCCCGAAGCAATAGTTTAGCCTTTGTACGGAATTTCACTATTCAGTACTCCCTTGGCAATACGAACCGCCCCTGCTTCTGAAACTCTAAGACAGTAACTCGTGGTATAAAAACTGGAGATTGAGGCTGATGTATGGGATGCAGACTTCAGTCCCGTTGAAAACTTGAACTTGGTGGAGGAACGATAGCGAAGGTAGGTAATGTACCTAATGTATGTACATGTACAGTACCTACTTTAGGTAGGTAGGTAGGTAATTCGTAGGTCACGTATGTTGGTCATGGGTTGGTGGCACAGACTTCAACACTTTCGCATAAAGTCGATTGGTGCAACCATAGCAACAACCTAAAGTCCTCCAACTATCATTCTCCGTTTTCCCATTAAACTTTGCGGACTTTTCAACATTCAAAATCGCCACCTCACTCCCCCGTTTTTGACAGGTAAGGCACTAATCACCGAGGGTCTTCAACTCTTACAAAGTCTCTTACATACCTACCCACCCACATACCACGGCAGCGAGCGCAGCGAGCACTTCACCTGTAAAAATGCCTCTCAACCCATTCCTGTCAGACAAGGAGATCGTGGAATCTTTTACCGAGGAAGAGAAACAGTTTTACGAATTCTACCTCGAAACCAACAAGGCGGTCTTCGATGCCGACGGCAGGCGGAAGGGTGGAATGTGGGCAATCAGCGATCGCATCATCGCATTCTGGCCCGACCTTGAACTTCGTGCTCGCTATTGCCGATGGCAGCTGGATTGGAGTGGGAGGACAAACGACAGGCTCAAGAGAGTGATACCGCAATCCGAATTTTTCGATACCATCTCGACGACAGACTTTGGAACTGTCTTGGCCAGAGGCCAGCATTTGTGGATGATGGAAATGCTCAACACCCCGTTCTGTCTCCTCGGCGAGAGCGACTTCGGTGGCGTCTTCACCGGGTACGCGATGGATCCCGGTCCTGCGTACCTGTGACCGAACTTCCAAGACGAGAACGACCCCGACTTGGTGCATCAAAATATTCTCGCCATCAATACCAACGTCCCCGTTGAGGGCGAATTCATTGAACGCCAAAGTACCGCCCAATCGACCCCACGAAGGCGCCGCAGCGAGGCAGATATCTCTGGCGGGGACACAATTCGCAGCGTCGACTCTGAAGATGCCGATGGCCCAGGAGGATTTATTTTCGTCCAGCTCGGCGCCCTCTTTGCCTACAGTGGCACAAAGCCTTGGACCGAGTTACAAATGTCAGAGCGGAAGGCCATCGTCCATGGGCCTTGGAATGCAACCGGATTCGGGGTTGTGCTGCAAATCGATTCTCGGGGACGGCCGGGGCCGGTGTGGGTTATTTACAACTTCCACACCTCGGGTAACGATGACGGCTCAGGCCAACAGTAACACCGTCACATCCGGACGATGGCCGAGGGCAGCTCCACGCCGTTCTCTTATATTGGGCGCCTTACGGATGCGTGCAATCGAACTTTCACCGCCGCCAAAATTGCCGATAGCCCTGCAGAGCTCAAGGACGGTTCCGCAAAGATCGACTTCCGGGTTGCGGCTGTGGTGGAATATCAGCTTGTTCGTGTCAAGGCATGTCTGGCATCGCCGGGGATGCCGCTCGTCCTCGTCCCTCAGTTCGTCAAGGCAGACTAAGACCGCGCTGGTTTGTGAGTCGACACGACATACCGCCGCTATGCAGCGAGACGATCTGGTTAATGCCGTTGGTTAGCAAAGCTGTCTCGGGAGCGTATGCATCTTGGGGAGTGTCGTCGTTGTCGTGGGGAACTGTGTGATCAAATCCATGGAGACTTGCTGGGTTCGATTGATGTTTCTGGAATGGTGTTGAAGATCGCCCGACGAAAAGGAGGGGCGAGACACGGTGGATGAACTCGATTGGTTGGTACCTGGTACGTACCTTTGTTACTTTACATAGCGACGTACCTTTACCCCTGAATCAGAATCTCTAACAAACTGTCTGTCTGCAGAGTGCAAACAGTCGGATCTCCTAAACACCGAGCCAGGGGCGTGAGAAAGGCCGAGACACACAATTTTTTGGCTACACGCCCGCGATTCTTTTGGTTTCTCACCCAAGCCTAGAGCTTTCTGCTGTGCTCTTTCTGATTTTGCTAGTGTTGCTTCGTTGCTTCCAAGTCACGATAAGCCCGGTTAATCAACCGACTGATCGATTGATTGCTGCAATTGGCGAAGCGCGAAGAGGGCCGTGCACAAACTGGTCCCTCTCTTTTCCCACTTTTTGACCCCAGCGGCCAGCGACCAGCGACCTTTCGTGCACCGCAGCACCACCATTCCACTGTTTGCTCTTCCCACCCAGAGAGTTGCTTTGGCAGCAAAGCTCTCGGTCGTCGATGAAAGCTGAGATAAGCTTGTGCTGACCCTGGCTGTGCCGTTCACTGTTTTATTATTCTCTGTTAACAGTTTCACTCTTTTCAATCGCTTGGCGCCTTGGGTCTGTCCATACTTCATAGTTACTTCCTTGGCCTTCGACGCGGCCATTCCCGATCGCTAATAATTTAACGACGGTGTCGGCAACACGCCGGTTCCCTGCATTGCAGCTACCTGCACATTCAGCTCACTCAGCTCTGTGTTCAACTCCCCTCGACATATGAATTCACCCGATAGCACAGTAGACGATCGATTGCGGACCCTTTCCCCAGCGAAGAATCACGGCCCACCACAACCTAGCAACGGAGCCGACCGACAGATCGCCTGCCCCTGATGAAGGTGGAAATCCCGACGATTGCAATATCGTAACGCTCGTTCACCCTTCCCACTGCCCGCCATTTGTCGGAGACTGGCCCTGAAGACGCGCCAAACGAACGACCAGACGACCAGGCGAAGAGAGGTCGGACGAACCTGACACAGCGGCGTCCAATCTCGACCGACGGTTGGTGCTCGCAATCGCTGTCTGTTCCAGGATTAGCCTTCGAGCCCGCTTGTCATACCCACGAGGGCACGATCCAATCCGATCCTACATCCGGCCGTAGATGCCGCCCGGCCGGTCACGATGCCCTGGCAACCGCTGCCCCGGGTCGCCTTTGCTGTAGCGACCTTCCCCTTCCTCGCCGTCCACGCCGCCGACCTCCCGCTCGAACTCGGCGACGAACTGTACATTTTCGAAGAGACCCCAGATGGCAATTGGCTTCGGGGATACTTGGTCTCGCCGCCGAGCCTGCTGGCTGGGCTGACGAGCATCAAGGGGCAAACCCTCGAGGCCCGGGTCTTCAGCGGCATCTTCCCGCGCAGCTGTGTCGAGGTCCGGGAGGTGATGGGCGGAAATGGCGAGGTCTACGACAACGATATTGAAAGCGACGAGGTGCCCCAGCTGTCGCCAATACATCTTGAAGAGGGCGACTCGGCCAAGAGTGGGATAGAGGGAACCAATGGTGAGAGAAAGAGGAGGAGGGGCTCGCCGACCAAAGGCTGGAGGGAAAACATGGGCTTGTCGAATGGCGCCCCGGGCCGACTATCAGTGCCTGTGAAGCGCGATCCGAATGCGCCACGCCCGCCGGCACCGGTGCCGATGCTAAAGATTGGCGACGAGACTCCGACTTCCGCCTTGGAACCACTCATTGACGAAATCGCCTCGTGCCTCCGGGAATGGCACTCAACAAATCTCCACGAGCTGCTACTGTCTCGCCAGTACGCCAAGCTGGACACCATGTCCAAGCTCATCGCAACCCTCAACTTTGCGCGGCAGCAATTCCTCCACGATGTCCTGACTGATTGGGAGTACGACGCCCTCCGGGAAAAGACCGTTTGGGACCTGGTCCGCGTCAACAAGCTTTGCGGGGCAGAAGTAATTGTCCGCGACCCCCATGAGCGCGGTCGGGTGCTCACCGGGGATGACTCGGTGGTGGAGATGACAAAACTGCAGTCCATCATGAGCCTGCTTGACGAGACACCGACTCCAGTGGCCGAGCTGACAGCGCTCCACCACCTGCTGGTAGATATTAAGGGGTTCGCCGGCGCATCCACCGAAGACACCACCGTGGTGCTCTACTTGGCCACCAAGACCGCCGGGGGAGCGTTGACACCCCTGTCCGAGAATTATATCGTAGAGATGCCCGCTGGTGGGCAGCTGGTTCATTTGACCCGAAACACGCACATGCGCACCCTCTTCGCCGATCTAACAGCCACCGAGATCGGGGACGTCCCCTCAATCGAATCCGACCTCTTCCTGGTCGTCAAAATCCGCGCCTCACAGCAAGTCATCGCCACCAAGCCAAGCTCACGGTCTGGGGCTGTCTCCCAAGCTCCGTTTGCCAAAGAACACGCCAAGCCGCCATTGTCCACCGGAAACAAATCGGTGCGTAGGAGCTTGATGTGGGCCGGCAAGAGCACGCGCTCGGCATTCTCGAGGGGCAACGGCAGACTCGACTCGCTGTCAGAGCAACCGGAAGAAGTCGTATTGCCGCCTACCGCAGGAAGCGAGAGCAGGGATGGAGCGCCCCCGAGCACCGCCAACTCCAAGACGGGACGCTCGTCCGTGGACGGCCAGATCACTCACACGGCGGATAGGACCGTTGGTGTTGGCGTGCTCAAGTTGAACCCTGTCATGAAGCAGGAGGAAGAGGTCGAGCACATCGTGACCATCTGGGCACCATCTGCCAAGCATATAGCCGAGAAGCCAGATGGCGAGGATTGGGACCCGGTACTGCGTGAGATCATGGACAGCAAGACGGGGTCCTACGAGAAGTCGAGGAGAGCCGAGCGCCTGCAGGTGCACCTACGCGCCTTCAACAACCCGGATGCTGATGCTTTGATCAAAGCGACCCCTACAGCACTGTCCAACATTTGCAAGACAAACAAGATGGGCTTCTCGGGCGCCCCAACGAAGCCCAGATCCGATATCTACCTGACGATTGACGAAGCCATCCTGACTCGCCAGACCCTGCTATCTCGATTCGGCGGGAGCCCAACAGCGCTTCCGAGCAGCTTTCACGCCAACAACCTCCAGATCACCCTCGAAGTTCGTAGGTCGAACGGCGAGCGCGTTGAGAACTGCATCCACCCTTCCTCCAACTCCGAGGCCGTCAGCACCTGGACCACTGTCGTCACTGAGCGGGGCGAACCATGGCGGCAATCGGTTAAACTCGTGCTCGCACCACAAGACGTTCACCAGGGACATGTGGTGATGTATCTCGCGGACGCGCCAAGCCCGCCCTTTGCTGTGGCGTACATGCCTCTCTGGGATCAGCAAGCATTTATTCGTGATATGACTCACGGCCTCTTACTCTACCGGTTGGATGAGCACACAAATACTGCCCAGGCTGGCCCGCAGGGGAAGGGTGGTTACCTCACTCTGCCATTCTCTGCCAGAGGCAAGGACGAACACCAGGCCGAGGTGACAGGGCCGCTCGCTATGGTGCGCGTCGAGACCTACCTCTGCAGCACGAGATTCTCGCAGGACCGGGTCGTCTTGGGGCTGCTAGCTTGGAAGGACTCCTCTCGGGAGGGGATTCCGGTGCTTCTCAAGCAGTTCATCTTTGTTGCTGAGATCGAAGTGGTCAAGCTGCTAAACGATGTCCTGGATGCGCTATTTGGCATTCTCTGCGAATATTCGGGTAATGATGACTACGAAGACTTGGTGTTTACCGCGCTTGTGAGGGTGCTGGATATCGTCCACGACAGGCGTTTTAACTTAGCGCCACTGGTCGACCAGTACGCCGAGAGCAGGTTCAACTACCCTTTTGCAACCCCCTGCTTGGTCAGGTCCTTCACCCGGCTCCTGTCCAAACCCACCGAACCCGAGACGGCAAGGAAGCTCCGAGCCACTTTCAAAGTTGCAAGGCACATCCTCAAGTTCATCACGCACGCTCGTGGCCAGCAAAAGGCCAAGGAGGCCGGCATCGGGATAACGGGTTCCAATCCGGGTTTTACACGCCACCTCCGGGTCATCTTTAAGGCTCTCGATGCCATGATGCGCAGTAGCTCGCCAGTGCTGGTGGGCAGTCAGACCCTGGCTGTCCAGCACTTCCATACCTGGCTCCCAGAGCTCGCTGGCCTGCTGACGACGGAGGAAATTTTACATATTGCTATCGACTTTATGGATTCTTGCTCCAGCGTCAAGGGCAAGCTGGTGTTGTACAAGCTGGTGCTCATCATCAACTACGCCAAACTCGACATCTTCTCGCATCCGGAGCAACGTTCAGCCTTGAGCGCCAACACCGTCCGGTGGATAGCACCGCACTGGGGTCACGTCGACGAGGTCACAGATTTGTGGAAGGACCAGGTTCGCCTGTGCTGCTCGGTCCTCGCCAGCCAAATCGAACACCTTGGCCCGGAGATCCCGGATTACATCCCGAAGATCATCCAATCTTACCTCGTCATCCAAGCCGTCCCGAAGAAACAAAAGGATCGCCTCTCCCTCCTCTTCCCGATTACCTACCCCTTCCCCACCCGCCCGATTACCGATGAAGCCGCTTTCGATGAAGCCCTTATCGAACTGTCCGCCGTTCTCTCGGCGCTCTCTAATTCTCCCGCCGGCATGCAACTAGAGCTCGCTGAAGATGACCTGCACGTCGTCGTTGAGAACTGCCTACGCGTACACATGAGTATCCTTCAGGGCGAGACTTTCCCCGCCGACTGGCTCAGTGCCCACATCTTCCACCACAAGTCAACCATGCGCACCTTGCAATACCTAGCCGGCATTTTGTTAGATTCCTTCCTGCCGCACCCAGACGAGGCCGAGAACTTTAACACGGAGCTATGGAAACTCTTCTTCACCACCTTGCTCAGCCTAGTCGGCAGCCCGTCGCTGGCGCTCGAGACCTTCCCAGAGCAGAAGCGCCGTGCCGTGTGGAAGATCGCCGGGGACGTGCGCGAGCACGGCGCCGACCTGCTCCGGAGGACGTGGGAGGCCATAGGATGGGACACCACCCTCGAGGAGCGCGCTCGCTACAGCCTGGCCAAGATGGGCGGCTACCAGGTGCAGTACGTGCCGACGCTGGTCGGGCCCATCGTGGAGCTGTGCTTGAGTGTGCATGAGGGCCTGCGCCGTATGGCGGTCGAGGTCCTGCAGACTATGATCGTCAGCGAGTGGACCCTGAGTGAGGATCTGTCGGTGATTCAGACCGAGATGATTGATTGTCTGGATGTGTACTTCAAGTCGAAGCCGTTGACGGAGAGTATCCTGCAGAAGTTGTTTGTTGGAGAGCTGTTGGAACGGTTTGAGCCGCTCGCGAGGGGGAAAGACGAGGCGCTTTTTGGGGCGCTGAGGGATCTGACGGATACAGTGGATGTGTTTTTGGACTTGTTGGTTGCGGTGCACAGTGGCGATGGGTCTGGCGAGGCCACGCATCTGATCCACCGGCTGCGGCTGATGGAGTTCCTGCGCGATATGCAGAAGGAGGAGATCTTCATCCGCTATGTCCACCAGCTGGCCAACCTCCAGGCGGATGCTAGGAACCACGCCGAGGCTGGTCTGGCCCTGCGGCTGCATGCCGACGTGTACGACTGGGACCCATTGCGGACAACGCCCGCTCTGCAGGATCCAGAGTTCCCTGCACAGACCCACTTCGAGCGCAAGGAGCGTATCTACTTCGATATGATCAAGCATTTCGAAGACGGCGAGGCTTGGAGCAGCGCCCTGGCTGCCTACAAGGAGCTGCAGGCGCAGTACGAGACGAACACCTTCGACTTCGCTAAGCTTGCCCGCACCGAGCGCGCCATCGCGACCATTTACGAGACGATCGCCAAGAGCGACAAGCTGGTGCCCAAGTACTTCAAGGTCATGTTCAAGGGCCTCGGCTTCCCGGCCAACATGCGCGAGAAGGAGTTCGTCTTCGAGGGCTCCCCCGCCGAGCGCACCTCCAGCTTTACCGACCGTATGCAGGAGATGTACCCGTCGGCGCGCATTGTTACGAACGAGCACATCGACGACGTCGAGGGCCAGTTCCTCGTCATCTCGACCCTGAGCGCGCACCGCGACCTCGGTCACCACGTTTTCCAGCGCGCCCGCGTGCCCCAGATCATCCGGGACTATCTCATCTCGGCCCATCCGCAGGCGTTCTCTGTTACCAGCAAGCGGAACACTACCGGGCCCGTGGCGGAGCACTCCATTGAGAAGATTGTCTACACAACGGCAGAGCCGTTCCCGACGATTCTGAGGCGGAGCGAGATTGTGGCCGCGCAGGAGGTGCGGCTGTCGGCGAAGGAGACGGCGCTCGAGCGGATTGTGCGGAAGACGGCGGATATGTCGGCGCTCGAGAAGAAGGTGGCGGATGGCGAGGGCGGGGACGAGAGCGCGCAGCTGCTAGTGGATGCTGTTAGCATCAGTGTGAATCGCAACTCGGAGAGCAGCGTGGTGGCGTACCGCCAGCTCATACCGGGCACGCCCCGGACGACGTCGCCGAGGGAGTTTGATTCGGACCTAGGGGCGCCAGAGTTTGATCCCCAGGAAAATGCCATCAAGATGGCGTTGGTGGACCATGCGATCATGCTCAAGAGGTGTCTGGCGACGTTTGCGAAGAGCGGGAACGAGATCCTCACACGACATGTGGAGGATCTGCAGCGGTGTAAGTGCCCTTTCGGTCATTCATCTCGTGGCTGTCACTAACAGATTGTAGTCTTTGAATCAACGTACGCGCCCGAAATCGCAATCTTCACTCCCGTCCAACCCGTCCGCGAGACCACCACCCCGTCTCCCACCTGGCCCCGCTCACCCGCCACCGCGCTCGGCAACGCCCCTCACCACGCCGCTACCAAATCCACTTCGACCGTCCCGAATGGCGCCGTAACGGAAGAGGCAACTCTTGTCCAGCCCGTGCCCCTCCAAAAAGGCCGCGGGCCCCGCCTCAGTTTCCTCGGCGGCCGCAAAAAGGATCAACAACCCCCGCGGGAAGTCAACGGCGACCACCACCAAGCCGCAATTCAAGAAGAGACTGAGCCCATCCCCTCCGGAGCCACCGCCAAGAGCACCACCTCCTCAACCAAGGAAGCCCCCACCAATAACAGGCGATCCTTCTTCCGCACCCTCCCACAAATGACTGCCAGCGAGGCCGGGACCGCATCATCGAGGGAACGCGGCGGCGGTGTGCACACCAACGGCACCGGCCCAGGGCCCTATTACGCGCGCTCGCAGCCCTCGCAGTCCCACCTGCCCGACCTGAGTCCCGGCGGCTCCGAGGTGTTTTCGTCGCCTTCGCCGGCCACTGTTAACGGCGGTTTTGGCATTGGAGTCGGCGGTGGCGGGAGCGAGAAGGGCGCGTACCACGCGCAGGTGTACGAGACGACCCCGCCGCAGCATCCGGCGTCGCCACCGGCCGCGCAGCAGCAGCAGGGGCATTCGTCGATTATGGGGCATGGCGTGGGCAGTGTGAGGAAGAGGTTGAGTATACTGAGGTTGGGGAAGAAGAGTAGCCGGGAGAGGGGTGGGGGGTTGGGAGGGGTGGATGAGGAGTGAGCTGTCTCTGTTATCTTGTCTTGAGAGGCGTTGAGATGGCCATTTTGGGGGCTGTTGGGATGGTGGTCCCAGGTGTGGGGGGTGGATGAATGGTCCCCGACTTGACGGACAGACGGATACCCTGGTGTGGTGTCATGGTACATTTCCTTTGTGGATGTTCTAATATCTTCTCTCGGGTTGTGATGCAATCTGTTGCCTTGTTTCCTTTCGTTCTAGCTTTTCTGTTCGGGCGCTGGATATACCAGCTCCATATACCCTTGTACACACATGGAGGGATCAGGCAGGAGGATGCCCCGGGGTGGGTGGATGGATGGACGCCTGCTGTTGTCAGCATTTTATTTTGTTGTATTCATGCCTGCACTTACTTTCAGGTCTTCTGTGACCGTCGTTGCGCTACATACCCCCTTGGCTGGCTTCGGGATCGTGGAGGCCCTGGCACTCGCCACCTTTTTCTGTACTGCTTGTCTCGGCCTGCTTGCTTTTATTCTCGCTGTATACACACGCGGTTTCTTTCTCATAATTCCCTTGTATTGTATCTGTTTTGTTACGTTTAATAACTTTCTTTTGAGCCGTCGGTGCTTCCCGAGTCCATGCGGTGGATCATGTTATTTGTTTTGTACAGTACATCGGGAAAAATAGTTAAGCCTTATACTTGGGCGTCGGGGGGATAAGATAGAGGTGTCGGGGCTTGTTGGCTCGAGGGTGGAGGAACCCGGAGGGGCACGGGCAATGGGGTTCTGATGTAATAAATAAATAAAGATCAGTCAGGTTGATGTCATGATATCTGTATAAAATCCGGGTTTGCTCGTGATCCTCTCGTCCTGCAATACTTACATACCTAGGGAAAGATAGCCTCGCCTCGATGACAGGCAAGGGATTTTGTACCCCTTGGGAACCTTAACAAGGGCAACTTAACGTGCAAGAGACTCCTGCTGCTCAGAATCGGGTCATATGATGGAGAGTCATCTCGATATCGAGGCGATATCCATGTCATAGGTCCGTGGTCGAGAACCTTAATGCGGTTTGATCTAGACCTGGATTATAAATTCCTCACGCCCAACGAACGGAACTGTTCCTTCTTCCACACTTTTACTTCTCATCAATACCGGAAGCAAATACGCGTATCCTTTCTCGTCCCCCTTCTTCTGCCCGTACAAGGGTAGTCATAACTAGCGCAGCTCTCTCTCTTCTTCCCTCGGCCAAGATGATGCGGTCCTCAGTCCGCTCACGGTCCCGGCTAATGTTGCTGGTTCTTGCCGCCTTTCTATTTCGCCTCTCGTTGCGGAGCATCTCGTTTTCTGCCCCGGGGGAATCTCTCGGCGTGTTCAGGGAGTCGGCACGGGGACCCAGCCCCGTTCAAGTGCCGCCCCCGATCAGTGATTGGGAAGTCTCCGGGTGGGAACCGGCAGGTGCCGTATACCGCATGAAGGTGTACAAGCCCGAGCCCGCTGGGCCGCCCACGCTCCCCGTCACTGACCCATTCCCCCTGCTGTCCCAAAACCCCCCGCCGGCACCGGGCAATCTTCGCGCACCGAGGGTCAACCGCCCTCCGCGGAAAAACTCGCGGGAACAGACGCCGTTGTTTGTCGGCTTCACGCGCAACTGGCCGCTGCTGCTCCAGTGCGTCGTGAGCTACATCGCGGCGGGCTGGCCCGCGGAGGACATCTTCGTGGTGGAGAACACAGGCGTGATGCACGCGAACCGGGACGGCAAGCTGACGCTGCAAAACCCATTTTACCTGAACCACACCCAGCTAGCAATGCTAGGTGTGAGCGTCATCACCGTATGCACACCACCCTAGCATTCTGCCCCTACCCACGACGACGAACTAACCAACCAACCACCTAGACACCAACCCTCCTCACCTTCTCACAACTCCAGAACTTCTACCTCTGGACCGCCCTCACCCACAACCACCCCTACTTCTTCTGGACGCACCAAGACCTGCTAGTCTTCTCCTTCGAAAACAAAACCACCTCCCCGACCGCCTCGTCCTCCCTCTACACCAACGCCCTCGCCACCCTCCGCCACCTGACCACCACCACCACCAGCCCCGCCCACACCACCCCGCCCACCAACACGCCCTGGGCGCACCACTTCTTCGCCTACGACCACCTGACGCTGGTCAACCGCGACGCGGTGCTCGACGGCATCGGCGCGTGGGACACGCAGATCCCGTTCTATGCGTCCGACTGCGACGCGTACTTGCGCGCGAGCTGGGCGGGGCTGGCGCAGACGCAGAGCCAGATTGGCTTGATTCTGGATGTAGGGGAGGTGATGGTGGATTTGGGGGCGTTGTTGCGGCTGCCGGGCAGCGTGGCGAGACTGGCGGGGGATGGGGCGCTGGGGTTTGGGGGAGAGGAAGGCGGCGAGGTGTCGGGGGTGAGAGGGGAGGAGGCTGGGTATGTGGAGAGTTGGGAGCGGTTGGTTGCGTTGGGGGGGAGGATGCAGCGTGATAAGTATGTGAATGGGAATGGGTTGCGGAATACGTGGCAGGTAAAGCAGAAGGGGGGGCAGGGTGAGCCGTTCTATCGGGATGCGGACGGGTTTGAGATTGGGAACAAGATCATGATTGAGACGGGGAGGAATGTGTTTGCGGAAAAATGGGGGCACCGAGGGTGTGATGTCGGGCGCATGGGGGTGGTGGGGGAGGATGCGTGGCGGTTGGAGAGGGATTGGGACGAGGAGGCGGAGGGGGAGGCGTTGGAAGCTGAGAGGGGCTCGTGGTGATCAAGGGAAACCATTGTTGAGTCTGTTTGGCCTCGAAAGTGTGACAGCGTGATCATGATGTTCAAAAAGATATAAAACCCTCCCTAGCCCCTTCCCCCAACGCCGTCCGGCCCCCCCTTTCCCTTTTTGTTCTAAGGAGACTACATACTAAGTTGAGCTGTCCGCGCCACGCAAGACCTGTAAACTATTTATTTATCTAAACCAATACGCTTTTGCCTTCGAAGGAAGGAAGAAGCATAGGGAAGGAAACTAAAACATGGTATCTAAAACACAGAGACAGCACCTACTCCCGATAATTGTGCAACTCCTCTTATGGTCGGACCCCCCTTTTTCTTGACCTAAATCCAATGCGCAGCCCCCGACCCGACCACCCCACACCACCGCTCCTTCAGCACATAAGAACGTTCTGCGGCATAGTACTGCCATAGAGGGCCACATTATTCGGCCAAGCCTTGTTGATCCAATAATACGTGATGAACACGTGCGCCAGCGCCGCCAGGACCTGTGTCCCGGTGAAGTTAACGTCGGCGACAAGGGGTATGGTGTACTCCATGGGCTTCTCCGGGTCTGCGCTGCTCAAGTCGGGCATGGGCGGGCAGCTTAGCGAACCCCCGCGGCACACAAACCGGGCGGCGAGGAAGCTCGTGATGTCGGTCAAGGTGAGTGACTTGCAGACGTCGCGTGAAAGGTTGGGGCAGCAGATCATGGCCCATACGAGGTCATCTCCTAGCGCTCCACGCGGGGAGATGATGGGCTTGAGTGAGCAGGATGCCTTGGAGAGGAGTTGCATGTCGTCGACCGAGAACATAGCTTGGCTCGTCTTGCGCCTGCGCTGCAGTTCATTGCAGAGCTCAAGCGAACAGTGGAGATCATCATTAGAGGCGTCTTTGGCCGCTCCGGGAGGTCTCGCTGTGAAGCCGCGGGTGGGGAAAATTTCCGTTGCAGCCTTGTTCGACAGCTCTTCGATGTGCTCATCGGCTTCGTTGAGATCCGCTAGTAGAATACGGGTAGGTGAGAAGTAGAATCCATCTGGGCGCAGTAGCAGCAATGCATTTTTCATCAGCCCAAGGATCTCGTCATCCATGTATAGATCGCCGAGGTGGTGAGGGTATCGGCCGGGGTCGATGCCGTCGTCGAGCGAGACATACCGGCGGTCGTACTCCTTGCATCCATTGGCAGAGAACCCACGGCTGTAGGCTAGTTCGCCGTTAACGACGACAGAAAGAAGGCCGGGGCATGGACGTATGAGTTCCTTCATGCCGGAGGAACCCGAGTTGGTCTTGTCGAGCCCGAGCCTCAGGAGTGATTCGAGGGGGTCAGGGTCCAGATTTCTGGTGCCACGGTCCGCTTGGGTTGGGTTGTTGCGACCAGCCTCACGCTGGAGTGCCTGGGGCTGGTCTTTCTTCTTCCCAAACAACTTAAGCATGATATCGTCGCTGGAAAGATCTGCCGACGTAAGAGCCTCAAAAAATTGCGTTTCCGTGTCTTCGACGACTTCGGGCTCCAGGTCACGGGGGCCCTTGCAACTGTCCGTTCCGCCGAGATAAAGGACGCCCTCGTTCATGTTGCGGGAGGGTGGAGGTGTGCTGGGGGGATGCGTTATGTACTGGACCAGGATGTGATGGCGGGCCTGTAATTGCGCTATGTCTATATCAACGGCGAGAGAGGATATTGTCGGACCTCGTGCCGTTTCCAGAGGCATCATGGACCCATACGGACGGGTGGAAAAGGGCAACGGTGAATCTAGTAAATTCGGTGGCCGGGAGGAGATCTTAATGATATTGTATGTACAATAGGCCCTCAATTTATTGTCAGCATCTTGAAAAGTGACTCTACTATGTAGACTACTATCAAGTCATGAATGATTAGCGAGTGTATTAATTCTGCTCCTAAGGATCCTTCGAAATCGGTAATGTGGACACATGTAGAAAACAAAATCGAAACAAGGACTGTTGTGAAACACGACTGCGGGGTGGCCAAGGTCAAGGTCTTGTTTCTATGTGCGCAAATGCGCAAACATAAGGCGGCTGACAACACCTGGATTGGTCTAGGCCTCCCAAGTATGTACCTTGCTTGAAACAAGGCATCAATCACTCACTGCGATACCACACTGCACAAGCACGACATCGCACGATACAACGCAGTCGGCTTCGACGGCTGCCATGCAAAACATGCATATCCCGCTGCAAGTTGAGCCAGTAGCGGACGGCAGTCTCACCAATCCTTGATAGTATGTGGTTGGTTGGCGGATTTAATGGAGACCAACAGAAACCAAGCTGCTCCAAGTCGAATTGTAAAGACAGAGAGGTTTGGGGCACACATGAGGGGGAAATAAATGGAATGTCTAAAGTACTGGCGAGGGAACAAAACAACAAACGATTACCCTTGGGTGCTCACCCGGACTCGCCCTTGTAAGTGATAAAATAGAATTTGATGACAAAGTACCGTCTACAGCCAAAAGACTTTTGGTCTGCTCAATAACAGCACCTTCTTTAAAGGACCCTGCCGTTCCAAGTTGTCAATCTGTCATCCCACCTGTAAACCCATCAAACCTATAAGAAACAACAAATGAAAACCCCCCTAAGGCCATCAAAGAGTGTACAACCCAATCCTACAACCAGCAAACAAGTAGCAAGCAGCAAACCATCACTCCAGCCGCGGGACAAAGTCAAAGTTCCCAATAGCAAACGACTGATCCCCCCCATTGGACGACGACGTAAAGTACGCCGAGTCCATACTAAAGTTATCGCACCCAAAGTCCAGCCCACCCGACAGCACCTCATCCACAACCCCAAACTGCAAGTTATTGCACAGCTCATTGTACAGCGGATCCTCGCGCAGCCCGTCCAGCAGCTGCGCAACCTTGGTGTCGGCACCAGATCCCGAACCCGACCCCGCACCGAGGGGACTCGGCGGCGGCGAGCTGGGCTCCCTGCTGTTGCTGTTACTGTTGCCGGCGGGCGACAGGCCCTGAGGGTTTAGCAGCGCGCCCGCGCCGATGGCGGTGGAGGAGGCCTCCTCCTGGAACTGGAAGGTGCGCAGCATGGTGGTCTCGACGTCGCGGATGATCTCGGCGGTCTTCTGGTTGGCTTTCTCCTGGATGTCCTCGAAGAGTTTGTTGACGTACTGCTCCATGGCGGAGCGCACCACGCGGGGGAGCTCGCGGCGGATGAATTCGCGGCATTCGTCGAGGTTTTGGAATTGGCTTTTGGCGGATTTGGAGGAGTCCGTTTCGGAGTCGTAGTCTGGGGGGGTTTGTTAGTAGGGAGAAGGTGGGGGGGTTGAGGGGTAGGTGGGGACATACATGGTGAGGGGATCTTCTCGCCCGGGAAGATGACCTTGTACATCTCCTTCCATTTATCTTCTTCCGAGGAATGGGGCTTGGCCCTGGTGCGGAGCTGTTTCTCCTGCTCCTCGGTAATAGCATCGGACGACTTCTCTCGCAGTTTGCAAGGGACGTCAGCCCGCTGGTGGCTCTTGAGCAGCTCGGGCTTGTCAAAGTGATCAAAGCACCGAGGGCAAAAGTTCTTGAGGGAGTGGCGGCGGTAAACGTGTTCTCTGAGCACATCATCAGCAACAACGCACATAAGAAGAGGACAAGCCAAAACTCACTTGACACGATGCACATCCTCCCACCCCGGCCCGCAGCAAGTCTTGGTCTTCTTGTACTTGGCCGGATCGTGCTTGCAAAACGGGCACGCAAACGTCTTCTCGTTTGCCTCCTTGGGGTTCATCTTCTTCTTCTTCGCCTTGTCTCCGCCCGCCGCACGCGGACCACTCTCCTCGACATCGTCCTCCTCCCTGCCTCTCTTCACTCTCCGCCGGGGAGCCGCCACCGCCGCGCCGGCAGCGGTGGCGGACGCAGGAGAAACTGAGTTATCAAGACATCTATCTAAAGACGTTTGAAAGAAAGCCATAGATCTATCCACGATTTCCTTCTTTTTGCGGCTCAGGAAGCTTTCACGGTTGGACGTGGTAGCCGAGTGGTGTGGCGGTGGTGGCGGGGTGCCTGAGCTGCGGGATGCCATGGACCGACTGGGCTGGACCGGAAAGGGGAGGGGTGCGATCCGGGGCGAGGGGGTTGGTCAGAGGGGGATCCCTTGACCTTGAGACATGAGATCCAGGGTGTTGGGATGGTAGTGACAGTGGGTGCAGGGGCAGAGTGTTTGTTGTTGCGGCACTGCGGAGAGTACTGGCAGGATGTTGAACGGGGTAAGTGACTCGAGGTGGGCCGAAAGGAGAAGGCTGCGAGGACGCGAGTGTTTCCGGGAGGAGGTGGAGATGGCTGAAGGCGGAGGTTAAGTGCTAATAAGATAAGAGAAGTAAGCGGGAGCGAGAGTACGGATGAGACAATGGTCTTGTTGGAGAAGGAGGAAGATCGGGGAGAAAGAACCATTCGGCGGATCTCAATGTCATGAAAGAGCTATATACCTAAGCACTCCCGTTTGCGCAAATGCGGAGATCCAGCTCAGCGGAGGTCTCGGGACCTCGGTGACACACCCGTTCTTAGGATCCCCGAGTGACCAAAGCGATTCTCCAATAGCCGATCCCCGCGCCGGGGCGCATGCGTCGGGACGGGTGAGCACGCTAGGTCGAGAAAGCATTGGCCGGCTGTACCGATGACACGCAGCACAGCGCCTAAGAGGGGAAAGCACGGGGGCCACTGCCTTGGCCCGTATGCAGTCACCGTGACATTGCGCGAGATGCTAGCGCGAGATGCAAGTGCTCAATTGCGGGATCATCGTTCGCAGCCCGGTACATTAGTCCCGCAGATAAGGCTGAGCGGGGAAAAGGAGGCGAGGAGGTGCCTATTCGGCAGAGAAAGCCAGGATGGCGACCTGCCGAACCATTGTGTTGTGTCAAGTTGATCCGCTGATGACTCGCATGTCTAGCGTATGCCGGTCCTTGCTCGTTAATTGGAAGATTGGGCGTGACGTTGGTGTTCGGGAAGAGAAGGATCCGGGTTGGTCCCGAAAGACCGGAGGCTTCGGTGATGCCGTCCGACGAACGACAACTGAGTCCTGCGTGTTCTAACCAAGGTAGATGCGACGCCACAATATCTGACTCCCATGAGCCCCTTGCGACTGACCGAAAATGAAGACAGCAAGCAGCTCAATCGCGGAGTCTAAAGTTTGACCACGAGGTAAACACCGTCGTCACTCCCGAACCGGGTTCCTGAAACCGCAGCCTCGGGCCTCAGACAATACGGGCTGGACCTGCATTGAGGACAAGGAAACTGACTCGCGCCAGGTTTCCGAATGCTCAATGGCGAAATTCGACAATGCGGTCGCTAGGGGGATTTGGCTCGTGGCCGATGGAGGATAAAAGACCCCGTTGACAGCTGGGTTTCCACAATGAATGGGCACCGCCAACAGCCTGATATCTCCAGCCCAAGTAGGTGAAGAGAGAGACACACGGGACTTGTACTGTCTTTAGCAACTTAGCTTGACAAATCCACACAATGTCCCAAGGGGTAGACACGTCGATCCAGCTTTCGGGAGAGGAGTAAGAAGGCCGACTTCCAGAACGACATGCGTGGATGGGCTAACAGGGATATAGACAACCTTCGATAGACACGTCATACTCGCTCGAGCGGTACCTCAACAGTGATGGGGGGCTCACGGAACGGCTGCTGAGAGGGCTCGATGCGGGCGATATCGTGAGCCGAGTTCAAACGGTTGGGTGTGAGGTGAATACGCTCGCGGGCGGGGCTGCTGCGCAGCCCCAAGGCTCAAATTGATGAATGGGTGATAAATACATTACAAGGTGTTGTAGGTTACGTTTGGGCATGTTGCCAGCAAGTACGGAAATTAAGGTTCAGGGGCGATGGGGAGGTCGCCTTCGCGAAGGCAGAAATTGGGCCAAAGGCCTAGAACTGGACTTAGCTTTACATCCAAAGCAAATACAATTCCACTTACCGCGGCATCGAGATCCAGCCAATCTGTGGTCTTCCACCTGCCCCATAACCGTGGAACAAGGCCGGGGACAGGACTTGCGGGGGTGCTGCTGTTATCAGTCCGACCACCCAAGGCTTCGCGAGCAATGTCGGCTTCCCAATGGGCACGCAGCGCATCCTCAAGGAGCTGCTCGTCGAGGGCTTCAAGGCCACCGGCACGGGTCTCATTGGTTTGCTCGTTGCTCGGGGCCTTATCATTGTGGAGTTGACGGACCGCTTCTTCCTGCAGCTCCTCGAGGATGACAGCCCATCTCCGTGCGGGTGAGTATTGGTTAGTGCCTTGGACAAGGGCTTTGACGGCTTTGTTGGCGAGCTCAGTCAACTTGGCATCGGTTTCAGGTTTGTAGTTGTGGTAAATTCCGCCAGGCAAAAGTTTCTGGCGGTCCCGAACGAGGGGGACGAGGAACAAGATCGAAACGGCCATGTAAATGAGGTGGTGGGGGTGGAGAAGAGTGTGAAAATGACTCTTATCCCGTTCCGCCTGCTCGCGGGCAAGATTGACGGTGATGGTGAGCGTTACGCGGGCGGCCTCGATGCAAGTTCGGATGGCAAGATCGGCCGTTTGCTTCTTCTCACGGTCTGTAGGGTATGGCGCCGTCAAAAATGGCCGATAGACTAACATCTGGGCGTGGTCGTGGGCCAACTGCAGCAAATTCTGCTGGCGACGCCAAGTGAGATGAAGCAGTGAGGGTTTGATGGCTTACATGAGGGATGGTAGCTGCGCTCGCCACTCGTCAACTGCCTTTCCCAGGCGAAGTGCAGATTCGAGCCTCTAAGCTTCCGGGACATCATCGAGCGTGTACGCCTGGCGCATTATCTTCTCGACAATTTTGGCCAATCTAACATGGGTCAGCAAACTTGGAAACGTACAGCAACATACCAAGGGCCGTACTTGGCCTGTTCAAGCAATGCTTCCATATAGCAGTCATTCTTGTGCGGACGAAAAGGGCCGGAGCGACCCATATCCTCATCATTGACGCAGTCTGGAAGTGCCTGGTCCGTCATGTCGATGCTGAGGTGTGGGGGTTGGCCAGTTACCGCCGCGATGTGCTTGTCGATGATATAGGCCGACCAGAAAGTCCGTCTCTCGCATTGGACCTTCGCATATTCTGGATGGACAACAATCTCGGGGCCAAGACCCCGATTTCTGCCTCGTCGTCGGTGCAAACCAAGGCAAGTGAGCATCTGGACGGCGTTGCTAAAGACGTAACACGCTTGGCTGAGCCGACATGTACAGAGGAGATAGAGCGTTTGCAGGAGGCGAGCCTGCACAGACTCTAGCTTGGGTGGGCCCGGTTCGCTGCCAGTCAAGTTGAAGGTGATGAGAAACGGGTTGTCGCCATTATTGACGGTCCAGAGCCATTTTTGACGGAGCTCCCTATTCCCGGGGCGCCAGCGGCTGTAGTTGAACATGATCCCGAGAGCCATGGTCATGAGCGCGATGGCTGCCTTGCCGTGGCCGATTCCAGACTCCAGTGGCACCTCCTTCTCCCAATTTTGGTGGACGGTGTCTAGCCACAGCCTCGCGGTGAGACGGTGGAGGAAGTGGAAGGTTTCGGTCCAGCCGATGGCAAATTTGTCCTGCAACAGACGCCACAGCTCTCGTGTTTGAGGGAATTTGTGGGGTTCAGAAGGGTTAATGGGCATATCGCCAGAGAGTAGAACGAGTTGATCAGCGGGAGCGGGTTGGCCGGACATTCCGAGAGCCTGGGCTGTGGCAATCTTTCGCCAGGCTCTGTGGAGAAAAAAGAGAGGAGGTATTTCTTCTCCGGCATACCTGACGGAAAACTGAAGAGGTGCGACGGCTGGGTCGTTTCGGCCCGAAGAAGACTCGTCTGGCCGCTGGCGGTTTAACGCTTCGAGGGCCAACTGACGCTCGCGTCTGGGGCGGGTTAGCCTGTCGAAATCACGAGTATAACCGATGGGGTTGAATACTCACCTCCAGGCATTCTCCCGCAACTGCTGGTGGCACAGGTCCTCCAAGTGCTCGTTGGCTGGCACGGCATCAGGCGACCTTTGATGGGCACGACTACGGAATTGTTTCAGTATTTGGTCACACAAGAGGAAGCATGGGGAGACGGACTACTTGAAGGTGCATTCAACTCTCTCCTTGAAGCACGTTTCGCATGGGAGCTTGCCTTGACAAGGGAGCTTATGGGTCCGACAGTGGTCGCATGAGCGGGCCATCCAGCCCTTATCGCGGTGTTCTTTCCCTTTTTCGTTCAGCGGTTGGGCTTAGTTGCGGGCCTCTCCGTTGTCCCCCTCCGGGGGCGGAGGGGGGGTTCTCGCGACGCCTCTAGTGTACGGTGCGTCGTAGGTACAGGTGATGCCCTTGCGAGTGCCTGAATAGGGGCAGATTAGTCGAGTCGGGATGACGAGAGCAGGCCGGAACGTTGGAATACATGGAAAGCATGGCTTGAAGCCGGAACATCCCGGGTGCTTGTTCTTGGGACGGCATTGGTCACAGGTGCGGATAATTCGCAGTCGCTTCGTTGTCCGGCCTGATGCAGCCTCATCTTCAGAGCCATCAGGGGCGGCACGTCTTCGCGTGCCGGATGCGCTGGACAGAGGGGAGCTGGGTGAGGCGAGCGGAGAAACGGGATCCTGTTTCGGTATGGGCTGATGCACATGCGTCGATTGTGATGTTGGGCCCGCTGGAGATGCTGTTGGAGGTGCTGCGGAAGGTCCTGCAGACGCTGAAGCCAGGAAATGCTGGGGCAAATTGTTGCTGTGTAAACTCAGACATGGCCTTGCAGGACCTCGAGGCTCTCGATGTAACATGGAAACAACAACACGTTTCTGCAGGTCCTGCTGGATAAGCTATCGCCAATCCCTGGTGTGTCCCGACAGCCGGTTGTCAAAAGAGAGAGTCCGTGATTGAGGTCGAATTTCCAGCTTCGAACGGTGATTGGATTTCCTTCTCAAATCTCCGGCTACACAAGTGGGCCCAATGTTATGTGCTTCCAGTAAAACTGACTCAGCAGCTTAACTGACATGGATCTGGGCTCCCCTTTTATTAAACGAAGTCCCCAAATTGTGATTTGAAGATCATCCATTTTGAAGCCGGAAAGTTCTTCCTGCTCACTACGTAGTTTTTGTGTTTGTGCTTGTGCCAGTGCACCACAATTACTTCGTAGAGTTCGTTCTTTTGTGTTTGGTACATAACTACCGAATTAATCTGTACATAGAAACTCAGCTACAGATGACATAGATACTAACTATTTCGTACTGTGCGTTAACTTCGTCCGGGTTGGGAAAGTTCAAAAGGCATTACGTCATATTTCACAATTGACCCCATGCCAACAAGAAACACCTTAACACACCCCCTCCTTCCTCCTTCCTGGCCGATTGCATGCAGGGCACAGAAGCAACAAGACCGTTGGCACAACTGGACCCTTTCTGAGCACACATCAAACTGCATACCATAACCATGGCACCAGGCACAATCCGACTGGGTACGGCCTCCCCTGGAACCCAGGCTACTACCGCTGAAACCCTAACCCAGCTTGAGCACATCGCCCGGCAGGCCGCCTTGAAGAAAATCGACATCCTCCTCCTCCCAGAGGCTTACATTGGGGGTTACCCTCGCGGAACTCACTTTGGCTGCGTCATCGGCTCCCGGTCTGAAGAGGGCCGGGATGAATATTTGCGCTATTTCCAAAACGCTGTTGACCTGGGCGATACCGTAGGCGATGGAGCGGGTGCTGGACTGGCTTGGGTGAACAGGGAACTGCCAAGTGATGCCGTGCCAGGGCTCGATGGCGGAGGCGATGCGAGCGGAATCTCCAACAAGCGGGGCGATGGAACTCGCGAAGAGCTGGAGCGAATCGCTCGCGAGACCAACGTATTCATCGTCACCGGCCTGATTGAGAAAACGGGGGGAAGCATGTATTGTTCCGCGGTTTATGTATGTCCGAGATTAGGTATCATCGGCAAGCGGCGGAAGGTCATGCCAGTAAGCTCTCTTGCATCTTGGGTCGTCATCATCATTGCGTGGCTATCTGACACTCACAGACCGGAACCGAAAGACTCGTGTGGGCCCAAGGCTCACCAGCCACTCTCCGTGCAGTCAGCACCATCATCCGCGGCGTACGCATCAACCTCGCAGCCGCCATCTGCTGGGAGAACTACATGCCCCTAGTGCGGCAGGCCCTGTACGCGCAAAACATCAACCTCTACCTCGCTCCAACTGCCGACGGCCGGGATTCATGGCTCTCTCTCCTGCGTACGGTGGCCATGGAAGGCCGCTGCTTCGTCCTCAGCTCCAACATGTGCGTGCGGAGCACACCAACACCGACACTAAACAACGGCCACGCCGCGGTCTCCACCCAACCTCACCAAACCGACGGAACCGATGGCACGATCCAGGATATATCTCCCCCGGCCCGCGTGGGGACGCACCACCGCCGCAGCTCCTGCGTAACCGAGGAAGGCTTCGAGATCGCGCTCCCGGGGGCGACGACGACACCGACAACCTCACCACCCTCGCACGAACCACACCCCCACCACCACCGCCGCCGCCGCCGCCAATCCACCCTCGACGAAGACGGCAACGAGATCGTCCTGCCCTACTCCCCGCCCCCACCACCCTCCTCCTCCCACCCGCCAGGCAGACGCCAATCGGTGTTCGACGACGACGGCAACGAGATCGTCCTCCACGCAAGCGACGACAACAGCAGCCGCGGCGTAACCAGGAGCGGCGGCAAGCCAACCGCCACCAAACCAATCCCACCCCCCACAGCCCAAACCAGCACAACAAGAGCCCCCATACCCACCACATTCACGTCCCGCGGCGGCTCATCCATCGTCTCCCCCTTCGGTGACGTCCTCGCGGGTCCGCAGTGGGAAGACGATAGCGGGCTGATTTACACGGACGTCGATTTCTCGGACTGCATCCGGGGCCGGCTGGATCTGGACACGGCGGGCAGTTATTCGCGCAATGATTCGTTCAAGTTTGAGGTGCGGGGGTTGGATTTGTCGCCGTTGCCTTATTCTTGATGTTTCTCTTCCGGGGTAGGTCGGGGTAGGTAAGGGTGGGAGGGTGGTTGAGTTCGTTAGCTTTGGGGTTATGCTTGTTTGGTATTTGGGCCGTTGGGTTGGAATCGTATTATTGTGTGGGCTTGGGCTAAGCACGTCACGAGAAGGAGCAGGTTGGATCGGAAGGTTGGTTTGTCTCGTATCAGGGTGAATTGCTTCCCTGTGTAGTGACCTATGCGGAGGTAATGACTGAAAAAAGAAAACAGAATGCGTACGCCTAGGAAAGCTCGACGGTTACACGAGCTAAAAGTCGCTGCCGCCGTGTGTAACCCAATGAACACCATGCCAACCCGACCATTGAGAGCCACCAGCCATAGCTGGTTTACCAAAAACACCATAGGAGAGAATCCGACCGACATAAAACCCTGATCCACCCTGACCCACCATAAACCCAGACCCAGAACCCATATCCCGTTCATTAATCCATACCAAACCGACAGACCAACAACCCCGCCTCTTTCAGTTCTTCTCCTTCTCAGCCTCCTCCTTCTCCCGCTCGAGCTCCTTCTCCTCCTCCTCCCCCTCTCTCGGGCTCGCCAGCGGGCTCGTCCCCGATGCCGGCACAGCCAGTCCACCACCAATGCTCCCGGCTACACTATCCGCCCGCCCATGGCCAAACAGCCCGCTCCGCACGCTCGCCCCATCCCCACCGCCATAGCCCTGTTTCGCGTAGAAACTGTTCCGCTCGCTCGCCGCCGTCGTCCCCAGGATCCCCGTAGCCGAGTAGATGCTGGTCCGCTCGGTCGCCCCGATCCCACCCATGCCAGAGCTCGCGCCGCGGTGCAGGCCCGGCGTCGTCGGGCCGCCGACGGTGCCGTCCATGGTTGCCGAGAGCACGCTGAGCGGGAGCGACTCGCGGCTGCCGCCCCAGAGGGAGGAGGGGGCCAAGGCGCGGACCGAAGCGTCCGTGTCAAAGGAGCGGCGGCGGCGGCGCTTGGAAGAGGACGCGAGGGTGAGAATGGACGCGTTGTCGGTGAGAAGGTTGTTGGCCGTTGCGGTGTGGTAGGTGGCTGGGCTGGAAGCGCCCGGGGTGCCGCTGGCTAGGTGGGCGGGGATTGCGGATGCTGGAGAACCGGTCGGGAAAGGTTGGTTGAAGTGGATCACTTGCGAGTTGGAATTATGGGAGTGTTGGTTCGTGGTTGTCTGGTTGTTGTTGCCGGTGGTTGGGGCGATTGTTTGTATTGTCGTGAGTGTCGTCGTGAGAGATCGAACAGAGGGTGCGGGGGAAGAAAAGGTGCTGTCACCCCCTCTCCGACCGTTTGCTGTCCGGCTTGTGCCTGCCACGGACGTATCTCCGTGCGAAGGCGCAATTATCGAGCGACACGTCCCCTGTTCAGTCGATATTGTCGGCGCCATCGAGCGGCCGCCCGTTGTTGGAGGCTGTTGTCCGTCATGTGACAGCTGTACGGAGTCGGCTCGGTCGAGAGATGATACGCTAGTCATCCGCCGGCTTGGGCCTGAAGATAACGAGTAGTGGCTATGATGCGGAGAACTGGCAAGGGCGATACGGCCTGACTGTGGGTATGGGTTGTTCAGAGGCTTCTTGGTACCGTTTCGTTTCGAGCCGGAATGGCGACCGCCGTCACTGGAAGAAGTCGCCTTCAAGTTCGCCAATTTCTTCATCAAGGCAGAAAAGGGCCGCCGACGGCCCAGCCGACCCGGCTGGTCTGCCACCTTGTTAGCATCCTTGTTCTCGTCGGGTGAAGTCGCACGGCTTGGGCAGGGAGAAGCTGATGAGCGACGGCGAAAAAGCTGACAGAAACACATTGAGAGAGTTTCAAAATAAAGCTTCTCTTCCAAAAAGGTCCGTAATGCGAAAACAGGACGAAATAAAAAGTGTCATGGCAGGAAGGTGAGGTGGGGTGGAAGAAGTACCGTGCGGCTGGGCTGCAGTTTCGGCCATGGCCATTGATGCCCACTGCAGTGGGAAACGACGCCCCTCGAAGTTTGTGTGCTAAAGAGGGTTCGGTGAGAGCAGTGACAGGCGACAAAGTGGTGCCGTGTCTTTGGCGCAATCGGAGTCTCGTGAGAGAGGGGGAGGTCTGATCGGGGTGCGCGGTTGTGCAGAGGACAGGGTGTAAGGATAGGAGGGCGATTGCTGCCTTGTCGTCGTTGGGTTTCGGGCGAGCACCGATAATCGTATGTCAATGCGCTCGATATGTCGCGGCGACTTCGTCTAGAAAATGGAGGCTCGGTTGCTGGTGTGGGTTTTGAGGGCGACAGAGGGACAATTGTCGCGCAAGAATGTTGGTGAGTACCAGCCTCGGGCGGTGGTCGTCGGTTGTCAGTGGGTTGAAATGCGGCCCATGCAAGTTTGACGTCTTGCCCAGTCGTGGCAAGCCAAGCTGCGCCGAGATGACGGGGTTGGCTGGTTCGGCTCGCTGGAACCAGCAACCCCTGGCAACCTTCACGTGCGAAGGGATATGGGTCCACCGCCCCACTCTTGTCGATCTCGGCCGGCCCCTTCACCGAAAAACAAGACCAGCCTTTTTTGACTTTTTGAGGAAGAGACAAGCATTCGACCTTGCATCAAGGTCCACACATCAACAACCAAGCTCCGGAAATCTTCGGGTTTTTGGTGTGGCCGGTAATCTAGCTTTCATCTTGCTTCAAATCCGACGACTTACTCGCACTCGCTTGATTCAACCTGCCCCTTCTTCATGCGCCGAGCTTTTGTTTTGTTACCTTGATTTGCGTGGCCTCAGTCGTGGCCAAATCTTGCTTCAAAAGCTGCATTGGGCGATGATGCATTCGGCCATTTTGGGGATTTCAACGCCTTGCTAACACGCATCCGGCATATACCCAAATGCCGATGTCGCCAACACCATGCTCATACAACCGCTTCCCGAGGATGTGGTTGCACAGATCAAGTCCTCGACCGTTATCACATCGTTGAACGCTGCAGTCTGTGGTTTGCTCCAAAATTCGCTGGACTCGGGCGCATCGAAAATCAACATCTCCGTGGACTATAGCCATGGAAACTGCACCGTGGAAGATAATGGTTGTGGCATTGCGCCGTCCAGTTTTCAGGAAGATGGGGGGTTGGGCCAACTCCACTGTGAGTGCGCTCCGTTGCTTACCCAGATACCACACCTCGAACGGGCACCATAATGGAATCGTACTTAACACTTGTCGTAGATACGTCTAAATACCCCCCTCGACCCGAATTCCATGGAAGACGCGGGGAGTTCTTGGCCTCCCTGGCCGCCTTGTCCTTGCTCTCTGTCGCATCACACCACCGCGATTACCGAACACACAACTCTTTGACCGTTCATAACTCTAGGGTGATATCACGAAACCTCCCCGCCCCGCCAGAGCAGAGAGTACTGGCTTTTGCGAGTGGAACCCGTGTTACCGTCCGGGACTTGTTTGGTTCCATGCCGGTCCGCGTCAAGCAGAGAGCCATTGAAGTGGAACGAGCGGGAACGTTTAAGGAATTCGACCAGCTCATCTTCAATATTGCCTCTCTTCTTCTACCTTGGCCAGGGGAAGCAACTGTATTCGCCCAGGACTCGTGCGCTCGCCGAACAGTCTCCCTCCAAGTATCGGGCGAGGTGAGCTTAAACCGAAGCCCACAAGGGACGGTGCCGAGTATTCTCTCGCGGACAACAGCTATCCTGGCACAGGCCTCTCTGGTGGAGGACGATGACCTTAAATCGTGGGTTCCAATTGGCGCCACCGCAGCCGGAATATCCGTCCAAGGATGTGTATCCCTCCAGCCGGCCGCTACCAAACGCGTGCAGTTTATTGCTATCGGCATCCAGCCCTTGATAAACGAGCATGGCTCAAACGTATTTTACGATGATGTCAACCGCATCTTTGAAAATTCCACTTTTGGCATCATCGAAGAGGCTGCCATCCGTAAGGATGAGCATCCCTTTGACAACCAGAAATTTACTAGAAAAGAGCTCAAGTCAAAGAAGGGCCTCGACAAATGGCCCATGTTCTTTCTTCAAATCATCCTCGATGCAGAGGCCAGCTTGGTCGGTGTTGACGAGGTTCTCGACGAAAGGCACCCAAACGTTGCTTTGATCGCGGACCTCCTCCAGGTAATGGCCTACGAATTTCTAAAGAAACACCGTTTCCGCCCGAAGCCTACCGCTGCCGTCGAGCGGCTCAAACGGCCAAAACGTAACTCACCTGGGCTGCCACCACAACCTCCCGCGGGTTTTCCCGCCGGGTTTGAACCTGGCCAAATAGACCGAAAGGCTAGACGATCCCCTTCGGACCACAGGCCGCGTAAGAACATTCCACTGCGCTCAAAAAGCCAGGCCGACAAAAGCAGACTATCATCACCGTTCATGTTTTGGTCCAAGACAAAGCCTCATGCGCAAGAGGAGTCAGATTCAAAGTCCTCAGTGTCGCCTACGGCCGTTCAAAAGACGTTAGGGCCCGCTCCGAGACCGCGGAATCCATTGTTCGACAAGTCCGGCGGTCTCGTACGGAAGCCATTCGACGATGTGAACGACCCTACTACCGTTCATGGTCACGATCCATCTAGTGACCTACCGACTGAACAACAGGTTGATATTACGGGAAATTCAAGGGACACGGTTGTTTGGGTCGATCCGATCACCAAAATCAAGTCACTTATAGACCCCCGCACGGGGTTTGCGGTCAGACCTCGGGTTGCGATGTCGCGAACGGGTATGCCCCGACTGGCGAGCAACGAACGGTCCGCGGATATTTTTCGACTTCGCGGGCAGAAGCCTGCCGCAATCGGGGGACAACATACTATCATTCAGCCAACGGGACCGCGAATTCCCCAGGTCTTTCAAGGCTTTAATTCCCTCTGCTGCGATTATGGTAATGGCAATTTTGACACGCCAGATCTTGAGGGTTTCACGGCCGCAGAGAATCCGAACGGAAATGTGCTGGCTACGCTCGAAGGTCGGATCTCGAAAGCATCGTTGCAACTGGCCGAGGTTGTCGCTCAGGTGGATCACAAGTTCATCCTCACCAAAGTTGGGGCAGACATTCAGCCAGTGTCGGCAGGCGGCGCCTTAGAATCAGACTCACTGCTTATCCTCATCGACCAGCACGCCGCGGATGAGAGATGCAAGGTCGAAAACCTGCTTAGGACTTACTTCGTGCCCGACCCGACGATTGGAGGCAAGCTAGTGGCTGAAACCCAAAACTTAGACAAACCACTCCGCTTTGATCTTTCCAAGCAGGACGGAGACCTTCTGGTCCGGTTCAGCAAGCATTTTGCACATTGGGGCATTGTTTACGAGATTTTACACGAACAATCGGCGCAGGTCACAGTCGTGACCCAAAGCTTGCCACCAAGCATTGCCGAAAGATGCCGCTTGGAGCCACGGATTCTGATCGATTTGCTCCGAAAAGAAGTATGGAAGCTCCACGAGACAGGCAGCAGTGGGGCGAAGAAAGCGGCGCACACTGGCGGCGACGGCGACTGGGTGACAAGATTCCATGATTGCCCTGATGGTATCATGAAATTGATCAACTCAAGAGCTTGCAGGAGTAAGTCCCCGGGTTAAATAATGCGAGCAACGTAAACTAACGGTCTTAGGTGCCATCATGTTCAACGATCCGCTCACGGTAGAAGAATGTTCGGGGCTGGTACGACAGCTGGCAGCTTGTGCGTTTCCTTTTCAATGCGCCCACGGCCGGCCGTCAATGGTTCCTGTAGTGCACCTTGGCCAGGATAGCACACTTGGGTCGGGAAGGATAGAGCCGGAAGGGAAGGGGGACTTGCTGCGTGCCTTGAAGAGGTTAAAGCGCAAATCGGGAGATTAGTTAATTGCAGCTTGAGTATCATTGAAATTTGTTTAGATACCCCAGAATGAATACAATAATGTGGATCCATGGCCGCCTCCGACGGTGATATCAGAATGTTGTTTTGGCGGTTCAACGGGTTCAGGGGTAGGCTGTTGAACATCCCGGGGTTAGGGTCATGGCCCGGGCAGCTCTAAACGCACGGACCACCCAACCCACCAGAGCTCCAACCCCGTCCAACCAGCAAGGTTCACGTTCCACCATCGTCGTCACTCGAGTCCAGTCCAGGCACCAACACATCAATCACGAACACATAAGATCGCGACACCGCCTGTCGACATCCCACAACCCACTGCCGGCCCGGCGACAAAGATGCGACCATGGCGCTAACAGTTCGTCTTTCCCTCCCCTGCTCCCCACCCCACCAACCCAACCCAACTCAACTAACCCCCCCGTTCCCCCCTCTCGCAGTGGAGGTCCTTCGACTTCTTCGACGCCACGCAAATCAAGCTCCCCGACGACACCCCCCCGACCCCGCCCACAACCACCACCGACACCACCACCACCAACAAAAACAACAACCCCGACGCCGGCCGCAGCACCCGCTCTTTCTTCGAGGGCAACGAGATCGCGGCCGTCTGCTCCGGCTCCGACAGCCTGATCCTCGGCAGCTACGACGGCGTCGTGCGCATCGTCGGCCCCAGCTGGACTGTCGTTCGCAGCTTCTGCGCGTATGACGCCCTTACGAGCACGGGGGCGGCTGTGACAACCTTGGGTGGTGGGGGTGGGATTGGGGGAGGGGCGGCGCCGAGTATCACGCATATGCGCCAGGTGGAGGGGACGAGTTTGTTAGTTACTGTTGCGGTAGGTTTTGAATATCTGGGTGGGTTGGGGTGGTAAGGGGGTGCGGCGCTGACGTTGGTGTGGTGTTGTAGGAAGGCGGTGGGGAGAGCCAGCCCGTGTTGAAAGTCTGGGCGCTGGATAAGCCGGTGAAGAAGACGGGTATTCCGACGTGTTTGAGTACGGTGGTGGTTAATAATGGGAAGAAGCCGTTTCCGGTAGGTTTTGGTGGTTGCGGCTGTGGGGGCCGTGGTTGTGGCTGACATGAGAGCGCAGATATCGGCTTTCGCAGCGACTGAAGACTTGACGCAGGTGGCGGTTGGGTTCGCTAACGGCGCCGTTACTGTCATCCGGGGCGACTTGATCCATGACCTCGGTACGAAACAACGTATCATCTACGAGTCGGACGAGCCGATCACGGGCGTGGAGCTGCATGTCGAGGCCGGGCTAACGACGCTCTTTGTTGCGACCACATCGCGGATCCTGAAGCTGGTTCTCACTGGAAAGGGGCACGGACAGCCGCCAAAGACGGTCGAGGATACGGGCTGTGGTGTCGGCTGCATGGCCGTGGACAAGAAGTCAGGGAACATTGTCGTGGGGAGGGACGATGCGGTTTACTATTACACACTCGACGGGAGGGGACCGCCAACGGCGTACGAAGCGCCGAAGAAGCTCATCTCAGTTTACCAAGATTATGTCGCCTTGGTGTCCCCGCCGACGCCGGCCGGGGAAGCGGACACCATACGACGGCGGTTTTGGGGAGCTACGGCGGACAGCATTTACACTTTCACACTGATACATCCCGACCTCAGGATCATTGCTCACAGCGAGACCGTGCTGTCTGACGTCAAGCACATCTTCCAGCTGTGGGGTGACTTGTATATGCTCACCCAGGATGGCAAGGTGTGTTTACCCCCGATGTATTAAGCAATATAACTAACCGGTATCAGGTGTTCCGCTACCACGAAAAGTCGCTTCAGCAACGGTTGGAGATGATGTACCAACGCAACCTCTACACGCTGGCTGTGGAACTTGCGCAGAAATGCGGAATGGATGGGCAGCAACAAAACGTCATCTACCGCAAATACGGCGACTATCTCTACCAGAAAGGCGACTACGACGGAGCCATGACCCAGTATATCAAGGCCATTGACAGCACCGAACCGTCACAAGTGATCAGAAAGTTCCTCGATACACAGAGGATACACAACCTTATCGAATACCTGGAGCAGCTCCATGACCACCACAAAGCCACATCAGACCATACTACCCTTCTCCTGAACTGCTACGCAAAGCTCAAGGACATTGACAAGCTCGAAAAGTTTATCAAATCTCCAGGGGACCCCAAATTTGATTTGGACACAGCCATTTCCATGTGCCGGCAGGGCGGCTACTATGAGCAAGCAGCCTACCTAGCCAAAAAGCATGGAGAGCACGACTTGGTGGTAGACATCCTCATTGAGGATTCTAAGGCATACGGGGAAGCGTTAGACTATGTCTGGCACCTGGATCCGGATACAGTGAGTCGATTCCATGCTCTTCTGGTATGGATGCTAACAAACCCAGGGCTACTCGTGTCTCAAAAAGTACGCCCGAGTTCTCATCGAGAATTGCCCCAAGGATGCCACTCAGTTATTCATCGACTACTACACGGGGCGGTTCACACCGAGGATAGATCCCCCGGCGCCAAATGCGCAGCCCGTCGTTAACGGCGGTTTTGTCGTTGGGGCTGCGAATGCTGTGCAGAATCTCAGCAACTTGTTACCGCTCCCGTACATGAATACGAACACGGTAACGGCACAGAATGGAAACACCAGGCCGACGGTTGGTGACCTCCCGGTTAAACCAGAGGCCGCGGCACCAGCGTACACCCCGCCGCGACCTCGGACCGCCTTCTCGTCGTTCATCGACCATCCCGACGAGTTCATCATCTTTCTGGAAGCATGCCTGAACGAAGACAGCATCTCGGAAGCTGACCGAACGGACCTCTCTACCACTTTATTCGAAATGTACCTCCACAAATCCAATGAGAAGAAGGGGGACGACCAGCACCGCGAAGAGTGGGAACAGCGGGCCAAGACCCTGATCAACAACAAACCCCAAGGCGCCGAGAACACCACCAAACCACCCATCGAAAACTCCAACGTCCTACTCCTCTCCCACCTCTCCGACTTCCGCGATGGCACCACCCTCGTAAAAGAACAATCCGGCCTCCACTTCGACATCTTCCGCTCCTACACCTCAGCGAAAGACACCCGCGGCGCCATCAAAGCGCTCCGCAAATACGGCCCCGAAGAGCCCCAGCTCTACCCAGCCGCGCTCTCCTACCTGACGTCCGATTCGCGCATCCTCGACGAGGCCGGCCCCGAAGAACTCTCCGCCATCCTAGAGCGCATCGACAAGGACGGGCTGATGGCCCCCCTCCAAGTCGTGCAGACCCTGTCCAAGAACAGCGTCGCCAGCATGGGCATGCTCAAGCCCTACCTCTCGAAGCGCATCGAGCGCGAGCGCAAGGAGATCGCCGAGAACAAGCGGCTTGCGGCGCAGTTCCGCTCTGAGACGGAGACGCACCGCACCGATATCGCAGACCTCGGCTCCAAGCCCGCCGTCTTCCAGCCCACCCGCTGCGCGCAGTGCGCCGGCTCGCTCGAGCTGCCCGCCGTGCACTTTTTGTGCAAGCACTCGTTCCACCAGCGCTGTCTGCGGGGTGGAGGGGGTGGTGGTGGTGGTGGTGGTGGGAATGTCGAGGGGGAGGAGTGCCCTGTTTGCGCGCGGCATAATGCGACAATTCGCGCGCTTAAGAAGGGTCAGGAGGAGAATGCAGAGCGGCATGAGTTGTTTAAGGATGATTTGGATCGGAGCGAGGATAGGTTCAAGACGGTCTCGGAGTGGTTTGGTAGGGGGGTTATGAGTGCGCCGAGCGCGGAGTAAGTGGGGGTGTGTGAGCACACAGTCTAGATGTTTATACATCTATCTGTCTAGGTAGTTTGCCCGGAGAGGGGTATTATAGATCAATGATGTCTCCGTCGAGAAACGCGCCGACGACGGTGTCTGATATGGTTTGTACGACTCCTTGGGCAAGGGCTCCGCCGCCTTTATCGGCGGGGGGCTGGATGCCAAACATGTGGTTGAGGAAGTCGCCCGCGTCGTCCACGTCCACGTCCAGGGGCACCGGGCTGGCTTGCTTGAGCGCCCGCCGCCAGTCTGTGATGTAGTGGAGGCGCTGTTTGACTAGGGCCTTGCTCAGAATCTCATCCTGGCTGGTTTCATCGACGAAGTCGTGATACTCGAGACCGGCCACGGTCGCAGACTGAATCTCACCATGCCGGATGCTGAAATGTGTTTTGAACTGGGGCTGTCAGCACTGCGACACGGGTCAAAAGGGCGCGCGCACTCACCCCATACGGCAGCGTATGCACCAACTCTGGCCGCTCCCTGGGATCCTCCTCGGTCGGATGCGTCGAAAAGGTAAACTGCGGCGTCTGCCCAAAGATCCAATCCGGCGACACCAGCTCCCTCACCCCCTTCACAACCTCCTCATTCGCCAACGCCTCCTCCTCTCCCACCACCACCCCTTCCCCCACCCCATCCCCATACATCCTCCTAAACTCCCCCATCACCGCATCCACAAACTCCTCCCCCCCAACCCCCACATTCCTAATCGGACTCCTCACACTCTCCACCCCCCTGGCCTTCACAAACCCCTCAGCCGGCGACCTCAACAACCTCCCCACCCGCCCCAAATTCTCCGACCCCAACAAGCACGTCCCATGATGCAGCGCGCGCGTCCGCGTCAGCTTATACGCCGACCCCGACACCTTGAACGTGCCGCCCGCCCCGCCTTCCCAGTCCCCGCCGTCCTCCGCCACGTCCACCACGATGTCGTGCCGCGCGTTCACGCGCGCCCCGCCCACGCCCAGCGACCGCAGCGCCCGCACCACCATCAGGGCGTGGCGGTCGCGGTCGAAGGCGGCGGGCGGGCAGATCACAGAGTAGTTGGTGTTGCCGGCGTCGTGGAATACGGTGCCGCCTCCGGAGCGGCGGCGGACCAGCGCGATGGGGGTGGTATTGGGTGATGGTGAGGGTGATGGTGATGGTGAGGATTGAGGGGGTAGGCCTTGGCGGAGGGCGTGTAGGTTGACTTCGAGCCAGGGGTTTTGGTTGCGGCCGATGATGATGCTGGGGCGGTTGGTGTAGAGGAAGAGGATGGTTGAGTCGGGGTGGGAGCGCTGGAGGAGGTGGTGCTCGATGGAGAGGTTGAGGTAGGGGTCTGTGGAGGCGGAGCGGTAGATCTGGAGGGGGCGCGAGAGGTGTTGGGTGAAACCTCTTGTTTGGGTTTGGTGTGTTGGTAATATTATTGATGATGAGAGGGATGTTGATGGAGATGAAGGTGTAATGTGACGTTTGAGAGGTGAGATGGCAAGGTGCCGGGGAATGGCCTTCAGACGGGCTGGGAGAGCCATTGATAAGCGATTTGTGACTTCTAAGTCTCTGTATCATAAACGGTCCATGAAAATTATGGTTACGCTGCCATTGACCCTTCTCCTTGTTGAATGTTGAAATTGCCTCTCTTTCGATGCTTGTTCGGTCAGAGCTTGCAGCTGAGAGACAGGCTCACAAGGCCATTGGATGCAGCTCAGGTCCAACTCACCGAATTGCAACCTGAGGGAACACTGACAGCGGGAGCTTAACCCTGAAAGACCCACTCTGTCAGCTCCCATCCATGTCCGGTGCCAAGCCCCAAAAGACTCCGGCCCACCATCCCACTTTGTCCCCTGTCAGCGGGGTCCGATGGCGGCGGGTGGAGGGGTTGACGCCGGGTATGAGCTTTTCCTGTCACCAAATAATTCGACGGACATCATACCATCAGCCGCTCCCCGCTGAGTCACCAGCTCAACTCTCTTGAAAAGACGACCGGCCCCTTTCTTAGCTACCCCGTCGCTTTTTTTTTTTGCTGGTTGTCATCCTAATTTCCACCATGTCTACCTTTGGCGAATACTTCCGCGTCACCACGTACGTCCCACATCTCCGAAATCTCCCTTCGTCCTCGGACTTCGAACCCCAAATACTGACTCCCGCAGCTATGGCGAGTCGCATTGCCGCTCCGTCGGCTGCATTGTCGATGGCTGCCCGCCCGGCATGGAGCTCACCGAGGACGACATCCAGCCCCAGATGACCCGCCGCCGACCGGGACAAAGCGCCATTACGACCCCGCGCAACGAGAAGGACCGGGTGCTGATCCAGAGCGGGACCGAGTTCGGCGTCACCCTGGGAACACCCATTGGCATGATGGTGATGAACGAGGACCAGCGGCCGAAGGGTAGGAGGTTCCGCCTCTAGGGGAAGTCCACCACTGACACTCTCTCAGACTACGGCAATAAGACCATGGACATCTATCCGCGACCCAGCCACGCCGACTGGACCTACCTCGAGAAGTACGGCGTAAAAGCGAGCAGTGGAGGCGGGAGGAGTAGCGCGCGCGAGACCATTGGCCGTGTCGCGGCCGGTACCATTGCTGAGAAATACCTCAAGCTGGCCTACGGCATTGAGATTGTCGCCTTCACCAGCTCCGTCGGCAACGTCCACCTGTTCCCCCCCACCCCCGAACACCCCAGCCCGAGCACGAATCCCGAATTCCTGTCCCTCCTGCAGACCATAGACCGCAAGGGCGTCGACAGCTTCCTCCCCGTCCGCTGCCCCGATGAGGCCATCACCAAGAAAATGGAAGCCACCATCGCCGACTTCAGGGACCGCGAAGACAGCATCGGAGGCACCGTCACCTGCGTTATCCGCAACGCACCGAGCGGGCTGGGCGAGCCCTGCTTCGACAAGCTCGAGGCCAAGCTGGCGCACGCCATGCTCAGCATCCCGGCGACCAAGGGCTTCGAGATTGGGTCTGGGTTCGGCGGCTGCGAGGTGCCGGGGTCGACCCACAACGACCCCTTTATTTCGACCGCGGACGTCGAGATCCCGTCGAGTGTGGCCGAGAGCGGCGCCGTTAAGTCAGGCGTCGCGCGGCCCAAGCTGACGACCAAGACCAACTACTCGGGCGGCATCCAGGGCGGCATCTCGAACGGCGCGCCCATCTACTTCCGGATCGCCTTCAAGCCCCCTGCCACCATTGGCCAGGAGCAGAGGACTGCGACGTACGACGGTGCAGCTGAGGGTGTTTTGGCGGCCAAGGGACGCCACGATCCCTGCGTGGTGCCACGTGCCGTGCCCATTGTGGAGGCTATGGCCGCGCTGGTGTTGATGGACGCGGTGCTCGCGCAGCAGGCCAGGCACACCGCCAAGAGCCTGTTGCCTCCGCTGCAGCAGACAGTTAATTCTGGGAAGCCGATTGGGAATGGCGTGACAGAGGCTGAGGTGGTTACCGGCCAATAGATTGGTTAAAAGTTGAATGCAATTAGGATACCCAGACTGTCTCGTTGAACCAAGCCCATTGCTATGCACCCCGAAGCCCAAATCGTACCATGTCTGTGGCATATTCACAACGAAGAAAATGGGCCTTCAACGGATACTGGAAGCAAACGATCCCCGAAAAGTTCCGATGATAACACACTCTTTGTCCCCGTGCTCACATACCCTCCCAGATCCTCTACTCTCGATAGCAAACAGATTTCCCGATTACTGCGTCCGTCCCCTGTGGCCCCTATCGGGCAACGCTTTTTATCACATTCTCGCCTCATCGCTCGTGTCTTTCAACCCCGCTGAACACCAGCCCAAGGATCATGATGCGCCGGTTCGACCCTAGGGCCCTCGCGAGCCGCACCATACCCGGTCCCTTCTCTCCGCGGCCCAGCTTGCTCCTCCCCATCTCCCGCTCCATCCTCCGTCTCTTCTTCATCCACGGCATCCTGATATCCCGTCTCCACCACCCTTCCCCCATCCCCCCCTCCTTCCCCCTCCGGCCCAGCCAACAACGGCCTCCTGCTCCCCGCCTCAACATTCCCCTCCCTCCCACCACCACCACCACCACTACCCCCAATCAACCTCTCCAACCCCGCCATCCACCCCGCCATCCCCTCCCCACCACCCACACCCCCACCATAACCCCTCCCAACGCCCCCCCTCCCCGCCAACCAAACCCCCACCACCTGCAGCACCCCAACACAAAGCACCACCCCCAACTCCCCGCCCACCGCCGCCCTCAACCTGCCCTCCCACCCCGGCAAGCACGCCTCCGTCCGGCCAAACTGCTCCGCGCACGCCCCCGGCTTCGCCGGCCCGCTGCCATGGGGAAAGGGCCACGCCATGTCCTTCGGCGAGCGGAAGCCGCAGCAGTTGAGGGCGTCCTGGATGCCGCGGATGGTGCGCGCGTCGTGGGACTGGTAGAGGGCGCGCCAGTGCGTGGAGAGCAGACAGTCGACCGTGGCGGGGGAGGTGAGTTGGCTTGTGTGTAGGGTGGCGAGGATGGTGGTCAGGAGGAGTTGGAAGAGGTGGGTTAGTAGGGGGAGGAAGGCGGTGGTGGGGGTGGGTTTGCGGTTGTTGGTGGCGGTGGTGGTGCCGTTGGTTATGGCGCGGCGATTGCGTGATGGTTTGAAGAGGTTGGGCGTGAGGAGGGTTGTGAGCGGGGAGAGGAGCGGGAGGAGAATGGTGAGGATGGTGAGGGCCGGGGAGACGGGCAGGGAGAGGGTCGAGATGGTGATGTGTTCGTAGCTGGATTCTCATCGTTAGTCTTCGGGTGTGGAATGGCAAGAGGGGAGGGAGGTTACATTGCGATGCCTACGAGGGCGAGGATTACCTAGAATTGATCAGGTTAGCTTTGCAAAGGCCTTGAGATGGATCCTGACATACCAATCCATAGAAAATGACAAGTAGCGCCATCCTTCCTGCTGTGGATCGTGACGTCGAAATCAAGTTAGGGAACCGTTGACTTCGCAAGTCGCTTCCGATGCTCTAACCACTGGTATTGGCGTATCGCGCGGCCAAGCAAAAGCGGAAATGGGTACGGCCGTGGCTTGAGGAATCGGAGTCGGTAGAGATAGAGAGAGTGAAGGAATTGGAAGAAGATGGCCTTCCCAGCCTGACCAGGAAGGTCCTAGAATATATTCTGGAAAGAGCGGGTGGCTGCGTTCACGGCAGGCAAACAGCAACCCCGCTTGAGGCCTACAACCTCCCTCCATACATGTCATTCGAACAAACCAACAGCATTTGGACATTAAATTCCATTGGCTTGAGCCAAGGCCCCCCCAGCCATCTTTCCTTCAATTGGATCCCCTTGGACCCTTCCAAACCCGCACGCTACCTGTCCATCGCTTCTGTTACCGCAACAGCGCAAAGTAGACCAGCCATGAAAGCTTTGTTCAAGGCTGCAACACGGAAACACGGTTGCTTGCATTTGTTAAACGTGGCGATTACCATGACCGCCTGATATATTCCTAAGAGCTTGTTTGTGGTTTTCTATCTATATAGTTGTTTCCTTCTTCCCGACCCAAGTAGTTGTTTTCGCTTCGGCCATTAACATTCAGCCCTGCCAACAAACAAAAAGACAGGTCCAAACGCATCTGGAACCATTGCATCACTCACTGTGTATCCCGAATACAAGCGAGTACTGAGCATTACCATAACGCATAATTCTCGCATGCAACTCATAACTAACTCTGTCTCAAAAGTTTAAGACTCGGGAGCTTCAAGCACCGCTCTCGACACCCCAGGTTGCTTCATCTGGATGTCCTCCTCCGGAACCCAGTCTTTCCACTGCAACCGAATGATCTCATACAACAGCACCAAACCGCCCTGCCCGCCCTGACTCCCCTTAAACACCGGAATCCTCGTCACCCTCAACACCTCGGCATGCCTCGTCCGTCGGTGCCAGAGATAGAACCGAAACCCCAGCCAGTAGGCTCCTGCCGCGCCCAAAATCGCCAGCGTCATCGTCTGGCTCGCATACCACGGCACCTTGCCATTCGACCGCGCCATGAACGGCTCCATCGGGTCCGGCACCCAAATGGCGACCAGCGGGAAAACATTAGTGGCCGTAAACACCGCCGTCGCCGCCACCCCGAGCGCGTGCGGGATGGGTGATTTGTGCCGCCAATTGCTTCCCGGCCAGAGGCGCAGCCACAACACGCCGACGCCGACGATGGTGAACCAGATCATGTCGAGGCCGTACACGTAGGCCATCATCAGGAGCGAATACCCCGGGAGATGGCTGAAGGTGCCCTCCGCCGCTGACTCAGCTGCTGCGGTCCCCAGCACGGCGGCGAGAATGAGGATGGTGGTGATGGTCCAATGCAGGGCGACGGCGGCGGCGGGTGCTTTCTGCGTGTATAGATGGTGGCCCGCTTTGTGGGCTGGTAGGCGCCGGAAGCCGTGGCGGAGAGAGAACTCGTAACTGGAGGCGAAATACAGCGAGAAAGGGAAGATGCCTTCCTTCGCCACTTCTTGCTTGACGCGGGCCGCGGTAAAGGTGAAGACGATCACGTTGCCGATTGCCGAGAGTGCCCTGAGAGCACCACAGGCAGCTTGAACGCGTCTGGGGTCCGAGGAGGCGCGCCCGACGGTGCGCATGAAGAACTCGAGGGCAACGTCTTGGCCGGGTTGAAATAGCACGTCCTTGGGAATGATGGCAGCCTATGATCTGATGAGTCGACAATCTCTCGAAAGGGGGCTCAAGGGACTGACGTAAAGCAGATTGATCACCATGAATAACACGCAGAGCAATCCAACACTGAGGCCGGACGTCCAAGCAAAGTTCCTGCGAGGGTTCTTGATTTCGGCAAGTACCTGTCCGTTTGGGTTAACTAGCCAAAATACTACATCACGTTGGTCACATAACGGGATCTGCTCACGTAGTTCGCTTGATGGAAACCGCCAAACGGGAATATCACGTAGATCAAAGCCTCGGCGTATCGATATACGCCAGCGGGAGTCTCAGGGGTCCTGGAAAAAGCCGTTTTGCTGTTAAAATTGGCATCTGAGACGCTTCTGTCCAGAAATGCGAGGCCGAAGATGATCATCACGACCAACATCAGCAGTTTAAGAGATCCCAGCAGGTTGTTCAGCCGGATACCCCATTTGCGAGACATGCTATGCAAAAGACACGAAAAGGTGTTGGCCGCAATAGCAATGCCCACGATTTTGTTCGCTGTCGATGTTACCCCGGCTGCTTGGAGGACGGCCACGGCGAAAGCGACCGAGTTTGTCGCCGTGTTGCCAAACACTAGGAAGGATACCCCAAACACACACGTTGCCAGGTATTTGGGCACCTTAAGGAAGTAGTTGAACTATGTAAGCAGTCAGTCTCTGTGCTAGAGTTGATCTCCGTAGTATTTACGTAGACAAGTTCCGCGCCGCTGCGTGGTGTTGAAATCTTGGTGCCGTCTCTCAGCTGCCATCTCGGAACAGTCAAGCCCAGCTCGATGTACAAGAGGGTCCCGGACAGAGCGATGATCACGCCGTAAAGCCATATCAAGAGCGACGCACCGATGCTCTGTGTGTTGTAAAAGATGACGGAGCTGCTGTTGAATATTCCCGAGCCTATCAGCCGATTGAACAAGAGGCAAGCAACTGAAAATGCCCCTAGGCCAGCTTTATCCACCGGAATTTCCTCAACGATGGCGGCATGGTCCTCCCTTGCCTGATTTAGACGGTCGACATCTCGAGGGTCGAGTCCCCGGCGCCATCTGACTCCATCACCGGTCGCTGGTGCTGGTATACCGCCCGGCTCGGCATCGCTCGTCACGGAAAGCTGGTCTTGGTCCATGGGGGAGGATCGTGGGGGCCCAAACCAAGGAGATGTTGGGTGCTTTGGAACGAACCATTAAAAAGACGGAGTGATATTTGACTCAAACCGATGGACCAACACAGCCTCCCCCACCTTTTCATATCTCTCCCAAAGGGGTGTTCAGCTATTCGATCCTGGCAGAGCCTTGCCAGCATTTCTTGGGACACTAACGACGCGGCTGCAGCCCGTTGCCCGACGATTGGTTGAATATGCAAGCCTCACATGCAGTCCCAGGCTAGCTTACAGTTTGTTATCAAGCCACCATATTATCCTCGCCAATCACGAAGACAGATTCCCCTTTCCGCCCTGAATTCTGCCTCGCATTGCAGTTGAGGGGGGGTGACGAGCATGTTTTGAGCGCCCAGTCACGTTGTACACCATGAAACGAATTTGACAAGATCCGCGCTGTCGAAGGGCGGCTGTGCAAAAATAGGTAACTATGGGCGACGGGCAGCCGGCAGGGGCCAACGCCACACCCCTCCTCACGCTCTCTTCATTCCAACGTCGCCGTTGGATAGAATCTCGCCTTCTCCTCTTTTCTCCAACGTCCCATCATCTTCAATATTACCGTCCTCATTATGTCCGTCCCACGCCTTGCTTGACAGCGTCTCAGCCATCATTGGGTCTCGCCTCTAAGGCGGCCAGGGCGGCTTTTCTACGTGTCAGCTTTCTGGTGCGGGCGGGCCGCCGCGGGCAAGCCGAACGATGTTCCTTCCGTTTGAAATCAGCGAGATACACGGTGCCCTTGCGCTTGCGTATAAGGTGATTGATATTGGGTGGAGTAACGTCCATAACGCCAGTGTGACAGCCCCAGACATCCAGTTGTGACTATATCCGCTAACCTATTGTCGTTAGATCAACAATATCTTGATTTTAAGCAAGATATTGAGGGCCTCAAAGAACAGCTCGAGAGTCTCCAGCTTTTCATTCAACTCGGCCGAAGTAGAACAAGGGCTCGACCAGCTCCTAGAGGCCAACTGAGCCAAATCTTTGACAACTTCAGAGAAACCCTCGAGGCTTGCCGGCAGCTTCTTGAGAGTCAGGCGCGCCATGGTGCTCGACAAGGCCCGTTATTCAATATTCAGTGGTTTCTGTTGGTCAAGGATGATGTTCAAATTCTCCGAGACCGCATCGCGGTGCTCAGTTCTAAATTGTCCCTGGCGCTCCAATCGCTTGAAATGTACGCCACCATCCCAATAACACTGGCGTCGATACAATTCTGACCGCTATTGCAGACAATCAGGAGATGAGCGGACCGACCTGATGGTGGAGTTGACCAATCTAGTCGTTGAGAGAATCGAGTTGTTGGAATCCCGAGTTCTCGGAGAGCTTCCCCCAGCCGAACCCCCGCGACGCGTCTACGTCCCCCAACCGCTGGAGGAGTTCCTCGAGGTTATCACAACAAGAAAATACGGTACACCGATCGACATTCCAATGTGTCAGGGGGTGGATGAGATTGTCTTCTACTTGGATAGGGCGACAAAGTGGCATGAGCGGAGGCAGTCAGCACAACCACCACAGCCGCCACAACGAGGTCAAGCATTCAAATGGGCGAATATTTACCGCGCTTACTGGCTTTTGCAGGTCACAAAATCGAGTGACGAGTATCAAACAGCTTCCAGCACGTTGTCGGTTGCTCAACTCGAGCAAGACTTTCCACGGCTCGGCATGACGGCACGCCGATTCTTCAACAAGCTAGAAGAGGTAAATCTCGCAAGTCCGGTGATCATGGTCAAGGTGCCTTTTTAACGAACCAAACTAGAAAATCGTCCAAGCCCACACCCAGTTGGCCCAGTCAGCAAACGGCAGTACGCCCTCGCCGGATCGGCTGCTGGACATTATGAGGCAAGAGAGTGACGCTTGGCAAGAACACGAAGAGTGGAAGCCTGTACAAGAAGAAGACGACGACCCGAGGCGTGGGGAAAAAGTGGCAATCTGGTAAGTGGATCAAGCGCCACCCCAGATTGGCATCACTGACGGAAATTATGAGTCGCCTGCGCGGTACAAACGCGGCCACCGAGAGATCACTAGAGATATATCGACTGGAGGATGAGCAAGAGCATCTCACCGTCATTACATGCGGCCCTGGCCGTGCGGATCGGATGTGAGTTCCTCGGGGAGAATGTGAAATGAATGTCGCGCCTAACTATTGCAGACACCGAATAGACTTGAGATGTGTACATCTGGCCCCATCCATCGAAATCCTGGGCCCAAACTGCGGGCCCTATTCGATTACCTTGAATCCAGTGAGGAGTCACCTCCAGAACGGGTTTAAGTTGCCATTCCAGGGCGAGGAAGGTATCCGACGGCATTCCTACGTAGATCTAGTGATATCTGCCAACTAACATTGGAGGTAGATGTTTTCGTATTCCAAGAATGGATGACGGGATACAAGGTGGTTGACGACTAGTCAGTCTCGCCCGCCTCCTTTCAAACCACGAGCTAACGTGTCGTCATAGCCCCAGAACAGTCGTGACTCGGCAGCATGCCGGCCTACTTATTGGGGGCGAGCGGAGGAGTGACACAGGCCGAGTCCAGCTCTGGTCCTCGTCCCGACCGTCGGCAGGGTCTCAACTACCAGAGGAATTCCGAGAGCCAGAGCGCCCAACCAACCCCCGCCGGGCCGACTACCCACGTATCGTTTCACTTTACGCACCTGTTCTAGGCCCTGTCGCGTCCTTTTCACAACTCAGCCTAACTCTCCAACGCACCCACAGCTCGTCGACCGGGGGCGTCCCCCCGGAACAGCCGACAGCCCGAAGCCCGCGGCCGCAAAGCGGCGAGACTTCTTCACTGACACGCGCATCCACCATCACCTCATCCACCTCCCGCTCGTCCAACTCATCCCTGGGCGGAATCACCAAGCGTCCAACAAACCTAATCCAAGTCGACAATCGCGGAAACATGGGGTGTATCCTGGACCAGCCAGACCCTGCTCGGCTAGTAATCTTCCTCCCCGCACAGGAAACAACAAGACCGGCCAACAACTCCTGTCCTTCTTTATTAGTGATCGAGAGTAAGTCTCCCCCAAACACAAACACACCATCTCCAAACACACCATCTCCAAACCGCCCTAACCATCACCATCCATCCCCCACAGTCGACCAACACATCCGCATCGACCCCACCCTCTGCGACTGCCAGCAAGAAGACACCCTCTCCCGCCGCCCCACCAACAGCACCAATAGCACCAACGGCAGCACAGGCTTCACCGGAGCCGCCTCACCCGAGCAGCACCAGCACTGCAAGAAGGTCGTACTACGGACCAGCGGCGGCGCATCAGGCGTCACGGCGCGGGAGAGCGTCAGCAAGGGCGGCAGCTGGGGTTCGAGGTCGGGATCCGCCTCAGGATCCGGATCCGGATCCGGAGCCGGGGGTGCTGCCACGGCAGCGACGTGGAATCTGGCGGGGGCGGGACGGTATCAGGGTCAGGGACAGGTGAGGAAGGGGGAGGCAGGGGGGATGGTGGGGGTGCCGAGGGTGAAGAAGGTGACGTTGGGGTTTGGGGGGGTGGAGGGTACGTTTTTTTTTCTCTTTTTTTTTTCGTTCTTTCTTTGTGCTTTGTTGGGGGAGGGGAGGGGGAGGGTTGGATGGGGGCTTTTTCATGGTGCTGGGTGATTATGATCTGACTTTGAGCTAACGAACGGGGTTACAGAGCGGATACGGTTCGTGGCAGACTTTAATGCTTTGCGAGAGTTATACCTGGGAGATTTGCGCGCTGCTGCTGGGTAATGGGAGAAAGATGAGGAAGCTTATGTGGCGTGATTGCACTGGGAACAAGTGTCAGGGTTCTTAAGTCTTCTGTCAAGGGTTGTTTTACTTCGAGTGATACCTACGGAGTCCCGGTTCCAGAGCATAAATTTGGGTTTTGTATGTACTGAAAGCAAAAACAAACTAAAACCCCTTCTATACACACTGATGCCCCCAAAAGCTTTATACAGAATCGAACAAACAAGTGTCCCAAACCCTCTACCAATCCCCCTTTCCAACCACCCGCCCTCCCCCAGTCAAAAACCCTCCAGCGCCCCCACCACCACACATCATACCATTAATCATCCCCATTATCCCTCGCACCCTGCATTTAGCACTTAACCGGGAGAGCGGCGCCGGAGCCGGACTTCTTGGCCAGGGCAATCTCGTTGTTGCGGCGGGTGACGAGGCCAGGGAGCTTCTTGCCGCCGGCGTTGACCCACTTGGGGAGCTCGTTGCTGAGCACGGTGTTGACGTTCTCGCCCTTGTTGAGGCGCTTGACGAGCTGGGAGCCCTGGGCGGCGCCGCAACCGACGTTGAAGGACCAGCTGACGAGGGCGCCGTACTGGTTCAGGTTGAGGACGGCCTTGCTGGTGAGCATGGCGGTGATGCACTTCTCGAATTTCTGTTTTTGCAGAGGGGCGGAGGTTAGTGGGTTGTTTGGGGATCGCTTAGCGGGCTAGGGGAGTGTTGTGGGTGGCATACCTTCATGTCATCGGCCAGCAGCTTCTTGCCGTCGGTGGTGGAGAGCGGGATCTTGTACTTGATCTCGGCGCAGTTGGCCTTGGTGCAGAGATGGCCGTAGCCGACGGTGGGGTAGCCCGCAGGGTCCTTGTCTGAAGTCCGGAGTTAGTTATCATGACCTCGGTCAGAGCAAAAGAGGAGCAAAGTCCACATACAGACGTTGGCGCGGAAGCCCTCAGCCTTGCCGATCAGATCAACAGTGGCCGCGTTGGACTTGGGCGCAGTGCAGGTCGTGCCACCACCGCACTTCTTGGTGACATAGCCGTTGGTGCCAGTCTTGACATAGTAATCGGCGACGTAGCAGCCATCCTGGGTCTTGTCCCAGATGCTGTTGCCGTTCACCGAGGTGCCGGTGGTTTGGCAGCTGATGGTAACATCGGCGCCCTTGCTGTAGGACTTCTTTACAGCGTAGCTGGTGCCCGGGCCAGAGCGGCAGTTAACGGTGCTGCCAGTGATGGGGTAGGCGATGGCCGAAGCGGCGAGAGTGGCGAAGACGAAGAACTTCATTTTGATGGTTGAAGGAAGATGATTTCTCAAAGAGTGAAGAAGAAGCGAGATTATTAGAATTGTTGAAGGCGAATGGAAGAGGATGCTGGAGTGGTTGTTGTGAGTGAGAGTGAGTTGTTGGTCTGGATTCTCTCGACGACAACCCGACCTCTATATACACATCATCCTCGGCCTCGTCGTGATCGTCGGTGTTGGCCTCTTCGGCGCTATGGTATGCCGTCTTACCTACCTACTCACGATGTTATTCTTGGAGGTCTAATCTGTGCTGTTTTCGTCCACTCCAAGCGACATGGTTCAAGGGCTGACAACGTAAGTAATTCCTGGTCTGTGCTGGTTCCTGGGGAAAAGACCCGGGACGATCCATTCTGATGCCGGCAGTGGGTCGTCTTACTCGCCGTAGGGCAGCTTAGAGTTCCATTCTTGGCGGGACTGGGAATGTTGATCGATTCTTTTTGTGGGGTGCCTCGGCCCAAGAGACCTGAACGGACGAGAGCGAAGTTCCTGTCAGTTCCTCGCTAGGGCGATTGTGGTTCTTGGATCTCAACCCCTTGACGAACCAGGGCGCGAGAGATTGGAGGGTGGTGCGTGCTGCGGCCGGGACTGGCAGCCATTGTGCAAGCTGGGTGCCCAAACGGGTGAAAATCGACAGGAGAGTGGGTACAAGATACTTGAAATAGATCTCTGTCAGCGAATCAGACGGGCCATCAGCGTTGCACCAGATTTTCTCCTTCCGGAACAAGACACCGGGCCAGTGTGAGCCCCCCCTATCCCCCACATCACCAAACGGCGGGTCTGATGCTACCCTGAATCTCGTTTGTCGCATCAGATCCGGACAGACGCGCATTCGAGAACACCAAAAACGCGTGGTTCTCGGGCTGGCACTCACTTACACCAGCAACTTTGAATCTGTTGAGGGCTTGGGGAGGGCATGGAAGCGAAGCCATTTTGATCGTTGTCCTCGGACGTGGTCAAACTCGGGGGAATTATTCGCTGGTAATCATGTGCGGAGCGGCCAATGTAACCGTTGGTTAGCAAGGTGCTCAGCTTGACCACGCAGCGCGGCACGGGGATATCGAGATAGTGAGCACGGCACATCTTTCCCTCTACCCCGAGAGAAACTTACCGAACTGTCGTGAGATTTATTGAATCCATCGCGTTCGCACTAGTTATTGTTGACGAACGTCGACTGTGAGCTGTTTGGTCGGAATCATCAGAATCATCAGACGGGGAACTAGCAAGTGCCGCAAGTCAACACTGATGGGCCCCTATGGCACATCTTCCGTTTCTCAATGGACACCCGAGTCTTCCGAAAACAACCACCCCCAAGGGCTCAACTTCCCGGCTGATTCTTTCTCAACACCTTCTCGGTTACTTCTTTCTCCCAACCTCTGGGCCGGTTAACCGAACTATTGAGTCTCGCTTGCTGTGTTTTGAACCAGAAACGGAAGCTGTCTAACACAAAGGTTCACCGACGGGGCGCACATGAGGTCTTTTACCTACCTGCATACGGTTGTAACCTTTGATCTGTCGGTGGTTCTCGGAGTCTGTTGATCCCAAGGACTTGCAGTTGGGGTGAACTTGGAAAGTTGGGAATTCCTCGACTCGACCAGCCGAGGCAAGTGTCGCTCGTCACACAACAGCAGCCAACGAGGATATTTGCTTCTGAGTTCCCGATAAGTCAACCAGATCGTTAGATTGTTTTCGATCGTTTCGTCCATCCTTGCTATGCTAGGTAAGAATGGATCTCGGCTGCCTCGGTATCTTGGTCCAGAATCAAACATGCAAGATCCAACCAGTAAGACAGACGTGTAAGAAGAGATCTGTGTCGGAGGGTTGTCACTTCCAGGTCCGTGGAGCGCGAGGGCTGAGGACTGACTAGCTTGGCCCACCATTCTTGTCAACTGCTGATCTGAGGCTTGGCCTGGGTGTCAAGCATGGCAGCTAAAATAAGTGACAGAATTCGGGTCAACCAGCGTTACACTTGCTGGGGCTGGCAGCAGGGGGGCCACACAGGGCGGTCACACCCGCTTTTTGTTCCTTGCAGGCGAATCTGGCAGCAATGCGAGTGGCTTGGCATGAAGGGGTCCCCAGCTCCAATTTCCCGACTGCAGATTCCGCAAATAACGGAAGGGCTCCGTGTTAGGCCGTCTTACTTTCAACACCACCCTCGGGAATAGGCCGTGCTAATTTTTGCCTGTGTCCGGGCGCGGGATCTTGGGTAGCTGAACTTCAACGCCGACGACAAACCTTCATTCTTGGGAGGAATCAACACACAATTGGTATAAAGAAGGAGTAAAATCCCGGAGTGATCGACTTCCAATTCATCATCACTCACACACTTCCAACGCCTTCACTTCAACCTTCCACCTTTAATTCTATTTGATCCCTTTCAGTCTCTTCGACACATTCAGTCACCATGAAGCTCGCTCTCTTCGCCGCTCTTTTCGAGGCCGTGGCCTTCTCGGTCACCGCCGCCTACCCCATCACCGGCAGTGTTGTCAACTGCCGCTCCGGCCCCGGCACCAGCTACAGCGTCAAGAAGTCCTACAGCAAGGGCGCCGACGTGAAGATCAGCTGCCAGACCACCGGCACCTCCGTTAACGGCAACAACATCTGGGACAAGACCCAGGACGGCTGCTATGTCGCCGACTACTACGTCAAGACCGGCACCAACGGCTACGTGACCAGCAAGTGCAGCTCTGGCGGCGGCGGTGGCGGCGGCGGCAGCGTCCCCGGCCCCGTCACGAACGACTACCCGTACAAGTCCAGCTGCGGCGGCGTCGACCCCTGGAACTACTACAAGTGCCGTAAGTCAACGCCTTTTCAGCCCATTTTATGGCTGACCCCAACTAACCCCCCAACCAGAGTGCACCTCCTTTGTCGCGTGGCGCATCAACAAGCGCCTCGGCGTCAAGTTCCACAACCAGTACAAGGGCACCAACTGGGGCAACGCCAACACCTGGGACGACGCGGCCAAGCGCACCGGCGTCACGGTCAACAGCACCCCCAAGCCCGGCTGCGTCGCCCAGTCCAACGCCGGCAGCTACGGCCACGTCGCCTGGGTCACCGCCGTCAACGGCAACCAGGTCACCATCGAGGAGTACAACTGGGCCAAGCGCGAGGGCTACGGCAAGCGCACTGTTTCCAAGGGCACTTTCAACTACATCCACATCAAGAACTAAGCTTCTTGTCGGGGTTGTCAACAGGTTACTGGGAATGGTGGTGAGCGGGGGATGGTGATGGTGGATTAGACGGTATTCATATTCAAGTTCCTGTGTATAGCTTCAGTTTGGTTGGTTTGGAGTGGTTTTTTGTGGAATATTTTTGCTTCTCGAAGAGCATTTGAGGGGGTACATAATCCAGGGTAGAAGAAAGCATTAGACGCATTTGCAACCCTCATCACCGCACCAGAATCCCAGGAGGCCCGCATGCGGAATTGGCCCCCACTTCTGCGTATATGCCCATCGCATCACACACGCCCATTTCACCCCTAACCGCTGACCACGCGCCCCAAAGCAATAGGCGGTCTACCTCGGCCGCCGCCGTCTCATTCGCAACAGCCAACCTCAGAAACCGCTGATTCTTTGCACACATCGGACGCGAACCATTATGACCACCACCGTCCGATCCATGCGTCCCAGCGGCGGCCCCTTCACAAACCCACCGGTTCGACCCATCCCCCTCCACCCAGTTATACCCACACATCCCCTCACATTCGCCATCCCCCACCCGAAACAACCCCCTTCCTATTCCTCCTCCTCCTCGCCCCTCAACACCCCCCAGCCCATGCACTGCATACAAAACAGCCAACAGATCCCACGACGCCCTCGCCGGCTTCTCATACCCATACCAGCGATACGCCATCCGCACGGGGTCGTTCTTCGGACCATGCGAGACCAGCGGCCCACCCGCGAGGACATGCAGCCCAACATCGTCTCCGAGGAACGTCAGCAGCGGCGGTACTATCTTATTGCCACGGCCATAAGCATGGGCATGGCTGTCGTCGTCGTCGCCGTCGTCATTGTTGTCGTCGCCCCAAGTGTTGATGACGTGTGCTGCGGCGGATGGGCCCGACGGTGAGCCCCAGAAATTCCAGCTGCGGCCGGAGGGGTAGCCGCCGCCCATTACTACGAGCTCGACGACCTTGCGGGCGACGAGGGCGCGGCCTGTCAGTGGGGAGTAGGCGTCGGCGGTGGAATTGAGGAGGGCGGATAGCTGTGTGAGGGACAAGGGGTTAATTTGTGTGTTTGGGTGAGTGGTCGTGTTGTTTGGGGTTATGGGGGGTTGGGAATGGAAGGTTGACTGGAGCCCGGGGGAAGGAAGGGTAGGGTCATGGAATTGTGGAGGAAAAGGGAGGACGCACGTTATCTAGAAACCCTATCGAGACGATCGTCACGCTGCGGTCCTCTGCCTGGGAGAGGACCCTGCGGTATAACACCACCGGATCCCAAGCATCCTCGGCGTGGCCCCATGGGAGGCTGCCGCCGGAAAAGTGGTAGGCTACCTTGCTGGCATACTCGCCCAACGTAAAGTACCAGCTGTCGAAGAAAGTGGCGTTGGTCAAGGGACGCGGAATGCCAATCGGGACATCGACTTTGCCATAGTGGGCTAGGATGGCCGATGCCGCGAGGGCCGAGTATGAAGATGGGTAGTTGACATTGACGGCTAAGAGGTTTACGTCTGGTGTGGAAGCTACGAGGAGCAGCGCGGCGGCATCACTGAGAAGCGGTGAGCGAGGTAGAGGAAACAAGGGTGGGGGGGCACGTACTCAACGTCGCTGAAGAGGTCTGTGTCGATGATGAGGTTCTTCTTGGCGGCGAGAACCAAGCTGCCGAATGTTAAAAGGAAAAAATTGGTAGGGCGTTTCATGACGTGGAACGAGAAGTGTTGGAAGAATGGGATGAAGTCAAGTTCATTGTGTTGATTGGACAAAGTTGGGATTGATAGAGAGCGAATGAGCTCTTCCACACGTGATGGTCTGACACTTACACACGGTCCGACAGCCCTTCTCGCCTTCAATCCCACATCTTATCCTAGTTTATGCCATATTGCAGTTTGGGGCTTTAGACTTTTATGATATTGCCCAAGTTTGCAACATTCTATTAATGCCGGTCTAGTTTGTTTCTAAAGTTGAAGATGGTTTGGCCCTGGCTCAAGATTGCTAGTCTACGTCACAGCTTGTGTCTAAACGACTTGGACTCGGGTTGTTCTTGCTTGCAGTCGCAAAAGATGTCGCCCAGGTCAAGAAATCGGCAAAAAGTGTGGTGATCTCTCCCGCCGGGAATTGAACCCGGGTCTCGAGCGATGTCACGACTTGGTGGAGTCTGATGACAAGCTCACATACTGACCACTATACTACGGAAGAATGATGGATGTTTTCACCCATTGTAGCTTGGAGGAGCGGCCCGGAGCTTTGGCATATGAAACTTCCCAATCCATAACGTACAACATGAGGCATTCGGACTGTTACTCCGTAGTTAAGGTAAAATAGGTATTTGTTTAGGATACGAATAAGTTAGTTGAGTTTCACAAGCTCTCAAAGCCAACAACGACACATATTACCCGGGTTTTCCCTGTGCCCATCAACGATGGGTGTCACCGACCCTCATTTGAATAAAAACTGTCTCTCGTTGAATAGGGGTTGCCGGTTGACTGGCCGTTTTTGACGTCAGGGGCCCAAGGCATTGTACGAAAATATCACGAACCTAGGACTGCTCAACTCTGCTCCATGAAGAAATGTTGCCCCAAACTGCCGCGAGCAAACGATGAAATGGGGCGCTTCCACATCTCACTCGAGGTCTTGCAACCTGACGTAGGAGTCCTACGGTAGGACTGTAGCAGTGCTTGGTACAACGGCGCGCGGTACCCAATAAAATCAAGATTTCTCCAAACCGGTCAACATGTCCTCGATCCTTCAGATTCCTTTTTAAGGCTGAACTTCAGGGTAAAGGACGCTGATAGCCTAGCCTGGCTGCCTGCCAATGGTCATTCAGGGCTCATCCTTGGCAGCCATGCAGCGTGCTTCCCTCCAAAACTCCAATCAGATCATTCATTCACTTTCTTATTCACATAGCGGATGAGGCAGTCGGAAAAGCCGTCCATTTAACGGCCTACCTCTCCCCGAGTTCATAGTCCGAGGTTTGAGATAATTTGAGTACTTTAAGCAACTCAGCAGCGGCCAACCCAAACCGACAATCACAAAACACAGCATTGTCCTTGGGTTACACTGTACACTCCTACCATGACACTGTCGAATAGCAATTCCAGCACCGCAAACGCAAATGAAGCTTCACAAGACACCCACAAGACTGAAGAATCTCGTTTGCGCGAATCGATTATTGCCCCACCGAGCGCTGACCTAGCAAAATGCATCCTTTCATGGGTCGTTTCGGCACCAAGACCGCTCTCGATCGACGAACTCACAGAAGCAATCAAGTTGGATATCGGCCAAAGCCCACCATCGCCCACTTCACAGCATCTGGAGAGTACTACCGGACCGCTCATCTTGGTAGACGATCAATCTAGGGTCCGCATCGCCGACGAGGCCACCTCAACCTTCCTAACTAAACCACGAGAGGATGGGGGACCTTTGATCGACCCTTTCACGACACACTCCAGAATCTCCCAGATTTGCTTGGAGATCCTCGGCGGGACTGAGTTCACGCCGCCAAACCGTCAGGAGGGGAGGCTTCGTCAAACCAGCAAGCCCCTCACCCCATTGGCAGCCTACGCAGCGGCCCATTTTGCGTTTCATCTAACGCGCGCCTCTCCGGCCGCTAACGAGCACCTGGCTCTCCTCGACAAGTTTCTCCGGACCAACGTCCTAACATGGATCGAACGGCTCGCGGAATTGGGCGACCTCGTTGGCGTGATAGGGGGGGCCCGCGCGATAGAAACCTATCTAAGAACGCCAGGGAACTCCCGCATCGATGGCGAGACGGCCCAAGTCGAGATGACTGAGGCATGGGTGACTGACATCCACCGCTTCGTTGCTCTTTTCCACTCAGCCATCCTCACCATGCCGTCGTCAGTTCATCGTTCGCTACCACAGCTTTGCCCCCGGAATTCCACCATCAGGAAGCTCTTTGGCACACCCACGGAAGACCTGAAAATCGTCGGCCATCTAGACGAAGATTGGGATGATAGGCTGACCTGCTACCAGTTCCCCAACCTGGCTTTGTCTGTAGCTTGCTGCGAACGCCTTGTGGCCATCGGCATCAGTGACGACGATATTCGTCTCTACAATCCTAACACATTCGAGTTGGTAGCCACGCTGCCAAATGGAAGGAGGGCCCAGTTTTTGGCGTTCGACTCGAGCTCATCCTTTTTGGTCTCATGCGATCTGGCGTTGCTGGAGCTCTGGGATGTGCGGCAACCAGACCAGTTACCGTGCCACCGTGTTTGGGAGCGCGTCCTCGACTTCGTCCCGGGAGGGCTTGAGCTTAGCCCAGATGAGAAGTCTATTGTTCTTTTCAACCCGGAAAGGAGTGAGCTTGTCACAGTCTCAGTGACTGACGGCCTCAGAGGTGATATCTTTTCACTCTACGAACCACTCGGCCCCGACAATGACCCGGATGACTGGACCCAGCGCCCGGCCCAAGTTCGTCTGAATGCATCCCACACCCTTGCTGCTGCTCTCTGCGCAAACTCATTGGTTGTCTTGTGGGATCTAAAGCTTCAGAAGATGGCTGGGACCCTTGAACCCGAACCGGGGACCGAAGATAACGGCTGGTCGGAACCAACACCCTCCCGTTATGACATGCTCTTCCACCCGGTTTCCGAGATCGAGCTTCTCGCCATTTCGGGGGGCTGGGGAGTGGCCACATATCATCCACGAACACTTGAACAAACCGCACAATGCCGCCTTTCGGACCCCGTGCATCACCTCGCCGCCACCTCCGATGGCCGCCTACTTGCGGCAGAGGATAGGGTCGGAGTCATCCATCTCTTTCTCTTCGAGACCCTGCGGCCGCTGTATCGTATCCAACCGCCAGACCTTACCCGTAGGCTGTCTAACATAGTCTTCTCATCCGACAACAGCCGGGTTTTTGCCATTCGCGGTCAGTGCTGTAATGTATGGGAGCCCCCAGTGCTCAAGCTTGGCGACAGCCTGCCAAACGAGGCGCTAGTCGAACGGGAGCCGCAACCCCCCCTCCTTGAACCGGGCGGGCGCCGGAAAATATCGTTTATCCATCCGACAAAAAACCACTTTTTCTTTGTTGGGCGGTATGGGGGGGTAGTGGAGGTTTGGGACACGGAAACAGGGACTGAAATTCAAGAACTTCGACCGGAGCTCCCCGGAGACATAGACTGGCTCGGCGGCAGCACACACTGCCTAGACTGGAACGAGAGCGAGCGGCTGCTTCTCGTGTCCAACGGCAGAGACTGCATCGTCAGCCGCCTCGCATTCCATCACACTAACCACAATAACCACAACACGCCCTCACCCCCAACCACATCCACAACCCTCCTCCACCACCACGCCCCCACCATCATCCACCAAGCCCTCCTCAGCCGCTCCGGGACAACCGCCGTCCTCCGCACACACACCAGCCTAACCCTCCTCGCCATTCCATCAGACACCACCACCACCATAATCACCACCCTCCCCCTCCCCCTCAGCAGCGGCACCCCGACCACCACCTACCTCGCCCACCACCCCACCGACCCCGCCCTCCTCGTTGCCACCACGCCAACACACATCCACCTCCTCGACTGGCAAACCCTTGCCCGGCGCTCGCCCGAGGCGGGCATCCCCCTGTGCGGGACCCCGCCCTTCGGCGGTGGGTATACGTATGGGTATGGGCATGGGGCGTGGAATAGCCCGGCTTGGTTCAGCAGTGGCGGTGGAAGGGGTGAGAGTGTGGGGTTTCTGGCGCGGCTGGTGACGGCGCCGCCGCCTGAGCGGGGAGACCGGGTTGTTGGTGTTGCGGTGGTGGGTGTGGCGGGGGTGGGATTTGGTGGTGGTGGTGGTGGTGGTGATGGTCAGGATGCGGGCGGGACGGAGGCCGAGATGCGGCTGCTGGGCTACGCAGCTCTGGCGGCGCTGACGGTGCCCGCGTCTGCTGTTATTGGGGTGCGTGGGGCCGTGTTGTACTTTTTCGATGCCACCGGATGGGTGTGCTCGCTTGAGCTCGGGCAGGCGCGCTGCTACAGGAGACACTTCTTTGTCCCTCCAACGTGGCACCCGCCGGGCGGCGGGGCTGCGAGGGTGCCGGTTGCGCTGGTGTCGGAAAAGGCGGTGGCGTTTTCAAGGGGGGAGGGACCGGTTGTGTTTCATGGGGGGTTGGAGCTTGGGGAGGAGGTGCCGTTGCGAGAGGACGCCGTGGTGCGGTCGTTATAGGCGGCCAGGGTGGGTAATGTCTGACGGCTGCGGGCAGCAAGTGGGTGGTTTTATTGATACTCGGTAAGCTCGGCGTGTTCGATAAGACGGGGTTTTGTTGGCTGGCTGGCTTGACTGGGCGTTGCGATGGTTGGGTGGCCTCACGGGATGGACTAACGGTAAAAGAGAGGACTCTTGCTTACTGTGGATGGTATGATGCTTCTTGGTCAGTTCAGTAGCCTCCGGGCTGTTTTAGAAACGGTCGGCTTGGAGCTTTGTCGGTTTACGGTGGTTCTAGCCGTTCTACAGCCGCAGGGGGAAGGTTTGTTGCCCGTATGGCATGTCGAGGTTTCTCTCAGCCGAAAGCTAGGTAGGGACTTAGGCTTCTGAGCGTGCTTGGCTCGTGTTCAAATTAAGCGGCAATTCTTCTTATGGAAGTTATCTACCTATTGAGTGACAATGACAACAGTACCTCCCATGCCAGCCGCCTAATCTTCACAGCCGCTTTGCCAATGGGAGCTCCCATCATCCACCCAACTCCTCCGACACGCCAGACGCCAGCACACAGCCTACCAAACCCTCCCCGGGCTCCTAGCTAGCTTACCCGTGTCTCAGAACGCGACGGTACAAGCATACCAGACCAAGGTCTTCTTCACCCGGATAGCGCCTCATCATGAAAGCGGCCGTAAACCCAGCGGCCTCGAAGCAGACATCAACCTGCTCTGTTTCTCCCGCAAGCTGCTAGAGGTCGTCGCCAAAGGCCGCTGCCCCGAGCACACCTCAGAAGAATCCGTCCTCCTCAACCGCCTCCCCTACTGGGCCCCCTTCAACAGCAACACGGACTGTGGCAGCGCCAGTTGTCTGCACAACCTGCACGACGCCCTCCGCGACGCCAAAATCTTCATGACCGCCTTCGCGGCCAAGGCAAAACAAGTTAGGGCCCGCGTGCAGGACGCGGTCTCCCAGCGGGGCGGCTTCTCCCTAGCCGAACGTGCCGCCGGCTCCTACGGCAAGGGCGGGATCGTACAGCGTGCCCGTATGCTCGACCGCGCCCTTGACACTCTCGACGCTCTGCTTTCGTCCTTGGCGGTCCAGCACCGCATCCTAGCCGGCCTGGCAGTTAGAATATTGCACGTTTGTGCATTGCAGAATGGTCTGCGAGAGCGTGCCCGCGTGCTTCATGAGGACCAGTCGGCGTGGTGGGACCTCAAGTGGGATGCAGAGAGGGAAGTTGTGGTGCTGAGCGTGGTTACGTTTCCGGAGCTGGAGAATACGGTGGAAATGCTGCAGGTGGCCCATGACCGTATGTCGGATGAGTACCAAACAATGCGGCCCCGCACCAAGGAAGCGGTTGAACAGCTCAAGGCCAAACTGTCTGCCGGTTGGCTGGAGAGGTTGGGGTTGGGCGACTTGCTGCCGGGGATAAATGAGCGTGAGGGGAAGAGTCGGAACAGGATACGATGAAGCAGAGAATTGGTGAGTTGCAGGACCACTCTGTCACGTCACATCAGTAGCCTCGGCCCCCTGAAAACCCCGTGCTTGAGCCCTGTGAGGCTGTGTCACTGTGACCCTGTCTGACGCCCAGCTTTACTTAGCGTCACACAAGCCCCCCGCGTTCCCAGGTTGCACAGCAGCAACGGTTTCCCCAAGCTTTTCTCCAATTTTTCGGTCTCACGTTTTAATCTCAAACCCAACTTCCAACATGCAGCCAACATGAGGTCCCTGTCAGAACTGGCCGTTGCCGTCTCCCGGCGGGCTCGACGCCTGGCTCGCCGTTACCGTCTCCTCCTGAGGGCCACCATGCTGGTGCTCATCCTATGTCTTCTGGAAGCTCTGCTGCACATTTCCATGCACGACATCCCCAGGCCGGCCGAGGATCTGGATGCCCCCTTCGCTAGACAATGTCAGGACCCCCACCTTGCGGCCGCGCAACCTCGCGAGAGCGCCGCCCTCGTTATGCTCGCCCGCAACTCAGAACTAGAGGAGGCCCGTGAGACGATCCGCAACATCGAAGCCCAGTTCAACCAGTGGTTCAACTACCCGGTCGTCTTCCTCAACGACGAACCGTGGGACCCGGACTTCATCCGCGAGCTCAACGCCTCGGTCAGCGGTAAAGCCATCTTCAGCACCATCCCCGCCGCGGACTGGTCCTACCCAAGCCACATAAACCCCGCCACCGCCCGCCAGTCCATGGCCCGGCAGGCCACCGCGGGCGTGTGGAACGGGGGGAAAGAGTCCTACCACCACATGTGCCGCTTCTACTCCGGCGCCTTCTACACCCAACCCGCCCTGGCCCCCTTCAAATGGTACTGGCGGCTGGAACCCGGCGTGCGCTACACCTGCGCCATCACCTACGACCCCTTCGCCGCCATGGCACGCCACAACAAACTCTACGGCTTCACCATCGCCCTCTGGGAAGAACCCAACACCTGTCCCACCCTCTTCCGCGACGTCGACGCCTTCCGCCGCGCAAACCACCTCCCCAAATCCCCCACCTGGAACGCCATGCTCGACCTGCCCCTCCCCTGGTACCTGCAGCCCTATCCCCTCCGCAAACTCGCCGGCTTCCTCGGCGCCGCACATACCACCACCCGGGGCGACCGCTGGAACCTCTGCCACTACTGGAGCAACTTCGAGATTGCCTCGCTGGATTTCTTCCGCGGCGAGTCCTATCAAGCGCTCTTCCGCCACCTGGACGCCCGCGGGGGGTTCTACCACGAGCGGTGGGGGGACGCGCCCGTGCACTCGCTGGCGGTGCATCTGCTGCTGGAGCCGGGGCAGCTGCACCACTTCTCGGACGTGGGCTACCACCACGAGCCGTTCTTTCAGTGCCCCGGTAATGCGCCCGGGGAGGGCCAGCTGCCGGGGAATGAGGCGTTGGCGCAGGGGGGCAGGGATAAAGGGTGGTCGGAGGAGAGGGAGGGGGCGGTCGGGTGTCGGTGTCGGTGTCCGGATTCGAGGAAGAGGAATAATCGGGCGATTTGCTTGGAGAGGATGGGGAGACCGGCGGCGAAGGAGAGGGTGGGGTGGTGGGATCGTTGGAAGGGGAGGTATCCGTATGCGATTGGGGTGCCGGGGTAAGTGAGGGCTAGGGTGTGAATATACGGGGACATATCACGAGGAAGAGCAATGGGTTATAGATGAGGGATGATGTATGAGTATATGAGAGCAGGGGCGGTATAGAGCGTGTTTATGATAGACGTAATGACTCCGAATGAGAATACCTTTGCCATTATGGGGCATGAGTTTCCCGGCTCCTCATGATTTTTATCAAACGAAACCCGTGGTGATCTGACAGCGCAAAAGTCCAGCTCCATACAAAGTTACCACCCTGCCCTTGCAGCTCTTCTCAAACAACCCCTTGTCGTCTCCCTTGGCCCCCAACTCAGCAACGCGACCTCCGAGAGCACCCCGCCAATCGCACTGTTCCCCTTAACTCCGGGTCTCACTCCACTTCCACCAGTTTACACGGCCGACGGCTGAACTACTCATGATTTTTAACAACTACGCTACTGCATCAGACGATGGTAACTCGCGGTGTCCGACGTGTCGTTGTCACATACTTACAAAATGAAGTTTGAATTTGTCGACAACAGCGGCGCCATTGACAGGACCTCCAGGAGACGAATTCGCAGCCATGTGGCCATCGGCCGTAACGCCGGGAAGAAGATTTCACGGCCGTCGAAGAAAGCGTTGTTGAGAAAACCAACAAGGGCATCAATTCCGCAGGCCACATCCGCCCACGACCAACCGGAATCTAGTGAAACATGTGGCAGTGTGTCGGTGCTTGCACGATGTCTTACCGCCCTCCCAGCCCACCTGCAGCAAGGCGACAGTTCCAACGCTCTTGCTCTTGTTCAAAGGGGTAAGTATTCTGAGCAGTTACTCTTTTTGACTCACTCTTGACCCTGCTAACTATTGTCCCCCAGCTATTTCTTTTCTGGACGGGGTTCGACATGCTCCCGAATTAGATCACGCCCTCGACTACAGCTCGGAATCCAAAATGTGGTGCCTTCAGCCACTATTCCAAAACGAAGCCTGTAAGTCGCCAAACGGGCACGATTACCACTCATCCCCGGTGTCTAACAAAACCACAGACTTCCACGGCGCCATGGCTGTGTTCTTTGCGGCTTGCCCCAGCCTCCCAGCCCTTTCATCCCCCTCCCCTGCCGCCAACCAAGACAACTGGGGCGCAAGGATGCGCCATCTGGGATTGGCCCTCCGGCTCGTCAACACCCGCCTTTCCGGGAAGGACGCCGCCTCGACCGAAACCGTGACGACGGTATTAGTCCTGGGCCTGTACGAGCGCCAACAGGGCGAGTTCCGTCGCGGCCTTGTGCATATGGACGGGATGCAGCGCATGCTTCAGATGCGCGGCGGCATCCTCGAATTCGCCAAGAACAATCCTGACATAGCCCGCAAAATCCTTCGGTACGGTCCCTTCTGCACCCCTGAGACCCCCAAGCAGCCAACACACATCAACTTCCTACTCACACCCACTCCCCTTTAGGTCCGATATCGAATACTGGCTCAACCTACGCACTCCCACCCGCTTCACACTCGAAGAAGCCTCCCAATTTCTCTCGAACAACACCAGCCCGCTGCTCCGCCACAACCACCCCCAAAAGGCGCATCCTTCCCCTTTCCACCTATCCCCATCACCCCCGCCCCCACCACCATTAACATCATCACCCCCTCCTCTCAATCTCCCACCCCCCCTACAAACTCTCCTCCGCGACGCAACGCACACCGCCCACATCCTCTCCACCGCCGCCACCGCCCCCCAACCATCCCCCAAACTCGCCAGCGCCGCCGTCCATGACGCCTTCATACTGCTCGGCTATCGCTTGCAGGCGGTGCTGCTGCTCCCACCCTCACTACCACCGCCATCGTTGCCATACGCGCCATACGAGTGGGGGGGCATGGGTCAGCTGGTGGGGTTGCCCGGGCAAGAGCAATGCGCGCCTGCGTTTTCTATTGCTTTCGGGGGTGGTGATGTTCGTTTTTGTTGTGGTATTGCTGACGCTGGTGAGCAAGCTGTGTGCGTCGGTTTGGCGGCGTTTGTGGCTAGCTTTCTCCGTGGCGGCGGGCCGGGTGTCTTGGGGATGGTGAGGCTGCCGGTGCCTTGGCTGGGGGCGGCGGCGAGGGAGGTGGTGGGGTGGGTTTGTGATGGCGGATATCGGCATGGGGATGATGATGAGAAGCGGGGAGTGCTGGAAGCTTTGTTGTGGATGTTGATTATGACGGTTGTGGCAGGGGTGTTGGATTTGGGAAACCCTGGGGAGGGAGTGGGGACGTGGGTGGTTGTGAGGACGAGGGAGGTGGCACAGCGGTTGGGATTGGAGGATTGGGATGATGTGAGGCAGGTGCTGGAGAGGTTTCCTTGGGTTGAGGCGTGGCATGGGAAGAGGGGGAGGGTGTTTTGGGAAGTGTGTATGAGACTGGAAGTGGCTGGTTTTGGAAAGAGTGGTGATATAGTAGCGTGTACATGAGAATTCTAAAAAAGATACATTCCCCCGACCACTCTACCAGGTATTCGGCACCGGTCGGAAACCCGCACACTAGAGCATCTTGCTCACGCAACCCGGCTCGACAGTCTCCAGCTCCTTGGCAATAATCTCCCAGGTATTCTTCTGCGCCTCAAGATCGTTTTTGACCCAGTCGGGGACGTCAGGCCTAGCATTCGTCAGTTAACTCCTTTCCCATCCCAGAAAATCAGAGCAACTTACTCGCCGTCCTCGCAAGAATGAAGCACCTTGCCATGGCTCTCCACGCCGGCCACAGCGCCGTGCAGCAGCGTGCGGCTGCCATCTTCGGCAGTCCGTCCGTACAAGCTGTGCAGGTGGCGCAGACGCTTTGTGAATTCCTCGGGGGCGTTTCTACCCAGCTCGGTGACGCATAAACCGGGGCAGACCAGGTTGATGATGACCCCCTTTTCGACGGGCAACACTTCGCGTGCGAGATGGCGAACCGCAAAGACCTCGGTGACCTTAGACAACGGGTACCTAATCAAGTGTTAGTTGACTGTCTCAATCTGAGTATCTAAAAGCGGGTATCAACTCACGTCTTGACAGGCACCATATCCTCGGCATCCATCCCCTTAATCGGATCCTCCTTCACCCCCTCCCAATCCACACGAACAGTTTCATCGAACCCAGCCCTGCTCGTAAGGATCGTAATGCGCGGCGGCACACCATCCCCCACCTTCTCCGCCTTAGCCCTCATCACCGGCACCAACAACACCGCCATCAACAACGTGCTCAGCACATTCACCGTAACCGGCTTGGCATGCCCCTCGGCCAGCTCCCTCGTCGCCAGCGCCACACCAGCATTCTCCACCACGGCATCGATCCTCTCCAACTCCTCCGCCGCTCTTCTCACAAACGTCCGCACACTGTCATAGCTCTCCAAATCCAAGTGCCACACGCTCACCACGCCACTGCCCGCCGTACCGGCCGCGGCATCAATGGCAGCCTTGGCCGCCTCGCCCTTGGCGACGGTGCGCACGCCCAGGATCACGCGGCCCGCGCCCAGCGAGGCGAGGTGTTTGGCGGCTTCGAAGCCCAGGCCGACGTTGGCGCCCGTGACGATGTAGGTCTTGCCAGCGCAGATCTCGCGCGTGGCGAGCAGGGGCAGGTTGCGCTTTTGGTGGGCGACTCCTCCTTCCGCCATGATTGTTGGTTTGTTTGGTTTGTTTTGGGGGTGTTGGTAAGGGGAGGTTGTTCCAAAAGGGGTTGGCGTTCGTTAAGAGGGTGATGGTTGGATTTGAGACTGAATGAGTAGATTGGACTGGTGGTGAGAGTTGTGAGAGTTGGTGAGGTAGACGGGAAAAGAGCACCCTTTTATGTCTGCCATGCCGGCCATAACGCTCGTCTCATCGGATGTAGATGGCTCGCTTTGTGGTGACAGTCATGATCCATGGTGACGCCGCATCAAGTTTCAACAGGCCGCAAGCGCCGAACCAGTGCGAGAGTGGTTTCCTAAACGGGTGGTGGGGCTGGGTTTATGTAAATGTCCGACGGGAGGCGACAGACAAACCGAGAACTCGGTTCGGTAGCGTTCGATGACGTCGAGCCTCGCCCGTCGAAGTCGTCTCCGGGAATCCGGAGATATGGACAACCAGCCAACCAGAGAGTGGTTTCCTAATCGGGCGACACCCCAGCTCATGCTAACCATCAGGGGTTGGCCTAGAACTGGGGAAAAAAGGGAGAATTGTGAACAAAAAGAGGTGGGATGAGGGCGTCGGAATTTGCGGGTTTAATTTACATTAGCTCCGATCCCTGGCTCCATAGGTACACCTGTCACATTGAGCTGCTTCTTTCCTCATCATCCCTCACGAGCCGGCTACCGAAAGCTTGAGACAGCCAGACAGTGCGGAAGATGGAAGCACAGGTTTATGAGTTGTGACTTATACCTAACCCTGGCCACTTGGTATTGGACAATGAAAAAAATGCATGCAACCCCGTCCTTGTGTAGGTATGCGGCCGAGCTTATACTTGGACAGTGCGGCCCCTTTGTTGTTAGAACGGCGCCTCTTCAGAGTAACAAGAGTCTCACGATAGGCCTTCGTTGGGATGGGACACGGCTCTCCCGCAATCTGTAATCTGTACAGATGATAGTCCCGGGCGTTTCTAACGCGCCCACATCAAGACAGGGCTGACAGTACCTAATCCATCGGGGACAGTCACACACCCAAAAGTCAAGCTCAGAGAATGATAAGACTTCCAAATGGTGTGCCAGAGCCGACCGTGGTATCTCTGGCCTTCAAACGGTAGCTCTTCGCAAGGTTCTGCTTAGGTACCCAAATTGATGTTTTTCTCACGGTGCAACCACAGTACCTACTCTTGAGAAGGCATTGAAGGTGGCGGGGCTCCTGCATGTATAAAAATTCCGTATAGCACCCCGTTCCTCTCATCTACGCCGGCGCCGGCGCCGCTTCTCGTCTCGCCCGCTGTGACCTCTTTCCGAGCCAATCAGGGAGTTGAGATGGTGGTATTGGGGTCGACATCTTCGGCAGCTACCCGTAGGGCGGGTACAGGTCGCTCCAAGTCATCCCTGCTTTCCAAGTTGGCGTTGGGTTCTTCGTCTTCCTGGTCCACTCCACACACGACAAGCCCACCGACGGCCCGCCGCTCGAATAAGACATTCTCAAAGCCAAGAATCAGACCTTGGTGTGCTGTCAGCCTCCTTGCCTGATCAATGGCCAGCATGCCCTGCAGCAGATTGACATCCATCCCCTCCTCCTGGCGCTCCAGATGCGTGACTAGCATGTCCGCCCAGGCCTCGGCCCAATCACGCCACTGGTTCCACGATACGCTCTTATGTGCTGGCCTAGGCACCGGCTGGATGGACGCCACGGGGATGCTGTGTAACCATTCAAGGGACATCACGCCGAGAGGGACACGGCTACAGGTGGGCCGTGAGCCGTGAGCCGTGTCGTTAAAGGGAAACACCTCGGGCACCATGTACTTGAGCGTCCCGCAAAAGGGGCCAAGGGCTGGAGCCACGTCGCCTCGGTGACAACCTTCGATATGGCAAAGTCGCTCAGCTCAGCCTTGAAGTACGGCGTCGGCTTTAGTAGCACGTCATCGGGCTTTACGTCGAGGTGCGCGACGCCACGGCCGTGCAGGAAGGCGGGGCAGTCGAGGGTCTGCCCGACGGCCGTCACGAACTTTTGGCTCGTCGCAGACCCTAGCGGCGGCGATGTTGCCATATGGAAAGTAGGGCATGAATTTGACTGTCCGGCGATACTATATTGTCCAGCGACGGTGCCTGCCAACCTGTAGTGTTCTATTGGCCCCTCCAGAGCCCTTAAGTGAGCACCAACGATGGGAAACGCGACAGGCATGGCGCGGCTGCATCCGAAAAGATCGCGCCACAACCAATCGATCGGTCACGAGTCACAGTTGGGAAAGTGAGGGTATTGCGAACTCCTGAGTCGCATTGAATTGGCCTGTATAGGTACCTTAGTATCATTTTGTGCCGCCCGGAGCCCCGGTCTACGCACCGTGTTACCCCAACATGGATAGTAACGTCACAACGTGGTTCCAGTCCAGAATCTGGGGCGACGCACAGTAGTGCGAGTCAGAACCAATGGCTCACCTCCTTAGAATGGATCTAGCCTCAGTTAAATCATTGGACGAAACCTCTCGAATGTCATATCCGCTGGATTCCAGACTTCTAACCCCTCCCAGATTTAGCAGCCGAGGGTTTTGTTAATATAGAGACCCAACTCCCAACCTCATAAAAGCTAAATTTCTTGCCATTTTGTTCAGCATTTTCAGGCAGTTCCAGAAACAAATCACCTGTCTTCAAGAAGCACCTTTAGCAGCTCCCCGTGAAATATTCGAAATGTAAGCGAAGGGCATCTACTTCACAGCAACGCATAGCTGATCTGCTTATTTAATAGGGACCCATGCGAGCATGTCGATGGTACCCCCCCGAATATAGCATGCCAGTAATTGGCACCGGGAAGGAGGACCGGGTGAAAGACTTAGAGAAAGCGCTCAGCAAACTGCGAAAAGAGTTCGACAACCACATCAAAAAACATGAAACGCTTGACGATCAACGGCGAGATTTGGACACCAGGCTCCGCGAGTCGGTGACGTACGCCGCAGAGCTAAACGCCAGGCTTGGCAAATCCGTGGAGAGCATCACCGACCTCCAGCGTCAAGTGGACGAGTTACGGGGGCATTTGCCTCCCGTGCCCGTTGACCCGAGCCTCAACGTGCTTGATTCCCGCGGCGAATTCCCTCTCTACCGCGCCGCAGCCGGGGGCCATTACAATGACGCGAAGCGGATGCTAGAGCAGGGCGCTAACCCCTCGATGCGCACTCCGTTTCAGTGGACGGCGCTCCATTGGGCAGTCCACAACGGGAACACCGACGTCGTGCGGCTGCTGCTTTCATACAACGCTGACGTAAACGCCGAGTCTGACACGGGGAGGAGGCCGCTAAGCATGACCCAGTCCTTCGAGATCAGGAAATTGCTACAGCAGAACGGAGCTAGATAGATACTGGGGGGGGGGGGGGGGGCAGGTAGTCGGACGTCGCTGTTCTGATCCGCCTAATATATCTCAAGCCATTTCCTACAAATAATTATGCATCCGGTGACTGAGACACCCAAAAGCTTAAAAAGGCCTTCATACACGCCGCCGCTGTTGCCGCAGCGTACCGCTGCCATACCTTAGTTTTGTGGCTATCTGCATAGTCGCAGGCGCCCTTGATCACGAGGCAGGGGAACGTATCCCATACCCCAGCACCCTCCATCTCGAACCCGATAACACCTGTCTTCCCTGCAATGGCATCCCGGTCCTGGCCCGACTTCATCACCGTATCGCCCGACCCAATCAAGCCGAAGTGGACAACAGGCTGCGGGCTATCTTGCTCCTTCAAGCGGCTTCGTGGTACCAATGTACCGCAGCAACCGCACTGCTCGCATAGTTCCCCATCGGCAAGGTGGCGATAGGTTGCTTCAAACAACTTGTCTTCTGCCGTTCCCGGATACACAGCAGCTACGTCTGGGTTGGCTCGAAGATCACCCATGTGCTTCGCTATCCTAGCTAGCAGTTCCTTCCGGTGGCGGTAGACCTTCAGCTTGTTTAGAAGAGAGCGTACCTCCAAGCCGGGCTTGTCAAGCGAGTCGTGGACTGTCTCCTTTGGAACGAACCCCTCTGGTAGCCGCCGCCCGAAGTCGTACTGGACAACACCATCGCTAATGATAATGTCGCCAAGCACGATTTGGTCCCCGCGAGGGCTGGAAGGAACGGCACCACATATGCCCACTACGATAGCGAGTTTAATGTTGGGAAAGCTCGTTCGGAAGCCACTCGCAACCCTGGCGGCATTGACCTTCCCCATCCCAGGCATGTGGGCCAGGACGATATTGTGAGAGCCGATGGTACCGGTGCTATAGGCGTTGGGATCGCCTGCCGCTTTGCCGTACGATGGGCCCTCGTCGTCCCAGAACTGGTCGAAAAGGGCGCTCACGGCGTCAGCCTCGATATCGAGAGCGCAAATCACGGCAATTTCAAAGTCGCGGCGCGTGGTTGGGCGCTGTGGCCGAGCCTGATCCATCGGGTCGCTGACGGGCTGATGCCCTGTTACATGGCTGCCGGAAACATGGCTAAACGTCGTTGGAGAGTGGAAACTAGAGCCGAAAAATTGGTTTCCGCTTCCAGTATTGATGTTCTGTGTTCCTCCCGCACCGTTGAACTGGTATCCAGAACCACTGTTATTAAAGACTATGCTTCCGAAGCACGGCGAAGACGTCTCTGGCGCGGACATCACGTTTTGGCAATTGCGAGTGGTTTGGGGGATGGGAAGGGGTTTGCGGGGTCCATGAGTAACGCGGTGCCATGGAATCCTCAACGTCAGGCAGGCACTTTAAATAAGACCTCTCAGGACCCGACTCTGAGAGAGGTACCTAGGGTCATCCTCAGTTACAGGCAAGTCGAGGTACGAACGGAAACCCGTGGAACCGACGAATCAGAATTTTTAAGATAAATCATTGCCGGTCCTTCGCTTCAGTGGGCCAGCTAGGTACCTAATTAACTCAAAACGACCGCCTGCATAATTAGGGCAGCAACGCATTTCAGGTAACAGCGAGCGAAGACCTGACAGGCCGTTGTTGGGCAGGTCCTGCCCTATGGCTCTTGATTCCTCACCTGCTGTTGCGAATTCCCTCGGCTTTTAGATGGTGTACCGGATCGGGGTTGTAGGAAGCCCATTGACTCATTGGTCTACAGTGTTCTATCCCGGAAAGCCTTGCTTTGATGCGGGTGTTTATCAGAATGCTATAGTTGGTTCACGCGAGGCCAACCACCACATGGCACGCCTCGTGATGCCTGGTTTTTGTTCTTTTATGGCCGCGGTGCATAAATGCCGCGGCCCGAGTGTTTCGGCCCGATGGTTCGCATGTATGTGCCACCGAGAGGTAAAGGGAAAAGAGGGAAAAAAACAATAAGGAAGCATATGCAAAGCCCCCGCTGCCCTTATTCCACCCTCCTCCTACTCCTCGGAGAGGCGGTAATGACAACCAGCCCCCGACAGCAATCCCACAGACGTATCATTTAGGGACATGTCTAGCATAACCAACGAATTACAAGCATCGCAGCTACCCGCATTTATTGAATTAGTAGGAGGGGTTCAGATTACCCAGCTTTGTTGATATCCTTGTTTCCTACCGTCGGAGCAGGTGACAGAACAGAGGCTACATGTGTTTCGACACATTAGCCGAACTACCGCAACGGTTGCCATGCAGCAGCCGACAGACCAAGCACCCCATGCCAGAACAGCCGGCACGTCGGGGGGTATTGCTTTTGTCAACAGTGGCCAGGGCAGCCAGTACAATTGTATTGGAGGGTTGCAAGCGGTCAACGCTGGAAATGGCACTCAGACGGTGTATTACAGCCAGATTGTCCCGGAGGAGCAGGCATGGATGAGAGAAAGAATGGGGCAACCGGGTATTGGCGACATCGGCGACGGTGCTGGGGGCGTTCCACTCTTGGAAGCTGCAGCCAAAGGGTACAAGGCAGCTGTCAAGCAACTTCTCGACAAGGGCGCCGACATTACCAGTCGAGACAGCTTTGGGCAGACGTCTCTGAGTGCAGCCTCGAGCGGGGGCCACGCTGGGGTAGTCAAGCTCCTTCTCGAGTTGGGAGCTGATCCAGAGAGCAAGGATAACATGGGCAACACGCCGTTACTCTTTGCTGCTATGAGTGGACATGAAGCTGTAGCCAAGCTCCTCCTCGAGAAGGGCGCTCGCCCCGAATCGAAAGACAGGGATGGTGACACACCGCTATCGTATGCCGCGTGGAAAGGGCATGAGAGTGTTGCTAGAGTACTTCTGCAGGGCAGCACCTCGCTGATTGGCGGCGCTTGGGGAGGATATGACTTGGGGTCTGGTACGAAAGTCGCCGACATTAACACCAGAAATAAAGACGGCCGGACACCCTTATTCTGGGCTGCAAGAGAAGGGCATGAGGTTGTTATCAAACTACTTCTAAAGGCAGGCGCTAGCACTGAGATTGCGGACCAACGCGGCCAGACGCCGCTGCTATGTGCTGCTGAGCGAGGGCACGAAGCCGCAGTGCAGCAACTATTAAAAGGCGGTGCCGATGTCGAAGCGAGGGACAAACACGGTCAAACGCCACTGCTCTGCGCTGCTGAACAAGGCCATGGGGTGGTGGTAGAGCAACTGCTGAAAGGAAGAGCTAATATCGAGGCGAAAGATGAATCTGGCCAAACTGCGTTGCTCTACGCTGCGGAAGGGGGCTATGACCTTATTATCCGGCATTTGTTGAAGAAAGGTGCAAACATTGAAGCGGAAGATATTTACGGTCGATCGCCACGCATGTATATACAACAATAGTCCTTAGAATATCCCTATGGCAATGCACATTTTTATCGTGTGTCCCCATCTTCACAGGTACAACGCAAACACCAACCACCAACCACCAACCGTGACGTGACCACTCTGTGTGCCGTCGCTGCTTGCTCTTCGCACAAGCGGAATGAGCCGGCAATCCACATTACCATCGACGACACCCCGTCTCCACCTTCACAATGGCCACTCCTGCTACTTCTGACCTGGACGAGTTGGCATTACACACGAAAATTGATGACTACGGAGATTTTAGGTACGCTCTGCTCCCCGGGGCGGGATCGCGCTCACTCGGGTTGCTGGCCAACACAACGCTGACACCGGCGAGGAGCTCTTACTGTCACGGCGGTTGGGAATCACATCGGACGCACGATAATTACAAGCGGGAGGTTTGCTTGACGCGGAGCGCTTCCGAGCTTCCTCAAGGCGGGTGTTTCTCTCCAAGTTCGCCCTTCTCCCACGCTGACACGACGGTGCTCGAGGGACGTAACGCCACCCTTGGACGAGGAGGAGGAATTAGAGGACTCTCGCCAAAGAGAAGCTCGGGCGCGCCAAGACCTAGAAGCCGATGGTTGTCCTCCTTGCTACCCTCGAGATGTGGACGTTTCCAACTTACGACATCCTCCCGAGGAATACCGCGCGATTGCCGATTACTGGTTGTCATTCCCGGGCACAAGCGGTATTCCGCTATGCGTGCAACTGATTGCATGGCGTAAGTTCCGTGCATACCAGCTGAAGGCCAGGCGGAGATTCCAAGTCTTCGAACACGAGCTTCGCAAACGCCGGGAAAGGCATGGGCTGGATAGCCCCCCAACCCTGACCTTACAAACAGGGTAGCAAGGCCCTGTGGAGCGCTGGATCGAGTTTCAAGACTACGAACTTGCGCGCCTTGAAACGATGGAGCGGAAACGTGACGGACTGCGGAAGGAGCTGACCAAGCCTCAGACACCCGATGACATGGATGTCATCACACACCTTTTGGGAAGTTCTGAGAATATCATAAAGCGACACATGGTTCTGCTCTACTGTATTGAGCAGAAGCGGCGGTCGATGGAGCCAGGCGATGGTGCGGTATCATTGGGCAAAGGAGCTGGTGCAGCCGGTCGACAAGTCCGCGCTCGTGTTCGGCGGAAGAGCGAGAGGAACACCTCTTCGCCCGTTCTCGATAAACGAGCCAGGATATCTAAACCCAGCGCGCCTGACAAGCGCGAAAATCGATATCAAACGGATTACAAATTGAAGACTGCTCCCAGGACCCCGAGCATCACCTCGCTAAAAACCGCCATGGTCGAAAGAAAGCCTGGGTCCGGGAAAGAAACGAACCGGGATAAACTTCGGTAGTCCGAGGATAACTCCGCCCTCCACCAACTGAGGCCTCGACGGGTAACCAAACGGCAGCCCCCATCTCGTGACCGAGCCTTGGTACCCCAACTAGAAACTATCACGAGGTTTGGGCGGTGGTCAAAGCCACCAGAACGATGGGCCCCGGGATGACATGATCGAGCTATCTAATAACTCTGCTAAATGCACCTCCCCGGGATGGCTTTTGTGGAACCGGGGTCATGACAAGCTTCAACGTTTCGGACACTCCGGTATTGCACGGCCGCAAGCCAATTCTCACGGCGCCCGCTGTTGCTCGCCCCAAATCCTTCTCAGCGATCTCCGTTACCAACAGATGCGGTCGAGTCTGGTTTACGAGTATTCGTGGCTTGAGAGGTTCCACGCTCCGCGATTGCCAACTGCTCAGAGCGTTGAATCTTAGTACCGGTTCCGGACTTTTGCCCTGTACCTGTCAATGTTTGCCGTCTCAAGCCCCGTGGACGTGTTGCAGGGCACTAGAGGCGGTGATATGTGAGGCTTGCGATTAAAGCGAAGATTTGTGCGGTGCCGGAGATAACTTGGTTTCAATGTCCAAAAAACACTCCATAACACTACATACTAGCAATGTGTGCTGGGCGATAAGGATCTGCCCTAAGCCATTAAAATATAATGTATTATAACTGTATCTTCATTCCCTTCCTGAGAAAAGGCCTGCTAGATTGAATGGGAATTGGAATTGTGGACTGGGCCACAGTCCAGTAGTGGCACACTTAACCAGCTCTCATCAAGGTTGACCAGGCCCACGTTCATGCCGGCTTGTTGCCCTTAGTCCTGCTGTACGCCAAAATTTGGATCAAATGCGAATAAAGTCTAATCTGACCGCGCGCTCTTGGTCTTCTTGCTCCTCAATTTCATCATCAAGATGACAAGGGTATAAGACGAGATGCAAAATAACGCCGTAATACCAGTCTGTGAGCGCCCAAAAGTCAGTGAGTCTTGTACATAACTTCGAGGGCGAGGCACTGAGGGAGGTAGGCAAGGCCACTCACATCTCTCCAAGCGTAGTACTTCTCATTCAGGTTAAACCCCTGCGCATACTCGCCGCCCGTCGCGTAGGGGCAGTACTGGCACGACGCCGTCGCATTCGGGTTCTCCACATACCCAGCATTGGACCCGAGAAAGTCGGCCATGTACTCGCCACAGGTCTGGCCCAGAGGCGGGCTGAACGAGGTGAACTCGTCGGGCTTGCATTGCACTTGGACGTCCCAGAGCAGGGTGCCAAGGAGGCCGCCGACAAGATATGTGAATGGGTCGAGGTAGTAGAGCCAGTACTTCCAGAAGGCGGGCATGGACGCGTAGGGCGCGACGACGCCGCAGAAGGAGACCAGGCCGCAGCCGAGAAGCAGCGGGTTGGAAATGGCCGCGAAGTACTCGTTCGGCGCGTACGCTGCGATGGCTTGGCCAATGGATGTGTAGAGGAATTCGTAGACTGCGTTGGTGAGTTTCGTGTTAGCGGTAGGTTCGGGGTGGGTGACAGTCCAGGTGGGGAGGAGTGGGAGATTGTGGTGATTAACATACAGATCATTTGCAGGTATATGTGGCCCGAAATCTTCGCGTTGACTGGGAACCCGGCGGTGAAATACCAGCAACAAAAGTAAAGGGTCGCGCATAGGATGAGGTAGGGTATCTCGGAGACGATCTGGGCGCCGATGAAGGCAAGCCAGTGGTACGTTTTTGACTATTGGGTTGAGTCAATATTTTGTTCCTCCCCGGGTGATTGCTGCCCTTGCATGGGTACTGACCTTCTTCTCGCGAGTCTCAAACAGATCGCGGTTATGCAGAAAGAACGGTTGCATCTGGTTGATGCAGCCTGGCGCCACAAAGATGAAGTTGAAGACGGCAAAGACGCGCAGCTGCAGGTCGAAAGAGCCATCCCCGATTTTCCAAAATGTGAAGCCGCTAAAGAGAGCTGCGAAAATGTGCAGGTTGATCTTGTTCCAGACGTAATCCTGTGGTCATGTTAGTATTAGTCGTCGACTTCTGTCAGTTGAAACTTACAGGCGACCGCCATAACTGTAACATGAGCCGGTAGAGAACCATCTTGAACTGAAACCACTTTGGCGATGCAAATTCAGCAGCATCCTCCTCCTCCTTGTCTGGGGCGGCAGCACCCTTTTGCGTTAGGGACATGAGTTTATCGAGCTCTTGCTGGCGTTCAGGAGATCGGCTCCATGCGTCGACCCAATCGACTTTGGCGTCGCCTTCTCCTTGGATGACCTCCACAATATGATCGGCGGGGTTCGTGTCCTCGGCGCATGGCGCACCATGGCGTGCGAAATAGCTGAGGACTTTGACCGAGTTCTCGCCGGCTACTAAAGGTCAGCAGCTGATTGAAATACAAGGAACCTGAGGACTGGAATCAACTCTTACTCTCGCCGAAATAGGCCATACGGCCACCCTTAGCTAAGAGAAGAAGCGCATCGAAAGCCTCAAAAAGAACCGCCGATGGCTGGTGAATTGTGCACTAACATGAGAAACACGTCAATAATCAGCCTAGAGTGAAATGTTGGGAATCTCTGGTCTCACAAGAACAGCCTGGCCTCCATCCACGAGGCGTCTCAGGAAACGCACAATGTTGTAAGCAGACTGTCCATCAAGGCCCGACGTAGGCTCGTCCAGGAACAGCAAAGTCGGCTTGGCTACGAGCTCAACGCCGAGTGTCACACGCTTCCGCTGTTCGATGCTAAGACCGGCGCCAGGTACTGTTGTAGGTTAGCATACCACATCTACCTAAAAGGATCAACCAACAGCAGAGCAGTAATGGTACGTACCTCCGATCAGAGCGTCCGAGATGTCGCGCAGGTCCAACAGATCAACAATGTGCTCAACATAAGCCAGCTTCTCCGCCTCGGGCACGCCGCGTGGCTGGCGTAGGAGAGCCGAGAATATAAGCGCCTCCTTGACTGTTGAAGTTCCCTCATGCACATCCATCTGCTCACAGTAGCCCGTCATTCGCTGGAAGCTGACGCCTTGCGGTTTGCCATCGATCAAAATAGACCCGTGGATTTCACCGAAATCTTTTCTTTGAGCGAGAACATCAAGCAAACTGGGATAACGTTAGCAGCATGAATGGTGTGAGCTAGAGAACAAGAGGGAAACAAACTCACGTCGTCTTTCCTGCGCCGGAACAGCCCATCAACGCCACCAGATTCCCCGGCTGAACGTAGCCAAACACTTTGTCAAGCAACTGCTTCTGCTGTCCCTGATACTTGACGAAGTAATCCAGGTCATGCCAGCAAAACGTCGACTGCTTAGCCTGCCGGGAAGGAGGAGGAGCCACCGCCAGCGAGGTTGCCAATTTCCCCTTCTCCTCTTGAGTAACAGCCACAGCTTCGACATCCTCTCCAACCTTTTTCTTATTCCTCAGGCCGCGCTTATACAGCAACACCGATGACCCACCATCCCCAGCGCGCAGCTCAAACGCGAGGGCCGTAACAGCAATAAAGAAGACCCAGAACCCAATCAACACCCCGAACCCGCGCCAAATATGCCCCGTCGCATACGAGTACTGCTGCGAAATATACGCATTCCCATCAATCACCCCGGTCAGACTATCACCCCCCAGCACCGTACACCCACGATGTCCCGCCGCCAGGGCATCGCCGTCCTCATACCCGGGCCCGTACGGCACGTACTGCGGTGCGACACACTCCAGCTGCAGCCCGGCAAACTCGTTCGCCATGAGCGACTCGAACGCGTACGCGCCCGGGTTGAGGTAAAAGATCCATTTGAACCAGGGGTGCATGCTGCGAAATGGGATGAGATAGCCGCCGTAGACGAAGAAGACGGTGGACAAAAGACCGGTCAGCTGCGAGGCCATGCCGAAGCGCTTGCACAGCGCGCCCACCGCGCGGAAGAGCTGCAAGAAGGCGAGGTTGTTGGCGCAGACGATGATCCAGAAGGTGAAGAACTTGCCGGCGTCGGTTTGCAGGGCGGCCATGAAGTAGAGGAGGAGGGAGAAGACGGAGACCTGGAGGATGACGACGGGGATGTCGGTGAGGGCGTTGGCGATGCAGAAGGCCAGGGGGCGGTAGAAGCCGAAGCGCTTGTGGCGGGCGAGGATGGGCCGGCCGGTGAAGGAGGCGGTGGTTTCGGACATGGCTTCCATGAGGAAGTAGAGCACGGGGAAGAAGAGGGCGCCGGGACGGAGGAAGATGGAGGTGCTGGTGGCGGGGAGGTTGTAGAAAAGGCTGCCGCAGACGAGGGCTTGGATGGTGGCCGAGATGAGCTTGACGGCGAGGGAGAGGCGGTCGCTTAGGATGATCTGGAATTGCCTAGTGGGGAACGGTTTGTTAGTGGATATGGGATACATAAAAAGGGTCAAAAGGGTTGGTTTACCTGATGGTGCAGTTGATGATCTGGTCTCGGAGGCCGACGGTGTATGCGCTCCTTTTGCCGTCCACACGCCTCACCTTCTTCTCCCGCTGAACCGCTGCCTCGAGGTCGTCTACTTCGGCGGCAAGGGTTTCAACTGGTTGCTCAGTCTTGCGCATCTGCCTACACACTGAACTCTGCTGGTATGCCCTCTCAAATTCTTGAGGGGTATTGGGTACCTTGCTCTCAGCACCGGGAGCGATGACGCGTTCGGTGGTGACCGTGACCGAGGTCAGGAAGTCGGCAACGTTGGCGCCCTTGGGGCAGACGAAGCCCAGGGATTCAAAGTAGCGCTGGGCGGCGCTTCTGGGGCCATAGTATGTGACACAACCATCGGCAAGGACGAGTACCTTGTCAAATTGACTGTAAATGCCGTTGCCCGCCTGGTACATGGTGGCTACGATGGTTCGTCCGTTCTGATCGGCCTCGGCGCGCAGTGTGTCGGCAAACCCTAGAGCTGTTTTGGAATCGAGACCCCGCGTCGGTTGATCCCAGAATTGCATTGCACCCTGGAGTGTCTCAGCGGTCGTTTAGTCACAGAATGTTGAGTTCTCGTACTTACATGGCCAGCCATCATCTCGGCTAGGGATACACGCTTCCTCTCTCCACCGGACACGCCACGGATAAATTCATTGCCAACCTTGGTTTTGACCGTGTGGCCAATTCCAAGAGAACCGAGAATGTTGTTCTTGGTATGTTGAACGTACTGCTGCTTCTCCTCCAAGTGCTCTTCCCTCTCTCGCGGCACCTTATTCCGCAAAGCGAACTTGATGGTCTGATTTACGGTCAAGGCAGGGAAATGGACGTCATCTGGGATCTAGTCAGTCGACTTTGTCATGGGTGCGGGACGTGAAGGGCCAATATGGCGGCACGTACCCTCGGTGTTGAATGTGATCTGCTGGCGGTACTGCCTTGCCCGCCGGCAGTCCATATTGCCGTACCGCACTTCACCTTCAATATCGTCGAAAGACTCGCGTTGGTTGGATAGGACACGAAGAAGAGATGTGCACCCTGAGCCGGGTCGGCCGAGGACGAGGAGCTAGATAGGCGTCAATATGAATATTCGTGCCAGTATTAACTTGGTTTCACTAACCATTTCACCAGGTTTGACCTGGCCGCTAACCTCGTGCAGGATGGCCTGTTACCATGTAAGTTCCCTGAATACATCTGTGTGTATGACATGACTATACCCTCTTAGGATGCCCTGCATTACGAAAGACATCCAACAACTGGCTTGGGTTGACCCATGACAACAGTGTATCGCCAAGAGCTTCACCCGGGGCCGTCACATTAACGGTGACATTCTTGAAAGTGAGAGTCAACCGTTTCTGGAAAGCGTCGTCTTTTGGCTGCTCCACGTCTGCATAGGCACGGTTGACCTCGACGTCTGTCTCGCTGTTTGAGGCGTCGAAGGGAGTGTGCCCGTCGGCATCGGCTTCTGCGGACCACAACATCGCGGTCGATGTTCGTCCCGAGGTCGGCTACACAAGATAAGAGAAATAGAACGACAAGCATTTTGTTGACCGGCTACTCTTGCCACGCTTTATACAAAGTAGAACCTGCCGCGTCCCGTATCTGCTGTGGGTGGTGGACATATCCGTATATCCGTATTTCCAGTGTGCTCCATATCCGCGATGACTGAGCGACCCCTGACTTGCGTGGAATGATTGCTCATATTCCCCACTCCTGGTAGGGCTGGGATTGTGAGAGATACGCTCCCATTGAAACTAAGAGCTAAGGGTACGTGGGGAGCTGGTAAGAGTCCAGATTCGGGTCAATCGACAAGAAAGCCTCCATGTCGGCGGTTGCAAAGTCAAAGTTCCATCCACCATCCGGAGGCGTCAGATCAGCGTGCTGCTCCACATCCTCGGAGTTGAGAATAGCGGATGGCGACATGGTCGACGGCGAGATGCTAGGGCCAAAGACCATGCTAGCATTGGGATATGGCGGCTGCAAGGGTTGTTGTGCAAGGGTTGCCTCAGCAGCATCCGCGGCGGTACCCACAACAGGGTTGGCGGTTTCGGCAGTGGCCCGGAAATCCGGATATACGAAACGAGCGATGCGTTCGAGATTGTCTGCCAGATCATCCGTGTGGGCCCGGGTCTTCGGAGTCCTTCCAGGCCTGGGCATCATCCGGAGGGCCCGGATGCCTGATTGGATCCAGGGCAGGTTTGCGCGGCCGGCGACCCTATCTCCTAGCATGTCCAACGCTAAGACGTGAGATGCCCCCTCGATGAAAAAGGCGTGGTACTTGATCTCCTAGACAGCTGAGTTAGCATCGGATATACGAGAGTCATAGGATCCGGATTCGGGGCTCCTTACGCGGCACAGCACGTTTTGCTCGCAAGCACCCGCCAGGAAAAGAATGCAGTGCCTGGTGGCTTCCATACAGTACTCGCATGCCTTGTCCAACCACGGTGGCGGCGTCGGCAGACTATTGCCGTGGATGGCAGTATCACCGCCGGAAGCCGTGCCCTCATGCCGTAGTTTGGCGCGTAGTACCAGGAATGGGCGGAATACCAATATCAGGGTGTGATGGTACACTACAAAGGGCCGGTTAGCAGACATAATTTGGTGGGCGGCGCCAACCCGTTAAGACCTACTAGTCGATATGATGGCCTGGCAAACCCCGAGTTCGCCGGCGCCCGGATCACCGACCAAGCCAAAGTTGAAATCCTTGCGCTGTTGCTCCGCAAACTGCAGCAGCTCCCGACGGATTTCGTTGGCAGCCTTCCAGATAGGGGCGAGCGATTTGTGATTCTGATTGTAGATATGCGTGGCACACTTGGACATGAGCCTAGCTAGCGTCACGAGCGACTGCAGGAATTTCTGCTCGGCGGGGAGGGGCACTCTCATCTCGGTCTCGGGGAACGAACTTGGACGGCCGAGGCTGAAGCAGAGCCAGCTAAGATATGGCGGCATTGTTGTTAGTGCTGAGGCCGAGATGATGCTCCGCGCTGAGGATGGCGGTCGTCTTACATCTCCCAGAAGTAAAGGCTCCATATGGTTATCCTCCGCTGGCGCGTGTCTTCGCAAGATTGCGCAGTTCCTGTAATGTCCTTGTGAAGGCCGGCGCCTACAGCCTTGCGGACTGCAGTGCCCGCCACCAAAAAGGCCGAATTAGGCCGTGCTGTCTCGGCGTGGAAATGTGAGTGGGTGGGTATTAGCCAACCCGGAATAGTATGAAGGAGCAGGGAAACTTATCATGAGCAATGCTATCTGGACAGCTTGTACGTTGACCATTTCGTCAAACCTGGCCGACCAGCGTTTAGCCTTCTGAAAGAGGAATTGCGCTATTGATTCCTCCTCGACCATGGAAGCACCCATTGCCATGGACAACAAAACGATGATGGTGTCCGGGTTCTCAGAGGAGAACATCTCGGACGGCACGTAGAGTCGTGCGAGCTGGCGGCGGTACACGTCCTTGGGCCAAATGGGCAAGGTATGCCAATAGGTGGCAAGGTACCGCTCCAGGAGGCGGTTGGCTAAGTCTCGATCAACGAACATGGCTGCCGCGTCGTTTGTCACGCGCCACGATTCCGCGTTATCGGCCAGGTCGCCAAAATAGAGTCTCCGTAGGTTGAAGCGGTCTAGGCCAGGCCCCATCTCCTGGACCTCCTTCTGGTAGCCCGACACGGGCCTCGTGCCCTCAATCTGGTGGTATACGAAGTTCATAATGGAGAAATTTGAAGACGGGCCATAATACAACTGCAGCAACAGAGACGGTGATGCTCGATGTGTTGCCGCCACACTGTGGTTTTGGAGCGCTCGAGAATCGGAGCCATGATCGCCCTCTTCTGAGGGACGGCCCAACTCTGATTCAACATGTTGCTGTTGCGCTGGCGCCGGTGGGCTTCTTTTTGTGCGGATTCGTGCCTTGGTTCGATACACGCAATCAGCAGCGCGCAGCTTGCACCGGCCGCAGGGGTCGCCGCCATCGCAGCGCATTTTCTTGGTGCGACATTCCTCGCAAGCCTTGGATATCCGCCATTTAGGCGCTTCCATCGTAGCTTTATGGGCACTGAATTGCGAGGCGAGCCAAGGGATGACCGAAAAGGTTAATATGAGCTAGAGAGACCAAGTTGAAAAGGCATGGAATGAAGGTGACTAGTTACCTTAGTTACATACGTGTAATCGGTAATTGCTGTGGGAGTACGGATTACGGAATACGAAGTACGTACCCACCCTGTCTGAGTTTTGCCCAATCAGCCTTTGGGTCGCCCAGGTGCATGTCAAAAAGGTGGACCATAACTTCTCAGTTGGTCCACATTTTCCGCCCTCTCAGCTGGCTCACTTCATCCAATCCCAGAGACATGGCGCAGGCTCGCGGGTGGTATGCCTAACGAGACGAGGCTCAGCCCGAAGTCCTGAGCTTGTCCGTCGACAATCCAGCATGGCACACGTAGGTGCGACAAAACGAGTGGCCGTCTGAAGAATTGCGACCGTCTGAAGAAGCAGATATCCAGGATTTCCGACATAATACGGTGCAATGGCCGAGGCGATCGCAGCGCTCGGCGTGGCAGCCAACATTCTACAAATGTTGGACTATGGGAGCCAGTTTGTCAATACCGCCTGGGCAATTTGGAACTCGAACGGAGAGAGCACCGGCGGTTTCTCTACCATCGGAACCCTGTCCAAGGATCTTGAAGACGTTTTGCGGATGCTTCAGAGCGCGGAACAACCCCCAAATCACACTCGAGTCCAGTCAAGCGAGGCCAACGCAATCCTCCAGCTTTCCAACGAATGCGCCCAGGTCACACACAAAATATTAGAGGGGCTGCAGAAGTTGGGCTTGTCAGGGAGCAGCGGGAAACGAGGGGCAGTCAAGGCTGCTTTCAAGCAGGTGTGGAACGGTGGCGAGATCAAAGCATTAGAAGCTCAACTGGGAGAGTTCCGGTTGTAATTGACCCTCAGGCTCTTGGGCTCCATGAGGTAATTATAGTAATTTCCCTTCCGATTCTTATATTCTTATTGAAAATCAGTCTTGTCTAACAAGCATTGCAATATGAAAGGTCTTATGCGACCAAATCCGTCGACTACCAGTGTCGCATTTTAGAGCACCTTGATAAATCCCAAGCGGACAACCGGGCACTCCATAAGAAAGTCGACAATCTACATTCCCACAACTTCTCGTTTGGGTCATCTGTCGTCAGCTACATCGCCCACGCCATGGGATCAAACGCATCTGACGGTCTCGCAGAAGCCCTCCAGGGAGATCTACTAGGGGCCATGTATGATGGTGTCGGGTTTTTAGATCGAGTTGACGTCTCAGGGTTCGTCCTCGACGAGCACAGGAAACGAAGACTCGAAAAGAGTTTTCTCTCGGCTCTCTCATACGAAGGGATGCTTGACCGGGCAACAATGGTCGCAGAACCCCACCAAACAACGCTGCGTTGGGTTTTCGACAAGGAGGAGAACCAACCTTGGGTCGACTTTCCCTTCTGGCTTCGTTCCTCTGAACAACTATACTGGATCACAGGAAAAGCCGGATCCGGAAAGTCGACTCTGATGAAGTTCCTGACGCAGCCGATCGGCGATGCCTCCAAGTCTGGTGAAGGAAGAGATGAGGGAAATTATCTACGTTGCGGAGAGCACCTTCGCCACTGGGCCGGAGAAAGACCTTTGATTATTGCGACCTTTTACTTCTGGGCAGCTGGCTCCAAGATCCAGACCACCAGGGCAGCTTTGTTTCGGACTTTGCTGTACCAAATTCTATCCAACCGCCCCGACGCTCTGCCGATCGCATCGCCAAACCGCTGGGAGGTTCTTTGTTTGTTCAACAGTGATCAGAGAGCCTTCGGGGAGGACGAGCTGCGAGAAATGTTACTCCGGACTCTCTCTTACGTCAGCCGTGACACCGCCATCGGTTTGTTCGTCGACGGCGTCGATGAGTTCGATGGAGACCACGACGAGTTGACTCGGTTCTTCAAGCACGTCATTGACATGACTTCCATCAAAATGTGTATGGCGAGCCGACCGTGGCCGGTTTTCGAAGACGCTTTCCAGAATAAGCCCTGCCTTCGGATGGAAGATCTGACCTATCAAGATATTAAAAACTTTGTGACGGCAAAGTTCCAAGAGGATTCCGGGTTTTCGCAACTCCAGAGACGGGAAGCCGATTTTGCTAGCAAGCTAATCGAAGAGGTGGTGCAAAAAGCTTCGGGCGTCTTCTTGTGGGTGCGGCTTGCGGTCTCATCCCTGTTAGAGGGCATGAAATTTGGGGATCGTGTTTTGGACCTCCGGCGACGCCTAGAGAGCTTACTGCCGGATCTGGAAAACTTGTACGACAGGATCTTGGACGATCTCGATCCGTTCTATTTTGGACACGCCGCGCAATACTTCCAGATATTGAGTTCCAGCTCTGATCCACCTCCGGCGCTACTTCTTTGGTTCACTGATGAGGAGCAAATGGACCTTGCGCTGCGGCTTCCAGTCCTGAAAATGTCGGATGAAGATGCCCAAATACGCCTAGACACAATGCGGAGGCGAGTGAATAGCCGTTGCAAGGGTCTCATCGAGGTTGCGCGCCCGGATAACGGCCACCGGACCACCCAATTCATCAGGACGCCGGTACAATACTTGCATGCGACTGTCAAAGACTACATCGAAAGTCCTAAAGTCCGGGAGAGACTGCTGCGTGAGCTGGGCACCACGTTCGATCCATACCTCAGTCTCTGCTCCGGGAGTTTAGCCATGTTCAAGGCCGCGGGCTGCAACTCCCTGGATCTCTACGCTTGCGTGCGATACGCCTCGTGCGTAGACCCACGAAATGTCCAACACATGATAGAAATTCTCGATGATCTGGACAAATGCTACGTTGACTTGTGGCCCGTTCTGAGGGGCCCACTGCAAGCGTTGGTCCATGAGAAGCTCCTACCTCTACCGGAAAGTGCTAGGGGCCGCATCCTGACACATCACAACGACAACGTGGAAACGTTGTTGTCGCTCGCGGTAAAATGCGACGTGGTCGAATATGTGAAAAGAAGGACACCACGTGCTGGGTTGGCGACTGTATTATTCGATTATGTCAGCTCTCGACCACTCGGGCCCGGAAATAAGCCGCCTACTACGAAGCGGAAGCTTTCCTGGACTAGGTTCAGGCGTTCTATAAAGAGGTGGAAGAGCGAGAGCCAAGAGCCCCAAGTCGGTTGGCCGCTCCTACTCGACGCCATACAGCTGCGGTCTACGGCTGCAAACACTTCGATGGTGGCGGTTCTGCTAGAGAAGGGTGCCGATCCCAACTACAACATCGGGCGATTGGATATTCCATCGGGGTATGGCGAGACAGTCTGGATACACACGCTTGCTTTCATTCAGATAGTGTTTGCTGACGAGTCTTGGGATGCTAACGCCGAGACTCGGTGGGAAGAAATTGCCCGCCTCATGCTCGCGCATGGTGCGCGCACCGACCGAAAGTCTATCGAACAGGCGGCAGCAGAATGCCAAGCGCGGCGCGCGCCGTCGTGGTCCTCCTCCTCCTCCTCCAAGCTCGCATAATCGCTTAGGAAGGGGGTCTGGTGAATATCGCCGTGATAATCTCGGCACCACACCCAGTCCGACCAGTCGTGCTCGTCGCGGCCCTGGTGGCAGTAACTGCCAGCGTAGTCGTCGTTTGCCACTTTATTGTGGTAGGTCGCCTCGTTGACGACAATCTTGAGCTGAGAGAGCGACCGGAGCGGCGCCTCGGTGAGCGCACCGAGGGAATGGAAACCAGTTAGCGGGAAAAAGGCGTGGTAGTGGACAACGAAGCTGTTGGCCGAGTAAAGCAAGGGAGCTGCCTCGGTGTAGATGGTGCGGCAGCAGATCAGAAGCCCATGGAACTCGATCGGGTCGGGCCGGAAGCCCGGCCACGTCTCGCAGCCAGCTCGTTTGCCGTTCAAGTCGAACCGATAGGGGCAGCCGTTCCACGACGCCAACCCCAAGTAGCGGTAAAGACGCAACCGGATCTCTGGCGTTAGGCGTAGGAGCGCCTGGGGCGACGGCGACGACGACGGCGACGTGTGGGCAGCGTCGGGGACGCTCACGCACGCCATAGTCCGGTGGTACGGAGTCCCTACTACCTAGCTTGCTTATAACAACCACTTCTGGCTTATTCGTACCCTCACGCCCGCGGCTCATGGTCTCATCCAGCCCCCATCAAGCGGCGAAGGGCAATTCCGCAAGAGAGGTGGCTACCCATCCAAGTAATGTATTCGGAAACAGAAGTGTCCCGGCCTTCCAACACACAGCCGGAATTGAACATTGAATAGTGAATAGTGGTGGTGGATGACCCAGCTGATTACCTACCAGGTACCTACCTAGGTACATGTACCTAGATGCTCGGCAAGGTGACAAGGTACATAAGGTACCTAGGTAGGTAGGTAGGTACCGTAGGTACGGTTACCTTACCTTAGCGACCTCGGTTGCACTGTCGCCGAAACTGACTTCGAAATTGACTTGGCAATAATCCTTACCGATGGCTGAGCGCACGTGACGACGCGCATCATTCTGTTCTATTCTTGCCACTCGCGTTCGACGACTTCGGGGCAAATTCCCCCTTATAATCTGTTGAAGTTCGGCCAATCAATAACCTCACAATTAATCTGGATTCACCGCTCTTGATTCTCGAGCCCGTCTCCCAGGTTCACCGGTCCGCACTCCGCACTCGGCACTTCGCAGGGCCATGGCTGGAGTTCAATTGGGACTTGAGGTGGCCTTCTACCTCTACCCATGCGGCTTATTTGTGGTTTTGTTCGCGTCACAGTCCGTCTATTACTACCGCGAACGACAACGACGGGCCAATGGCGACCATGACGTCGATGCCGATGCCGATGCCGATGACGACTCAAATAATAAGGAAGCCCCCGCCATCCGACGCTTCTATGCGCGCTTGATCTGGGCGAGCCAATTCGTCCTCAACCTCCTGCTACTCGCCTCCATCATTCTCGTCGTTCGAGATGCCGTCGCAGGGGCCCAGCCGCATTCAAAATTCCCCTACAGTGGCTACCTCGCTGCCCATGTCGGTCTGCTGCTCTTCTTCCTCGCCGGCCTGCTGCCGAACCCTGATGGACCATGGTCGCCCACCGCCTCCAACTGTCACGCTTGGATCGCTGGCGCAATGCTCGAGGGCGTCATCATATCCCTGTTCGGTACCCAGCAGCGCTATATCAAGGTAGGCCCGAAGCTACGCGACACCCTAATTGGCTTGGGCATAGCCAGAATTGCCACCTTGGTCGTCATGATAGCCCTCGTGGTACGGCGTCACTATGCTCTGCGGTCGTCTCGGTTGAGCTCAACTAGCGGCGAGCGCCAGGGGCTACTAGAAAACGGCAACGGTCACGCAGCACCGGGCGGCAAAGGCAGGAAGCCGCGTGATCCTCAAAGCTCCGGGTGGCTCGACTACATCGCTGGTTTCCGTGTCCTTTTCCCTTACCTATGGCCCAAGGACTCTGTTCTGTACCAGGCCACCGTCGTGGTCTGCTTAATCCTGCTGATCTGCCAGCGCATTGTGAACCTGATGGTTCCTTTGCAGCTTGGCTCGTTGGTCGAGTCTCTAGGATATGGCCGCATTCCGTACAAAGATATGGCGCTGTACGTCGTCTACCGCGCCTTGCAAGGGAATCAAGGGGCCATCGGTGCCGCCCGCTCCGTTCTGTGGATTCCCGTCTCGCAGTCACTCTTCCGCCGGCTCTCGTGCGCCGCCTTCGAGCACGTCCTCGGCCTCTCTCTCGACTTCCACCTCAGCAAAAAGATCGGCGAGGTTACCAGTGCCCTCAACCGCGGCGCCGCCATGAACAGTTTCCTCGAGAACTTTGTCTTTCAGGTTTTCCCCATGATATTCGACATATTTGTCGCCGGCGTCTTGTTCTTCGTCAAGTACGACGCGTTTTACACCATCATCGTGTTTTTCATCATGTGGTCGTACATCTTTTTGACCATCTACATGGCCAAGTACCGCGGCCGCCAGCGCCGTGACATGGCCACGAAATCGCGCGAGATGGACGCCGTCAAGACAGATGCCATCATGGCCTACGAGACGGTTCAGCACAACTGCGCCGTGGGCCCCGAGACGGACCGCTTCCGCGGCCAGGTGCTCGTCTACCAAAAGGCCGAGCGCCTGGTGCAGTTGTCGCTGAACGGTCTGAACCTCACACAGAGCTCCATCTTCTCCGTGGGGACAGCCCTGCTCGTCGCTGTATCGGCCTACAAGATCTCCAAGGGCCAGCAAACCGTGTCCGAGTTTGTGAGCCTGATCGTCTACTTCTCACAGCTCCAAGCTCCTCTAAACTTCTTCGGCACCTACTATACCATGCTCCAGAACAATTTGATCGAAGCGGAACGCATGTTGGATCTATTCAAAGAGACGTCCGGGGTCGTTGAGAAACCTGGCGCTGCCAAGCTCACCAACCCTCGTGGAGAGGTGGAATTCCGAGACGTCAAGTTTGCCTACCAGGGCAAGGCCGGCCAGAACAAGCCCGCCATCGACGGCATCAGCTTCAAGGTTGCCCAGGGCACCAAGACGGCCATCGTCGGCGAATCGGGCAGTGGAAAGTCGACCTGCCTCAAGCTCCTCTTCCGCTTCTATGACGTGGACGACGGCGCCGTCACCGTCGACGGGCACGACATCCGGGACCTGACGCTCGACAGCCTCCGGCGGAGCATCGGCGTGGTGCCCCAGGACACGGTCCTCTTCAACGCGACCATCATGTACAACCTGCTCTACGCCAACCCAACCGCCACCGAAGCCGACGTCTACGAGGCCTGCAAGGCGGCCAACATCCACGACCGCATCATGGACTTCCCGGACCAGTACGCCACCATGGTCGGCGAGCGCGGCCTGAAGCTGTCTGGCGGCGAGCGCCAGCGCGTCGCCATTGCCCGCGCCATCCTCAAGGACGCGCCCATCTTGCTGCTCGACGAGGCCACCGCGTCGCTGGACTCGCATACCGAGCGCCTGATCCAGGATGCTCTGGAGAGGGTCACGTATGGGCGGACCACGGTCACGATTGCCCACCGCCTGTCGACTATCACGAGCTCGGACCAGATTATCGTGCTGCACAAGGGGAGCGTTGTTGAAAGGGGGACTCACTTGGAGTTGCTTGCGCTTGGGGGGCGGTATCATTCTATGTGGGAGAAGCAGACGACTGCGGAGAAGGGGGATAAAGCCGTCGAGCGTTAGGCAAAGGCATTGTCAGATTAACCATGGACGCAAAGGGATATAGAATTGGTTACGGTTAACTAGCAGATATGTATTATAGGACAGTTTGTACAGAACATAAATCGAGGCTTGTTCCAGGTACCGAGACCTACGAGACGCTGACACACGCAAGGTCATGCAGCGCAGCTCCTATACCCGCAGGTACTAGCGCCCATTTGGTTCCTCCGACCATGAACTACTTCCAAGATTAGGAGGCGGCAAACTTCAACGATGTTTTAGTTCCGGGCAAGGCAGCGCAATAAGTAAATTGAAAGCATATAACTAGTGTTGTTTTACGAGCGGTAAAGCTTAATCCCATAGCCGCCTATTTGAGCACTCGCATATCTAACCTGTCCGCTCCCAAGTTTGCCCCGGCAGCAGCGTTGCCCACAGGGAAGCAGATACATGTATCCAACAGCGACCAAACCGCGACCCTTGAGGAAATGACACCGAACATCCCGCAACACGAAACCATGACCCGACTCTATCAAATCATCAGCCACAGCCAAACACAGAAAAAGAAAGCACAGCACAACATCTCACCTCAGCCCCCATAAGTTATAACCACCAATCAGCAAATCTACCGATAACACCGCCCATACGAGCAATACGTCGCCGCCTCGGTGCAGCACTCCAAGCTGCAGCACTTGGTGGTGCGGCAGCAGAAGCCGAACGGGCAGTAGCGCGGGAAGTCGACCGGGCAGTACAGCGCGTTGGTGCTGAGGCCCTCGCCCGCCTTGGGGATGTCAGACCCGGCCACGCCCGCCGCCACCGCGTTGTCGGCAAGCTCCTGCTCGGGCAGGGGCGCGCCGTGCTGGGCGAGGGCGGCTAGGGGGGCGAGGAGGAGGGCGAGGGAGGACTTCATTTTTTTTTGTTGGAGGGTGGTTGGTGGAAGAACTTGAGAAGGGGGGTTTGGTGTTGTTGTGCGTTGGTTGTTGTGTCGGAGGGAGAAGATGTTGGGATCAGTCGAGGGGATGGCGTGATGGTTTTATAGTGATTCTTGCCCCTGAGAGAGGCATCATCTGGGGGCCGCAGGCATTCAAGAAAGGCATTCAGTACGAAGAGTACGAGCTGTCACTTCTCAGCTCTCTCAACCTTGACTCGGTGACCAGGTTACTGGTGGTTTGTTCAGCTCATTGGACGATCATGCCGATCAATTTGGCAAACATTTTGAGAAGACCCCCGGAGATGCAAGCCTCCAGCCTTGTCATCAAGGACGGTGTCTCCGATGTTGTGATGACCCGCTCGGACTGAGAGATTTGTCGTATGTACCACTCAAGGGTCTGACCGGTTACCACTGGATGCCCCCGGTGGATAGCATTGATCGGCAGAGCATGAGAACACCCTGACTGCTGCGGATTGTGCATTAACTATATGCAAACCGCAGGACATCTATCTCCAGACTCGCGGTGCCCCTTACATACCATGACGTCTTTACTCCTAGATTCGGGACCCTTCGCGTTCAGTGTTTTGAACCTTGTGAGGGCTACCAACTCTCCTTGTAAGAAAAAGCCAACTTCCAAGGATTCTATTACATAGACACAGATTTGGTGAGTTAATTCTTCGCTGATACAGGCATGACGAAGTTGCACAATTAGACGTAAAAATATCAGAGCCGCACAGTTCCAGTCTAAGAGTCTGACCGTCTGACCGACAGGCTTCGGGGCCCAACAAGTGGTCTCGCACACACTTCCCAATCCGGAGAGCCTGGTGCACTGGTCGGGCGTTTCTATCACGGTCGGCGAATAAATAATTGCGTTCCCGGTATAGAGTTCTATTGGGCAGTGCCGTCGTACATTAACATAGCCCCCTCCTCGTGCAACAACGCCGATCTTCCCCTCACCGAGCTGTGCTCTCAGCTTCTCAGGGACACGACCAATCCCATTTTGAACGTGACATCTCAAATACGTATAAGACGGTAGGTTGCAGAGCCGAGCTGACGGAATGTGGCTTGAAGGTTGGGCAGCGCTGGTTCTTCGCACGTTCGACGGCGTCTGGGACGTTTGGCTTTGCGCTTATTTCTTTCTCTTGCCAATCTGAGCATGCCACGTGCCTTGCAGTGGTTGACTCGACATGAATGCCTCTCCAAACTTGAATGTTATTAATAGTGATAGTGTTGTTCGATATTGGTTCTCCACACGCGAAAGAGGCCAAGGCGTACATTCGGTAGTAATGCATAAACATCGAAAAGGCCGTAAACTTAGGAGGGAAGGAAGTAAGTCATGGATCATGACCCGGGTTCTGGGGTGCGGGGAGGGGATGGTGTGCTGCGAAAGGTCGAGGGCTTGAATGATGAGCGGAAACAGGTGCTCGGGGAGCAGACCCTTCGTTTACGAGCTTGAGTAGAATGAACATCTCGGCGGATGGGTGACGAACACTTAATGCTCTGTACGTTAGTGAAACGATTTGTGTGGCTACGGATTGGATTATGTTTCCTTCTTCCTGATTCCAACAATAGCGCCTTGTTCCATTTCCATAGTGGTCTCGGAACCAAAGGTCACTGGTAAGACTTTCTTAAGACAAGAGTCTCTCAGTCAGCGATTGAGCCTCACGGCATTTTCCTTATCCTGTATAGACTATGAATTCCGAGGTAAAAGCGGTTGAGATCAATTCCATCGTCCCCAGAAGCCTTGGAGATTGAATCTAGCCTCGCCCGTACTCCAAATAACATGGAACTCAAGGCCATCACTCACAACTTCAACGTCGCACCAGCAACACCCACGACTGCCGCTTTGACCTTTGCAGATCCGAGCAGCGTATATGCGTATGGCACTTCCGTCAGCGTACCAGACGGCGCTTCATTTGTGCCAGTGCCCAGATCAACATCTCTCACCACGGCATACCCGCCCTTTGCGATGATGCAGTCTTTCGAGTCCTCGAAAACGCACGACTCGACGAGCAGCTGAGCACCAACACGCGTACGGATCCCATCTTCCACTTGGTTCCAATAGTTATTGAAAAGATGGCCAGTACCGATACGGTAACTAGGGCCACGGCTGTAGAGGTTGAAGAAGTGATTATTGGCGTATGTCACGTGCAGGCGGCCAGTGTCTTCGGCCTGGTTGTTGTCGGAGTGACCGACTAGAGAGCCCTTCCAGTGGTCGTGCATGTAAGTATTAGAAATGGTTACGAAGTCCTGTTTGAATGTAAGCTTTCATTCTCGACACACTTCATGCTTTACTCACCGATGCTCGAGTAACATCGAGAAGTCCATCATAGAAGTCTTTGTCGTGGTCTCTGTCGTTGCTCAAGTCAAGATGGTCGATCCAAACATTCGTCGAGTACTTGATTGTAATCATGTCTTCGAACGTCGCTGGCACTTTCTGGTGCACTGTGTTGCGAACGATGACGTTGGTCGCATTTATAATCGACAGGCCAATGCCGACAATTTCTGCGACCCGTCAGCAATAATACGGCGAGGGCGTGATAGATGATTCTCACTGCCATCGCGACCTATGATCGATTTGTTGCTTCCAACAAGCACTTTCTTTGCCCCAGAAATGGTGCCGGAGACGACGACAATGCGAGGATCGTTCCCAGCAACCGCACTCTCGAGGGCCGCAAGGGTTGACACGATGACGGTCTCCCCACCTTTGCCTCCGGAAGTACTGCGCATCGTCAACAGCGTGTTCTTTGAATAGGAATGTTGCCATCTTACCCAGCGCCCAGAGTACAGTAGCCAACCGTACAAATATCATCCAAGGATGCAGAAGCCACAGAGCCAAGCTGGCTAGCTAAGCACGAGAGAAAGAGCAGTAGGCTGCGCATTGTTTTTTCGGGAGGTTGTGTTGAGTCGGTGTGGTATCCTCGACTTCACCAAGCACAAGCGGAGACTTATAAGCATTCCTAGCAGTACCCTTCGGTCCCTTCGTGTCTTCTGACCCCTTTCCCCCCGTTTTGCCCATACAGAGTGGTTCTTCCGGATGCCAAAGATACTACTGCAGATCTCAGAGGCATGTCCGTTGTGGTGTTAGTGTAGCTGTCGTGCCATTGGCGGAGCAACTCAACCGGGAATGCCGGAGGAAGCCGAAGTCACGTCCGGAGTCCCAGGGCCCGAACTAACACAACGCAGCAAGCGCGCTCGATTTTCGCTCAAATCAACGCAAAGAAGAGGGCTCAAAGCTCCAGGGTGGGGGACCATAAGTGGGGCCCCGGGCCCAGAAAGACGCCTTACCTAGGAAAACTGTGCTATACCGGTTGTCCTTAGTTATTGAATCAAGATTTGAGGTAGGAATCGGGGGTATCTCCTTCACCGTGTCTTTGGCTTTTCCGTTTCCGCGTTGCATTTCGTAACTTCGTTGCATACTGAGGCTCCAAGATAGCTTCATTTCCAGGACTGGAGGGAGGAGGAGCCAAGGAGGTAGACAAGAAGATCACGGGGCACTTTTCCCAACAGGCGTACATTACGACTTCGAAGTTCAATAGTGCATGGTCTTAAGTGTTCCCATCTGGACAGAGGGCGCTGTCGGTCGGCGTTCCCACTCCATGCCTCAAAAGCTCGTGTTTCGTCTTTAACAGATCAACGGATCCGAGGGTTGATGTGCCGTAGGAAACATTGCCCACTGACGCAATGACTTCCAAAGCATAACAGTGTTCTCAGATAAATTCCAACCATCCCCCCCCCATCCCTGAAAACCACCTACTTCAGCGCCTGCGCGTGCCTAGCCTCCTTAATCCAAAACCCGTGCGTTAGACGCTCGCCGGAGATCTGTAACTACGTACATTAGATCCAATTGTGGTCTTTTAATATGTAACAGGTCGCCATGAATTGCCCTCGCCGTCCGCGACACGCTCCTAAAAACTCACCTCGTCGAGAAGCCGACCGCGCCGAGTCGGCCAGGCACCGGCTCGGAACCACAGTCAGAACAGGAAGTTCAGCCCCGGCAGGCTTTTCAGCTCCCCGAACAGAGCTGCGCCCGCTATCACGTTACAGATTGCAGCTTTTTGCTTTTACCCCTGCTCTCGTGGGTTCGCACAAGCCAGCGAGCCGCCAAAGCGGCGAGTGGCTCACCCCCGGTTCACCGTGGTTGACAGGTGAGCCGGAGCCACAGGCGCGAGAGTGCCATATTCTCTGCAAAATATTTTACTCCGGCTCTGTAGTTCCAGATACTATCTTGCGTAATTCCTCTTACGAGAAATAATCTCAGGTAACGGGAAAAAAAAGAAAGGCCCGCATATCATTTATGTGGAGGAATGTGACCGCGAAAGTTTGAACACAACGCACAAGGTAAGCACATGCAGTCATGCACGCAGGAGGGGGTGGCGCACTATGGTGATCGGAGAGAATCCTAGTGCACAATCGACGGCGAGGGCAGCCAGCAAATAAATACACACGGCGTCGACGCATGTGGTCAGAGCGTCGGGGACATCCGGCAGCTTTGCAAGCCAAGAACAAGATGCATAGGGGCCATTTCACCCACTCGATTGTTACTCACATTTGGAGGTGTTGTACAACCCTTGCATTTATTTACACTCAACAGTTTGCTCGTTGTTGACTCAGAAGACCGGGCAAAGTGTTCAGAACGGTTCAACTCGAGAAGCCTTTGGCCCAGATGCGACGAAGTCTTGTATCTCATTCCTATCACTCGTGCAACTTAGGAGATATAATGGGAGAGAATCTGAATTTCTCAACCTGGATTCTACCTTGAGGTATGAAGTATTTAACGGCTAGGCTAGTCTTCTCTCATCTCTACATTAGATGTAGTAGTAGATCTTCTCGCAGCTGTGGTAGTTATAGCTGGGCCCGTTGACATGGTCGTCCTTGTACCCAGCGAAGCTCCTGTATCCGTTGGAGCCAGAGCTATGAAAACACGGTAAGGGTCAGCCGGACTAATAAAACAAAGGCATTAGATTCAAAGGAAGAAGAACGTACCCAACGTAAGAGTAGTTCGGCTGCCCCTGAGCGCCGGACGGAATGTTCCAGGTGAAGGTCACGCCGCTGGGGAAAGTGCACGACTGGCTGCCGCCCTCCCAGACATGGTAGGTCTCGGACGACGACGAGGTCCCCTTGACGCAGACGTTGTTGGAGGGGGGATTGTAGCTCAGGCTGCTGCAGTCTGAGTCATTGGCGCAGTACTACGGCACAGAGGGGGCGAGTCAGTATCAGGAGCCTCGCAGCACACTGCCCTGGAGAATCGACCGCTCCGGGCTGGACCGGTTATTGACGTACCACGACGATGGAAATCCAGGTCTGCGGAACACCGGCACCGCCAAAGGGACGGCAGTTGAAGAGATGGATTCCCTCGCCCCTCTTGGCGAGCCCCGTCGGAGAGGCCAGAACACCTTGGGCAAGGAGACCCGCGGAGGCGAGCAACTTCATGAAGCCGACCATTTTTCTTTGTTGTCACTTGATGTCTGGGGAAACGGGCTGGACGGCTGTGCTAGTCTGGATTCTTGGACGTGCCATGGTGACGGTGTCCTCTCTATAAGTACATTTCATGTTTAAGCCATAGATTCAAATCATTCACCCCTCTGGGCTCGCTAAGCTAGTGTCCCTGCGCGGATGGTAAGATGGCGCTCAATGTAGTGTAGCCGTGTGGGCGCTGACTCTGTCTCTGCATTCGTCCGAGTTGGGGCTTGAGCAAAGTAACATTGATTCTAGGCAGCTAGTTCAACACACTGCAATAGCCGCATCGTCGGGTCGCAAATGGGTCTTACTCATCCGGTGGGCTGTTTAGCTCGTTCTGGGCGCGGCATTGGAGCACGGCTTACTCACGCCCTGGATGGACTCGGAGCGTTTACATAACCCAACCTCACTGGTAAACAACCGAACTATGGGGTAGCATGCTGTTCCATTAATCTTTCGAAAATTCAATAGTGCTGACGGTGGCGCAACAGGTCCCCCCACCGCAGTTGTTGTTTAGTGATCTGTGGAACAACACCACAGGACGAGGCCCCCTGTTCGTCTAGTTCCGTGCCAATAACACCCATCGACATGGGTTGAAGATAGCGAGCTACGAATGAGGAAGAGAAATATGGGAATTCAACACGCCGTGCGTCGTTGCTCCAAACGTGTTTGGCTTAATACCGCTCTGACGTCTGAGGGCGCCTGAGTCTAGTAGAGTCGTAAGTTACGCTCGACTTATATACCCAAGCTTTCACTCCTGGCCGAATTCACCCCACAAGGCCGGCGTCTCCCATACAACATCGTCAGCATTCTCGGGATGCGTCCATTTGATTGCACCAGATTCGGCATCAACAGAGCGTTGGTAGCCACCGGGATGGTCAAGGACAGCAACCTCCGCGCCATCAACCTCTGACGTCCAAACCGGAACACCGTCAAGGATCTGCCGACCGATTGGTGTAAGTCCCCCGACCGAGATAGGAAGCGCACACAAGCCCTGGAAACGGCGGAAGCCCTGAACCAGGAGGCGGTAGAGGGCATACCGGAGCGGGACTTTGCTGGATAATGCGGGAAAATCCAACAGTCGACGGGACAGCGTACATCGTTGATGTCCTCTAGTCTGTTGGCGCGGAACTGGAGGAGCAGGAGCGTCGCGCCGTCGAAGCAGAACACTTGTGGGCATTGGTACTTCTCTGCGTATCTGCATGCGACGCCCGTTATTAATGGGCGTGATTTCCGGGAATTTGGGGGAAACGAGCCGAGAGAAATTAAAGCAAGAGAAAGAGAGAAGAGGAGACGGGAGAACAAAAAGAAAAGAAGAAGCAAAAGAAATGGAGAGGAGAACCTACCCGCGGAGCTCCCTGGACAGCTTCACTTGGCCAGGGTTGTCACCCAAGTTCCCTCGCTGCCACCGTGTTCCTCTGACCCGGTTCCGTTTCATTTCCTCAATGGCGAGAACTGTCCTGTTCATACTCAGTTTCACGGTGTAGGTGGAGTCGACCTCCTCGGCGATACGGCGCACGCTTGGTGGCTTGATATGAGAGGATTGTGTAACCTCGCGACACTCATTCCAAGCCGCAAGCACAACGTTCGAAATCTCGGTATGGAACTACAGCTCGCAATCGGCCTCGGTATCCGACCGCCATGCTCTCTGGTTTGGCGCCACAGCGGGGGACGCTAGCCGGATGACTGAGCCAGCTTCGACGCGTTGAGAAACAATTCGACGCGAGCGGTCACCGCGTTTGGCGCGATTGACGCAACTGTGATGCGCAGCTAATCGCCGGTTAGTTATTCGGTTTGTCGACTAGAGATGGAGGCACACGCAGGCGGGGTTGTCACCAACGGACTCTGCCACTTTCTGGTCGCCGAGTTACTTCAATTAGGTGAACTGCGGTGGTTTCAAAGAGCTAGAGCTTGGCCTTCGAAAAACGGTAGGGTTAGGGTTGTAAATGACAATGAAAAGCAACCGGATCGTCGACAAGCCACAAATACAGACTACAAAGAGTCAAGGGCAAAAGCATCGGGTTTTAAAACATGATAGTTAGTAACCCTGATATATTACAGACTTAACACCATACTACCGCGCCCTGTAAGGCCAGATAACTCGCTTCACTCGTCCACTTAGGAATTAACCCTAAAATCATCGCTTCGACCAGTCCGCTAAACAGGTCTCAATCAATATCAGAACACGGCTCCCAAGCCTAATCCGCTGAGATGTACCAAAGCCTCTCCCAAACTGCCTAGGGCTTCTAGCCACCAAGCTCGGCGTCAGACACCCCAAAGTCAATGCCAATCTCGCTCTTAAGCAGATCATTCAGGGTAGTACCATCCCTCAAATACACCCAGTCGCCGGTCGCCGTGTCCTGCTTCTCGTGCTGCCCCTCGCCTAAGATAACGTAGTCGTAGCGCTTGGGGCCCGTCTTAGGGGACGACAACCAAATTTGCTTGTTAGGTGGCTGCTTGTTGATGACATAGGTCCCAACTTCGGGGCCAAGGTCGAGGGTTAAGACGCCGGCCTGGCGGTGGTTAGCGTGTGGACAATGTTGGAGATGTGGGTGGCTTACGGAGAACTCGACATCGACGTCCTCCCGCTGATCCTGCATCACCTCCAGCTGGGTGAGAAGCTTCTCGAGATATTCGTCTGCGACCGCGTGGTATTCGCTATCACTGATGTCGGCCGGCGTCTTGGTTACAGGGGGGGTTTCCACTGGGTTGGGTGCCTTGTCGTCTGGTGTGATGCCCTGGCGGCCGGAACTGCTCGAGATGAACCGACGGGTTACGAGACGGGCCGTGGGCCTAAACTCATGGCGAAGAATTGCCTGGGCCGCAGAGAGACTTGGGATTGTCGTGCGCGCGACCCGTGTGGTCTGCAAGCCACGGTAGGCGACCCGGGCAACTTTGGAAGCATTCGAGCGTGGCATGGTCGGAAGCTCGCAAATCGATGGAATTGAGTCGGAATGGTTCAATCTACCGGAATATAGAAAAAGTATTTAATATTTTGAGATACCGCCCAGCTTGGGATTGCAGAATCAGGCGATTATAACACCACTGTTTGCTCGGCGTTCGCGGGGAAGCAGGTGCAAGTTGAACGAACGCAGCCGGAGCTTCAGATGATGGAACGCAGCAAGCCCCACTCAGCCGTCAATTGCCGGCAGGCAAGTCCAACTTTCGAGGATGTGAACCAATGAGACAAGATTAAATGACCATGCACGTGCCACATTCCCGTTGAGCTCTGGGCGTGCCTGCCTCACGTCATCCCCCCACCATCCTGTCAGGAACAGATCTGAAGCTCGATTTTGAATCGCGCCTCCTAGACTAGACACGCTCAACCCATAAAACGGCATGGCCGGCCGACTATAGCAGTACCATCTCATCCCAGAACCCCCGACACAATGATCAACGCCTTCCTCGTCTTCAACGGCCAAGGCCAGCCGCGCCTAACCAAGTTCTACACCCAACTCGTCCGTCCCTCCCCCTTCCACACACCCACCCCCAACCCACCGCACTAACCCTCCTCCTCCATTCAACAGGACACCTCGATACAACAGCGCCTCATCTCCGAGATCTTCACCCTCGTCTCCAACCGCCCCCCAGGTTCCTGCAACTTCCTCCCGCTCCCGCCGCTCCTCGCCGCCTCCTCCACGGCCACCAACAACAACAACGAACAAGGCGACGTCCCCTCCCTAGTCACCTACCGCAACTACGCAACCCTCTACTTCATCGTCATCTCGACCTCCACCGAATCCCCGCTCGCGCTCATCGACCTGATCCAGGTGTACGTGGAGGCGCTGGACCGGCTGTTTGAGAACGTGTGCGAGCTGGATCTGATCTTCAACTATGAGACGCTGCATGCCACGCTGGGGGAGATGATTGTCGGCGGGGTGGTGATTGAGACGAATATGGAGCGCATTGTGGCTGGGGTGAGGGCGCAGGGCACGGTGGCGAAGAGGCCGGTGAATGAGGGGAGGGCGGGGGGCGGGTTGGGTGGGAGTTTGGGCGCGGGGTTGGGGATGGGCGGCATGGTTTGGCATGGGAGGTGATGCGGTGTGGAGGGGTGTGGTCACGGTTATTTGCGATGATGTTTTGCGATGGGGGTCGCATGCATGGGGCCGATGGCGGGTGAGCAGCAATTAGGCCGGGAACGACTTGTCAAGCCGAGACTGGCATGGCATTTTGCATTCGTCACGGCCAAGCGCCGCGCCAGTGTTGCCGGGTATCCAACGCCAAACTCCATGTGGTGGAACAAGTATGGTACAGGGGTGAGAGGGGTAGCAGAGGCCGCAGGCTATTGATCAACATGCCTCACTGCTCGCTCGCCGGCTGGGGGACAGGCCTATCCTTCATCTTGGGTTTCCTGTTTTCCTCGGTAAAAACACCGAAGAAATCAAAGAGCCTCTCCCGGAGCTTCGGAGTGTTAGATTTCCGCCGCAAAGGGATATGGATATAAGCAGGTCTCACCGGATCGAATGGGGTAGGGGCACCGTCCCACTCCATGAAGAGCACAATGTATGCGAGGACAGCTACGACAGAGTCAGTACTCTGGAATATCCTGCCAGATGGCAAGCCACCGTACCCGACATTGTGCTTAACTGGGCCAACCGGACAAATTTATCCCACCGGGGCCGGGCTGTAGCGAGCTTGAGTCTCCGCTTGTACTTCTTCTCGAAACGCAGCTGTTGTTGCGACGTCATGTTTTTGATGTCGGGCGGCCATACTTTCTTGAGCTTATACGTCGGATTGCTGCCGAACGCGTTAAGCCGTGGTTTGGTGGCCTGCGCCAGCCGCCGTACAAGCGTGGGAATCATGGCGGGGATGAGTTCGGGGTGGCCCGGATCGCGATTAGTGAGTTGCTGATGAGAGACTCAGGAATGGAAAGTGAGAAAGTTGGCCTGGGCTTTGAGACCACCATAATGTGGCCCGTGCCTGTGTTTAAAAATCCATCCGATTCTAGCCCCACCCCTTTCTTCCACCCCACACTCCCCTGGCGCCCAAATCAACCCCGCGTTGCCCCTCCATCTGTAACAGAGGGCCGCCAAAAACAGCGGAGTCACTCAAAATTTACCGTGACTCGAAGCGAACCACGCGACACAACCCCGATTTGCTGTTCTTGGAGGCGTTCGGAGCGAGATACGCAGCCAATCCTTTGAACACATCCGATCCCCGAGTGAAGATGGCCGATACGGCACTGCCCAAGGCCATGGCCGACCTCGCCGTCTCCAAGACCAAGGAGCTAAAGGGCACCGAGAAGCGCGACAGCCTCGTGGAGATCGAGAAGAAGTATCAAGCGAAGTGGCAGCAGGATGGCGTCTTCGAAATTGATGCCCCCTCCATTGACGAGTTCCCCCTCGACGCCATCACCGCCGACGAGCTCCGTGAGAAGTTCCCCAAGTTCTTCGGCACCATCGCCTACCCTTACATGAACGGCCGTCTCCATGCCGGCCACGCCTTCAGCGTCAGCAAGATCGAATTCCACACCGGCTTTGCCAGGATGCAGGGCAAGCGTGCCCTATTCCCCCTCGGGTACCACTGCACGGGTCTGCCCATCAAGGCCTCTGCGGATAAGCTAGTGAAGGAGGTCGGCATGTTCGGCAAGAACTTCGAGCTCTACAAGGAGGAGGAGGAGGAAGTCGACTCAACCCCTGCTGAGGCGGCACCGAAAGCCGCAAAGGAGGACTTGACCAAGTTCAACGCCAAGAAGGGCAAGGCCGCCGCAAAGACGGTTAAGGCGAAGTACCAGTGGCAGATCCTGAACTCGGTCGGCATCCCGCTTGATGAGATCCACAAGTTTGCCGATCCCCAGCATTGGCTGCACTACTTCCCACCCGAGTGCAAGAAGGATTTGACAAACTTTGGTGCGCGTGTCGACTGGCGCCGACAGTTCGTCACGACCGATGCGAACCCTTACTACGACGCCTTTGTGAGGTGGCAGATGAACCGCCTGAAGGAGCTGGAGAAGGTCAAATTCGGCAAGAGATATACCATCTACTCCATCAAGGACGGCCAGCCGTGCATGGACCACGACCGAAGTGAAGGCGAGGGCGTTTTGCCCCAGGAATACACCGCCCTGAAGCTCAAGGTGTTGGAGTGGGCTCCCCAAGCCGCCGAGGCGCTCAAGGGCAAGATCCCAGAGGATGCGTCAGTCTACCTCTGCCCCGCAACCCTCAGGCCCGAGACCATGTACGGCCAGGTGTGCTGCTTCGTGGGCCCCAGCTTGAGCTATGGCGTTTTCAAGGCGTCTGAGAAAGAGTACTTTGTCATCACCGACAGGGCCGCCAGGAATATGGCCTACCAGGGTATCTTCGAGAAGGAGGGTGTACCGGAGAAGGCGGCGGACATCAAGGGTTCCGACCTCATCGGGACCTTGGTGAACGCACCTCTCAGCTTCCACCCCCAGGTACGCGTTCTCCCCATGGATTCCGTCCTTGCCACCAAGGGTACCGGTGTTGTGACCTCTGTGCCCTCTGATTCGCCGGATGACTACGCCATGGTGACCGAGCTCGCCAAGAAGGCCGACTTCTACAGCATTAAGAAGGAGTGGGCCGAACTGGAGATCACCCCCATCATCCAAACACCGACGTCCGACCTCTTGGCTCCTTATTTGGTCAAGAAGCTCAAGATTGCGTCTCCCAAGGATGCCAAGCAGCTTCTTGAGGCCAAGGAGCTTGCCTACAAGGAGGGCTTTTACCAGGGTGTCATGAAGGTCGGCGAGTTCAAGGGGGAGAAGGTCGAGGTTGCCAAGCCCAAGGTTAGGGAGCAGTTGATCAAGGCCGGCGAGGCGTTTGCCTACTCCGAGCCTGAGAACAAGGTTTCGTCGCGGTCCGGTGACGAATGGTGCGTTCAACCCAATCATCTGCGGTTCTACTTGGGGGGCTAACTAACCTGTCACAGCACTGTCGCCCTGCTCGACCAATGGTACCTCGACTATGGTGAGGATAGCTGGCGCCATATCGCCTACGACTATGTCGAGAACAAGGATGGCAAGGGCCTGGAGACTTACTCTCCCGACACCCAGCATGCTTTCAAGGGTGTCCTCAACTGGCTCAGGCAATGGGCCTGCGCCCGGACGTACGGCCTGGGGTCGAAGCTGCCTTGGGACCACAACTTCCTGGTTGAGAGTTTGAGGTAAGATCCCCGTTGAAACCGCAAGTTCGGAGTGAAACTAACAGCATATTAGTGACTCTACTATCTACATGTCGTAAGTGAACTCGAAGTGAAAGAAGGTGCCCCGGCTGACATTGCTAGTTACTACACCCTTGTACCATGGCTGCACACTGACCTCTTTGGTAAGGAAAAGTAAGTTACACAGCTCTTCTTTTCTTTTGTTCAATGTGCTAACCTATGCACAGGGGCAAGGGCAACATAAGCCCTGAGCAGATGCTGGATGAGGTCTGGGACTACATCTTCTGCCGGACACAACTGTCGGACGAACTCATCTCCAAGTCCGGTATCCCCAAGGAGACTTTGGAAGGCATGAGGAGAGACTTTGAGTACTTCTACCCGCTTGACATCCGTTGCAGTGGCAAGGATCTCATCCCGAACCATCTTACCTTCTGGTTGTACAACCATATCGGTAAGTTGCCATCATCACGATGCGGGTCAGTTTTCATTTCTAACTTGTGCAGCCCTCTTCCCCCGCGAGTACTGGCCCCGCTCTGTCCGTGCCAACGGCCATCTGCAGCTCAACGGCGAGAAGATGAGCAAGTCGACGGGCAACTTCATGACCCTGAACGACGTGGTCCAAAAGTATGGTGCCGACGCCGCACGCGTGGCTCTCGCCGATGCTGGTGACGGAATCTCGGACTCCAACTTTGTGGAGGATGTCGCCGACAACACCATCTTGAGGTTTTACACCAACAAGGAATGGATCGAGGAGACCATCAAGGACGACAAGCTGCGCACTGGCCCGCTCAATGACTTCCAGGACATTCTCTTCGACAACGAGATGAACGCTCTGGTGCACGAGGCCAGGAAACACTACGAGGAGACCTCGTACAAGCTCGCCCTCAAGGCGGCCCACTACGACTTCCTCAACGCCCGCGACATGTACCGCGAGGCTTGCAACGCCGCCGGCATCCCGCTCCACAAGGAGCTCGTCCTCAAGTACATCAAGCTCCAGGCCCTTATTCTCACGCCCATCGCACCCCACTGGGCCGAACACGTCTGGCTGGAAATTCTCGGCGAGCCCAAGTCCATCCAGACAGCCGTCTGGCCCGACGTACCCGCCGCTGACCCGGCCCTCACCGCGGCGCGCGAGTACGTGAGGCAAACGTCGTCCAACATCAACTCAGCCGAGGCCGCGCAGCTCAAGAAGATGGCCAAGGGCCGCCAGAGCGACTTCGACCCCAAGAAGCCCAAGAAGCTGACCATCTTCACCACGGCCTCCTTCCCGGCCTGGCAGGCCAAGTACATCGAGCTGCTCAAGGAGGTCTGGGACCCGGCCACCAACACGCAAAACGTCGACGACAAAACCCTCAACGGCCGCATCGGCAAGATGGGCGAGATGAAAAAGGCCATGCCCTTCGTCCAGGCCCTCAAGAAGCGTCTGAGGGATGGCGAGCCCGCTGACGCCGTGCTGGAGCGCAAGCTGGCTTTTGATGAGGGGAAGACCCTTCTGGTAGGTTTCCTTCTTCCCCCCTTCCCCTCTCACCCCACATGAAAAAAAAAAACGATCCGATGACGTTTACGTTTCCTAACTAACCCCTCCTTCTTCTCTCTCTCTAGGCAATGGTCCCCGGCCTCAAACGCGCCGCGGGTCTCGAGTCGGTACAGATCCTGGCCGTCGAAGAGGGCAGCAAGAATGGCAAGGACCTCACCGCCAACGGCGAGGAGGTCGAGATCAAGGCGCCTGTCGCCGAGTCGGCCTTGCCGGGGCAGCCGAGCTTCTTCTTTGAGAATGTCTAGGCTGGCTGTGAGTGGACTTGTACATTTAGGACACCGAGGACACTGAGACCGTGCCCGATTCTGACGTGGTCTACCAACCCGAAAGAGGGGTTGTCGGATCGGAGATCTAGAACTAAGGATGTTGGGGCTATGTCTGCTAGCTAGGTGGCCCTACCACCTAAATGGGCTGCGGCCGCGGACTACGACACCCGGCCGTGGGTATGCAATGTGATAGACATCATTCAATACTAAAAGACCATTGTTTCCTCCAGTTTGACACTGGCTTGGCTGAATGTAACTCGTATGAGTGAATTTTGTAAGTCAGGGTTGTTGTGAGTTGAGTTGGTCGCTCAGCCGGACGGACGTAGTGGTGAGGTAATGCCCCCTCTTTCTACTCTTTAGCTCACTTCCGGGCCGATGTTAAGAGGTCAAGCCATCCCTGGCCCTCAGACGTGGTAGAACAACGGGAAGCATGTGCGAATTGCCTGACTCGGTTTATTCTAGGGCTATGAGCTCAGCTACCCCTTAGCCCTAAGTGAGCTGATGGAGAACAGCCCTAGGGAAGGACGGTGAGGACAGCATGAGCCTTATTACTCACACATACCCCTCACCAGGCTGTTCCCTCTCTCTCCTCCGGACTCTCGCTTCTCCTCTCCTACTAGACGTATCCATCCTTCCGCCCAGCTGCACTTTATCACCCACAAAGCCCTGCAAAAGCCCCAATCCCGACCATCAGAACCAAACAGCCACCATGCGGCCCTTTTCACTCCTCATCACCCTCCTCGCAGGTCTGGCAGCCGCGCAGAGCATCATTGACACCGACACCGACACCGACACCGGCACCACGACAGTGACGTCGACCGACGTGTCCACCGAGACGGCCCCGACAACGGACGTCACCACCATCCTGACGGTCGAGTCCACCACCACGACCATGACCCCCTCGGTGACGGTCATCTCGCCGACTTCGAGTATGTCTTCCCCCCTCCTTCTTCTTCTTCTTCCTATGCCCACTCCCACTACCACTCCTGCCACCCCTTCCAGAACCCCCGCCACTCCTCCTCCTCTCACCACAACCCCAACTCCAACCCCAACCCCAACCACCACAACCACAACCACAACCCCAACCCCAATCATCCCCCCACCCACAGACCACACGCGCCGTCTACATCTCCCTCTTCCTCAGATAGATAGAGAAGTGAAACAAAGCGAAACTGACGGCTGACGCCCAAAAAACACACAGCTTCCACCGCCACCGTCACGGCCACCGTCGTGCCCGTCGCCGGGGCCAACGCTGTCGATGTGCAGGGCCCGCTGGCTGGGCTGGCGGCTGCTGTTTGTGCCGTGGGCTTGGCTCTGCTCTAAGGTTTAGGCGTATGTTGCGCTGGGGGAGGCTGGCTGCCGGTTGTTGGTGTGTGTGTGGTGGCGCAAAAGAAGGGGGGGTTGGGTCGTGGAGGAGGAGGATGGTGCCGTGAGGGAGGGGGAGGATAGCGGGGTTGGTTGGATGGGGGGGAGTGAGATAGGGGCTGGTTTGGTGGTGGTGTTGGGTGGCTCGGTAGTTGGCGCCGTAGTGTATCCTCCTCTTCGTCGTATCCCTCGTTCGTGTGCTCGCATGTTAAATGGTGTAACGTCCCAGGCTGGCTCGGTCGGTGATGAGAGCGATCGAGGCACAGTAGGCGAATCGATGATGCGCTCTGTCGTGGCCGGGCCGCCTCTCTATTGATCAAACCCACTCTCCGCCATCTAGAACAGTGATGCCGTCGGTTCAGTGGCGCCTAAGCAGCAACAGCAACCTGCTCGCCACCATCCTGCCCCGGCGGCTTCGGCAAGTTATCCTACCTCTAGTGTCAGCCCATCATCCATCCCCCATCCCAATACACCCCCAAGCCACGCCACACCACGGAAAGCGACTTACCACCTCAAAAATAACTCGAATCATCAGACTGCAGCTCGGGCACACGCCGATATCCTCGCCGTCCATCAAGTCGTAGAGCGCAATCTCGAAACGGTCGCCACAGGGGCACGGGTAGTGGTAGATCTGGAGGGTCTCGTCGTAGGTCATGTCTTCGATCTCGACCTCGTCGTAGATGGAGATTTGCTCGTCGTCGGCCATTTTGTTGACCGGAATTTCGCTTATTTTACTGCTGGTTGTGTTGTGGCGGATGTTGTAGAGTTTTGGTGGTATGATTAAAATCCAAGGTTAAGGTGACTGGAGAGTTATCGGTTTGGAGGAACGAAAAGAATTTGGAGGGGCAAAAGCTCCGCCGACGCGGGGTTACGTTCGGCCCCACGCCTCCGTCTTGGCAGCGGCCGAAGCCGCCCACACACCTAACACTCACATAACGGAAGCACTAACTACTCTGCAACTCAAGAACATCGATACTACTACTACCCTTACAGAATACAATGTGTACACTCACTACACTACCACTATACACATCTCGCCCCGCACCACCACTTCAAAACAACTTCAGACAGAGATATTAAGATTATCAAATGAATGGACGGGTACAAAGCAGTGCCACAACACGCAACCAACTCAGGCTTGCGCAAGGGAGGAAAGGGTGAAAAACGACAAAAGGAAAGAGAAATAGAAACAGTGAGAGGACCGATGGGGAACAGGGAAAAAGAAAGAAGTAATAGGAGACAGGAGAAGAAGAAAAAAAAAGGTATCACTCAACAACATCACCCACCCACCACTCGCTCGCTGGCTTCAACCACTCACTCCACAACTTCCTCTGTACTTCAACCCACCCAACCAACCAGTCATCCATCCTCTACCATGAGATCGACAAGCCCTCCCCTCCCCTCCCCTTCAAGGGAACCAACCCCATTTAGACACCCACTCAGCAAGACCTACACCGGCCTACGATTGACTGGCCAAATAATTCGCGGCCTACAATTTGTTCACAAGAAAAACCGTCAGCCGTCCATCCATCAGATCAATCACCCAGACACTCAGCAGAATCAGAAGGGAAAAAGAACCCCAAAGAAAAGAAAAACCACCAAGAAGGAGGAGAAGGCAGGAGAAGAAGGAAGGAAAGAAAACGCTCGCTAAACCACCCGCATCCCCTTCTTCCTCATCCCCGTCCTGGGGCTAACAGCAGCAGCGGCAGGATTGGTGGTGGTGGTGGTGATGCTACTTACCCTCTCCAGGTTGTAATCGTACTTCTCCAGCGCGGCGAGTGCATCGCCGCGGGAGTAGCCCATCCCCGTCAGGTTCTTGAGGATCGGGTCGTCGTGCTCCCCCTCCTCCGTGAGCGCCCGGCCGGGCGCCGCGGGCCGGTTGTTGTTGTTATCCCCACCCGCTGCGCCCGCCTCCCCGTTTCCGTTACCGTCCCCTGCCGCCTCGGGCCCATTGGCGCTAGTGGCGAGGGTGTGCGACGAAGCCGTCGGGGTGGCCGAGTCGAGGCCCGCGAATAGCGCGTCCCAGTCGTGCGATTCGGCCGTTTGGCCCGGGGGCGACGTAGTGGGAGACTTGGCCTGGGCATTGCCCCCGCTTGTGGTGCTCGGGAAGGAGACGTTGGGCGGCGGCGGCCCGGCGGTGCTGCCCGCGGCGGAAGTGCCCGAGAGCGAGCCAAAGTCGAAACTGCTCTCGGTGCCGAATGTGGTAGCGGCACCGCCCGCATGCGCCGAGTCGCTCTTAGCCTGGCTCGGCGGCGGGCTGCTGTCGAAGACGGGGTTAAAATCATCGAGCCCCGAGCGCGAGATGGTGGCGAAGTCATCGTCGGCGGAGCCCTCTTTGGCATCCTCAAGTCCCTCGAAGTCGTCCTCGAGGTCGTCAAAGGGGGCCTTGGAGACCGTGGCGGCGGTTGTCGGGCGGCTAGCATTGCTGGCAGTGGCAGCAGTCGGTTGGTGAGTCGCGTTGGAGGAACCGAAGATGTCGTTGATGTTGGAGGAGCTGAGGTTGCTAAGATCGGCGGACGGCGAAGCGGTGGGAACGGGTTTGTCGCTACAAGGGTGTTAACTTGAACAATTGACTAATATTTGGAGTACGCTAGATGAACATGGTAGCTAAAAACTGGACTCATGCATACCTCGCAACCGGCTCAGGGGAAGCGGCCGACGCGACCCCGGCGCCAGCATCGAGCGAGGCCTTGAACACTGCAGGAGACGCGGACCTCGACTCGATGCTCTTCTCGACCGGCTTGGCCGGCGGCGACGCGGGAGCAAAGTCGTCGTCGAAACCGCCGCGCTCGCTCTCCGTCTCGGACTCATCGTCGCGCTCGAGCTCTGAGATGGGAGGGAACTCGCTGTTGAAGGTGTTGAAAGGCTTGGCGGTGTCAGCGCTCGAGGTCGTCGCGGCCCTGGCCTGCTTAAAGCTGGCAAACGCCGACTCGAAGTCCTCCTTCGCCTTGTCCTGATCGGCAGCGAACGGGTCACCCTCGGTACCGGACGCGGGGGCCTTCTTCGACTCTTCCGAGATAGAACCAAACGCAGGCTTAGCTTCGGCGGCAGACGCGGGCGAGGCAGGCCTAGACCCGGTACCCGAGGCAAAGCTCTGCCCGGTTTTCGCCGGCTCAAGGGGAGAGGCGGTGGCCTCCTGGTTGGTCTCGGTCCGGCTCAGCGGCGGCGAGACCTGGCGGGAGGTGCTCAGCGACTCGGCAGCATCAACATAATGCGGGAAGCCAGAGTTGCTGCGCCCGGCCTCCGCCAGCGACGTAGGCTCAGCGGTAACAGTGGGCTGGCGACTAGCATTCGGGCTAGCGGATGCCGGCGTAGCAAACGAGCCGACACTTCCCGTGGAGGTGCCTGTATTCTGCTTGAACATGGCAGCCGCCGCGGGGGGGGTGGCGTGCCCGCCTGGCTGCCAGGGTGAGCAGGGCCAGGGCCAAACACATCATCAAAAGCCTTGTCGGTAAACGACCGGATGGGCGGGGAGAAAGTCGCGGTGATGTCAGTGCTGCCAGTCCGCCGGAAGAAAGGGTTATTAGCGCTCGCGGTGGATAGCGCGGGGCTGGCGACCTGGGCCGGAGGTGGCGAGTTGTTAGAGCTGATTTGACGGGCCAGCTCCTCGTTACTCTTGGTAAGATCCTCGGCTTCGTTCTTCAGCTTCTCACGCTCGCCTTCGTTGGTAGCCAGCTGTTTCTTATTAATGGCAACGAGCCCCTTTTGCTGGCGCGCCTCAGACTTGAGTTTTTCGATCTGCGGCTTCAACTGCGCAATCTCGGCGTTCGTGGTTCGGATCTTCTCCTTAAGGTTGACATTTTCCTGCTGGTCTGTTTGGAGCGCCGTGACAACCTGGCGATGCTGGTTCTGCAGGTCTTGATAGCTAGCATCGATCATAGCATACTCGGCCTGCAGCTTCTTAGTCTCGTTCTTCGATGCCGTAAGCTGGGTCTCCAGCGCGCGAACGTCCTGAGCCTCCTTCTCGTACATGGTACGGAGCTGAGTGAGACGTTGCTCAAAGTTCTTCTTCTGGGCGCTGGACTGGCTCAGCTCATTCTGGGTGGCCGTGCGCTGGCCCTGCACATCCTGTACCTGCTTGGTGAGGGAGCCGATTTGGTTCGACAGGTTCGCGAGCTCCGTAGTCTCGTTGGTCAAGTTCTTGCTCACCTCCGGCTCCGTGTCGCCCAGGAGGTCGTCTTCCACGGTAGCCGGCTTGGCCGATGCCGACGTGTTCGACCCTCCCGTGACATGGGTGGTAAGACCGCGCCCGAACGAGGACGACGGAACGAACGGCTTGAAGGTGGATGCCGAAGGCGAGGGCCGAGCAGGCGAAGACGGGGCGTGCGGGCTGATACTAGTCGCAAACGGATCGCCAGCAGATCCACCCGTACCGACGGGGACCTGTGGTGGTGCAGGGGGGTGGATATCGTCCAAGCCGAACAAGTCATCCAGCGCAGAAGGCTTAGGCTGCGGTGGTTGCGGTCGCGGCGGAGGTTCGAACGCTGAGGTAGCCGTTGGTGGACGAGCCTGCTGGGTCCGCATGCTCGGAGGAATGAGGTTGGATGGCAGGGTAGCGGGCAAGGCCGAGCCATCGCGCTTGGTCCTCTGTTGCCTGATGAGGTACATGGCAACAGCGAACTCATCCCTCGTCAAACGGCCTTCCGAGTTGATGTCCGAGAGGTCCCAAATTTGAGCGAGTGCATCCTCAGAGAGATTCGACTGGCTGAAGAACGGCACTGCTTCCTCGCCCGTGATGAAGCCCTTCTTGGCCTTGTCCAATTCCTCGTAGAGCTGATCGAATCTCGTCTTATCGGCCGGCGTAACCAACCACTCTCCTGTCGTCTGCGCTACGATCGGCGGGCGCCCGAGGGGGCTGCCAGTTCGCATTTGCGGCACGGGCCCTTGCCCAGTAAGCTGCCTCGGGACGGCCGAAATGGGCGGCGTCGCGGTAGTCGGAGACTGTTGCCTTTGGATGCTGGCGCCGGCCGGAGCGCGGCGGGTGGCGGCTTCGTAGAGAGCAGCAGGGAGGATGTTGGGCAGCCCGCGTAGCGAGCCGGTCTTGACGGACGTGAGCAAATGCATGGCGATGACGAACTCGGTCTGCACTAGGGCGCCGCGCTGTTCCGTATCGGCAAGCATCCAGATACGGCCCAAGACATCGTTCGGAAGACCTGACTTCTCAAAGATCTGCTTGGCCGCCTCGCCTGGCAGCATGGTACCGTTCTGGAGAGCCTGGCGCTCGAACAAGCCTGAGTATTGTGTAACCTTCTCAGGCGTCAGGGGTGGGATCCGGATCGGGCCCGGCGCGCCGGTCGCCTGAGACTGGAGCGCGGGTGGCGGAGGCGACGGCGCGGGAGTCG